>CM066039.1:50919029-53319029 GCA_033557465.1 Ichthyophis bannanicus | reverse complement strand
AGGAAACATTCCACTCCCCCAAGAAGACACGCTCTTGCAGGAAAGCATTATTACCTAATAGGGGATGATTGCAGCAATTATTAATAGTTGCAATTCTAGGAGATGGCAGGATAGTTACAGCTGCATCCTCAAGAGACCCACAGAGGCTGAAATCCAAAATCCCCAAATCAGGGATCTCACCAAACCAGTGTATGGGAGTCACCAAGGTAATGGTCAGCCACTGTTTTAAGGTCAGCCAGCCTGGCCTATCCAGTCCTCATTCTTACCCCATTGCATTTATGAACTTGTGGCTCCTAGTCTCTCTGTATGCATGGCGTACATCCAGAAATGTATCAGTCTTGTCCAGATAGCTAGGGGCTAGCTGGTGACACAGTTCACTCCTCGCCGCCTTACAGAGCAAGGGCTCCTGATCTTCATGCTGGGTCGGGTCTCTGTTACATTCTGAGTGGCTGAGATCTTTGCTGTGCTGTGAGAGTAGGGTGGGATACAGACTGCCTAGAGACGTGATAGCATCTCCGGGATCTTCTACAGAGGCAACAAACTGGGCATAAACACCTCTACTTCCTGCTCTCATGTCCTGAGTAATAGAGACCCGAGGGAGGAGAGAAGTCGGGCTTTAAAACCCTTCCCCACAACTCAAAGAAGAGGAGTCCAAGGGTGGCTTAGTGACAATTCTGCCTGGGTTCAAGTCATGGGGCAGGTCTTTTGCTCCCTTGGCTAGCTGGATTTGGAGATACTTCAAAGGCGGCCTTCACAATTCGCAGGGGGGAGGAGGGATGTTTATAGTTCATCATTGCACAAGAGTAATATTTATGCCTCCCATTCTGGCTACATGTGTATCCCCTTCTGGAGAGAGCTGCATTCTGTGGCCTCTGACCCAGAACCGTCCTTGCAATAGCTGGACTGAGCTGGAATTATAAAAAAGGGGGACAGAACTATATGGTTGTGAGTGAAGTTCCATGATGCTATAGCCCAATAACGGCCATTTCAGATTGTTACTGAAGCTAAAAAGGAGCAGAAGGAAATGTCTGAGCCAAATAAAAATACTGAAAGAAGAAAACTGAAGCCATTAACCCCTTCTCCACGGACGGACTGGGATGGGTTTAAGTGAAGGGACAAGCAGGGCAATTGCTTGTGACCCCACCACCACTAAAAATACTCTTAATGAAGCTAAGTGATGTCACTGAGGGAGAGCTTCAGGAATCCTGGTAGTGGCTGGACCCAGTTACTGCTCTGGGTCCCAGTGCATCTAATCCTGATGCTGTGGACAGAGAAGAATGTGGAAGGGGAGGATTACGTCCAGGGTCTACACCAGAGTTGATTCAAGGTGTTGGCATCCAAGACAGACTAAGCCTTATACATCATTGGCTTCAAAATCAATTGTTTAGCTTTGAATGCCCTGCTCTTTGCTGCCCCCTAGAATTTGCCACCCTAAGTGACTGCCTAGTTTGCCAAGTGGTTGACCTGCCCCTAATTATTTCTCCACATGTTCCAGAGCTGTCAAATCACCTGGTTCAAGGAGGGAAACCTTAATTCATTTCTGGATGGTTTTTGCATTTAGATCCCAATGCACTGTGCTATTTGTAATCCCTGCTTCCACCATTTGCAATCAGTGCTGCCGGTACCAGAGTACATAAGGATGGGCTTGTCAGAAATCCAGAAAATTCCTAAAATCTCCTTCCTAAAATTGATTAACTTGGCAATTCTGCATGCCATGCTTCACTCAGCTTTCAGTCTGCTAGAAGCAGGGAGAGATGATGGGACTTGTGCACTGTATGCTAGATGGAGTACTGAATGGGGGAAGGGGATAGAGGTGCTGCCTTGAGGAAGGGACCAGAGGGATTGTGTCTGATTTGTGATGCTCTCTCTCTGCATTTTAAAGGTTAATACCCTATGACTACATCACAAAGTAGCCTGTGTGTATGTACACACACACACACACACACACGTATATGTGGGATGTGAATATCTGTGTTTAGAGATGAAAAGGCGGGGCATAGCAGGTCTAATACCGTGGTATGCTATTTAATCCTGGCCAATCAGTGTCCCAGCTCCCCAGTTTCCCACTCTAATAGCTGATTTGCTCCTGAGGATTGCATCTTGGCAGGAAGAGAGAGAGGCAGAATTCACCAGCCTTCAGGGCCAAACTGAGGATGGGCACTGGGGAGGTCAGTGTTCATCTAGGCCAAACAAAGGTCAACGGTCAAAGGTCTAAATGTCTCTTGAAGATTACATTAAGCTCTTTGAGAAGATGATAAGCAGATGTCTGAGAAAAGCTTTGGACTACTAAAAGCAGAATGAGAAGGAAATCATTAAGCCATTATCATAAGCCATCTTAGAAACAAAGACCAAAATGGTCTGTCCAGTCTGCCTAGTTAAGATTCATCCGCTTTGGGTAGATGTACCTACAAAATTCCCATATGCAATACAACACCAATTCCCCTCCCTCTGGTCTTTCATCTGTCCTTTTAACCCTTTTCCCACCACTGCCCTGCATATTTATCCAAGCATGCCCAAAATCCAACACCATTGTTGCTAGGCCATTTCAAGCCTTGCCAAATTCAACTTTGCAAATTGCAAGATCAGTATTTAAGCTAAACACCTAGGCCCCTTTCTCTGTCTTTTTACCACATTTTTTTAAATAATACCCGCAAATACCAGTGTTAGTGAGGCTGTGGTCAAAACTAAATATCCAGCTTCCCCAAACTCATTGAAATTTGTGTTTTAACCATAGTCTCTGCAGGTTACCATAGCCTTCCTGGAAGCCTATGTTCATCCCAGCTGAAACTTTTTGATGGGCTTCTAGCCATTATCACTTCCAAATGTAATAGTGCTACAAACAAGCCTTCCGGCTCCTGGCCAAATTGAACTGCCCTAAACAGTTGGCAACGATCCATCCAGGGAGGAGTGCTGTATCCCTTCCATGGCTTGGTTGCCCAGCCCAGTGCAACACAAATCCATGTCCACTCAAGTTACCACTTTTACTGACTTTATTGCATTTAGTCCTGTGGATTCCCCTCAGCCCATCCAAGGCCTTCTCATTCCATTTTATATATCACTACATGTAAACTATTAAGTGGCTTCCTATGCAAACAATTAATTTACGGTATCCAATTAAATAATTAAATCAATTCAATAAATCAAATAAAAAAAACAGAACAATATTAATAAAACCATAAGACCTCTTAGTGCCTCCAGGATGAACCAACCTGGATATATAGGGGGGATTTTAGTGGCTGGACATTGCCTGGGATATTCACCAGCACTGAATGTCCAGGTTCCCTGGATTGCGATTTGCAATCCGGTCAGCAGTTTCTTGTTGGGCAGCTCACTTCTCTGCTAGACCCAGGGAAGAAAAGGGAGACTCCTTTCTTCTTCATTATGCTGTTTATAGCTGTAATCATTGCTCTGGGTGGATTTACCCCAATGCTTTGGAGGCCTGATGCAACTGGTTTAGTAGTGTGGTAAGACATCTTAGAGAGAGAGGGAGGGAGCAGGGTCTATGCCTATAATATGTACTTTATACAGCAGAGCACGATGGAATAGAAATATATATGCCATATACAGCAAGGCATCATGGGATATGCATATAATATAGATCACATACTGCAAGCATGAAGGAGTAAAGCATGGCATGGCCTGTATATAGCTGGGTGTTGGACAGGTTGTGGGTTTTATTTAGTTTGAGGTTGGGCTGACCATTCCAGTGAAGACTTTACTGAGGTTATAAACTCCCTCCCTTTCTTTCTTTTCTTTTCTTGTAATAACCTCCCCCATCCCCAGAAAAGAAAATCATTTTTTCTATAGTATAAGGCAGAGGTTGTTATGTATCACAATCTTATACCACAGCTCTGCATCGTACTAACAGCCCACTAATGAATTAAACCTGTGTGTGTGTGGTAAAGGATAAGGTTTGGGGGGTCTTGTGGAGTCTCCCCCTCTCACAAAGACTCTTTTCAAGGCGGGGGGAGTTTCTCAGTTTCAGGAACGGCCGTCCTGGCTCAGGGTTGAACTTTGCTGCCCTTGGACCTTTTTGAGCCTCATACAATTTTCTTCAATTACTGGGTGTCTGGCCTTCGCCCTTACCATGCTGTGGCCAAACCAGGCTAGCTGTAATGTTTGGGCATGTTGTTAAGAAATAGCCTTAGCCATGAAACAAGGCTATGTCCCTGGGGTGCGGAGGGGTTACCCTCTGGGCTTCAGGTATCCATGTTGCCTTGTAAAACACAGTCGCTCTCCTCTGCCCCCTTCCCTCCCCCAACCTCTGAGGTTGCTTTTCCTGCAAGGTCCTGACCTGTGTGTTTTCCTGTATTTAGTCTGCTCTACTGCTGTCTCCAGGAAGCCTTTTGCAATTAGCACTTTATAAAGCACCCACCAGAACATACAGGACTGTACAATCAGAGAGCCATGCTTATTTACAAAAGCACCATCAGTGTGCATAGCACTGGGCAGTCACCCAACAGTGTTTATTATTTATAAAGCATTTCCAGGGATACTATAAGTAAAGAACATGTTAATATAGGGACGTCTGAGAGGGAGTCTGGACTCCTCTGTTCATTTTGGATCTTTTGACCTTATTTGGTTAGGAGTCTGGTATTAATGGATCTATGATTTATTCCTCCTTAATACATTGAGTAGTTTGAATTATACTTCTAGACTATTCATATATTATTATATTTATTGATTATATTTATATTTTAGGGATATATCAATGTATTATTGTATATTAATGTGTTGCACTATGATTATTATTATTATTTGAGTATTGTATTATATTGTCCATTGTAAACCACTTTGGGTTGACCATTTGAGGAAGGCAATATATAAGAATCACATAATGCGAGTGAGTCTGTGGGTGGGTGGGTGTGCATATAATGAAACATTGTGTGTAATATATATTTATATACCTACTGTATCCTCATAGGTCTTGTAGATGTAATGATCATTTTTTGACTGCATTCTCTGCATCATTCCTTTGATTCAGTTTTCTCTTTTCCCCACTGATTGTGCTGGATCCCCTTGCACACACAGGCAGGGCCGGCCCAATCATTAGGCAAGACTAAGTGGTCTTGCCTAATGCTTCTGGGAGGACACAAAGAATAGCCGCAGTCAAAGCAAAACAATAGATCTCGACAGCCCCATGAACTCAAAGGGCCACCAGCATATTCTCTTACCTGCAGGGAGAGCAGGCACGCACAGACATACAAAGCAAAGTTTAGTATTTCAAAGCATGATGTCCAATTGTACATTTTTGCAGGATTGGTGTAGGTAGGGTGGTGTTCGGATGATTATGACTCTTGAGTTTAATTAAAATCTCAGAGGGAGTGGCATAAAGCGGGAGGTTTGCCTAGCCTTGCACTTGCCCTGGGACCAGACGAGCTTTCTAATTCTATATGATTGACAACGACTATCCTTGTACAGTCTGTGAGCAATCTAGAGCAGTAACATTTCTTCTGGGTTGGAAACTGGATGGATATACAACAGACAAGCTTCCAGGGGAGGATGCAGGTAGATACTGGCAGCAGTGAGGTGGTACCCGTCCATCTGATAAGCCACTTCCACACTGGCTAAGTCTCTGCAAGGCAACATCAGGCATGACTGGGCTGTGTCACACCGTGGCAGGAGATGTTCTGTATTATTTCTCCATGCTTTTGCTGGTTTGACACTGGTTCTGTTATCTTGGGCTTATCCTGGTTCCTGATCACGAGAGGCTGCTGCACCTGTCACAGCCTTTCAGAGGCTGCCTAAGACAAATGAACATGAAAGGCCGTCCTCATTAACATAAAACCATTTAGTTGATCAATGGCCCCCAGCAGTAAACAAGGAGTTTTAATCCATGGAGGAGCTGATTGGGTTTTGCGTCCTCCTGGCTCAGCGCGATGGATTCTGTGACAATAGAGAAGAAAAATGTTTGTGATTCACCCGGCGCTGAGCACTGCCTGGAAAATTAAAACTGTTGAAGAGAGGGAGGGGGAAGAGGAGGGAGGGGAGAAAATGCAAGAGAAGGGATGGAGGGAAAGAGGAGAGAGTGTAGGAGAACGGAAAGAGAAAAGGAGAGCATGCAAGGGAAGAGGAAAAAGAGGGGAGAATGCGTAGAAGAGAAGAGGGGGGGAATGGGAAAGGAGGGAGGGAAAATAACAGGGAAGGAGGGAAAGAGGAGAGGATGAAGGGCGTGTAAGTTGAGGGAATATGAGAGAGAGAGAGAGAGAGCAGGAATAAAGGGGAAGGGGTGCACGGACAGAAGGGAAGAAGAGGGATCCTCTAAGATTCTGACAGGACATTAATCCCTGAGGGAGGAAGTTGCCTGAGATGGATTATTAACCCTTGAGGTTAGGGAGGTGTGTCAGAAAAGGGTTATGATTATTTCAGATGTGATTCTGTCACCTGCCAAGAAGGCTCTAATTAGCAGGGTACAAATTATATTAATAGAAAATTCAGTCAATTGATCAATCAATCGCTCGATCTCTTAAGTGATAGAGTTAGGCATCTACCTTTGATATGAAATCTCTGGACCAGCCCATCTTTAAGGGGCTCTTTTTTAAAGGGCACTATGTTTTTGCACCCAATGTGCAAATAGCACTAAAATTAATGTGCATTAAGTGCAAAGTCTCAGCATTAACTGTCAGAGGAGTGGATAGCAGGTTCTCGGCAGTTACCCCGTGGCCGTATCCTAACGTGTGGTACTGTTAGCACAGCACCTATTGAGGTGGACTTAGCTGTACCTGCCAAAATCGCACAGTGACAGCACCTGGTATTTACCCCCATGCTAACTACAGTGTGCCCACCACACCCACTGTCTGCCCCTAACCCACTCATTCTCCACCCCAACGCGCAAATGGTAGTTACTGCATGTAGTAACTGTTCTGCCCCAGTGCTCATGGTTAATGTGGGCACAGATCTTGTGCAAAGATTGGAGGCACCTTAGGTGGGCACCTCCATCCTGCCACCCCCTTTGTCACCCCCTTTGCCCTCTGGGGCCAGCAGCAGTGGCAATGGCAAAGGAACCATGACGCAGGGCTTACCAAAGGCTCTGGCACTATGTTGCGGTTCCTACCTGCTATCTTTGGACTTTTCCACCTCCCCTCCAATGTAGACTTCCAGTTTGGCATAAAATGGAAGTTGGCATCAAAGGAAGGGGCGGAAGCACCCGAAGATAGCAGACAGGAACCACGATGCATCGCCAGAGCCTTTGGTAAGCACTGCGTTGTGGTTCCTTTGCTATTGTCGCCACTGTTGGCTCCTGAGAGGTGTGGCAGTGATGGCAATGGGCACCCCCAAAGTGCCTGCGCTCTAGGCAATTGCCCAGTTCACCTAATATTAGCATGGGCCCAAGTGTGCAGTTACCATGTGCCAAAACATGGGATAACTGCTTAGCACATTTTAGTACGACGACTCCTAAATGTTTCTGAAGTATCTTTACCAGACGTTTTATGAGGAGGTCAGAGGTCACTCCTGTTACATGACACATTACATCCTGGAGCTGAGGAGGATCATTGGTGCATCAACAGCTGAAATCTGATGAAGGAGGGAGAACTCTAAGGGAAGCACATTCTGAGCCCTTTTTGGGAAGCATCAAGTTCTTCAAAGGAAGCCGGGGATATTTTTGCTAGGTTAAGGGGCCCCTGCCTCTCTTAGTAGAGGAAGGTTAATGGCTTTGACCCTGAAAATGTCCTTTCTGCTAGGATCCTTGAGCCTCTGGAGTTCTTTGTGTGAGAGGTATGATTTACATAGTCATACCTGAAATTTTTGGTGTTCATACAGGCAAAGCTGAAAGCCTGGGCCACCTTTTTGTCTCTGTCAGGGGGAAATGCAGAGGAAAGGCAAGAGAAAGGCTGAAATTAAACTGGAATAAAAGTGTGATTTGGTAAGGCTGGGGGGAATGACAAATGAAACCTAGAAATACAGCAATCTGAAGCTATTCCTCATGATAAATGGATCACCAGTGGTAATCAATGATTTCAATCCATACAAAGGGAAATGGTCCTTGTGGCTCACTGGAGGTGGGTGATTCGGTGCCAGCTGGGATGGTGGTGTGGGGGAGTGTGGGGGTGGTGGATGGAAATGAACACAAATAAAAAAAAAAGAAGAAAAATGTTTTCTCCATTGACCAGCCCTGCTGCCTGGAACCGGTGGAGAATTGAATTCAATTACCAGAAAGCTTTTTGCGAGCCTCATTCCCTGGAATGAGGCTTCAGAGCCAAGATGGATGAGGCGCCCAGATCGCTGCGGAGCACTGTTCAATCTTCTCGCGATTTATGGCCTACAGAAACTTCACTAGATTTGTTTTTGTTAAAAAAAAATGGAAAGAGTGAGCACTGGGAGGAATGCAGATACCGTGTGTCCTCCAAACATTCTCCTACCCTTCCCCCACTCCCATGCAGAGATATCAGAATCCATTCCCCAGCCAGAGGAGCTGATAGTAGAATATCTGGTGAACCCCGTCTCTGGGACCCATTAGTATTAATAAAAATAAGTCTTAGTACTGACTAAATGATTATGTTGCTCATGAATTACTTTTTAATTCCATGTTGACACTCATTTGTCTGTCTCTGGTTGACTCATAGTATGTACATTGGGTCTTCCAAACCTGGGGCCCTTTTCAGCCAAAAGAATGAGCACCTGAGAGGCTCCAGCATTGTAGAAAACAGGTAACAACTTCAGGGCTCTTGTTCTTAAATTAGGCATTACACCTCAGCAAAACAGAACTACAGTGATCGGAGTCTGATTTGCATGGATCACCAGTCAACTAGTTACACACTAAGAAAATGTCACAGCTAAGGTATCTCACAGCTAGTGGCACCATAAGAGCTAGAGATATGAGTACTGTACATTGAGCAGTTAGAGCAATAAAACCTTTGGTTCATGTGATTTTGGGCAAGTTATTTCGTTCTCTATTGTCTCGGGTTCAAACGTCGGCCTCATTTACTAACCATTTTCTCAACAGATACAAAATGGCAGAAAGGCTTCAGTAAATAACCCCCCTGAAGTAGTAGGCCCTTTGGGGACAGGGAAATACCTACTGTACCTGAATGTAACTCACCTTGAGCTATCTATGAAACAATGCACTCCAAAAAGAACTCTGAATGTGGGGGGAAAAAATCCCCAAATGACCATGTTTTAAACTCTATCCCTTGGACAGATTTTTTTCACCTCAACACGTTTCAGAGGGAAGGACTATGATATGTTCCTTCCTTTCCTCTACAAGATATGCTTCTAGAAGATGGTGGAAGTTAGGAGATGACCTACACCCTATCTAAAGCATTGACATCTTTCGGGAACAGTGTGGCCTTAACAATCCAGCTCCTAGTTTGAGTTACCATCTAGCTCTCTCTGATTCTGCAAAGCTGGTAATAGTCATGTTGGGGTTCATTTACATACATGATCTCCTACTCTCATCTGTTTAGGAAACAGCAGGGTATGTCCCCTGTCTGGAAATAATAGATGCTTTTCAACTGGTGGACAAAGGTATGTGGCCTTCTCATTGAATTATCATTACTACAGGATGACATGACAGAAGGACAGCCCCATTTCTGCTCTGTCCTATTTGTTAGTGACCCAGTTTATTTTATTTCCATGGAGATTCCTAGTCTGACCTTTGTTCTTTACACACAGATATTCCTGCTGCCTAAAGCCTACCCTGATCAAGAAAACTGTACATATTGGCCAGAATCACTGCCAGATTTCAGATGAGGTGCGGATGGCCAAACTGAAGGCACAAATCAGGTTGAAGACATTATATTGACATGTTCAACCTCCAAAATGATTGAAGTCCCACGAGTCTCTTTTTTATTTTTTTTAGTTTTTTGATTGTAGGATAAGGTGGTATACAAATCTGTCAAAATAAATAAATTGTAGCCACTCCATCAGTTGAAGTGGCCCAGCTGGAAATGTGGCACCAGTGAATGTTAACCAACGATGATGTGACAATGGGAACTGATGCCACAGAGGCTCCCACCTGGCGCGAGCTTTGAGTCTATCCTATGAAGGCCGTTGAACCATCTACAGAGCAGTGTCAGTCGACGAAAGCGAATATGGTAAAGTGGAGACTGACAATCAGATCAGACCAGACACAGGCAATGCAGCATTTCTTGCGTTGTCCGCTGCTGCCGGCCCCATGCACAACTGCTGACTTGCCAATGGCTGATCATCTACTCTACTGACTCCATAAAGATACAGTAACATCATTTGACAGCAAAACGATATGATGATGATTCCAAAATCTCCCGCATAATGACTTTAGACCCTTGGTCTTCGCACCCAATCTTCAAGAGCCACCCACAGGCCTGACTTTTTAGAATATTCCTAATGAATATGCATGAGATTCATTTGCATACAATGAAGATAGTAGGCATGCAGATCCCCCATGCATATTCATTAGGGATATCCTGAAAACCTGACCTGTTGGTGACCCTCCAAGAATGGGAGTGAAGACCAAGATTTTAGACAGATTATTGCCTTTGGCATGACTGGTGAATTCCATCTTGATTCTGGCTGCCACATCTCCCCCTTCATCCTTCTTGATGGGGCAGTAGCAACTATGCCCCCCTTGCTATAGCCAGTGCAGAACCCTTATCCCTGAAATAAAATGATCAGGACAGCATAAGTACGGTCTTAGAGCGCCTTCCTTTTCCTGCAGTCCTTTTCTCATTCAGACTAATTTGGGGGGTGGGGGGGGGGGGTTTGAGGGAGAGGCAAGCGCCGAGAAAGCAGCAAGGAGCGGATTCCCCCACAACTTGCTAACACAAGCCTGTAAAATTACAGAGTAGAGTAGAGGGTAATTATGTAGTCAGAGAAGACAAGAGGAACAAAGCGGCAGGTTTCATGCTTGGGTTCACCCCAGCTGCTAATTGAGTGATCTCGTTAAGAGAGGTCTCTGAGTTCCTGACAGTTTCTATTGCTAATTCCTTAATGGCCCAGCGATTTGGCTTCCTGAGGTAGGTGAGAAAATGGAGGGGTAGACAGGGAGAAAATGGAAGGTTTCTCCACTAGGGCTGACTATAATTGTTTTGAATTTGAGAACATTTCTTTCTTTTTTTTCTACTTTTTGTCTCTTTTTTGAGGTTGTGGTTGTTTATAAGTAAAAATGCTTTGCTTTTCCTGCTTTCTGAGCACCTCATGGGGTCTCCTTCCTTCTTCCACCAGCATTTTGAAGGAGAAAACACATTTTTTACTTTTGTTATTTTGTAGTAGGTACTAGACACGGAGAAGAAGAACGGTATCCAGGACCAGCCTTAGCAATTGCAGGGCCCAATTTGGACCATTTTGGTGGGGTCTCCTGGACTTAATAATACATTGTATTAAAAACAAAACAATATCTATATTTATTAACTTAAACTTTGACATAAAACGTATTAAAGCAAAAACTTAAATAAATATTTCTTGTTTTCTCTTTTGCAAACTCTTCCAGCATCCAGGAGCTCTCTCAACATTAGTGTGGGGCCCCCTGTGGGCACAGGACCCCATTGGGTCAAATAGGTTCAATTGGCCTAAGGCCCTGATAGTATCCTCCCTACCCTACATAAAAGATTACACCCTCTGAACTCCAGCTTTTGCCATTTTCTTTTTAGAAAACTCTATAATAGCAGCTGTAAAATAAGCATCTGCAACTATACTGAGGGGTCTGAGACTGGTTTCTTAGGAGCCTTCCACAAGCTGATGTTTAGTGTCTGTGACCACATGCTTAAACGCTGGTTTACCAGACAATGGACAAGGGATCCTCTAGACCGATGCCGGTCCTTCTGGTCTGACCTAGGCAAGCTCTTGAGGTCAAAATTCAAGGTGATTCGCTGACATTGTCCTTCCAAGTCAAAGGACTCCTAATACAGAACAACCTATTTCAGGCCCTCTACCCCTTGATTTATGGTTTCAGTAATGCTAGGGCTGTCTGTCTTCCTGATTCTTACAAAGAAACTTTTCTTAAATCCCACCCCTGCCCCTTTCCCTTTTTGAAGGTTCTAAATCTACGCCCATGCTGGAAAAGTTGTTAATTAGCTTTAATTGACAGCTGCTAACGATGCATTTGAATAATTAAACCTATTTAAGAGACGACAGCTGATAATAAGGGTGTAGAGGCTGTATTTAATTTCGATAGTTACAGCGTGTGCTCGGCCGCTGCAGGGAACTTAAATACACTCTAACTGCTCTTTTAACCAGAGAGCTGCACAGGTTCACCCCTCTAATAGGCGGTAGCGGCCACTAAAACTTGTTCTATATGCGTAGAATTTTTCTCAGGCTGTGTGGTACTTTTTAATGGAGTAAATGTCTATCTCGTGCAACGCAGTGCATATTGATACATTTGGATTAACTGACGCCTTTTCAGTAGTAGCCCAGGCAAGTTGTAGTCAAGTACAATACTTATTTCTCTGCTCCCAGAGGGCTTTCATACCGCATTGGTTCCTTCCTCCGATTTGTCTTAACTGTACGACTTAGTAACTTCATGGCCTGTCCGCTGATCTTTGCACTTTCTGAAAGCGCAAACAACAGATTCGCATTTACCCATTCCGCTCCACTCATTATTTTATAAAGCTCTATTCTCTGTTATTCTCAACTCATTTCCTTATAGGTCTTACCATTCTATTGGTATTCTTGACCACCACTGCACATTGAGCAGAGGATTTCAACATATTATCCATGATGATGCCTAGAGTCTTTTCGAGTTTACAATTTTTACACACATATCCAATGCTTTTCTCCTCCGTGTTAATTCCGCTCCCACTACACTTAATGTGCTCCTTGTTGTTCCCAGTAACATGAAAAGCTGTTAATTTATATGAACAGTACAGCGTAAAATTGGAGACATTTGAAGGACTCTAGGGGGGAGGTAGGATAGTTCACCAACAAACAGCTCCCTGGAGATTGCCTTTTGTGGGTCCAGTAATACATATCATTATCCATAATCTATGAGTCCAAAATTGCTTGTAACAGATTTTTTTAAAGAAGCATTTATTTGTTCACTTTTTGACTATTTTTCCAGATTTCATAACGTGTAGCATTAAAATGATTATTTAATCTTCCTGCCACTTTGAGCTTCCAGTTAATTTGGAATTGGGTTTGGAATTTTGCATCATGAGCTTTCATTTTCGATTATTTGGGGAGTTTTCACCTATTTTATATCCCATACCAATTGATGTAGAGCCTGATCCCAGTAGGGGCACGTCTGGGCTGTCTGGGCGCCCCCGAGCAGGATGGGCCCGTTAGGATCTGATTATGCACCACGGGAGCAAGACATTCCCATGGGTGCAGGATTGAGCCCTGAGATGGCCCACCATGCCCCTGCATACCCGCAGGGACATCCACCCTGCTTACCGGTGTGCCCGCCGTGGTGCTGACCACCTGTAACCTCACCACCCATCCCCATTCTGGGCAGCTGGGGCCTGGATCGGGCGGTGGGGACCCACCTTGTGCTGCCTGTTGCTCCATGGGGGAGGGAGGCTGCCGGGCAGGATCGAGGGGTACCTTCTGCTTATTCTACCTCAGAGGTGGAATAAGCAGAGTTACCCCCCCCGCCCCCCGGCGATCCCCAGACGTACAGGGCCAACACCAGAATTGGCCCTGTACATCCGGGGGTCGGTCCCACATATGCTCTGCCCACTCTCTGCCCCCCTGCTGCCCCATCCCCCACAGCATGCACAATGTCTCTGTATGTGCAGCAGGGCTGGGAGGCGGAATAAGTTGAGAGCAGATAGCCCTTCTATTCGCCTTCCTGGATCAGGCCCTTAGAGGTTTATTTTAGAAGCCCTAGTCATGCTTTGGACATCTGCAAACAGATATACAGAGGTCCAGAATATGGAGACATCCCTGGAGTCATTTTATAAAGTGATGCAAAGGACATCCCTAGTGTGAGGACATCCAAGACTGAACTGGGATCTGATGAAGGCGGGTCCGGGACATATCCAAGTACTTGGATATAGTCATCTGATTTCAGAAATGCCCTTCAAGTCCAAAGCTGTGTCCAAGTTTAAACCCATCCCAAGGCATGAATAGGCATCGGTAAAGCTCTCGTTCTTCCATCCAGATACCAGAGGGCATCGTCAGAGTGATAGCCCCTATGGGCCTGATGTTCAGTTGTGCAGGGCTAAGCACTGTAGATGTATAGCCCGGTCCGTGGCCCCTTAACTCCAGATTTTCACTTCTGTGGAGATAGAATTGAAAATCGGGGGTTCGCCACACAGTTGGAAAGCTGTCGAGCCTAAACAGGCAGTAGCGATCTTGGATGCTGCCCGGTTAGCCCTGACACCTTAAAGATAGGCGAGGGTTTTCCTCGTCTATCTTTAAGGCACAGAGCACTAACCGGGCAGCATCCAAAATCACTGTTACCCAGTTAGGTCCATTTCCCACCTCTGCTCCAATCTGGAATGACCCCAACATGCCCTCATGCTAACCAGATAGCATTGGGGCACGTAGGGGACTTAATCAGGGATTTTCAACGCACTAGTCATGTAGGTGCCTTTGAAAATCCCTGATTAAGGCATTTACACGGTTAACATGGGCTGTTAACCGCGTAAATGCCTTCAAAACTCCTGACCTATATTTTCACTGATGATAACAAAAATGGAAGTGAAACTAGGAGACTTGATTTTGGTTTGTCATGCTGATGCGCATCCCCACATGTAAAATAGCTTGCATTCAGCATTGTATAGACGTTCCCTACCCCAGTTTTTCTAACAGGGACAAATATGTGGCCGCCAATGTGGCTGTCCGTTTCAGGGACATCCATGTTTCCAAAATTGGGTCAACACTTAAAAGTCCTTGACGTTTTTTGGATGTTTTGCCCCAGATGTCACAGATTTCACCTGGACGTCCTCTCTAAATTGCCACTTCACATCATTCTAGTGAGTCCTTAGCCAGGGACCAGACACTAGGGCTCCTTCTAGAACCCTGCAATAATGGGCCCCAAAATCTGGCCACTTAGGTGTTACCATTGTGCAATGACTTCATACCCATGGGCTGTGAGCTCTACCTCCACAGTGTTCCCAGAAACAAAACAGCTGATCCAGGAATGAATGGCATGATATAAAATATTGCCAATGGGCCATTGGACTAGTTATTCTCCTAAGATTTCTTTTTAATTGGGATTGGTTCTTAAACCCCTCCTGATATCACAGTTTGGTGATTATGATATCACAGCCACTTGCATTACGGTGTTGTAAACCATCATGATGATGTCACTGACAATCATGGCATGGGCAGGAGATTTTCCCTTGAACTCCAACTCCATGCATGCAATGGGGCAAAACCAGGACTGGATTTGTTTGATTGACATGGGGTAAGATGGCAAACCTACCTTGGGTTGTATTATGGTCACTATCTTGTTTTCCCCCTTAAGGATGTCAGCTCTGCTGGAATCAGGCTTTGCTTGTGGCTTTAAATCTCTAACAGAGAAAAATCACTTCCCCAGGCTGAGAATATCCTGACTTCAGCCTGCCTGCTTAATTTATTTACACAAGCTGTGTGCCGTTTCTCTGTGATGGATGGAGCTCTGCTCAGAGGTTCTTAAGGCTGTAGAAAAGAAGGGAGGGAGAGGGAAAGAGAGAGACCTGGACAGACATAGGAGGAATAAATTGTATTTACTTAACCCCACTAATGCAAAATGCCTGTGAGCTCCCCCTTCCCCCATCACCCCCACCTTTTCACTGACAGCACCCTGATGGATGGAACCCTTCCACCTTATCTCCAAACAGAACAAAGCTGCTCTTACCAGATAAAACGCCTTCCATAAATCTTCATAATAGAAAGGGGGGGGGGGGGAGTGGTTCGTTTTAAGCCTCCCTTCCCCTTTCTTCTACTGCAACCCCTTGCATGCCCCCTTCTTTCCTCCTTTGGCCTGTATGCCTTGCTTCCACCCTCTCATCTGAAGGCTTCAGAAAGGGCAGCAGAAGGGAAGTGTTCACTGGAGGCTCAGCTCCTTCCCACTATAGGACTCTCTCTATGTGACCACCAGGAACCAGTTTCCCTTCTTCCACCATAGGCTCCAGGACCGCCTTGCTTGCTGCAAGGCTTCTCAGAAGATAGCCTTCCCCAAACCCGAGTCCCCTCTCAAAGGGACCTATTTACTAAAGATTTTCTCCTATTTTGTGTCTGTGGGTAAAATGCTTCATGCTTTGTATCCACAACATCCAGAAATGCTATAATAACCAGAGAGAACCAAGCCTTTGTGGCTGGTTTCAATTTTTTCATACCGTCAGTGATGCATGTACCGTTGAGCGGCTGAGTTTGTTTTGAGTGGGTAGTGCACGCTGATGTCTCGGTATTTTCTGCAGATCCCATCCCTTGTTACCCTACTTGCTTGATGCAGAGTGAAACTGGAGCACACAGAGAGTCACAATGCAAAGCCTGGGGCATGACTGACCTATAAATAAAGTGGTGTGAGACAGTCATCAGATTCCGGTAGTATCAGTGCAATGGTACTACATAGCACATACACACGTTTACATCTAGAGGAGAATGGGAAATATAGGTGTGTATGTAAAGTGAAGGAGTGGCTTGGTGTCCAAGAGGCCACGATTCAATTCCCACTGGCACACCTTGTGGCCTTGAGCAGGTCACTTTACAATCCATTGCCTTAGAAGAAAGGCCTGGCAATCCACAGCCAGTCACACCTTGCCAAGAAAACACGGGTGCTACTGGATTGCCAGGAGTCAGCATTGACTCAACAGCACAAAAGAAAATAAATGTATGTGTACACATCCATCTGTCCCGTTTTCCCTTCCTCCGGTGATGCCACGAGCCCTTTTTCATCCCTGGCTTCTCCAGTGCTTTCCCATGGCAAAGGATCCTCTGCGGCTGTCCCAGGCCTTCTCGAATTCTATGCCTGTTTTTCCTTCCACCACCTGCACTGGGAGGGAGGCTGTTCCAGGCATCCAGCACCCTATCTATCATCTCTCTATCTGCACACATCCAGGATCTGTATACTGCATTTCTCTGCTTCAATGCATATGTAACTTGTGCTTTCCCTTTAAATGATGATTTATCTATGTTGTCTACAATCCTGCTGTTCCAGCAGTCCCCCAGTCCCTGGAGAAATCAGTGGAGTGAATTAGACCCTTACTTACCCCCCTCTGCAGGATAGACCATTCTCTAATGTCAGCCTGGGGATTAATTAGTGACTGTTGATTAAATCCTAGTTTAACTGTTTCACTGCCCCCTCTAACCAGATTTATCCAAGGTGTCTGCTCTGGTCGGCTTTCGCAGCAGCCCTACATCTTCTGCCTCTTCTCTGCTTGTAGTTTTAAAGCACACAGCACATTCAGGAAAAGTTTACAAAAATATGTAGGCATCAATGCATTACTGATTTTCAGTCACAAACTCAATCTATTTGTGATGAAAAACTAATTATTTCTTCCCATTTTAATGCTGTTTTCTAGTGTCATTTGCTGAATAGGCAGTTTCTCCAAGTCTGCTTTTTCCCCGGTGTTGTCCACTTGCCCCTTGGGCCTACTCAGGCAACTATCAGAAAGCCTTTCAAAGAGTAAGGCAATTGGTCACCTGAGAAGGGACTGCATACCTCTTGAATTATCCATTTGGGGAGCTGCAACACCATCACAATAGGCTCTCCATTTTATCCTCTGCCAACAGGATACCAAAACTGTAAGCTACCAATTAGAAAATGGCCAGGAGGTCAGCACCAGTGTGAGAAGTGGCTGGGTCAACAAAAAGAAAGTCACCACAGTAATGAACTATATTTCCATTTTCAGTCAACCATGATGTTATCTAATTTAAAAATGTGCTAAACATTTTGAAATAAGCACATGAGATGGAACAACCGCTGGAGTGCACCTTTCAGAATAATACAGTCCTTGAAACTGGAAAACTATGAAAGGGAAACGATTGAAGTGTATAAAGAGAAGGTATAAGGCCATCAAGCATCCAGCCTGTGCTCCCTCACCAATATGAATTTACTAAGGAAGCACACTGAACAGGAATCAGTGAGCAGGACCTCATCATAGGGTCATGTGACATGTTATGGTCAGGCATAATTTGTCCAGAAACATTTAGGACCCTACAACCAAAGGATTATGGCATAAGCTGAAAATGTCTACCCATGACTGGGGTAGCCACATGTCCCAGTCTCAAGTCAAACTCAATCTTCTGGCATACAACACTGGTGAACTGCTCTGTACCCTGCAAATTTCTGGATTTGCTATTAGATGGGTGAGTAACATCATGAGATTAGAGTAGAGGGCATCTGTGTCAGGTATCCGAGGTCATGGAGCCATACTCTTAATGCAAATCCAAAAGGGGCCTTGACTAGGAGAAGAGAGACGACTGCATCCACAGGAAAAACAATAGTGTTTATATTTGCTGGCGTCCTGAAATTAAAAAGTGACTTCTTGCCATACCACCAAGTGAGGTCCCTATGCAGATCCTACATTTGGCTATCTAAGCCCTAAACCTTTCATTGAAATGAAGTCATAATTCTTATTATGCCTCTCTGCACCCATACAATCGTATTACAATAGCTTTAGCAGGTCTTGCTTTGGCTGGGGTCCTTCTCACAAACCTTGGAAGGTTAGCATCCAGTTACCTGTGTTACTGGATGTCTCCACAGTTTTCTCCTCTGCAGTCTTTTTCTTGTGGCACCCTTCTCTTGCCACCCTGGCAGTTCCTTAGTGTCCTAACCTGAGGAAGGGGGTTTTAGCTCTTGAAAGCTAGCAAAAAAAAAAAAGTAACAAATTGGTGCAATGAAAAAGGATCGCCTTATGTTCTTTGTTTCTATGTATTCAATAAACTAACATGGCAAATACACAATTGACTCCTTTCTAGCAGTGAAAATATGTATATATTTTTAAAAAGGGTATGATTTGTTTTCAATCTGCTGGTCATTAGTTTTATGGAATATCCAATGACATTTAACTGTACCACTCACAATTTTATAAATTTCATTCATATCCCCTCTTCATCTTTAAGTTGAAGAACCCTAACCTTTTAGCCTTTCCTTCATAAGAGAGGTGGCTTGTCCCCTTTCTCTGAACATTTTCAAATTCCAGTAGTGTACAGTGACATATGCATTTGAGTCAATGCTGACCCATCAGCTTCTGGGTTTTCTTGGTAGTGTGGCTGGAAGTAGATTGCCAGGCCTTTCTTCCAAGGAAATGGAAGGTTAAGTGACTCACCCAAGACCACAAGGAGTGCTAGTAGGAATTGAACTCTGGTCTTTTGGTTACTAATGCAGTGCTCTAACCATTAGGCTACTCCTCCACTCCCAGTGACATATATAGTAGGAGAGATTTAATAAATTTGCTAAATATTAGTGCAATATGTAACCTTAACCATAACCAAAGTTAATGTACTCCCCTGTTTTAGGCTGAAGCGATGGCACAACTTCTTAAAAGAACCATGAAGATGTTCTTACTACTTGAAAAAAAGCTAGTTAACAATGTCATGTCTTAGTCTTTGAGAGCCACTTGCAAAGTCTGTTGAAAGTTATGTAGTCTATGCCACAACGGGAGGGGCTCAGCAGCCCCAACATAAGTTCCTACCGCAATAACAACTATCCCTTTATCTCTTCCCAATCATCTTTCCTCTTGCACACTGTGCCCAACAGCTTCCTCCTCTCTCTCTCTTCTGCCCTTTGTACTTTCTTACATACTTATCTCCCATCCCTTCACCCCCCGCTCCCTTCTCCCTTCTCCTGCTGTCCTTTTACTTGCACCCTTTCCCCACCTTCTCATCCCCACTCTCTGCTCTTCTTCTGCTGTTTCTCTACTCTCTGCCTATCCTGATCCTACTCCACACTCCTGTTGTATTACTAGTGCTCCTCCCTTTTTTGCATTCGGAAATTCCCTGCCTACCACCCACTTTTTTTTCCTTTCCTTCTAACCTGCCCACTCCCCTTTCTCTTCCCAACCTGCCCCAATTCCTTTTCTGTTCCCTTCTTGCCACAAGCAGCCCTGCCAAATTACCCAGTTCCAAGAGAAAGATTTAGGCCATTCCTGAATTTCTGAATGCCCCATATGGCCTAAAACTTTCCTCTTGGAACTGAATAACTTGGCAGGGTTGCTTGTATGGAATTCCTTTCCCAGTAACTTTTATACTACCAGAGACATCTAGAGCAGGAGTCACAAGGAAAACCATTCAGGAAGGGTTTTCCACAGAGTCAAGACCAGATAAACTTTGAGCCAATCAGGAAACAGGAACCAACAGTACCAGAAATACAAGACAGAGCTTAGTATAGGCTGGCTAAAACAACTCACCCCAGGATGTATAATGGCTCCTCCTGTAATGCCAATGCTTTCCAACATAAATGTGATCCTAGAAGAATTTTTTTTTACATATTATGGCAGTGTTGGGAATTTCTTGAAGGCCCTGACTGCACACTACTGTTGAATTTAATTATATTCTTTCTGAGATGGGGCATCCAGAACTGCACACAGTTTGTTGTGTTGTCCATCTTGACTAGACTGTAAGCTCTTATAAGAAGGGACTGTCTCTTACATGTCCCTGTATAGCGCTGCGTATGCCTTGTACAATACAATGATAAATAGTAGTGATAGTAGTACTCAGAATGTGGTTGTACCATGAACCTATACAGAGGCAGAATGATATTGTTCATTTTGATTTTTATTCCTTTTAGAATAATCCCTTACATTCTACAGTATTTGCTTTTTTAGTAGTAACCGCACACTGGGCTGAAAATTTAAACATATTATCCACAATGACTCCAAGATCTTTTTCTTGGGAGGTGACTCCTAACTCGAAACCCAACATTTTGTAACTGTAGTTGGGTTTATTTTGCATTTGTCCACATTAGATTTCTTCTGTTATTTAGATTCTAGTTTCCTAGTCTCATAAGACTATTCTGCAAATCTCTGTGGTTTTAATAACTTTTAATAATTTTCTGTCATCTGTAAATTTCATCATCTCATTTGTCACACCCATATCCAAATCATTTATGAATATTTTAAACAGCCCAAGTCCCAGTAAAGATCTTTGGGGCACTCCATGGCTGACCCTTTTCATGTGGATTACTGACCATTCAGCCCTATGCCCTGTTTCCTGTCTTGTAGCCAATTTCCAATCCACAAAAGTAAATTGCCTCCTATCCCTCTGTTCATCGGTCCCTTCCTGCCCACCACCACTTTCTCCTATCTCTCTGTCTCCTTCTCCTGCTTCCCCCCCCCCCCCCTCATTGCCCTCTCTCTCACACTCCTGGTCTTTTTTCCATCCGATTTCTACATCGGAACTTGCTACTACCCTATCTTCCACCTGTAAAACTACCTGTTCCCTGAACCCTGTCCCCTCCACCTGGCTCCTTGAACCTTCACTTGTCCTTCTCCCGCCTCTTTTGTCCATGCTCAATTCAAGTCTTGCCTCTGGTTCTTTCCCTGCTCTCTGGAAGCACGCGGTGGTCTGCCCCATCCTTAAGAAGCCGTCCCTTGATCCCTCTGTTTTGGCTAACTGGCGCCCAATGTCTAATCACTGTTTTCTCTCCAAAGTACTTGAACGCTTTGTCTTTGCTCAGCTATCCTCTCATCTCCTTTCGACCAATGCTCTTCATCCCCGTCAGTCTGGTTTTTGTGATGGTCACAGTATGAATCTATTCTTCTTTACCTGCTAAATGAGCTTCACATCACACATTGACCACGGTGACCTCACAACTTGTTGTTTCCTTTGATCTCTCCTCTGCATTTGATCTTGTAGATCATCATACTCTTCTCTCTCATCTTTCAGATTTTGGTGTCTCCGGAACCCTGCTAACTTGGTTTAGGTCCTTCCTCACTGCACTCTCCTTCTCTGTCTTTTCCAAACATCAGCTCTCTCTCCACTGCTTTGCCTTGCGGTGTTCCTAAAGGTTCAGTTCTATCTCCTCTTCTATTTAATGTCTTCCTATCCCCTCTTTGTCTGCTTATTCAACAATCTGGCATCTCTGCTTATTACTCCGTGGATGATATTATTCTTTTGCACTGTACTAATTCCTTTGCAATTGATCTCTCTATGCTAAATTCCTGCCTGGCCCGTATCCATTCCTGGCTGACCTCCAACTTTCTACACTTGAACCCGACAAATTCGTCTGCCACCTGGATTACCTTTGGAACTCCCCCCCCCCTTCTTTGGCCCCCACTCTTGCTTCCACTTCTGTCTCCCTGGTCTCCTCTTTCAGGTATCTTGGGGTCATCTTGGATACCTCTCTCTCCTTCACTGAACATATCTCTTCCATCTCTTGCTGCTCCTTTTTTCATCTTCATCAGATTCACACTATCTGTCCATTCCTCTCCCCTGCTGACCTGTCTACACTCCTTCTGTCTTTTGTTATTTCCAGAATTGACCATTGCAATGTTGTACTCGCTGACCTTCCTCAATATCAACTTCATCGATTACAACTAATCCAAAATACAGCTACCCGTATCCTCACCCACTCCTCTCGTTTTGATCACATCTCGCACCTTCTTGCCCATCTCTACACTGGTTGCCTGTCCATTTTCGAATTCAGTATAAAATTCTTATTTTTGTCCACAAGGTTCTTCACACTTCCACTCCCCAATACCTGGCCGACCTACTCCACTTCCACCATCCCCATTATCTTCTCCGTTCTGTTCACACACATCACTTAGCTCTCCCCTCGATATCTCAAGCACACCTTCAGCATACACGAGGCGCTGCTTTCTTCTTTCTGGGTCCTGTGCTGTGGAATTCTCTCCCCCTCTCTCTCCATTCTGAGCCCTCCTTCCCCAGGTTCAAAGCTGCCCTAAAAACCCATTTTTTCCAGCTAGTATTTGATACACTTCACCACTCATCTTAACTGACCAGCCATGCGTGTTTGATTTCCCCAGTCTCTCTTTGTCCTCTCTACTATCCTCTATCTTTCTCTCTCCCTATCCTTTTTTTTGTTTGTTTATGTCTCTCTTCTGTCCTGTCTCATAATCGGTGTTCCACTCTTTTTCTCTCTGTCGGCAGTCCATTACTTTGTAAACCGCTTTTATGCTTTGACCCTAGCGATGTATCCAAAACCTGAATAAATAAATAAATAAGTCCCACGACTCTTGAAATTTCTGAGGAGTCTCTCGTGAAGGATTTTGTCACACGTCTTCTAAAAATCCAAATACATTGTGGGGGTTATGTTAGAAGCATCCCCACATGTAAAACGGCAGTATTTACATGTGTAGATTGGCATACACATATACATGATATTTTACAACGGGGCCTATTTACATATGGGGATGCTTAGTGCATTTAGATGTCAAGGCGGCATGGGATGGGCGTGGTTTGGATGGGGCTACAGTATAGACGTGGATTTCCTATTTCACTTTAAGAGTCCCTGGGAGGGGGAGAGCATATTCAAAGTGGTTATACCAATTAGCAGATCTGCTAACCGGCTAACAGGTGGGACATTCAGTAGTGCTAAGGGGTTTAGTGCCTCTGAATATCCCTGATTTGTGCTACTGAACTCCCTGAATCTAACCACTTAGCATTAGAGTACTCCAAGGGCAAAACAGGGGCGGCACCCACGGTTAACCCAAACAATGGTGATATTCAGCCACTGGCCAGTTAACTTAAACTAGCTAAGGTTAGGCAAAATAAAAGCAGGCCTAACCTTAGCTAGTTTAGCTATCCAGCCAGCGGCTGAATATCTCCGCTCACCAGATAGATAAATCACTATCTGGACAACCCATATATTCAATGCCGGTGGCCAGATATGGCTCTAGCATTCAATATCTGAGGCTAATTTAAAGTGGCGATGGCCAGCTGCTTTAAATGTGCTGGTTGCTGCTGTTGAATATGAGCCCCCCCTCCCTCACATCTCTAAGGAAAAAAAATAGACAGCAGCATTTGAAGATCTTTGAGGCATGTATAAGTGCCTGCTGGAAGAGACAACTATCATTGTTGATATCTGCCCCCCCCCCAACCTAATCATACCACGATACTGATCCCAATTGTGATCACTCCCCCTTAGACCATGTAATGCTCCCCAATTCTCCCCTTGACTTGGTGATTCCCCTGACCACCCCCCCCCCCCCCCTCCGTGCAAGTGCATCCCCCTTACATCCAATGCCCCTGAAGGAAGCCTCCAACCCAACCCACCCTGCAGCAAGAATAACCCTCCTGGAAGCCACTCCCTTCATGGGTCCCCCTTATTCAGCAGTCTGGCCCCTACAGGTAATACTGCAAGACTATTGCTAGGATTCACAGCCATCATTTTGAAACAGAGATTATCAAGAGCAGTAGTGATAGAGAATTGCTCCTGCTCAGATAGATGTTAGACTTCCTCATTTCTGTTAGCGCTTCACTGTTTGTGTCCTTGTCGTCCAGGTGGATGGTAGATACGCCCACCACAATGCTCCTCCTCATCACACATAACATTTCTATCCATAAAGATTTCATGTTGCATTGTGCTTCCTGCAGAACTTTTATCCTATTTGACCCTATGCCACCCTTAACATACAGCACCACCCCTCCACTAATTTGACCCACCCCGTCATGTTGATATACGTTTTACTGTGATGTCACAGTATCCCTTTGGTTTTCCTCTGGGATGCCTGCTCTGTCTAACTCTTCATTTACTGCCATGCATTCTAACACTCCCATCTTATTTTTTAGACTTCTTACATTTGCATATAGAGGATTTAAATTTGCATTTGCGACCTATGTAGGAGTTGAAGTGAGCAATTTGGAATTATCTCTGTTTTTTATTTAAAAACGTACGGACTACTTCATCTTCGATCATAACCTCTCTAGCAGGATATTCTAATGTCGGCATTTTACTAGTGGACTCCTGAGCACCTCTTGGCTTTCCCCCAAGATCTAGTTCAAGAGGCAAGTTTACTAAAGGTTAATGTTTGGTAATTGACATTACAGCATGTTAAGTGTCCCTAAACGCTGCTCTATCTGCTTTTTAAAGGTTAGTGCCAACAACTGGTTTCGCTCTGGTTAAGGCAGAGCTCATTCTTTTGGAACAGGTTCCTTCTTTCCTAGAATGTTGCCCAGTTTCTAACAAATCGAAATCCCTCCTTCCTGCACTATTGCCTCATTCTGGAGCTCACCCTGCCACTTGGGTCCTCTGTATGGGCCAGGGAACTTTTCCAAAAACGTCGCCCTAGAGATTCGGGATTTCACCTTTCTATCTAGAAACCTAAAGTTGGCTTCCAGAACTCCCATCCCATGCTTTCCTTTGTTGTTGGTACCCAAATGTATCAAGGCAGCTGGCTCTTTTCAAGTACTATCTAAAATCCTATCTAGGTGATGCACGACATCTGCCACTTTCGCATCAGGCTGGCAAGTTGTCAAGCAATCCTCACGCTCACCAGCCACCCAGCTATTTGCATCCTTAATGATTGAATCCCCAGCTACAGCAGCTGTCCTAACCCTTCACTCCTGGGCACATGCCTCTAGAGACACATCCTTGGCCTGAGAGGATATTGAATCACCCAGAGGGCGGGGTCTGGCCACGTGATTACTTCCTCCACATCAAAGTGATGCTTTCCTTCCAGGTGATCTTTCTCCAAGTTGAACGGGGGCTGCCAGACTGGAAGTAGGACTGTTCTACCATGTCCCTAAAAGTCTCTTCTATATTTATTTATTTTAACAAGTCTTGTATCCTGCTTTTTCCTTCAATCAAAGCGGTCACAAAACAATACAAAGTTATACAAAGGTAAGGATACAAGAAAGTGGGAAAACATCACACAGGGAAAACATGACAACATGAGCTACAGTACATAAATTACATTACATTTAAACTACAATAAATATAGCGGTAAGCGGAACCAACCATGAGGGAGTTCTTCTCCCGCTGATTGCTCCGCTCTTGTGGAGGGACACCAAATCAGGACTTTTGGTGGCTGCCGCCATCCACCCCTCTCCTGCGATTGCAGTCATCTGCGAGGGATGAAAAGCGACCCCGCCATTCGTGCCCCGCCTAAGGGCCCTTTGGCGTGGCCCTTAGGCATGGGCCCGCCTGCCGGGTCCATCATTTAAATGAAGTCTGTGGCGCCCCGATTGGGCCTTGGTGGGGGGAGCGGGAGGGACAAGCAGCTCCCGCTTCCACCCCCGACGTCCGCAGCATGGTGGAGGTGGAAGAGAAGGCAGTTACCTGCCGGGTCCAGCATTTAAATGAAGCCTGTGGCGCCCCGATTGGGCCTTGGTGGGGGGAGCGGGAGGGACAAGCAGCTCCCGCTTCCACCCCCGACGTCCGCAGCATGGTGGAGGTGGAAGAGAAAGCAGTTACCTGCCAGGTCCAGCATTTAAATGAAGTCTGTGGCGCCCCGATTGGGCCTTGGTGGGGGGAGAGGGAGGGGCGAGCAGCTCCCGCTTCCACCCCCGACGTCCAATCGGCAGCATGGTGCATATAACTATCTGTCTGTCTCTGCTCCTCCAAGTGCGTCACTTTAGCCTCCAGAGACCTGACTCATTTGCTGAGAGCGAGGAGTTCTTTGCTAAACCTCGTCATTTCTTTCTCTATAAAGTTACTAGAAGAAAGATGGCCACAGGTGGGCACGTTTGCTTAGACCACATTTCCTAGATGGGGAAAAGGAAAGCTAAAATGGGCAAGAAGTCCTCCTCTGCACCGGTGGCATCCTCCCCTTTACCTCTGGTTTCTTCCAGTCCTTTGGATGCATATGTGATTTGGTCTCAGCAGTATCAGGCAGCAACGGTGGTGTCACAAAGTCCTTCTGCAGGTTAAGAACATAAGATATGCCATACTGGGTCAGACCAAGGTCCATCAAGCCCAGTATCCTGTTTCCAACAGTGGCCAATCTAGGTCACAAGTACTTAGCTGTTTCCTCAAAAGACACAGGTTCCACAATGCTTGTATTAGGGCAAGCAGTGGGTTACCTGGGTACTCTTTAATAATGGTTTATGGACCTTTCCTCCAGAAACTTGTCCAAATTTATTTATTTATTTTATTTATTTGCAAAACTTTTATATACCGCTACTTCCCAAGATCAGTGGCGGTTTACATCAAACAATGTCAAAAAGTACATGGAACAATGTGCAACTATAGAATTATAACAGATACATAGAACTGTAAATAACTAAATACAGGTAGGATATCAAATTTGGAAGTATTTACAACTTACTACATATTTTACATTTATACAAATTTAAAGAGGCAGGTTAGGTTCAATTATAGAAATTATAAGTGAAACATGTTTAAAAGGGTGTATTCAGTCTGTGTTATGGTGTCTTTTTTTAAACCTGGCTACACTAACAGCTTTTATTACATCCTCAGGTAGCAAATTCCAGAGTTTGATTACACGTTGAGTGAAAAAATATTTTCTCATTAGTCATAAATAGGTTACCCTGTAGTTTCATTGCATGTCTTTCAATATTTTGATGGTGTAAACAAACGATCTACATCTACCCGTTCCACTCCATTCATTAATTTATAGACTTCTATCATATCTCCCCTCAGCCTTCTCTTTTCCAGGTTAAAGAGTCCTAACCTTTTTAGCCTCTCTTCATAGGGGTGACCTTCCATCTCCTTTACCGTTTTGGTGGCTCTTCTCTGTATCTTTTCTAATAACGCTATATGATTTTTAAGATATGGAGACAAGAATTGCACACAATATTCAAGGTGCAGTCGCACCATGGAATGATACAGAGGCATTATAATATCCTTGGTTTTATTCTCCATTCCTTTCCTTATGATACCTAGCATTCTATTAGCTCTCTTGGCTGACGCTGCACACTGGGCGGAGGGTTTTAACATGTTATCCACGATGATGCCTAAATCATTTTCCTGGGTGGTGGTTCCTAATATGGAACCTTGCATCGTGTAACCATAGTTGTTTTTTTTTCTTTCCTAGGTGCATAACTTTGCAATTGTCCACATTGAATTTCATCTGCCATTTGGATGCCCAGTCTTCCAATTTATCAAGGTCCTCTTGCAATTTTCCACAATCCTCATGGGTTTTAACAACTTTGAGTAGTTTTGTATCATCTGCAAATTTGATAACCTCACTCGTTATTCCCATTTCCAGGTCATTTATTGATATGTTAAAAACCAGCGGACCCAGCACAGATCCCAGGGGTACTCCACTATTTACTTTTCTCCATTGGGAAAATTTGCCATTTAGCCCTACCCTCTGCTTTCTATCTCTTAACCAGTTCCTGATCCACAATAGTACACTGCCTCCTATCCCATGACTTTTTAATTTTGCCAAAAGTCTCTCATGAGGGACCTTGTCAAAGGTTCACCGGAGTTGGGTGGCTCAGCAACTAGCTTGGGTCCAGACATCTCACCACTGAGTCAGTGAAGACCTTCTAAGGCGGCGCTGTTGGAGTCTAGTCCCAAGAGTCAGCTGGAGTTCCTTTCCCCTGGAGGTGGTGAGTCAGCTCCGGTGAGATGGACGGCTCAGGGGCTTAGCGGAAAGCAAGAGGGGGATTCTTTTCCTGTTTTGGGTCAGTTCTTCAGCATATAGACACCGTGGAGGTGTGGCAGTAGATTTGGCCGTGAATCGGTCCCTGACGATGGCGCTGCAGTTTTCGGGTGCTGGGGCTGGAGTTTCAATGGCTTTTTCTCTTGCTCGTCCTGGAAACTATTTGGTCTGCCATAGCGAAAATTGGGGAAACTCTGGTATCACAAGTTCAGTCTTTAGCAACTCAGACTCAAGGCAATTCTCTTGGGATACAAAAGCATGCTGAAGAAATTTTGTCCGTGCAGGCTGTTACATCTGAACTGCAAGTAAAGGTTTCATCCTTGGAAAATCATGTGGAGGCTTTGATTAAGGATTCTATTGCTCTTAAATTTAGAATGGAAACTTTGGAAAATTCAGCTAGATTTCTTAATCTACGTTTGATAAATTTTCCTAGGACACCTTGTATAGGTGCTAGAGAAATGTTTCAATTGTATTTGCCAGAGGCTTTAGGTGATTCAATGGAGTCCTATCCTCCTATGACTAAGGTTTATTATTTGCCTGTCTCAGAGAAAATTTGGGGGGGGGGGGGGTAATTTCAGGGGTTCAACAGGCGGATGCTTTAGATGTATCTGCTATTTTGGAATCATCGGAAGCCAATCCTGTTACCCCCTCTACCCTATTGGTAACATTTGCGCTTGCTACTGACCAAGAGTGGTTCTTGAAGATATTTTTTCGGAAGAAGGCTGTTTTGTTTAACGGAATGACAGTTCGTGTTTTTCCTGATCTATCAAAGGAAACACAGCGTATACAAAGGAATTTCTGCTGCTTCGTCCAGGGTGTCAGCAGTTGAGGGCTCTGGTTTTTCTTGTTCCCATGCAAGTGCATGGTAAAGTATCAATCAAATACGTTTGTCTTTTTTGAACCCTCCCAACTGCTGGCATTTCTGAAGGCATGTAGTCCCATCGATCCGGGACCTTCCATTCTTCCCTCACTCTCCAATATATAATGATATACTGCTTGATTTGTGCTTGCCTTATTTCCTTTCCTTTTTTGTGCTAATATGTTGCTTTGTGATTCCCCTTTCTAGTAGTGGGCTGGAGAAGAGGCTGGGGTATGGTTTTTTTTTTTTTACTGTGTATAAAACCGAGTTTTCCTTTACATATTTTTGTTGTTTGATGTACCCAGTTCTCCTTAGTTCTAGTCAAGTATTTGCTTGGAATTATTTGTAAAATGATAAATATAAAATAAAAAAATATATAGTTACTAGAATTTGTCAAGTCTTTTCTGAACAGAGTGCCAAAACCTTTATCCACACTCTCATCACTTCCCACTTAGTCTATTTCAACCTGCTCCTCACAGTCTCCCACCAAACCATCTCTCTCTACTTCAATCTATTCAAAACTCAGCTGCTGTCACTACAGTTGCATAACCCCTCTCCCCTCCCCATTGACTTCCTATGCATTTCTGCATACAGTTCAGACTTCCCTTACTCACCTACAAGTGCATTCATTCTGTAGCTCTTCATTCTCTCTCCCCTCTGAACTTTCCCTATACCTCTCCTTGGGAACTCTGCTGATCGAGTAAGTCACTCTTATCTGTGCTCTTCTCCTCCAAGGCAAACTGCAGACTCTATTCTTTCCACCTTGCTGAGCTGTATGTCTGGAACAAAGTTTCTGAGTCAGTGTGTCATGTTTCCTCTCTGGCCCTATTCAAAAAGCCCGCTGTTTCAAACTTCTTTTAAATCTTAACCCTTTTTCTTCTATTCATGCTCATGTTGTTTTAACCATTCCCTAATTCTCTGATTTGCCTTTTTTTCTGTATTGGATAGACTGTAAGCTCCATTGAGCAGGGAACATTTCTTATGTGTATGTGAACACAACTGTGTATATCTGGTAGTACAATAGGAATGCTAAATAATAGACGTAGTAGGCATAGAAGCTGTTCTGTGGAAACATCATGCCCCGGGATTGATTGATTGATTAATTATCATCACGTCAAAGTCATCTCCTGGAGACCATATGGATAGGCCATCTCTAAAATGTTCTATCTTCTCTTTGCTTCCAAAGGTTGTTCAGAGATGCATTTATAACTGCTGTGATATTGTTGTTCCATCTTGTTGTAAGCCTTCCTTGATGTCTTCTCCATTCAACCTTTCCAAGAATTACTGATTTCTCCAGTGGGTCTGGTCGTCTCATAATGTGGTCTTTTTCTGTCGTCATATTTCTATGTTTCTATAAAGGAAAAAAGGGGACTGTTGTAGTTGTTGATAGGGAAGGACAGACTAGATAGGCCATGTGGTCTTTTTCTGTCGTCATATTTCTATGTTTCTATGATCATGTCAATTTGGTCATAGGGCCTTCAAGTGAAAGCCCAGGCTTAATTTGGTTTAGAATCCATTTGTTTAGCTTCTTGGCTGACCAGGGTATTTGTAAGAGATACCGCAAACACAGCAATTCAAATGCATCCATGTTTCTCCCATCCTGGTTCTTGAAGGTCCAGCTTTCACATCCATATCATGACACAGAAAAAAACATACTCTCACCAATCTGAATCTGTAAAGATACATCAGTGATTTTTGAAAGTTTTCTCTAAGCCCTTCATTACAGTTCTGCCAGGTGCTAGTCTAACTATATACAAAAAAATCCTCAAGGAGCCAATGTAACCAAAGCAAACATCCAAAACCCCAAACAAGGCAGACAACAATAAGAAACAAGAAACCAAAAACAAAAACAAAACGTGAGACAGAAAAAAACAGGTAGGATGAATATAATAGAGGAAAAAAGACCTCAGTAACCCTCCAGGTATATAATGGAGGAAACGAGACTTGTTTCTTATTGTTGTCTGCCTTGTTTGGGGTTTTGGATGTTTGCTTTAGGTGCTAGTCTAAGACATATTTCTTGACTGCTGGAGCCTTTCTCATTGATTATTGATCCCAGGAACCAGAAACTGTCCACAACTTTGTTGTCTTCATTGTCAATTCTGAAATTGATCATTAGACCTGTTGCTAGCACTTTTGCTTTCTTTAGATTTAATCACAATCCCATTCTTTCACCTGTTTTAAGATGTTGATTAGGAGGGTCCTTAAATCTTCTTTACTTTCTGACATCGACGTTGCTTCCTCTGATTTTGAATCCTCATTTATCATTTTGCAATCCTTTTTCTCTCATGATATCTTCAGTATACAAGTAAGACAGGTATGGTGAAAGGATGCAACCAACCTGTTCTCATTTGACAAAGGAGAAATGCAAGACTTATTTCCCTGTCTACACCCATGTGTATTTTAATCATTTTCCTTAAGAATTGTTCTGTTTGTCTGTCCTAGCTGTTCGTAAGCTCCATGGAGCAGGGTCTGTCTTTTATGTGTGTGTGTGTACAGCGCTGCTTATGCCTAGTAGTGTTATACAAATGATAACTAGTAGTAGATCTGTTTCACAATGCTCTGTCTTGACTGTTGCCTCTTGTCTGGTGTACAGATTTCGTATTAGGACAATTAGACATACAGGGACATCCATTGACCTAAGGCCTTTCCACATTTTTACAAGATCTACACAATCAAAGGCCCAGAATAGTAATAAAAATAATAATAAAAATGTATTTATTAATTTAAAAATAATTTCTATTCTGTTGATCAATACAAGTCCTCAACAGATTCCAAACTAACGTATGACATAGTAAATAAAACAGCAACTAATGCAATCACAAGAGCAAATAAAAATATCATCAGCATAGCAAATAAGCAGTCCGAATCATAAAAGTAACAAAACAAAAATAAAAAATACACACCCATAGAATCAAGAGCCTGATCATGGAGGATTCAAGATGGCGGTGTGTTTGGGAAACTCCCCATCCCCCGCAGGGACCCTCCCCAGCCAAGGCCAGAACCAGTGAGGTATTGCTCTGGTAAGAGTTTAAACCCCTGTCCCTTTAAGAAAATAGGCTGGAGAATGCATGGGGTGTGCGAGGCCAGGTCCTGGAGTTTAAACCAGGAAGCAGGAGACTTAGGGGAGAGAGGAGCCCAGGGTTCTGGAGAATACCTGAAGACCACTTATCTCTAAAAGGGAGCCTGCTGTAAAGGTAGGAAGCATTTGAATTTATTACTGTCTGCTCAGTCTTGCTGCTAGAGTTCTACTTGGTTGGAGAGACTGTTGCTGGACTGTGCTGCCCTAAGTGAAGAAACTTTGAGGAGCCAGTTTTGTTATGTTTCTGAAGTGTCCTCTGTGCTGGAGCAGCCTTCAACTCTTCAGCAAAATAGCCCTGCTGAGAGCAATTAAGAACTTGTCACAGCTGGGGAAAAAGCCTCGGGCAACAGAGGGTTTAAACCTCTGTGTGCCTAAAAATCCAAGGAGGGCCAGGGCAGTTTTGGAAGCTTGTCGCCAAATAAAGTATATTTTCTTTAAACCTTTCTTGGCTGTGGAGTCCTGTATTGTGCCTCATGCTGGCCACATCTACCACAGGCGGACATCAGCTGCTAACCGCTAATCATACTTTTTTCCTTTCCTATGGGTAAATGCAAGCAGAAGACCCAGGCCCATCCCTCGATGTCTGGGAAGTCTATCACTGCTAGTTACATGGATTGATTTGCTCTAGGGCACAAAGTATTACCTCTGGTACAGAGCCGTGAAGTGGGACCCTTGATGCCAGTAGCTCCAAGCTCTGCTATGGCTCAGAGAAATCATAAAGTCCAGAGGATCAGGTCCACCCAGCACAGCTATTTATGTCCCCTGCTATGCCTGACCCCACAGAGAAACTGATGCCTGAAGAGGTGATCGGTTCTTTAGACCAGAGGGGGGGGGGGGGGGGGGCCACTGGAAAAGGGGGAGGTGCTCTGCTGTAGGGTGCTATCTATGTAAGCAGCGATGGTGTGGGGAGTACATCCGCCCAGAAGCAGGATTTAGTTTCGCTACTACCAGAGATGACGAGAGACCCATTGGTAATAGTTTCAGGGCATTTTGACCATACATCAGGTCAGTTGGGTTTCTCTGCTCTACCAGTAGGTTTCTCTTTGACAAGCCCAGAACTATTGACCCTTGAATGTATTTGGCAAGCCATTGCTGATCTTGGCCAAGCATTAGTGCCTTATATTAATGTGCTCAATACAAAAGTTCATGAGATTGATTCAAGGCGGTTAAAGATTGAGGAAGAAACTCAGGAGTTGAAGCAGAAGGTGCATGTCAACGAGGAAAGGATTCTGAAGATTCAATCCAGAGAAGAGTTGTTAGAAAAAGATTGTTTCTTTGACATTCTGGAGAACTCTCTCAGACAATACAACTTGCGTTTAGTAATTTTCCTGCGTTAACGCTTTCTTCTCCCTGTGAGACATTTTAAAAATATTTGCTTGAGGTTTTGAAGATTCCTCCTGAGTCTATCCCTTCTATATCTAAAATTTATTTTAAAAATTCAGCAGGAACAGGCTCAGAGCCATGCTGCGTCCATGGAAGTTTTGGATGTACTGTATTTGATGTTTTGGAGATGCCAGACTCTGAGTTAGCAGTACCTGCTACTTCTATGGTCTCTTTGGATTTACGCTCATATTGGGAATGACTTCTGCAAGTTTTCTTTAGACATTGTAAGGAACTTTTACTAACTTGTAAGGCTAGAATGTTTCTGGACGTTACAAGGGAGACACAAAAGAGGCGGTGGGAGGTTTTCCTTCTTAGATGTGGCGTTCTCTAGTTGAAAGCCCAGTTTTTCCTGAAATTTCACTGTAAATGTATTATCAAGTATAAGTCAGCAAAATATATATTCTTGGGACCTTCTCATGTGTCCTCTTTGCAGTTATGCAACAGAATTTGGCTGCTTCTGCTATTTAGATTTCTGGTTAGGATGCTGATCTGTAAAATATGTTTTTTTTTCTTTTGCCCTTGGAATAGCAACTCATTACATTGCCATTTCTTTATTTCTTTGTTTCTTTGTTTTTATATACCGCTTTGTCTTGGAAATCAGAGCGGTTTACATGGAATTTTTGAACTACTGCGCAGTGCAGTTTATAAGGAACAAGAAACACTTACATATAACAATTGCAGTTAACAAAAACAATAAGTAATGTAACTATTTACATGTTCACGTATTCTTATTACTTTACTACAGAGTGATTGGTGACAGTGAGAAAATGGTGAGAGTCATTGTAATGTTGACTGGAGGTAAATGTGAAATTTATTGCTGTTGGTCACATTTGTAGTAGTCCGTGAAGATGAAAGTCTTGAGATGTTTTCTAAATTGGGTGAGGTCTTTGATTTTTTTTTTATATTTCTTTAGATATTATTTAAATATTTTTCCTTTGTGCAATTGAACTGCATTATTGTGGACCAGCGTTCTTGATGAAAGATTTACTTTGAGGAATATTTACTGATGGCATCGTGCTGGAAAATAGCACAGCGCCCCACGCTTAAAACCTGCACTACCGTTGCAGAGTGCATATGGATGGCAACTGGGTGGACAGGGGTGTTCCCACTGTCTCAAAGCTAGAGCGGGCATTTGGAGCCCATGCTACCTGCAGTCGGCACAGGTAGTGTGGATGCAACTAATGGCTCTTCAATGGATGGTGTTCGTTGCGCCAACGGCCAGTTTACTGTGGTGACCAAGCCAGTGGAACATCTTTTTGATTGAAAGGGTCAAACAAACCATTCTCTGACCTAGCCCCCAAACTGTCTTTTTGTTGATGGCAAAATATTGGTAGAACCATGGCCCCAGTGACCCAGCCCATTCTGCTGCCTATGTGCGGTGACATGCAGTACCTGTAGGGGGACGGATGTGCACACCCCCTCCCCCCCCCCCACGGTAGTTAGCACACAATCCCATGCTAGTAACTGTTACCAGCACAAGGCTTTGTAAATATGTGCCTAAGATTCCTCACAGGTTTTATTACATTTTCTTTTTTTTTTTTTTACCTTTCATTGAACTTTGCAGTATAAGTGGTTTTGCTTGATTAATATATAATTTGCAAAAATGTTAAATAAAAGAAAAGAAATCAGGAGCCTGATCAAATTTAAAAGCCTTCACTTTTTTTATGAAAGTGACCAGTGGCTGGCAAAGAGTTTCACAATCTAACCCCTCTGATTTAAAACACATAATTATGAGTCTATTTTGCAGGCTACTCAAGGCTAATTCTCCATATCTACTGAGATTCTTATGGCTGTTGGATGGAGCGGCACATTGTTAAGATTCTTAAGGAAGGGATTGGTATATTGCTGGGGTTCCTTGTGGGGTCCCACAAGAAGCCACGTAGAGATATATGTCATTTACGCACATATGTCATCTACTTCAAGGACTTACATGTGTGGATGGACACTTACAACCGCACTTGAGGCAATAGCTATTCTGTAAGCACATGCGTTAAGTCCAATCGCGGGTACTTTCAGTGTGGGTGTGCTTGGAGTTGAGCACAAATTTACACATGTAAGTTATAAAATACTAGAACTAAGCACTTTCTTGAAAAATCTAAGGGTGGTCATTTTCATCTGCCATAGAGTCTCATTTGCATGCGTCTTTATCCCAGTTATACCCCGTTTTATAAAATAAAGTACGCGCATAATTCATTATAAAATACACCTCCAATACACACATGGTAGCACTTATTAACTCTGTGGGAGTTTATGACATTATCCTCTTGGTGGTAGCCTGAAAAGGGTTTTGTTGGCTTTTAATAGAGGGGGGCACCACCTTGCTTCTGTTTGAGAGTCTTTTACTAAAGCGCACTATGTGGCAGTGCGTGTTCTGCTGCATGCTAAAGGTGCACTGGGATAGCATAGCGTAGGGCCGTGATAGCACAGGATTGCACAGGATGATTCCCTCATTAACCACGCAACCTGCATTAGAGCCGTGAGTGGGAGAGGTAGAGGTGGAGAGTGGGGGTGATGAGCTCAGCGCATTTAGCGCTATGTTAACACTGTGCATTAACTGTATTGGCATGAGTTCACCTAATGCCACTTCGATAGGTGACATTAGGTGCACCTGCGCTAATACGTCATGTGCTGTGGGACAGGGATCCATTTTAACTGCCTGGGAAATGCTTTCCATGCCTCCGACAGTTAACACGGGGGTGTTGCACATATTGCGCCATGGTTTTGGCACTAATCATTTAGCACCCGTTAGTAAAAGGCCCTCTTAGTCTTGTGCCTATGTAGGCCAGTTTCTATTGGCCTTTGGCTAATTGACTATGTAATAATGAAGATGGTCATAAATGATCAAGTCATGCTTTCTGTTTTTTTAAATTCAATCCTTTGAACAAGAGACAAGAGCAATAGGGCTAGTAGGTGTGAAAGGGAGGTGACATTTCACATGGGTATAGGAACAAAGGAAGGCACTTAATTTGTAATGCACCAGCCAATACTTACCTCCTTATGTCTCTCTAACACTTCACGGCCATGTGTTCTATGGCTGGTACAAAATTCCCACTAGGAATTAAAGCAAGCTTCACAACTCTCCAACTTTAGTAAGGAGACACACTCATGCAAAGTGTGCCTTTGATTCAGTCCTGACTCCTGGTGACCCAGAAGCCCCTGGATTTTCTTGCCAGTGTCATTGGAAGTAGATTGCCAGGCTTTTCTTCTAAGGCAATGGAGGATTAAGTGACTTGCCCAAGGCCACAAGGAATGCTAGTGGGAATTGAACTCTGGTTGCTTGGTTACCAAGCCAGTGTTCTAACCACTAGGCTACTCCACATCATACATATATTCAGCCAAAAAAATGACTGTTTTCTCTTTCCTAAAACTTATTTACCTTTGTCCTGTGACTAGCAGCCTGAAATGCTTTCTGGCTTATTCCATTAAGTCTCCTTTTCAATATCTATCTGTGACCTTGAACATTGATTCTTCAGCAGTACACTGGTTATCACTAGCACTAAAGTCAGATAGACTATTAGCAAACGTACCAGATTACCAGATAGCTACAGATCATCAGGGAATGCAGGAAGCCATGACCTATATGGACTGTTTTGGCCATGCCATTTTGAATGTTTTACTCTGCAATCCCCTCTTTACTAAGAGACTATTCTGTACATCCACCATCCTTTCTCTGAAGCAGGGGTTCTCAACCCAGTCCTTGGGATACACCTAGCCAGTCAGTTTTTCAGGATAGCCACAATGAATATGAATGAGAGAGATTTGCATACAGTGGAGGCAGGGCATGCAAATCTCTCTCATGCATATCCACCGTGGTTATCCTAAAAGCCTGACTGGCTACGTGTGCCTGAGGGCTAGGAGAACCCAAGCTCTGATGCTACTTCTGAATCTACCTACTTAGAGTCTCACCCCATAACCTTTTGTTCTAGAGCTTTGTTTCTACTGGAAGAAGTTTGCTTCTCCTGTATTATTTATGCGTTTGAGGTAGCTCAGCTATATGCCCTTCTGATATGTTCCCATTTGCCTTATCATTGTTTATTTACTGCTTTAGATGCTATATGTATAGTGTTGAGTACATGAATGAAGGGATAGTCGCCTTCCCACTCTAGAGTTTCATTTCACCCATTTGTTACGTCCCTCTTGCCCCACCCCAAAATGTATTAAATGTATGCCCAGTGGCAATGGACCTTATGGGTAATTAACATGAATTTTAAATCAAGGAGCTGTAGACACACATGTGAAAGAATTTCTGTAGCTACCAAGCTTTTCCTCCTTTTTATTTGATGGGTTTGGGGGGAATGGGTTATGGGCATCCAAGGAAGTTTCCTGCAATCAGACTGTGACATTACTGGGACCTTCTGAAGGTGGTGATATTAGGGCACAGTGTCGACTAAGGCATCTCAGTTTCCTCTTACCTTTTGGCATAAACGCCCAACAGCTGAGGGGTATATTGCCTGCCTTTAGTCACCTTTTGGTGGCTTATGTACAGATAGATTTCCCTAAATGTACATTTCTAATTATTAGAAAGTTTTTTCCAGGGTGATCAAGGGTTAATTTCCAGACTAGAGAAATAACCTTGAATCTGCTAGCCCAAGATGGCAGGGAGATCAGCCTATGACCCCCATATCTGCGGGCAGACAAGCAAGCAGTGACATCTGGGGCACTTTCCACTTTTAAACATTTCTGTTGAGATTAATGTGGCTTGTTTGAAAGCATTCTGTGAAATGATACTTAAACAAGCACCAAACACGTTTGGACATGGAAGGGAGACAGCCACTGGATGATTTAGCTGCTTTAAGAAAAAATGCTTCAAAGGGGAGTTTCAAGTGGCAAAGCCTGAGTGAAGTCTGCAAAACAGCTGCAATCAGAAGGGAAAAAGTGTGTGAGAGGGAGAGGAGAGGAGAAAGGAAAGGTAAAAGGAGAGAGGGAGCGAGAGACACCCAAAAGGAAATCAGTGGGGTTTATTGGGCATACACCTGTACCATTCTTTAGATTCTCGCTTGATCCTGATCCAGCAAAGAAGTGAGCACTGGATAACCTTAGAAAAGGTACAAACCCAGAAGTCAGCAGATTCAGACTGGCATGCTGGTCTGTGCTGTCACAGGTCATACCCAAACAGGGGTCTTCTGCCTCCCCTAAGCCCTTTCACTCAGGTCCTTTGATGTCTGTCCCATGAAGTTGGTTTAGGTCTTGTCTGTTTCTCTGCAAGTTTGATAACTCCTAGTTCTTTTCACACCCTTTGAACCCAGTATTTCTGCACCCCAAAATACAAGATTCAGCTTTATTAAACGAAAGCACAGTTGCTCTAATTCTGATCATTTTTTCCATGGTTTTAAACCATCTTTTTTTCTTATCCAGCCCCTCTGGCATGTCTATGCTTCCCGTAGCATCATCTGAAAACAGACACGCTTTATCTTCTAACCCTTCTCGTTGACACTTATAAAGACACTGAAGAGGACTGAGTTTGGCACTGATCCTTATGAAACCCTGCTGGCCATACTCTCTCCCCAGCATGGACTCTACTGATCACTGTCCTCTCGCTACAGTTAACTTTTCATCCAGTTTGGAATTTGTATTCCAACTCCCAGTGTGATCAGCTCCCATGTGGAACAGTGTCAAAGGGTTTACTGAAATGCAGATAGGTCACTTTCATCTGTCTTCAGACTTTTACCTCTCTCTTCCTCCAGCTGTTCCAAGGTTGTTGTTTTTCTAAATTGGAGATCAAACATGGGGGGGGGGGGAGGAGGGGGAAAAAGAGGGGGGATATCTCCCAGGGGGTCTCCCTTCCTGCTCAGAAATGTCACTTACTCAAACTTTTCCGCTTTGGGGTTTTTGGGGTTGTTTTGTGATTTTGCATTGAAACAGAAGTGACTGCTCTCAACTGATGGATCTCTCCTTTTCTTGATATAGGCAGTGGGTACCCACTCACTCACACAACATTCAGCATTCATCTTACAAATGACAATGATACAAACTACAGAACAGAATATGGAACTCTTAGATGTGGTGAAGAACAGCCGTAGCTTGTATTAATGCCACAACAACATAGAACTGGCAAAATGGGCACCCGAGCCAAGCTTGACCTCTGAACTACGCTGCCTGCCGTGCCTTTTGCATTTAGGAGGCTACACTGGTGGAATAATTGTGACCTGCCTTGTTAGCCCCAGCTAGATCTGATGTCCACTCCACCACTGCAATTCGTATTTCTCAAGTCTGTGCCTGCTATGACCTCCAGCTAGGTGCCACCGCTGCCATGTAATACTCACCATAAATATCAATGTCTCATCATTGCAGCAATTCATTTTACAGCATCCTATACCTCCTATTTCTGGCTTTTGGCTCACAGGCCCAGCCTAATGAATATTGCCATGGGCCCCCCAAACACTCTTACCCCTTTCAAACTAAGATAGTGAGGTGATAGTTAGCTTTAGGGCAATCGCAGCCTACTGCTGTGAAAGATATTTCTCAAGGGCCTCTTGGAAGTCATTACGTAGTAGGTTCTGGACTGTGTCTGAAAGGAGTATGAGTATTAAATCTTCCCAACCAATTGCTCAGGATGCAAGGAATATCCTGCTTATGCCAAATCTTCCACCTGCTGATATGGCAGATTCATAATCCATTTTGGTGGCTCACTTTCTTGAGGTCACGATTTTACAGTTTGGAGCCAGTCCAATAAAGCCTCAGAATAATATTTGACCATCTAGATTAGCATATAATAGCAAGTGAGTACCCCCCTCCTCTCAGTGGTCATACATTTAAATAACAATCAGGGCTTAGCTATTACTTTTCATGGCAAAAATGATCAATAATTCTCTCACACAAAGTTTCTTACCACCCCTGCTTAAACATTCCTCCATTAGACCTATCCTAAAGAAGAGCAATCTAGACCCAAGCTCCCCTGCTTCTTACAGACCCATAGCTAACATCCCTTTCATAGCCAGGTAGTACAAACACAACTACAGAAACAAATTAATTACCATGCGAACCTCGACCAGCACAACATGGATTTCATCCACACCATGGTGTGGAAAGTCTGCTTACCTTCCTGATGACATTCTCATCAAGGGTACAGAAAACCCCCCCAAGGCTTCTTACTAATATTTTTAGACATCACTGCAGCATTTGACTATGTCCACTATCAATGTCTCCTCAACAGACTTTACAACATTGGATTACAAGGAAGCACCATCTAATGGTTCCACTCATACTTATCAAATTGCACACAACATATTAAAATCAGATCACAGAAATCCCTTCCTTACTCCCTCAACCAAGGCGTCCCCAAAGACTCATCACTCTTATCAATCCTATTTAACATTAATATCCAGCCACTGTGATGTCATTCAAAACTTTAACATCAACTACCAAATTTATGCGGACAACATCATGATCTACACTCCTTTTGCTGTATCCTCGCAAGACTACTCCACATTATTCAAAAGCTTCATAGCAATAACTCACTGACTCCAAGCTCATAACTTCAAAATGAATTTCAACAAAACTGAAGTCTTACACATCACAAATGACAACAACTTCCAACCCCCAGCTACAATCAAGATCAGTTCCAGGGAGCTCACAGTTAAAACTCAAGTTAAATACTTAGGAGTTATCCTAGATCAGGGTCTGCAATTACAAACCCAAATAAAACAACCACCAAAACCGTTTACCATAAACTCAGAATTCTGAAGAACCTACGCCCACTTCTTAACTCGGGTGATTTCCACACAGTGTGTCAAGCCATGATAACTCCCATATTGGACTAATGCAAATCAATTTACCAAGGTCTTCCTAAACACAGTCTTTACCCTTTACAACTAGTGCAAAACACAGCAGCCAGAATAACACAAAGCACATCACATCAAACCCACATCACTCCAACTCTCAAGATGCTCCATTGGCTCCCCATCTCCTCTAGAATTAAATATTTCTCTTCAATATTCATAAAATAATCCATAATCAGTCTACTGAATCCCTGCAATCTCTTATAAATAAGCCTTCATCCAAGAAGCTACAAAGACACAACACTTATATCTACTTGAGATACCTGCATTAAAGTTCAAGAGCGATCAATGATCATGTACTAGGACATTCTCCCTCTATGCACCATAGATGTTGAATTCCCTACTGCCTCATCTAAGGTCCATTCATTTATTGGGTGATTTCTGAAAGAAGATAAAAACTCCTTTATTCCTTGAATTCTATGGGGCAGATCCCCTCTTAGCTCATGAGTCTGCACCCAATAACACTGCCTAGAGCTTCCTGTCTCAATGTACCAAGTAACTAGCTCTGTACATAAGTTCATTCAACTAATTTCTCAATCTTCCTCCCTCTCTTTGTATCATACATTCCCCCTAGCTTATTAACATTATCATATTACTTCATTCTGTATAAGATATTTCATTGTTATGTTAATACTGTTTAAGCAATACATGTAAATTTACACTTTTAAAGTTATATTGTTTATATGCACTGAGTTCTCTGTAAATCATCTTGATTGGCAGAAAGATGGTATAAAAAAAGGTGTTAAATAAATAAATAAAGTTGGCTATCGGGCAAGTGGACATATTAGGCACCTCGTGTAGTGTAATCAATTGGTCTCTAGCCAGCTGATTGGTCTTAGATCATGTAATTCTGATGTTGACTGTGCCTGCTTCATAGGCTATGTCCTTCAAACCCAAGTCCCCAAGCAAACTCATTTTTGAAGAGGCTGTTAACTCACCTATTCTCAAAGCAACAAAGAAAGCTAATATAAAGGCAGTTCTAAAAAGCATGATTAAGAAACTGGACGTACATATGTGATCCAGTTTGCACCATAAGAGTACCAGGACTCCATTTGTCAGGTTCAGGAAGTTTTTTTGCATGACTGGGCCTTTAAGAATGTCTTAATAAGGAAGCTACCCTTGAGATTGTCCTATCCATTAAACTTAAAGAAAGAAAATTCAGCTATATGTGATGAAACAATGGTTCAAGAGGGCTCTAGGTCACAAGCGTGTACTATATATTGAACTATGAATGAACCAGGCACAGGACCATGCTTCCAACCTTTACTGACAAGATAGCATCCCACTGTATGGAATGCACACTGATATGTTGACCAAGATGCCGGAGCTAAGTCTTGCCGAATTAGGTTGTTCGTGGCGTGTCCCCAATCCTCCATAACTCTTCATGGACTAGCTTGGGAGTCTCATCTGCAAGAGGGGCTAGCTGTCAAAAAAGAGACAATTGGAAATGAGATAGGGCATCTGCTATACACTTCTTTATACTTGACATATACGATTTAGTATGTGCAGTAATACTGAGTTGAGGACACCTGCATTGCAATACCAGCAGCCTGATTAACTCTGCTACTGTAGCACTTTGCTGTCTGCCTGTAAGTGAAGACCACTACAGCAGTATTATCTGATCAAAATATGATCTTCCTGTCTCTGAAGTGCCCCTCCCCCCCACACTAATACTGCAACAATAATTGAGAAAAGGAAAACTATTTTTGGTGAGGCCTTACAGGCCTGTGGCCATGTCGCTGCACACCAGACACCATGATAGTATGCCCTAAAACCTATAGCACCAGCTGCATCAGCATATAGGTTAAGGTTCTTATTAGACAATTATCTAATTGCCAGACTGCAGCTCATTGAACTCTTCTAACACTTCTTGCCAGATTAAAAGATCTTGCTTAATGGGTAAGGTTACTCTGCTGTGATGTTTGCATTTTACATGATAGTTATTGCTGCCATTCTCTGTAAGAATACTTTGTTCATTGGTATGACCCAGCAAATAAAATTCAGGGACCCTTTGAGGGACTAGATTTGGTGCAAAGTTAATATGGTTGCCCTAATGGTAACAGCTACTTTGTCTTTCAATGCTAATTTGTCATGTGGCTGATTGACATGGCCATAATATCTAGTTCTATGCCTAAAAGGGAAATTACTTTAGTTGGGCCAACAATCTTGTCTTTAGCAACTGGAGCCACGAATTCAAGGCCCACCGCATGAAAGGTGTCCAGTAAATTTTGACAAGTGTCCGTGTAAGTGTAATCCACAAATAAGAAGTCATCTAGAAACGGCTTTCACAGATGATGCCCTATAAAAGCAACCCCATGCAAAAATGTACTAAATATATCAAATAAAGCACACAGGACACTGTACAGTCCATGGGCATGCACTTGTTGAAATAATAGTTCTCTGAATACAAATCCTAGTAGGTGGAATTCTGCATTTGGGATGTATTGGCAAAAGGCAGAAAGTGGATTCAATGTCCACCTTAGCCATGAGGGCATCTGCTCTCCTCACGTCCTATTGTGCTGTTGAATGAGGTGTATTGTACCGTAGAAACCTCCAGAGATATGAAATCATTGACTGATGAGCTACTAGGGCATGGCAGATTTTGTATAAGTCAGAATTTGCCAGTCTCTTTTTTGAGTATGATAGCCAATGAGGAAATGTCCATTTCTGCAAATGTTTTTTTATGAAAAGAATCAACCATGCATCCAAGAGCCAGTTCGTTGGTCAGTTTTTTTTTTTTGCGACAGTGATCGACAAACAAAAGATGGACACAGCATTCCGGATCTGTACCCTGACATGGGGCCTTGGAAGGGGATAGTGAAACACTGTGAAATCCTCATGGATCAAATGGTTCGATAAGTGTTGGGGCTCTCTGAAAAACATTAGTATTACTTAGGTTGCAGAGCCTGTTTCCCAACACACTTTCTTGTATACTGGGTGACTGGGTCTATAGCTGAGCAAATTGCATAAACATATCGCCTTCCCCACCTCACGGTTTCCTGTAATATTAAGCTCTTCGATACTGAGAGATGTTGATTTGTCTACAAGAAGATGTAGACTCTGGGTCATCACAGACAGATATTGCAGAATAGTATGATGATCTTTATTTTTGCTTTGTGAATCAGATTTTCTTTTGGGTAAAATTATCTTTTTAAAGTTGTTTTTGAAGGCATTCCCTGCCTGGTAGTCACTCCTACGATTATGAATATTAAGGGCCCTGTTTACTAAGCATTTGCCCCACAGATATAAAATGGAAGGAAACTTTTAGTAAACAGGCCCTTAAGTAAGCCAGAGTGGTGCTGGGCTGATCTCCCCCAACACAGGCCCTGGCATTGCCTGAATACATCATCAGGCAAAGTGCTTTGCCTGCCGCCCTGCTGGGAGCAGGACTCTTCTATGGCTACTTTGCTTAAGTCCTGGATGAATCTAGCTTCCATCTTCCTAAAATGATTCCATCAGTAACCTGGTACATGTCTGAAAGCAGTGATGATTTCCGATCTTTGTGCATCAGGGATATATATCGATGATCCTTAAGTCCCAATTAACTTGCCCTTTTCTTGTTTATTTGGGGCAAGCGCCTATTTATTATTTCTTAATTGCTCTATCGATGTGGCTCTTTCTTTAAAAGCTTTCAACGGAAGACATGTCCTGCCAGGTCAAGGCAGGCAGCCCTGAAAGTTTCAGAGAAAAGCAGTAATTAATTAAAAATAAACCCATCACCCTGACTGATACTCGGTGCTAAACTGTGCTATTAACATATTTGCAGTGGAAGATCATTCTGATGCGTCATAAGAATGTGCTGCAGAGCTGACCCAACCATTAGGCAAGAAAGACTAGATGGTCGCCTAGAGCAGAAGCTTCTGAGGGGAAGAAAAGAGAAACAACAGTCAAAGCAAAACAATAGATTCCGATAGCCACACAAATGCAAGGAGCCATCGGCGCATTTATTTACCTGCAGCGAGAGCGGCACACATATACAATCCAAGCAAAGTTTAATATTTAAAAGTGTGATGTCCAAGTATACATTTCTATAGATAGTTGTGGATAGGGTGGCATTTCAATGGTTATGATTTTTGGGGGAGGTGTAAAACTGAAGGTTTGCCTAGGGTGTGCAACAACGTTGCACCAGCCCTGTGCGCACAGCCCAAAGTTTGGATAGTCTTCAATTTAAATGAAGTTCTAATGACTTTTGTGTGTGTTTATTATATTTTTCACATATTTGTTTTAAATGCACACCTATGCACGTGACATTTTAGCACATGCAAATTGATTGTTCAAAGGCGTATGTTTCCAGGAGCAACTTGTGCACACAAAACTCTTTTAGTGTTTGTGAACCAAATGCATGTCAACCAATGTACGCCCCTAATGTGCCAATCCAGCTCTAAACAGCCTTTTTGAACTAGTGCATCCCACTCTCTCACTGTTTTGCCTGTGTCTTGACTATGCTGTAAGCTCCACTGATCAGGGACAGTCTCTTATTTGTATCTGTACAATGTTCCTAGGTAGAATAGTACTCTAGAAAAGATAAGCAGTACTAACAGTGAGTATTCATAAACTTTAGGTTTTTAAAGGGGCAATGCCTAGAAGGTTCTATGTTACTCAGTGAATTGAACTATGGTCAAACAAGTCACTTTGTATCATGATATTCCAGTGGTAGAACTGAATTTGGTATACCATAGGCATACTACACCTATGATACATCCAGAACGTTAGCCTAGGAATACCATGCTCTAGATGTGAAACACCATACGGTGGTATTCTTAGAGTAATAATGCTCTGGATTCAGCACACTACAGCGGCGAAATTCCTATAGTAATGAATCAGATGCAGTATGAGGATAACACAGTGCTTCAGTGTTGCTTTTACTTTCTGTGACGGCAGATGTGCAACAGTATTTTTCCCTGTCTTCTGCTTATTGTTAGGGATGCCAATCGGCATGGAGGAGTAGCCGTAGTGGTTAGAGCAGCCAGTTGCACACCAGTGAAGCCAGGCTTCAAACCCTGCTTCTCCTTCTAACGCTGTTGTCTTAGGTAAATCAATACACCTTCCATTGCCTCAGGTACAACTTAGACTATTGAGCCAACTTGGGGAGGCAGTTAAGCTATGCACCTGAATATATCACTTCCCTTGAACTTGGATTTCGAAAAGGCAAGTAATAAATCTAACATCCAGATCAAAGCAGTGGGTCCTAGATCAGATGACCTGATCATTCTATTATCAACTTCTTTCTATGAGAAGTCTTTCACACCTGCCTCTTACCTACACAATATCCCTTGTGATCACTCTTCTGCTGCAGGGTCGGATTTAAGATTATGGCTCCCAGGGCCTGCCCTAGAGTTGATTCAAGGTGTTGGCATCCTAGGCAGACCTTAAGCCTTATTCCCCTCCTAGCTGTCAATTGTTTAGCTTTGAATGCCCTGCTCTTTGCTGTCCTCTAGAAGCTGCTGCCCTAGGTGACCACCTAATTTGCCTGATGGTTGGGCCAACCCCGATGGCTCCCATAGGCAGAGGACCAGTAGGAAGAGGAATTTCCTCGAGATTAGATAGTGTGCGGGGGGGGGGGGAGGGGGGCATGAGAAGGGGGTATCTGGGCTCCAGTTTTTGGGCACCTTCAAAGTTTGGAACCCTATGTTGCCTATGTCTAAATCCAGCCCTGCTGTGCTCTGTAATAAAATGTATAGGGAGCAGAACAGAATCTGAAGAGACCCCACCAACGGATAGATGAAGTTCCTGAATGACTGGGTGCTGGTGTATTTAAAGAGCAGGAGGCAGAGGGGGTACTTTTCCAAGTCTGCTTCTCCAGTGCCATAAGCTTGCTTTCCCCAGTCCTTGGCTCCACACCCATCCTCCCACACCGTTATCTGTAACCTTCATCTCAGTCCATCCTAGGGAGGTAAGTATCAAAAAGGACATCAGCCTCCTCAGATTTCATTTTAGAGTGACAGATTGAGAGATGCATCCCCCAACCCCTCAACCATCTCAGACACTTAAAGCACAGCCCTGCAAAAAGAGAACTGGGGCGGGGAGAGGGTCAAGAAAAGTTCACTCAAAAATTATCTTGAAAGGTTGAAAGACCTGTAAAGGTTTCTTTTTGGCTGTTTGGAATAACTTTCTTACCGATGGTAGTAAAGAGCAACCCATTATCTGATAAAACAATGTTCTCTTGGATGTTTAACTTAAGGTTCTATTGATGCCCATTGTCCAATTTTAGTTTTTATCCTTAAACGTTCCATGTACTTTACGTTCAGAAGTTCTATGTAAACCGCCTTGACATTTTGAAAGACGGTATATAAAACCAGCTAAATAAATAAATAAAACATCCTCTGTTAAAGCGGTAAAAAAAAGTCTTTAAAAATAAAAAAGAACTCTATTATTTTTGCGGATGGTTTTATCCCTTTCAACTTTGCGTGCAGGAGGGGAAAACCCCGTAATAACAAAAATTGTAAAAAAGTGAAATCAAAGAAAGTTTATACCCACTTTAAAAAGAACTCACTTGTCTTTAAAACGTGCAGAAGAAACCGATTCATATATTGTCCTGAAGTGCTCAGGAGAGGTGGGGGGACGAAAATAATATTAAAGATATAAAACTAATTTACATTCAGGAAAATCAACATTCATTATCTATGAGAAATATTGCCCGGAAAACAATATCAGGGGAAAACTACAGGAAGAAATCTTCTGTGATTTATCGGATTAATTTTTCCACAAATGGCAACGATGTTAAAGGTTCAACCCCTCCGCCTCAAAACAAAATAAAAACAGATAATCGTAGCGAATGTTTATTTTGTTGTTGTCGTCGTCGTTCTTTTTTCTCGAATCACGTGCTTGGAAACGCAAGTAAACAAAATAAAACATTTTTGTCCCTGGTGACCTCAGAAAGCCCGTGAGCTGTGCGAGCGCTTTGTGAATGGAAGCCAGAGAGATATAATTTGCGAAATTGCAGAGCTTCAGACTTCGCTGCACATTTCTTAAGCTCTGTCATTATATCCTCTGCTCTCCCTTATCTTGCCCATATCCCGTTTGTCGACCCTTTTCGTCCATTCGTGGGGTGTGTATGCGTGAATATTTTACATTTTTCCTAGCACCAAATCATCCAAACAAGCAAAACAAAATTCTAAATATTTATATTCAGAATCAGAGGAGGCAAAGTCCTGGTTTCTGGGAGTCTTTAAATCTCTGTTTGGTGAAATAAATCCGTTTTAGTGCTGAATGCATAAATTCCAGTATCTAGTAGGTTTATTCCCATCTTGTTTGTTTGTATGTTTTCTTTTGTCACAGACATGGGGAGCAATGACAAAACGAACATACTTTATTGTTTTAACGAGAGAAAATTATGTAAAACAAACGAAAGCAAAATGTTATGATTGAAGCATGGAGAAACATAAACGCACACACTAGCAGAGTTAATGTTTAATAAGAATAAAACTATTCCCAGACCTGTGTGAAATTTCACAGCACATTTGCTTGCATTTAAAGATTTCCCTATACCCCGTTAACTCAATGTCTTGTAGGTTAAAGTGAAAATTAAGGTTTAAAGGGGTAAATGTCATCGTCTGCGTTGAGCTCTCATTGTGCCAGACTTTGTAGCTAATTCAGCCTCCAGTCCTTTCGTTTTCCTTTATAGAAATAAAAAAGAAGAAAAGCATATTTTTAGAGTTTTAAAAGGTTTTTGGTAAAGCCCGGAAAGAAAAGTTTAAACTTGAAAAAGAACGAAAACGTGTAAATCATATAAGTGCTTGCAAACTCTTTGCTTGTATCTGGAGTCTAGCAACGCAACACTGATATTGTCGGCATGTAATATGGATGCGGTATTCACATCGCCACAAATCTTTCGAGCAGGGACACCCCCGACCCTCTCTCTTCCTGATATACAGAATCGTCTGTGCACATTCAGCACAGTTTGAGTCTTCCAGACCTCTTCTCATACGTATTTTTGTGCGCGCAGCACACTCCCCATTTAAAATCTTAATCGGGGTGACTAGCGTGCCGCTGTGGGCTTTGGCATAGCAAGCATCAAAGAATCCCCGTTTATATACCTCACCCCGTTTTCTTTTGTTAAACCCGTAAAGAGTCTGGGAGAGAGCAGAGAAATGGGTGAAATGCAGCGTTGTCTCGCTCTCCCCTATAAAGAAAATGAGCTTTTGGGGCCCGTAGGAAAGCAAATCTCTCCCCTTCTCCAGCAGTCACTGAAAGCCTATCCATCTTCGTGAAGCTTTATTTTTCTACAGTCGTCTTGACGCTAATTGTCTTTTTAAATAAACAAAGCAGATAAATAGATGAGAAAGGAAGAAAGCAAGCCCAACGATTGGGGAGAAAGACTGCAGGGTGTTTTTTTTCTTTTGTTTCCTCCTCTAAGGTTTTTGTTTTTAATCCGAATTTTTTGTTATGGGTTTCAGGGGGGTAAAAAGTCATTTCCCAAGTTTCATTTTCCATCGTTTAATACGTTTCATAAAGAAAACGGTGAAGTTTTACTTGACACCCCCCCCCCCCCGATACTTAATTTTAAGCGTTTTAGTTTCATTACTATCTGCTTTTTCACGCGGGCGCAACCCCGATTTCTCCGTTCCTCCCCTTCTCTCTATTTTCTCCTGTAGCTGAATTAGGATTGTGGGTCCCCAGGCCAGAATAACCCTCTACAAAAGAAGAAACCGTCCCTCATTTGAACAAACCACAACTTATTTTACTCACCTTAATATTTTATCGTGGGTTTAAGATCAGCCTTTTTTAAAATTCAGGCGTATGTGCAGATCCTTTATTCTGCTTGCCATAGAACTGCAAAATTGGAATTTTTAGAGGGCTAGGCTAGATATACTAAATTATTATATTTGTTAAGTGCAGGGTTTTTTTGTTAATTGTGTTTTTTTTTAATTTCGCCTGAAACAACAGAATTGTTATTTACAGTCCCTGCTCTGATATTAAAATCTACTTGGCAGAAGAGCCTTCCCGCATCCCTCCTACAAATCAAATTGCCAGCGAACCTGGACAAATTAGCCGCAATAAAGATAATGGAAGGAAACACTTTGCGTGATAGACTGGAGAGTTTCTAGTCCCGTGGCTCCCTCTGTCCGGGACCAGATCTCCTAAATTTCCTTTCTGTTGCTGGGACTTGAGGTTTGGCTCCAGATTTTTTTTGCCTCAAGGGCGGATTCTCCCCCCCCCCCCCCCCATTAGCTTCTTTGTATACCGTTCCCATTCCATGTTGAATTAGTGTTGGAGAGTATAGGGGCAATGGAAGGAACATTCCACTCATATAACACTCGAGAAATCTATATGGGGCCAACGATGGATCTAGACGTTCTTGACAGAGCGATAAAGTCCATGTTCCCCAATCTCTGCGCACCCTTCGTGCGGGTATGAAAAGTATCTAGAGCCTGTCCATCTAATTGCCTTTCTGTAACTCTCCCCTGCTTTATCGCCCAGGATCTGAGGGATTAATTGAGTGTTAACGCATTTTATCTTTTAACAAACTAGCCCAAAAGCTCCCGTTGAATGAGCGGCGATCTCTGCTAATTGCTTTATCCCGCTGGAGAGCTGTAATTACTTCGGAATTAGCTGAATTTCTCCTGCCTTGTAAAGCTCGCGAAAAATCTTGAGCAGAGGGAGAGGACGTGGTGAACGGTCTTCTGCCTTCCCTCCCCTCGGTAAAGAAACAGAGGAAATCTACCGTAATGAAACTTTGGGAGATGCTGTTAGATATTTTTAATGGACAAAGAAATTAGGTTTTACAATTCCTCCCTCTCCCAACGTAGCCCTTTTAATTACACATCTTAAATTATGACTTTATCTTCTGGAGGACGAGACGATGTTTTATTTTTTGAGGGGTGGCGGGGGGGGGGGTGTCTGTTCTTTGCTTTGTGGGGGTGTTAGTTCGGGCAGGACTTTCCTCGGCCTTCCTTCTGTGATTGTTGCCTTTCCTTAGTTGTTGAGAGGCGTTTGCAAAGTTTAGACAAAGCAAAAGCGTGCCAGGCTTCTTTTATTTATTCATTTCGCCATTTAGGGAAGCCCTATCGCCAGGGTCGCAAATGCCTCGCTATTTGCGCCGTGTCCTATCTTGAAAGCAGCTTAGAAAGTGGTCTAGTGAAGGAGGGCCCGATTCTGCGTTACGTAATGGGATTGTTAACTGCGTTGGAACTATGTTAAGCAGAACTGATCTAACAGACTGCGCTCACTTTTTTTGTTACATCTTGGCAGAAAAAAAGAAAATTTAGCCCCCCACAGCCAAACGCTTTCTAATGGGCCGGGGGCTGGTAGAATTAATTCCTTCAGATCCAGATCTGGGGTCTTACTAAGGAGCTGGAGGAATACAGCCGAGTTAGGCTTGACCTCAGGCTGACCCTCTAATAACGTCTTACATAAATAAGAAAACAGGCCGGCAGGAGCTGGAGGAGGTGTACACCTGGTGACACAACTCCGGGGAGTCCCTCTAGTGGGGGGCAAGGAAGGTTTCACAAGGACTCACACTGACATGCAAAGATGAAAAGGCAGAAAGAAAAGTCAGCTTTTGAGGACGAGCTTGGGAGAAACCCATTGTCTGACCTGAGGGAGAGCAGGAATCAAGCGTGCGATCCCCTGACCAGGAAAAAGGCAGAAACGATTCCAAAAGTGAGGAAGGTCGCAGGACAGAAAAGCAAAAAAAAAAAAAAAAAAAAAAAAGAGGGAGAACGACAGCGAAAATAAAATAGAGAGACAAGCAGAAAACCTGTTTGGAGGGGTGGGGGAGTGTTAAAGAATGAGAATGATAGAAAAGAATAATTTTATTTATTGACCGCTTTTTTGCAAGAAATTAATTTTATGGATGTGGGGGAGTGAAGTTGAGAAAGAAGAAAAATGAAACCGAAATGATTTATAGAAGGGGGGAGGGGAGAGGAGGAAAAAAGGAGACGGATTTAGAATGTTAAAAAGAAGGACAATATCTAAAGCCCCGACTCTTAAAATATCTAAACCTTCACGTAAACAAAGGGCATTTCTAGGTACCTCTGTTCTGTGTGTGTTTTGGTGGAGAGGGACAGGGAAAGGTATGTTATAAGATGGGGGGGGGGGGGAATTATTGGTTTGGCAATCTATTCTTGTCATTTATTTGAAAGATGCCTTTGCTGAGATTAAAATCTTCAGCCCTTGCATGCTAACCGTTGGCCCTACTGGGGCTGACTAGTCCAAATCCGTGCCCAGGGAGTCCAAAAAGTGCCTGGGAAGAGAAGGCGAGTACAGACTAAAAAGGATGGGACTGGGGGAAGAGGCTAAAATGTTCCAGTTATTCGGGATTGCAGCTCAGAGAGACAAATCGCATCTTCTCACCACACTTTAACTACTGGTACTCCCAGCTTCATTTTACAATCCACTTAAGTATTTAAGTGCCCCCCTCCCCCTTAGCGACTGCTGGTTTAAATTCATATTATCTCGCTAGCCTTGGCTGCTAAATATTTGAATACAGAAATGCAGAGAACCAGTGTGAAGATGTGCAATTACAACATTGCTCAGATTTTCTGGCAGGCCGGTTTCAGATTGTGGATTTTTTTGAATGTTTGTATAAAGCGGCCCATTTTTTTTATCTTGTTCTTTGAAAAACTTTCTTTCGAAAGCGTAAGGGTGACCACGGTTCCCGTGTTCATCCACTACAAGGCATTTTGTCAGGGGGTCATTTAACTTCTGCAGTCGGAGGAAAGAGCGAGCACCTGCTCCGCGAAGCCTTCGGCCACTGCTAAAGGTCATTTTGCAGCCAGGGAGAAAAAGATCTCGGTACCATTGGCAGCGGAATCCTCCACCGGGCTCTGCTTTTTCCAGACGGGCCACGGAGAGCTTATCTACAGTCAGCAAATGTATGAACAGGACAATAAATACACGATTTGTCTGATGGCGGAAAAAATATAAAAAAAAAACAATCCACCTCCTCAGCTTCAACTTTCCGTGCCCTTTGTGCAGTAATTGAGAACATAAAAGAAGATGGAATTTTAATCTGTAGAGCCGGGGAGCACAGACCTTGTCACATATACAGAGGTATCACCTAAAGGTCTCGCATGTACAGCCGTAAAACACAAGAGACCGAGACCTTGTCCTGCCTTCCCCCGCCCGAAGATCTACGTACGCCTGATCCCTTTACCATACAACTCTGCTCTCTTTCAACTACAAATTCTTGCTGGAATTCAGGGCAGGGATACCGTCAGCGTTTCCTCTCAGTTTCTGGGGTACTGGGGCCGGGGGAGGAGTTAATGTAAATCTCCCCACTGTGTTTTATGGCAGCTAAAGAGAAAAGGGTTCAGGGCAAGCTCTGCACATTTCTCAGCTGCCTGATACCGAGGGGGGAGGAAGGGGCTGGAACATATCTTGCTGGGTAGTTACTAACTTAAGTCATGTCGGCTGATGAAAACCTCACCTGTAACAAAAGCGTGGCCACAGCAGTTCAGAGTTGGACTGGACTAGCGCATAGGAATTCGAATTGCTTTAGTACCGCGCGTTCGGGCTCTAATGCGGATTTTAATCGTTAGCGTGCTCCAGGGGACAGCGTTTCCTGTTTCCGTCTATGTTTAGTTTCGGACTCTGCTCTGAGCGTCGTGTTTTGGACACAGCGGATTAGAAATTTAAACAAAAGTTAGTGCCACCTACACAGCCGGGGGTTCAGACCCGGCCGCTGTGTCCTGAATGCATCACAGTATAAATAATGGTCGCTTTTGTCAGGTTTAGCTCCCGCTTTGCCTCTCTTGAGATTTTCCTGCATAACGTTCCCTGATCCGTTGTTGTACCTTTATATAGCAGAGGCGCAGCTCGGTCTTCAAATGCTGTACATGCCTAAGAAACCAGTCCCGAGGCATATTGGCTTCATGCATCAAAGCAATAATAATTCTGGGATGAAGTGGCAAGTGTCACGATAGAGAAACCAGCGCATTCTGGACCCAGAAAAGTAAGCAAAAGGGCTATTTAGTGAGTGTAGTAGGATAAAACGACTGTTGGGGCTGATACCAACAGTCAACATAATGTCTTTCTCTCTGTCCGCTGAAATGCACAATAATAGAAGCATGATATTATAAAATACTGAAAATAGTAAAAAAACAAAAACCCTGCTACTGCTGATTAATACTTGCGCAATAATTCGTGAAAGCTGCAGCGTTCGCGTTTTGGAATTAAGAAATTTCCGAGAGGATTTTCCTCTTGTCTGTGCTCAGATGGTTAGGTAAGAGAAGACCAAAAAAATGTCTTTAACCAGTAAAGCGTGTGTAATGGGAGGTCATAAATGCAGATACTGCCCCTGTAGATTCACAGCTGCTGAGTAATAAATATACTTTACGTGGCTCGAGATTTCAAAGGGGGCATTCCTGAGATGTTTCTACCGCCTATCATGGGGGGCTCGGTTTATACCACTAAATAAACACACCGCTGCTGATTTTATGGCGTGGTGTTTTCATAATTTATGGCAAGATAGAAGGGCACCTAATGGGCTTTCTAGGACTGGGGGCGGGGGAGCCTAAACGGGAAAAAAAATCATTTGAGATACAAAACAAAGAAGCTATGGAAAAAAATACCAGTTTTAATGGGGCTTTTTAACTTCTTGAACCTTGCCTGCCTGGAAAGCAAACAAGAGGTGAAAGGAGAACCTTTGGCTGGCATTGTGCCAATCAGCTCAAGCTTTAAGCGTGCTACCAAGGATGCCTGTTTGGGTGCACTTGGCATGTTCTTTAAAAGATAATGTGGCTTTCTCCAAAGGGACAGCTAAGAGAGATTTGGTGAGTCAGTGCCTGCAAACCGTAGATGGATGGGGGAAGGGATCTCATGCCCGCTCCATGGATTTGCTTCAGTTTATGGACAGCTCTCTTCTCCCCTTCCAAAGACCACTCCCCAACAGCACTTCCTTCTATGCCAATCATGCCACCTCCCAAACCACTGTATACAAACACCAGTGCACGACAGTCACGCTGGAGCAAGGTACTGAGGCCTTGACCCTACCCCAATCATTACTCAGCCCTATAAGTCCCATTTTGAGAATGTTATCATTAACATCAACAATTCAGTTACTTCAAATATCACCCTTTTCAGAATGATTCTGTAAAAATGCATAACTGGACATACTCTTAAATACGAAACTTTGTTTTGTATATATTTGGACAGGTATTCAAAGGATTTATCTTCATAACTTTGAGAGTTATGTGCCTAAACTGGCCTCTTCGAAAATTTACTAAAACGGAGTGCCTAAACTAATACTCATTTCATAAACTCCTAATTTTAGGAGCATAAAAAGAAAGTTGGTGGCAACGGGCGGATTTAGGATGAGGAAAAAAGCTAGAAGCTTAGCACTGATTTTCAGCACAAGGCTCATCCATTAGGCTCATGACTCTAGGTAAACAAAGGACAGGCCTAAATTTATAAGCAAGGGGCCTGATATTCAAAGGGTTTATGCTGTTAGCAGAACTTGTTAACCTCCGAAACCCAGCTGACCCAATATTCCGTGGCACTAGCTAGCCAGTGCTGCCAAATATCCGCCACAGACTGCCATGGCACAATCGGGTGGTCCGGGCACCTATCTAGGCAGTGGCGATGTTCAGCTCACTGACTGGATACGTAACTGCATAAACTTAGGACCTCCCTCCTTTACCTCCTGTGGGCGGTATATCCCTCCCTTACCCACTGTGGGCAGAATATCCTTTATTCTTTGTTTCACACTTTTTATACCACAATCTTCATTACGTCAGGGCGGTTTACTATGACATAAAAATATAGGGAGGAGGCCAGTGCCAGAGAAAAGGAAAAGAACTACACACTGTAGACAGATAGGACAGAAGCAGTCATACGACTAAGAGAATAGGAGGGATGAGGTGAGGGGTCAAGGAGGTAAGGGAGGGAGGTCAAAGGCAGCAAGAAAGAGGTGAGCCTATTCAGGCCCATAACGTTTAAGCTCCTAAACCAAGACAAATTATCAACTAAAATCTCAGGTTTCTCAATTTGACTGAAAATAGGTCACAAATGTCGGAGATTATTTACTAAGCTGCGGTAACTGTTCATGCGCCAGATAGCCTGCGTATCAGGCCGCGTTAACGGCGCAGGGGAACTGCAGGTAGCACAGTGAGCTTCTGCACTATCCTCAGAGCCTGTGCTAACTGCTGGAGTGGGTGGATAGGGGCAGAGAGTGGACGTGTCTTCAATGCATGGCGACTGTAAGCACCAGCAGCACATTCTAACCGTCAAAGCTGCAGACAGTGTGGATGCAACTAACACCACCTCAATGGGTAACATTAGCTGCATCCGTGGTGATTCTGGGCCATGTTCTTTGTCATTTTGAGGTGTTTTCTGCTGGGGAAATGCTGCGCATGCCCCCAATAGATACCGCATGGCTTTTGCGGCTAATGCGGCAGTATCTGCACTTCTTTTCCGTGCTAGCCGCAAAAACCTAATGTGGTTTAGTAAACATATCCCTTAGGATCCTAAATTTAGGAGCTCACATAATGGGGCAAATGGACTCTTTCCCTCTTTTTGTTTCATTATTCTCTATTATTATTTTACTGTAAACCACTTTGATGTGCACTACAAAAGGCAGTAAAGAAAGTTCTTGAATCAACGAAACTAAATTAGTTGAGAATTACCCACCCTCCCTGATGGGTCCTTGAATCGGTGTGGTTCTCAGGTTCTATCGTTTTGCTTTGTCACCTCCCAGAAGTTGCTGTTCAAGGCGATTGCCTAATGTTTATGTCTGAACTGGCCTCAGTGCTGCCTAGCACGTGTGCACACACACACATACATACACTCCTTGCAGCCAAACATACACACAATGGTCCTCTGGGTTTTCTTATAATAATAAAATGCACCATGACTGCGCTTAGTAATTCATACTCCATTCCGCTCACCTGACAGCTCCTTGCTGACTGTCTACATCTCCAGTTAGAGAAATGTCCAGCATGCTTTTTCATTTAACTTAAAAAAATTTGAGCTTGTTTCTACCACCAGTCTTTTTTCTTTTTGCCCTGAATTGCACTTATTTTTAGAGTCCCCAGTTAATCAAACTGTCAGTGGGTCAGGAGGAGCAGAAATCGAACATCAGCAGGCAGTAGAATCCTTTGATGCTTGCTGCCTGATGTTGGGATCTTTTCCTGTGTGGGTAACAGATTTCACTCTGAGAGTGGAACATACTGGAGCACTTAGGAGAGACAACAGCATAGCTAGAGCATGCAGTAATTAATCCTTCCACTGGAAAATGCCAGAAATCCTCTTTCGCTTTGGAACCCCAGAGTCTTACCCGCCTCCTCCACATGGACCCAGCTTCCATCAAGGCGAGTTAAAATTGTCATCAGTTTACAGAGGTGAGTCTGGGTTGGGGGTTCAGGCTAGTCAGTAGATTGCTGAGGCTGTTCTGGGGGGATGAGGGAAAAGAAGTAGTGCGAGCACATCTTTTCCTGTGGATTAAGAAAAATCGGCTACTCTAGTTTATACACAAAATAATAGATAGTTGTAAAATGTTTCCACAGGTAACATACAAAACCCACCAGACACAGCTGTTAGCTTCACCTGTGAGGCTTACCGACTAAATTCTTATCTAATTTCAGTGCCTGGATTGTCAGTGAGATTCTATCCTTAGTCATGCTGGACCTTCAGAAAAAACACTTTATATCCTTTGGTTACACATAAATTATCTTTAGGATGGCCTGGTACACTTGCATAATACACTGTCCATAACATTCTGCATTTCTGTTGCAAGAAATGTTACCTTTTAAAGTTTCAGGTAAGCATTTTCTAGATTATATGTTTGGTTTTTTAAATTCTATTTTTAATTTGAATTTACAATATACACATCCAAGATATACCATGAATGAAATGAAAAAGGAGTATACAATCATAACAATCTAAAGAATAAAAAAAAAGGAAAAAGAATAAACCTCCACATCTTAGACCACAAATAATAGGAAATAAGGGAGGAACCAAGAAATAAGTAGCTACAACAAGATCACCACCACTCAGCTACTAAAAAGAAGGAAAGAAACAAAACCAGGCAGGCGGAGTCTTAAACATCAGCCATATGAGTAGAGACAGCAACTTGTACACCACCTTCTTCTCTAACAGTCAAGAACTCCGTAAGTTGTTTCGGGTCAAAGAACAAATATACATTATCCTTAAAGGAAACACAACTTTTAACAGGAAATTTTAGTTGGAAAGAAGCCCCTAAAGCCAAGACACTGGGCCGAAGGCTTAGGAACTCCTTCCTCCGCAACTGAGACCCACGAGATAAATCAGGAAACATTTTAAAAAGTGATCCCAAAAAACTCTCATTGAAGTTCCTAAAATAAGAATCTGACTCTGAGGCCAGGGTAACCAAGAGAGTAGTCCTATCCATTATAATCTCTAAGGAGTTCCCTAAGAACCCCGTTAGGTCCCCCTCCCCCCAATGAAACAGCCCCAGAAACATCCCCACGACTGCTAGACCCCAGAGACAAGTATTGTACTCAAGCCAAGGGGGGAAAATGCTCTGGAGAGATCTTTAATACCTCTCCGAAGTATTTCCTCATCATCTCCACAGCTGACAAAATTGGAGACCTAGGAAAATTCAAGAGTCTAATATTATTATGTCGGGCTTGATTTTCTAAATACTCTGCCTTCCGAGATAGCATACACTTGTCTTTAATCTGAGCACCAACCAGCTCCCAGAGATGACCAAGTTCCTGCTCCAAGGCGAGAATCCTCCCTCCTTGTTGCTCTTCAGCCGTGGAAACAGAACAGTAATTAGATTAGACTTAAATTCAGTCAAATCAGTACTCACGGTTCCCACAAATAATCCTAGAGAGGAGTTTACAGCAGCAATCGCATCCCATAGTGCTTCCATTGAAATAACCTTCGGTTTCACCAAACCTTTAAGCCCAGAAGTAGGCAAATCTCCAGACTGCACCGCTGGAACCTCTGCAGTCACAATTGACGCGAAGACCACCTTTTCCCTTGAATCTTCTCTCATTACTGGAGGTGCCAAGGTCCCCGGAGTGCCCTCTTCACTATCCCAGGATGGCGTGCTCAACGGCATACCAACGGGAAGCACAACTCCGCCTGACAAAACGTTTCTGGGTCGTGGCGGGGGGAGGGGGGTTACACAGCTCAGGAGAGAGCTGAATGCCCACCAGAGCGCACAGAGTCGATAAGCCTTCCACTGGCTCTGCTGAGGACGCTGCTCCTGCACCGGGAATAAAACCGCAAGCGTCTAAGGTCCTCTGTCCCACAGAGCTCACTACGGCAGGACCCGAGGGTAGGTTTCCCTGCTTTTGTTTTCTGCGGCCCATACCAGCGGCCGCAGACTCTGCTCCAGAAACAGCCCAGACCACAAGAAACGTGGCTATGCTCCGGCAGCATTTCCTGCCGCCATGTTCCTTCCTCCCTCCTAGATTATATGTTAAGATTAATTTTGAGGAACCAGTGAAAGAAATGTAGCCTGCAAGTTCGTTGTATGCCTTGATGCTACCACAAGAAAAGGACCAACCACATTCCTTGATGACATCATGAGAAAAGCAGTGACAACCCACCTTGATGACATCATAAAACAAAGACAAGATCAGTCTAGCTTTGATATCAGGTACTAGAATTGAGAACTTCACTCCTCTTCCTCCTCCCTTGCAAGGATGCCCAGGGATGGCCCCAACTTAATCACTGGTAAGTGAATAGAAAAGAAAATCTAGATGCCTTTGCCAGTCCTGCAGCTTTCAAAGAAACAACCTTCACATTTTCATTAAAAATGGATTGGAATGAATTTCCTGGCCTCTAGAGTATCGTCTTACCAGGCAGCAGGCAGTGCTGACAGTGATGGAGTGGGACCTTACAAGGTTGCTCTCCTCGTGGTGAGTTTCCCTCAAGCTAGCTCTGTGTTTCAGCTACAGCCGTGCTGTAAAATGGAAGCTCCAGCTACCAGAATGGAATGGAGCGGACAAAAGCAAAGACATTTTCAAAAATGGGAGCTGCAAATAGAATCACTCATATTTTAAAAGGTTCTCATCAGGCGCCGTGGTATGGAGACGGAGCACTTTTATTTCCATGCAGACTGAAAAAGATCAAAGGAGAGGAAGTTCTCTAGGGGCTTCATGGAGAATTCCTAAAGGGATCCCAGAAGGCATTGGATCTTTAAAGGCAGGAGGTTTTTTTGGAGGAAGGGCAAATGAGCATTATGGAAGTAGGGTGTGGTGAGGAAGACAAGGACTGAGGACCTGTGAAAGAAAAGATAGGAGATCTCAGGAGAAAGGATGAGTGTATGTAATCATACACAGGGTCAACATGAGCTTTGAAAGAATATTGAATAGGTAAGATATATATTTTTAAATAAATGTAAGGAAAAAGGTTTGGTGGGCGATATGAAAGAAAGGCAGAGGGATTACCTGAAAGAGGACCAGTGGAAGATTTGAAAGATGAGTGAATGGGTCACCTGAAGAAAGAATAGAACATTCTAAGTGCTACAGTTATATAATAATATATTAAACCATGAGATAAGGACCTGTTGGTCCACTCAAGCTGCCCTGTCTACACTGCTAGAACTAAAGACACAAGTCAGCTATCAACCAGGCATCTGGGGAATATTGCTCCTTATCCAAGTTAAGGTTGGTTTTGTTGTCTTTCCTCTTTGGTCCTCTGCCAGTCAGGAAGTGACATAACTAGGGTGGAGCAAACAGGGCAGCTGCTTCAGGTACAATCTGGAAACAGGTGAAGACCAGCGCTATAACTCGGACAAGGAAGAGAGCAGTTGCTGAGACTGCAAAGTTTTAGGAGTCAATGTATTGTGGATAGACACATGAATGTGAAGCTGAGGCTGACAAGCATTCTTTCCCTTATTTAACTAGGCTTATATACCAGTCAAAGTGGTGCACATGCAGGTACTGTGTATATATTTTGCTTGTCCCCAAAGGGCTCACAATTGATGTTTTTGTACCTGAGGCAATGGAGGGTTAAGTGGCTTGCTAAAGGCCACAAGGAGCACCTGTGAGACTAGAAACCCCAGTCCTTCTGGCCCAAGATTGCTGTCATCTAGTGGGATTTGAACCTCTGGCCTGCTGGCTTGAAGTAACTTGCCCCAACCACTAGGCCACTCCTTCCTTACCCAGTTCCAATCCCAACCACCAGAATATTATCTCTTGCCTCCCTGCCACAGATGGACCCACAAGTAGCAATAGAACTCCATTCCTGCTCCTTAAGCTGTAGCCTGGAGGAAGCTACATAGGCTGGTCCCAGGGCTGGTGATGGCAGGCCTGCTTTAGTATATTGCAGGGACTGTGAACAAGGGTTGGCTCAGTTGCCATGCTCATTTCAAAGCAGGCCTGCTACCCCACCAGTCACTGCAGTTTCCTACAAAAAGGTGTCCTGGGAGTGAACTGGTCTGGAGGGTCAGTACAGATCCATGTAGAGGTGAAGGAGAATGTGAGGAATGGTTGTCCAGGGTTGGAGGATGAGGAGGGGGAGGGGGAGAAAGGACTGAATGGTGATCTGGTATGGGCAAGAGTAGGAAGGAGTGAATGGGAGCCCAAAGGGAAAGGACTGAATGGGAATTTGTGGGGACAGAGGGGAAAGAAAACAGGAGCGAATGGGGATCATAGGGGTAAGCAAGGCATGAAAGGGGATCTGGAGGTTGAAGAACTGAACAAAAGCCCTGTGCAGAAAGAGTGATAGAGGTCCACAGGGGTGAAGGAGAGAGGGTGGACCCAGCAAGGCCCTTCTTGTGTTTTGTAAAGAGTATACAGAACAGACTGAGAGGAAATAAAATTGTCAGGTAAAGAAAGGCTGGACAAAATTCTTATTTAATCAATCTCTGAAATTTCATTTTGCTATTCAATTTTAAATTAGTGCTAGGCAAAATTTGGTGAGCCATTTTAGGGGAGAAAGACTTAGAAACATTTTCATTTCTAAACAGGGGCGGGGTATCTGTAAATTTCTGTCCTTGGAAATATTTCAGCTAGTTACAACTCTGCATTCTGACAGATGAGTACATAAATTCCTATATTTGAATTGGAATTCAGCTCCCCCCCTCCCCACACTCCCTAGGCCAGTGTTAGGTACTGTAGGGCTCAGGGGAGAAACTGATGAATGAGTCCAGACCATCTCAGATGACCTGAAACACTGCTCAGCTTCACTAAGGGGGCCCCTTGTGGCAGTGGGGCTTCAGGCCCTGCTTGTGCTCTCCCCCTGCTGTTACTCAACATGGTTCTTTTGCTCCCCATATCTGTTTGAAGGACGTTTAAATTCTGCCACAGGTTTGGCTTCCGCTGCCATCTCTGTCGGTGAATTATTCCAGACATTTGCCACCCTCTCAGTGAAGACACATTCCCTCATGTTTCCTCCAAGACTCTCTCCCTCTGACTTCATCTCATTATCCCTTGTCCTTCGATGCCCTTTTCTATGAAAAAATGCACCTTCTTATATGTTTTTGGAGCCTGCCAAATATTTTAATGTTTCTATTACATCCCCACTTTTCTCCTTTCTCCAGCGAGTTCGTTTGGCGTGTTTTAATCCTATGTAGCATCCGTGTCACAGGCTCTGTGTCATTTTAATAACCCTTCTCCGAACCGCTTCCAGCTTTTTAACATCCTTATCAAGGTATGACCTACAGAATCGAACAAAGCGCTCAAGGTGGGGTCCAGTAGGCATTGATAAAACACAGGTTTATTCCACGCCAGTTTCATTCCAGAAAACAGATTTTTTTCAGAAAGAAGGGTCAGTGGAAATCCTAAAGATAAAAGTTGCTTTATTTCCTTTCCGATTTACTTAGAAAAGTGTTGGTTTAGCGCTTTGGTACAGAACAGTGTGAGTAGAACTCTATGGCATGGTTCTAGCATTTGAAACCTTTGGGCCTTTGACTCTACTAATGATGTTATTCTTGTAATGCAAAACAGCTTCCAAAGAGAAGCAGGAACAATTATCCTAATTCTTATTATACGGCTCACTCAGAATTTGGCAAAACTGAAGCATTAGGGGGTAACTTTATAAGGAGCTGCATGAAGGAACATGCCATATATGCATGTAAATCACGGTATTTTAGTGGTTTGCGTGTGTAAACGGACAGTTACTCGCATACCTTAGACGATCACTATTCTGCAAGTGTGTGCATTGGGCCAATTGTGTTTATCTGACCTGTAGGCATATACGGTGGTGATTTTGAGTAGAGCACAAATTTACATGTGTAAACTATAAAATGCTATAATTCATGTGCATTCTGGGAAAATGTAGGTGTGGGCATGCACACCTGCCTGACATTTACACACATTTTATGCCCTATTTATTTATCTAAGTACATGTGTACCTTACTTTATTAAATAGATGAGATATACAACTGTAAAAATGCATATACATAGAGGGGACTCTTATAAAATGATCCTCAATGACTTGATCAAGGTCATACAGAGAATTAGTGACCTAGATGGGGAGCAGAACTGAGGTACAGAGAAATAAAGTGACCTCTGAGTAGTCCTGGCCCTAAAGTTACGCCTGCTGAGGGGGGCAAATTCACACATACCCATGATATGAGTTTGAGAGTTCTTTGCTGCATCTGAAGAACTTGGCTTCAGGAACAGTTCTGCTGGTTATGAACTATTTGGAGGGGAAAAAAGCCTGAGGTTTTGGCATGGGTGTAATGTCTGGTCACAGTGATGTCTTGCAGCTGCATCGTCCCGTGCCAAACCCATTGACTCGTTCCTTTGGAGGACTCCATTGCTACCTTCATGGGAGCCCCAAGTCCTGTGACATGCAAACAAGAGTTTAGCAACCGCAAGCTCAGCTCTATGACTGGAGGAAGAGGGAAGAAACAAATTTGTGCATATTAGGGAAGGGGTGTGTGTGTTGGGTGGGGGTTGGGAGAGTCAAAGCCAAAAATAAAAAGCTGTTTCCATATGACGATGAAGCAGGCTGTGCTGTCTGACTGCCTTGCTCACATCCCGTTGAGCCTTTCAAGCTGTTATGACCCTCTTCCCCACAGCACAGGGCCCAGATGTGAGCAGTACAGCTGGCTGCCTGCCTGTGGAGCTACAGGAATACTCTGCAATGCTCCTCCCCTGCTGAAAGATGTAAGGGAGACCAGAAAGCCCTCTGCAATACTTGTTGGGAAGCCTTTACTGGAGCTCTAGGTAAGCCTCAGAAGAGGTCATTGTCCTTAAGAGAAAAACAGACAAAAGCGGGAAGCTGCCTAGATCATAAAGGCAGCCTCTCTGAGCTTAGCGTGGATCTTTTGCTAAAGCCATGCACATGTGTGCTGCACACATATTTAAAGCAGTGATGATAGGTACTGAGACACAAATGCAGTTTTGCAGCTGTTGTGCACCGAGGAGGTCTCAGTAAGAAGCCATTATCCTTTCCCATGCATGTGCATTGCACTGTGAAGCATAACTTCAAGCCCGTTAGAAGAAAAGCTGGGGGCAACTCCCAAGGCTGCACCAGCCAGCGGAATGAAGCCTCTGTGAGGAAGGAGAGAGTGCTATGAAGGTGAGACCTTGCTGCCTTGTTAGAAAAGGAGATGAGTTTCTGCCCTGGAGAGAGTTTCTTTCATTTAATTCCATAAAGAACGTGCATGTTAAGAATGTTTCAAATCAAAAAACTAAAATCACTTGTATGCAACTGAGTGAAGCTTCACATTTGGGCTTCTCTTTTAAAAGAATGTAATACCGAGGAAGTTACATTGTAAACCATCAGACAGACGGACTTGATGCATTGTCTATGGAAGCATTGCAGAGATAACTCAAGTGTAAAGATCAGATTGTAATTCACTTAATAGACAGAAGAAGTTTAAGCAGGGTTACTGAGCCCAGAGAGGGGCTCTCAGTCCTATATCCAGTGCGTTTTTCCTAAGGAACAAGGTGCCGACTCGCATGCAGGGTTCTGTCATTAATACACGAGGGCCATGGGCCAATTTTAACAGGCAATGAAAACGATGCCGGTACTCTATAGCACCCCTTAAAAAAGGCCTGCTGTTTCCAAACTTGGGGTGTGTCTTGTGATTTACAGTATGCCCTATTTTACTTTAGTCTTTTCAAATTTCTAAATGTCAAAGAAAAATTTATTTATTTATTTAGTATTTCTTTTATACCACGCTATTGACATCAGTGCGGTTTACATCAAAACATAACGTGCATTTCAGGGTCACTGAGATGCATTTACATTTGAACAGGGATTAGAAACTTGGATAACAGGGTACATTAACAAGAGTTATACAATAAGTATCTACATTATATACATCATGAGGGTAATTTCTTGTCGGGATTAAAATTAACATATGAACCTAAGAAATGTTGTGCTGAAACAGAAAGAGGTCCATTGAGTCCAAAATCCAGCTTCCAAGTGGCCAATCCAGTTCACTCGGAAGCATCTGACAGATCCTAATGAAGAGATCCCTTCCCTGTGCTCATTCCTCCAAGAGGTGGCAAATCACAAATCTGCCTAGCTAATTATCGTTAATGGACCTATCCTCCAGAAACGTCTCCAGACCTTTGCTAAACTCAGCTATATATATCCTTACCATATCATCCAACAACAAATTCCACAGCTTAACAGTGTATTGATTGACAAAATATATTCTTAACATTTTTATCAGTTTCATCGAGTGTCTCCAGATCCTAATATTATTTGAAAAAGTAAATAACTGTTCCCAGCTAATTCATTCCATACCACTCATGCTTTATAGTCCTGTATCATATCTTTTCTCAATCATCTCCAAACTGAAAATCCCTAACCTGTTTAGCCTTTCTTCATAAGGGGGCTATTTCATCCCTTTTATTGACTTCTCTTTTTTGAGATGAAGTGACAAGAACCTCACATAGTACTCAAGGGGAATGATATAGAGGCATTATATTGCTTCTATATTTTCCTATTCCTTTCCAAATACGTCCAGGGCAGGTGTGACCACTAGGCAAACTAGGTAGTCACCTAGAGTGCCAGGCTTCTGAGTGCATCCATTGCTGCTACTCCTCTCTGGGGCCTACATCGATGGCAATACCCCTCAAACTGCAACACTGCACTTGCTAACACTCCGACGCTGTGTCACGCTTTCCTACTCTTGACAATATGCCGTTTCCGCCCCCACTCCGCAACCAGAAGTGGCATCAGAGGGGAGAGGAAATGGCATTTTGTGAAGAGTAAGAAACTGTGATGCAGTGCTGGAATTTTAGTAAGCACTGCACTGCGGTTTGAAGGGTATTGGCATCATTGCAGGCCCTGGAGAGGAGCGGCAGTGATGGCAATGGGGGCGGTGGGGCAGCAGGATGAAGGGCCCACATACAGCACCAGCCCTGAGCACTTCCTAACATTTTATTTGCTTTTTTCACTAATGTACAGTATGCTGAGGATTTCAACGTAGTGTCCTTTTCCTGGGTGGTAGTCCCTTATATGGCATGGAGGAGTAGCTTAGTGGTAGTGCAACAGTCCATTACCCAAGCATTCAGTGTTTGATTTCCACTGGTACACCTTGGGCTAGCTACTTTACCCTCCGTTGCCTCTGAAGAAAAGGCCTGCCAATCTCTTCTGATCATAGTTTGCCAAGACAGCCCAGGGGCTATTGGGTCACCAGGAGAAATTTGGCATTCTGTACAACTGGGATCATGTTTCCCAATATTTATTTATTATTTATTTATTTATTTATTTATTAACAATTCTTATATACCGCACTATTAGACATCAGCGCGGTTTACATTGAACAAAAACATCCGACAATTTACATATGTCTGGTCAATTACATTTAACAGGAGATATAAACTTGGGAAATAGGGGAAACTATATATGCATCGCTTTACCCTTGTCGACATTAAAATTCATCTGCTACTTCTCAGTCTTCCAAGATATTCTTTCAATTTCTCAACATCTGCTCATGGCTCATGGAAGTAGGTTCCATATGGGCTGGCTAGCTCTGTCAGAAACATTTAAATCGGGCGTGGGCACAATCCAGGGTGAATTCCGCAGTCGTGGGTATAGATACGCCCATGGGTCTGGAATCGCCTCGTAAATGTGCCCTGTGTGGCATGTCTAACATGCTGTTCATCTGGCCTGTGCTTGTTTCCAGTGCTAGAACTATGCGTGGGTGCAAGCATGGGCCATAGAGTGAAGCGTAGAAACATGTCCCCTGCTAATATTACAGACACGGGTATGCTGTAATCATTTTGGATGTCCCAGCGCTCACAGTATTCTGAAAAGTTGCACGTTTCTGATCGTGCCCGCCTCCACAATAGCCACGCCTCCTCGGTTAAAATATGCATCTCCTAAGCTGTTGCTCTCGCTGACAGTTTTTTGTTGATGCAAACTAGATATAAGTACTGATGATACATAAATGCTGATACAAACTAGACCATATACACTAATCTGTATCATGCCCAGAACACTGCAAAGTAATCTCAGTGCACTCTAATATCTTAAAAGATCAAGTAAATATTAACATGTTTGCCATGACATACCTTGCATCACACATCACTTGGCAGTATAACACTGCCTCAGTTATTCTTACATTCGTCATCTCTAAACACTCCTTAAAATGCTAAGTATGGACCCTTACCAACCTCACAACAACCTAAACTAACTTTGCAATTCCCCAAAGGATGCATTACATTGCTGAAAAAGAAAACTATGTGCCTCTAATGACAATGGCTTTCTGGCTATGACATCTGTTTCCCACATATCTGGGTACTGGAATTTCTCACAGCAGCGCCCTACATGTGGCTTCACCTGTCCCATACAAGGTCCATTCTCTGTCTTGGCTTATGTTGGTCTGTATACATCTGCCATCTGTGGGGCAACCCTGCCTGGCTTCCCACAGTCTGCACTGTGGCAATGCTCCCTTGGTCAGGCCTCTATGGGCATGGCAGGGGGGATCCCTGTGCCATGGTACCAAGTAGTCAACCTCCAGCTATATCACCACTCGCGCAGCTTGCATAGATCCTGGACTGGGTAAGGATGTAGCCTCATGGCAGAATCTGGGGAATGCTGGCACAACATCAGTCATAACTCCCAGTGCTTGGCACAGTTGATGGGCTGCTCTATCACACTGGCACCTGGTGACACTGCGGTCATCCATAAGGTCCAGGTACTGGCCAGGCATTCACGTCCTTCCTGATTTGCAGATCAGCACATCAGATCCTCCCATGCAATCCTCAAACCACGCACACACACTTGCAGTCACAAAAGACATAATCCTGCCAAGAAGGTTCAGAACCTATAAATAAAGGCTGATAAAGTATAAAAGCATGAAATCCTGGGACTACAAATATGATCTCCCTTTCTCACTCAAACAAGATTTTCTCCAGACTCACTAACATACAATTCTTACATCAACATTCCCATTTTTCATAACACAAAAATTGTTTGGGCCTCTTTTAGCACAAACAGCAAATTTCAGCATAGCTAGAATAAATACTGTTGCTGTTCTTAATATTTCTTTAAGGGTAGATAGATATTAATGACTCTTTAGCTTACAAGATTCCCTCACTTCTGATTTCTGGTTTTTATAGCTGCATCTTGTGGTGCTTTTCCAGACTGCAGTCACACCAGTTTAAAACATACTTGTCACAACCTTTATACAATTTGGGACAAATTGTAGTACACAGCAGAATATTTTCTTAGTACTGGCCTTATTCCATGTCTCCAGGACGAATAGCGGACACATCTGCAGGGAAATCAAAGAAAGTACATGGGCCTTTCCTGAATATGCTATATACGTCTCTGCAGCAAACCATGCTCCTGTTCTGCCCCTTCCGGGCACATTCTGCGATCCCCGTGCAAGCACCATGGACGTACACAAGTACCATGTATCAGAATATGGTTATAGACATTTTCATGAGATACACGTCTCCTATGGCCTATTCGGGTTATGGAATAACCTCCTTAGGGAATAATTTTATTATGCCATTTTCGTGTGTATGTGGCCACATACAGTACTGGCCCAACCACTAGACAAACTAGGTGGTCACCTAGGGTGGCATCTTCTGGGGGCAGCAAAGAGCAGAGCATTCAAAGCTAAATAATAGATTCTGACAGCCATGAGGCACATAAGACTAGAGGTTTTCCTCGTGTACCAGCACCTTGAACCAACTCTGGGACTGGCCCTGGTCACATCCATGTGTAAAAGGCATAAAGGTATGCGCCTTGTCAACAAGGTGTGTGCTTTGCTGGTAGGCACAGCTGGGAGTACAGTCTGACCAGAGCACAGACGCAGTCGAGGAGTATATGCATAGATGATAAAATATCTTAATTAACACAGGTGCTTCAATAATCTACACAGACGTTTGCACCTGCCGTAAAGTCTATGCCTGCTTTCAAGATGCAATCTCAACCCTGTTATAAAATGCCCCTCTTAGGGTAAACTGAGATTCAGCCCTCCCCCAGATGCACCCTGCGCACTATAGAGCTTCCCAAGGATCTGCTTGTCTCTTGTCTTCTTCAACATCGTTTCCCCCTTTAACAATGTTTATTCAAACCCCTGGAATCAGTGACTACTTTTATGCAGATGATATTCAACTCCTCGCCCACACAGACTCACATTTTCCAGATCTTGGCTCTAAATTCTAGATTCAGTGGCACAATGGCTTATCAAAAACAAGCTAAGACCTAATCCCTCTAAATATGAAGCCATCTGAGTTTCCAGGCAGCCACCTGCATCCACTATGTTAGCATCCGTCCTGAGTATCCTTGTCTTCCTGAGACAGTCAGTTTCTACCCTAGGAATCCACCACAACACTCACCTAACAATCAGCACACACACAATGGAAATTGCAGCTGTTATACACGCCTCAATCCTTCTACTGCAGAGTATTTCCTCAGTCAGGTCATGGACCTTAAGCTTTTGCTTCATGTCCTAGTCAAGCCAAATTGACTACTTCAGTGCTCATAGTCACTTCTCTAAAGTGGTTACAACTAATTCAAACCACTGCTCTTAATCTGTTATTTAAAGCCCATTAAAACTGGCTGTGTTAACTAGTCAGTACTAGCCAGTCAATACTAGCTCCAATTCACTTACATAGAAAAGATAAGAAGGTTCAAGGTCCTCAAGGTCCTTCAAGGTCCTCAAGCTGACCCAGAGAGCACTTTATACGGGCTACCTCTCATACATGCTCATCCTATATGCCTCGATGCAGACCCTCCATTCATCTCAGAACAATCTGTTGACCATTTCTCCTCCTTCCATTGACCATCTGGAAAGCATATGCCATGCTACCTTTGCCTATCTGGCCCCTCTTTATGGAGTGCACTGCTACATGATCTCAGAGCCAAGCAATCCTTTCCAACTTTTAAAACTGATACAAAAACATGGAGGTAAATATTCAAAAGCACTTAACCAGATATCAGCACCCACTGTCTGGATAAGTGACACTGGCCAGGACTATCTGGTGATATAGGCAGTGATTCTACACATACGTTTTGTGATAAGGAAGCTTATCATGGCTCAGGAAGGAGCTATAGAGAAGGTGAAGTGACTCTGAACAAGCAACCTGTCGTTCTGGTAGAAATAAGAAAACAGAATTTTCCCATAAAAGACTACCAGTCCCAGAATGCACCAGGTTTCCAACAGCCATTAGAGGAGCTGAAGTGGGGAAACGTGTGTTCAATCAGGAGGGCTATGAGGTAATCCCCAAGCACTCATCTCAAAGGGCAGGGCCTGATTCAGCACAGCTGCGCTGTGCTAGGGTGGAGCACTCATCAAAGCAGAATAAAGGTAGAGTTTATTCTGCAGAGAATTATCCTCCTCATCCTCAGTTTCATCTGGGAGATCCTCAGAATCAGCTTGGATATCCTCATCTTGGACAGCTTCATCATCTGGAGGATCATCAGAAGCAGAAGGAAGAACGGACGGACAGAGAGGGCAAGAAACCCTTTGGAAGACAGAAGAGAAAAGCATTTGGGAGGTCTAAAGGAGTCCAGGGCAGTACGTATACTGGGAGACATTCAAAAGGCCAGCATACACCATTGGACTGGGGAAAGCCAGAGGAATGGTGCTGCAGAGCTAGGAATCTCCAGACGGTACCTGTGAGGGAGACGGCTGCACGTGGAAGGGACTCTAAGACCCGTGCCAGAAGGTATGTGAAGAGAGATACAGTGTCCAGGGATCTGGATTGGAAGGCTGGACATAAGAACTGGACTACATACTGGCCAGGCTATTTAGAGAGGAACTCTAACAGCAATGGAAGCTCAGGTATGAACACTGATCTATGCCCTAGCTATAACCTTGAAAGACAGCAGGGAAACAAGTATTCTCCTGAAAGTGCTCCATTGAGAAATTCCTCTGTGCCAATCCATGATATTGAACCGATGATTGTTGAGGAAGGGGGAGAAGTCTTAGATACAGGCTGTGAATACATGGATTGCTCTCTGTCTAAACTCTTTTGGTAATTTACTGTTACAAAGTACAGCAACCATCACAAAGAAATACAAACTTGTTCTTTAATCTACTCAGAAAAGCTCCTGAGTAGGATTTTGGGCCACGCAGTAGAAAGCAAGCCAGCTAAGGGGTTTCAGCTGGATAACTGCTAGCAATTGAGCCTTACCTAATTGCTTGTGAGCTCTGAGGGAATCACTTCTGAATCTATGTGTGAAGATATAAGAAGTTAACATGAAAAGAACAGTTTTTCCCTTCTTTGTGGGTTTTGCTTGTTGTTTGAAACACTGCTAAGAAAATATTAGCTAAAGCCTACAGAAAAGACCAGTTTGTTACCAACCAGGTCTTTATTCTTTTGCTTTGATTGCCTGACAAGTTCAACTGTTGTTTTCCTGATTTTGTTTTTCCAAGTTTAACACTGAAAGCAAGTATCCTGTTTTATGTGCTACCAAGCATATCTGTGTTGGGAGAAATAACCCCATAAATAAATATCTTATTGGCTTTGCACTCAAGCACAACTAATTATTGTGAGCAGCTGTGTCTGGTGTGAATGGACTGCATTTCCCACAATCCCTTGCAAATCATATTGATATATGCACTTGCCAAGACTGTGAACATTCTCACCCAGGCAGCTGTCTGACAGTTTAAACATTTTTAAATAGACGTTTAAAGTTTACACATATATTTTGCATAATGCAAGTACAGTGTAAATCTCAGCAGAATACACAGGTATATATGCACTCACTCTAATCAGGCATAAATGGGTGTCTGCCACTGCTAGATACACAAGCAAGTGGAAATTTTGGAAGGGAAAGTATGTGTATACTTTCCCTTTCTAAAATTACCACTATTTGCATGTTCATTGGTCACATGCACTTACACAGCTGGTTCTACAATTGCCCTCAAAGTGATTAAAATACTGTTTTGAATAATTTTATGCCATCAGCCAATCTTCATTTATTTTTTGGATTTAGTTCACGCCTTTCCAGTAGTATTTCCCTGTCCCTGGAGGGTTTACAATCTAAAGTTGTACCTGAGGCAATGGAGGGTTAAGTGACTTGCTCAAGGCCACAAGGAGAGCCTGTGGGATTCAAATGCTAATCTCTTTGATCAGAGGCCACTGCTTTAACCAAACCGTGTTCCCACACACCTCTTCATTGGGGAAACTGACCATTAAGTCCTGCTCTTTGTTTCCTATCTTTAACCAGCTCCCAGTCCACAATGAGACAGGAAGGTCATTTTTAGATAGGGGGAATTAAGATGTCCAGTTTGGGACATGAAAATTCCCACTGTATTTTATAATTGCTCTGATGAATGCAGAGTCTCTTGCAAAAGACATGTACAGATGTGCACATCGATGCCTCACCGTGTCCAGCAAGAGCAATAATTTAAAAAACAGCATGTGAGGGGACAAGCTTTACCCCTAATGTGCATGGGAGCAGCTTTTTAAAATCATTACTCCCGATACTCATGCCCCTCCTTGATCCCTTCCTGCCAGCAGCATGTCCCCCCCCCCCCCATCCACTGATCACCCCACTGACATCTGATCTCCCAAATTACCCCCTGACATTCTATCCCCCCTCCAGAACCTCCCTCCAACAGACCCCTCATAATCAAAACCCCCTTGAGTGGACCCCCTGGAATCAAGCCTCCTCACCCATGCTATCAAGCCCCTCACCCAACCAACCTCTTGGCATCAAGACACCCTCCCCCCTACTTTTCCCATCCCCAGCTCTTACCAGGGCCTCTGGTAGTCCAGTGAGACTGGAGCAATCTCCAGGTGTTCTTGCTCATGCTGGCTCCAGTTTCCAAAATAGCACCCATGAGGAAGTTTCTTCTTATAACACTCTTCTGCTTTAGAAACTGTGCCCCAACTCTCCCCCATCATTGAAGACATGCCGAATTTGAACCTTGGCTCACCTCTAGAGTTCTGCAGTGTTTCTGGTTGACTTTACATATTTAAAATTCATGCTCACCATCTTTCATTCTGCTGTTATGCTCACCAAGCAAGAGACACTCCTGCCTCCAGTCCACATTGGTTCTTTACCACATTCACCTCCAAACTTTCTCCACCTCCCATCCCCCTTCACTTTCTGCTCATATTTTGATTGATGTCTTTGATGACAAGAAGATCAATTAGGTTGCTGCCCATCCTCCATTTTGTTCACCTCTCCTTCCTCTAGCTCCTACTATACTTTGTCCCTTTTCTGGAATGAGAGAAGGGAAGTTTCCTCTTCTAAGCTCACTACTTTACTTGCTCATCAGACCCCATTCCCACCTAACTCCTCATTTTATCTCCTTTTCAGTCATCCTCAATCACTTACCACTGCAATGTTCCCTCTTCCTTCAAATGTGCTGTGTTCATATCACTCTTTAAAAACCTTTATTGGACCCTACCAGCCTTGGTAACTAGTGTCTCATCTCCTTCTTCCCTTTCATATCCAAACTGTTCTAACACACTATTTATGTTCACCATCTTGACTTTCTTTCATCTCATATTGTTCTAGAACTATTTCACACTTGATAACACCCTCTGCAATCCACAAAATTTGCTCTGGCCAAAGTCTCTAATGACCTCATGGCCAAAGACAAAAACATTTACTCTACTTTCATCCTCCTTGACCTATCTCCTGCTTTCGATACTGTTGATTACCATCTACTCTTCGACATGCTGTACTCATCTGGATTTGGGGGTTCTACTCTATCTTGGTTTTCTTCTTATCTTTTCTATTTTCAGTGTATCTTTTCGTAGTTCTTTCTCCACTACTATTCTGCTCTTTTCTCTATATGACTTATTCCCTCATGGTTGTCAGTACCTCCCAGATCTACCTATCTGCACTAGAAATTTCACCAAAACTCCAGTCCCAGATTTCAGCCTACTTGTCTTACCTCTCTGCCTAGGTGTCTCACCATCACCTTAAACTTATCATGACCAACACAGAACTCCTTATCTTTTCTCTCAAACCCATTTCCCTTTTTCTCTCTTTTTCTGTCTTTGTGGACCTCATTCTCATTCTTCCGATTCTCTCACCTTGTTATCCTATGGTAGGGGTTCTCAATCCAGTCCTTGGGACACATCCAGCCAGTCGGGTTTTCAGGATAACCACAATGAAACGTATGAAAGAGATTTGCATACAATGGAGGCAGAGCATGCAAATCTCTCTCATGCATATTCATTGTGGTTATCCTGAAACCCTGACTGGCTAGGTGTGCCTGATGACTGGGTTGAGAACCCCTGTCTTAAGGTGATCTTTGATGCCTCACTTTCTTTCTTTATGCACATCCAAAACACTGCTAAAACGTGTTATTTTTTTTCCTTTCGACATGGCTAAAACCCATCCCTTCCTTTCCAAGCATGCTACCAAAACACTCATCCCCTCTTTCATCACCTCCCGCTTCGATTACTGCAACCTACCCCTCACAGGTCTTCCACGGAACTATCTTTCTCCACTACAATCTGTTCAATGTACAACTGCATGATTTATGTTCTTTCAACATCACTATCTATCTGCTTCCACATACAGTTCATGCTTCTATTGCTCACCTACAAATGCATTCACTCTTTCTTTCTTTCAAACCCTTTATCTACCGTCCTAGCAAAAAGAAGAGTTTACACTTTTCAGCTCCTGATTTCTTATCTGCTCTTGTCTCCCTACACTCTTCTTCGTGAACTCCGTTCATCTAGCAAGTTACTCTTATTTGTGCCCTTCTCCTGCACTGCTAACTCCTGACTTTGCTCTTTTAACCTTGATGTGCTGTTTGCCTGGTGAGTCAGTATACCACAAGCTCTCTCAAGCTATATTCAGATTTAGACTAAAAGTCACCTTTTACGTTTGCTCTTACATTTTGATCACTTCTGTTATCACATGCTACTATAATCTCTTGTTTGTCATGTATGTTTGTCTTGACTAGACTGTAAGCTCTATGAAGTAGGGACCATCTCTCTTATATGTGACCTTACAATGCTACATATGCTTGCTTTGTAAATGATGAATAGTAGTAGTAGACATCCCAGAAGAAGCTGCAGTTGTGTGGCCAGAAGGAGGTGATCCCCTGATAGAGAAGACACTGCGGCTGTGTTGTAGGCAGTTCCACAAGACAAAAGAAATCACAGCTATGTGGCTAGAATGTGGCCCTATGGAGTATAAGCCATATAGTCCCACAGGGCAAAAAATGCTAAATTTGTCTGCTAAGTGTTCTTGCTTTCCAGGGATATAGGTAGCCCAGATGGCCATTTGATTTAAGCTCACAAATCTCTTATTCGTTCTGCCTTTCAACATAGTCAAAGGGATTCTGCTTCACTGTGTATTAATAGAAAACATTGACACTTGATGGTTGGTTTGGATCATCGCTGACTGACAGTATAAAAGATGAGCCAATATTCAAAGAGAATAAAATATTGCTCAAAGTTCCAGATAATTGATGTGTAGAAACTGGTCAGCTTTTGTCCAGATATCCTACGTGATACTGAATGCCATGGTAAGTCCTCTCACCTGATGTTTGAAGCCTCCATTAGGCAAGTTAGGTGGTTGCCTAGAGCACCAAGATACCAGGGGTGACAAAACAGCCACCTGGCAGACCCAGGTACTTCAATGTTTTCTTCCATCCTTCTCAAACCTATCTGAGCACTTCTCTCAAGTGGGTTGCTTCCTCTCATCCCCCCTTAGGGAGTATCAGCAGCCAAACAAAATAAGGTGTGCTCGCTTATGCCGAGGGAAAGTCTGCTGTTTCTGGCAATGAGCCACAAGAGAGAGACAAGTCTGTGTGTATGTATATATATATATATATATATATTACATTTATTATGGGTAGGAAAATAGAGAACATAGGGCTAACACTACAAATAAGTTGTAGCTGCACTAATGATGTAGCAGCAGTAATAACTATCTCACAACCAAAGGTCACAGGCTTAGAATCTAGCTTGTTTATTGTTCTGTCTATATTTCTGTTTTGTCAGTGTGTGTCCTATCTTCTGACTGTCCTTTACCAGCTCCTGCCCTCTGCAATGCCGTGTCTATCTCTCAACACTTTATCACAAACCCACACACCTCTCAGCCCACTCACCCCTGGCCTAATACTCTTTCATAGCCTTCGTCTGTTCATTGACGCAATTCCTCTGGTGCACCTGAAGCCACCAGGACTTTCTCCCCCCTCTCCATTTGTATTTCCTTGATTTACATTCTCTTCTCCTCCCCCTCTCTTATGGCTTAACATCACTTTGTGTTCTAGATATTAACTCTCCCTTATCTTTTCTGCTCATTCCCACAGTTCCATGGCCCTACATCTCATTACCCACTCCTTACTGTCCCCACCTCCCCTACCATTTTGTCTTCTGTCTTATCATCTGCCCTTGAACTTCATCTTTTTCTTCCTGTCATTCAACCATCTCACGCTCACTGAGAGAACCTCACCCTCACTTCCGTCATGAGAACTTAAGAAATGACATATGGAGTCAGACCAAGGTCCATCAAGCCCAGTATCCTGTTTCCAACAGTGGGCAATTCAGGTCACAAGTACCTGGTAGGTTCCCAAAAAGGCACACAGGTTTCACAATGCTTGTCCCAGGGTATGCAGTGGATTTCCTGGGTCCTCTTTAATAATGGTTTATGGACCTTTCTTCCAGGTACTTGTCCAAACCTTTTTTAAACCCAGCTACACTAACAGATTTTAGTACATCCTCTGGTGATGAATTCCAGAATTTGATTATGCATTGAGTAAGAAAATATTTTCTCTTATTAACAGGTTACATTGTAGCTTCATTGTATGTCCTCTAGTCTTTGTACTTTTTGATGGCGTAAACAACTGATCTATGTTTACCCGTTCCATTCCATTCATTAATTTATAGACCTCTATCATATCCCCCCTCAGCCATCTCTTTTCCAAATTGAAGAGTCCTAACCTTTTAAGCCTCTCCTCATAGGGGTAGCCTTCTATCCCCTTCACCATTTTTGTTGCTCTTCTCTGTACCTTTTCTAATTCTGTTATATCCTTTTTTAAGATACGGTGACCAGAACTGCACACAATATTCAAGGTGCAGTTGCAACATGGAAAAATATAGAGGCATTATAATATCCTTGGTTTTGTTCTCCATTCCTTTCCTTATGATTCCTAGCATTCTATTTTCTTTCTTGGCCGCCGCTGCACATTGGGCAGAGGGTTTCAACATGTTATCCATGATGATACCTAAATCTTTTTCTTGAGTGGTGGTTTCTATGGTGGTACCTTGCATCGTGTAACCAAAGTTTGGGTTGTTCTTTCCTAGGTGCATAAGTTTGCACTTGTCCACATTAAATTTCATCTGCCATTTGGACAGCCAGTCTTCCAATTTATCAAGGTCCTCTTGCAATTTTTCACAATCCTCTTGTGTTTTAACAAATTTGAAGAATTTTGTGTCATTTGCAGACTTGATCACCTCATAGCTATTCCCATTTCCAGGCCACATTCTTCTTCTCTCATCTGGATATGCCAACCCCAACCTTGGCCCTCCCTAGACTTTTTTCACACTCCCAGGGCAGGTTAATGCATAACCTTTCTAATCTTGTTCATATCCCTCTCCCTCTTCTCTCCCTTTTTCATTTATATTGTGGAATGCACATGCTGTCTCCAATAAACTTTCCTTCATTCATGACTTCTTCATCTCTAAAACGCTACATCTCCTGGCTCAAACTGAAACTTGGCTTCTTCCTGAAAATTTAGTTTTAGTCGCTGCCCTCTGTCATGGAGGCTACCTATTTTTCCATACGCCTTGGCCCATTGATCATGGTGGCAGTGTCCGCTTCCTATTCTCTCTCATTCCTGTCAATTCCAGCTCATTCCTCTGCCTCCACCTAATTCCTTTGCTTCCTTTGAAGTCCATGTCATTTATTTTCTCCACTACCTCTTAGGTAGCTGTCATTTATCGACCCCCCAAACAAGTCCTCCTCTATCTTTCTCATTGACATTGACTCCTGGCTCTCCTTATTACCTATAGTTTGGCCTTCTGGAAGCTTAACCATCTTTTTAGCTAGGGACTGAGGACTTCCAAAGAAAGGCCCGGGAGCTATTTCCATTATTCCTTCTCCCTCCTTCTTTCCTAGCCCTTCCACTAGACCCTGCTTAAATCTTGGCCAGTCTCTTCCTAGAACCAAATCAAAGGGTAGCCTAGGCACCACTGCTAACAGGACTTCCTCTTGTTCCCCCAGGCACTTAACCTTTAGCCTATAGGTGGGATATGATGTTGCAGCACCATGAATGCATCTGATGTGAACTTGGCTTTCAGGGGTTCTAGGCACAAATCCTTCTTGGGCCTCTATTCTCTTCCAAAGCCTTTTTGACATCATACTCTGGTCTGCCCCAGAGTCTAACAAAGCATTTGTGGTAATTCCTTGCACATCAACCATCAAAAGAAATCCTTCTTTGGGCTGTTTTAAATCCACACCCATTAAGCTAGTGTGTGTCTGGCATCCCTTTTCTAAATGTCCCCATTTTCCACACTTGAAACATTTCTTTCCACTCCACTGTGTCATCTGGTTTGGCACAGTACATTTATTTCCAGAAACATTTTTAAATATTTTCTTTTCTGATACAGCACAGCTTGCCTCAGCACCCATCTTCAGAGGGCCACCCATTCTATGGCAAGCCTGCGTGGCTTCCAAGAATCTCTCTGCTAGCATGGTTGCCTCTCCAAGATTTTGGCAATTTTGCTGTATAAGGAAAGTGTGCAAATCTTTAGGCACCGCAGACATAAATTGTTCAAGCATAATAATGTCTAATAACATTTCTACCGTCTTTTGCTCAGGCTCCAACCATTTTACAGCTAATCCTCTGATTCTCTGACTCAGAGCCCTGGGTGTTTCACCCACTCTCAATGTAGTAGCTCTAAACATTCGCCTATACTCTGAAATAGACAACCCTAGGCGATCTCTAATAGCAGCCTTTAAATCCTTATAATTCAAAGCCTGGGCTGCTTGCATTGCTCTATAAGCTGCAAGCGCCTCTCCTAGTTAATGAGGCTGCCAGCCTTACTGCCCACTGGGTCTCTGGCCATGCTAATGCTTGTGCCACTCTTTCAAAAGACTCTAGAAAATCATCTGGAGTTAGCTTCCCAAAACTAAATGCCCCAATTCCCTGATTGAGTCCCACACTGTCCACATGTGGTGTACCAGTATTTACTGCTAGTCTTGCATCTGGTCCACTTTGGTTCTGCAGTTTAACTAGGGCTTGCACCAGATCAAGCACTGGCTTCTGCTGGTCCATTAAGGCTTTCATAGCAGTGTCCTGAGCCTGCTGTGCTAGCTCCTGTTGCCTGCTAAACTGGGCTGCCATCCAATCAGCTAGTTCCCTTGGATTCATCTTGATCCCTTATGCCAGTGATGAATCCAGCTCTGCACAGGGTCTTTTCTTCCTGGAACAGCTACCTGGAACAGCCACCTCTCCTCCAAAGTGCAGTTGAGGGAAAATCTTTTCTTTCAGCTTTTAAGCTTGAACTGTCTTTTCCTTCAGACTTGAGTTGTAATCCTTAGCAAGTAAGAAAATATTAGCTAAAGCCTACAGAAAAGACCAGTTTGTTACCAACCAGGTCTTTATTCTTTTCATTTGATTGCCTGACAAGTTCAGCTCTTGTTTTCCTGATTTTGCTTTCCTAAGTTTAACACTGAAAGCAAGTATCCTGTTTTATGTGCTACCAAGCATATCTGTGTTGGGAGAAATAACCCCATAAATAAATATCTTATTGGCTTTACACTCAAGCACAACTAATTATTGTGAGCAGCTGTGTCTGGTGTGAATAGACTGCATTTCCCACAATCCCTTGCAAATCATATTGATATATGCACTTGCCAAGACTGTGAACATTCTCACCCAGGCAGCCGTCTGACAAATGGCGTAGTTTTTCGGATTGCTTTTGCGAAAAAAGGATTTAGCAGTGTTTCAAACAACAAGCAAAACCACAAAGAAGGGAAAAACTGTTCTTTTCAGGTTAACTTCTTATATCTTCACACATAGATTCAGAAGTGATTCCCTCAGAGCTCACAAGCAATTAGGTAAGGCTTAATTGCTAGCAGTTACCCAGCTGAAACCCCTTAGCTGGCTTGCTTTCTACTGCGTGGCTCAAATTCTACTTCAGGAGCTTTTCTGAGTAGATTAAAGAACAAGTTTGTATTTCTTTGTGATGGTTGTTGTACTTTGTAACAGAAAATTACCAAAGGAGTTTAGACAGAGAGCAATCCATATATTCACAGCCTGTATCTAAGACCGCTCCCCCTTCTTCAACAATCATGGGTTCAATATCATGGATTGGCACAGAGGAATTTCTCAATGTAGCACTCTCAGGAGAATACTTGTTTCCCTGCTGTCTTTCAAGGTTATAGCTAGGGCATAGATCAGTGTTCATACCTGAGCTTCCATTGCTGTTAGAGTTCCTCTCTAAAAAGCCTGGCCAGTATGTAGTCCAGTTCTTATGTCCAGCCTTCCAATCCAGATCCCTGGACACTGGATCTCTCTTCACATACCTTCTGGCACGGGTCCTAGGGTCCCTTCCACGTGCAGCCGTCTCCCTCACAGGTACCGTCTGGAGATTCCTAGCCCTGCAGCACCATTCCTCTGGCTTTCCCCAGTCCAATGGTGTATGCTGGCCCTTGGAATACCTTCCAGTATACGTACTGCTCTGGACTCCTTTAGACCTCCCAAAGGCTTTTCTCTTCTTTCTTCCAAAGGGTTTCTTGCCCTCTCTGTCCGTCCGGTTTGGCTTCTGCTTCTGATGATCCTCCCGATGATGAAGATGTCCAAGATGAGGATCTCCAAGCTGATTCTGAGGATCTCCCAGATGAAACTGAGGATGAGGATAATTCTCTGTAGAATAAACTCTACCTTTATTCTGCTTTGATGAGTGCTCCACCCTAGCACAGCGCAGCTGTGCTGAATCAGGCCCTGCCCTTTGAGATGAGTGCTTGGGGATTACCTCATAGCCCTCCTTATTGAAGACACATTTCTCCACTTCAGCTCCTCTAATGGCTGTTGGAAACCTGGTGCATTCTGGGACTGGTAGTCTTTTATAGAAAAATTCTGTTTTCTTATTTCTACCAGAACTGACAGGTTGCTTGTTCAGAGTCACTTCACCTTTACTATAGCTCCTTCCTGAGCTATGATAAGCTTCCTTATCACATACCCCCCTGCTTAAGTTATTACGGACTGGTTTAACTGATGAAACTTCTTCTCTACAGTCCATAATACCTACGAGTGTGTTTTCTTTTTGAAGCTCACTTACTTCCTGACTGGCTTCAGGGTCATTATTATTTACAGGCGTCTCCTTCCAAGACTTAAGTACATTAATATGGTAGGTCTGCCTGCGCCCTCTTGCATTTTCTACCATATAAGACACTGGGCTCACTTGTTTAACAACCTTCCATGGCCCTTTCCACTGTACTTCAAATTTTGGGGCTGTACCTGCTACTTGAACCAAAACCTTTTCACCAATGCTTAATTGGCGGCTTTTGGCCTTCCTATCATACCACCCTTTCTGGCGCACTTGACTGTCCTGCAGGTTCCTCTCAGCAACCTGCGAGGTCCTTTTCAAACGTGCTCTCAAGTCACGTAGAAACTGTGGCACTTCCTGACTTCCCGGTTCAGGATCAATCCATTGTTCCCTCAAAATATCTAACAAACCCCGTGGAGCCCTACCATACATCAATTCATATGGAGTTACACCTAGGGACACCTGAATTCTTTCCCTGCAGGCATATAAGGCAAAGGGCAATAACATATCCCATTCTTTTACCTCTCCTGCTAACCCCCTTCTCAACATTTGTTTGAGAGTTTGGTTGAATCTCTCCACCAAACCGTTTGATTGTGGATGGTAGGCTGAGGTTTTCACGTGATGAATGCCAAAGGCATCCCAGACCTGGGCCAAATATTTGGATACAAAATTGGACCCTCGGTCAGTCAAATCCTCTCTTGGGAATCCCACTTCACAAAACAATTTTACTAGCTCTAAAGCTATTGTTTTTGCAGACACATTCCTCAATGGTATGGCCCAGGGAAACCTTGTTGCCTGATCTACCATAAGTAGGATGTATTGGAAACCTCGGGGCGTTTTGACTAATGGGCCTACAATATCCATGGCAATGCGACCAATTGGGTCTGTGATAATTGGCATGGGAATCAATGGCACCACTGGTGGGTGAGCCGCTGTAACTCGCTGACACGCTGGACATGCAGCACAAAACTGGGCAGTTTCTTTGAAAATACCTGGCCAGTAAAAACGCATAAGTATTTGATCCAGCGTTCCTTGCATCCCTTTATGACCTCCAACTGGATGATCATGTGCTAATCTAATACTAGCCCTTTGAAAGTTGTGGGTACCACCAATTGGAGTTGTGGGTACCACCAATTGGTAGTCTTTTATAGAACAATTTTGTTTTCTTATTTCTACCAGAACTGACAGGTTGCTTGTTCAGAGTCACTTCACCTTTACTATAGCTGCTTCCTGAGCTATGATAAGCTTCCTTATCACACTACCTACATTTCAAATTCATGCTAACCTCTTTCCAGTCAGCCATAACTTTTGTCAAGCAAGAGTACTATGTCCATCTGACGAACCCTCTTGCTTCTAACCCTCGCCGTCTCTTATGCTATGCTCAACTCTCTCCTCAAAGTCCCTCCTCCCCCAATCCCTCCTTCACTGTCTGCCCAGACCTTGGCTGACTACTTCAATAACAACTGCAAATCTTCTCTCCGTCTCCAAAATGACTACCTGCTCTTCTGATCACATTCCCACCCATCTACTAAGCTCTGTCTCTTCCGCTGTCATCCCTTCCATCTGTCATATCCTTAACCTGTGGCTTTCCACTGCAACTGTTCCTATGGCCTTCAAACATGCTATGGTTGCATCTCCCCTCAATAAGCCTTCACTAGATCCTACCTGTCCTTACAGTTATTGACCAATTTCTCTCCTTCCCTTTGCTTCAAAACTACAGTACTTGAACAAATGGTTCACCACCACTGTCTTGACTTTCTTTCCTCTCAAGACCTTCTGGACACACTGCAATCTGGCTTTTGTTCTCTAAATTCCACAGAAACAGCTCTTGCCAAAGTCTCCTCAGCAAATCCAAAGGCCTCTATTTGATTCTCATCCTTCTTGACCTTTTTGCTGTCTTTGATACTGTTGATCACCATCTTCTCCTCGATACCCTGTTCTCGCTTGAATTTAGGGGCTCTGTTCTGTCCTGGTTTTCTTCTTATCTCTCCCATCACACTTTTAGTGTATGTTCTGGTGGATCCTCCTCTACTGCCATCCTACTTTCAGTTGGTGTACTTCAGGGTTTTGCCTTTGGACCTCTCCTTTTCTATCTCTACACTCAACCCCTTGGTGCACTTATTTCCTCCTATGGTTTTCAGTATCATCTTTATGCTGCAGACGCTCAGATCTACCTTTCTGCGCCTGAAATCTTTTCAGGAATCCAGCCATGGATTGCCTGCCTATCTGACATTGCTGCCTGGATGTCTCACCACCATCTGAAACTGAATATGGCCAAAACTGAGCTCCTTATCTTTCTCCCTAAACCTACCTCCCCCCTTCCTGCCTTCTCTATTTCTGTGGATAACACTACACTCTTCCCTATTTCCTCAGCTCACAACGTTGGGGTCATCTTTGACTCTACTCTCTCTTTCTCTGCACCCATCTAACTGAAGGTTAAAACCTGTCGTTTCTTTCTCTATAATACCGGCAAAATTCATCCCTTCCTTTCTACACACACTACTAACTCTTTAGTCACCTGACATCTAGACTTTTGCAACCTCCTTGCTGGTCTTCCTCTGAATCATCTCTCCCCCCTTCAGAACTCAGAAGTGTGGCTAATCTTCTGCCAGCCTCAATATGCTCATATTACCCTTCTTCTCAAGTCACTTCACTGGCTCCCTATTCATTTCTGTATCCAGTTCAAACTTCTCCTGCTGACCTATGTTGTTTAAGTGCCATCAAGTCAGTGTTGACTCATAGCGACCCAGATACCTCTGGGTTTTCTTGGCAATGTATCACCGGAAGTAGATTGCCAGCCTTTTCTTCCGAGGCAATGGAGAGTAAAGTGACTTGCCCAAGATCACAAGGAGTGCCAGTTGGAATCAAACCCTTGATCTTCTGGGTATGAGGCAGTTGCTCTAACCACTAGGCTACTCCTCCACCTATAAGTGCACTCATTCTGCTGCTCCTCACTACCTTTCCTCTCTTCTCTCTCCCAAAACCTCTCCTCAGGAAATCAGCTCTTCTGGCAGATCTCTTCTATCTGTGCCCTTCTCCTCTACTGCCAACTTCAGTCTTTGATCGTTCCACCTTAGGCCTGGAACAAACTACCTAAGTCTGTGCGTCAGGCTTCATCTCTGGCCCTTTTCAAATTCAGGCTGAAAACTCACCTCTTGGAGGCTGCTTTTGGATCCTGATCTGCTTAGTCTCCTATGTGTTTCCTTACCATTCCCCTAGGTATATCCTTGTCCTCAGCTGTTGTGTTGTCGGTCTTGACTAGATTGTAAGCTCTGATGAGTAGGGGCCATCTTTTATGTGTGTCTGTACAGTGCTGTACAAATGATAAGTAGTAGTAGTAGCTCTGTACTTAGGAAGAGTACAAGAAAGAGTTATCTGACTAATTCCCATTTCTGGGTGAAGACATAAGACTGGTACCTTAGCTCTGCCAGATGGACAAATGCAGCTGTGGTCCAAAGTCTCCAGAACAGCCAGACATGCAAAGAAACAGCTAAGCTAACTACACTGGCTCTAGCTGTAGGAAGTAAGCTGCATGGAGACAAAGAATGCTACAAGTGCCTGTGGGAGTCTTAGTTTGTCTCACAGGTGTTAGTGTAGTAGCCTTGGGATGGCGCAGAGTGCTAGCAAGGAAGGCAAGATGGCACACAAGGTCTTCCGTGCATACAGTATTATTCTTTGTGGTGATTGGTTGGCATGGGATAGTGCAAGGTGTCTCAGCGAATCAGGAGGCAGCCATCATGTGGTCATCTTGTGCACAATAGAGCCATGATGAGGGACAAAATAGAGTAGAAGAGGCTTTGCAGTCTCATCCATTGTTGCAGGTGTCCAAGGTCTGTAGAAGCAGTCTGTGGTTGAGAAAGGCCTAAAAAGCAGGTTCTCTTGCATGTCAACCTGGCAGAAAACAATAGTTTTTTGTATGCAGATACACAAACACTTGGCAGGCAGGCGCTTGAAGATCAGCGGGTCTGAGGTTTGGAACACAGCAGAAGCTTCTGTAGTAAGAATCCTTGTTGTTTGGTTCAGGATTTTGGTTCAGAGGAGACCGCAGGGTATCAGTCCTACACCCCATGGTCAGCAGGAGGAATAGCCCTTAATAACATGTCAGTTCCCTCAGCTGCATGGGGCCAGTCTGGTGGGGGATGCAAGAAATAATATTTGCGTAGGGTATCTAATATCCTTGCATCATGATTCCTGCATAATGATGTTAGTAGGGCATAAAGGAGAGTCCTCTAAATAGATTAGCTTCTCTGGTCCACTAATGAAGCATGCTTTGTAGGTGAGTAGAAAGGAATATCTTGGAGGACAAGGTCTGGAAAGTTTGATTTCAAAAACTTTTAAGTTCCAATGTGGCTACCCTATCTTGAGACAAGTGAAAGAAACCTCATGCCCTGTGAATGCCATATGGCCTAGCATTTCCAAGTAGACTTGGCATTGAACCTTTTGAACAGACTGGACAAGACATTGCAGTCTATCTCATTAAGAAAGGTCCTCAATTAGACTGTGTCAAGAAGAGCTCCAATAAAGGAAAGCTTCTGCTTTGGTTGCTGGGTGAACTTGTCAAAACCTCAAGGACTAAAGTAGGGCTAAGGCTTTGTTTGACAGATCCAAGGTTGGAGATACTGGGAGCCAGCCATCAGGACACAGAAAAACTAGTACAGCTTGCTTGTTTGAAATGGACTGCCACCACCACCAAGCAATTTGTGAACACTCTGAGTGCCAAGGAAAGACCAAAAGAAGGACTTTTATCCGTAATTGTTAATTTGGTGGATGAATCAAAGATACCTGCTGGTAAATAAATAAAATATTCTCTGCAATTGGGATGTGTAAGGATATGAGTGCAGCCATCCCTGAGATCCAGCAAACACAGACATTGGTTAAATAGGGGAGAATGATAGGAAAGGTATTCATTTTGACCTTGTCCTTTTTGAGGTTTATAATGGGTCACAGTCCTATCAACGTCTTTGGGATGAAAAATTATCTGGGATAGTACCCCTAATTCTCCATTCTGAGAGCAAGAATTGAATCCAACCTCCACAGGGAGTGCAGGAGTTAGGTTTGTAAGGAAGGGTGTTTTTTGTGATTCAGACAAAATGATGAAGGTTGCATTGACTGAGATGGAACCATCTGCTTAAGCTGCCTTCTCCCTCTTTAGCAGGCCCTTGCATAAGGCTGACACTGGGCCTGTTAAGCCTGCATTGCAAAGGGAAGGAAGTGTCATTATGAATTGTGCTTGTTTTTCTAGAGGATGATATAGGCTTTGAGACTAATGCAGAAAGACTGTACAGAGCAGTGCAATGATCTTCGATGGTATCAACTAATATGTCCTCTAAGCTAGGCAGGAGCTCTTTACCCATGTTCCTATAGATGGGTTGTGGTGCTTTATCATGGTTTCAGTTGTGATGAACGGGCAGGTTCTGTAGAACTCCCAAGGGACTTGCCTGCTTCTCATAATTGAATGTGCAGTATTGAAGCACAATCACCCACTGGCAGGAATGTTGGCAGAAGACATCGGCACAGCTTAGAGAGAGCTCTGATACTTCATTGAAAGGAGGTATAGCAAATATTTAATAAACAATAACCAATGTTGGTATGAACTGACTCTTTGACCTTCCCAAAAGGTTATCACTAGTACAAGGGGCTCAGCTAACTTGGCATGCATGTCCTTTTTAGGTCTAGAGGCTCTTAACCATGCTAGTATCGTGGCAGTAGTGGCTGACGCAGAAATTCATGAGGAAGTGTCAAAAGCATCATATGTAGAATGAATCAGTTGAGTACCATTTTCATCAGCTTCAGAAAGAATCAAGTTAAGTACAGATTGAGTCTCGGGAAAAAGGTTCTTAGATGTAGCTTGAATTTGCTAAAGTAAACTGTACATAAACTGGACCATATAGAATGCTGAGAAGCTATTCTTGAAGAGATCATTATAGGAAACATGACGTTAGATAAAGACTATATGGCCTATCCAGTCTGTCCTTCCATACCAACTATGAAAGCCTCCTTCATCCTTTAGAGATCTTCTGTGTTTGTCTCATGCTTCCTTGAGTTCAGATACAGTCCACAATACTACCTCCACCGAGAGACTATTCAATGCATCTACTAGTCTTTCTGTAAATAAATATTTCCACATATTATTCCTGAGTCTATCCCCTTTCACCTTCAACCTATGCCCCCCTCGTTGCAGAGCTCGCTTTCAATTGAAAGATGCTCTCCCCCTGTGCATTCAAGCCATAGAGGTATTTAAATGTCTCTATCATATCGCCCCTCTCCTGTCTTTCCTCCAAAGTATACTGTACATATTGAGATCTTTATGTCTGTCCCCATATACCTTATGACGAAGCCCACTGACCATTTTGGTAGGGAACCCTCTGCACCAACTCCATCCTGTTTATATCCTTAGAAGGCATGGTCTCCGTAATTGCACACAATACTCCAAATGAGGTTTTACCAAAGATCATCAGAAACAAATAGGCCTGAGTGCCGCTTTTCTTTCCTGGACAGAAGTATTTCACCCCTCTGAGACTCTGGTCACTGCAGTCAGGATCGTGCCTAGCCCTATGCGAACGGTGAAGCCGTACAGGGTGCAAAGGCTTTAGGAGCACATTTCAGCTGTCTGCCGTTGCCTGCCGCCACCACTTTTTCTTCTCTCAGTGGTTGCAGACAGCTGGCGGCAGGCAATGGCAGACAGCTGAAATGCACCCCTTAAGCCTTCTTGCGACACTCTAAGCAGATCTGGTCCCTCCCTCCTCTAAGCAGATCTGGTCCCTCCCTCCTCTGATGCGGAGTCAGAGCAGGGAAGAACAGATCTGCTTAGCACGCACAGGCAGGCTTCTTCTCTCCCATCGCAGGGGAGGGGGGGCACATATCGGGCGGGCTTCTTCTCTCCCACCGCAGGGGGGGGGCACAGGGTACGCACCCGATGTGCGAGTCACACTCGATACAGCCCTGACTGCAGTACCATTCAGTCAGGAAACATCCAGATCCTCTTCTCCTTGGTCCGGTAGCATGATCAGCATGTTTTTGTAGCTACTCTTATTAGCTCCACAAGTGTAGCTAGACTTCAGGGAACTCCAATTTGGTCCCTCTGTTTCCTGAGGTACCTTTAATCCAGGTTTTGGTAACCTCAGGGTGAACATAACTGTCAGGTCCAATCATGGCCTTTTCCATGTTGAGTCTGGGTGACCTCTAAACAGTAGTTCCCTAATGTCCCCCTCCCCCTTTGGGTTCTCCGAACTGGGCAAAACCCCTGATTCTTGGCCTATTGTCCCAGTTATATGCAAATAAGGTCCTTCACCTAATATTTGGCCTACACCTGGCTCTGTTCAGCAAATCTCACTAGGTTTTATTCTCTTTTCTAAAACAAATCGCACAGTCCAAAGCACATACCAAACACTTGACATAGGTATTGTTTTAGTTGCCTGGTCAGCCCGCTACCACCATGTAGCTCTTCTGGCTACTTCCACCCCAATAGGCGGGTTGTGCTCAGTAGGCTACCTCCCTCTTCATGTCTCCATATCTTCCTCCCAAGGAGGATCCTGCTTAGGATTTTCGCCCTTTACCTCCATCTCCTGGTTGGGGTCCTCCCTCCCAATAATGGATAATTCCTCCCTCTTATTGGGAGTCCTCCTTTCTCCCTCTCTACCGATGGGAGACTAGTAGTGCGTGGTTGGGAAATGGGACCTAAGAGGGTCAGGGTCTTGTGGAGCCACATCCTATTCTTGGTTCTCCCTTTCAGATCCCACCTGCCCTTCTCTGGAACCTGTGATGCGATATAAACCCCATAAACAACCACCTATACTGTACCACTCCCTTGGAGTTTTGCTTCCCAAATGCATGACCCTGCATTTCTCTGTTAAATCTCATCTGCAAAATTCTTGGTGGGGAGGGGAATGGGTTATTTGCCACATTCTTGGACTTAGATATGGGAGGCTATGATAACTGTGTGGATATACAGGGGGAAGATGTAATGGATGGATGGTGTGGGTGTGGGTGGTGAGGAGGGAGGGAGATAGAAAAAAGAGGTTTGGGAAACTAAAATGGTATTTTCTTGAGATATTGTTTTGCATATTTGGAATGCATAAAGCCCCCCACATTCTGAGATGTTCTCATGTCGTTTGCGGGATTTTTCATTTTTTTTATTTCACTTTGGGAGAAATGTCATTAATAGCACATACTATCGCATAATAGTGCACACTGCCGCTCAATAATATGCACTATGGGAACATAGTGTGCACTATCAAGCAATAGTGTGCATTTTTGAGTGATTGTGTGCACTATTGAGCAATAGTGCTCATTATTTGCAGTGACCATTATTGCTCAACAGCATGCACTATGGAGAGATAATGTGCACTATTAATGACAGATCAGAAGTGATGACATTTCAGGATTTTTTCTTTCATTTTCATTCAAAAATGACATGAAACAATATAGGAAATGTCATTGAAACGCTCTATGTTGTTTCAAACAACTGCACATCCCTACTGAGTACTATGTCAGAGAACACAGTTGAATAGCATGGTTCATTACTTACATGATTTTTCTATTTGTCATCCAGGTTTGTCCAATATCTCTCATAAATTGTTACAGAACTTTCCAGCTATGGCTCTAGAATTCAGAGTTCCTCTTTCAGAGTAAAACTTTAGCTCAACACAGATTATTTCTTTCCTAAGTATTGCGACTAACATTGATGCAATGATAGACTTCCTCAAGGGCAAACCTGAGGATTTGAAGCAAAAAGTCAAGGCAAAAATGCTAACATTGTTCCAGATTCAATCATTACTTGCTTCCTTTAATTTTGCAGGTCATGTTATACCTATTTGGAGGCTCTTCTTGCATAAACTGATGAAAGCTACAGCTGGTACATCCCAAAAGCACCAACGGATAACGCTAACATGACTTATCAAGCAGAACATAGAACTATGGTAGAGATTCTTTAGCAAATTTAATGGGATACTGGTTTGGCAATCTAAACCTGTCACAAGTATGGACCTTGTGTTATTCACAGACTAAGTGGGAGACTTAGGCTTTGGTGCTTATTGTTAGGGCACTTGGTGTGCTTTGCTCTGTCCCCGTACATGGTGCAATAGCCATCTTACCTGAAACATCACCTTTCTGGAATTATTCCTGATTGGAATAGCCTTGTACATTTGGGGCAACAAATTCGTGAACAAAAAGGTTATTTCTTTTTTTTTTGACAGGTGGAGAGACATTTTAGAAGAGACATTCAAATGCAATCTGGGATGTCTAAGCCAGAAAGTCTGAAAAAAATGCAGGCATGTCTAGGTGCAGACACGATTTCACAAATATGGACATGCCCGATATGGATGTCTGCAATGGCGTCTACACAGACGTCCCAGAACTGTAAGAACATAAGATATGCCATACTGGGTCAGACCGAGGTCCATCAAGCCCAGTATCCTGTTTCCAACAGTGGCCAATCTAGGTCGTACGTACCTAGCAATATCCCCAAAAGACACAGGTTCCACAATGCTTGTACTGGGTCAAGCATTGATTATCCTGGGTCCCTTTTTAATAGTGGTTTATGGACCTTTCCTCCAGGAACTTGTCCAAACCTTTTTTTAAACCCAGCTACACTAACAGCCCTTACTACATCCTCCGGTAACAAATTCCAGAGTTTGTATTTCAGATCCTGGATATCTAGGATAGCCTAATGATTAGAACAGTGGGCTATGCATAGGGTTCAAATCCTACTGCTTCTATCATTAACAATGTACTGGGAATGATGGAATGTCTTCTTCTCTACACCCTCTGGATGTTTCTTCAGCCAGAATCAGCACTTTTCAGATGCTTGATGGTGCCTGGAGCAGGTTTAAACTTAGAAGTGGTGCCAGGCATGCATGACATTTCCAAAATCAGGCATGGATGTCTGAGTTCCTAGGAATATCTTGTCCATGCCTCCATCACATCCCAGTTCAGACTTGGACATCCTTTTAAATGCAGCCAGCTTCTAAAATGGCTCTGGAGACGTCTCTGTGCTTTGGATGTCTCTATGCTTGTTTTCGGATGTCCAAAGCATGAATAGGGCTTCTAAAATGATCCACATAGTGCAATAGTCATTACGATAGTTAACAGGCAGACTGCTAAATGCCCTAGGGTTGCCAAGCTAGTGAGGGTCCTCGTTCTGCAATGTCTGCAACTCAGTGTTACAGCTTGAGCAAAGCATGTACCACAGAATGCAAAACAATATTGCTGTCAAGTAGTCTCTCTTTCAACAGTTGGCTGCGATGGCAGACAAAATTAGCTTGATGGTTCCATATGCATTATGTAAAACTGGGACCCGCCCTCACATAAGCAAGCAAGGGTCATGCCTCCTGATTAAGTCTGATCTCAAAAGCTACGCAGGGCTGGGCATGGTAAGTACTTGGATGGGAGACCACCTAGGAATACCAGATGCTGGAAGCTTGCTGCATGGAAAAAAGGTCTGGCAAGCTACTTGTGGTCCCACCTTGCCAAAGAAAATGCAGGGAATAAACATAACATGGACAGTTATCTACAGGGTTTCCAGGAGTCAGCATTTACTTGATGGCAGTTAAGCAACAACATATAAGCAAACTTGTCTACAAGCAACCAGGGAATGCCACACATTACTGTCAAATCACAATTGGCAAGATTTACCTTCTTTGTCACCTTGAAAAGGTGAGGACACATCAATGGCAACTTTTTAATCAAGATTCCCTTGGAAGACTGGATTTGCTGCATATCCTCCAGGCCTGACCAAAGGAGGCCAATCACACATCTTAGCTTGGAACTCCTTTGGTGGGCATTGAGAGACAAATGTATCTCTAAGTTTGAGACATTCTTGTTCAGGACTGCATTCTCATTTGTATTTTTTTTGCTGGATAGAGATCTATAAAATAATGAATAAACATGAATCAGTTGTTTATGCCTTCAAAAAATGTAGATAAGGGAACATGGAAGGAAACTACAAAGTAGTACATTTAAGAGTAATCTGAGGAAGTATTTTTCACTCAGTGCATAATTAAGCTTTGAAATTCGCTGATGGAGGATGTAGTAAAAACTGTTAGTGTGGCTGGCTTTAAAAAAGGTTTGGACAAATTCCTGGAGGAAAAGTCCATAAACCATTATTAAAATGGTCTGAAGGATATCCACTGCACATCCCTGCGACAAGCAGTATGAAATCTGTCTACCTTTTGGGATCCTGTTAGGGATCTGTGACCTGGATTGGCCACTGTTGGAAACAGGGTTCTTGGCTTGTTGGACTATTGGTCTGACCCAGTATGGCAAATCTTAGGTTTTTAAGAAAAGTAAATCTAAAATAGATCAGCATAGCAGAGCTCAGGCTCCTCATTTAATTGCAGGCCCTGCTAGCAATCTATGCGTGTGCCAGTGGAGGCAGCACTTAGGCGTAATTTGTGATGGGAATGGGGGGGGCAGCACCCCCCCCCCAAATGTTGTGGGAGCTAATGATAAATTGGTCCCCCTGCCCCTACTGAATATGACTTCCTTCTCCAAAGTAAGCAGGTAGATGACACCAATGGGTAGCACTGCTGTGAATTTATTTATTTAGACGGTTTTATATACCGCCTTATCCTTCAATCAAAGTGGCCACAACACAATTGGGGGATACATTTTAACACGAGGGGATATGAGACACATACACTAATACTTACAGGGAACATGGGCTAAGGAGGGTTAAGTGGCTTGCCCAAGACCACAAGGAGCATCTGTGGGACTAGAAACCCCAGTCCTTCCGGCCCAAGGTTGCTGTCCTCTAGTGGGATTTGAACCACTGACCTTCTGGCCTGTGGTACCTTGCCCCAACCACTAGGCCATTCCTCCCTATGCACTTTGACCTCAGTCCTTTGACCAGATATCACTTTGCTGTGGTATTTTGCAAAGCCATGGCCAATGCAGAGTTTGATCCTATTAACTTCAGAATGCATTAATTCCAAAATGGTCTAGCAACATCTGCCACTACGATCAATATAAAAACTTGGCTGCTGGCGTTTCACAGCGTAGGAAGGATATATTTGCCATGAAAGAATATGATCATAAACAGTTCACAAATACCATTTAATTTTGCACCCTTAAGCTTTCCCTGATGATGAAGGACAGTTTGTATTATAGGACACTCCTTTGTTCTTTGGGCCATTAGCAGGGCCGAACAGTGCCTCCCCGGGTCCACATCTGAGATTGGCCGGCAGACTGGTGCAAGTAAGATGGATGGTAATTACCAGGATGTAGTGGAATCAACTGCTCCCATTCATTAAGAAACAATTGACTTATTTGGAGCCTCCCAGTGCTAGTATGACCCACTTGGGGGTTAACAACTTGGGACATATATCATAAAAACAGTTAATTGGCATGACAAACAAGGATCCCGTCCAGCTAGCAACTGTTCTCCCAGGCCCCTGTCTGATTTGGTCTGATATAATATGGCACAACTGGGCTACCATCAGTACCAAGGAATATTTTAGAAAGGATAAAGTACATCTATCCAATGTGACCCAAGACCCGTTTCTGAATGATATGAAGGAAGCAGTAGAGTTACAACTCCTCTAGTTCACAACATTGATGGTGCCCCCATTTGAACAACTTTTTAAATGGGAGACCTGGGGTAATCTACACTACCCTGGATCTGTGGTGGAGCAGCTGAGCCAAACGACAGTGCAATGATGTGCAGAGCTGGGTTAGCCAAGGCATGGCTATGACATTGCAGGGTGGCACATTTTAAGCTGAAGGTCACAATGATGATGCCTAGTTGTTGCATGATGGGCACCAATCTTGGCTGGTTACCAGGTATCTGTAACGGCTGAGCCCCTGTTTGCACTGGCATGGTGAGAGGCTGATATCATGGCTGGGGGGCATATAGGGCTTGACTTGGGTTGATCATGTTATTAGTTGAAGCGTGTTTAAATGAAGCTGCAGTTTTTAACCTAGTAACGTTATCTGGTATATCTTTACTGTTCTGAGTCTTAGCCTTTATGTTACACCCCAGTGGGAATCTTGCCTGCCTATGTTACCCACTATTCGACTGAAACACTGAGGGACAACCTCGCCCCTGTTCAAGCATACTCCTCTAATGTGGCCCTCTTTTTAAAAAGTTTGCTCGTCCCTTAACTAACTGATAAATAGCATCAAACTAAAAGTCATTTTAAAGGACTGGATAAAGACATTCACAAAATAAAATCCTGCCATACTGAGAATTCACAATGCATAATGCCTTTTGAGTCACAACAAATTTAAGGTTTGTGCAGAAATCAGGCAGTATCCATTGTACTACAATAAACCAACTGTGCAAAAGTCTCCTTCCCTGTATCTACATGCAAATACTGCACATTAGTTTTCTCATATGGTTCTGAAAGATGAAAGTTGTGCCTAGGATGCAATTTTAGGTGCATAAACTTGCACCTTCTGAAAGACAAACAGGCAATCCTTAAATCTGTTCCTTCCTCTCTCTTGAGTGACATGATATGAAGGACACAGTTCCTAGCCTTTCCTATCCCCCTTCATATGTGTCTCTTTAAAGTCTGGCTTCTTTCTTCGCATAGTTTTGCTCTGGGACAATGTCTCCACGTGGGCTAGTTTTGTGCATACCATGACAGTAATGAACCTCACTCCTAAAAAGGCTGGCACTACCATTAGGTGAATTAGGCAACCACCTAGAGCACTGGCCCTCCAGGGATACCTCCAATCCTTGTATCAGCCCGGCTCCTAAGCTAGGGTATGTAGAATATGGTATCGGTCTTTCAAATTTACTGCTAATGCTAGCCATAGTATTTGCATCGTTGCAAAGAGAGCTTCCTTCCAGAGTTCATAGGATGTAACGTATATAGGCAACCTATCAAAGTATGCTCAGAAGAAGGAGGGTGCACCCCCGACCGTCCCCACAGAGGCAGCGCAGCAAACTTACCATTAATCTGGTTTAACACAGTGCCTAGCACTGCAGAGGCCAGCCTCTCTACTTTCCTGGTCGAAGTCTTGTGATTCACAAGACTTTGGCTGTGAGAGCAGAGCAGCTGGCCCCTGCAGTGTGGAACCCTGCGGTAAACCAGTTTAATGGTAAGTTTGCAGTGGGGGGGGGGGGGGGGTAGGAACGCCACTGCTCTGGGAAATATTTCTGTATCTTTCTGCCACATTTTCTTAGTCTCTGACTGCACTTCTTGGTATTTGAGGATCTTCTCCCTCTCCATCTCGCTTGGAACTGACACTTCAGGACCTGCTAACAGGCTAAACACCACTCTGCACAATATTCAGTAGCACTAACCAGACCGTAGAAACATGTGGTCAATTTCTGGGGGTCTGTGGGTGGAGCTGGGGTGATACCAGAGACTATCCGGTTAGCGACAATATTCATCTGCAAAAGGATAGATGAACCACATAAACAGGCCAATGCAGAAAGCTAGTGCGGGCTTTAGGAGCCCATAACGCCACATTTAAACACATTTTTACTATCTTCTCCTTGCAGGAAATAGACTTAAATGCCGGCGGAAAAATTAGCGACCTATTAACACAACACATATTTAAATGACTGCACATTATTTAAATCTGCTGGGCTGGTATGCAAATCATGGCTATGTCTGATGCAGAGACAGGCGTAGATGATTTTGCAACAGCCATAGTGACAAATTTTTAACTGCAGGATCTGAGCAGAGTAAACCTCTAACGCTGCCCCCAACAGTATTTTGATGGCACTGGGTGCTTTCCCCAATTCTTAGATCATCTTCTCCCCAGATCAAAACAGTGTTGGACCGTGCCGACAAAAAAACGATAAAGCCGAAGTGAAACCAGTTTTCTGGTGTTCCTGTACGGGGCCATTCCTCAGTCTGTCATAAGAAGTTGCTGTGTGCAGTTAACGCTACTGTTTTTAAATTGCCAGGAAGCAAAGGGATGATTGAGGGAAAAAATGCAAATTAGCCGCCGGTGCAAGGGGAGAGCAAGCCAAACTAGCGCAGACTTCTTGTGCACATGTGTTTGGCTTGCTCTCCCTGTTTAACACTGCGGTGGCTCATTTGCATGTACATGTTTACCGCGGTGGGTATTTGCATACCCTAACCTTCCTGCATCACACGTTAAAATGTGTGCATTGTCAGGAACATTAAACAATCGATCTAGTGCGGGTCTAGCTCCGGCTTTTTGCATCGGTCTGAAAGTTAGGACAGGTCAATGGCTGACCTAAGTTCATGTGATTGTTGCTATCCAGTTAGTGGGTGACTATAGCCAGTAACCAGATAGGAACACCAATCGCCACTGAAACTTTATATTCAGGAGTGTATGCTGGAGAGGTTCCCATGCTGAAGATCCAGTTTTATTTTTGCCTACAGTGGTCAGGCGCTTTAGTAGTGCTGACCATCACAGGCTGAATAATAACCTTGAAGTATTTCGCTGAAATTATTGTAACAGAGTTCTCCCATTTATAGAAATATAATTCTAAAAATAGCTCATAATAGCACAGACACATGCAGAAATCACACCCTGAGTTTCATAGCTCAGACTCCCTCTATCCGCCTCCTCGTGACTTATATATAATCAAATTCATTATCTTCCAATGACCCATTTTTAATTGACTAGACTCAATTTCAGAATCCTAAGTAATTCATCGATGTGAGAGGTTTTGGTTCTTTTTTGTTTTTTAAGAAATGATGTTCTGTTTATTGAGGAGAAAGAAAAGCCCAGATCATGCGACAACAGAAATTAAAGTCATTTTTTTCCTTCCAAAGAATATTTTTCAAACAGAGAATTACAAAGTCAATACATGTTTGAGTTAAGACCCAATTTTCCTAAGTGGTAAAATATTTTTCTAAAGTAAGTAATACAATATTTTTCTAAAGTTTGCTAGAAATAAGTTCATTATCTTTCTCTCAGAAAAGATAATTGAGCAATTAGTAACACATTAGCATATAAGAGTGGCGTATTTTACACATAATCAAGACTTGTGAAAACAAAATAATCTATCTTTTGTAGTCTAAGGACTGGTATTTCTTTTTGTATGTATATGTAGGGGGAGGAGGCTGTTTTCTCCTGCACCTCTAGTTTCCAGCTCAGTTAGAATCAGGGCTGGGATCTGGCCCTCTGAACAGGGCCAGCTTAACCACTAGGAAGAACTAGGAAGTCACCTACGGCAGCAGTTTCTGGGGGGCAATAAAGAACAACAGCAGTGAAAGCAAATACTAAGTCCAAACAGCCACACAAACTCAAAGAACTAGCAGCCCTTACCTTTACCTGCAGGGATGGTGAGCTATTTTGAAATAGCCTCTTTATTCAGGGAGAAGAAAACAGACTTTAATACATAAAGGCGTGATGTTCAGTTCTGCGTTTTTATAGGATTGCTGTGGGATGATCCTTGTGCTTTGATTTTTGCGCACAACCTTTTTGTATTAACTCAAGGCAGGCTGCATTCAGGTGCTCCAGGTGTTTCGCTATCCCCGGAGAGTTTACAATCCAAGTCTGTACTTAACCGTTGAGTTGGATTAACAGAATCGTAGGGGACAGGTGGCATTCTATGGGGGCCTGAAAGTTAACTGAGGGGGAGCATAAGCCAGATAGTTCATGTAGGGCACTAAACATCTTTGCACTGGCTCTACCTTGTGAGCCTGCATCGATTCCCTTCCTATTTTACATCCCCTCTTAACTCGCTTAAAACCAGATTTACCAAAAGGTGCCACCAGCTTATCACATGGTAACACACATTAATGAGCATTATTTATTGTGATCCCGTATGTACTAATAATGCATATTTACAACATACAGTACTAATGCAGTAGTTCATTTTAGCTAATCAGTGCAGAGCAGGGCCAGTGCAAGGATTGGAGGTGCCCTAGGTGGGCCCCCATCCTGCCACCCCCCCCCCTTCCTGCTGAGCTCCTACCCCCCTCCTTCTCTGGGGCCAGCATCAGTAGCAATGGCAAGAGAACTGCAACACAGCGCTTACCAAAGGCTCCAGCACTGCTTTGCAGTTCCTGCCTGCATTCATCAGCCACTTCCACCCTCCTCTGATGCAGACATCTGGTTTATGCCAGACTGGCAGTCCGCATTGCAAGGAGGGCGGAAGCTGCCAACGATGACAGGAAGGATCTGTGATGCAGCACCGGAGCCTTCGCTAAGCGCTTTGTTACGGTTCCCAGAGAGGGATGACAGCGGTGGCAATAGGTGCCCCCAAAAGGCCAGTGCTCTAGGCAACTACTTCGTTTGCCAGATGGCAGCGCTGGCCCAGGTGCACGGATAGTTGTCAGCTGGGGTCCATATGCCAGGGTTCTTTCTGGAACTCTGCAGTCATGAGCCCTACATTTGGCTACTAAATATTACCACTGCATGATGACTGGGACTTCCTCACTGCCACCCCATAGGGAATGGGAATGCCTGCCTCCATCGCAAACCCAGTCAGTTCTGAGAGCAGAAGTTCTGACCTGGGAATTGAACCCAGGTTCTTCTGACTGTTCCAATGAGCCGGCCAGCTGGTATTCCTTTTCTCTTTCATTCCTGAGTGGTGATTCCATCACTTCTGGAAATGTGACTCTAATCTCCAACATTAGTCCCAGTTTCCAGATCACTGGATCCTTCTTTCATAGGGTAATTGAGGCGCCTGATACACATTGAAACTTTCTGCTTCTTTGTACCTTAAAGTTTCTGTATCCTACTGGAAAACTATTAGCTGCTGACAATGAGTGGAATAATCTTAATTCATTCATACCATATGATTATTAAGTATAAGACATGAAATATTGAAGATTAACTTATTCAACTAATTCCATCCTTAACTAATCTCAAACGTCAACCTCAAACTTCAAAAAGTCCATCTGATCATAGACCAGGACTGACATAATCATTCTATGGTGTATCTTAGGCTGACAAACCACAGTAACAGTCTGAATTTCAACAGTTTTAAAATTCACCCAGTAAAACCTAGCCTATCTTAACCAATTTCTTGCAATCTTCAGCTCCCCCTACTATCCACATGTTTCATAATACCCAGATCTAATTTTGACACATTAAAACTAACTTCTGTTTACTCAGCCAAACTTAAGTCACCTAACTTTTCCTTTAAATCATTAAAAATCTGCTACTTCAAATTTAATTTTACCTAGAAAGCATAGTTGCTTACCTGTAATGGGGGTTCTCCATAGACAGCAGTGGTATGCTCTCACGCTCAAAGGTGACGTCCCCGGACTGAGCCTTGTGCTGGATCTCTCTTAGCTCAGAGAAGCTTTGTTGCTTCTCTAAGCATGTGTGCCTGTTTTCCACCTCCCTGTGATCGGAGAATAAGTTTGTACCAGAGCAGATGAGAATCAAGAACAGAGAACGTGAGAGAATGCATGCTGCTAAAGCGCAGTTGAGCAGCTGAATCCAGATTAAGGTTCTTCTGTTATGTTTTTTGTTTTTTTTTTGTGCAGGGAAGGCAAACGGGAGAGTGTGGCTGCATACAGTGGTGGTACGAGGATTTCTGCCACCCTAGGCAGACCCTCTGTGCTGCCACCCCCCAAAAGACTGCACCTCCATCCAGCCTGCCATGCCGTCCCCCTTTGCGCTGAAGCAGCGGTGGCTGAACTGCTGCTTCAGCGCTGCATCGGTCTTTAAAGTGCTTGTACACATGCGCGCTCATGGCCTACCACTCCTGCCTCCCCTCTGATGCAACTTTCTTGGAGGGCTGGCAGGAGCAGGCCAAAACTATGTACACATGCATGGACATTTTAAAGCCTATCACAGCGCTGAAGTAGCAGTTCAGCTGCCGATTCCCAGGGGGTTGGGCTCATGATGCCGTCCACCAGGGTCTACTGCCCTAGGCAACTGCCTATTTCACCTAGTGGACAGGCTGTGCCCTGGCTGCATACCCCTTGCAGTCTATGGAGAACCCCCATTACAAGTAAGCAACTACACTTTCTCTGGAGAAAAGCAGAGGGATGCAGGCACACTCAAAGGTGAGTCCAGGGCTAGGGGCCACCTTGACAGGGGGTCTTGAATGTCTTCAGAATCAGAGCGGCTCCAACGGACCTCAGGTGGAGGACAAAAGTCGTAGCAAAAAGGTTCCGGAGGACCACTTGGCCAAAGGCAAAGTCTGTCACAGAGGAGCGATCCAAGCTGTAGTGCTTAGTGAAGATGTGGATGGATGACCGGTGGCTGCTTTGCAGATGTCCTGGGTAGAAATAGAAGCCAGATTGGCAATGGAAAAGACAGTAGCCCTGAGCTTGTGAGGGGCAATCCATACCGGGGATGGAAGGGTGGCTTGCTCATAGCATAAAGGCAATACAGTCTACAATCCATGAGGAAATGGTCAGTTTGGCTGCCGGTTGTCCAGGGTTGTTAGGGTTGAAGGTTGGGAGCAACTGTGACAACTTGCAGAGAGACTCTGTGAGATGTAGATAGTAAAGAAGTCTTCTGCAGTCCAAAGTGTGGAGCTTCTCTTCCGGAGAGCCATTGGAGGCATTTGGGAAGAAAGCAGGGAGCACAATGGGTTGGTTGATGTGAAAATTGGAGACCACCTTCGGGAGAAATTTTGGGTGGGTCTGGAGGACAGCTTTGTCATGGAAGAACTGTGTATATGGGAAGTAGTGCACCAGTGCTTGAAGCTCCGCTAGCCGTCTGGTAGAAGTGATGGTTACAAGGAAGGCCATTTTCCAACTGAGGTATATGACAGAGGTGGACATTAGAGGCTCAAGTGATGGTTTCATTAGTTTAGACAGGATCACATTGAGGTCCTAGGCTGGCATAGGCAATCAGACAGGGAGATTCGTGTTCATGAGAACTCTCATGAATCTGGACTCGACTTGATGTACCGAGATGGGTTTCCCATCGATTGGGTCATGGGATGCAGCGGGCTGAGGTGGTTTGTAGGCCTGAGTGGGACAGGTGAAGAATAGCATCTGGCCCAAAGACCATTGGATAGGATCGTGGCCATTCGAGGTAGCCCACTGTGAGAAACGAGCCCACTTATGTTGGCAAGATCATTGAGTTGAGGGTCTAAGAGAGGACATCCTGTGGCAGTGAGGAAATTAGTGCCTGGTGCCCTGAAGCCACCATGTTGTGAGGGATATGCTCTGAAGGTTGGGATGGAGTAGGCAGCCTTGATGCTGGGTGAGCAGGCTGGGCTGAGTCCCCAGTGACATGGAGGGCTCCTGCAAGTGTGCCAGTAGATGGGGGAACCAGAGCTGTCGAGGCCAGCGTAGTGCTATCAATATGACTGAAGCAATGTCCTTCTTGATCTTGAGCAGGACTTGCATGATGAGCAGGAATGGAGGACATGCATAGAGGAGACCTTGGGACCACTCCAGAGCAAAGGCATCAGCTGCCCATTGCTGCGGGCATGGCCGAATGGAGCAGAAAATCAGACATTTGGCATTATCTTCAGAGGTGAAGAGGTCTATATCTGGTTCTCCCCAAACAACAAATATGTCCTGAAGGATTGCAGGATCGAGGGAACATTCGTGTGGGTCCAGCTGGCGGCTTAACTTGTCAGCCAATTGATTTTGAGTTCCAGGAAGGTAGGCTGTCCATAAGGTAGTGTCTATGGAGAGGGCAAATGTCCAGAGTCTTGGGCTTCGCGACAGAGCTGAAGCGAGCCTGCACTGCCCTGCTTGTTGGTGTAGAACATGGAGGACAGTCTTGTGACACATCCAGTTGGTGAAGACCATGAGGGCACAGTATACCACTCGAAACTCCAGCACATTGATATGCAGGGTTTTCTCCTGAAGGGACCATTTGCCATGCATGGAAATGTGGTGCAGATGTGCATCCCAGCTGTACGTGGAAGCATCTGTAGTCATGATGATGTGGTGAAGCGGCATTTAGAAGGGACAACCTACCAAGAAGTTGGCCGGAATTGTCCACCAACAGAAGTTGTTGAGGAGAATTGCTTGCTGTGGGCCCCCTACAGAAATCCTGGAACATAGAGGTTGGGTGCAGTGGCACCAGTTGAATCTGAGATGCCATTGTAAGGGATGCATGTGCAGTTGTGTGAGGAGCACTATGTGCATGGAAGCGGCCACGTCCCCTAGTAAATGCAGGATCAGGCAGGCTGATGTCATCTGATGAGTCACAATGGTGTTGCTGAGAAATCCCAAGGCCTGGGCCCTCTGCACAGGGAAGGAAGGCCTTGACTTGCAGAGTGTCCAGGTGTGCCCCAATGAGGTTGAGGTATTGCTGGGGAATGGGCTTGGACTTCTCTGTGTTTAAGATGAAGCCAATGGTCTGAAGAGTGACATAGATGTCCCACATGACTTGAGCAGTGGTGGCCTGGAAAGCACTGGAAACCAGCCAGTAGTCAAGATAGGGGTAGATACAGTGGCCTTGATGTCGGAGATGGGCCACCACCACAGCCAGGCACTTAGCTTGGGTTTTTTCTCTCAGGGGGTCGGCCTAGGCCTGGTGATGTGGTGAAGGCTGCATGAATAGGGCTGGTAGCGATGCCATGGGGAGAACTGTTGGAAGTATTGATAGTGGAAAGGACGTCGGTAAAGGTGGCATTGTGGTGTGGCAGATGGAGGAGGATGAGCCAGGAGCTCTCAGACAGTGGAAGAGTGGTCCTTGACTTCCAAGACTGCCTCCTGAACTTTGGACTCAAAGAGGCTGTTGCCTTGACAAGGGGCATCTGCCAGGCAGTCATGGAGGTCCTCTTGAAATCTGGAAACTTGAAGCCATGCTGTTCGTCTGGCTGAAATGACCATAGCTGCAGAACAGGCTATGGAATCGTAAATGTCATAAGTGGCACTGATGATATGATAGAGGGACTCATGTAAATCGCAGCCAGCTGGGCTGAGTCTGCCTAGGCAGGGTCTTCCAGCTGAAGAAGAAGATCATGATGATAGAGCAGCATTAGGAGCTGATGGGCTAGGATGCGCATGGCGAGAGTGCTGCTCTGGTAAGATTTTCACCCCATGGTATCTAGGGTTTGCTGCTCCTTTCCAAGAGGTGTCTGAGACAGCGGTTTAGTACTCTTGGACTTTTAAGGATGGCCTCTGAGAGTGGGGCAGCTGAGGATGATGAAAACCAGGCGCCAGTAGTACTTTGTATTTGAGGTCAATGCGACGGGATGTGGCGCTGCCCAAAGATGGGGTCTTCCAGATTGAAGATCTGTGGGACCGGGAGCACAGGGATCTCCTTAGGGACATTGCAAGCTTTTAAGATGGAGTGAAAATTCCATCTGTTGGTGGGAATTTGTGAGTCACTGAGGGCAAGAACCCAGGAGATTTTCTGGAGGAACTTCGGTTAGGAAAGGTCATCGTGCAGTTCCTCCTGGAGGTCCTGGTTAGAGGAGGCCGGGAATGGGTCCTCCATGTAGGATTCACAGGGCTCCCAAGGGTAAGTCTGGAGTGAACAAACATCATTATGAAGGAGTCTACCAGTCAAAGAGGGGAGTGGGGCCTGGGATTCTCTGGGCGGAGGGTATCTGGGGGTCAATGGGTGAGGATCGAAGTTCTGAGGGGATGCTTGCAGTATAGCTGAACTGTCCTGAAGGAATTTCTGCAGGAGTGAGAGAAGGGAGGATTGAGAGCTGTGGGTGGGGGGAGGGGCCTCCAGAGGAGGGAAAGGACTGTCAGGCATAGGGGGGAGGGAGGGGGGGGGGAGATTGCATTTGGCATGGTGCTTACCAGATGTCTGTGAAGATGGGAGGAGCTGGTGCTTATACTTGCCCTTAGCTTTTTGTCCCAATGGTGGCATTTCCCTCTGAGGGTTAGAGGAGGAAGCCGAGAGGTTTGGTGTCAGCTCTAGTGGGGGAGGGGTAACACACAACGACAACATAGCCGATGGGGACCCCCAGACCCTGCAGCCATAACCAGGGATGTCATTTTGAGAGCCCCCTCGAGCTTGTGTTTGGCTCAGTAGGGGAAAAGAGGAGGTGACCGATATGTGAGATGGCCCTGCACAGGCCACCAAGCAAGGCCTGTCTCAGGCTCCAAACCTGGAAGAAATCGCTCCTGCTTTTTGCAGTGGTTTTCTTCTCTTTTACTTGTTTGCTGTTTAATTTTAAATTTTTTTTCCTCCCTGAAACTGCCTCTGGGTTGCGCTGTTGTGGAGAAAGGCCAAGGCACATGAAGCACACTCCCGCGGTCTCGCGGTGTGAGGAAACATCTCTTTTCTTTTTTTTGCTTTTGTTTTTGTTTTCGTCGTGCTACATAGAAGTTCGATGAGGAGCTTTCCTGGTGTGAAAAAGGAGTGACAGTGGAGGAACTGAGCAAAAAGAAAAGAATGCAGGCTGAGAAAAGAAGAGAGAGAGAGAGAGAGATCATTGTAGGCTATGTGTAGCAGGTAAAAAAACCTGATTCTCCGATCACAGACAGGCAGGAAGAGAGGCAACAAAGCTTCTCTGAGTTAAGAGAGATCTGGCAGAAGACTCAGTCCGGGGACTTCACCTTTGAGTGTGCCTGCATCCCTCTTCTTGTCTCCGGAGAACATTGAAACCAGTCTGGATTTTCAGAAAGTCTTAGACGAGATCCCACATGAGAGACTCTTGAAGAAATTAAAAAGTCATGGGATAGGAGAAAGTGAACAATTGTGGATTGGGAACTGGTTAAAAGTTAGAAAATATAGAGTAGAGCTACATGGCCAATTTTTCTCAATGGAGTAAGGTGAATAGTGGAATACCCCAGGGATCTGTGCCGGACCCACTGCTTTTTAATATATTCATAAATTACCTAAAATGGGAATAACAAGTGAGGTGATCAAATCTGTAGATGATACAAAATTATTCAAAGTTGTTAAACACAAGAGGATTGTGAAAAACAGCAAGGGCACCTTGAGAAATTGGGAGAATGGGTGCCCAAATGGCAGATGAAACTTCATATGGACAAGTGCAAAGATATGCACGTGGAGGCTGATTCAGAGCGGAGCACGTCCTGGCCGTCCAGACGCACAAAAGATGTATGGGCTCCAATTGTACCTGATTCTTCAACCATGGTAGCTATACGTTCTCGCGGTTGCAGAATCAGGGCACTTAGACGGCCCGGCGTGCAGGGCTTCGGCCCCTAGAGACATCCCGGGAGCTGCCCGTCCATCCTGCACGGTGCTCCGTCTGGCGAGCTTGTGCCGTGCCATCCTGTTGTGATGGCATGGCACAACCTGCAAGAGACACAGGCCAGCCCGGTGCTCCTCGGCCCCAACATCCTGCCACCCGACCCCCGGTGGGGGCCCCCAAAACCAGGACTGGGTGGCAGGGGCACTCCCACGGCATCTCGATGGGTTTGGGGCGCTGCATGTCCTGCTTGCCCCGGCGCCCAGCACTTATTCCACCTCTGAGGTGGAATAAACCGGGCATCCAGCAGACAGCCGGTGGACGTACAGGGCCATGACCTGAATAGGCCTTGTACGTCCAGGTGCTTCATCTCGCCCCTGCTCTGCCCCTTCTACACCTCCATCTCGCCCCCATCCTGCACTCCCCGCACAAACCCTCTGTACATGCGGGGAGCGCTGGGGCTAGATTACCGTCCAGGCCTCTTCGCGGGTTGTATGTCCAAGCCGGACTTGCAATCCTGCTATTCGCTGTGCAGAATCTACCCCTTAGGGAAAAACCCCCAAACTACATTAAGAATCACCACCCAGGGAAAGGATCTAGGCATCATTGTGGATAATACGTTGAAACCCTCCGCCCAGTGTGCAGTGATGGCCAAGAAGGCAAATAAAATGCTAGGAATCATAAGGAAAGGAATGGAGAATAAAATCAAGGATATTATAATGCCTCTGTATCATTCCATGGTGCGACCGCACCTCGAATATTGTGTGCCATTCTGGTTGCCAAATCTGAAAAAGAATATAGTGGAATTACAGAAGGTACAGAGAAGAGTCACCAAAATGATAAAGGGATGAAAGGATACCCCTACAAAGAAAGACTTAAAAGGTTAGGGCTCTTTAGCTTGGAAAATAGACAGCTGAGAGCAGATATGATAGAGGTCTATAAAATAATGAGTGGGGCGGAATGAGTAAATGTAGATTGGGTGTTTACTCCTTCAAAAAGTAGGAAGACTAGAGGACATGCAATGAAGCTACAATGTAGCACATTTAAGACTAGTCAGAGGAAAATAGTAGCCTAATTGTTAGAATACTGGCATGTGGCCAAAAAGAAGAGTATTCAGATCCCACTGGCATTCCTTGTGGCCGTGGTCAAATCACCTAACTCTCATTTGGCCCAGGTACAACCTTAGATGGTAAGTTCTCTGGGCACAGAGATGTATTATACCTGATTGTAACTTGCCGTGAACTGCTACTGGTAAGATGTGAACTAGCTACTAGTGTAGCTGGGTTTAAAGTCCATAAAGCATCATTAATGCAGACTGGAGAAATCCTCTGCTTACCCCTTGGGATAAGCAGCATGGAATCTGTCTGCCTTTTGGGAACCTGTCAGCAGAGCCGTACCAAGGGCTGCGCGAGCAATGTGGCCGCATAGGGTGCAAACACAAAAAGGTGCTGATATAATCACAGGGCTTCCAGGAAGCTCAAAAAGAGTGCATTACTATCCGTGGCTGGGATAGAGGGTGATACCAGATCTGTTAGTCACGCGGGACGCATTTCTAGCTTGGTACGGTCCTGCCTGTCAGGTACTTGTTTAATTGTGACCAGGATTGGCCACTGTTGGAAACAGGATATTGGGCTTGATGGTCTGACCAAGTAGGGCACGTCTTATGTCCTTATGTAAATTCAAGCCAAACCCAAGCCAGTCTGATTGTTCCTATACAAAAACAAAACACAATCTCAAGCCCCACCATGTGGATTCCAAGTACAACCAACTCATCTCCTGCCAAACTGTGCCCAAGCACATCTCATGTACTAAGAAAAAAAATTCAGTCTCAAACAAGAGAATCAGAGGCCCACTTCAATTATTCATCCTCTAGCATGGTGATTCCCAAACCTGTCTTGGAGAACTCACAGTCATTTGATTTTTCAGGATGCCTGCAATGAATATGCATAAGATGAATTTGAATACAGTGATCATTATGGATATTTTGAAAACCCAACTGGCTGAGGGTCCATCAGGGGTATACTGTAACAGCATATATCTGTAAGAAATGGCAATAAACACACATTGAACATTGCTGCATATTACTATTGGATGCAACATAAAAATCTTAAGTGATGAATATTACTTCCTACACATTGCTAAAGTCTCCACGAAGGCTCAGAATCGTATCAACAGAGACCCAAATGAAATAGTGAATTGATGTATCAAAGAACTAATAAGCCATCATAAGAAATCTAATATGGCAAATAATTAAAAACTAATTACCAGTGTGTGACTTGTAGGGTTTTAGTTGCATGTTATTGTTTGGCTAACAAGAGCGACATTTTCATCATAAGTAGTTCTGCTTTTGGCAACACTGTTACATCTTTTTAACCTTACAAGTCACATACCGCTAATTAATTAGACACATTTCACTAAGGCATAGTGCCTCTTGTCGAGGGTTCAGGTGTCAAGGTAATTGTCTGTCTCATTTGCGCGTACATATGTGAGCCAACACCAAGCTTCCTGCTTCCCTCACCCCGATCGGCTGCCTGAATGGTGGAGCCACATAGTGCAAAGAGTATGAGCTGATCTCTTGGAGATCAGTCCAAACTTTCTGTCCTGTACAGCTGCACCCTTTACAGAGATGGCTGCAGTGGGAAAAGCCTGAATCGCAATGTTCTTGAGGTGCTGCCTCCACGGTCAAGAATGGGAAAGTGAAAGAGGGACTGAATGAAGGGGGGGGGGGAGGATAGTGAGAGAGAAAGACACTGGGTGAAACTTGGGGGGGGGGGGGTGAAGGTCCTGAGAGAGGCAGAGAGGCTGGGGGAAGGCTGGTGGTGGGGGGGGGGGATTATGAGGGAGAAAGAGACTAGAGGAATCCTGGGAAAGGGGGTCATGAGAGAGACACACACACACACATGCAGCCCCTGACACGTCCCATCACACACACACAGACACACACACACACAAAGCCCCAGCACTATCCATGACACACATACTGTAGATATGCTTGCATGCCAAAAGCCAACAGTCCCCATGACACATGCACATAGCCCATGATACTCCCTATTACACCCCCCTCCCCTGCACACACACATATGCAGCCCTCACCACTCTCCATGATACACACACATGCACATACACAGCCTTTGGCACTTCCCATAGCACATACATGCATGATCCCCAACATCCCCATCACACACAGACCAAGTCTCTGACACTGCCTATCACACACACACACACACACACACATATCAGGAGACTTATGAGAAGAGACTCGAAAACCTAAGTATGTACACTCTGGAGGAGAGGAGGGACAGGGGAGATATGATTCAGATCAGTATTAATGGACAAACAAACCTCTTCCAAAGACGGGGAAGCTGTAAAGCTAGAGGGCATAACATGAAGCTGCAAGGGGGTAAATTGAAAGGCAATGTCAGGAAATACTTTTTCACTGTAAGGGTGGTGGATGCTTGGAATGCTCTCCCGATGGAAGTGGTGGGGCAAACACAGTGACGGAATTCACAATGGCATGGGACAGACACAGTAGATCCCTCTATAGCAACAGGATAAAATCAAAATAAACATAACTCTATCTTATATCTCAGCAAATAGGGGTGACCTACATGGAACAGTGGGTACTCCCCTAATCAAAGGCATGGGGAGGGGCGACCTGCACAGAGCAGCAGGTGCACCTACTGTAATCGCCTTGCTGGGCAAATGGAGCATGCTGGTCCTCATCTGCCATTATATACTATGTTAGTATATTACATGCACACACTATATGCATGAAAGAAGCACCTGGCACTCTCCATGACACTCATGCACACATGTAGCCCCTGACATTCCCCATAATACACACATACATGCAGCACCATACCTAGCCCTGTGCGAATGGTGCAGCCGCACAGGGCACAAAGAATTAGGGGCACATTTTGGGCTGCCCGCCTCGGCTCCCCCCACACTGTCTGCTGTTACCCTTCCATTGCCACTTTTTGTTTTTTCAGCGGTGGTGGCATCAGCAGCAGCGGAGCAGACCTGACTTCAAATTAAAACAAAACAAAACAGAACATGCGGGTGTTTCCGACCATGCTTGTAATGAGGTCTGGCCCCTCCCTCCCTTCTCTGATGTAGGTCACATCAGAGGAGGGAGGGACCAGGCCAGTTATTCAAGTGTGGAGTTGCAAAGACCTGTATTTGAATGGCTGTTCTGGTCCCTCCCTCCTCTGATGTGAACCTATGTCAGAGCAGGGCGGGATCAGATCTGCATACAAGTGCGGAGTCTAAGGACCCGTGTGGGTTGTTGTTTTTTTTAAATTGGAAGTCAGGTCTGCTTCGCTGCTGCCGGTGCTGCTGCTGCCTCTGAGAAAACAAAAAGTGGTGGCAACAGAGCAAGGGAAGGCGGCCGTCTGGACATGGAGGTATGGGGGAGATGGGGGGGGCACGCCAGACGTGCAAGTCGCACAGGGCACAGTTGTGGCTTGGTATGGCTCTGCATGCATGCATGCAACCCCCAACGCTCCCTATGACACAAAAAAGCACATATACACACACATATACACACATGTATACATGCATGAAGTGCCTGACACTGTGGCTGACACTCATGCATGCATGCACACAGGCCCCAACATTCCCTGTGACACACGCACACGTCCGCACCCTCCATCACTCCCCATCACACACACACATGCATGCACCCCTCAAGACACATACACACACATGCAGCCCCTGACACTCCTACTGACACATACATACAGTACATGCCGTTTCCCCTCAGCACGTGCTATGAGATACACATATTAACCCGCAGGAGCAATGGAACAACGTTTTGATTGCAGGGATCAAAGAACCTCATCACCACAGCCCTGCCCCAAATATGTCTATTGCTGATGCTGGGTTGGGCAAAATATTGGTGGGGCCATAGCCCCTGTGGTCCATCCATTTCTGCTGCATATGATGAACCCCTCAAGTGCCTGCTTCTGGAAATAGGGGAAACGTGCCGTTGTGTCATACTTCTAGTGTACATTTTTCGACTTGCTTTTAATTATTTCCCATATTAGATTTCTTATGATGGCTTATTATTTCTTTGATACATCAGCTCACTATTTTATTTGGGTCTCTGATATGATTCTGAGACTTTGTGGAGACTTTGGCAATATGTAGGAAGTAATATTCATCGCTTAGGATGTTTATGCTTCATCCGATACTGATGTACTGCAATGTTCAATGTGTGCTTGCTTCTATTTCTTATAGATTTATGCTCTTACGGTGTATCCCTGAAGAAGGCAAGCACCAAAACATGGCCATGTAGAATCTGTTTGGCTATGATTTGTTTGTTTTAATAACATTGTGTCTTGACTTTTTAATACCACCTCTACTTTGCTTTCCTTTAATTGATCTGTGGGTAAATTTGCCTCTTTTTTTTGGGAGGAGGGTCCATCAGGACATGTTTTATGAACCTCTGTTCTAGCAGAACACATCTAAATCCATCCCACAAGTCAAACTGGAAGTCCACATTATGCCAGTGTAATCTAGGTGGCACAGTTTCCTCGCAAAATAGCTTTAAGCACAAGGAAGAAGGAGCAGTGTATGCTAACCTGGAAACAAGACCTAAAAGAAAATTGTGTGGTACAAATTTCAGATAGAGATAAAACCATCAAGAACCACAAAATTGTGGCATTGCATTAGTTTTGATGACAAGGTTACGGGAGTTTCTGTGTGCCATATACAGCTTAAATCATGCGGTGTGATTGTGGGCATCTATGACTGGAGTCAGGTTCACGGATAAACTAAGAGACCCTTTTACTAAGCACGGATTTTGGCACGCGTTAAGCATGCGCTGAAGCCCGCTGTGGCTGACTGTGGGGTAGGACAGAGAGAATGCACTCATTTCTGCATTTTCAGTGCGTTGCGTGTTGGGGTGGTAAAGGAACACATTGGGGATAAAGACTGGGTATGGTGAGCCCAGCACAGGTAGCACATGGTTACACACCATGCACTGCCTGCACCTCCTGCAATTAGCCCGGGTGCACCAAACGTCTCCTCAACAGGTGATGTTCAGGGCACTTGCGGTAATAGTGCACATTGCTGAAGTGCAGGAACATGCTGGTCACGCCCCAGCAATTAGCGCACAGCAGTTTAAACTACCATGAGTTATTTTTAGCGTTAAACGTGTGTTAGTTGCCGAACACTAATGCTCTTTAGTAAAAGGGCCCCTATACGTATATCAGGTGGTTCCTCTGTCACTGTCTCTGTGACATCATGGCGCTCTCTATTGGACCTTTTCCCCTTATTCTTTTGAACTTCAGTCTACAACATGAATTTATTTATTAACTCTGTCAAGGCAATGATATAAGTTATTTAGAATAGATTCTACAAACAATAGTGCTATCGGTAATCTCACACAGCAGTCAAATAAAAAGAATAAATCTGTTTGAGCACTGATAGAGGGATTACTTGATGATAATTGCCCTTGAAGATTCATGAAATCCTCTTTAGCAGAGGTCACAAAAGTATCAAACCTTCTGATTGGAAAGATTTATGCTACATCACACAGAGTAATGCTAGCCTAGACTGAACCGACAGTAGATCCGATGATATATCAAACATTTTTCCTTTTAACACATTATGTCATAATGCAAATACAGATCATCATGTCTGTCATTTGGCAGAAATTAGTGGACACCTCAGAGGAGAAAGTGATCTTTGTTTTATTTTATTCAATATCATCTTCTGGATGGATAGATGCAAGGCCGATGCTACAATTTGGTGAATGGCTCTGGAGGGTGGCACTGTGGCAGAGTTCTGTCGTCAGATCTTCCTCCCCCCCCCCCCCCTTGCCACTGCTGTGCCATCTCTCCTTGGTCCTGTGGAGATGCCAATACAACAGTAAGGAAGTGGAAGTCTGAATTCTGGGCATTGCGCTCTGAAAGTTCAGCTAGTCTGCCCCAATGCACATCGGACGTCTGAATTGGAGGGGATGGGACTTGCTGTGCTTTCAGGGCTCACTGTGCAGGGGTTCAGAGGCTTTCCTCTATCTATGCAGTACTTCTGTTTCCTTATGATTGTATTGCCATTGCCACCGGACTTGGGAGATATGACGTGACAGGCACAGCAGCAATAGGGGTAAGGGCGAGGGCGGAAAGAATGATGGTTGCTTAGAGCAGCCAAGGCCCTTGCGCCCACCTGGATAAATGGATGGATGTCTTGAATGAATCGGAGAGGCCATTGATGGGAGATGTGCAGGGGAGATGGCTACGGAGAGAATGATACAAAGACAAGGAGAAGAAAGTAATGCACTTAGAGGATACGGTTTTATACGTAGCAGTGAACAGATCTATAGATGCAAGAAATGGGCCAGGAAAGGATAGAGCAAGGCTATTGATGGAAAAATCATATCAAGATAAGACTCCTCGAACACCAAGCTGAGTCAGACCGATATAGCTCATCTAGCCCACCGTTCTGTCTCCAACAGTGTGCAGTCCAGTTCATTTGAACCTGTCAGATTCCAAATAGGAGAGCCCATTATATGTTGCCCACTCCCAGAAGCAGGAAGCAGGGATATCTAAGATTATCCATCTAAACAACAGTTAATGGACCTGTCCTATAGAAACATCCAAGCCTTTCTTAAACACAGCTAAATTACTAATCTGGACCACATTTTCTGCTGCAAAATTCTATAAAATTATGCATTGACTGAAAAAACTGCTTCCCAAATTTGTTAAATTGCTCTAGTTAGTTTCATGGAGTGTCCTCTAGTCCTAGCACTACTGGAAAAAATAAAAACCATTCACTATCAACTTGTTTCATGCCATGATTTTATGAATCTCTGTCATATCTTCACTCAGTTTTCACTTCTGTAAACTAGAGAGCCCTAACCCACTGACCTTTTCTTCCTAAGGGAATCATCCTGTCCCTTTAAACCAAGGGTTCTCAACCCATCCTCAGGACACACCTAATCAGTCAGGGTTTCAGGATAGCCACAATGAATATTCATGAGAAAGATATGCACACAATGGAGGCAGTACATACAAATCTCTCTCATGCATATTCATTGTGGCTTTCTTGAAACTCTGACTGGCCAGGTGTGTCCTGAGGACTGGGTTGAGAACCCCTACTTTAACGATTTTTGTTGACCTCCTCTGCATCTCTTCTAGTTCTGTTTTCAGTATTGTATCTTTTTGGAGATCTAGTATTATAATGGGTTTTAGTTAGCTTTATTCTATGGTTCTATAGTGCTGTATACCGCTTTGAACATTTTTGGAAACCGTGAGAATGGTATATAAGTGCTTTAAATAACAAACTATAGCAACCAGAACTGCATACAATACGCCAAGAGCAGTCACATTTATGAATTGAAACAATGGTATGATTATATTTCTGTTTCGTTCTCTATTTCTTTGCAAATAATTTCTAGCATGCTATATGCTTTTTTAGCTTTTGTTATGTATTAAGGTGGAGATTTCAAAGTATTGTCCATAATGACTTCAAGATCCATTTGTTGAGTGGTAATTTCTAGTATGGAACCCATCAATGCGTGCCTATAGTTTGATCTTTTTTCCAATGTGCATTTCTTAGCACTTATCTACATTAAATTACATCTGCCATTTAGATGCAGGGTTCCACAGTTTCACAAGATCCATCTGTATTTCCTCATAGTCAGCTTGCATGTTGACCATTTTGAATAATTTTGTGTCATTTACATATCTGACCACCTCACTCTGCTTCCTTTTCTTGGTCGTTAATAAGTATGTTAACACTTGTCCCAGCACAGATCCCTGAAACACTCCACTATTAATCTCTCTCCATTTGGAAAAATGACCATTTAATCCTACTCTCTGTTTCCTATTTTTTAACTAATTTCTAGCCCACAATAGGACATTCCCACCTATCCCATGGCTTTTTAATTTCCTCAGAGACTTTGTCAACTGGTTCTACTCTATTTATCTGTTTATTTACACTTCAAAAATATTGACTCTTCCCCATCAATGAATATTTTCAATGTTCAGTGATTTGGGGGCCCTGTAATTAAAGTATGCTGAGGTTTTGTACCTAACGCGCCAATGGCATGCAAAACTGAGGCGTGTTAAGTACAAAGCCACCATGTTACCTGTGAAGGGCATGGACGGCATTTCCCCGAAGCACCGCGTGATAATGTGGGGCAATAATACTGCAGGTGCAATTAACTTCACCTAGGGAGTTGGAGGTAATTGTATTCACGCTAATTGTAAGATGTGCTGTTGGCGTGTGGTGTTTACCTGCATGCTGATGATGTGGTGCTCACCACCCCCACTCTCCACCCCTAAGCTGCCTATTTCACACTCTAACCTCTGAGGCACTGGTAGTACAGAAATTGTCATGTGCTGTCACGGCTACATGCTAACAATTATCATGGGCCACGGCATGTGGTTAGCAAGTGCCCAAATCTGTGCTGTGTAGGTAGCACACTTTAATAAAAGGATCCCCTCATTTTTTAACATGTTTCACCCTTTTGCTTTGAACAGACATTAGGCTCACTGGTCTGTAGTTTCCTGGATCCTCTCTGGAGATTTGCTACCTTCCAGTATTTAGGTTTAATGCCAGATTTTAATGATAGATTACAGGTTAATAGCAGTGGGTCTACAATTTCACTCTTCAGCTCTGGCAGAATTCTAGATTGAATACCATCTGGTCCTGGTGATTTGCTATAATTAGATTAGTCAATTCGCTCTAATACATCTTGTAGTTTTGCCATAATTTGCTTCAGTTCATTAGAATTGTCACCTTCAAAGAACAGCTCCAGACTGGGTATCTCCCTAACATCCTCTTCAGTAAATAAAGACTTTTGTTGTTGTTGTTAAATGCTGTTGAGTTGATGTCGACTGGATAGTTGTCCTATACTGTGTTCGGTCTTCAGTCAGATGGCTCATTGTTGACAGAGTGGCACCCATAGCTGCTGTTATTGTATTGATACATCTCATTGCTGGCCTTCCTTTTTTGCTTTGACGTTCTACCTTGCCAACCATGATGTCTTTTGCTAATGATCTCTCTCTTCGCATGATGTGTCCAAAGTATGAAAGTCAAAGTACAGCACATTATACATACTAATGCTGTTTAGCATGCACTGTCACTAAATTACACCTCCCCTCCTTTTTTTCTTGACTATTTTCTTATCTTCTCTGAGCATTCCTTTTACTTTCCAGTCAGATACAACTGGCTACTTTGCAGGTTTCCTAATTCTGAGGTACCTGAAAAAGTGTTGATTACTATGAGGAGAAAAAACAGGAGTTCTTTCTGTGATTTTGTAGGAAACATATTATGAACATATTTGTAATGAAGAAATGCCAATATTAAGCATGGGGTAGTTTCTCCAAATGGGTTAGTTTTGCACATGCCATGACAGTCATGAACCTCACTTCTAAGCCGGAGTATGTGGAGTATGATTTCAGTCTCTCTAATTTACTGCTAACGCTCGGCGTAATACTTGCAACAAGCCAAAGACAGCTTCCTTCTGGAGTTCATAAGATGTAACAGATATGGGCAATTTGTCAAGATGTGCTTGGAAATTCTTCTTTATCAAGCCTGTGGCTCCCAATACAATGGGAAATACTTCTGTATCTTTCTGCCACATTTTCTTGGTGTCTGACTGCATTTCTTGGTACTTTAGGATCATCTGCTTCTCCACACGATTCACAGAATAATCACTTGGAACCGACACCTCTATTATCAATGCCATTCTGGTGTTTTTCTCTTTAACCACTATATCTGGCTTCCTCGCATCCAGCTTTTTATTGGTCGGAATGGGAGTATCCCAGATGATCATAACTTCCTCATTCTCTGTAATTCTCTTAGGGTCATGATCCCAGTGCTTTTCAGGCACAGTGATGTTCTAGTGCTTACAGAGTTTCCAATGGATGAGGCGTGCTACTTTGTTGTGCCTTTCTGTATAGAAATTTTCCGCCATCAGAACCTAACAGACAGCTATGAGGTGAGTCACTGTTTCCGGGTCTTTCTTACAGAATCGGCATATGTCATATGTTTTTTTCAATGCTCGCTGTAAGCCATCTTGTCTGTAATCTACTGTCCTGGGCTGTAACTATCAATCTCTCATCTTTCAGTCCACCTCTCCTTAACTATTCATGTGTAGGTTCTTGATCGACAAAGAGTTTCTGGAGTAACACTTTGTATTTCCCACTGTATTTGTGCATTTGCCACTTGTTTTTCCTTGTTTGCTGATCTAATTCTTTGAAGAGTTTTCTCTCTTGTTTTGCACAATCTTTTGCTTCCTTTCCTGTGTGTGCTTGTAGATTCTCACTCATTCCTTCTAGTCGTTGGAATGCTTGTCCAAGGACATACAGGGCTGATTCCAGTGATGGCCCTGTATGTCCGGGCTTGGTGATTTAGATGGGGGACTTATTCCACCTCAGAGGTGAGATAAGTCCCCCCAATGTCGGCAGACATCCAGCCCAGGCCCTCACGTAGAGGTGAGCAGGGGAGAGGGTTCCCCGCAGCCTGCTCCTGGTCTTGGAAGGGCCGATTGGGGTTCCTGCATAGCATCCCAGTGCCATGGCAATGGGATGCCATGGCACTGCGGCTCCATGGAGGAGCCTAGGCTGGGCTAGCCAGGGAGGATCTTGGGCATCTAGTGGACCTGAATTGGGGCACATCTGTGATGTCCAGGCCCTGTGCCCTGATTCTGCTCCCATGGGGCCATCTAGCACATACGGGACCAGAATTGGGTGCATATCCGGGCTGTCCAGATTTTGGACGTCCAGACGGTCTGGACGTGCCCTGCGTGGCATTGGCCTCCACATGTATAACCCTAATGAACTTAAGTAAAAGGATCCTTAAATAAAAGAAGGTATGCAATAGAAAATCGATGCATTTATTTATTTAGCGTACATTTGTATACCGCTACTTCCAGTGATCAGTAGCGGAATTAGATTACATATTGGAAACTGTCTAATCAGGACAGACAAATTTGTGGTATATACAAGGTGATTCGTAGGGTGAGCACAACACACAGTAATTAGGTAATTGGGTTTCTTTTCGTAAGGAGGGAGGGGTTATTTACATATGTACAGTTTTACATATATACATCTTTGGCTCTCTGGGTGGCACAGCTTAGGCCACGTCGACTAAATCAAGTTGTACTGAGACTGGAATTGGTGAGTCTTGAGGTTTTTTTTTTTTTTTTTATAGACTTTATTTATTAACCATCATCACAATTAACGTACAATGTACAACAATCCTCAGAGGGGTTTACTCTCATCCCCTCACAGAGGATAGACAAAACAGAGATAACAGATGGAATGCTTTTCCCCCTTAATACCCCATTCCATTCCCCTCCCACCCACTACCCACCTCCCCACCACTCCCCACCCAGAGCACACCACCCAACTGCCTCCAGGCACCCCCCGCTGCATTTCATACAGTTCCCCATGATCTCTAAACACATGACTCCTCAGTTACCAACATGCAAAATCTCATTGCGACACCTGGTAGTAAGCTGCTGTATGTAAGGCTCCCAAACACGCATAAAAGCTGCCCAGCGTTTGACACTGCCCCGTGCCCTCCATCTCTCGGTGAGCAATAGTTGGTGAAAACAATTGCGCCACTCACCAAAGGAAGGTGGACTATTCTCCCTCCAGAGGCGCAGGATGGGTCCCTTCCCAACCAAGCAGGCCTTACGCACCAACACCCGTTCCCCCTCCGTCACTGGGCAGGGTGGGTCCAGTCGGTCCAGTACTACAAGGGCCCCAGTCCATCGCACGCGCCGCTGCAATAGTCGGTTTAGAAAAGCACTAATCCTAACCCAATAAGAGCGCACAAATCTACACCCCCACACATATGGAAAAGAGTTGCCATAGGCTCGGAGCATTTCGGGCAAGACCCGTCTAACGTTATGCAGCTGCGGAACGCCCTCCGCGGAGAAAAATGCGCCCGAGTTACACATTTAAATTGTGTTTCCCTCCAGCGGGCCTCTAGAGACAGCTTGCCGATGCCTTTTAGGGCCTGAAGGACTGCCCCTGGGGGCACCTCTTCTCCCAATTCCCTTCCCCAGGCTACCTCAACGCCCCGATAATCAGGGGCCGAGCAAAGCCTAGCCCAACGCTTCTTATAAGCTGAGATCGTTAGGGGGTTCTCCTCTCCCAAGCCAAAAAACTCCAGAATCCTCGCCGAGTGGTCCACCTGTATCTCCTCGCAAGGAAGGGACGCCACATAGTGCGCAAGCTGCAGGTAGGCAAAACAATGCCGAGGGGATAGGTCATACTCTCTACTCAGGGTCGAAAAAGATTTGCAGTGTCCAGAGGGCTCAACTACATGTCCGATATTCTGAATACCTCAGGCGGCCCATTCCCGAAACACCTTCGTCTCCGAGCCGGGGGCGAATGTTGCATTCCCCTGTAAGGGGAGCCAGCTGGAGACCCTCCACGAGCTATGCCAGCAAAGATTAAGATACTTCCAGGTACGCCGAGCGGAGCCAATCAACTCACTGCACACTACATGTCGAGGAAGGGTATGCTGTGTCCCATGCAAAACCCCCAGTAGTGCCCAGGGCGCCACAAAACACTCTTCAAGGGCTCGAGGGGTATAAACCTCTGTTCCTCCCAACCAGTCCCCAAGGTGGCGCGCCTGGCATGCCACTGCGTAGCACTTAAGATCCGGAAGGCCCATCCCCCCCTCACGCCAAGACCCCACCATCCGTGTCCAGGCGATGCGTGCCTTCCCTCTCTTCCAGAGAAACCGTCTAATGGTGGTCTCAAAAGCGCCGGATGTCACGTCTTAACAACCAGACGGGCAGTGTTTGAAACCAATACAATAGCCTTGGTAAGATCACCATTTGAATCGCTGCAATCCTCCCAGAAAGGGATAGCGGGAGCAATTCCCAGGTTTTTAGTTGTTGCTGGAGTCGTTGCAGGGATCTTGCTAGGTTACGCGAATACAACAGATGTGGGTTACGAGGTAACACTATACCTAAGTAGGTGAATTCGTCTCCCGCCCACCTAAGGGGAAAGGTCCCCGCCCAGCTCCCGGCCAACCGAGTGGATACGTCCAACGCCTCGGACTTGTCGCGGTTAATGCGCAATCCGGCGAAGGCGCCATATCGCTCAAATTCCTCCAATAATTTCAGCAGCAAGCGTTCTGGAGAGAGTAAATGGACCAAAATATCGTCAGCGAAGGCCGAGAGCCTGAATTCCTGGGAGCCTATTCGAATCCCGTGTATCTCTTTAGAAGTCTCTATAGTCCGGATCAACGGGTCCAATGACAACACAAATAATAAAGGGGAAAGAGGGCACCCCTGTCTCGTGCCCCGCTCCAGAGGAAATTCCTCGGAGAGGATACCATTGCAAAGCACCCCCGCCGTGGGTTGTACATACAAGCTCCCAATCATCCCGCAAAATTTATCGCCGAGTCCATATCGCGGAAGAAGTTGACGAAGAAAGTGCCAATCCACTCTGTCAAAAGCCTTCTCGGCGTCAAAGCTTATAAGCAGGGAAGGCAATTGTTGGGCATGCACCCACTCTAAGGACGCCAGAATCTTACGTAGGTTACGAACCACATGCCTCCCCTTAACAAACCCCACCTGGGAGTCGTGCACCAGTTGACCTATAACCTCGGCCAGTCGCGTCGCCAACACTTTCGCGTTCAATTTGATGTCAAAGTTAAGCAGGGAGATGGGGCGGTATGACCCCACCAATAAGGGGTCCTTACCCGGCTTGGGGATCAACGTGAGATGGGCATGGTTATGCCCCCAGCGGTAAGCCCCTCTTTCCGCCCTCCCATTAAAAACCTCCGCAAGCAGAGGGCTCGCCGGTTCAGCCAGGAGTTTATAAAACTCAGCTCCCAGGCCGTCCGGCCCGGGGATTTATGGCAACTAGCAGTGGAAATTGCGGAAGATATCTCTTGTGCGGTGATGGGCAATTCTAGAGCCTCTCTCTGTTCGTCCGTTAGCCGTGGCAGGCGCAGCGAATTCAGGTATTCATCGAGCTCCACCAATGATGGGGGCTGCGCCTTATACAATTTGTGAAAAAAGTCCCGGAAGGCCCGGGCTATCTCTACAGAGTCTTTCAATAAGCGTCCCTGTTCATCTCGAAGGGCAGTCACTAAGGGGGATCCCCGCTGCCCCCGTAAACAGCACGCCAGCAGCTTCCCTGGTTTATTTCCAAAACAATGTAGACGGTATTTATAATAAAGGACAGATTTCTTGGCCCTTTGATGGAGCAATTCATTGAGGTCTACCTGGGCTTCCCAAAGCATCTTCTTGTTTGCTGTAGTCGGGTGATGAGCACACGTCCGTCGCAGACGGGTAACCAGTCGCTCCAAACCAATCACCCGCTCCGCTATCAGCCGACGCTTCCGGGCAGCAAATCCGATGATGTCACCCCTCAGCACCACTTTTGCGGTTTCCCACACCAACTCGGGGTCGTCCTTATGGCATTGATGGTCAGCCACAAACTCCCGCCAGCGCTGTTGCAAAAAATGCTGAAACTCAACATCCTGGCACAACCCCAAGGGAAGTCTCCAGAGTCTCGACCGATTCTGTGCTAACCCCCAGTGTAGCTCCATCCCAACCAACGCGTGGTCGGAAATTTCCAGGGGGCCGATCTGCACCTCCCCTACATGAGTAAACAGGGCCCCGGACACTAAGAAATAATCAATTCTGGCACTAGAACCGTGGGCCCGAGATTGGTGGGTAAAATCTCTTTCGGCAGGGTGAAGCAAACGCCATGGGTCAACTAATCCTAGCCTATCGCGGAGGCGCTGCAGCACCCGAGCCAGTAGAATCCGCTCTCTCGTCGTCTCACCCCGAGAGGTATCAAGGTCAGCGTCTAGTACCCCGTTGAAATCTCCCCCCAAGATTAGCGGATATTCTGGGAGCTGTTCGACTTTGGAGGCAAGAGCATTATAGAAGCCAGAGTCGACACCATTTGGGCCATATACATTGCCAATAATCACCGATCGCCCTTCCAGGTTCCCAGCTAGGAGAAGAAACCGCCCATCTTCCGACGTCACCTTTGTTTCCATGGCGAATCTCACCCTCTTGTGAATCAGAATGGCTACACCGCCCTTTTTCCCTCGCGCCGGGGACCCCCAAACCTGACCCACCCAACCCCGACAGAGTTTAGCATGTTCTGCCGCAGACTGATGTGTTTCCTGGAGCAGGGCCACATCGCAGTGTTGTCTGGATAAGGCCTGCAAGATTTTATATCACTTGATTGGGGTCCCTAAGCCACAAACATTCCAAGTAACTACTTTCAGAGGCATGGGGCAGTGTCAAAAATCCTCCAAGGCAAAAAACCTATGCCCGCTAAGGGAGCTCCCCCAGCCTGGAGCTCCCCTCCAGTGATTGCCAGAGCCACACAATACAGCGTTTCTGGAGACAATAAGGTGTGTACTATCCCTTCCCTTCACCTCCCCCCTCCCCCCGCCCAACTCCCTCCCCCCAACCCTCCCATTATCCAACTTACCAATCCACCCATGGATGGCTGACTTCCCTGTGGCAATCGGGACTGCCCCAAACATCCCCGTTCCCTACGGTGAGCCTAAAGCAGTCCTAGTAAGGATCTACTTCACTGGCCCGAACAGGTGAGGTCCAGGCGCCTCCCCAAGCACCCCTCCCTCACCCCCACCCGAGCGACTCCACACAAACCCTTGGAGTTAACCAAAGTTCTGACCCAGCTATCTAGGCGCCCCCTGAGCCATCCAATACCCCCAATTAGGCCCCCCTCCCAATAAGTGTCAATGAGAATCCTCTCTCCCCCCCAGGAGAGGGCCTCCATTCGTCGCTCAGCTCCGGGGGCCCCCCAGCTGCCGCAATTCGCTTTGTAGCCCTTTGGACCCCGGATACACGGCCCGGCCCAAGTATCCCGTCAGAGGTTCTACCCAACATCTTCTACTGGGCCCAAGGAGATGGGTATCCGGCCAGAGCCTGCATGTTCAAGCTTTTAACCGGCTCTGGCTCCGCCGGTCCGCCTGCACGAGGCAGGCCCCCGCTAAACTATTGAGATAGGGAGTCACTACAAGCTGGTCCCGGGACACCGCCACATCAGGCTCCCAACGACAGTGCAGCTTAAATTTACATAAAGGCCGGGCCAGCACCTAACGGGCGAGGGCCCCTACTAGGCCCACTCAGCAGAGGAGGAGAGGGGGGAAGGGGGGGCCTTCAATCGTTCAAGGGGGGGCCCAACATAATAAGGAAATGGAGCCTACCAGCGAAATTACCCCACTGCACAATTTTAAATGCCGCTTCAGCCGGCTCCCAGATATAAGAAAAATTAAACTTGCCAAGGGACCGGGTCAGCACCTAGCGTGCGAAGCCCAGTGCTATTCCTGCTTAGCAGGAGAGGAGAGGGGGGGGGGGAAGAGCCCCGGCCCCTGGATGGAGGACAGACACTGGTAAAAATAAATCAATAATAATAAAAATGAGAAAGAATAGATTCTATTCGCGAAGTTACTTCACATCGCAAGTCTGCCCCCACCCCCGTTCCCTCCCTCCCAACCAGCACCCCCGGGGCTCTGTACTACTCCGAATGTACCACCTACGGGGTAGCTTAGAGAAGGCAACAGTGTAACACAGTAACAGTAACAATTACAGCAAAATGAACCTTGTAATAATGTAACTAACTGTAACAGGTTACATCTAAGGTAGTGCCGAAAATGCTACAGTGTAGCTGCTAGTGTCAAGCTTTTACCAGCACTACAGTCCAGGCCTCTTACTGAGCCCGAGGCTCACGCCGTCGAGGAACCATTGATTCTCCAGCCATGTGTGCGGTGTAGGCCTCATGAGGGAGACGCGACTGGGGAAGACATCGTTTCCAGTAAGGAGGCAGCCGCCTCTGGTGTCGTCAGGAAGCGTGTCTGTCCGTTAGTCTCCACTCGCAGGCGAGCTGGATAGAGAAGCGAGAAGCGCACACTGCGATTCCGAAGTTGCGTACAGACCTCGGAAAAGGCCCGCCGCTGCTGGCTCACCAGCGCCGAGTAATCCTGAAAGACAAGGATTTGCGGCGAGTCCTGTTGCTGTAGAGTACGGCCACGGGCAGCCCGGAGCACCATTTCTTTCTGTCTATAGTCCAGGAATCGGGCTATGACTGCCCTCGGGCGTCGCAGTTGTTCCCACCGTTGGCCCAGCCGGTGGACATGTTCCAGCTTGATGGGGTCCGTGTTTTGGCCCTGCAGTAGATTTTCTATCCAGGACTGTAAGTGTGCAAACAGCGCGCCATCAGCCACGCTCTCCGGGATTCCGATGAAACGGAGGTTCTTTCCGCATCCCCGATTCTCAAGTTCGTCCAACTTGTCCCCTTGTTGCTTGACCATAGCCTCCAGAGTCGCAACTTTGATTTCCAGGGAGTGTCGGGCGTCCTCAACATCAGAGACCCTGGCTTCCACCTGGTCCATGCGCCCTGTGAAATCGGTCAGATTCTGGCTCACAGTCTGGATCCGATCCACCAACTCCTGGAGGCGAGCATCTAGAGCCTGGACCACTGCCGCGCTCACCTCCTTTACCAAATCTGGGGAGCCATTAGCTTTCGGGCTGGCTGGAGAGCCCTCCGCCATTTTACCCTCCGTGGCTCTCAGCTTCTCTTTCCGCGGTGCTTTCGCTGCCATCGGGCTCCCAGTGGCGGTAGGAGACTGCACTCAGCTTAAGAGATCCCTTGTGTCTCAGGTGATAGGTATACGGGGTTTGCGCCCACTTTTAAAGGAGTTTATAGCCGATATGCGGGGCAGATTTCCCGGAGCTGATCGTATGCGACCCGATCAGCTCATTGCCCAACCGGAAGTCCTGAGTCTTGAGTTTTTTCATTGATTTTTATACATATATGATTCATTGATTTTTATACATATATGAGGTAATATTGTTTTATATGAACAAATGGAAATATTTAGAGCTATGATTATATATACTTGCTGATCATATATATGCATGCAGATAATTTCTTTCTGATTTCAATTGCATAAAATATGACTGCTCCTTTTAATTCATATTTGTATGTGCTATTTTACTGTTTTCAGTTTTGCCAATCACCACTGTGGGTTTTTTTTTTTAATTTTTAAACAATCTCCATGCCTCATATAAGCTACTAACCTTTATGACTTCCCTTTTTAGTTTGTTTCTAACTACCTTCCTCATTTTATCATTGCCTTAAAAGGGAGTGATCATGTTGCTCCCCTTCGGTATTCCCTGCATTGCTTGATTATCGAGATGGGTATAGTTTACTAACTTTTAACATTGTTAGGGGGTGGCCCTGAATTATCTACAGGAGTATCATCCGGGTCAGTCCCTGGGAACACTGAGTCAGGGATTCTTGGTAGCGCTAGGGGTTTGGAAAGCATGTTTGGAGGCTACACAGCTTTGGGCTTTCTCTGTATCTGCACCATGGAACTGGAATGATCTACCTGAGGAGATCCCCAGTTGCATGGACTTGAAGCAGTTTTATAAGAGGTTGAACCCCCAGCTTTTTAGGCTAGGTGGGTATGATTGTGGTTGGGAAAGAGATGGATTTTGCAATAGGGTTTTATGGAGATGTTAGTTTCTTTAAATATGGCTACTATGCTTTAGATGTGTTGATCATGGGAGAGAGGATTTTGTTGTGGGATTATTGTATGTATTTTTATTGTGTGTGTACATCACCTTGGGTCTACTGATAGAGATGATTCATAAATTTGAATAAATAAATACATAAATGCTACTGTCATAGTCTTTTTAAATACTTCCATCAATGTTTATGTCAGATTTGACTGTCCTCTGATCACTATTGACAAGTGGATGAACTACCTTTTACACCAGATCCTGTGATTCACTGAGAACCAGATCTAAGATAATTCCCCTTTTGTTGATTCTGATACCAGCTGCTCTATGAAGCAGTCATTTATAGAATTCATACACTTTATCTCCTTAACATACACCTATTAGCCATTTACCCAATCAAAATTGAATCTCCCCCTTAATACTATTGTATTGCTAATTTTATTAGCCTTTCTAATCTCTGCCATTATTTCAGTCTGCTGCTTCATTCTGGTCAGGTGGATGATACTGTACTCCCACTATTATATTGTTTTTCTTTCACATATGGCATTTCTACCTTCAGCGAAGCTAAGTAGATGGTATTAGATTCACATGAGTATTTATTTATTCAAAGTACTTCTTCATCAAATGGTCTCAGAAAAAGAAAAGAATTAGAATGACAATTGATATCTATTTATTTTAGGAACCTGAATGCACAAAGAATAGATTTATTGAAAAAAACTTGAGAGCATAAATCCTGAGCTCTGTCTGCCCTTTAGCTTCTGATTCATGTCCAAGAGCAAGGGTTAAACTGTTGAATCTTCCAAATACACCTGTCTGGAACAGTTATAATTGAAAAGAGGAAAGCTGGGTATTTAGGAAATATCATATTTGCATTATAGTCTTATCTCATTTTGCCTTTCATTAGAATGCTCCCACCATCCATAATTTCTTTATTTAGCATTAAAACTTGCCCCTGTGACAAACATGTTCCGTGTACTCTTCCATTTGAGATCATGTCCTTCCAAGTAATCTTCAGAATTCTTTCATAACCACATTTGAAATGCATGCATTTTTCTTTATGATCTCATTGGTGTAAGTTCCATATTTTGCTTCCACATCTTATCACTGAGAGCTATAGGCACTTGGTAGTTTTCTTTTCCCTCTAGCATTAAATCTATGTACTTTCCAGGGCTTTTTTTTTTTTTTTGAGAATGTACTTGGTGGTATGGAGTACCAGCACCTTTTTCTTTGACTGCTAAAATTCACACCATGTTCCTCATGAAGGGGTGCCAGCACCTTTTTTCTAGGAAAAATACACTGGTTCTTTCTAAAAAATTTCTTGCAGCCCTAACAATAATACTTTGTTTCCCCAGTTCTTCTTTTTGCTTCTTGTTAGACATGTCCATCTTCTAAGATCTAACTACCTTCATATTTATAGTCTTTAAAGTCCTTGCTCACCTATTTCAAATGTTGATGTCGTTTGAAGCCACAACTGTCTTGTCCTCCTCTTTCTTCTGTCATTATCCAGGCAATTCCTGCCCTTTCCTCTTTACCCACAAACTCCCTTGGGAAGAATAAAGGATGAGGAAATGTCCCATTTTTAAAGAATTAATAACTTACTGGGTTCAATATAAATCAACCATCTTCAGATCCTTCCAAAAGCTCCACCCCCTCTCCCCCAAAAGAAAGATGTGAATTTATTATTCATCTTTTCCAAATCCAAGCTCAAGGTGAGTTACGCATTCAGGGATCTAATTTATTTCCCTGCCCAAATGGGCTTAAAGTCTAGTTATAGCTGAGGCAATGGAAAATGCTGGGACTTGCCTGGGATAATAAGGAATGTCCCTATTTCACCAAAGACTCCTCTAACCATTCAGCTACTCCTCTTCTACTCCTAGTGACAATGTGACAGTGGGGAGAGGGACCTGTGGTGAGGTGCCCATACCAAAGATCTCAGCAATGTTCAGACAAGGCTATCTTTCTTTCAGCTGGTCCCAGGTGCTGGTTTACATTCCATACAAGAGGAAAAAGGAGCAGTCAGGAAATTTCTTATTTTGCAAACTGTTTTGCCAGAACGTAATAACTGCAACCTTTTCATTAAACTTTTATCAGAGGACTGAATGCAAAATTCACCAAGGGGACCTTTAACTAAAGCCCGTTAGAGAGTTCTATTTAACATGTGATTAACAAGAAAACTAACATGCATTAAATGCAAAGCCTCTGCGGCAACTCTTGGGTTATCATCAGTATGTTCTCAGCAGTTACAGATGTGCACCCTAATGTGCAGTGTAATTAATATGGGTGCATTTAAGTCACCCATAGAGGAATCTAGGGCCGACTCTTCCACTAGGCAAATCAGGCAGTCGCCTAGGGCAGCAAACCCTGGTGGGCACCTCAGTCCTAGACAGTCCCAATGTGCCGCCCCCACCGCATGCAACTGGCTTGCAGCCCCTGACATCCAGCCTCTCACTGGGGATTTATGGGCAACACGGTGATCGTCTCTTTGAAGCCATGACAGTCTTTAAAGCACATGCATGTGCACACTTGCATCCTGCCACTCCTGCCCCTTCGGAAGTCGGAGGGGACAGGACTAGCAGGCCATGAGTGCAAGCATGCGCTTTAAAGCCTGCTGCGACTTCAATGAGATGATCGCCATACCGCCCATCAACTCCCCGTGAGAGGCTGGATGCCCAGGGGTGGCAAGGCGGTGCGGGCGGCACATTGTGCCTGCCTAAGGTGACAAGAGCCCTTGGGCTGCCCCTGGAGATATCGTTACGTGCACCCGTGCTACTTGCCACATTGACAGCGCGTGATATGCACCCCCACACTAATTCAATGCGTTCTCCATGCCCACACTCTGCCTATTCCCTGCCCCTTCACGCAACAAGCAATTAACACCAGTGTTAGAGGCTGGTAGCTGCCATGCCCAGGCACTAACTGCTACCGTGGACCATTACTGCCCACTAAAACACGCACAATCTCTTAGCAAGCTTCAGTAAAAGGACTCCTAAAATTCATTAAGCCCTTAGCGGAAGGCTGGAAAAACAGGGGAACCTAAGAATACATTCCCAAGAAATGTTTTGCATAAATGAATTGGTCAGTTATAGTATGCATCTATGAGCTAATGGTGAAGTTTTAAGGTAAAGAAGGCATTTTTAAATACTCCAGTTTTCAAACTATTTTTGCTTTTACTGTATATAGTTCAACAGATCTCTGTAGTAAGAAGACCAGCCTGTCTGACTTAAAAAGCACCAAGGCAACCATGCAGGAACTCTTCATCAACTACCAGCTTGATCTACCTTGAATGACTCATTCTCTGAAGGCAAATGACATCACACGCTGCATGAACCAATAAGATCCTTCCCCCCTTGAGAGGTCATTTCAGACACTGTCCTTAAGGTGCCTGTTCCCAGGAATATTGTGGAACTAAAGGGGAGCATGCTAAAAAAATCTTTAGAATTAAAGACTGCAGTAAACGATACAATGAGTATCTTTCTTTTAATTAGGTGAAAAAAAGAAAAAGGGAGATGCAGTTTAAGAACCAAGCACACTGCAGAGCTTGAGCGCCTATTATAATGATCCTTTTATATGGAAATAAGGTGAACAGGCAGATGTAAAACAACACGGAACAACCAAAACAACAGCAATAATAATAATAATTAAACAGAAAGAAACTAGAATCAAGCCAGGGCTCCCGTATGAGCAAAAATGGGACAGGAGAATGCCTGATGCATTTCTAACCTTTGCAATTATTAAAGAGATAATTTTCAAATATGAAAAAATAATAACTCTACAGAGAAAAATTCAGAAGCTAAAACATTCAGAGCGAAATAGTACTTTTATCCATTATATTTTTACAGGGCTGGTGCAAGATTTTTAGACGTCCTAGGTAAACCTTCAGCCTTGTGCCCCTCCACAATTCGTTTTTAGACCCGTAGCACCCCCATCCCCAAGATTTTGATAATTAAATTCAATCATAATCATCTCAACACCATTTCTCCCAAACAAATCCTATAAAAATGCATATTTGGACATCATGGGTCCGATATTCAGTTGGGCAGGCTATGTGCCTCTATGGCGTATAGCCGTGCCCGCTGATCCTTAACCCCAGATATTCAATGCCGGGGTCATATGCAGCCCCAACATTGAATATCCGGGGATCGCCGCACATGTCGGAAGCCGCAGTAGCTAACCAGGCAGCAGCAATATTGCATGCTGCCCAGTTAGCTCCTGTGCCTAAAAAAGGTGAGGTTTTTCCTCGCTTATCTTTTAGGCGCAGGTCAGTAACCAGGCAGCATGCGATATCGCTGCTGCCTGGTTATCAATCATCTCTGCCTCCGCTCCTTCCCAGAATGCCCGTGATGCTAAGCGGCTAGCATGGGGGCACATAAGGGCCATAATCGGGGCTATTCAGTGGTACTAATACCCCTCTCAGCGGCACTTACAGGGCTGTTAACCGTGGAACTGCCCTTCAATTATCAAGCCCCATAATTTTAAATATTAAACTTTTTTTGTAAATATGTACATAATGAGGGACAGTTCCAAAGGGCACTTACAAGGATAATTGGACTATTTGCAAATTGCCCATTCTTTCTGTGGGTAAAAGTACACACAGTTGACTTTTTGAGTTTGTGTGGTTGTTAGGACCCATTGTTTTGCTTTGACTACAGCTGTTCTTTGCTGTCCCGCAGAAGATGCTGTCCAAGGCAACGGTCTAGTTTGCTTAGTGATTGCGCAGGTCCTGTATTTTTAAAACAGAATTAAAACAATTGAGACCTGGTTTGAATTTTCCCAGAAAGGGAGTTGAGCTTTAGTTTATCACAAAGTATGGGGCATGTAAACCACTCTAATGGTTGCGCATCGACTGGGCAAGTTAGGGGAAGAACGTGGTTGGTGACAGCATATTGTTGTTAGCACAAGTATCCTTAAAGTGCGCTGACCGCAGATGTTGCCGTAGCACAGGGACACTTACAGCCGCCTCAAGGCATGATTGTAGGCACACCCGCATGAAGGGCCAGCCCAACCACTAGGCAAACTAGGCAGTTGCCTAGGGCAGCAACCGCTGGCGGACAGCAAAAGCAATAATAGATTTTGAAAGCCAGAGGGAGTGTAAAACTTGAGGTTTGCCTAAGGCTCCAACACTTTGGACCAACTCTAGGGCTGGCCCTGCCCGCGTGTCATTTAGTACTCACGGCAGAGGAACATGTGGACGTGCCCCCAAAGGTTAACCCCAGCCTCTGCACTAATGTTGGGTTTTCACAAACATGCCACTAATCTTTTTAATTTCTTGGGAAATGTAGTCTTGAAGACCCCTCCCCTCCCCCTCCCTATCCCACCCCGCTCTTCTAATTCTGGCACACTATGTAAAAGAAGACCAAAGGCTATTGGAATGAGGATAGCCAGTGCCTGGGAACCGTTTTCGGCGTCTTACTGGGAGAGCCTCCCCCCACCAATGACTGTTAACCAAAGATAATCTCCCTCAGAGTTCCAGTCTGCCGGGCACACAAAGAGTTAAAAAGAGCCCTAGTACTTCCGGATGTGCTCATAGCTTTGGGCTGCGAAGCTCAGAGAGAGAGAAGAGAGCATCTCCTATACATACACTCATAGACAGCAAGATCCAAGCATCCTAAAGAGACTGGCTGCATCGGAAATAGCCACCATCAGCCACTGCTGACTTTCACTTGTTTCTTCAAGCTTTTGTAAGACCTTCTCCAGAAAGCAAACAATCAAAAAACTGGGGGAAAAAAATCCACCGGCAACCAGTCTTCTTGCTCTTTTGCTGAGCGATGCCTTGGCTGGAACTGTGAATTAAAGCCCGTCTTATAGAAAGGATCTTTTTTTTTTCTTCCTTGCAGACTGGTGTTAGGAGAGCTACACGATCGGGAGGAAAATGCAGTGAAGAGTGGGGGGAAATGTCCAGGCTTTAGAAGGACAAGAGGGTGTTTGGGGGTCTGGTCCAGCAGCCCCCAACCCCTCCCTCCCCACACACCCAACCACCAGGTTTTAAGGTCATCAGTCATTTGGATTTTGACAGATCTGAAACGTTTGATGGACAGCCCATGCAGCCAAAAGGCAGAGAAGGATTCGGAATCCTCATCAAGAAAAGAGCAGCTTTCGACCCTCATGCCTCCGGCTCTTGCTTTAGCTGCTCGCTAGCACTCAGCTGAGGGGGATTCCTGCTTTTTCTAAGCTAAAAATCCACCCCCTACCTCTCCCCATTCCCCCCCACCCCCCAAAAACAGACTGAATTTAATTGTTTACAGTTGCTGGTCTGCTCTCTTCTCTGGAAGAGCCGAAGCTGGGGGTTTTCTTCTCCTTCCCCCTTTCCAAAGGAAAAACAAAAGCCAACAGTGGATTGAATCTTAAGCAGCAGGCTTCTGATGGCACAAAGGGTAGGTCTTGCATTGTCCCTCACCCCTGGCTGCTACATCCGTCTTGCATGCCCTGGCTGGCGGTTAGAGGAGGCAGCGTTACCCGCTGCCGGGGAGGAGGAGTAGAGAGCTGGAGGGGGGGGGGGGGGGGGGGGGGCATTGCATTGCATTGGGATCCTGTTTTGCAAACTCTCCCAGGGTTAATTGAGTATTTGCTGCTGGTGCGGATCGGAGCCTTTATTTATTCTCATGTACGTTTGATTTTATTCATTTGTTGGCCTTTTAACTTTGCCTTCCTCGGAAGATCTGGGGGTTCTTTTGTTTTCTCCAAATGTCACATATTTGTACGAGTCTCAACTTTGTAAAGTTTTTTTTTTTCCAAATGGTTAATGGGAGCTAGAAAAAAATGTGTTCTGACATTTGTTTCCTGTTTGTTTACTATCCCAAACATGTTTTTCTTTTTTTTTAAACTGTGCCCTTTCCGTGTATACAGAACATAGCCAACTATCAGCATTAATGATAGTAGGATAAGGCAGCTGAATTAGTAGAACACAAACACCATTCCCTTACTTTCCCAAAGTTTGCTAGACTTGAGGCGCTAGGCGTATTTTTGTGTCTTAATTTTAAACCTCTGGATAGCCGGGCATTGTGCTTCTCTTGGAAGTTCTTTTGCTTCTTTTGTTCTCAACGTGTAATTTATTCTTTAGCAAAAAGGACAGAAGCTGAACGTTTTATTTTATTCATTTCATGTTTAGTTCTATTAGCCTTAAGGAGGATCGTCCCACAGGCAGCATGGCTCAAACCCTTTCGTTTTAAAGCGTCTCTATTCACCAAACTTTAACTGGGTGGATTCCTGGCTCTGGGCATGTTTTAAATCGCTTAATTTCTTGCGAATCAGTTTCCCATGACCAGATACATATATATGCATATCCACGAAGGGATTTCTCCTGAAGTATTCTCCGCACGATAAAAAAAAAGAAGGCGGCCAAGTAATATCTCCGAATATTAAAAGAAACTAGATTTAAATAAGAGTATGGATTAACTCACAAGTTCCAGCAGCAACCGGATTATATATTCTCCAAGGAATTTTTCTTTTCTTTGAAAGAGAAAGGTTTTAGTACATCAGTGCGCATTTAAAAATGTAAGCAAAGAATTTTAATGACAAAGAAATAAGATTTTCCAATAAGACAGGCGCCGAGCAGGCCTTATGAGGCTGATAAAAATAAAGGTAATTTACTGCCATCTATTTAAAAAATGCATATGTCTCCTATCGGTTTAACTCTGCATGAGGAAAATAATCACAATATCACTGGGAGAAAAAAAATATCCAACTCTCTGAGAAAGGGAAGCGTAAATCAAGACTAGCTTTAGGCTTGCAAGCAGTGAGCTCCCTTAATCGCCCGGGGCGGATTCTAAAAAGATGCTAAAGTGTTTTAAAGAAAGCTTCCCTGTTTACCGAGGCAACAATAAAACCCCCCACTTTATTTCAAACCTTTGAAAAGGCGAAGCACGTTGGCTAGCATATTCCTAACAAATTAATGGGGAAGAAAATTACCAGATTAAACTCTAGGGCCTTTAAAAAAAAAAAAAACTTAATGCTGCTCGATCTGAATTTCAAAAGCGTGAACTGAGCCGGTAGGTAGCTGCTTAAATACGAATCACCACCCTGTGTCAACAGCTATAAAGTTCGCATTTTGTTTTAAGTGTGAAAAAAAGTTAAGGATGATTAAATTATAAAGGTCCCAGAATCAGAGCTCGCACGCACAAACTGCGCGTTCCTACTTTAAGACCAACATACGCTTTCTTTTCTCTGCAAGAAAATCAGTATTGAGATGATTTAAAAGTTATGAAAAATCATACTAAAAATTAGGAGCTAAAGAATGAAACACACTCCCAACTGGATTTTTGGATGTATTAACTTCTGTAGCGTCTCAGGTTCTGTCTTTTTCGGGGTGGAATTTCTTAATCATACTCTAAAGTACTTCTATGGAAAGTTTTGGTAGGTATTGTTTTTTAAACTTACATTTCAAACTCATATAGGTGAGAAAAACTGCGCTTTCAGGAGAAAAACATAACAGTTCTGGATATTCCAAAGTTTGCAAACTAAAGAGTCCTTAGAAAATACATAATACAACAGGACAGAAAGAAACTAATTTAAGAATGAAAAATAGCCAATGAGTGGATATTCCAAAGTTTCCTTTAGATCCAACAGGGAGCATGGACTAGTTTCGACCTATTAAAAAAAAATCTACCCAGGGCAAATTCTCCAGAAATGTCCAGTTTCTGCATTAGGTTTAATTCAGCCTTCCTTTTCATGGCCCTCTGTGTACAGTATTGGATGTAACCCCAGCCCCTCTGTCCTGCGAGACTGGGCATATTGGCTGATATATAACCCCAGCTCTCTCTCTCCCAATCACTATGTAGGGATTTGTGGATATGACCCCATTCTCTCACCCTGTATCTGTGTATATATGGGTGGATATAATCCTAGGCTCTCTTTCTTCCTAACAGTGGGTACATACTATGAATATTACCAGAAGCTCTCTGTCCTGCCCCTGTGTACCCCAGGTTTTGTCTCTCTCTCGCTGCCAGTTTGAGGATAGGATGGATATAACCCCTGCCACTGTGTGTATATGAGTGGATCTAATCCCGGCTCTCTTTCCCTGGTTATGGAAATGCAGAAAATGACTGCAGGTAGGAAATGCAACAGTCATCCAGTTTGCTCCTTTCTGCTGCAATATTTGTTTTATGGTTATTACTACCATGATTTGTTTAGCATATAGCAGATGTAAGCAACTCAGTGTGCAGACACCTAATGGTAGTGCCTACTTCTTGGTGCTTACAGCCTAGTCACAAAAGACAGGACACACAACGAAAACATTTAAGAGGATAGTGTGATCCAGTGAAGGGTTATGATTGAGTTGCATCAGGTGTGATGTTGGAGCCCTCTGGAGAACTCTGGTTATGGATGTTGTTACTGACTAGCTTACTGTTATTTAGTGCCATAAGGCACAAAATATTTATTCCATGCTACTTATAATTTCTCAAGCCTTTCTCCAGTTAGCACAAATAAGGGGCACCTAGGCCAGATCGGGGTTACAAAAGGAGTTTTAGGGGCCCTTTTACTATAGGGTTGCACTTAAGATGTGATTAGCAGCAAAGCTAATGCCGAATAAGTGCAACTGTTGTGTGCTACCTGTCGGGGGTGGACCCAGCCGGTTCCCAACAGTCAGCGCATGATCCAGCATCAGGAGTGATTAATGCAGGTATACCTAACGACAATCATAGAGGTATCGTTATGTGCACTCACGCTAATTGCCACCATGCTGAGCACACAGCAATGGCTCTTGCACTATCGGCAATGTGCTCTTCAGCCCACACTCTGCTCTTAACCCATCCACTTTCCTCAGCATGCCAGGGCCATTTACCATGCATTTTACCAGCCGGTAGCTGGTGTGCACACACGTCAGCATTCTCAACGGCTAGTTACCACATCTAGTGGCCTTTAGTAAAAGAGGTCTTAATTACCCCTCCAATTGTAAAACAGTAGGTAGACATGAAATCGGGTAGAATTTAAAAGGGGGTAGCCTTTACTAAGTAAAGGTATATGGACTTCATTTGCCTAACTGGTCAATAATTAAATCATTTTTCATGAATGTATCTCCATAAAACAAAGTAGATTACAGCATAGGTAGATTGATAGAGTGCTTCCTCTACATTAAGGAACAGTATTTCTTGAAGATATCAAACACCTTTTATATAGCTAAAGCAGCCAGGAAAGTCATAGAAGCCCCAAAGTTATCAGAAATTAGAAATAGTCATCTTACCTACAGGATCCACTTGCATCTTTGCCAAAAGCCATCAGTTCCCAGAGCAGCCAGGTTCAGATTTCAGCCTTTACCCCTGCATTCCCTATGCTTATCCCTGGCACTCTTGAAATCTGTCGCTCTTTTGGCCTCCACTGCCTCCACTAGGAGGCTACTCCATGTGTCCTCTACTGTTTCAGTGAAAAATAATTTTCTGATGGTTCTTCTCAGGCCACGACCCTTTGTTCTAGATCTTCGTTTTCACTGCAAAAAGATAGGCCTTCTGAGGGCTAAATACCTTTGAGATGTCTGAAGGTTTCTGTCATACCCTTCCTCTCTCTCTCTCTCTAAATGTATCCATCTCATTTTATATGATTTTGGTGCAATCTATGCACCAATTTGGTGGCCAGTTTCTGGACTGCCCCTGGTATGGCCTCCAGAACTAGAAATCATACTCTCGATGAAATGGAAATATGGAAATATGGAAATATCATACCCTAGCACCCCCCCTGATTCCAGCCACTCCTTTGTCACTCTGTTTTGCCACCTTGATGATGACATATTTAGCGTACAACAACAGCTCATCCTCATCATGTACTTACTGCTCCTTTGTAGTTCTAAGCTCCAAATGCACAATGCTGAACTTTTTGTATTGAATTTTAGTTGTCATGCTCTGGACATTTTTTAAGCATTTTTAGATCCCTCCTCACTTCCCACTCCATCTGCAGTGTCCTCCCTTTTACAGATCTGTGCATCATGCACAGGAAGACAAATAATACCTAAAACCCTTGTGCAATGATATTGAACAAAACTGTACCCAGGACTCATTCCTGAGGCACTCCACTGATGATCCCCATCTCCTCTGAATGAGCTCCATTTATTACCACCTTCTGTTGCCTATTATTACATTAATTGTTAACCCACTTTACAACCAGCTCATTTATGAGTCTCTTGAATGAAATAGCCTCAGAAGACTCCAGTAATGTCACATCTAATACTCACGCCTCATTTAATTGTTTGCTCACCCAGGCAAAGAGATTGATCAGGTTTCTTCAACGTCATCTTTCTGTGGTAAAGCCAATGCTGCGTTGGATCCTGTAGATCTTTAGGCTATGTTATTCTGCTTTTATATCTGTTCAGGGCCAGTGCAAGAATATTGGTCTCCCTAGGTAAACCTTCAGCCTTACGCCTCTCTCCTCCCAAGATTTGGATAATTAAGCTCAGCAATCGTTATCATCCTAAGATTATCCTTCCCACAATAATCTTGTAAAAATTCATAATTGGGCATCATACTTTTAAATATTAAATTTGCTTTGGATGTATGTTTGTGTTCGTACTCCCTGCAGGTAAAAGAATGGGATGAAAGCTCTGGGTTTGTCTGGGTGTCAGGATCTATTGCTTTGCTTTGACTGTTGTTGTTCTTTGCCTTTGCCCGAAAGCTGCTGCCCTCGATGACCATCTATGCCTCATGGTTGAGCCGGCCCTGATACTGCGTTACTCAAAACAGCTTTTATCCAAAACAATGTATATCAGTAAATGAAAACAATAATTAAAATGCATCTTAAAATATAATGTATCAAAAATATACTTAATCCACATTAAACGCCAACCTCTGATTTTAGCACAATTAGCAGTGGGACTGTTATCTTATATACACTTGAGGTTAACCTGACTGACCTGTGGTTACCAATCTCCTCTTTAATAATATTTTTATGACGACGAACATTTCCTGTCCTCCTTTCCTCTGAAACTGCACCTGTCTCCAAAGTGACTGAACAGAATTCTCAACAGAGTTGCCAAAACCTCTCTGTGCTCCCTTAATATTTTAGGAATATCCTATCCTTTCCAGTTTCAGTTCTGTTAGTCCCATGTAAACCTTCTCTTCTGTAAATTGAGTATTACCTACCCCCTTAGTATGGTCATGCCACCCTGAGTACAGCCGGCTGTGGCTGATCTCAGAAACTAAGTAGGTTTGGGGCTGGTTAGTACTTGAATGGGACACCATTTTGGAACACCAGGTGCTGTAGAGTTGCTGTGTGGAAGAAAGACCTGATAATCTACTTCCTATTACACCTTACCAAGAAAGCCAAGGGGATAATCACAACACAGATAACTGTCCATGGGGTCACCAGGAGTCAACAGCACTTAACAACAACCTACCCCCTTGAACACATATACTGCTGTCAGCTATCAGCAAACCCTCTCTAACTGCTTCTTTGCATACTGAGCAAAAATGTTTGTTCACTATTTTTATCTTTTCCTTTTTAGCCTCCACACATTCCTCCTTCCCTTCCTCCCTTCACTAACATATAAAAGTTGACACTTTGTTTTGTTGTCTTATTAATTTTTTTGTCCTCTTATAATTTTACTGTCCTGATTACCCTCCCTGCTTCCCTTAGCTTTTCCAGATATTCTCCTATCCTTCTCTTTTTGAGATTTTTTGTATCTTTTCAGTGCTAATCTTTTTCCCCTTATCATTACTTGTTTTCAAATCATATTGGGCTGTTTTCTTCTTATTTACTTTTATTTACTTTCCTAAGATAAAGATTTGTTAGACCTAAAATTCCTCCCTTTAGTTTAGGTTACTGTTCTTCCTCTCTGCCTCCCTGCCAGTGCCTCCCAAAGGTACTCCCCCATCTTAACAAAGTTAGTACCTTGAAATCCAGGATCCTGACCTTTCTGTGACCTCTCTCTGCCTTTGCTCTTATATTAAACCACATTATCCAGCGATCATGGGACCACAGGTCACTATGTGTTTATTGTTTGATACATAATCCCAGCTCTCCCTTTCTGTCATTAAGAGATTGATATAATTTATTTACAAAATTCTTAGACACTGCTTATCTGTTTCAAAGAAACAACTGAAGCAGTGTACAATACAATTACAATAAAATAATACTCCTTCCCATCTTCCCTCCCCACCCAACTCTCCAAATCCCTTCTAACCAGCAACAGAGACACCGCTCAAATTCAAAGCATCTCCGTATCTTGGGAAAAGCAAAGTTTTTAACTTTTTAAGGAATGCTCCAGAGGTTTAACTTCAATCGTAAATCATCAGGAGGCTCATTCCCTAATTCTGGACAGTAATAAGCTGTGTTTTAAAACTGTGCATAGAGGTTCCGCATAGTTGCTGCTACACATGTAAAAAAGTTTCACTCCTAATGCGGTAAACTAATGGAATGCAAATTACTGCGGCGTTATAAAAAATGCACAGACAGAATGAGCTATTCAAAGAGTTAATGCGGTGCCTTAGCAGTTAATGTGCAGCAATTTCCAGATTAACGGTTAATGCATAACAGGGCGGGAATGGGCGGGAGCTCGACCTTACAGTTAACGTGGAGGTAATTGCTGCACATTAATTGTTACCATGGTAGATAATATAGCGGTTAACACCATTCGAATAGGTATACAATATCTAACTATATTATGTTATCTACAATGCAGTTAACATGTAGTAATGACATTTCCTCTATGTTCACTGAAAGGAAAACTTCTGGAAACACCCCAAACCGTTAATGCAGAGGTTCTGCAGTTACTGTGAATTAACTTGGGCAGAGAATGAGCCAATCTCCATTCAGTATTCAGTAGTGAAGGGAGATTGGTCCCTTTACTGACAGCTGACACTGAATGGACCAGTCATTGCTGAGGTGCAGCAAAGAAATATGGAAATGCCTGAAAGGGGATGTAATGTGGGTTTACCAAATCATGAGCGAGTAGAACCGGTAAATGCAATGTATGCCCTTGAGTCAGTGCTGACTCCTGGCAACCCAGCAGCTCCTGAGTTTTCGTGGCAGTGTGACCGGAGGTAGATTGCCAGGCCTTTCTTCTGAGGCAATGGAGGGTTGAGTAACTTGCCCAAGGCTACAAGGAGTGCTAGTGGAAATCAAACGCTGGTCTCATGAGTTACCAAGCCAGTGCGCTAACCACTAGGCTGCTCCTCCACTCCACAGAGCAGGTAAATGCAAATGCAACGTGTGCCTTCGAGTCAGTCCTGACTCCTGGCGACCCAGAAGCTCCTGGGTTTTCTTGGCAGTGTGACCGGAAGTAGATTGCCAGGCCTTTCTTTAGGGAATGTTTTTTTTTGCTTACAGACTGTACCAGGGCTAACAAGCATGCCATGAATTAACAGATAGATGATTTAAAACAATTGGAGAATGTATTTTTTTTTACTTGGCAAACCATCAAGATGTGGAATTTGTTGCCAGGGGATGTGGGCAAGCCATCTAACATAGATGGGTATAAAAGAGGATTGGGAATAAATTCTTAGAGAATTCCATAAATCATTTTAAGCCAAGTAGATCTCAGAATACTACTGCTCATCTCTGGGAGGGAACCACAGTTCTGTTCTTTGGGATCTGTATGGTATTTCCTAGTGATCTGGATTGGCCACTGGGTTTGATGGGCATTTGGTTTGACTCAGCATGGCATTTCTTATGTTGTGTTTAAGTATTGGATGTGGCTTCACTTAACATTCAGCCCCCTAGGAGGAGGTAAAAGCCTCTTTCTTTGGGTGTGGTGGGCACATTTGAGAGTCAGGCGAGGGGGTCAGCTCAGCCCTATACGATTTTGTTAATTTGTGGGTTGGGAGAGGGGCACTTCCAGCTCATCTACCTCACCTGGAAGAGGTGGGCAAGCTAGAAGAATCACAGGTAAAACATGCTGGCACATAGCAACCTACATTAACGTTGACTATTTTACTCTATCTCAAGACTGAAATCTTGCATTAAGTCTTCGGGGCTTATGTATACTTCTTTGCATTCATGGGTAATAGCTAGTACCTTTATTATCATAGGATTTAAATAACGGTGCAATAACACATTCTTATGCATAATTTTAGTTGGTGCAAAACTCCCTCCTGCATCAATGGCTAAGCTCTATGCACAAAAAGATGTACATGAACCGGTGCTAAGCTATGTCTAGAGCAGTGGTTCTCAACGCAGTCCTCTGGGACCCCCAGGCCAGTCAGGCTTTCAGGATATCCGCAATGAATATGCATGAGCTAGCTCTGTATCCACTGCTTCCATTGTATGCAGATCTATCTCAGGTATATTCACTGTGGATATCCTGAAAATCCAACTAGACTAGGGGTCCCAGAGGACTGGGATGAGAACTACTGCTCTAGGCATAGTTTAGCATCAGTTCATTTACATCTTTTTGTGCATAGAGCTTAGCCATTGCTGCAGGAGGGAGTTTTGCACCAACAAAAAGCGCTTACTGCATTTTATTATATCAGCTTCTATGTGTATACTGGGATTTTAAAACCAGCTTCTGCTCTTTCAGTCACTGTGTGAATATAACCCCAGATCTCTCACCCAAGTCAGTGTGCATATATTGGTTATTATACCCTCAGCTTTGCCTCCCAGTCACTGTGTGTATACTGGTAATTATAACGCTAGCTCCCTCTCCCTCTCATTGCATGTATATTAGTGATTATAACTCCAGTTCTTGCTCCCTGTCATTGTGCATATATTGGTGGATATAATCCCCAGCTCTCTCTTCCTGTCAGTATACGCATAATGGTGGATATAATGCCTGCTTTCTCCCTGTCACTGTATATCAATGGTAATAACCCCAGCTCTCTCTCTCTCCCTCTCTCTCTTTCTTTCTCTCTATGTATAGCACTCTCTGTATATTGGTGAACACAGTAGCATAGTAAATGATTGCCAGAACACCATTTGCCCCTCAAGTTAGCCCATTTGTGATTTTTCCTCTTAGGGCAGATGAGCATAGACTCTCATACTCAACCCAAACCCGGCTCTCCACCCCAGATGTCCTTTACCTGAAAGTTTCAGTCCATTTCCTGCTACTGCCCTCCATGTCAGTCCCACTCCCAAGCATACCCAAAATCTGTTAAAGTACAGACCTATACCACCTCTGCTGGTCACCTTGGCCAGCTTTCCCTATCTGTGCTATTACCAAATTTTCTAACAATACACATAACTCCCCAAACTAGAAAAAACATTATCTAAAATATCTAGGCTGTCCATGCTCATTGAAGTTTAGGTTTTAACTATCTAATCCAAATCTCTCTCCTTCCCTGTTCCTGTGTGTATATTGCTGGATGCAACCCTGACTCTCATCAACCTTCCCCTAGTGTTGTGTGTATACTGGTAATTATAACCCTGGCTCGCTTTCCTGTCATTGCACGCATACTGATGCCTATATGAGGGGGGGGGGTCTGATAAGTCTCTGGCCTTGTAACGAAACAGAAAACTACGGGCACACTTCAGTTCTGGTGGTCCAAATGATCTCTCTGCAGTTTCATTTTATTTTGTACCAAATAAAATAAGACTTATCAGCCCCCCCCCCCCCACCTTGTAATCCCAGACTCTCCTTCCCTATCAGTTTGTGTACATTGGTTGATATATAACATCATAGTGAATGATGGTAGAAAAAGATCAAATTGACCATCCAGTTTGTCTATTTGCATTTCTTCTACTTTCGATAAATGAGCATATGAATTCCCTAACATTGGTTCTCCAAATCTTTTTCCTAAACTTCCAATATCTTTTCTACCACTGCCCTCCATATCAGTGCCAGGTGCACCAGCATTTGTTAAAGTATCGGCCTGTCCCACCTCAACTGGTAGGCCATTTCAAGCCTTGTCTTCTTCTTCTAGGATTCTTATAAGACCAAACTCAATCCAATACCCAAGTTCCCTTCCATGTCCTACCATGTTTTCTAATAATCCACACGGCTTTCTAAACTGGTGAAGATACTGTCCAAACCATCTGGCCTCCTCATGCTCATTGTAGTTGAAGTTTTAACCATATAGTTCCAATGCTTTCTTCCTGTCTTTGCATGTATCATTGGGTATAACCTCAGATCACTTTCTCTGTCGTTGCGTGTATATTGGTGTATGCAATTCCAGCTCTATCTCCCTATTGTCGGGAGTATATTGGTGGTTATCATGTCAGGGTCCCTCTGTCCCTCTATGTATCAATTAGCCTATGATTGCTGTGATGCTGACTGTTGATGTAAGTTTCTGGAGGGGGCAAGGTTTCCTTCCTCTGAAGCCTGAGCTGTCTCCCTCTCTTTCCTCCGTCCAGTATGATGAGTTGTTACATTTCCCTGGGATGGACGGAATGCCTGTTCCCGGCTTTGGGGATCCTCATGCCGGCAGGACCCTCCAGCACCACTCTCTCAGCCAAAGCTCTCCATATGGATCTGCTGGTGCAGTTCACAGGCCAGTGATGCCCCCGGGACTTGGGAACAATGACAGTCTGAAGAGAGAAAAAGATGAGATCTATGGGTAAGAACCAAGCGACACAGCAGAATAGCAGGAGCCAGACTCAGATATAGTCACATGGGCTTCATGTTTCCATTACTTGATCCCTATCCTGAATTTCAAAAGTAAACTTATTATTTTCCTATGGCACATTTTATTTAAGCACCAAGTGACAGCCTAAATCAGAAAGCAGAGGCAATAGGGGTACTATGAGAAAGCAAAGATGTAAAAATGTAAAGAATGATTAACATTTAGAATTGTGGGTATGACATATAAGACAGACGAAAATAGAACACACTGTAGTATTATTTATACACCATCTGTATGTAAGGAGGTCTTGAATAAAAAAGAAAAACCTTCTTATAATGTGAAAACAGTTTCTGTCTAAAACTAAAAAGTGAAAGTAGAAAAATGAGGGAGTTTGAAGAAGTCACCAGGGATCCATTGCAGGAGAAATCTTGGCATATCTGGACACAATTAGAAAGAGGTTCGTAAATTGCATTTGTAAAGGAATGTCAAACTCAAAGTTAAGACAAAGAAAACTAGTGAATGTGTGCACGTAGGAGTGAAAAGGGTAATAATCAGAGGTAAGAAAGCATTTAGAAAATGGTCCTGGGGTTGTGGATAATACAGAGGGCTTAGAGAGACCAAACATAAACAAAATAAAATCCCCATCTAGTTTTTCAATTTCATGTTTTCTCCTGAGAAATATGAATCTAAAAAAATCTATTAATAATGACTTTGCAAGTTAGGGGTTCCGCCTGTTTTTAAAGTGAACTTTGCAGAACTGTTCAGATTAAATCCTTTCGGTATGTAGGGAAGGGCTTGGGATCACACCTATATAGGAGCACTGAACAAGGGCAGATGAGAATGCTACGATCCATCTAGTTTGCCAAGTTTGCTCCTTGCTACGATGCCAAAGATAGAACCCAGTTGATCGCTGTCTATCTCTGGGGATAGCACTGCTGGAATCCCCCCCCCCCCCACACACATTTTTTTTCTTTTCTCTATTATCTAAGGGGGTAGAACCTTCTCTTATTGACCTAGTTTGCAGCTGTAATTGCCTTGTGGCTCTTATGCTTCAGTTGCACTCAGGGTTTGGTTCTTGGTTGCATAAAGTTTCCCACAACTTGAAGATGCCATATTTATTGATACCTGGGATTTATTGACCCAACAGCTGGTTAATCTCCAGTTGCTTCTGGCTCAGAGGACACAGGGAAATGACAGGTCAATCAGATCTATACATAGGCTTTCAGTTACCAATGCCGGGTAAGCAAGAGGTTAAGATTAATCCTTCTGGACTCGCCAACTGTATGACTTGCCATAACTGTATGAATTTATGCTTGTGTCTGTTTATGTCTGTATATGGGTATATCCATGCCTATGAATATGTAAATATATAATATTTCTTCTATACATTGATATGGATTTACATTATAAAGCACAGAAATATGCATATTTTAGTTATTAGGGTCAGGGTTTAGAGTCAACTGTGTCTGACTCTTTGGAATTAGATTGCACCATGTAAAATTGTGGCAACCTGAAATGGTCTTTTCCCTCTCTTTGGATATTTTCTCAATTTCATAGGACAAGAGTTTGGGAGGGAGAAGGCACAAAGGTGTTATATTTTATTTGATTGTAAAGTTTTGTGATGCCTGGACTGATGGTCCCATCAGGGTCAAATATAGTCACAGTCAAGGCTGGCATCTGCCTGGGCATCAAACAACGGTCCTATGAAACTGTGCGGGAGCTGTCCGCCCTTGCTGTTGCGGGGAGGTGCCGCATATCACTGCACTGCCTCCCACCGGCGACAGCACGGGTGGAGGATTTCCATACTCTTTTGCTAGTACATTGGCGCCGGACTTTGAAAGTGCCAAATGCCCTGCGCCTGCTTGCTTTAGGGTCAAGAACTGGTGCCACTTCAAAAGGATGCCACTGTGCCACTCTGGTTCCCTTGCTCTCTATCCCTGCCTGTGGGAATCAAAATCTGAAATTCAATGATGGGTCCAGTTCTTTTCTCCCAGGTCCCCTCTTCCATGGCTCAGATCTTTGTCTATATTGGGTAGCTCACCTGTATATCTGTAGTCATAAAGATAGAGTTCACACAGTTCTTTGACTTATCTAGAAATCTCTATTGTAGAGATAGCTTTGAGCAGCTTTCTGGAAATGATATTTCAAGCTTTGTGTGTATGTATATAAATAGATAGATTGATAGAGATATTGATTTTTTTATAATTCTTTTTCTGTATTCAGAGACACAGTTCCAGGCATAACGTGTCTAGGGAAGAGCTATTTACAGATTTTCATACTATCTTATGAAACATTCCCTCTGTGTGTAATGGGTATGCTCTTGGTGGCAGGCACCCTCTTTTCCCCTTGTTGGCGCTGGTGTTTGAGAAGTGTGAGCTGGCCACTTGCTCGCCCAGGGACAGCTCGGGCTCCTATCCTGGGGGAGATGTCTGCTCCTCGGACTCTTTCAATGAGGACATCGCAGTCTTTGCCAAGCAGGTCAGTCTGTGTTTGTCCAGGGTTTGTCTTTCACTATACCACGTATCCTGATCATATCCTGGTACCAGCAGCTTCCCCTATCACCCCCCTCTCTCCCGGGCTCTAGATCAGGGGCTGGCTGCAGGACTTTCAGATTTAGGAGTTTTTGAAAGGCAGAAATTAAGAGAGGATTAGAGAGAGAACAAGGATCTTGCTTAATGCTTTCCTAGGAGAATATTTGTGGATTTTCAAGAATGTTAAGGGACAAGGAACAAAAAGAAATGGAAGTAGCTAACAATAGATAAAAAGGAAGGGGGAAGTGGTCCAGAAATGTAAAGTCTAAATGAAAAAATGGCAGAAAGAAAGAAGACCTCTGAGCTCTAGAGAACACGGCGTTTCCTTTCAGGTTTATAGGAGGAATGAGAAAAACAGACTTTTAACTTCCAACTTTCCTTTTATTTTATATTTCTTCTTCTTCTCTCCACCCCGACATGGCTGTCTTCTTCAGATCAGGACAGAGAAACCTTTATTCTCCTCAAATCCAGAACTGGATAATTTGGTAAGAAACAGAAAGCATTTTTTTTTCTCTCCGTTCTTGATTTTTTTTTCCTGTTGTCGGAGATCTGCTCCTTGAGGCAAACATTATTGTTTTGGTTCATTTTCTGGCATCCAGCAAATATTTTTCATCCAAATTGTATGTTTTCACAAAAGCTTGTGGGATCTGGGAATTTATGGGTACCGAAAGAGGGGGAGGGCTGTCGTTTTTAGATTTGTATTAGAAATGAATATATTTGCTATTAACTGAATATGTCTCTGCTCTCGGACCATGTACTGACATACAGGTAAAACAGAGATTTTAAATATCAGCACATACGTATAGATAGTTTGGTTTGGTCCTGTACCTTTTAAAACCTTGCTGGAAAAGCTACCATTGGAGCAGCCTCTTTTCCCTCTAATCTCTCTCCTGAGGCACTGAATGCCTGTGTAAGGGTATAAATAAAACTGTAAATTAAGGAAACCATAAGAAGGGACTGTCTTGTGGGGAAAATCATTTACATATTTTTTTGTAAAAAAAGCTAAAGGAGCCTGCACATCAAGGATTGTTCAGAGCATTTGTGGAGAACTTGGAGAGGGAAGAATGTTATATTCTGCGGTTTTACTGACTGCTGACAGTTTCAGTAAAACTTACAGTTGCAGGACAGCCTAATACTGAGCCAGACCAGGCCCTATGCATACAGCGCAGCGCTGTAAGAGCGAATGGTCTAATACAGGGCACATCTAGAGAGCAGGCTTGCATTATTTGATTATTGTATCACAGCACTAAGCAGCATATTTCTGGCAGTATATTTTTTGTACAATAGAATCGTGGATTATTTTATATTGGGGGCAGCGTAATCGCCAGAACGGGCTCGGTGCTCTTAAACATGGTTCGGTCCAGCTTCTGAGTAACTCTCACAGAATTCTGGGTTCTTGTGACACCATTTCTCTCTTTTGTGTTCTTGATTTCAGATGATTCAGGCAATCCAGGTACTAAGGTTTCACCTCTTGGAGTTAGAAAAGGTATGATATGTCTCTGATTTCTTCCCAAAATAAAATTCTGCTCTGATGCTGACGAGCAACGTATGAAGTGTGTATTTGGTATGAAAGGCCTCGGAGCCATGCGTTATTACAGTCAGAGTCTAACAACAGCACAGAGAAAAGCAGAGCTGGGCGTAGTTAGGGGAATTTTCTTTAATATGTGATGGATGGAAATTATTTTATAATCATTTGATTGGTTGTAATGAGAATTCTGAGGTTTTATAGGAAAAAAAACAGTAGAAAGCGTGACATATTAGATTGCCTTGGTTAAAAGGCCCATGCATTGCTTTTGAAAAGATGCCAGCTTGGCACCCTCCTGTACCTCCTCCTCCAAATAACTCACCAGCTTTGAAAAGTGGAAAAGTCTGATGCCTCCCAAGGACTTACCCCCATACAAAGTTTAGTGCAGTTAAGTCTAGCCATTATAAAGTTATACCGAGGGGAGGGAGGAAACACAAATTGCAACGCAGACATTTAGTACATCTCGTAAGCCTCTCTGTTCTCTTGAATCGAGGCAAAGAGACGTAACTATTTCTCATGTAGCTTGTGTGCTGAAGATGCCATAATCAGAGCACCAGTGAGTTCATTTCTCATGGCGTCTGTGCTGTGCAGTAGAATAATGGATTATTCTGTCACCGTGCTAATCAGAATATTCCCTAAATCAGCTGTAGTGGATTATTCTCTCACAGGTGATGAGCAGCCAATTTCTCATTGTGTCTATAGAATAGAATACTTCCTGGATTTCCTCTTGCTCCGTTGGGCTTCCGGGTCAATCAGAAGAAGGGCTAGATTCTGGCACCATAAACCTTCATTTGAAACTACTTGGGGATTTTCCCCCTTGTTTTATATGCGCTCCCAGACTACTTTGGTCTAGTCACTGCAGTGACAGTTGACTGGGAGCTATGCAGGGAAGTGTCATCATGCCTGATGACAATGACTTCTTTCATTGTAGGAACTGTGATGCCCTTCAGTTGCCCAGTTACCCAGTTCTAGGGGTGAGATTTTTTTTTTTTTTTTTCAGTTTAAATTTCTTTATTGAGAAATATCAAGAAAATTACAGATATCAAAGAAAATACAAACACTAAAAGAACAACCAAACATCCATAGATATCCATAATACAGTCCACGTCAAGAGGAGCATATAAATAGAGGAGGATGCTAACCCAATTCAAATCAAACTCTTTTATAACCTATCTGCTGTCAAGAAAATACTCAATAATTAATTAAGACACCAGAGCACCATTAGATAGAAGGAAGGATTCTAATGCCGATGTCTCCAGAAAAACAAACTTGGCGCCTTTCAAAGTAATAATGCATTTACATGGAAATTTGAGGAAAAACTAGGGGTGAGATTTTAAGCCAGTCCTAGATTTCTGACACGCTCATCCTGATGCATTAGGGAACCTGCAGCACTGATTGCAATGGGTAAAATCAGGGACTACAAATACCTTACTGCACTGCAGTGCAACTTTAAAACCAGAACTGGAAAAAAATCTCATTCTTGAAAATGGGTAACTTGGCATCTCTGGATACACACTGCTGCAGCATCCCCAATCAACCCAGAGAACTGAAGACCTACGTACTAGTAGAGTAGTGGATTATTTTTTCCAAGGCTCCAGTCAGCATATTTCCCACAGCATCTGTGCTGTAAAGTAGAATAGTGGATTATTCTATCACTATCACCACATCCACTAGTGTGGTTCGCACAGTATCTGTCTTGTAGAAGAGTGGCTATTCTGTTACTATGCTAATCAGAATACTTCCTACGATGTCTATGCTGTAGAACTGAGTAACAGGGCAGCCCCCTGGAGCATTCCTCTGGTGGCAGGGGTGCCCCTGGAATATTGGGAGGGCACAAGGATAAAAGTCTTCTTTAGAAACTCAGCCAGTTTGATAAGGTAATGAGCTCATTAGGGGCACAATAACTCCATTGGGTTTTTAACCAGATAATCCCCTTGCTAATGTGGTAATTAACCCTTTGATTCCCGCAGTGTGCCTGCTGGGCATCAAAGGGGATTACAGAGGCCTGGGGGCGGGGGATGGGAGAGGTGTCCTTTGTCAAGGGGGGCTTTGATAATGAAAAAAAGGCCAGAGTTATGCACTGTTTTACAACTGAAGACACACAGAGATGAAAGGCGGTGGATGTGACAGTTTAAAGGACAGATTTAAGGATAGAAAGCTGAAAGGATTGTTGACTGCACAATTTTGAAATAGTGCATTTTCCACCAAACATTTAATTTCCTATAAGTTCTGTAAGGACAAAATACTCAAAACATCCTGGGGCCCTAAAACGAGTGCAAAAATGTGTGAGATATTTGCTCCATTTTAGGCACATACGTTTTTCTGCAGAACAGCTCCATTCTAGAAGTTGCGGGAGTCTTAAGTTCCCGCAAAAATGCTATGGATTTTTTTTTGCATGAAAGGAATGTTTTTTATGTAGCATAAATAAGCTGCAGGTTGTGTCTGCTACAGTAGAAGAACATTCAGAGCTACCGGTAGGTTCCAGGCTGAATGGTGAGGGCGATCACGCGGAGGCCTGGCAGTTTGCCAGAGACAGGAAGCATACAGGTTGTCATTATCAAAGCCAAATGAAGCCACAGGTCTCCCTGAAGGTCATCCAAGAGCTGCCTTTCCTGCCCATAGCCATCTAATTTCAGGAGCATTATAAAGTTGCCAGAACAACCACTAGGCAGACCACTAGGCAGAGGCTTCTTGAGGGTTGCAAAAGCAGTTACTATCAAAGAAAAATAATGGGTCCTAAAGCCACATAAAACTCAAAGACTAATCAGTGCATACTTCTACCTGCAGGGAAAATGGACAATTTATAAGTATCCTTGTAAGTGGCTGTTGGAAATCTCCCTCAATATATTTATTTATTTATTTAATGTTTCTTTTATACTGCGCTATTTAACATCAGTGCGGTTTACAGGTAACACATCTGTGCAGTGCAGGCAGGTCTGCACTGGACTTACAATAAAACGGGGTTCTTTATACAGGGCTAGCAGGGAAACTATGTACATTTTGGCTGTCACAGGCTATATGGGCAGCTCAGCATTATTTACAGGTCTAACAACGTAACTATGTACAATCTAGATGTCTGTCGCAGGGTGTGTGGACAGCTCATCATTATCTACGGTTCGGGTCAGCGATACACAGGGGTGGTGATTTTGAGGGGGTGGGGCTCTTGAAGGCAGGGCTGAAGGTGTGTGAGGTGGCTACGCTGGGGGTGCTGGCTTGGGTCCGGAGTGTGGGTGGCTGTGAGATGTCATCTGGTTCAGTATAATACTGGAGAAACAGATGGTGCTTCAGTGCCCTTCTAAACTGGGAGAGGTTATTGCTGGCCTTACAAAGCAAAGTTTAATATTTAAAAAATATGATGTCCAAATATATGTTTTTATAGGATTGTTCTGGGAGGAATGTTGTTGAGATGATTATGACCTAGCTGCTTCTCCTGCGCCCCCCTCCTTTCTGGGACCTGCAGTGGCCGCAATGACTTTAAAACAGCACCATAGCGCTTACCAAAAGCCTCCGGCCTTCTGCCCCCCTCGATGCAGACTACGTTTTGCATGGAGATTTAAGCCAGTTCTTTCCACCTCCATGCAAAAGGAAGTTTGCATCAGAGCGGCAGAAGCACAAAGAGGACGCGGTGCCAGAGGCTTCTGGTAAGTACCGAAGTGCTGTTTTAATGTCATTGCCGCCACTACAGGCCCCAGAGAGAGGCAACAGTGGGCCACCCCAGAAACACTGGTGCTCTAGGCGACCACTTAGTTCGCCTGTCGGCTAGTATTGGCCCTGCAGCTTGTGCTATGTGCATGCAGTAAGTTCCAGAGCTTGATGGAGCAGGTCATTTGTTTTTTGTTGTTTCCATGCCTTCTGTGCTTCGTTTCAGCCCAGTAAGATTTAGGAGAGTACTGGACTGGCTGCTACGTCTGTGGTAGGTTTAGTAGCAAGTGGGCAGGACAGCCAGAGGCTGACCCAAGGGTTTCTGCTGCCCCAGGTAGAAGCCCCAGCTGTGCCACTCCCCTCCCTCTTCCAGCCTGTGGAAGGTCATGTGCGCCAGCACACATGGCCCGCTGCTTATGACCCCCTCCGACACAACTTCCTGTTGGAGGGGGGATCAGAAGTGGCAGACCATGTGTGCCGATTCATATGGCTTGCCGTGGGTGCCGTACTGTATTGCCCATAGAGGTCTTCTGCCCTAGGCAGCTGCCTAGTGGATGGGCTGGCCCTGGCCACAGATGGACAAAATAGGGAGGGCGAGAAGTGGGATAGGGGGAGAATGGTGGAAGCAGAAAGCGAGAGAGAGAAAATTAAAGAGCGATAGCGAGATATACTGAAACCTAGAGTAAGTGTTAGCATATTCTTTTAGCAACTGTATGTAAAATGTGCAGGTGGGTACCGAAGAGGCAGTGAAATGATAGATGATGGACATGATGAGCAATGCATGGAGAGACCAAGGGAGCACCGGAGAATACCGAGGGCATCCCAAATCTCTAACATCAATTACTCTGACACTTGCATGCGAAGCAGCCGGAAGAGGCGCAGTCCATCATTTCCTGTACGGCTTGGAAGCGACACTGTGGACACCCGAGGCTGGGGCAGCTGCTTGTCTTGCTTCATTTCAGGGATAGATGCCAGCAAACCTGGGCCAGCAGAGAACCGCTTATAATCCTGCTGCCATTACCACAGGCCTCGCGGCTTCTCCTCTAGCATGAGGTGGAAACTCTCAGGAGAGTGATCGTGCGGCTTATTCTGCACCTAGGCCCACCTCATGCGGCATCATAAATCATTTTTGTCACCAAAGCCTTAACTGTCCAATAAAAGATTTTCATAATATTTTGAAAGTTCCCTTTAAGATGATTTTAGGAAGGTGCAAAGATCACAAACAAGTTGTTTTTTTTTTTAAATAGGAAAGATATGAAATGCTGTTCATATTTTTTTATCGTCTTCAGATAAAAACGTTCTCTTTAATAACCAGATTTTATCAGGGAACCGGCACAAGTAGTCTCCAGAAGGCTCTTTATTTTTTTCAACCTATATATGGCACATGCTGCAGCACCCCCTATAGCTGAAAGGGAAGGATGCAGCTCTCCATTCAACGCTATCCTTTTATCAGTCACTAGGTGTCACCACTGGTTCTAACCTGTGCCCAGTCCAAAATGCCAGAATTCAAATCCAAAATGGAATTCAGGTAAAGTAAGATGCTGGACACTGGCTGACCATTCCACAGACCCTCTTCATAGCTTGGAAGAGGTAGGCATTTTCTTACCCACCAAAATGTCATCCTCAGTTACTAAAATATCAATTTAAATTAAAAATCTCAAATTTTAGCAAATTCCGTATAACTATTTTGCTCTTAGAAGCTGACTTTTATTCATTGTTTTTCAGGTGCATGACCTGTGTGATAACTTTTGTCATCGCTACATCACCTGTCTGAAGGGGAAGATGCCCATCGACCTGGTGATCGACGACAGGGATGGTGGTTCCAAATCAGACCTGGAAGATTTCACAGGCTCTTGCACAAGTCTTTCAGACCAGGTAAGAGACTGCCAGCTGTGCTTCCTGAAGAGTTCATGCCCGGTATAATGTATTCCTCCTCCAGTATGTATATTGCATACAGTACATTCCCAGTGCATTCTATATTGTACGCCTACTGCAGTATTTAGATTCAAAACAGTACGTTTCCAGTGAAGTATTTCCATTCTAAAGTGCACTATCCCTAAAGGATGTACATTTTTTTCAGTCAGGCTGTGAGATATCTTTCTCCCCAGTCCTATCCACCACATCTCTCAGGAAGGATTAAGTCCCTGTTAAATCTGGGTGTAGCCATCATGGTAGCTTTCATCCTGCTGGACCTCCTACCTCTGATCCTCTTGTTTTCTGGCAGCTGGTTCTTGATGCATCATGAAGTTTAGTCTCTTGATACCACTTGAACTCACATGCTGCTGGTTTGGAGGAATCGTCACAGGCAGGGGGCAACAGCACTGCCAAGTTCACTTGCCCCTCTATCATCATGGCTATGGCCCTCAGAAAGAAGACCAATTGTATCACATCTGGTAGCATCATACTGAACAATCATACTGTATGTATTCTGAGTAAATGTGCTCCATCAACCTGATTGAGGCTGGCATAATCAGCTGACGGATGGCCATGCTGAACATGTATACCAACAATGCAACAGACAATATCACTTATCTGCTGGATGACATTTTTCCTAGACCTATCCTCCTGCAGTTTTCACCATGATCTAGGAAGAATGCTTGACTATATTATTCAGACATTAGAACAGATGAACCTTAGATAGGCAAAATCCTTCTTGATAATCTTAAAAGCCAAGCACAACTGGTCTTCCCCAGGTCATTGCAACTTAGATGTATCACCAGAGCACTTGGAGGGCTTGTTGTTCCAACCACTGTGATAGGTAGGGATTATCTGGCACCATCCCACCATATCATCTGAATTCCTTTTACTGCTAAACTGAGGTTCTGGCCATGAAACTTCTCATGTGCTCGCACACTAGCCCATATGGTAAAGGAACAGCCCATGATCCACACTGTCTTGGTCCACCCTGTCACACCTGCAAAATCAATATATAGGTCGGAGGTTATAGTACATTGTAAATGATGGCAGATAAAGACCAGTATGGTCCATTTAGTCTGCTCAGTAAGGTACCTAGTGTTGTACCCATTACTCCATGCAGGTTATTTTCTCGATTTCTTTAGGGTTGTACCCACTGCTCCGTGCAGGTTATCCTCTTGACTTCTTTAGGGTTGTACCCACTGCTCCGTTGAGGTTGCCTACCTCGATGCTTATATTTAGGCTTGTTCCTGCTGCTTCGTGAAGGTTATCCGTTGATGTCTTGGTTTAGGGTTGAACTGCTGCTCTATGAATGTTATCCCTCTCGATGCCTTTTTAGGGTTGTACCTGCCACTCCATGCAGGTCATTCCCCTCTATTTGTTGAAGTACAAAAGTTATTTAAGTTTGTTTTGATTCCAACCTCTTGCTCTGAGTCTGCTTCCCACCCACACTTGGTTCAGATAATGAATAACAAGAACCATCCCCTTCCAAACTCTACATAGCCAGACTTATTAGTGCCCCAGTTCTAAAGGAATGGGTAGTGTTTGCTTTCTAGAATACTACCTTCAATTGATACTTGGTGAGTGGGGTCAAATCTCTACGTAGCAGAAAGGTGACAAATCAGTTTGCTGCAGGGATGTACACATCTGCCTACTTGATTTGTTTTTCAACCTGTACACCTTCTTATGGAGCTTTACCCCATACAGCGCTATACTGTCTAATAGTTTAGCAGTGCAGCCCCCATTCTTTTCAGATGAGCCCACTAATTTGCTTAAGTGGAGGTCTCCAAAAAGACCAGGAAAATAACAATAGAAATAGAACAAATGATATGATACAAGTGTGTTCAAAGGTTTAGACATCCCTTGTCAAACTCTATGTTCACTGAATCGCTAAGTGAACTGAAGCTTATACCGTCTCTAGGGGAAGGCAATGGCAGTGGGGGTGTACTATCAACCACTTGGCCAGAGTGAACAAATGGATGATGAAATGCTCAAAGAAATCAGGGAAGTTACAGTACAGTAATAATAAAGTTACAGTACAGTAATAATAATGGGCGATTTCAATTACTCCGTTATCGACTGGGTCAGTGTCACGGCAGGACATGCTAGGGAAATAAAGTTTCTAGATGAAATAAATGACTGCTTCTTGGAGCAGCTGGTTAATGAACCAACCAGAGGGAAAGCTATTTTGGACCTAGTCCTTAGTGGAACACAAGGTCTGGTGCAAGAGATAAGGGTGTTGGGGCCATTTGGCGATAGTGATCATAGCATGATCGTGTTTGATTTAATAAATGGAGGAAGGACAGTCAAGAAATCCACAGTACTACCTTTTAACTTTCAAAAGGGAGACTATGATAAAATGAGGAAAATAGTTAAGAAAAAACTAAAAGGAGCAGTTTCAAAGGTTAACGATTTACATCAAGCATGGGTGTTGTTTAAAAATACTATCTTGGAAGCCCAGACCTGCTGTATTCCACGCTTTAAGAAAAGTGGAAGGCAGTCCAAAAAACTGCCAGCACGGTTTAAAGGTGAGGTCAGAGAGGCTGTTGTTGCCAAAAAAGCATCTTTCAGAAAATGGAAAAAGGAGCCAAATGACAAAAACTGGAAACAGCATAAGCACTGGCAAGTTAGATGCAAGGCATTGATAAGGCAGGCAAAGAGAGAATTTAAGAAGAAGCTTGCCGTGGAAGCAAAAATGTGTAATAAAGACTTTTTCAAGTACATTCGTAGCAAAAAAAACCTGTGAGAGAGTCAGTTGGACTAGATGATAGAGGGGTAAAAGGGTCACTAAGAGGGGACAAGGTCATAGCGAAGAGACTGAATGAATTCTTTGCTTCAGTCTTTACTGAGGAAGATGTAAGGATGTTACCCATGACTGAAATGGTATTTAAAGGTGATGCCGCAGAAGAATTGAAAGAAATATCGATATACTGGGAAGATGTATTTTATTTATTTATTTATTTAAAGTCTCTTCTATACCGTGCTATTCAATATCAGTGCGGTTTACATACAACAGTATCTTATACAGTGCAAACAGGGCTGCTCTGTATTTACATAGAACAGGTACTATAACTTGGACAATGCTGGGTTAACTATTTACAGAGTATACATAAATCTTTACAGAGTGCAAGAGTATATACATGCTGCTATTTACAAGGTGTGCATAATCAAGGCTGGTGCCACTACTACCAGGGTAGGGGTATATGCATGCTGCTATTTACAAGTAAGCATAGTCAATGCTGGAACCAATGGGTGTATTACAACTATTTGATAAACTGAACAGTAGCAAATCACCTGGACCAGATGGTATATATCCAAGGGTGTTGAAAGAACTGAAATATGATATTGCAAACCTACTATTAATAATCTGTGAACTATCATTAAAATCATCTGTAATACTTGAAGACTGGAGGTTGGCCCATGTAACGTCAATTTTTAAAAAGGGTTCCAGGGGTGATCTGGGAAATTACAGACTGGTGAGCCTGAAGTCAGTACTGGGAAAAATGGTAGAAACCATTATAAAGAACAAACTTACTAAACATGTAGATAGTCATGGCTTAATGGGAGACAGCCAACATGGCTTTAGCCAAGGAAGGTCTTGTCTTACTAATTTGTTATGTTTTTTTGAAGGTGTGAATAAACAAAGGTAGGTTGGTTGATATAGTGTATCTGGATTTTCAGAAAGCCTTTGACAAGGTCCCTCATGAGAGACGTTTGGCAAAACTAAAAAGTCATGGGATAGGAGGCAGTGTACTATTGTGGATCAGGAACTGGTTAAAAGATAGAAAGCAGAGGGTAGGGCTAAATGGCCAATTTTCCCAATGGAGAAAGGTGAATAGTGGAGTACCCCAGGAATCTGTGCTAGGTCTGTTGCTTTTTGACATATTCATAAATGATCTGGAAATGGGAATAATGAGTGTGGTAATCAAATTTGCAGATGGCACAAAATTATTCAAAGTTGTTAAAACCCATGCGGATTGTGAAAAATTGCAAGAGGACCTTGATAAATTGGAAGACTGGAATCCAAATGGCAGATAAAATTTAATGTGGATGAGTGCAAAGTTATGCACCTAGGAAAAAACAACCTAAACTATGGTTACACGATGCAAGGTTCCACATTAAGAACCACCACCCAGGAAAAAGATTTAGGCGTCATTGTGGATAACATGTTGAAACCCTCCGTCCACTGTGCAGCGGCAGCCAAGAGAGCAAACAGAATGCTAGTTATCATAAGGAAAGGAATGGAGAATAAAACAAAGGATATTATAATGCATGTTGTGACCACACCTTGAATATTGTGTGCAATTCTGGTTGCCGTATCTTAAAAAGGGTATAGTGTTATTAGAAAAGATACAGAGAAGAGCAACCAAAATGGTAAAGGGGATGGAAGGATACCCCTATGAAAAGAGGCGAAAAAGGTTAGGGCTCTTCAACCTAGAAAAGAGACAGCTGAGGGGAGATATGATATAAATTAAAGAATGGAGTGGAACTTGTAAACATAAATCGATTGTTTACACCATCAAAAGACTATAGAAAGACTAGGGGACATGCAATGAAGCTACAGGGTAACCTATTTAAGACTAATAAGAGAAAATATTTTTTCACTCAACATGTAATCAAATTCTGGAATTCATTACTGGAGGATGTAGTAAAAGCTGTTAGTGTAGCCAAATTTAAAAAAGGTTTGGACAAGTTCCTGGAGGAAAGGTCCATAAACTAAAGGGGACCCGGGATATCCACAGCTTGCCCCAATACAAGCATTGTGGAACCTACGTCTTTTAGGGAAACTGCTAGGTCTTTGTGACCTAAACTGGCCAATGTTGGAAACAGGATACTAGGCTTGATGGACCTTGGTCTGACCTAGTATGACATATCTTATGTTCTTATGTTACATGGTACAAAGGTTTCTCTGTTGACAAGTAGGATGGATGGCCCAGTTGGTGACATCATCCAAAGGGCATCAGGATGGCCAGCTCTCCAGAGCCCAGAAAAGTCATGAGTACTGTTCCCATACTCCTTGCAGCCCTTGCCTGCTCCAGTTGCACTCATTTGCTCAAGTCAACCAGACATGTAGTGATGCTGTCCTCTTTGAAATTATTTACTCTTCTCTAAACATGTCTGGCAAGCCTGGCTTCAAACCCTGTGATATTCATGACCTCTGCATCCGATGCTTAGGGGCTGGACACAATACCTCATCTTGTCCTCTATGCACCTCTTTGCCACCCAGGGTGAAGACATACCATAGGTTGTCTTTGTAGGAGTGCCCCCAATGGTTCGGTAAGACTTCTGAACAGCCTGCTTACCCCTCTGCTGTCTTATTACTTAACCCAGGAACCACCTTCGAAACAGCATAATATGTAATGACAACCAAGGTCAAATTTTGCCTATAAACAAATAAAGGTTTACAAGAATAAACTCATTCAATAGATTCTGTTGTATTCTGTTTATGATATTTTTCTAAGATTAAAATTCTTTAAGAAATTATTTTTCCTATATATTTTAACTTAAATGTGTTGACATTGAAATTTTAAATTGATTTATTTGGACTAAGTGATAAGTGGATAACAATGTATTTATGCCAGACTTGGACAAACCACCCATCTGAGCAGTAGCATTATGGGACAGTGTGGCAGGAGAGGATCACATTTCTGTGACAGCAACCACACTGGCATTACCTGCACAGAAGAAAGGCCTGGCAGTCTATTTCCTATCTTGCCTGAAAACCCCAATGGATAGCCACAACAAAACAAACTGTGATATAGTGCTGGGAGATAAACCCCTCAGGTCAGAAGGTACTCAACAAGCTACTGCGGAAGAGCTGAAGACTCTTCAGAGTAAAGCCAGCATTTATGATGCGGTTGAAACAAAGCCCTCGGGACATCTGACTGTTGATATAGCTGTTCCTGAAATGAGAATCAGAAGCTGCAAAGATGTATTACATAATGGGACATGGAACATATGAAGCATGAACCAAGGAAAGCTGGAGATGATCAAAAACGAAATGGAATATGCACAATCTGATCTGTTGGTTGCCAGCAAACCGAAATGGACTGGGATTGGGCACTTTAAATCTTTAAATTCCAGTATACCATGCCGGAAATGAAAGACAAAGAAGAAATGGTATTGTATTTATAATTAAGAAAAAGCTTGCAAGAACTGTAATGAAATATAATGCAGTCAGTGAATGCTTAATTTCTGTTCATCTATGAAGGATGCTCATCAACACAACTGTTATTCAAGTATATGTTCCAACGACAGATGCAGAAGAGGTTGAGGTCAATCAGTTCTATGGACAAGTACAAGCCAAAATCGACAGAATATGCAAACAAGATATACTGATAGTCTAGGTGACTAGAACGCAAATGTTGGGAACAAAGAAGAAGGCAAAGTGGATGGAAAATATGGGCTTGGCAACAGAAATGAAGCTGGAGAAAACCTGATAGAATTCTGCAAGGCCAACATTCAATTCTTCTCAAGCACCTTCTTCCAGCAACACAAGTAATGACTGTAGATATGGACTTTGCCCAATGGATTTAACAATAATCAAATTGACTGTGGAAGTCAATGATGGAAAAGCTCAATAACATCAGCAAAGACAAAACGTGGAGTTGACTGTGGTACAAATCACCAGCTCCTAATATGCAAACTTAAGATAAAACTGAAAAAGAGGAAGTCTCCATGAATGTAACAAAGTATGACATTGAGAATGTACCACCGCGGCAATTAAAGTCTCCCTAAGAAATTAATTCACTGCTTTGGATACAAATGACAGAGTACCAGAAGACCTATCAGATGCTATCAAGAAAGTTGTGCTTGAAGAAAGTAAAACATTTCTGCAAATGTTGAAAAAGCAAAAACGGCCAACATGGATGATAGAAGAAACTCTGAAAATTGCTCAGAAATGCATAGAAGCTAAAGCCAGAGGAGAAAGACAGGTAGTCACAGAACTTAAGAGATTTCCAGAGTACAGCAAGACAAAATAAAGAGAAGTACTACAATTATGCATATAAGAGAATAGAATTATAGGAAGAACACAATCAACTTTCCTGAAGCTACAAGAGTTAAAATGAAAATCCCAATTTCAAATTAAAATGCTAAAAGACGCTCAAGGATGCATGTTGAATGATGCCGAGAAGATTAAGAAAAGATGGAAAGCATTATCAAAGAACAAAGTTCCGGCTATGGATGGCATTCCCATCAAAGTATTACAGCAATCAGATGCAGCTATTACACTACATAAAAGGCTCTGTCAAGAAATTTGGAAAACAACCTCATGGCCGACTGACTGGCAAAAGATCTGTGTTCATACCAAACTGAAGAAAGTTGATCTGACTAACTCTGGAACTTATCGCACAATTGCTCTCATCCCACAGTTGTGGTCAACATTAATGGCACCCTTGCATTTTAGATATGTTCTGTACAATATCTTGAGAAATAATTGGAAATATTCCAACTGTATGTCATCATAATACTTTAATAGTATTTTCAAAGGTATACAACAAAAAAAGATGCCTATGCAACTTAGATGTAGTAATTTCTGAGAAAAAAACCTAAATATAACCTGGATAGGATTAATGGCACCCTTCAGTAATATTTGGTTGCATAACCATTGGCAGTGATGACATCCTCCAAATGTTTCTTGTAGCCATCTATAAGTTTCATACATCTGTCTGCTGTAGTTTCTCCTACTCTTCAACTGCGATTTATTCCAGCTCATGAATGTTTCCAGGATTCCTTTTAGCAATGGCAGATTTCAGCTCTTTCCAAAGGTTCTTGATTGGACTGAGATCAGGACTCATAGCTGATCTTTTTAAAACAGTCCATTTTTTTCTTTTTAACCATTCATTTGTACTTTTGGATGTATGTTTTGGGTCATTGTCCTGCTGGAGGACTCATGACCCTCGACCCAGACCTGGCTTTTTGACACTAGGCAGCATATTTTGCTCCAAAATACCTTGGTAGTCCTCTGACTTTATGATTCCTTTAATACATTCCAGGCCTTCAGTTCCTGAGGCAGCAAAACAACCCCACAACATTATGGAACCTCCACCATATTTAACTGCAGGAAGGGTGTTGTTTTTCCTTATAAGCTTAATTTCTTCACATGTAAATGTATCGCTGGTCTGCATTACCAAAGAGCTCAAGTTTGGTTTCATCTGTCCACAGAACATTTTCCCAGAAGGATTGTGGTTTCTCAAAGTGGGTTTAGACAAAGATCAGGCATGCCTTCTTATGTCTGTCTTTGAGCAGTGGTGTCCTCCTTGGCCTTCACCCATAAAGTCCTTCTTTGTTTACTGCATGGTATAAGTTGCGGGTTGAAACCACCATTCCAAATTGCTCCAGGTTAGCCTTAAGCTCTTTGGATGTCGTACGTGGTGTTTTTCCAACAGTTTGCACTAACCTTTGAAGATTTCTTGGATTAATTTTCCTCTTCCCAGCACATCCTGGGAGGTTTTTGACAGTTCCATGAGCAGAAAACGTCTTAATAACATAGAAACTGTAGACACAGGAATCCCAGGGTCTATGGAGATAGCCATGTACCCCTTTGAAGTTTGATGTTTGGTGATAATGGCATTTATGATGGTCTCAGGCAGCTCTCTTGTCTTCACCATTGTGAAAATGGGATGGGGAGTGAATGCAGCCATATTAAATATAAGAGCCATCATTCATTGGTTGATTCAAGTCATGTGAGTACTGACAATTGATCACAGGTGCGTCTAATTTTACTGCAATAGGAATGTAGTTCTTCTGTTCAAACTGATTAGAATTGTGTATAAGGATGCCAATAATCATGTCCTGGCAATGTCACAGTTTTTATACTCTTTCCTTTTTTAGTTGGTCTTGCTTTATTTAATTGTTTCATGTGTCAAATATGTGTCCATATATAGTCCAAAACCATTTCACTGGCCATTATTTTTTAGGAGCTATTGGAAATTAAGGGGTTGAACTGCAAGGATGCCAATAATGTTGACCACAACTGTACATGCCAACAAGATTCTACTCAAGATCATTCAGTGGAGACTACAATCATACATGGAACGAAAAGTGCCAGAAATGCAAGCAGAGTCCAGGAAAGAGCGAGGAACGGAAGACATTATTGCAGATATGAGATGGATCCTTGAAATGACAAAATAATGCCACAAGGATATTCACATGTGCTTCATTAACTACAGTAAGACCTTTTGATTGCATAAATCATGAAAAACTCTGGGCCACATTAAGACGCATGGGTATACCAAAACATCTGATAGTTCTCTTGCACAACCTTTATGTTGATCAAGAAGCAACAGTTTGGAACAGAACAAGGAAAAACAGAATGGTTTAAAATCAGAAAAGGTGTACTACAAGGCTGCATATTTTCCTTATATCTGTTCAATTTATATGTAGAAGAAATCATCAGAGAAGCAAGATTGTATGAAAAAAAGAGGTGTGGAGATTCGTTGAAGACTCATCAACAGCATTCACTATTCTGATGAAACTACATTGCTGGTTGAAAGTGAAGACAATCTGAAACATCTGCTTCTCAAGATTAAGGAACATAGTCTTGAAATAGGTCTTCACCTTAACATGACGAAGACAAAGATCCTGAAACTGGCAAAATCAATCATTTCATTCTTGATGGAGACGAAATAAAAATAGTAGACAACTTCAGTCTGCTTGGATCCATAATCAATAATGCAACAGCAAACAATCAAGAAATTTGATGATGCATTGCTCTTGGCTGAATGGCTATGAAGGGCCTAGATAAGATTTTCAAGTGCAGAGATGTATCTGTGCGTACGAAAATTCAACTTGTCCAAGCCATGGTATTTTCAATAACGTCATATGGATGTGAAAGTTGAAGTGTGAAGAAGCAAGACAAGAAGAAAATTGATGTCTTTGAATTTTGGTGCTGGTGAATAATACTGTGACTCGTATACCATGGACTGCCCAAAGAACAAATAAAACTGTACTGGAGGAGATGAAACCTGAGCTTATCTTGGAGGCTCAGATGACAAGGCTTTAGTGCATGCAATACAGGCAGTGCATGCAAATCTATCTTGTGCATACTGATTGTGGGTAACCTGAAAAACAGACTGGTTAGGGGGGTACACCAGCACCAGCTTGAGAAACACTGGTCAATTATTTTGCTTTGACAGCTGTTGCACAACCTAGCCTTGCCTAATGGTTGGGCCAGCCCTGGGGAGGATCTATTATGCTTTGGTGTTGTGTGGCAGCCAACAGAACAGGAAATATCGGGAGGGTGAAAGGAAGAATGGATTCAACTAAATATCAATATATCCAGGCTGAAAAGAGGATGGATATTTCAGCAAGACAACAGTCCAAAACATATCTCAAAATCAATTGTGTTCCTTCATCCATATTTTAGAAATGGCCTAAAACCTAGCTTGAAACAACAGAAGAAAAAATAAAGGTCCATGGCAAAAAGAAAAAGGGGAAGGGGTCAATGAAATTGTCACAGAGCAAACTAATTGCCACAGTGTAGATTTATTCAGCCCAAAATCTGAATAAATCTACTCTATGACAATGAGTTTGCTCTGTGGCAAGTTCATTGACCCCTCCCCCTTCATCCTTTTGTCCTCAAGCCTAGCTTGGTCTGTTCCATGTGCTGTAGGTCACAGAAAAGTGAAATATGCTCAGCCCGATTTTCAGCAGCATTAACCAGTTAGTGCTGCTGCATATTCCCACAGACTGTCTAAAAACACACGTAGTTAAAACCAGGGCGGTCTGTGGGAAGATTGGGGGTGGTGCTGATCATTATCTGGTTAGCAGCATTATTCAGCCACTAACTAGATAAGTTAACCAGCCTTTAACCAGATAGTGACACAACTGTCTGCTGAACCCAAATATTCGGCGCTGGAAACCAGGTAAGTTCCGGCACTGAATTTACAGGTTTAAATAAAGAGTCAGTGGCTTTAATAGCTACCTCTGCCCTTGCTGAATATGCACCCCTAAAGTTTTCTTGAGACACAAAGGAAACTGACAACGACGAAAAACACTGACAGATCATAGAAAATGAAAAACATCTTCAAAAATATGGGAGAGCTTTATTTTCATGTCCATTCAGCAGAGCAGGAAACTCTTTTCTGGACACAGGAAATAGTTGAAAGTTGTTATTTCTAACAAAGGTGTAGACAAAGTACTGACTGAAAGGGTGGCCAAACTCTTGCATCTGCTATATTCACTGTTTTCTTATTTAATCTGTAGAAAAATTGCAAATAAATGATACTTATGCATTACAATTTACAGAAAGATATCTGAGATACTATTTAAAACCCTAAGCTGGCCAGCCAACAAGGGTCTGACTGGCTAAGGGGGCAGACCATAATATTCAGCAGCACTATCTGGAGAGGGTCGCTGGATTTATCCAGACTGCCCCGGGACTGTCTGGTTAGTGCAAGGATAGTCTGTGGGCAAAGTGGGTGTGGATACCAGTGTGTCAATACTTACCTGGTTAGTGTGATTTTTCCATAACTCTTGTCCATTCAACTTAGGCCACATGAAAAGTGCCAACTAAAATCGCTCAACGTGGTGTAAGTGCTGGCATTTACCCAATTAGTGCCATTCAGCCTGGATATTCAGCAGCAGCTCCTATCTGAATATGCCACTGAATGTCCCGCTGACGTTTAAGTGCCACAGCTCGCTGTCATGGTGGTTGAAGATCAGCACTTTTGAAAATGGAGCCCATCATGTTAACTTTGCGCATAGCACCGCCTAACTGAAATTCGGGCACATATTGTTTAGTCAGTGCTCAGTGGAGTTTTTTTCACAGAGGATGCGGTCAAAGTTAATAGCATGACTGAGCTTTAAAAAGGTTTAGACAATCTTCAGGACAGGTTCATCAATGCTAAGGTTACCAAATGTCCCCGATTTTAGAACTGTGTCCCTGACTCCCACCTGTTGGCAACCTCCTGTCCCCAATTCCAGCAATAGGGACAGAGGGGATAGAAAAAAAGTATTTTCAATCTAGTGATTTGAATGTGTCAGCTTTTAGAATTTGCATCCGTTATCTTTATATTTTGCACAGTATGGGGAAAATGCATCACTATTTCTGTTTCTCTGTTGATTTGTCTGCTTGGAAGTGATATTGTTGTTGTCATGGGATGAATGGGGAGGGAGCAGGGTAATGATTCCTCTTCCCTCCTGCTTTGTCGCTCAAACCTGGAACTAAGGTGCCCCCCTCCCCCCACCCCCTCCCCACACACATTTGCACTTAGGATGTGTCCCAGATTTTCCTGCAAAAAAATCTGGCAAACCTTAATTAATGCTTATTAGCTAAGCAGGTACAGGGATTGGGGAATGAGCAACAGGGAAGGATGTGATCTTCCAGGTGCTTACAAGTGATCTGGATTGGCCGCTGTTGGGAGACAGGATACTGGGCCTGATGGATGGGTGGTCTGACACACCTGTTATTTGCATATGTTCTTTGGGACTGGCACAGTCCATGGGTTTTTTAAGGCAGTTCTTCTGGGGACCCAGAGCAATGAAAGTCCCCCTCAACAGTATTCTGAAAGTCCTCCACAAAGGATCAGTTTCAAGTCCCTTTCAAGCGGATTCTTACTCCATAGATCTCTAGTCCTCTTACCTCATGAGAGGTGATTAAAAACGAGGAAGAACAGAGTTCAGCTGTCATTGTTCCAGAGACTTTATCCTGCTCTTTCTTTCTGTGCTCCTTCAAACTGAGAGAATATATCAATAAATCTACCTTCACTGTTTTACTTGTGAGTCGCGCGAGAATATCAGTGCACAGCTAGAAACAGTCACATAAGGTAACCTATCGCACCCTAGAGTTGGATCCTCAATCAGATGGAGGGTGAAATGGAAGCCCTTGACTGGTCAGAGCTGTAGTTCCCCGATGACTTCTTCAAGTTGGACTCAGAATCAAAGATGCTTGCTACTCTTCTGCTGCATGACCCGTGACCCTGCCTGACACTCCTGGGTCAAGATTCAGGGCTTCTGCTTCGTCTCATCTTCCACACTTTTGCTACTCATATTGGCCATGCAGGTACCTTGGGCCCCCAGGGACTTACCCTCAGCCATCAAACAATCTGTTTCTGTGTTGTCATATGCCCACATGACCTTCTGTTGTTCTGTCCTGTCTGTACTCCAATGCTATGTCTTGCCCTGGCCTTACTCAATGTCATGATCCATTTGAATGAAAGGGAGTCATGCTGGCTGTAGGAGTGGTGTGTGTCCATGTGTGAGCTCCATGGATGCCTCTATATCCCTTCCCAGTCAGTCTGAGCATAATTATATAAAGCACATTACGCATGTAAAGCATGTTTTACACTTGCAAATGATTCTTATAAGATTATGTAAGTAAGTATATAAGTACAAGTATGCATGCCAAGAGCACATGTACTTCTATACAGAGTGCATACAGGTGTCCCCAGGGGCATGGTTTGGGTAGATCAGGGCAGAATTGTGATGTATGTGCATACTTTATAAACCACGGGGGGATATTCAGTGATGAACATGAAAACCACGGACATCAATAATAAGAGAGAGTTGAGACTTCCGGTGACGTCATCCACCTGAATGGCGGCGTAGCGCGGGAGCTCCGCCACCAATGAGCTAATTAAAGCTGCGATAGCCCCTACGGGCATTGTTTTGGGCGGAAAGGAGAGCGGGAGAGGCTAAGGGAGAGCTGCCCAACCTCACCGGTGACCCGAGAGAGCGGAACGCTGAACGCGCCGCTGGAGCGGCAGCTAGGCACCGCGTGGGAAGTGCGGCCTAACGGAGGTGAGCCGACCACGAGAAAGCGGAGTTCGCCGGGAGGTGGGCTGAGAGAGCGGCAGAAGCAGAGGAGCACTCCGTCCAGGGAGCAGCCTGCTTTAGTCGGGGAGAGTTGAAAGCAAGGCTAAAATAAAACCTCCCTGCACAACGCTGTGGTGCTTAGCTTTATCGGAGGAGTGCAGTCGGCCACGTGGTGGGGGCAGAGCAGTGGCAAGAACCTGCGCCAGGCTGCAACCTACAGGCAGAGGAAGGCAGTGGGAGAAGTGGCACCAGCCAGGTGAGGAGTAGAAGTGGGCCCTCCGGGAGGCTCTTCAAAAGCCAGATATCACCTGGGAAGAGCATCAGCCGTGGTGGAGGTCCGGGTATAACGCCTAGCCGCTCCCCTCATCCAAGAGCAAAAGGAAGGAGGTGAGCCCAGAGTGCAGGCCCGGTAGTCGGCTGGGGGTGCAGGGCTCAGACCTATCTGGGAGAAAATAAGTGCCAAAAAGAGGGCTTGATGAAAAAGAAACTAGCTGAATTCAGGTCCCCCTATGCTACGTCTAAAGGAGGGAAGGAAGGGGAGAAACCTGGCAAACCAGAGAAGGAAACCCCACACAGCCCGGGAGCGAGTGAAAGTGGCGAGGAGTGCTTGACAGCAGCGGAACAGATTAAGCAGTGGCTTCTCGAGTTAAAGGAAGAACTGAAGGTGGAGATGTGTGGGGTGAAAAATGAGATCATGGAGGCCGTGCGGACGATGCGCCAAGACATCCTGGAGCTGGGCGAACGAGTGGACGAAGCTGAAACTAGACTGGATAGTCAAGGAGAGACTCTGACGCAGCTCCAGCAGAGCTGGGATGAACTGCAGACGACGCAAGAGGCCCTTAAAGCCAAAGCAGAAGATCTCGAAGATCGCTCCCGGAGATGCAATCTCCGAGTGCGAGGTGTGCCGGAAGAGCTTAAGTACAAGAATAGTGAGGAAGTGGCCTACAAAATATTCCAAAGCCTCCTGGTGGAAGCTGGATATGGGAAGGAAGCGGAGGTATCCCACCTGAACATAGAACGAGCACATAGAGGCCTGGGGCCAATACGAGACAATAGGCCCAGAGACATAGTAGTATGCCTGAGCTCCTACAAAAGCAAGGAACTTCTGCTTGGAGCCAGCCGTAAGTTGAGAAGCTTCCAATGGGAGGGACATAAAGTGGAGTTATATCAAGACCTGTCCCAGGGAACGCTGCAACGACGGAGGGAGATCAGAGAAGTAACGGCCTACCTGCGGAGAGCAGACCTGCGATATAAGTGGCTGTTTCCATTTGGATTATTGATCACGGTGAAAGGGCGATCGCGTACGGTACGATCCAGCGCGGAGGCTTGGAAAGCCCTGAGAGAGCTGGGAGCAGAACAGCTGCCTGAGATGATTGATAACACCGCTGCTTCTCCACGCATGGAATCCAGACCAGGAAAGATGGAGAGTGCGAAATGGCAGAGGGCGAGCGGCAGGAGATTGGCCAGGACGTCTAAAGGGGGTCACCGGAGTCCGGCATCAGAGCAAGAGACTGGCTGAGCGGTGATATTCCACCAAAGGACTGGTATCTTTAAATATGCTGGGTTGACAGGCTTGGGGGGAGGGCGAGGATATTAGAGGGGAGGGAAGCGGTGGGGGATAGGAGGGAGAAGGGATAGCGGGGAGAGCGGGATGAGTATGGGGGGATGGGCGAAGGGGGGCTAAGGGGGGAAGATCTGGTGGGGAGGTGGAAGGAGTCGCTGATATGGAAGTTGAGTCTCCACAGCGGAGATTTCTGAGAGGGGGGGAGGGGGGAGGGGGGAATGGGGGAGGAAGACTGGGGGAAGGGGGGGAGGAGGGGGGGAAGAGGGGGAGGAGGGGGGGTAGGGGGGCAGAGGCAGAGTCAGCGGGATGGAAGGGGGGGAAGGGGAGTAGGAGGGGAATTGAAAATACTAACGTTGAATGTTAAAGGATTAAATTCATCATGGAAACGACAGAAATTGTATAAAGAATTAATGAGGCACAATGCTGAAATAGTAATGCTGCAGGAGACACATTTACAGAAACAGCACGAGGCACTGGTGCAACCCAGGGGGTATAAGCATCGCCTCTTCGCTTCTAATCTTAAAGAGAAAAAGAAAGGCGGGGTCGCGGTCCTCGTTAAGGGGGAAGCACAAACTGAGGTCCAGCTGATATCCCGGGATAAAGGGGGACGATATCTCTTGCTGCGAGTGAAGCAGGGGACGGAATGGTTCTGTGTGGTGAATGTGTACGCCCCTACGGGAGCTCAAACCGAGTTCTGGAAAGATCTGAGAGAGCAGGTAGCGGTAATGGGGGAGGGTGTGATGCTTTGTGGGGGGGATTTCAATCTGGCCTGGGAGGTGGGGAGAGACACGACGGGCCACCGAGAAGGGAGGGGGAAGGATAGGAAGTATTATCAGAAATTTGTGCAGGAGAATGACTTGCTTGATGTGTGGAGGATGCTTCATCCGGGCCGAAGGCAATTTACCTTCTACTCAGCAGCACATGGGACGTATTCTAGATTAGATGCAATATGGGTAGGGAAGGAGTTAGCGGGGAGGATCACGGGAGGGGAAATAGAAACCGATTACCTGGTCCGATCACGCCCCAGTGGTGGTACAAGTGCGGGTGGCAGGGGAAGATAAGGGACGACAATTTTGGAAATTGAATGAGGGTCTGTTGGAGGATGCGAGGGTGGTAACTGAAGTACGGAGTCTAATTCCAGAGTATTTTGGGCAGAATGGGGGAGGAGAAGTAAAAGAGGGAGTGCTCTGGGATGCCTTTAAGGCAGTGGTAAGGGGGGTGTTCATTAAGTGGGGGGCACGTATTAAGAGGGAGAGGGCAGCACGTGAGGAGCAGTTGCGGCAACAACTTCGCGAGGCGGAGGAGAGGGATATGCAAGGGGGGACGACGGCATAGTGGGACAGTCTTGGAACTCAGAGCCAAAGTTAATGCAATAGAGGCAGAAAAGATACAGTTTCGCCTACAATTGATGAAGCAGAGATACTTTGAAGGTGGTAACAAAGTGGGGAGATATCTCGCGAGGCAGTTGCAGAAGAGAAGAGAGTGGAATAGGATCTCTCAGATTAAGAGCAGGGGGGCAGGGGTGTGAGATGTTCGGCGCATTAGAGAGGAATTCGTGGCCTACTATAGCAATTTGTATAAGGCTCGTGAGGTGGGGTCGCGGGAGGATACTTTGGAGTATGTGAGAGGAGCTGGGCTCCCGGTATTGACGGCGGATGAGCAGGAAGGGCTAGATAGAGAAATCCAACCGGAGGAAGTCTTGCAGGCCATTAAGGAGTTAAAGGCCGGCAAAGCCCCGGGGCTCGACGGCCTAACGGCGCGCTTCTATAAACAGTTTAGTAGCCAGATAGTGCAGCCGTTGATTAAGGTGTTTAATGGACCACGCAGGGGGGAGAAATTAGCGGAGACCATGGGATGGGCTGGTATTACCCTCATCCATAAGGAAGGGAAGGATCCTCAGGAGTGTGCGTCATACCGGCCCATTTCTTTATTAAATGTAGATGCGAAGTTGTTGGCAAAAGTGCTGGCTACTAGACTTAATAAGCATTTGGGGAAACTGGTACATCCCGACCAGGCGGGGTTTGTGCCGGGCCGACAGGTGGCAGACAACATACGGAAAGTGCTGAATGTGATTTGGTCGGCCCAACAGAAGGGGAGGGAGACTCTGTTGGTCTCATTGGATGCTGAAAAGGCCTTTGACCAAGTGTCTTGGTCATTTTTATACTCCGTATTGGGACAATTGGGGTTTGGGCCAGGGTTTGTGCAATGGATAGGGGCTCTATATTATAGCCCAAAAGCATGTGTACGGGTAAATGGAGGTTATTCAGAGTTCTTTCCACTGGAACGAGGGACTAGGCAGGGATGCCCGCTATCCCCGTTATTATTTGCGCTCTCCCTCGAGCCCTTAGCGGCGAGGTTAAGAGCCAATCCCGAGGTGGCGGGGGTTCGGGTGGGAAGTCAGGAATACAAAATCTCCCTTTTCGCAGATGACATTTTATTGTCTATCACGAAACCCAGAGAAACGTTACAGGCAGTGATGAGTGAGATACAGAAATACGGCGAGAAGGCGGGTTTTCGGATTAATTGGGGGAAATCAGAGATATTAAGAATAGTAGGTGAGGGGGGGGAGCAACGGGAGTGGCAACGGTGTTTTCCCTTTAAATGGGCGCAGACGTCGATTCGATACCTTGGAGTACAGCTGGGGAGGAATTTGGAGGCCTTATATGTGTTGAACTATCATAAACTGGTAGCGCGGGTGGAGGAGCGATTACAGGGCTGGAGTCGTGGGTATTATTCGTGGTTTGGGAGGGTGGCGTCGGTGAAGATGATGCTTCTTCCCCAGTTTCTATTCCTCTTTCAAGTATTGCCTATACCGATACCCCGAAGAGCATTACGGCGGGTACAGCAACAGGTAGAGAGATTTATCTGGGGGGGGAAGAGGCCACGGGTGGCGGCCAGAACGACGCAGGTGCCGGTGGGAGAGGGGGGGATGGGGATCCCCAACTTTAGTTTGTATTATGCGGCAGCGCAATTGCGAGCCGTCTATGCGTGGATGCGGGAACCATATAAGCAGTGGGTAAGGATGGAGGTGGACGGGTACCGCCCAGGGGAACTAGAACGGATAGTATGGGAGGGGGGAGGAGACAGAGGTCAGAATCCGATAGTGAGACATACACTGCAGGTGTGGAGAAGGTATAGGCGGCGGTTGGTGGGAGAAAAGAAATGGTCGCCAACCATGTCCCTGCAGGCCTGTTGTGCGGAAGGCATAGGCCCGAAGGCGGCCGTACTCCGGAGATGGGAGGCGCGGGGCCTGACCCAGGCTTCCCAGCTAGTGGTCGGGACACAGTGCAGAGAATTTGAGGGAATGCGTGATTTATACCGCTTAGGAGAGACGGATAGGTTCGCGTATCTGCAGATGTGCTCGGTGATTCGGAAAAAGGGAAGGGAGCAGGTGGGCAGAGGGGGAGGAGAGTGGTTCGAAGGGGCCTGTTTAGGCTCCATGGGGCAACAAGGGATGCTCTCTAGGATTTATAGAGGCCTGATTGCCAGAGGGGAAAGGAAGCTGAAGTATATGGAAGAGTGGGAAAAGGATTTAGGGGTAGAGTGGGGGGTGGATGAATGGGAGGTGATAGTAATGGGTGCAGCTAGGTTTTCAATTGCCACATCCCTGCGAGAGAATGCCTATAAGGTGTTGACTCGCTGGTACCTCACACCGGAGAGATTGTTTAGGGCAGGAGTGCGTCAGACGGATGAGTGCTGGCGGATGTGTGGGGAGCGGGGCTCTTGGTTCCATATGTGGTGGACGTGTCCAGTAGTGAGAGAGTATTGGCGCAAAATAGGGGAGTGCATTAATAAAATGGTGGGGGCGAGTATTGTGCTTGGTCCTGAGATGTGTCTTCTGCATAAACCGGATGGGAGGTGGGAAGGAGACTGGAGAATCATTTGGTATTGCGTGACAGCGACACGGAGTGAAATAGCCTGGTACTGGAAGCGGCCGAATCTGCCTTCCATAGCTAGTTTTGCAGGAAGAGTGTCTTTTCTATATGCAATGTATAAAATGACGGGGGAGAGAGGGGGAAGAGGGGAACAAGTTGAGAAGCGGTGGGCGGGGGTTTGGAAATGGCTACATGAGGGAGGGTGGGGGGAGGGAGGGTTTGGGGGGGGAGGTGGGGAGGGAGACTAGGGGGTTAGAGAGGAATGAACCTTGCCAGTTTAAGGGGTGTGAGGGATAGTAGTACGGGGCAGGGTAATGCTATTCTGTACAATGTGATTGTGGATAATCAGATTGTCCAGTACCCAGTGTGTACGCCTTGATCCTAGGACTACACAGGGGTATGAAAATGGGGGGACTGCAGGTATGGATTTCTGTGCAAGCTGATAGCTAGCCCTATGGTATGAGAAGTGACAGGAATGGTCTGTTGTCTGTAAAAAGTTGATAGGATGATAGCAATGTACATGGGGAGGAAGTGTTTGATGTACGGGCGATGGTTGATAGTAATGTTATGGCAAAGTTGATAATGTATATGAAAAAGTTGCTAATAAAAATTTATAAAACTAAAAAAAAAAAATAATAAGAGAGAGTTAAGTAGAAATTGAAAGTATCTGTGCATAATTAAAGTTCTCCTGCCATATTGCTCTCAGGCCCTGGCCTTCCCCCTCATAATACTTTCTAGGATCAGTGGGATCGGCCTTTAAACACTTGCTGCCTCTGTTGGATAAAACAGTCATTGCTCTGCAGTGAGATCTACAGGATTCTGCTCTAGGAACATCCCAGTCTTTATCACCCTACCATAAGAACATAAGATATGCCATACTGGGTCAGACCAAGGTCCATCAAGCCCAGTATTCTGTTTCCAACAGTGGCCAATCTAGGTCATACGTACCTAGCAGTTTCCCCAAGGGACACAGGTTCCACAATGCTTGTATTGGTTCAAGCATTGATATCCTGGGTCCCTTCTTAATAATGGTTTATGGACCTTTCCTCCAGGAACTTGTCCAAACCTTTTTTAAACCCAGCTACACTAACAGCCTTTACTACATCCTCCGGTAACAAATTCCAGAGTTTCATTACACGTTGAGTGAAAAAATATTTTCTTATTAGTCTTAAATAGTTTACCCTGTAGCTTCATTGCATGTCCCCTAGTCTTTCTATATTCTGATAAGGTAAACAATCGATCTACATTTACCCGTTCCACTCCGTTCATTAATTTATAGACTTCTATCATATCTCCCCTCAACCGTCTCTTTTCCAGGTTAAAGAGCCCTAACCTTTTTAGCCTTTTAAAGAGCCCTAACCATAGCAATTTCTGGTGCTGTGGCCCCTTAGCCTGGCGCTCAGTGAAAAAGCTTAAGACATGCAGTGAGGGACCATCAGTTATCTTGGGGAAATCTGTGGTCTCAGGGAAATCAAGACCATAGATAAAGGGTGAAGAGGGAAGAAGATACAGTGCAAAAAACAGACTCTGGAGTTACAGGTCAACCTGCCCTGAAATTCCCAATGGAGTCTCTCGGCTCCAGCGTTCTTCCCTAGGAAGTCTACAGAACGCAGATACAAGGAAGGCTCAGATTTCACTTGATTATGAATGGAAAACTCACACTTCAGTGTTTTTTTCAACGTTATCCTTATATTTTTGCTGCTTTCCTCATCTGCCTCACATTAAGGAAAGAGAACATCCCCAACATCTGGAGCCTGCAATATAAATGTGGTGCCAGTAAGGGACACTCATTGCCACTCCCTCAGTTTTTATTCCATCATTTCCAGGATGCTGCCTTCCTGTATCAAAAAGTCCTAGCCAACCACCATGCTGCTTCATTCTTGCAGTATCAAAGGCCACACCTCCTCCTCCAGTGCTCTGCTACTCTCTGCCCATCTTTCCCAGCATTAGGAATACAAGCAGGGCTGGCCCAACCATTAGGAAAACTAGGCGGTCACCTAGGGTGGCAGCTTCTGGGGTCAGCAAAGAGCAGGGCATTCAAAGCTAGACATAGATTAGGGCAGCCAGGGGGGCATAAGGCTTAAGGTTTGCCTAGGGTGCCTACTCCTTGAACCAACTCTGAGGCGGGCCCTGAATACAAGCAGGTGATTTGTTCGCTGATAGCAAAGTGCTGAATTTTTAATGTACCCACAGAATGCACAGAGAAGGGGCTAACTAAGATATTCTCCTAAACGCGTCATGCAAACCCTTTCTCGAAGCATCAGAAAATCAGCTTTCCCTGTTCTGTTTTCTCGGTGCTCTTATCCCACAGCTCTCACCTCCTGCATTTGACAGCTCTGAAACCTCCAGAGATTAAGCCAAGCTACGATCCTTTAGACTCTTCCCAGAAGGTGTCTATATCCCATTGCTGTACTCAGAAGCCTATTCTCGGTTTGTCTTACTGTTTGTCAAAAGGGAAATCTCAAGATAGTATGGGTGGTTAGGAAATTTTGAAAGTTCGCAGAAATACACAACTATTGATGCTCCAGGGCTGCAAGTAAGGTCAGTATTCAGATTGTCCAACAAAACTTTTCATTCATCATATTATCTACACATTCTTAAGGCAATTTTATAACAGGGAGCCTAGGTCTAGAGGTGGAAAAGGCATCTATTTTATAAAAACACATAGGTGCCTGCTCGGGAACAGGTGTAAAGGTTAGTCCATAAAGTGTGCGTGTAAATCGCAACTCCTCCCAAGCTCTGCTCAGACTCCTTCCCTGAGCACGCCTACTGTACAAATAATGCTATTTGTACTAAGTATACTTTTAGGCATAATTTAGTTTTAGAAAAGCTCTTTTATGCATGAAAAAGGTTTATAAAATTACTTTCATTAAGCATAAGGACTAGGGTAAGTCTTGATCGTTTAGTAGGGACTGTCTCTATCTGTGTTTGTACAGTGTTGCCTATGCCTTGTAGCGCTTTATAAATGTTTAATAGTAGCAGTAACAGTTACCCCGAAAACGAAACCTGTTGCCCCCTCTAGGATTGGAGTTGAGCAGGTTTTGGTTATTTTGGTGAGAAATGGAAAGGGTCACGCCATCCTCACTAGAAAAAGTCAAGAAAGATTGGAAGCTAAAACTAGCCAAGAAACAGTTCTATTAACGTGGGAACCGTAGGTGCTTTGAAGGTAAATCCCCCTCTGTAACCACTGGATTAGCTTTGCCTTTTGAGCTTTGGTTTAGCTTCAAAGTGTATTGCTAAACCTTCTGGATTTTTTTTTTAACAGGAACATGAGAGTATTAGGGCCAGATACTGAAATTAGGTCATAGTCACGATGCCATACCAATAGGGCAGAGCGGCCAAATTATCCATTTCCAGGAGAAACGTTTTAGGCTAGTCCAGGATTTCTGAATACCTCTTCGTGTTGCATTATGGGACCTGCAGCACTGATTTCAATGGGTAGAATCTGTGACTACAGATACCACACTGCTTTGGGATGTAAGTTTAAACTTTGGACTGATCACAAAGTCTCCCTCTTAGAAGTGGGTAACTTGGCAGCTCTAATAGGGTCCCCACTTCAGCCATAAAAGCTGTCCCAGGCCTGCTTTTGCTGCATAGCGTGCAGGTAGTTGTGCTTCCGTTTGCCTTAGGGAAATGAGTTGTCCAGTTTAAGCAGTGAGACATTTTGGGAAGTCCCAGGTTTAACGCAGTGTAGTGTTTGTCAGGGCCAGACCAAGGGCTATGTAAGTGGTGCGGGCACACGGGATGCAAGTACAGAAGGAGCATCAGTATCATCACTGAGCTTCCAGGAAGCACAAAAAGAGTGACTTAATGAACGTGGTTGGGGCAGAAGGGGGCACCAGATTCTTAAGTCGCACAGGGTGCATTTCCAGCTTGGTACAGTTCTAGTGTTTGTATTCCTTGATTCTACCCATTGAAATCAGTGCTGAATGCCCCACAATGCACCAGAAATTGGTCTAAAGTCTTTTTCTTGGAAATGAGTGACTTGGTAGCTCTGTGCAGGGCCCAAGTCAGGGTTGGCAGCACACAGAGATGGAGAGGTGCCTATCACAGTGGGAATATATGTGCCAATTTGTTGAGGCATGAGCTTTCAAAGACAAAAGTTCACTTTGACTCTTGTCCTTGAGAGCACATGCCTCGGTGGATTGGTTGGTCTATTCCTCCGAAAAGTTCATCATGTTGGGATAAAAGAGAGGCTTGGAAAGGCTCCATTAGCATTCAATTGGGGAAGGGAAGGGCAGGACAGTAATCACTCATATAGGGTAGAAAAAAAGGTAGTACCAGCCCTGAAGACAGCACATCAATGAATTATGTATTGCTGGAAGGAGAAATTAAGTTTTGCCTTCAAGAGCTTTTTCCATAATCACAAGATTGAACACTGACCAATATTCTTTACAGTGACAGAATCCTCTTTGGAATTTCAGGAGCAGCTCAAGGAAATATAGTGCTCAGTGTTACAATGAATAAAATGTGTTTTGAGTTCCTTCCAGCAAGCTCAAATTCAGTCACGAAAAGTACTAAGCCTTTGTAATATAAAGTCCATGAAACTATGGCACAATAATGTACTTTTTCTATATTTTATCTTTCAAGCATGTTAGATATTCTCGATTTCATAATAGCACAGATGTTATCAGATACTTAAAGACAGAAAACGGAAAGTAGGGCTAAATGGTCAATTTTCTCAATGGAGAAAGGTGAATAGTGGAGTGCCCCAGGGATCTCTACTGGCCCACTGCTTTTTAACGTATTTATAAATGAACCGGAAATGGGACCAACAAGTAGGATGATCCAATGTGCAGACAACACAACATTATTCAAGGTTGTTAAATCCCAAGAGGACTGTGAACATTGCGAAAGGACCTTGAGAAATTGGGACACTGGGCATCCAAATGGCAGATGAAATTTAATGTGGACAAGTGGAAAGTGATGCACTTACGATAGCTACACAATGCAAGGTTCCACATTAGGACTCACTACCTAGGAAAAGGATCTAGGCATCATTGTGGATAATATATTGAAATACTCTGCTCAGTGTGCCGTTGTGGCCAAGAAAGCTAACAGAACGCTAGGAATTATAAAAAGATGAACCGAAGATAAAACAAAGGAAATCATAATGTCTCTGTATTACTCCATGGTGTAATCGCAGCTTTGGTGTTGTGTGTAGTTCTGGTTGCCACATCCCAAAAAAATGACATAGTGGAATTAGGAAAGGTACAGAGCAGGGCAACCAAAATGATAAAGGGGATAGAAGGATACCCCCATGAGGAAAGCCTGAAAAGGTTAGGTCTCTTCAGCTTGGAGAAGAGACGGCTGAGGGGAGATATGACAGAGGTCTATAAATTAATGAGTGTAATGGAATGACTAAACATGAACTGGTTGTTTACTCCTTTAAAACATACAAAGACTAGGGTCATATAATGAAGCTATTTAAGACTAATCAGAGAAAATATTTTTTTCAATCAACGCAGAATTAAGCTCTGGAATTTCTTGCCGGAGGATGTAGTAAAAGCTGTTAGTGTAGTCGTGTTCAAAAAAGGGTTTGGATAAGTTCCTTGAGGAAAAGTCCATAAACCATTGTTAAAGTGGACTGGGAGAAATCCCTAGGATAAGCAGCATGGAATCTATCTACGTTTTGGGATCCTGCTCAGGTATTTGTGACCTGGCTTTGCTACTGTTGCAAACAGGATACTGGGCTAGATGGATCTTTGGTCTGACTCAGTATGGCATTTCTTATGTCCTTAGGAGATGCACCTTCCATCCCTGCCCGCATCTCATTTGCATGCTGTGTCACTAATAGCTTTAAGCATGTACCCTTTTAACCAAGGCCTGGAGTTGTGGGTATCAAACAGGGCGATTGCCCTGGGCTCCCATGCCACAAGAGGCCTCAATTCTGCCTCAAGCTGAAGGAGACATAGCCTGCAGACAGGCTTTGGGGGTCCTCTTTGCCACTTTCTGCCCTGAGCCCCTGCATATGTAACACCAATCCTGCTTTTAAACCTTTTTTTGCTTTTATTGAGAGTTACAAGTTCAAGACTTTCTGCCTCCTGCTTTCCTTCTCTTCCCTGAATCTGTCTGTTTAACTCATGTGCTTGCTGGGCTCTTGTCATTACTTATTCGGGTTAACTGGGAAAGAAGGAGAGAGATATAAAGACAAGAGCAGAGAGATTAGTACTAGGCTAAAAGACATCCAGATCTAAAAGGGCTGGTTGCCTGCTGCATGATATAATTCTGTGAACTGCTGGAAGTTGGCAGGACAGTGTAATGCGTGTCCAGATAGGGTGGAGACCCTCAGAATAAGGACTTTCCCTGAACATGATGTATCACAAGCCAGCTGAAGACCTTTCTTTGTTCTAAGATGGGGGTCCATGACAAATCTCTATAAAGTTTATAGTCTACAAGAGTTAGGTCTTTCTTTAACCTGAGGCCAGGAGCTGGAGACCATTCATGGAAATATAGTAAATGATGGGAGATAAGGACCATTTGACTCACCTAGTCTGTTGTCTTCTTCTCTGATCCCTATCACTTTGGGTAGATGAGCAGATAATTCTCATACAGAGATATAAAAATCATATTATCAAACAGTCCACTGGGAGATCAATGAGTTTAGCTCCAAGAGAAAGGTGATGTGCAAATGGACCCTTTCCAGGTTCTTTCTAAGAGGACATTAAAAGATAACACAGGTCTGCGACTAAAAAGCTGTTTGATTATTTTCATCTAATTTCCATGTATTTTGGTGTGCTGAAAACAAATAAAATATTGAAAAAACTCCTAGACGTCATGATTTGCCACAACATGCAAAATTGTCTTCAAATTTATCAAATTTTTTCAAATTACTATTAATTAATTCAAATTACTATTAATTAATTCACATAAGTGCATTTAAGATATAAAATGCCAAAAAACCCTTAAAGGGGTTGTCTGAGTTATGTAAGAAAAAAATATAGCACTGTAAATCTGATGGTCAACAATATATACATAAGCTAAGCAAGTTTTAAGTCCATGCTTCTAATGGTAGAAGGGGTTAATCTTTCCTGAAGAATCCAGTGGGAGGGAGACACAGGGCAGATAGCAGCAGCTCCGGTCAGTGCAGGGGGGCGTGGCCAGCACTGTGACATCTCGTGTACAGACACAGAGCTGCTCTCTCCTGCATGCCACACTTGTGCACGAATCATCATCAGGTTCTTGGTTCTAGGCTGTTCACACATTTTCATCGCAATTCATGTTAGCTCGTCATTCTTCAACCGTTATTTTATGGCTCCGCGAAAGTGTATTAATTCGCTAGACAGTTTCTGTTCATCTGTGGTGAATATACAGTGTTGAAGCAACAGCAGAATATTACAGACTTTGTGAAAAAAGTATACTTTGCATACTTTGGACTAAAAATTGGAGATCAAGATAAAGTCTGGGCGCCTCATAAAGTGTGCAAACGGTGTGTTGAGGACCTCCGAAACTGGTTCAAGGGTAAGAAAAAATCTTTCCGTTATGGGATTCCTATGGTATGGCAAGAGCAAAAGAACCATAGTGACGACTGTTACTTTTGTTCATGTGATGTGAAAGGGTTTAATTCCAAATGGAAGCATTCCATTTCATACCCCAATCTTCACTCGGCAATTCGTCCCATCCCCCATGGCACAGATATACCAGTACCCAAGCCCCCTGCTACCTTGGAAAAGATACCTAGCTCCGATGAAGGTGAAGTCATACCTGAACCAGATGACGAATCAAGTTCTGACTTTGAAGATGATACAAGACCAAAATTGTTTTCTCAGGAGGAGATGAATGATTTGGTAAGAGACTTGAATCTTCCCAAAGATGCCACTGAGTTACTCGGATCAAGGCTGAAAAGCAGGAATTTATTGTTGCCAGGAGTGTCATCTTCATGGTTCAGACATCGTGAAAAGGAGTTCGTTCCTTACTTCGCCCAGGAATACAAGTTGGTTTATTGCATCGATGTCGAAGTTCTGATTGGTCAATTTAAAATTCAATATGATTCAGAGCAATGGCGTCTTTTTATAAATTCTTCAAAAAGAAGTCTCAAAGCAGTTTTACTCCACAACGGTTTTTACGCTTCCATACCTGTAGGTCATTCCGTGCACTTGAAGGAAACCTATGAGAACTTGGAATTGGTTCTTCGTAAACTTAAATATGAAGGCCATGGTTGGCAAGTGTGTGGGGACTTGAAGGTCTTGTGCATGCTGCTCAGGCAACAAGCTGGGTATACTAAATATCCTTGTTTTCTGTGTCTATGGGACAGTCGAGACCGACAAAATCACTGGACCAAGAAGAGTTGGCAGCCGAGGGTGCTAACAGTTGGTGAAAAAAATGTCCTCCGAGAAACTTTGGTACCTTCCCATAAAGTTCTTCTACCACCTCTCCACATAAAATTGGGATTGATGAAGCAATTCGTAAAATCACTTCCAAGAGATGGAGAATGCTTCAAATACTTGGTCACCAAGTTTCCAGGCCTGTCGGAGGCAAAATTGAAGGAAGGTGTGTTCGTCGGACCAGACATTAGAAGGCTTATAGTTGATCAAGAGTTTGTCAATACCATGACGGATCCTCAAAAAGAAGGGTGGATTGCATTTAAAGAAGTCGTACAGAAATTTTTAGGCAATAACAAAGATCCTCACTACAAAAAGATCGTCAGACAAATGCTGAAAGCATTTCAAGCTTTAGGTTGCCTGATGAGTTTGAAAGTGCATTTCCTCCAGTCCCACCTTGACTACTTTCCTGAAAATTTGGGAGCTGTGAGTGAGGAACAAGGTGAACGATTCCACCAAGACATTAAAGAGATGGAAAGGAGATACCAGGGAAAATGGAGCCTTACAATGATGGCAGACTACTGTTGGATGCTTCAGAGAGACATTCCAGATGCTACTCACAAGCGTAAATGCACCAAGAGGAGCCTCACAAGGAAGAAGAATCGAGTTTAGTGTGTGTAGGTGAGCTCATTTCAGCTCAAAAAAGGATTTTCATGAAAATATTGTAATAAAACTTTAATTTTAAAAGTCTATTTCCATTTATTTTGAGGTATTGCCTTATTTAACATAGTTACCTAAATTGTCAGGAAACGTGATGCCCTATGGCAAAATGGAGGTCACTTTCTGATCCAGCGCACCAAAAACCATAAAGATTACGTGGAATAACCAAAACAGCTCTCGAAAAAATTTTTTTTGCAGACCTGTGAATAAATGCTTCTTTTCATTTCCATTCTTTTGTCTGTAGGCCCAACTTAATGCCCTTCTTTTCCAACAACTCCCCCTTCCTCAGTCTGAGTGTCCCCAGGGAGCTTCAGTCTATGTGGGCACCTCCAGTGTCTCTTTGGCACCTATTCTGAGCTGTCCCTCTCCAATCTTCCCATATAAAACACTACATCATATACACTTGCTCACAGGCATACACACAACTGTTCAGATACACATGTCTTCTCACACACACTGCTCTCCCCAGTTTATTGCATGCCTTTCCTGAAACATAAGACTCCAGACAAAAGCTTTAGAAATCTTAGATTTTGAATATAATGTACAATGGCAAATTTGATTTGATCGCACAAAGCAAAAATTAGAAAAGACTTAAGATTTGCAAGGTGAATTCTGGAGTTCTTTGCAAGGCATTTGCTGAGGCTGCTGGGATTGTGATATTGGACTTTTCTGAATGAGGAAGATTAGCATATAGGAAATTAGTTCTTTTGCTGTTTGTGTGACTGGCTCTGCCAGGGAAAAGTCCTTTGTTGGCATTGAGGAATTTTCTTTACAAAACGTAAGAAGTTGTTATAAAAAGGTCATCCAGAAGTTCAAAATCCATTCTTCCAGTTTTGATAGTATCTGTGCTTAGACATCAGGGCTTTTCAGAACATCTGGGGCAGATCCTTCACAAAGGGGATATATGTAAACAGGAAAACCACTCAGTGCTAGGCCAGAGGGGGCACCTCATTGTTCTTTTGAGCCAGTCTGTGAATCTGCAAACCAAAAGGGGTGCTGTTTTGTCTGGCAATTGTTTTGATGTTGGGCTGAATTTTCAAAAGTGTTATCTTGGATAAAATAAAAAGTTATGTGCATAAGATACCGTATGTACTGAAGTGGATTTTAAGTTGCTGAAAGCTTTGTAAGTTCATAAGGTGTCCAAATTGGGCTGTATATAAAAGATAGTTACTCATCTGTATTAGGTGTTCTTCATGGACAGCAGGAATAAGTCCTCACCTATGGTGACATCCCCAATGGAGCCCTACATGGAAATGCTCCCCAGCTTCTACTGGAAGCTTCTGTGAGGCTCCACTGTACATGCGTGCCTCCTTCCCACCTGCTGCCTCTGCACCATCTTGATTCAGTTTGATAACATAGCTGTAGCAGAAGACAACTCAGGGACGTGGGATGGTTATGAGGACTTATTTCTGCTGACAATGAAGAACACCTGCTACAGGTGAGTAACTACCTTTTCACCATGGACAAGAAAGAATGCGTCCTCATGTATAGGACTCCCAAGCTACAGGCTACTGAAAACTGAGGAGGCCACTGAGAGGCCCAACAGGTAAAAACTCAACTGCGGTATGGCAACCAGCCAGATGGCCAACTATATACGCTAGTAGTGATTCTCTCTTCCCTTTTTTTTTTTTGGTAGCCTAGACAGAATAGAATGGCCCTATGGGGAATAGAGTTGGATTCTAATCCCCAAACAGATTCCTGAGTACAGATTGGCTGAAGTTGCTGTCGTGTAGGGAATCCCCATCTAGGCAGTAGTGGGATGTGAATGTGTGGACTGAAGACCACGTTGCAGCCCTGCAGATCTCTTCCATGGAGACCGAGCGCAAGTTGACCACTGACGCAACCATAGTCCTGACATTATGAGCAGTGACATGACCATCAAAGCTCAAGCCTGACTGGGTGTAAGCGAAAGAGATGCAGTCTGTTAGCCAAATTGAAAGAGAGTGTTTGGAAATGGCAGCCTCTAGCTTGCTGTGATCAAAAGAAACAAAATGTTGGATAGACTTTCTTTGGGCTTGTGTCTGCTCCAAGTAGAAGGTTAAGGCTCACTTGCAGTCCAACATGTGGAACTTAGCTTCTCCTTTGTATGCATGAGGGCTCGGGAAAAATGTTGGAAAAACTACTGACTGATTAAGGTGGAAATCCAATACCATTTTTGGAAGGAATTTAGGATGAATACGAAGAACTACTCTATCATGGTGGAAGTTGGTGGAAGGTGGATGAACTACTAGAGCCTGAAGCTCACTCACTCTGTATGCTGAAGTGACTGCCACCAGTAATAACACCTTCCAGATCAAGAACTTCAGAGGACAGGAACTGAGTGACTCAAATTGAGCTTTCATGAGCTGTGCAGGAACCACATTGAAGTCCCAAAACACTGCGGGATGTTTATGGGGAGTCTTCAAGAGAAACAAGCCCCGCATAAAGCAAACAACTAAAGGCTGTACCAAGATGGATTTTCCTTCCACACCTTGATAATACGCCCCAGTCACATGGAGGTGCACCCTGACAGAGTTGGACTTAAGGCCAGACTTGGAGTGGTGCAGAAGATATTCAAGCAGTTTTTTTTTGTGAAACAGATGAAAGAATCTAGGACCTGGCCCTCACACCAGACAGCAAACCTCTTCCACTTGCAAGAGTAAGACTTTCTCATAGAGTCCCTTCTGGAGGCCAAAGGAATGTTGGCTATACCATCTGGCAGGCTGAGCTCAGACAACATTAGCCTCTCAACATCCATGCCATCCGTCTTCCTGCATTATGAGATTGGGCATGTGGCCAAGCTGTAGGGCTGCTGAATGGACAGCTATAGCAGGAGAGAAAACCACAGCTGTCTGGGCCAGTAGGAAGCAATGAGAATCATTGTGCCACCATCTTTTTCTGAGCTTCAGGATGGTCTTTGCAATGAGAGGTATTGGAGGATAAGTGTACAGAAGACTCCTTCCCCCCCCCCCCACCCCTAGTGAAGGAGGAAAGCATCCAACACTAGGCTGCTGTGTGATCTTCTCTGGAGCAGAACTGATCCACCTGGGCCATCTGTGGGGTAGCAAACAGATCTATCGAGGGAGTGCCCAACTCTCAAAAGAGAAGAGTCGCAACCTCCCTGTCCAGCATCCGCTCATGTGGCTGGAAGACTCAACTCAGCATGTCTGAGAGTGTGTTTTACTCTCCTGGCAGGTACATGGCTCTCAAGTCCATCCCATGCATGATGGTGAACTTCCACAACCTGACCGCTTCCCAGCACAAGAGATATGAACCTGTTACTCCATGCTTATTGATGTAGAACATACTGACCTGATTATCAGCCTGAATCAGAACAATTTGGTTGGCCAGTCAATCTCAGAAAGCCCTTAGAGCATTTACCACTACTCTTAGTTCCAAGACGTTGACCTGATGGAGACTTTCTTGGATGGACCAGTCACCCTGGATGTGCAACCCATCGAGATGAGCTCCCCACCCCAGCTTGGATGTGTCTCTCATCAGAACGTTTTGGGGGTGGAGCAATTTGGAAAGGAAGACCCTTGAGCAAATTGTGGTGGATTGCCCACCATTGTAAAGACTGAATGAGCGGGACGGTGACACACAAATGATCCTTGAGTCAACCTGTGGCCTGGGTCCATTGAGTCCTCAGAGTCCACTGAGCTTGCCTCATCTGGAGGCGTGCAAAAGGTGTGACATGCACAGTAGAGACCATTTGGCCTAATACAGTCAATATCTTGCAAGCTGGTACCTGCTGACTCATTTCTCCTGCACCAGTGCAGTCAATTTATGAAGTCAATCGTGGGTAGGAATGCTCTCGCGTGAGTTGTGTCTATCTGGGCTCCAATGAATTCCAAATGTTGGGTGGGCTAAAGGTGGTATTTTGGGTAATTTACCATAAACCCTAGTAGTTCCAATACAAGAATGGTCAATCATGTTGATTCTTGGACTCCTTCCGGAGTGGCACTCTTGATCAGCCAGCCATCCAGATAGGGGAAGACAAACACTCCCAGCATCTGGAGGTAAACAGCTATTACCGTGAAGCACTTTGTGAAGATGCGAGGAGCTGAGGCCAGACCAAATGGCAACACTCTGTAACTCTGTACTGGAAGTGTTGTACCCCCAGGTTGTAGGCACCCTTGAGATCCAGGCAGCATAGCCAATCTCTTTTTTTGAAGGTAAGGAAGCAGGGTGTCTAGAGAAATCAATCTGAACTTTTCTGTCACCAAGTACAGGTTCAGATCTCTTAGGTCTAGAATGGGATGGTATCCCCTTATTTTCTTGAGGATCAGGAAGTACCTGGAATAAAATCCCCAGCCTCTTTGCTCTGGTGGCACAAACTCAATCGTGAGATCTGACAAGAGGGAGGTGATTTTTCTCTGAAGCAGGTCTTGATGTAGAGGGTCAAGATGATACACTCTTGGGGGGAAATTTGATGGCACTTCCAATAAATGTAGTTGATAACCGCTTTTGATGATCTGTAGAACCCATGAGTCTGAGGTTACGAGGGGCCACCTTTGTGCAAAAATAGTGAACCTTCCTCTGACTGGAGGGTATTCTATGATGGTTGTTGGAAGACTGGCTATGCTCCGCAGGAACCGGTCAAAATCCTGCCTCAGGTTTTGGCTGAGGAGCCGGCTGGGCCTTTTGAGTCTTCTCACACTGTTGCTGCTGGTGAGGGGCTTGCTTGGGTTTGGAGGTCTGGGGCCCAGGAAAGTACCTACGCCTGTGAGGATAATAGGTCTTTTTCTGGTTTCCACAATTAATTATTTGATTTATTTATTTGCTTAACTATTTTTTTTTAATACCGCCTTTCAGAATTATCAAAGCGATTTACAATTTTACATGAAACAGAATGGCTAATATATTATATTACGTTGAATAAGTAAACGTGGAACAGAGGAGTTAATATTTTACATTGAACTCAATAACATATGGTACAAACTATGATACGTTGTTAAAATGTGAGCAACCATGTTACATTGAACTGGCTCTTAGAACTATGATACACTGTTTCACTTTCTTACAAATTCAAGGTGGTTGGTTCACTGAGAATATGGGATTAGGTCCAGCAATAGGATGGGGAACTGTAACTTGTCTGTGTTCATCAGTGTAGGAGCCTCTAAAAATGTATTGACATGTCCAGTAGATAGGTGGACTAAAATGCTCTAAGAAAAGTAGTGTCTTCAACTTCTTTCTAAAATCGAAGGTATCTTTTATTGCACGGCGTTCAGCCAGCAGTGAGTTCCATAATGTTGGATCGTACTTTGAGAATGCCCTATGGCAGGTTGCTTCTAGGCGCCTGGACCTTTGAGAGGAAATTGTAAGGAGGTTTTATGTGAGTGCCTTCTTGATCTTGATTCTAGAACTTTCTATATTAGTGAGATGAGACATCCAACTGCTTGGAGATGTATGCTTTTTAAATGTGATCATAAGTGCCTTATATTTGATACAGGATTATATCAGTAGCCAGTGTCAGTTTTTGAGCAATGGGGTGATATGTTCCTGTTGTGCGGTTCCTGTGATTAGTCAAGCCATGGTGTTCTGGGCTAGCTGTAGAGCATGGATAGTGTGCTTGGGGAGTCCTTTAAGGATCAAATTACAATAGTCCAGGTGTGGAGGGATTATAGTCTGGCATTCAGTGCGGAAATAGCTGTGGTCCAGTAGAGGGCGGAGGTTCCGAAGGATTTTAATTTTGTAGTAAGCAGTAGATACCTCTTTCTTTATATGTGTCTGCATGTTTAGTCGCTGGTCTAGGATCACTCCAAGATATTTCACTTCCCCTTTGACAGGAATAGATATATCATCGCATTCAAATATATCGGGGGGACGGGGGGGGGGGGGTATATACGGTGTCATGAATGATGGTGAGGACTTCTGATTTATTGCAATTGATCATCAGGTTGTGCTCTTTTAACCAGCTTATGACTCTCTTCAGGCAGTCTTTTAGTGCGGGGTAATCCGGGCTTTTAGAGTTAAAGGTGGCATAGATCATCAAGTTATCTGCATAGAGATGGTATTTGAGGTTGTATTCTTGAATAATCTTGTAGACGAGCTGCATGTATAGGTTGAATAGCAGGGCAGATAAGGAAGATCCCTGAGGTATACCTTGTTGTTGCTTAATTAGCTTTGAAATTTTGTCCTTTACCTTGACCTGGAAGACACGATCTGAGATGTAGGATATGAATCAAGAGAGGGGAGGTATCACTAATTCCCAACTCTGTCAGTCTGAATATGAGCTTATTGTGGTTTAGTGAATCAAAGGCAGCTGCTATATCTAGAAAAATGAGTATGAAACCGTGCTTGGGGTTCTCAATTCCTGTGAGTAGACTGTTTATTAGTGAGGTTAGCAGGGTTTCTACTTCATGGTCTGGCCTAAAACCATGTTGCTTTGGGTCCAAGGGGGGAGACATATCTATGAAATTCCGTAGTTGGAACTGGACTGCCTTTTCTATCACCTTAGCCAGGAGTGTTACCTCCTACAATAGAAGGTACACTCAGACGTGCACCTGGAGAGCCTGATAACAGTAAAATGCTGCTTTTCGATATGACCAGATTTCTCTTCTCCCTGTTCTCTGAAGAAATTCTCTCGGTGGCATGGGACATCTGCCAGCTTGTTTTGCACTGACTGTTCCAGGTCTGACGACTGGAGCCAAGCGAGTCTCCGGGTGCCAATCCCGATGACAGCATTCCTGGATGTTGACTCGAAGATATCAAAGGTCGCTTGGACCATGAACTTCAAGCAGTCCTTGTGGGGCATTAGGGAACAATACTGATCCAAATTTCTCTGGAGGGAAGAACTGAGTCAGATCAGCCAAGTCACACATGATGTTCTTCAAGAACATGCCCATGTAGAGCTGGTAAGAGGCCATGCAGAGAACTCTAGAAACATTTTCTCCCTAAAGAGTCCAATGTCTGAGCTTCCCTCTCTGCCGAGAAATGAGTCTTGGTATTCTTGATTCTCTTTAGGGTGGATTCGACCACCAAGGAATGGGAAGAAAGCTGAGGCTTCTTCAAATCCGGGAGCCTTGTGAACTCTGTACATGGAATCAAGCCTTCTACTAACTAGAGGTACAGTGAGGTGGTTCTCCCACATTCTCACCTGTACCCTCTGCAGGATGCGGTGCATGGGCACTGTCACCGCCTTCTTAGGGGCTGATCAGTACTGTAGAATCTCCAACTCTTCTGCCATGGGCTCATCATCAGTCTCCAAAGAAAATGGAATGACCTTGGCCATATCTCTTACAAACTCTTGGAAGGTCATATCCTCATGAGGACGAGAAGGGTCTGATGGGAGTTCAGGGGACCTGCCTTCCAATAAATCTTCTGATTCCACATCAGTGACCCAGCCTTCTGATTCAGGCTCAGAGAAAAAGTCAAAATATTTCTGAGTCTCTGCCTGGATCACTCTCCTGTTTCGAGAGAATTGGGAGTTTCTTTGGGAGCGATGGTGCACTTAAACCCTTCTAGATCTCGAGGGCGCATCAGTCCCCAAGACGCTAGATAGGGACATCAGCTGGGTAGGCACTGGTGTTGGGGGTGCTTCAATGCTCTGATGTTGATGCCTCTCCTGCAGGCAGGGCATGCATCTCAAGACAGTATGGTGGCTGATGTCAATGCAGCTGATGTCGAGGCTCCGGAATGCAGCACCGCCAACAGCACTGAAACGTGCTCCTTGAGCACTTGCAGAAGGTGCTTCTCCATGGCTGCCAATTCCAAAGACTGCAGGGCCTGAGCAACTTTGACCGATGTACCCGGTAGGTGTACAGGGATATTGGAGGCTGGGCCTTGGCTTTCAGTAGGCTGTCAGTGCCACTCCAATATCCTGGAAGATGAGCTCTCCTCCCTTCAGGGCACCTTCAAGGAGTGCTCACGAGGTTCCCCATCGCTTTCGATACCATGCCTCAAAAGGGCTCCGATGCTGATGCACCAGAGTCCTAACCCGATGTTCGGTGTGGTCACCCCTTGATGTCAAAGAAGACATGGTCAAATCCTTCCTTGTCTTTGGGTAGAGATCAATCAATGGCCGACGCTCCAGGTCACTACGGGTGCTTGGCTCCAATTGAGCTTGAGAGCCCCTTGGCATCGATGCACCACCAGTGTCTGATGCAGCCTTGCAAGCCATAGAGACCGATGCCATCAATGGTGATGATGATGGATCAGACCTTTGAGCACCAAAAAGTGATTTGTGCTGTTTCTCATGACCCTTGAGTGCTCTTTTTGTCATCCGTGAACACAAATTACAAGAAGAGGGCTGATGATTGGGTCCCAGGCACTGTAGGCACCAATTATGCATATCTGTGACCTACATGGTCCTAGAGCATGTGGAACACTTCTTGAACCCTCTGATAGGTTTCTGGGACATATCATCCAGAAAAATAGCCATGGCAAAGTCAAATGGCTCAATGATGAGGACCAAGACCTGCCAGAGCACCGGCACCGGGAAGGCCAAGGTGCTGCGGCAAGAATAAAATAAACGATCGAAGGAGAAAAAAAAAGTAAAAGGGAGAAGAGAAACATGATTGCAGACAATTGGGATGAAAAAAAAATGAGGCAAAAAAAAAAAACCCCTGTGAGGGGAAAATAGAGAAGTTTACCAACGGAGGTGTCTGGAACATGTCAGTGGGGCTCCGCGGAAAACAAAAGACTGAATCTAGATGGCGTCACAGTGGCAGGCAGGAAGGAGGCATGCAGGCACAGTGGAGCCTCCCAAAAGCTTCCAATAGAAGCTGGGAATCATTCCCACATGGAGACGTCACCCATACATGAGGACTCGTTCTTGCTTGTCCACAGAGAGAAGTCATTTTGAGGACATGTTATTCATTTATGCATCAGACTTAAATGTTCAAAATTTATGGGTACAATTTTTAAGTTCATGACTAGATTACAGGTCCATAAGTAGTACTTTGTGGAACTTCCCTTTGAAAATTCAGGAACATGCCATTAAGCACATGCAGGGGGATTTCACAGTGCTGTCCAGGTACATGTAAGAGACAGTCCTTACTTATCAGACCTTACAATCTAATCAACACATACAACACAATAACTGGGACCAGGGTAACTCTAGGGAATGGTAAAGATGCACATAGGTGGTGAACAGGAGACAAAGGGGGTCAGGATCTGAAAGCAGCTTTGAAGAGGTCTCTAGCCTGGATTTGAATAGGGCCAGAGATGAAGCCTGACATACTGATTCGGGTAGCTTGTTCTAGGCGTAAGGAGAAGTAAGATGGAAAGAATGAAGTCTGGAGTTGGCAGTAGAAGACAAGGGCACAGATAAAAGGAATCTGCCAGAAGAGTAGAGATCCCGAAGAGGGGTGTAGGGAGAGATAAGAGAGGAAAGGTAGTAAGAGGCCGCTGAATGAATATACTTATAGGCCAGTAGGAAAAATTTGAAAGTATGCAGAAATGGTTAGGGAGCCAATGAAGTGATTTAAGAAGAGGGGTTATATGCATACAGTAAGACTGGCGGAAGATTAGCTGTGCTGTTGAATTTTGAACAGATTGAAGGGGCAGAGATGATTCAGAGGAAGACCAGCAAGGTGAAGGTTGCAATATTCTGGACAAGAGGCGACTAGAGCGTGAATAAAGGTCTTAGTAGTGTGTTCAGAAAAGAGGGGACAATTTTGCTGATGTTATAGAGAAAGAAGTGACAGGTTTTAGCTATCTGTTGGATACGTTTCTTGTAAACCGCCCCTGATCTCTGGAAGGGGCGGTATAGAAAAGCTCACAAATAAATAAATAAATAAATGCAGAGAAGGACTAATCCAGAACATTCCCAGAGGAATACCGCATTAGAATGTCAAATTCTAACTGTGCCTATAGGAGTAGTTGGTTTATTAAAATCACCCTTTCTTCTCTGTATCCTCTGGTTCTGATTAGTTTCATCTAGTGGGTTTTGATACCTCTACCCTGAGCTGGTAAGGGGACCCTTGATCATTAGGATATGGTCCTTCCTGTCATAGAAAGATTGGATCTCTTGGAGAGCAGGACATAAGAATGCAGCTGTTTATCGCCTGTTCCTTTTTTCTTCATCCTTGAGGTGCGTGAACCTGGTCTGATGTAGAAGTAAGGCACATAAAGAAGGTAGTCAAAGAAAGAGGAAATTACCAAATGAGGAACAGCGAGAGAAAAAGAGGATGAAATGACTAAGAAACCATGGTGAACATAACCTACCCTGCATAGCAGGTACGAGCCCCAAATAAAACATGCAACGTGACACTGCTGAGATAATGGTCCCTGTGAATGAGTTCCCTGGCTGTATGAAAGGGGGCCCTGAACTGGTTGCAGGAGGAATGACAGCGGAGCTGATAACACGGTGGGCTAGGGACTTAATCAAGTGCAAAGTGTTTGAGGTTTGTTGAAAACCAATGACATGGGGAAAGTAATCTGTACCGCAGAGGAGGTACAACACCCCCTACCCGTAAAACAAAGGCACGGGAAAAGTAACCCGCATTGTATTGCAAGTTCTGCCCAAGCAACCCTACTGAACAGACTGGTTGAATCATGTCAGTCTTTATCTGCCATCATCTATGTTACTATAAACAAAGAGGAAAGTATGTGAGAGCAGAAGGGAGGGAAGAAGGAGAAACAGATGAGGGGCTAGAAAAGGCGAGAAGAGGAAAGAGAAGCTCTATACTTGATTTTGTGATTGTAGTGTAAACCCGTCTGCTGCGGCAATGAAGGGTGGTACAGAAAAATTTGCAATAAATTTAAACATAAACATATGGAGAAGGGGTGGGGAGGGGAGATGAAATGTGATAGAGATGGTAGAGAGTTAATAAAGACCCAGGTATGGAACTAGTCAAAATTCCCAGAGAATCAGGGATGTCTACTGAAAGATGGTTGAGCGGGTTTGTGACAGTTGTAGGGATGGGGTTGACGGATGTGGGCTCTTAAAGAGAAGAAATGAGCGAGGAGGCCACTTATTTCCCATTCTCCTAACCTCAGCAGACACACCCTTTCAATGTATCTGGGCATGCAACTTTTCCACTCTTTAATTAGATGTGAGTTGTTTTAGCATTAGAATTCTCTCCTGGAAAGGGATAGGGGATATCCAAACACGATATAAAACAGAAGCAGGGAGCAGCAACCTCGATTTCTAAAATCTGTGCTTTTCTGGGAAAGATTAAAACAAGCAAATAAAGACAAAGCAGAGAAGTGTTTCCATGTGTTCCTCCTGTTTCTCTCTTATTACTTCACAGAGAACTGGCAAAGAAATATTTTGCTGTAAATATGTAGTTAAAATAAGAAAAAGGAATGCAACAGCTTACTAAAACCTTCCTTTCACTGGCAAAGTAGAAATACATTTTTCATCATGTGTGCTGATGAGCATGAAAGCCAAAAAAAAGGTAAATAAACAAAGGAATAAAATGAAAATATAAGTTTGAACATGAAAAAACGGCAGAGAGAGGTGGTGTCAAGGAGGTGAAGCCAAGACGGATGTACTAGCCTTAGTTTCCTTTAGTTTGTAGCGCGCTACTTCCCAGCTCCACACAGTGTTTTTTTTTCTTTAGCAATGAGGAAGAGAAAGGATAAATCACAGGTTTACCTGCCTGGCCCCAGATCAACTCAGACGATGGTGTAGTCAATGCTGGAAGCTTTTGGAGTTCAGTTGTGCAGGGAGACTGCTGCTGTTTCAGCAGGGTCTGCTGGTGTAACTACAGACCAACGCGTCGATTGGGCATTGTTGAGTCCTGAACTGAGGACAGCTGTGCTGAGATCCGGAAGGGATTGCTACAATATGGCATTGATGTTTTTGGTGGACCAGTGTGGCCAGCCATCTAGAACTGGCAAGAGGTCCCCTATTGCAGCTTCCTGCCCCTGGAAAAGGTAGAGAGGGGAAAACAACAGAGAGCTGTTGCTGGTGTTGTTGGAAGTCCAGGGAGGAGTGGTGACACTTCCAAAATGGGGACTGGGAAGCCATCAAAGGTCTGGACTCTTCTTTATTGCTTCTTGCTGGGAGATTCATGGATGATGTTAATGGACTTGCTGGAACAGTTGAAAAACAGGTCTCAATATTTTATCAGCATGGAATCTGTCTACTCCGCATAGAATCTACCTACTTTTTGGGAACCTGACAGGTACCTGTGACCTGGATTGGCCACTGTTGGAAACAAGATACTGGGTTGGATGGACCTTTGGTCTTCACTAATATGGCATATCTTATGTTCTTATGTAACAGAATGGACCATTTAGAGTAACAGTTGGAGGAACTGCATAGCCTTATTTTTGCTCAAGCGAGAAACAAAGAACTACTATCTCATAACTGGAGTATATAGAGAATCATACTAGGAGGAGCAATAATCTCCTTTGATAGTGCCAGTAGAGTTGGTGCAGAAATATCTGCAGAATGTCCTTAAAATACCAACAGAAGGTCTGCTCCTGACAGTACCGGCACAATATCTGTCTCTTGGTAGAGCAAGTGGTATTTCAGTTGGGTATGTTTACTACAGGTTAACATGCGTTAATTTCATTATGTGTCACTGCACCCATAGAAATAAAACTGTTTTGGGCACTTAACATGCATTAACTTAACGAGCGTTAATTTCATTAATGCATGTTAACTCTTTTAATAGACATGCCCTATCAGTCTGACAGTTTTTTCAAAGCTCCCTGGAGGTGCAACAGAAAGGACTATTCTGGTGGTGGGATTTGCCCTGGAGCCTGATCAGAATATTGTGTTGTGTCTGTTTTTTCAAACTATGCATGAACATTTTGTGGGCTGTAAAGTCCAGATATCTCCTGATGTTTCTTGAGTTATGCAGAAAGGGTGTATCGACTTCTTGGCATTGAAACCAAGAATTCTTGCCTGGGTTGTGAGTTTTATTTTGAAATTTCCTTGTAGATGCTTTATATCTTTAGGGGGTAGGACGTACTTATTCTTTGAACCCAAACAATTCATTGATTTTTTTGTTGGGTAGAGAAGAGCCAAGAGTAGTTTTGGTGGACAACCCTGAGTAACAGCATGCTTAATACCTTTGCCTGTCTCTGAATAATAATTTTGGTTTCTTGCTCAACTGGCTTTCCATTTCTGTGGCCCCAAATTTGGTCTAAAATCTAATTTTTTTTCTGATTATTTCTTCTTTACTATGATTATATTCATGTTGCTGTATTTCCAACATTCAGCTTTTGTTTGAATGTTATTTGAAATTAATATATATTGCATTAAAAAGAGAGAGGTGCTGTCAGGGAAAGACAGAATAACCTTTTAAAAGAAGGAAGGTCAAAGGTTGCAAAAAAAAAAATGATAGTCATTGGACCTACAATATAATTGCATCCTGCCTCTTTCTCTGGAGATGGAAGCGCTGTACCAATATTGTAGGGGCAGAAGAGAATTCAGAGACTAAAACATCCCTTGTCCTAGGTGACCTTGACTCAGAAGTAAAAAGACAGCAATGATACCAGTATGTTGGAAAGGCGTTACTAAAGGTTTTATCCCTCTGCCACACTGAATAATGGTGGCCAGTACATAACCACTTCCTCTCTCCCCTCCTCAGAACAACTCATGGATTCGTGACCATGATGAGACTGGATCGACTCACTCAGGCACACCGGGGCCTTCCAGTGGAGGAATTGCATCTCAGAGTGGTGACAACTCCAGCGAACAAGGTGAGTCACATGCAGAGTTCATTCTGGCAGCAAGGACATGGGGTTGTTTGTTCACAGATGGTGCTGGAAAGAATATGCGCCATCTCCAGATAGCGTAGTGCTTTATCTGTAACAAGGGTTCTTCATAGACAGCAGGGGAATGCAGCCATATTTGTTGGTGAAGTCCAACGGACTGATCCAAAGTGTGGAAGCTCTCTTCTAGCACTTTGAACATGCTTTTTATTTTCTTTTTTTTTCCCCTTAGCATCAAGCATATATGGTTGCTCCAACGCTTTCTGACACGCAGGGTTCTAACCATAGGCATAGTTTGGGAAGGGCAGTAGCCCCCCAAATGTTGCAGGCACTAATGGTGATCTGGTACTCTTGCCCCCACTGTCAGTATGACTTTCTTACCCTTTGACCCCCCCCCCCCCCCAAATAAGAAGGCAGACTACATCAATGGTTCTAACCAGTCATTTCAAAGCTTTTTAGATAGATCTGTGGAAAAAAAATAATGGGGATCTGGAAGGTGGGAATGGTGTGGTTGCATTCCTCTGCTGTCTATGGAGAACTCTTGTTACAGGTAAGCAACTACACTTTCTCAATGGTGCTGATGAGGTCAGAGCGGAGGATCGCCAGGAAGGTATGAATGCTGGCAAAGAAGCGACCCAAAAAAATTTTGGGAGGTGGACTGGATGATTAAAGCACAAAAAGATTGCAGAGGATGGATTGTTCAAAGACAGCATCTGACAAGGATGAAGAGTCTAGATAGTAATGCTTCGTGAAGGTGTGGATAGTTGACCATGTAACAATGTTGAACTGTATATCTCATATACGAAAACAAATCACAGGTTCGCTATGGTAGATGTTTTTTCCCTGAGTTTGGTAGGCAAAACTAATACAGTCAGAGATTCATATAGAGAGAGAGTTTGTTTGGACACCAGAAAGCCTGTATTGTTTAGATTAAAGGTGACAAAAAGTTGAGAACTTTTCAACAGTCATGTGTATCATGAAGGTAGTACAGCAGAGGCCTTTGACAGTTAAGGGAATATGGAGTCACTTTGACCCTGAAGAATGTGGTTTTGGGAAAGATACAGGCAAGACAATTGATTGATTTAAATGAAAGTGGAAATGATCTTGGGTAGCAACTTGGAATGAGAACAACGCAGAACTTTGTTGCCAAAAACTATAATATGGAAGATGGTACACAAGTACTTGAAGCTTGCTGATGCATTGTGTGGTTGTGATGGCAACAGGGAAGATAGTTTTCCATGAGATATGTTTGAGGGACACTTGGGCCAATGGCTCAAAAGACAGTTCAACTAATGTTGAGAGGATAATGTTGAGATCCCAAACCAGTGCTGGTTTTCGAAGTGGTGGTCTTAGATTTGTTAGGCCGTGCATGAATCTGGCTACCCAAGGGTGATGAGACAGATGTTTATCAGCAGTCTTATCATGATAATTTGTAATTGTTACCAGGTGCATGCAACAGACAAAGTTTTAAGTCCACTGTACAAAAGAAACATAAGGTAGGAGAGGACAAGAGCCAGATGGCAAGAGAAAGACTTAAGTTGTTGATCCAAACACCAGCAAGAGAACCGAGACCATTTAAGAACCTACAACTTCTTGGTTGATTCCTTTTTGGATGCTAAAATACATGAAAGATAGTCTCAGAAACTGGGAGATCTAGTACTAGTTGGCTTTCAGCATTCAAGCTGTTAGGGACAGACTCTGAAGGTTGGGATGAAGTAGGCAACCATTCAGTTGAATCAACAGAGAAGGATAAGAACCATGCAGTAGTAGAGTGTTTTCCAGAAAAGAGAGAAGGAGTGGGAACCAGATCTATTTGCGCCATCTGACAGCAATGAGTATGATTGATGCTTGATCATGAAGTGTCTTTTGTAGTATTCTTGACATTAGTGGAAAGGGGGGAAAGGCATACGTCAAACCCTTGCCCCAAGAGACTGCAAAGGCATCTTGATGAAAGTGGTGTACATTAGTCTGAGGGAGCAAAAGCAGGGATATTAGGCATTGTCTGAAGAGGCAGAGGTTGATCATCAGAATGCCCCATTTGTTGAAGTTGCACCTTGCTATGAGGGAGGTGAGGGACCACTTGTGAGGCCATATTTGTCTGCTCAGAGCATCTGCCAGCTGGTTGAAGTCCCCAGGAAGGTAAGTAACTTGACGTGTGTAGTTGAGAGTTTCTGCCAAGATCCATATCTGAAGAGCTTCCTTGCAAAGATGCAGGGATCCTGAGTCTTCCTGCTTGTTTATATAAAATATGACAACCTGATTGTCTGTGCAAAGCTGAAGCACTACATTCTTCAACCAAGGGGTTAAGGTTTTGAGACTGTAAAGAATCGTTTGAAGCTCCAGCTGGTTGATGTGCAGTTGACACTCGGTCAGCGACCAGAAGCCCTGGATTTATAGAGATCCAAGATGAGCTCTCCAGCCCCATGCAGAGGCATCAGTCATGAAAACAAACTGTGCTAGAAGGGGATGAAAGGGGCATCCCACTGACAGCTTGGTGGGAAGGGTCTACCAAAGAAGATAGTATCTGGGTTGTCAGAGAGGGAAATCCTCTTGGAGAAAAAAGTAAAATGTTGGTTTCCAAAATCTTTTCAGTTGCCACTGAACTGATCTCATTCACCACCTGGCTTTTGGAACAACTTGAATCACCGTAGTGATATGGTCTAGAAGTCGCAAGACTGTTTTTGCTCTGGGTCTCTGTGCTACAGATATGGACTGAGCCAAAAGTATCATGGAATGCATTCTGACTTGAGGTAGCTATATCATAACCATACGGGTATTCAGATCGGCTCTGATGAATGAATACGGCTGCTGAGTCAGGATAAGGTTGGACTTGTAGTTCATGAGAAAGCCGAGACTTTGGAGAAATGATGGCAGATAGGGTTGATGTGACTGCTGGAGAATCCTAGTCCATCGCCAACCAATTGTCCAGGAAGGGAAATACAGATTGACCTGCTCTTCAAAGATGGGCTGCCATACCTGTGAGGCACTTTGTGAAGATTCAGAGAGCAGAGGACAGGCCAAAAGGGAGGACTCAATAATGGTACTGAACCTCCAGATAAGTAAAATGGAGTTATTTCCAAGGGAGGGATGAATCGGGATGTGGGCATAAGCATCCTTGAGGTCTAGTGATGTCAACGGATCCCATTTTTGAATAAGGGGCAAAATGGTTGCTACAGTGTTCATTTTGAATTTGTTTCTTGAGATAAAGATTTAATTGTCTGAAGTTTAGGATAGGTTGTAATTCCCACTATCTTCTTTGGAATAAGGAAGAAAACTGAGTAGAAACGTTCTCCACCCTGGGAACCAGGGACCATCTCCAGTAGGTCCTGGAGCTTCTTTTGAAGGAATAATGAGTGCTCTTGAGTTGGAGGATGTTCCCAATATGATGGTGTCGGTAGAGGTAGCCTCGAGAACTGAAGATGATATCCCTGATTCACAATTGCAAGAACCCATTGATCAGAGGTGATGTTTGACTAAGCAAACCTGAAGGATATTAATCTGCCCCTACTGATAGATAATGAAAAGGAAGGATTCTGCTTGACAGGATCTGCAGGCAGAGTGGGCTGTTACTTGCACTCCCTAGACTTCTCACATGACTGGAGAAGGTTGACATGGTGGGGCAGGTCTCAAATAAGGTTTGTAAGGATACCTGGTGTAGAAATGCTGGAAATATTGCTGAGGAAAGGGTTTCCTGAAATAACCAGGTTAAGACCTTCAGTATTGCAAAGAGGTTTCAGGGATGGGAACCGACAGTTCACAGACCATGGAAGTATTATTTTTCATCCGAGTGATGCTAACTTCAATGCTGTCACCAAACAGGGAGTCACCTGTGAAGGGGCATCTGCAAGGCAGTTATCGTAATCCTCATGAAGGCCGGATGAATGGAGCCATGCCATTCTCCTCACTCAATGGCTATTGTTGCCAAACGTGGTAGTGGTAGTAGTAGTAGTATCATATGCATCATAGGTGCTCTCAAAAGAGATAGGACCATTCCTGAATAGCAAGGTATGCCTAAGTCAAGTTATTCTTGGTGATATTTGGGTCAGTAAGCTGCTCCATCAAAGAATGATGATAGTGCAGCATCTTCAGATGATGTGCCAAACCTTTTAGGGTTAGCATAGAAATTGGAAACATCTTACAGCTGACAGTATCTAAAATGTTCTGGAGAAGTTGAGAAGATGCCCTTAAGAATTCTGAGCAATTGAGAGCCACTTCAGAGAAAACAGACAGATGGTGCAACTGCTGATGTAAATGGCCAGGACCCTCATCAATCTATATTTTACTTCTAGACAGCAAAAGGAAGCTTTAGTTGATAGAAGTGTTCGCCAAGCAGAAAGTTGTAACTTCATGAAGAGGCAGAGAAAGGACTTCCTTAGGAATGAACATGAACTACAGGATGGATTGAAAATCCTTCCTGGTGGAGGAAATTTCACTAAGGCTGACAGCTAGGGCTTTACTGAGTTTTAAGAGGAACTTAGGGTAAGAGAAGTCCTCCTGAAGTGCCAGCTGCTGTCCCTGACAAAGAGTAGACCTGTTTTGTTCCTCTGTCTCCTCATCTGAGTCATATAGCAGGGAAGGCTCTTCAATCGAGCTCAGATCATCCGGGCAGTCCCATGGAGTGTTGGGCATCCAGCAAGGTTGAGATAAAGATTCCAAAGGAGGTTCTCTGAGGGAACAGCCTTCCAAATGTGGAGGAAGGAATGCTATTGAGATCCATGAGGGTAGGGTACCTGTGAGAGCTCAGAAGGCACAGAGGCAGAAGAAGCCATAGACTGTTGTAATATGCTGGTAGTTTCAAAGAGAAATCTCTGCATTAGAAGTAGGAGGGTCCCAGATGAGGAGCTGGGAACTGAGGTGCCAGGAAGAAGGAAGAAGGGGAAAAAACAGGAAGAACAAACTAGCTTGTTGCTGCACTTACCAGCCATTGTACCAGTGAAGGAAAATCTTTGTAATGTGTTTTGAAGAATTTTCTCCCCAAGAGTGTTGCATGCCCACAGCGGCAGCATGCTTTAGATTGGTGCATTTCTTGGCCAGCTGGTTAGTAGCCTCTGCTTACGCCGGTGTTCATGGGGAGAAGGGGTTAGAGTGGAAGTGCAGTCCTTGTCAGTATGGCCAGCAGCTTCTGAAGCCTTCAGAGCCGTTGGTGTGTGTTGCTCATCCACATGACTCAAATTTTATCTTTTTTAAGAACTCTCTTCCCCGGTGGTGAGCATAACTGCCCTGGAGGGGGAGGAAGAAGTGGAACAGGGGCATTGTCATGTGGTAGTAGCATTAAGACTGGACTCCTGCATGATGAGAGCTGAGGAAAATATCAGCCCTCCTCTTTTGCTTTTGTGTGCTCTTTGGGTAAGTGCAGAGAAATTAAAGTCTAACTGTGTTGATGTCCCCGAACTGAACTGCAACTTAGAAACTACAAAAAAAAGAGAATATTGAGTGTCAGGAGAGGAGAGAGTGGCCACGACTAAAAAAGGACTGGTTAGAACCCTGAGTGTCAGGAGGTGCAGGAGCCCCCATGCATGCTCATTGCTAAACAAAATAAAGCATATTCAAAGAACTAGGCGAGAGCTTCCACACTCTGGATCAGTCCATCAAACTTCATCAACATGGAAAATGCACTTCTTAGGCTCCTGCAAACACTCCTGGAAAGCACAGAGTGCAGGAGGCTCGAAATACCAAACTCCAACAAAGTACAGAAGGCATGGACTGGAAGAGCTGAATAAGAATCTAGCAAAGTACTTAGACTGTGGGAGTGGAGGTATTTGAAAATGCCATAGGAGACTCAAGAAATGTAGAAAGTGCAAGGACTGAAAATGAGAGAGGAGCAGCCGCTCTGCACTGGAAAAAACAATTTAGTTTGAAGTGTGTTAGGGAGAGTCCTACGCTTCTCTTTCTTTCAAGCTTACTTTTTAACATTAGCTTTTCATAAAAATTTTACAGCCAAATAATCGGGGCTGTAGTCAGGAGAAATCAGGGAAAAGCAATAGGGGTCACTGGGGTCATTTAGCTGCCCTGTAATTGACCGCATTAGAAACTCAAGCTACAGCCAGCAGCTCTGTTTACAATGACTGGGCTCCATCTCCCCTCTTCTTGTTCCCAGATGTTGATACCTTTTGTAAGGACGTCCAAAGATACAGGAGATGACAGGAGAAGGCCTTTTTTAGCACCCAAAGACAAGCTCCCCCCTCCCCCCACCCCGGTCTTTTGGGCTGCCATATGTGAGCCCTCTTTCTCATTTTCAGTTCCTCTTCCATCCACTTCACCAGTTTTCCTGTTGGCTGGAAAAGGGACATTTTGCAGCCAATTTGCACAGTTGAAGGAAACAATGAAAGCACAAGAAAGTATTCACCCACTCACCCATCTGTCTACTCACTTATCCACTCCTGATCTACTCATTTGCAAATTCACCATCCTACACACTCAGCTACTCACGATGAGCTCCTTTATTCACCCACTCACTCATGTGACACACACTTCATGCTTGCATGTTTAGAAATGTGTAGATATGTGTGTTTGTATTTCTCTGTGTATGGCCTATGTGTTTCCGCATGTCTTTGTATGCCTGTGTGTGTTTCTGTGCGTATGTATGTGTGCTCCATGTTTCCTGCAGTTGCCGACTGCAGCTTCAGCTAATCACCAGCTATATGAAGACCTTAGGTTCTAGCATTTGCCATCTGTCTGACAATTACCCAGAGAAAAGAAGCCCCCAGAGGCAGGTAGGTTAGAGGCAGTAAGGATGTAGATGGCAGTGCCATGAGACGAGGGCAGCAAGGGCAGATTCAAGTAGCCCGGAACAGCACTCCTCAGACTCTTCAGGAAACAGGGCGCTGGGGGATGAGAGATTTTAAAATCTGGTATAGTGTTGAGGAGGAGATTAGGATAAAACAAATACAGTAACACAGCCATTTACATCAGATATGGCATGGGTTACCTTAGTTTTACTATATTTGTAGATAGGGAAAGCAGTAAAAGCTTTTGGGAGGAGGATACTACTATTCTGAATCAGACCAATGGTCCCTTGAGCTCAGCATCTTTCTGCAGCAATAGGGTGTTTATGTAATAACAATGTCTTTTGATTGCTTTTTTTATTTTGTATTGTTTGAAAATTTGGTTTGATTTTTATTTTGTTACTTGTTTTATTAGTCAGTACTGAATCATTTTAGTGCATGCTGTTTTGAAATAGTGCATGTAAAATGACTTTAGGGGAGGCACCTGGCAGATCACAATGGGAAGAGCCATTCCCTGCTACTCTCGCTCCTAGGAATATGAGGTGGTAAATACAAAACCAAGTGGAGGAGTAGCCTAGTGGTTAGAGCAAGCATAAAGGTTTGATTCCCACTGGCACACCTTCTGACCTTAAGCTAGTCACTTTACCCTCCATTACCTCGGAAGAAAAGGCCTGGCAATCTACTTCCAGTGATACATTGCCAAGAAAACCCAGAGGCAGCTGGGTTGCCAGGAGTCAGCACTGACTTGACGGCACTAAAAAAAATTTGCAAAACCTATCCACTTATAATTGTTAAATGGACCTATTGTCCAGGAACTTGTCCAAACCTTTAATCATAACTGTACTACTGTCTCGACCACAGTCTCCAATAAATTTCACATTTACATTTTTTGTTGACCGAAAACTTACTTTGTTTTAAGTCTGTTACCTGTGAGTTTTCCTGCAGTGTCCCCCAATCCTAGTAGTGTTTGAAAGAGTAAATAACTGTTCCCTATTTACCTGTTGCACCCTATTTATAAATTTTACAAACTGCTATCATATCCTCTCTCAGTCATCATTCTCCTAAGTTATTTAGCTTCTTCTCATCAGTGAGCTGCCCTCTCCCGTTTATCATATTTTTTAAGTTTGCTTTCTGAAGGGAAAAGGAGTTTATGAGATCACTAAGGGGCATGTTTGCTAAAGTGCGCTAACGTTTGCTGCACGCCAAATAGCGTGATACTACGGCAGTTGCTACCGTGAACCAGCGCAGCCAGTGTGATAAAAATACCATGCTAACTGCTTAGCATGTGATGGGGTAGGGACTAGGTGGGTTAGGGGGAGGGAGTGGGCATTGACTGCACATTGCAATTAACACAGGAATGACTAGCAAATGCTGCCACTTTTGCAATTGGCATGGCTGCACTTACAGCCATCGCAACTGGGGGTGTTAAGTGCACCCATGTTAATTGCAGTTGCAGTTTTTGTGCAGTGAGGTGGTTCTCACTATGGTAACTACAGGGGGACATGCCAGGCATGCCCCTAATAGGTCTATTTTACCTCCCGTGCTAATTTTTCTCTCTTAATGTATGCTTAGGAGCTGAACCTTGGCACACATTAGTACAGTAAACATGCCCCTAAGTCTGTGTGTGTGTATGTGTCTGTCTTCTGTGTTTGCTATGCCCCATTCCACTTTTTTGCATATAGGTCATTTACGTTTTGGCGTGCTTTATAAAAGTAGGTTCAGGAGTAACATCCGAAAATATTTATGCAAGAAAATGATGGTGGATGCATGGAAGGGCCTTGCAGGGGAGATGCCGGAGACAAAGACAGTAACAGAGTTCAGATCCCTTGTATCTGTGCCCTTCTCTGCCACTGCCAACTCCAGACTTCATTCATTCCCCCTGGCTGCTCCATATACATGGAACGAACTAACTGAGTCAGTGCGTCGGGCTCCTTCTCTAGCTCTATTCAAGTCCAGGCTAAAAACACACCTCTTTGAGGCTGTTTTTGGATCCTGAGGCTCCTCACTCTCTTGTCTACTACTTATGTGTATCTCACCATACTCCAATCCCCAGTTTTGTGATGTTTTCGCCTTAATTAGATTGTAAGCTCTGATGAGCAAGGACTGTGTCTTACATTTGTATGTACAGTGCTGCGTATGACTTGTAGCGCTATAGAAATGATTAGAAGTCGTAGTAGGTTACCAGTAAGGGAAAGCGTGCTTGCAGTATTGTTTAGGGTATTGTGAAGTGAGGGCTCCAGGCACCTGTGTGATAGGCTTAGATGGTACCAACCAAACTGAGTGCTGAAAACTAGTCAAGGGGCCTTGTCGGAGGTGCTGTCCAGACTTAAGATGTGCAGAGTGAAGTATAGGGCTCATTCCTTTTGGGCGACAGGACCTGAACTTTGGAACTAGATGATGCCCTTAGAGTTCTGGATGGAAAATAACTGTCTGACGTTCAGGAAGAAAGTAAAGACATCGTTATAGCCCCAGTTTGGATGATATAATAACCAGTCCTAGAGTATTGACATCCAGTGTCCTAGTGTGTAAGCCTATCAGTATTAATGCCAGCATGCAAGGGGTGTGAACATTCAGTTCCAAAGTGAATGAGAGTTGCAGCATTCAGTGGCTGAGTGTGTAAAGATCTCAGTATTCAGTGCCCAAGTGTGTAAGGACTGTCACGCTCGGTGCCCAAATGTAGGAGCAGTATGTCAACATTCGTTACCAGTGTGCTGGAACCTGCAGAAGAGCCAGAGGCCATACATAGCAGACTGGCAGTGAGATCTGGAGCTGTGTGTTTAAATCTTTCTATCCATGAGGCCTTTCATTCATATATTTCCCATCCCCTCCCCTCGCTCAGGGCTCCCGCTGTTGCTGCAGTGTGTGCAAGCCTCCCTGACCCTCAGCATGGGACTCTACAAAGCAACAGGGGAGGAGGTGTGTACTAAGCAGTGAATAATCCTCAAAGGCAGTTCATTCACTCACACTTTTACTCTCACCCCATCCCCCATACCAGTGCACCTCATTCCTATTCTGCAGCGCCACCTGCTATTCTGTTACCGAGACCCACACACAGCTCTGCCAGTGCACCTCAATCCTGCCCTGCAGCACCCCTAGCTATAACAGTACTGAGCTTTGTAAACAAAAAAAAAAAAAATCTTGAGCTACAGCTGAAAACATTAAGGGCTTCTTCTGTCATAGGTGGCTGAGCCCCGTAGCCAATCGGCTGATGAAGATGTTCAGAATCCAAATGAGATTTTACATGAGATAAAGCATTTTGGAAAGTTTTTGAGACATGAAAGATGCTTTACTGTAAAATGTATTTGGATGCAATGTGTGGAAGGTGCCTTGGTCCTTTTGCCTGCTCTTGTGGGTTATATGAAGGCCTTGAATCCTCTTTACTTTGGGTCCTGTTCTGATCAAGCTTTCACTGGAATGTTTTAGCCTTGCTCTTCTTTAATCTTCACATTCAATGCTTCTAGACGTTTTCTGGAATTTGTGGAGGGGAGAAATGGAGAGAAAGGAATGTTTTTTGTTTTGGGGTATTTTCTATAGGTACATAAAGATCCCTAAAATTGGAGAAATATTAAGGTTCATTTGGGGTCATTTCATCCACACTTTGGCCACTAATTTTGCCTGGAGAAATAAGGCGTCTTCCATTGCCATTCACATCCGACTCTAATTTCACTGGAAAATTTTCAAGAAATCATAAAACAGAAGACATTTAGTATCCCGTCCTTTCTCTCAAAGAGCTGGCTGGTTACAGTCTCTCATTTATGCTTCTTTTTCTTTCACATCTGTCTCCCTCTGTTTTCTTCCCTTTGTTCTTCAGTTGTCTTTAGCTCTTCCTGAGCGCTGTTAGGAAAATTCAGTCATGGTAGATGAGACTGGTAGAGGGAAAGCAGGGGCCAAGAGTGGGGAAGAAAAGGCGCAGAGGGATCTAGGCTTCCAGGGAAATGCCGGCTTCAAGATGCCATCTCTCTGATGCATAATTTACCTCCCCTCCAGGCAGGCTTTTAAGCCTCTCTCTTGCCGGAGGATATGAAAGCACAGCAGCTGTTGACACCAGTTCCCTTCTAATTTATGTTTATTAAGAGGAAGCGTATGCAGAAGGACATAGGGAGAGGAATGGCAGAGGGCAAGCATTAGGGATGACGGAATAAGTGGGTGCCCTTGCTCACCAGAGAGGATGCAGCATGCATTAGGGACTTCTCTAGTGTTAGAAGGGTTCTAGAAGAGTTGAAACTAAAGTTTGTAGACGAAAAAGACTGAAACCATCCCTGACTAGGTTCATCATGTTCCACACAAGAGCTGTGTTTCGATGCTGTTAAGGGGATAGTCCCAAGGCAGATGCATTGGTAAACGGACTGTTTGGAAAAACAAGAGAGCTGGAGGACAAGAAAAGGGAGAGGAAGCACTATCTTACATTCTCTCCAGGGTGTGAATTGTGAAACTGCTTGGGGGGGTTTGGGAGGATGATAACCAATATGCAATGCACTTGGTATTTAAGGGATCCATTTTCAAAGGTTAATTCAGGAACTACTCATGTACAATAAGGAGCTACAGAGGTACATTAGCTAAATGAACAAACATCCGTACTTTAGCAATAGGCGTACTTTCAGCCACATAGAAGAGGCATTCTGTGGCTGGAAGCTAGGGGGGTCATTTTAAAAGGCTTAGTTGTGATTTAGGATGTCCGAAGGTGTGCACGTGGGCTACAGAATTACAGAGACGTCTCCAAAGCCATTCCACAAATGACGTTTACAGACACCTCCGGTTCAGGGACGTCCAGGTAGGCATGTCTGGGGAGGTGCAATGGACTTGCACGTCTCCGTTTGATCTCAGGAATGACGGGGACGTCTGCAGGCACGTCCACATTTAAACCTGCTGCTGGAACGAATAGGCATCAGGAGAGGTGCTTGTTTTGGCCTTAAAACATCCAGACAGCGTAGAGAAGGTGGAGAGCTAAGTGACTAAGATCACAAAGACCCACACTGCTCCCAACCCACCACTGTAACCATTATGCTACAATATTAGACATCCATGTTCTAAGGTGCTAATCTGGGGACATCTATGTAGACGTCTCTATAGACATCCATATCGGGCACACCCGCGTTTCTGAAATTGTGCCCGAACTTGCACGTACCTGTGGGCTTTTTTTCAGAAATTCTGTTTTTGACATCCCAGATTGCACTTGGACGTCTCATTGTAAAATGTGCCTTGATGCACATACATTTCAGGGGTCAATTTTCAAAGGTATTTCTGCAAGTAAATCAATGTCTACCCATGGAAAAAAAACCCCATTGAAAATTGCTCTCCCCCATAAAGCACATGTCTGATTTTTAGATTTATTTGTGGCGCAGCAGGAAATGAACTCGCACTGCTTTTAAATTTGTTACAATCTATCATGATCCTTATGATGAATTTTCCAGTTATAATTACAAGTGCCTACAGTTTCAGTGTGGCAGTAATCTATTCGTTCTCGTACTTTTTTCTGTGAAGGGTCCAGTATTACGGAATAATTTGCCTCCTGATTTGCATAATGAGCAAAACATTTTATCATTCTATAGGGGTCTTAAAACGTATTTCTTTGATTGTTTGATTGTTAATTTTAATGTATACAGTTGGCATGTTAATGTTTGAATGTTATGGGGTCCGATATTCAGAACATTGGATATTTAAATACTGTGGCAGTCAGTCATAGCTTTTAACTATCATCTGGATATTCAACAATGGTATCAGGATAGTGACCGGCGCTGAGTATCTGGATACTAAGGTTAGCGTCGGCTGTCTGGATAGCGGCGATATCCCTATCCTAAATTACGTGGATAATCTATCTGCACAAGGCTGGAAATTATCCGGATAATGGCTGAATATTGTCACCATCCAGATAGTTGCTGGCACCACCCTTGCTTTGATCTACATAGTGCTGCTAATAGATCTCACAGCACTCTTATCCAGATATCCACATAACCACAGAGGTTAAGATCTTCTAAATGAAATGTAATGAAAAGAAGTGTTCTATCCGCAGCTTTTCTCTGGGAGAAAAGGGGTGGTCCACTGCCAGGGACAGGGTCTTGTAATAGGCATGTTGAATTTCATTTTGGAAATCCATGCCCATTTGTTACCCCATGTTCTTTGGACTCACAAAGCATACAGGATAAAACATTCCCATATCACAGGCTCACCATGGATTTACCTTTAAGAATGAGCTTGTGGGCCACAGGCATTACGTACCCTAGGGCCTGCAAGCTCCCCATGGTGTAATACCTGTGTTATGCATTTTGAAGTATCTGCAGGACTGCAAACTATACAGGCAATATCAAAATTGACCTCCCCACTTTCAAAAATATACGTGCAGAGCAAGCACACTGCTAACACACACACCTTACGTATGTCATTGTTCAACACCATTTTAGTGTACACACGCTTGCAGTTACATAGCAAGTCCGTTTTTAGGCAGGTTCCTTGTGTTTGAAAGTCATCTGAATATGTGCAGACTGAAAAATATACCATACTTATGAAGTTAGTCTCAGCATTGAAAATTTACCTTTTAATGAGGATTGGACAGAAGATTCTTTTTCGTTTGCACATTACTCAATATCTCGAATTGCCTACTCTGTCACATTGCTCAAGTCTCTGTTCATTGGTTCTTGTTTTCTTTCAGGAGATTGCCTTGACAATAGCGTGGCCTCACCTAGCACAGGAGACGACGACGACCTGGATAGGGACAAGAAACGAAACAAGAAGCGAGGGATTTTCCCAAAGGTTGCCACTAATATCATGCGAGCGTGGCTCTTCCAACACCTCTCGGTGAGTGCAAAGATACACCAGCTATGAGAGATATGCTTGTGTCTCATGCTTCTGCCCTCCGTTTGGGGGAAGGTGGGAAGAGTCTGAAGTTTGATTTGCTTCTGGTCTTTCAAGCAGGCTTTCACATTAAGACTTCACTTCACCTTTCCATATTAGGGCATCAACTATATTGCATCAACGGGTGTGCAGGCAGGGGAAAGCTGCTTGATCTTCTCCTAACCACCACCACTAAGGTCTCAAGCATGAGGGCCATTAAGTGGTGGAGAGAGGGAAAAGTAAAACCCAGGACAGCACAGTAAGCAGGTACAAATGGGCAGAATGGCTGGACTAAATGGTCCTTTTCTCTTGACATCTTATGTTTCTGTGCGATCTGAGGCTGCTTGGGTTGCAGATGTCCTTGTGAACCCTGACATCAGAGACTGGAAATGAACATGCAAGAGCAGCCTAGGCTAGACGTTTATGAGAAACCACAGAGATGTGCTGGAGCTCATCAATCACCTCACTGCAGCTTCCATCAGCCCCTTCCCTCCGTGTCTTCCTACTGCTTTTGTAGGTGTGTTTCGCTCTAGTAATAGCACCTACAGTATTGTGGAGCTTCCAGCTGTGCCTGTCTCTGTCTGCACACCAGCAAACCCATGCAGACCAACAGAAGCAGAAGAACACAGCACATACAGCAGAAATATGAAGATTGTGCCAGCAAAAACTCCAACTCCTGATGTCCTAAGAAGACAATGGCCACGGCATGCTGGAAAGGTCCCCAACACCCAGCGGCTGAAAAAAACAAGGGCCATAGGTCCACAACTTGAGAGAAGTGCTGCGCGCCGACTGCCATCCCCAACTCCCGCGGCAGAAAAATGGAAAAGCATGAAGAAACGTGCAGGGAAAAGGGTGAGTGGCTTCAATATGGTTGCAAGGGAGGGGAAGGGAAGAAAGGGTGAATGGCTGCAAGGGGAGGAGAAAAAGGGTGAGTGACTGTAGGCGAGAAAAAACAGAGGAAAGGTTGAATGGCTGTAGGGGAGAAGGGAAGGAGGGTAGCAGACAGAAGCGATGATAGTGGTAGGGGTAATGCAAGGAAGGATGAGTGACTGCTGGGGTAGGGGATGGGAAGGAAAAGGTGAGTGTCTGGGAGGGGGAAGAAGCGATTGCAGGGGGGATAGAGGGAGTATAAGTATGCTCCCTATTCACATATGCGTACAGAACCCCTGAAAGCAAACATGTACACACACAGACAGCCCCTGACACACACATACGCAAATGCACAGAGTCCCTGACACATATTTTTGTACACATGCACACACTAAGAGCTCCCAGTACACACACACACACTCAGATATATACATGCATTCACCCATGCATACAAATTCTCTGACACACAGAAGTACTCACAGACAGCCAACACTCACACCCCTGAAACACAGCCCACTGACATACACATTCATGCGCACAGACACACAGGGATTGATTCTGTGTAGCGTTTAGCAGGGCTGGAAGTCCGATCCAGACATCCAGCCCCACTAAATGCCAGATTCACAGAACAGAGCTCCTCGCACGTAGATTGGACTTGTGCGTGGAGCTTTATTTGTGGGCAGGAGGGGGCGGGCTAGAAGTGAAGCGAGGGCGGGCAGTAGCTGCCACTGTGACCCCGGACATACAGGGCCGATTCCAAGGTTGGCCCTGTATATCCAGGGTCAGCCATTTGCACTGGGGACTTATTCCACCTCGGAGGTGTAATAAGTCCCCCTGGATGGTGGGAGATGTTGCAGCTAAGCCTGGAAAGATGAGGGGTGCAGGGGGTGCCCTACAGCCTGACCCTGGACACGGCAGGCCTGATTGCAGGTCGGGCTGCGGGAAAGCAAATTGTTGTGGTTTGCTGGGGATCGCAGCTCTTGAATGGAACCGCAATGCCATGGCAACAGGACACCACAGCACACAGCTCTATGCAGGAGCCTGGCTGGGCTAGCCAGGGATTTTGTTGGACGTCTGGGCGCCCAGAATCGGGGCATAACCTGCACATCCAGGCCGGTTGCAACAGATTCTGATCCCATGGGCATGTCTAACCCCTGTGGGATCAGAATCGGGTGTAACTGGGGCACTCCTGATTCTGGATTCCCAGACAGGCGGGGGACACCCAGAACAGAATTGGCCTCACAGCCAACAGTCACACCCCCAACACACTCTGCCAACACACACACCCCAAGCCACAACATGCTCTGCTCCCACCCCGCCCCAACACACTGCCCAGATATAATCATACATTCACATACAGCCTCTGATACCCATCCTTACATCTCTACAGATAAGCAATTAAACTCTTTCTTAGGAAATATATACGCACCTCTTAACACTGATTCACAGATACATATGTATGTCACATACACCAATCACTACACACAGACACTCACCTACATATCTCCTGCTGTTCTACTGAGACACACTTTACAATGGCTGTTTCAACTGAGTTTCCCATGCAGACATGCCTGTGTCTGAAAATGGAGAATGTGCCTTTATGTCGCACTCTGAGAAGATAATCCTATAACAGGTTGCCTACATTTGCACGTCGTCACCACATGTAAGTCTTCTGTTTTGAATTACCTACTCATGGGCATGGGCAGTTACTTGTGGAGTATAGCTGGTCACTATTCTATAAGTACATGCGTGCATGTTATAGAATACTATAACTTATACCTATTTCCTGCAAATCTAGTTGCGAGCATTTACACCAAGTCTATGTTTGGTGTAACTGGTCACACCTAGATCTGGCATACATATGTCACCCCTTATGCCTCTATTCCACAAAATAATGTACATGCTTTATAGATTAGGTGCCAAATGCCTACATGACAACATAAGCAACCCTTCTAGAATTCCTACGGGTGTGTTCACTTTTTAGTTTACTTTAATTCCCTTACTGGGGCTAAAGTATGATTTTAGATTTGTGCCACTAACAGGAAGTGCCGGTCTCACTAGTCTAAAATAGATCCATCTTGTCTTCGTGCTGTCAAGAGTATAGTTCTAACACACAGGACTGAAACAGTACTAACAAACTGAAGATGTCCTGAGGCAGGAGTTATTAGCGTATTACAGAGGCCAATACTTCACTTGGATTATTTGAGCCACTGGGTAGGTCAGGGTCTGATATACTAAATGAGAAACGTGATTTGTATATAGGCTAAGGGGTGTAAGGGGTGTGTGTGAAGTTAGTGAGAGGTCCTGGCACACACCATACCGCCCTGCCTGTGGAACAGACACCCCTGTTGCATCAAGTATACATGGTAATATGCTTCCAATGGCTGTATAATTTATGTGCCCCCTGAGGATCAGAGCAGAAGAGGACAGGTGCTGGCAACCATAGGAATAAAGGCTTCCCTTTTTCTCTGTGTGTAACTTTTTTCCCTCCATCTTTGCTGCACTGTCTTCAGTCCGCTTCCCAATTAAAATATTAGCAAACTAAATGTGTTTAAAAATGGAAAAAGCACGGCGGACTGTGGTAGCGAAAACTTCTCTACAGCCTCCAGTGATGCTGAGGAGTAATTAGAGGAAATACTGCCATTCTCTCTCTCTGGTTAGTTAAACAAAAGCTGAGTTAATGAACGCTGACCAATTAGTTACTAATTGAAGAAGCTATAAACGGATTAGAAGCTGGTAAAGGGTAATCAATTCTGGCCAATTACCCTGAACCCCTTCAAAGGCACCAGAGGGTTCAGCCAGCAGCGATGGAGGGGCTCGCAGCTGCATGCCGCTTCTGCTCGTCTTAACAAATGTAATGCTCTGGCTGAGAACAAAAGGAAAAGTTTTAAATCTTTGGGCTTTGAATGGCAAAAATAGATTGCCATTAATTGTGACTCTTTCTTTTGCTTGCCAGTGACATAGTTCTGAAATGGAATTGCAGCAAATGCCCACCCCTTCGCTTTGTGCTGAAGTTGCTTCCGCCGTCTCCAGCACTTTCACTCTCCATTTGTCTAGAGTCTCCCGTGATATCTTTAGCCTCTGTTTTGTTTGCATTTCACTGGAGGCTTGACCAGCATATTCAGCCTCTGCTCTCTCCTCCAGCAGTTTAGCAGCCAGGCATCCTGAGTCATGAAGTCCTGAAATATCAGCACCAAGGACTGTTTATCTCTCCCAGAGCTTCCAGCTAATCACAGTCTGTTGGGAAACGTTTCAGAATTCCCATCTCCGGGCATCTTGATATTTATAGTTCTACTCTTTTCAGGATCAACATCAGAATTAAACAGCAGGAGGGTTGAGCAGTCAGATCAATCAAAAGTATTCTCAATCAATCACAAGTTGGAACGTGCACATTTAAAGTGTGACATAAAAGTGCATTTCCCCTTTTCTCCACTTGCAGACGCAGGAGTGTCTGTGTGGGAGACTCATTTGAAACAGCCAACATAAGGTGTGTCTCAGTAGGTGTGTGTGCATGGTGTGACTGGTGTATGTGACCTGCATGTGTATCTGTGAATCAGTGCTATAATGTGTGTATCTAGTTTCACAGGAATTGTTTATCTGAAGAGATGTGAGGATGGGGCGTCAGAGGGTGTGTGTGTGTGTGTGTGTTTGCAGTGTGTTAGAGAAGGGTGAGAGCAGGATGTGTTGGGGATGTGTGATTGTTGGCTGTGTATATGTCAGGGGACTGAATGTGTGTCAGAGATGTGAGTGTTGGCTGTCTGTGAGTGTCAGGGGATCTGAACGCATGGGTGTGTGCATGTATGTGTGTGTGTGTGTGTGTCTGGGGATACATGTATGTATCAGGGGCTCTGACTGTATGCATGTGTGGAGGAGCAGCCTAGTGGTTAGGGCAGCAGCCTAAGACCAGGGTTCAAATCCCACCAACGTGCCTTGGACAAGCTACTTAGCCCTTTATCGCCTCAGGTACAAACTTAGATTGCAAGCCCTCTGGGACACGGAAATAACTACTGTACCTGAATGTAACCCACCTTGAACTACCACTGAAAAGGTATGAGCTAAATATCAATAAATAACATGTATGTGTGTCAGGCTCTCTGTGTACATGCATGTGTGTTTTCAAGGGATCTATGAGCAGGCATACTCCTGCATTCATCTTTCCTCCTCCAGCAGTTGTTTACATTTTCCTCCTACTACCCCACCACCATTACCTCTTTTCTCTGCTCCCCCAGTCTCTTACAGTCATCTACCCTTTCATCAATTTCTCCCCTTCCTCCTGGAGTCATTCTCCTTCCTCTTCTCCCTTGCAGCCCTTCACCCTTTACTTACCTCCTCTCCTTGAAACTACCAGTGAAGTCACTCATCCTTTTTTCTGCATATTTCTTTGTGTCTTTTCATGAGTTGGGGACCCTGCAGGCACGCAGCCATGGGCCACGGGCCTTCTCTACTTAGACCTGCAGGGGCTGGGGACCTGGCCGGCACACAGCACTTCTCTCCAGCCGCGGCCCTTGTCTTCTTTGGCAGGCAGGGATTGGGGACCCTGCCGGCACACAGCACTTCTCTCCAGCCGCGGCCCTTGTCTTCTTTGGCAGGCGGGGATTGGGGACCCTGCCGGCACACAGCACTTCTCTCCAGCCGCGGCCCTTGTCTTCTTTGGCAGGCGGGGATTGGGGACCCTGCCGACACACAGCACTTCTCTCCAGCCGCGGCCCTTGTCTTCTTTGGCAGGCGGGGATTGGGGACCCGGCTGACACACAGCACTTCTCTCCAGCCACGGCCCTTGTCTTCTTTGGCAGGCGGGGATTGGGGACCCAGCCGGCACACAGCACTTCTCCAGCCGCGGCCCTTGTCTTCTTTGGCAGGCGGGGATTGGGGACCCTGCTGGCACACAGCACTTCTCTCCAGCCGCGGCCCTTGTCTTCTTTGGCAGTCGGGGATTGGGGACCCGGCCGGCACACAGCACTTCTCTCCAGTCACGGCCCTTGTCTTCTTTGGCAGGCGGGGATTGGGGACCCTGCCGGCACACAGCACTTCTCTCCAGCCGCGGCCCTTGTCTTCTTTGGCAGGCGGGGATTGGGGACCCTGCCGACACACAGCACTTCTTTCCAGCCGCGGCCCTTGTCTTCTTTGGCAGGCGGGGATTGGGGACCCTGCCGGCACACAGCACTTCTCACCAGCCGCGGCCCTTGTCTTCTTTGGCAGGCGGGGATTGGGGACCTGGCCGGCACACAGCACCTCTCCAGCCGCGGCCCTTGTCTTCTTTGGCAGGCAGGGATTGGGGACCCTGCCGGCACACAGCACTTCTCTCCAGCCGCGGCCCTTGTCTTCTTTGGCAGGCGGGGATTGGGGACCCTGCCGGCACACAGCACTTCTCTCCAGCTGCGGCCCTTGTCTTCTTTGGCAGTCGGGGATTGGGGACCCTGCCGACACACAGCACTTCTCTCCAGCCGCGGCCCTTGTCTTCTTTGGCAGGCAGGGATTGGGGACCCGGCCGGCACACAGCACTTCTCTCCAGCCGCGGCCCTTGTCTTTTTGAGCCGCGGGGGTTGGAGTTTCCACTGGCACATTCTTCAGATTTCCTGACCTCTCTACTGTATGTGCTGAGTTCTTCGTGGCTCTATTGGTCCACATAGGTTTGACCGCACAAGCGCAACAAACCTATGTGTACAGATAGAGAGACAGAGGCAGGCATGGATGGAGGCTCCACAATAGTGCTTTTGCTAGGGAAAAATGCACCTAAAAACGTCCTGATCCTTAGAGATGTGAATGCAAAATCCCAGAAAGGCCCAACCAGGGCTTGAAGGGACTTGTCCGCTAGGACCTCTGGCTGAGTTTCAGGGACAGGAACATCGTTAGGCAGGACAGAAGCAGATCAAGACAAGGAGCTTTTTTTTCAGCAAATACCTGAGCACCACGTGACACATTGAAAAACAGATAAGGAGAAGACAATGCGACACATTGAAAATCAAGAAACATTTCGTTGGAATTGAAATCATGTGCGTGGAGTTGGTCAGTAGGATATTACACAGTAGCACCTTCGGGCATATGGTTTCAGGGCTAGGTTTAGGTGGCCTGAGGCTGCAGAAATTCAGGGCAGAGCTGGATTCAAAACCAATGGAGTTTTTCCTGTTTTGTACATAGTCTTTTAAGGCAACAATTTGTCCTAAAGACTTGAAAATGTCGAATCATTAGGTCACTCAGTTTCTTTTTATCTCAGTTGCAGTCATGTATCACTACCAATTGTGCAAGGGTCTGAGCCCACAAATAGAACATACTAATAACTGCAGCATTGCCTTGTGATATACTCACACTGGTATTTCAAAATAATTTCATCTTCCTGTCTGAAAAATAGAACATTGCGCAATCCTAGTTTAGGTGCTCGGCATTTTCCGTGTCACTGTCAGTCTGAGTGAATCTCCATTCCCAGAAATCCTCTCTTTGATCCTGAGAACTCTTGATTCTATTCGGAGATTAGCTCATTATTCATCCTGGAGATTCCAGGACAGTCCTGGCTCTCTGAGCTTTGCTTCAATGTCTGGAGGGAGAATTGCAGAGTTTCCCTGGATCCCACCATTCAAACACCAGAAAGGGCTTGAGAAGAAAGCTGTTTGCTTGAGGCTCATTGAGCAATCATACCAAACTGTTTGGTCCCCTATGCTCCATGGCAGATGGCTACCACCAGCTTAGCCAAGGTGAGGCCTCCAGCTGTTTCCAGTCTCTCGCAAGGGCCCCCTTGTCTCTCACTTGGTTGCCACCCTGCTCTGTTTGTCTTTTTCCAACATGGTGATCCAATCTCATCCCCATTCCATGCATGGATTCTTAGTTCCTACTTTTATTAGAGAAACCAGAAACCAAGTCCTGAGATACACTGTGGTAAGAGATAAAAAACCAGAACCAGATATGCAGTTAGGAAAAAATTGAGACAGCTAGTAATCTTATTCTCCAGTCGATGCAAATGTATTTATTTATATTTTTAATGAAGATATTTATAAACTGCTTTCTCAAAGCAATGTACAATTTAATTTACAACATAAACTACAATAAAACACAACAAATCAGGACAACATACAATACAAAAAACATCATATCTAGCTACAAGCCCACAATAAGGATGCCACTTTTCCCAAGGAAGACACAGTATTTCCTTCACAAATATGATACTGTTCTGAGTAACTAGGATCTTCTAAATTCAAAGGCCACCCTCCTGCTGCTTAAGGATTTTTAAACTCAAACTAGGGAAACATTAAAGGGATGTATGCTTAAGATAAAAACAACATTGTTAAGTCAACTAAATAAAAAACAATTAACAGTTTAGTTGATCTTTAACTTTTCAGAAGTTTTCATTTTCTGTCAGTAACTTGTGCACATCAACACATAGGACTAGGTTACCAATAGTACAAAACTGTCTATGATTTGACCTCTTTTTCAAGCGTAAAATCAGATATTCCACTGAGGCCTGAATTTCTGCCAAGGCCCTGGTAACCCCTGGCAACTGCCCAGTCACCATTTCCTCCTTGGCCTACTCTACAGGCCTACTTCTGAGAGAGAGCCTGCACAGGCGCTCATCTGTCACCATGCTGTCAGCAAAAAAAAAAAAAAAAAATTAAAAAAAGAGAGAGAATCTGAAGAGGTCTCAGTTTGACTGAAATTGTAGGCTCTAGCCTCATCCATCATGGGCCTGTCAGATAAGTAACCAGGAGGCCATGCTTCTTTGGCCTCTTATCAGCAGGGCAGTTCCACAATCCCTAGTCCTTTTTAGACAGAGAATACATTATATTTTGGACCATCTGTTACAAATCTGAAAGCAAAAGCAGAAACATTTTTCCTGTTTAGAAGTAAAGCTTTCTTTCCTTTTAATAACTTGAAAAGAATATTTTCCCTTCACTTCATAGAAATATATTTTCTAAAAAACGTCCAAGAAGGAAACAATTCCCTAGGAAAAAAGAACTCTGGGATTGGGAGATGACCATTTAGAAAGAGCACTATAGGACTTTACAGAGCTACTTAACTGTTTTACTGCCCACTGCTGAATCTGTATAGTTCCTTGTAAACCTCTAGAACTCTTCATTGACTAGAGTGACTGGATATTTCCATACAAAAGGATTATGCGGAGCTAGGCCTGATTTTGACCCACTGAATGCTGGGATCTGTAACTTCATTTTTTTCATAAACAGCAAAATTAGATGCACTGGATTGATCCTGCCCCTGATGGCCTGGAGCCAGGGCTAGCCTAGAGTTGGTCCAAAGTGTTAGAGCCCTACGTGAATTTCAAACTTTACACCCCCCCCCCCCCCCCCGGCTGTCAAAATCTGTTATTTAGCTTTGAATGGCCTGCTTTTTCTGCCCTCCAGAGGTTGCTGCTCTAGGCAACCACCTAGTTTATCTAGTAGTTGGGCTGCTCAAGCCTGGAGCAAAAGGTAAAGAATGGAGGCTAGGAAAATGGCTGTGTTTCTAATATTGTGTAGTATTTGATATGTTTTATAATATGATTGCTGATTTTATTATGCAAGCCTCTTCAAGGCCTTCATTGGTCATAAGCAGGACATGAATTGTTTTTAAATAAATAAATAAATAATATTCAAATAAATTTTGTTGTAAATAACTCTCAGCTGCGGAAAACCTACAACAAAAGTGGCCTAACAGCCGAAAGAGAAACAATAAAGGAACAATTCAGAGAGTTGCCATGAAAATGCTGATAGTTTCGCCCTCTGCCAAGTAAAAAAACTTTCCCCACAGTTAAACATATGCACAAGGCTTTGGGAGAATTCTTCCGCTTCTTTCTTCAAGGGGCTGAACTGTGTTTTTTTTTTAAATGCCAGCTGCTGAGGGTAAAAATATTCAGATAATCAGCCCTAGTGTCCAGAGAGTGGTTGACACTGAATATCCCAAACAGCACAGTGAATAGCTGGCCCTAGCTAGATAGCAGTGACACTCAGCCACTATCTGGATAATTTATCGGATAGCACTGACGACAACTCTCATGCTGTTCTAAGTTCTCTAGATAGTTATCCAGATAACTCATATCGCTGCACCCAAACCCCCAGCACTATCCAGATAGTGCTGAGGTGCTTTGTAAAGATATTCAGTGATACTATGTAGATAGCGCAGAGGCGGCCTGTAAAGATATCCAGTGATACTAGGCAGATAGCACAGAGGCGGTCTGTAAAGATATCCAGTGATACTAGGCAGATAGCACAGAGGTGGTCTGTAAAAATATCCAGTGATACTATATAGATAGCGCAGAGATGGTCTGTAAAGATATCCAGTGATACTATATAGATAGCACAGAGGCGGTCTGTAAAGATATCCAGTGATACTATGTAGATAGCACAGAGGCAGTCTGTAAAGATATCCAGTGATACTAGGCAGATAGCACAGAGGCGGTCTGTAAAGATATCCAGTGATACTAGGCAGATAGCACAGAGGTGGTCTGTAAAAATATCCAGTGATACTATATAGATAGCGCAGAGATGGTCTGTAAAGATATCCAGTGATACTATATAGATAGCACAGAGGCGGTCTGTAAAGATATCCAGTGATACTATGTAGATAGCACAGAGGCAGTCTGTAAAGATATCCAGTGATACTATGTAGATAGCACAGAGGCAGTCTGTAAAGATATCCAGTGATACTATGTAGATAGCATAGAGGTGGTCTGTAAAGATATCCAGTGATACTATGTAGATAGCACAGAGGCAGTCTGTAAAGATATCCAGTGATACTATGTAGATAGTACAGAGGCAGTCTGCAAAGATATCCAGGGATACTAGGCAGATAGCACAGAGGTGGTCTGTAAAGATATCCAGTGATACTATGTAGATAGCACAGAGGTGGTCTGTAAAGATATCCAGTGATACTATATAGATAGCGCAGAGGTGGTCTGTAAAGATATCCAGTGATACAATGTAGATAGCACAGAGACGGTCTGTAACGATATCCAGTGATACTATATAGATAGCACCAAGGTGGTCTGTAAAGATATCCAGTGATACTATGCAGATAGCACAGAGGCTGTATATAAAGATATCCAGTGATACTATGTAGATAGCACAGAGGCGGTATATAAAGATTTCCAGTGATACTATGTAGATAGCACAGAGGTGGTCTGTAAAGATATCCAGTGATACTATGTAGATAGTACAGAGGCTGTATATAAAGATATCCAGTGATACTATGTAGATAGCACAGAGGCTGTATATAAAGATATCCAGTGATACTATGCAGATAACACAGAGGCTGTATATAAAGATATCCAGTGATACTATGTAGATAGCACAGAGGTGGTCTGTAAAGATATCCAGTGATACTATATAGATAGCGCAGAGATGGTCTGTAAAGATATCCAGTGATACTATGTAGATAGCGCAGAGGCGGTCTGTAAAGATATCCAGTGATACTAGGCAGATAGCACAGAGGTGGTCTGTAAAGATATCCAGTGATACTATGTAGATAGCACAGAGGTGGTCTATAAAGATATCCAGTGATACTATGTAGATAGCACAGAGGCGGTATGTAAAGATATCCAGTGATACTATATAGATAGCACAGAGCCGGTCTGTAAAGATATCCAGTGATACTATGTAGATAGCACAGAGGCAGTCTGTAAAGATATCCAGTGATACTATGTAGATAGCACAGAGGTGGTCTGTAAAGATATCCAGTGATACTATGTAGATAGCACAGAGGCAGTCTGTAAAGATATCCAGTGATACTATGTAGATAGTACAGAGGCAGTCTGTAAAGATATCCAGGGATACTAGGCAGATAGCACAGAGGTGGTCTGTAAAGATATCCAGTGATACTATGTAGATAGCACAGAGGTGGTCTGTAAAGATATCCAGTGATACTATATAGATAGCGCAGAGGTGGTCTGTAAAGATATCCAGTGATACAATGTAGATAGCACAGAGACGGTCTGTAAAGATATCCAGTGATACTATATAGATAGCACCAAGGTGGTCTGTAAAGATATCCAGTGATACTATGCAGATAGCACAGAGGCTGTATATAAAGATATCCAGTGATACTATGTAGATAGCACAGAGGCGGTATATAAAGATTTCCAGTGATACTATGTAGATAGCACAGAGGTGGTCTGTAAAGATATCCAGTGATACTATGTAGATAGCACAGAGGCTGTATATAAAGATATCCAGTGATACTATGTAGATAGCACAGAGGCTGTATATAAAGATATCCAGTGATACTATGCAGATAGCACAGAGGCTGTATATAAAGATATCCAGTGATACTATGTAGATAGCACAGAGGTGGTCTGTAAAGATATCTAGTGATACTATGTAGATAGCACAGAGGTGGTCTGTAAAGATATCTAGTGATACTATGTAGATAGCACAGAGGCGGTCTGTAAAGATATCCAGTGATACTATGTAGATAGCACAGAGGTGGTCTGTAAAGATATTCAGTGATACTATGTAGATAGCACAGAGGTGGTCTGTAAAGATATCCAGTGATACTATATAGATAGCACAGAGGCGTTCTGTAAAGATATCCAGTGATACTATGTAGATAGCACAGAGGTGGTCTGTAAAGATATCTAGTGATACTATGTAGATAGCACAGAGGCGCTCTGTAAAGATATCCAGTGATACTATGTAGATAGCACAGAGGTGGTCGGTAAAGATATCTAGTGATACTATGTAGATAGCACAGAGGCGGTCTGTAAAGATATTCAGTAATACTGTGTAGATAGCACAGAGGTGGTCTGTAAAGATATCCAGTGATACTATATAGATAGTGCAGAGGTGGTCTATAAAGATATTCAGTGATACTATGTAGATAGCACAGAGGCGGTCTGTAAAGATATTCAGTAATACTATGTAGATAGCACAGAGGTGGTCTGTAAAGATATTCAGCGATACTATGTAGATAGCGCAGAGGTGGTCTGTAAAGATATTCAGTGATACTATGTAGATAGCACAGAGGTGGTCTGTAAAGATATCCAGTGATACTATGTAGATAGCACAGAGGCAGTCTGTAAAGATATCCAGTGATACTATGTAGATAGTACAGAGGCAGTCTGTAAAGATATCCAGGGATACTAGGCAGATAGCACAGAGGTGGTCTGTAAAGATATCCAGTGATACTATGTAGATAGCACAGAGGTGGTCTGTAAAGATATCCAGTGATACTATATAGATAGCACAGAGGTGGTCTGTAAAGATATCCAGTGATACTATATAGATAGCGCAGAGGTGGTCTGTAAAGATATCCAGTGATACAATGTAGATAGCACAGAGACGGTCTGTAAAGATATCCAGTGATACTATATAGATAGCACCAAGGTGGTCTGTAAAGATATCCAGTGATACTATGCAGATAGCACAGAGGCTGTATATAAAGATATCCAGTGATACTATGTAGATAGCACAGAGGCGGTATATAAAGATTTCCAGTGATATTATGTAGATAGCACAGAGGTGGTCTGTAAAGATATCCAGTGATACTATGTAGATAGCACAGAGGTGGTCTGTAAAGATATCCAGTGATACTATGTAGATAGCACAGAGGCTGTATATAAAGATATGCAGTGATACTATGCAGATAGCACAGAGGCTGTATATAAAGATATCTAGTGATACTATGTAGATAGCACAGAGGTGGTCTGTAAAGATATCTAGTGATACTATGTAGATAGCACAGAGGTGGTCTGTAAAGATATCTAGTGATACTATGTAGATAGCACAGAGGCGGTCTGTAAAGATATCCAGTGATACTATGTAGATAGCACAGAGATGGTCTGTAAAGATATTCAGTGATACTATGTAGATAGCACAGAGGTGGTCTGTAAAGATATCCAGTGATACTATGTAGATAGCACAGAGGCGCTCTGTAAAGATATCCAGTGATATTATGTAGTTAGCACAGAGGTGGTCTGTAAAGATATCCAGTGATACTATGTAGATAGTGCAGAGGCGGTCTGTAAAGATATCCAGTGATACTATGTACATAGCACAGAGGCTGTATATAAAGATATTCAGTGATACTATGTAGATAGTGCAGAGGCGGTATATATAGATATCCAGTGATACTATGTACATAGCACAGAGGTGGTCTATAAAGATATTCAGTGATACTATGTAGATAGTGCAGAGGCGGTATATAAAGATAACCAGTGATACTATGTAGATAGCACAGAGGTGGTCTATAAAGATATTCAGTGATACTATGTAGATAGCACAGAGGCAGTCTATAAAGATATCCAGTGATACTATTTAGATAGCACAGAGGCGGTCTATAAAGATATCTAGTGATACTATGTAGATAGCACAGAGGTGGTCTGTAAAGATATCCAGTGATACTATGTAGATAGCACAGAGGCGGTCTGTAAAGATATCCAGTGATACTATGTAGATAGCACAGAGGCGGTCTATAAAGATATTCAGTGATACTATGTAGATAGCACAGAGGCGGTCTATAAAGATATCCAGTGATACTATGTAGATAGCACAGAGGTCGTCTATAAAGATATCTAGTGATACTATGTAGATAGCACAGAGGTGGTCTATAAAGATATCTAGTGATACTATGTAGATAGCACAGAGGCGGTATATAAAGATATCCAGTGATACTATGTAGATAGCACAGAAGCAGTCTGTAAAGATATCCAGTGATACTATGTAGATAGCACAGAAGCAGTCTGTAAAGATATCCAGTGATACTATGTAGATAGCACAGAGGCAGTCTGTAAAGATATTCAGTGATACTATGTAGATAGCACAGAGGTGGTCTGTAAAGATATCCAGTGATACTATGTAGATAGCACAGAGGCAGTCTGTAAAGATATTCTTTGGCATATCCAGATAATGCTAAGGCAGTTTATAAAGGTATTTAGCAGTACTCTCCAGATAATCACACTGTCCCTTTTAAATATTGGGCCCTTTGCCTTCATGGAGACAGCTGATCCTTTCTTCGTTGCCCCCTACTAATTTACTGGGGTTTGCCATTTTCCTTCTCTTGTTCTAGCCCCTGTCACATCTTACTCTGCATATCATGGGAAGACAACACAATTTTGTATGTGATGTTCTTGCTTTTTCTCATTCCCTCTCCACAGCATCCATACCCTTCAGAGGAGCAGAAGAAGCAGCTAGCACAGGACACGGGACTCACGATCCTACAGGTCAATAATTGGTAAGGGGCTCATTGAAGCTAGAGGATCGCAACTTAGGGCTCCTCATACTAAAGCCCGCTAAGGATTTGCAATTAACACGCCAAATAAAAACATGTTAATTGCAAAGCCTTGGCGTTAGCTTTGGGGGCATAACCAGCATGTTCCCAGCAGCTAACGTGTGATGGGTTTTCCTAACGTGTGCTCCAGAAAGGCAGGTTTACTTAACGACTCCTATAGAGGAGTCGTTAGACAAACCCACTTTAAGAGCCACATTGGCACTGAGCTCATGGCAATTGCCCTGGCGCTAGTGGTAATGCCGCTCTCCACACCATTCTACTCTCATTCTCCCCCCCCCCATCCTGCCTCACCGATTAACAGGAATTTTAGCATGCAGTGGCAGACATGTTCGCCAGTTGTCGCACATTAAAACACATGTTAACCAGCTAATAGGCTTTAGTAAAAGGGGTCCTTAGTCTACTAAACTCCTTCCTGTTTCCTTCCCTTTGCTCCTCGTTCCCATGTAGAGCCTATAGTGATCCATTCCAACCCATGACTTGGGATGGGTGGAGCTCACAGGATGGTTCTTTTATCTTTACATATTCTGTAAGACAGAAGAGAATGTAAGTAGAATGTACTTCAACATGAAGGAAGATTTCCTTGAGTTCAGCTCACTACTGGGTTGCTTTTGGGATAGCAGATACAGAAGGTCATGAAGACCTCTTGATTAGTTTCCACTCTCATGGCACTGCTGTGCCAAAAGAAAGAGTTCTGAACACCCAATGGCAAACACCCCAACTCCACTGTCGCTTCCCAGAATGGTAGCGAGAGGATGAGGTAATCCTCCTGGAGATGCACTGATTGCACTGGACACTAGACTAATGGAGGCCAATTCTATTCTGGCCATCCAGACTCTCTGCGGCCCCCTCAGAATCGGGATGTACAGCGGTAGCACCTGATTCTAATGCCGTGGAGGCTAGATATGCCGTGGGATCAGAATTGGTTCTACCAGCCTGGACATGCAGGCTGGCCCCTGATTCTGATAGCCCACAGATCCTCAGCTAACTCAGCCAAGCTCCTGAATGGAGCTGCAGTGCTATGGTGTCCTATTGCCATGGCACCGCAGCTCCATTTAGGAGCCATGATCACCTACTGCGAGACCCAACATCTTTTCCCCACAGCCCGACCCCTGATCCGACCTCCCATGGCCAGGATCTGGCTGCAGGGATCCCCCTGCGCCCCCTCATCTTGTCACCACCCCCCGGCTCTGGCATTCCCCGTCTAAGTAGCCGACCCTGGATATACAAGGTCAACCTCAGAATCGGCCCTGTACGTCCAGAGTCATGGCCCACCCATGCCCTGCCCTCACTCTGCCTCCAGACCACCCCCGTCTAAGGCTCCTCATACAATGGTGGTTCATATGGGAGCCTTTGCACTGGGAGCAGCAGGGGACGAATAGCAGGGATGTATGCCCAGGCAGGACGTATATTCCCATTATTTGTGGCACAGAATGACCCCCATGGTCTCCAGCACTTAAATCTATAGGACTCTTTAGAGGTAATTTTATAAAGTCATTTTTACATATACTGTATGTGGCTGCATTTGCATGCATATGGCCTCTTATAAAATACAGACCAGCGTAAAAATACATGTATTTGCACAAACGTGCTATTTTGCCAGTAAGTCTAGCCAGGGGTGTGGTCTGGATAGAGTATGAGCAGAGTTTGCAGGTACACGCATTAATTATGAAATACCTTACACGCGCACTTATGAATTTTACGCACATTTATTTACAGCTGCTCTCAAACAGGTATAAATGTCCACACTTGTATTCAAGGTGCAATCTTTGCTTCTTATACAAGTATTTTATAAAGTCACAAAGGCGCTTATGTGTCTTTATAAAGTAATGCCTAAATAGGTGTTCTTTATGGGCTTTGAGCCGACATAAGAATTATCCAAACATGATGCTGGATATGTGTTTTCTTGCCCTTTATCCCATGACAACTCCAAAGGTTCATATACAACGCCATCTCTGGATAAATGTTTCTCTTGCTCCAGTAAAGCTTAGTTACCCACCTGTAACATGATCTCCAGGAAAAGCAGGAATTTAGTCTTCACATATGGGTGACATCGGCACCAATGGAGCCCATGCAGGAATGCTCCCCAGCATGCATAAGGAGAGCTTTTGGGAGCACTCCACTGCGCCTGCCCACTCTTCCAACTCCCTCTCCTCAGTTGAGTTTGTAGCTGAGAAAAAAAGTGAAAACAACCCTACAACTCCAAGGAGAGGAGGGTGGGTTGTGAAGACTAAATTCCTGCTGTTACCGGAGATCACCTATTACAGGTGAGTAACTACGCTATCTCCAGGAACAAGCAGTAATGTAGTCTTTAAATATGGGACTCCCCAGCTCCCAGATCACAGAAGACTTAGAAACCAGGCCAGAATGGAGAATTCAGATAGGGTTCACAAATTCATTGGCATCCCCGCCATCTGGTAACAAGAAGTCTGGGCAGGGGGCAGAAGTTGTGGCTATGTGTCAAATAGCATCCCGGCGGGAGTCCTTGTCCAAGCAATAGTGGGTGGCAAAGGTATGGACAGAGAACCAGATTGTTGCCCAACAGATTTCATCAATGGCTACTGAGCGTAAGTTGGCTACGGAGGTTGCCATAGCTCGGACATTGTGAGCAGTTACATGCCCTGTGAGAGTGAGGCCTGCCTCGGTTGTAAGCAAAGGATATACAATCCACTATCTACCTGGAAAGCACACATTTCTATACAGGAAGCCCCAAATGACTGGGGTCAAAGGAAACAAACAATTCTAATGCCGTGGAGGCTAGTATGGAGCAGACAGAACTTAAAGATCCCAAATTACCCATGTCTACCAATAGCCAAATTAATATGAATAAAATACAGTCTCTAAAATGCTTGTATGCAAATGCTAGAAGTCTACAAAACAAGATGGGAGAGTTAGAATATATAGCACTAAACGAGAGGTTAGATATGATTGGAATATCAGAGACATGGTGGAAGGAGGACAACCAGTGGGACACTGTGATACCTGGGTACAAACTATATCGAAATGATAGAGCTGATCAAATTGGTGGAGGGGTTGCGCTCTATGTTAGAGAGGGCATTGAGTCAGAAAGGATTAAAGTTTTGCAAGAAACAAAATTTGCTGTAGAATCTCTATGGATTGAAATTCCATGTAAAAAGGGGAAGGCGATGGCAGTGGGGGTGTACTATCGTCCGCCTGGCCAGAATGAACAAATGGATGATGAAATGCTCAAAGAAATCAAGGAAGCTAGCAAAAGTTACAGTGCAGTAATAATAATGGGTGATTTCAATTACCCCGGCATCGACTGGGTCAGTGTCACAACAGGACATGCTAGGGAGATAAAGTTCCTAGATGAAATAAATGACTGCTTCTTGGAGCAGCTGGTTCATGAACCGACCAGAGGGGAAGCAATATTAGACCTAGTCCTTAGTGGAACACCAGATGTAGTGCAAGAGATAAGGGTGTTGGGGCCACTTGGCAATAGTGATCATAGCATGATCGCCTTTGATTTAATTAGTGGAGGAGGGATAGTAAGGAAATCCACAGTACTACCCTTTAACTTTCGAAAGGGAGACTATGATAGAATGAGGAAAACAGTTAAGAAAAAACTAAAAGGAGCAGTTGCAAAGGTTAAAGACGTACATCAAGCTTGGGTGTTGTTGAAAAATACTATCTTGGAAGCCCAGACCAGCTGTATTCCACGCTTTAAGAAAAGTGGAAGGAAGTCCAAAAAATTGCCAGCATGGTTTAAAGCTGAGGTCAGAGAGGCTGTTGTTGCCAAAAAAGCATCTTTCAAGAAATGGAAAAAAGAGCCAAATGATGAAACCTGGAAACAGCACAAGCACTGGCAAGTCAAATGCAAGGCATTGATAAGGCAGGCAAAGAGGGAATTTGAGAAGAAGCTTGCTGCGGAAGCAAAAACGCACAATAAAGACCTTTTCAAGTACATTCGTAGCAAAAAACCCGTGAGAGAGTCAGTTGGTCATTTAGATGATAAAGGGGTTAAAGGAGCACTAAGAGGCGACAAGGCGATAGCGGAGAGACTGAATGAATTCTTTGCTTCGGTCTTTACTGAGGAAGATGTAGGGATGTTACCCACGACTGAAGTGGTATTTAAAGGTGTGGAAGAATTGAAGGAAATATCGATACATCGGGAAGATGTCTTACAACTATTAGATAAACTGAAGAGTAGCAAATCACCTGGGCCGGATGGTATACATCCAAGGGTGTTGAAAGAACTGAAATTTGAGATTGCAGACCTGCTATCAGTAATCTGTGAACTATCATTAAAATCATCTCTAATACCTGAGGATTGGAGGATCGCCAATGTAACACCAATTTTTAAAAAGGGTTCGAGGGGTGATCAGGGAAACTACAGACCGGTGAGCCTGACATCAGTACCGGGAAAAATGGTAGAAACCATCATAAAGAATAAAATTACTCAGCATATAGATAGTCATGACCTAATGGGAGACAGCCAACATGGCTTTAGACAAGGAAGATCTTGTCTTACTAATCTGTTATGTTTTTTTGAAGGAGTGAATAAACAGGTGGACAAAGGTGAGTCGGTTGATATTGTGTATCTGGACTTTCAGAAAGCCTTTGACAAGGTCCCTCATGAGAGACTTTTGGCAAAACTAAAGAGTCATGGGATAGGAGGCAGTGTACTACTGTGGATCAGGAACTGGTTAAAAGATAGAAAGCAGAGGGTAGGGCTAAATGGCCAATTTTCCCAATGGAGAAAGGTGAATAGTGGTGTACCCCAGGGATCTGTGCTGGGTCCGCTGCTTTTTGACATATTCATAAATGACCTGGAAAGTGGAATAACGAGTGAGGTTATCAAATTTGCTGATGACACAAAACTATTTAAAGTTGTTAAAACCCAGGAGGATTGTGGAAAATTGCAAGAGGATCTTGATAAATTGGAAGACTGGGCATCAAAATGGCAGATGAAATTTAATGTGGAGAAGTGCAAGGTTATGCACCTAGGGAAGAACAACCCAAACTATGGTTACACGATGCAAGGTTCCACATTAGGAACCACCACCCAAGAAAAAGATTTAGGCGTCCTTGTGGATACCATGTTAAAACCCTCGGCCCAGTGTGCAGCGGCGGCCAAGAGAGCAAATAGAATGCTAGGTATGATAAGGAAAGGAATGGAAAATAAAACAAAAGATATTATAATGCCTCTATATCGTTCCATGGTGAGACCGCACCTTGAATATTGTGTGCAATTCTGGTCGCCATATCTTAAAAAGGATATAGCAATTTTAGAAAAGGTTCAGAGAAGAGCCACCAAAATGGTAAAGGGGATGGAAGGCTACTCCTATGAAGAAAGGCTAAAAAGGTTGGGGCTCTTTAACCTGGAAAAGAGACGGCTGAGGGGAGATATGATAGAAGTCTATAAATTCATGAACGGAGTGGAACGGGTAAACGTAGATCGATTGTTTACCTTATCAGAATATAGAAAGACTAGGGGACATGCAATGAAGCTACAGGGTAAACTTTTTAAGACTAATAAAAGAAAATATTTTTTCACTCAACGTGTAATCAAACTCTGGAATTTGTTACCGGAGGATGTAGTAAAGGCTGTTAGTGTAGCTGGGTTTAAAAAAGGTTTGGACAAGTTCCTGGAGGAAAGGTCCATAAACCATTATTAAGAAGGGACCCAGGATATCAATGCTTGAACCAATACAAGCATTGTGGAACCTGTGTCCCTTGGGGAAACTGCTAGGTACGTATGACCTAGATTGGCCACTGTTGGAAACAGAATACTGGGCTTGATGGACCTTGGTCTGACCCAGTATGGCATATCTTATGTTCTTATGTTCTTATGAGGATTTACGGAGATCCTGGGTTCTCTGGAGATAGAAGGCCAAGGCCCGCATACAATTGAGGGTGTGCAGTGTTGCTTCTGCATGGGAAGAATGTGGTCTTGGAAAGAAGACCGGAAGGATTACTGATTGATTGATAAGGAAAGGCGATACCACTTTTGACAGAAAGTGGGAATGTGTGCAAAGGACGACCTTGTCATGATGGAATCTGGTGTATGGTGGATGCACCACCAATGCCTGAAGTTCACTGATGCACCTGGCCGAGGTCAGAGCAATCAGGAAGATGACCTTCCAAGAACAAGAACAAGAGGTGAGTGGTGGCTAGAGGTTCAAACAGTGGTTTGAGACATTGTGCCAAGACCACATTACGGTCCCAAGCCATCGGAGAAGGTTTGAGGGGTGGCTTAGAGAGTAGGAGACCTCTCATGAAGTGTGCAACCAGTGGATGTGAGGAGATAGGTTGACCATCGATTGGCTTGTGAAAAGCTGCGACTGCACTGAGGTGAACTCACACTGAATTGGTTTTGAGTCCTGAGGAGAACAGGTGAAGTAGATATTGCAGAAGCAAAGCTATTGGTGCGGTGAACGGATTGAGGACTTTTTCCAAGCACCATTAAGCAAATCTGCACCATTTGAAGGCACAGGAATGTCTGGTAGATGGTTTCCTTGATGCCAGGAGGATATCTTTCACTCCTTATGGAAGGTTGAGATGCTGCAGCATCAACCTTTCATCAGCCATGCTGTCAGATAGAGAGAGCACAGATTGGGATGCCGGACTGTTCCGTTGTCCTAGGACAGAAGGCCTGCTTTGCATCCCAATCATATTGGCTGAGCCTGTTCTAGTCGAAGCACTAGGGGAAACCAGGGCTGACAAGGCCAGAAAGGAGCTATGAGTATCATCATACCTCTGTCCCTCTTCAGTTTGAAGAGGGTTTTGGGGATTCGGGGAGTGGGAGGGAAGGCATACAGCAGTCCTTGACCCCAATGAAAGAGGAAGGCATCAGGTACCTGGTTGAGCCTGGAGGATACTCTGGAGCAGAACAACGGGAGCTGCCTGTTTTGGGAAGTGGCGAAAAGATCAATGGTTGGGGTTCCCCATTTTCAGAAGATCCTTGCCACGGTGTGTGGGTCGAGGGTCCACTCGTATGGGTGGAGGATCCGACTCAGCCAGTCTGCTAGGTGATTGAGTTTGCCCAGAATATGGACCGTTTGGAGGTGGATCTGCTGAGAGACTGCAAAGGACCACAGGCAAATAGCTTCCACACAGAGGGGATGTAAACCTGTTCCTCCCTGTTTGTTCATATAGAACATGGGGCCATCTGGTTGTTTGTCTGGATCAGGACTTGGCTGCCCTTGAGGAGGTGTTGAAAGACGTGAATGGCATTTGTGATTGCCTGAAGCTCTAAGAGGGTGATCTACAGAGATGATTCTTGCGCTGTCCAGAGTCCGTGAGTGGAGATGGACTCAAGATGGGCTCCCCATCCGAGCTTGGATGCATCCATGGTGAGGGTATATTGAGTTGGAGGCATCTGAAAGGTGACCCTACAATAAGATTTTCTGGGGTGCACCACCAGATCAGGGACTGGACTAGAGGGTTTTTATTTGAATCAGATCCCGTAAGTCCCCCGCAGCCTGTGTCCACTGGGAAGCTAAAGTCCACTGTGCGAAGCGCATATGCAGCTGTGCATATGGAACCACGTGAACCGTGGATGCCATGTGACCCAAGTGACCCAGGAAATCTTGAGCTGTGGAACTCGGCTGTTGACTCATGTGGGTGGCTAGGCCCACAAGGCAGTTCATGCAATCTTTTGGAAGGAAGGCCCTGGACTGCAAGGTGTCCAGTACGGCCCCTTTGAATTTCAACCTCTGAGTTGGGAGAAGATGGGATTTTGGGAAATTTACGATGAATCCCAGGTGCTGTAATACTGCTAGGGTTCGGTCACATGAATTGCAGAGTTCTCCTGGAGAGTCTGCCTTGATTAGCCAAGCGTCTAAATAGGGGTAGACAAAGGTTTCCATGCTGCAAAGGTATGTGGCTGCTATGATCATACACTTCGTGAAAACCCTGGGTGCAGGCGTGAGACCAAAGGGGAGGACCCTGTACTGGTAGTGGGTCCCCTGAAATATGAAATGGAGGTATTGCCTGTACTCTGGATGTATGAGAATGTGAGTATAGGCCTCCTTCATATCCAGAGAACAAAGCCAATCTTATTCCTGCAGGTAGGGTAGGAGAGTTCCTAGTGAGATCATCTTGAACTTCTCTTTTACCAGGAACTTGTTCAGATCCCTAAGGTCGAGTATGGGCCTGCATCCTCCTGGGTTTTTCAGAACGATGAAGTAAGGAGAGTAGAAGCCTTTGAGATGTTGTTCTTTTGGAACTTTCTCTATGGTCTCCTGGGAAAAGCAGTGTGGTCACCTCTTCCTGTAGTAGAGCCCCGAGGGGAGGTCGAGTAGGGTAATCTCAAGCTAACCGTGCAGTGGCGCTATTGAGCTGCTGCCTGATTAGCTTCAGAGGCAAAAGGTAGGCCAGCCTTTATTGTGCCTGACTTTCTCTGCTTCGTGATAACTGGGCACTTTCTTAATATTTCCACTGCCTGGTTATCACCGAGCGCCACCCCCAAAACACCCTGATGCTAACCGGTTAGCATCAGGGAGTCCAGCGGCACTAACAGAATATCCCAGCTAGGCGGATTAATACGGTTAATAGGGTTGCTAACCGTGTTAATCCCTTTGAATATCAGGCCACTTGGGTTTAGCCAAGATAAAAATGCAACCCCCCCCCCCCCCCAGGCCCTCTCAAAATGTTTTCATTCATTCATTTCCCCATTTGCTTTTGATAATTTCTTTCAGACTCTCATCCAATCTCATCTTCAGGTGACATCTCCTCTTAAGCACTTTCAGAATAAACTCAGAGGTTTAATATTCTTTTTGGGTTTTGTTTTATGGGGCTATAAGCCTCTGTCAATAAAGTTTTATGGTGGAAGTGCTGACAAAGGCTTAAAGTGGCAGTACTGGTTAACAGAACTAATTAATCCTGCAGTACTAGTTATATAGGAATCCCCCCCCCCCCCCGTCATTCATATAAAGCACTGCAGATGTAACGCAGCAAATCTCCATGAAACTGAAGATTGGTTTTCATGTATTTCCCGGGTGAATCTCAATCCATCCTCTGAAGGAAGGATGAAAAGGGGAGTTGTGGCTTTCACGCTGTAGTTGGACTGAGAGCAATAATGACACCCTGCCTATACCTCCTGCACGTCCAAAGCCTAGAATGCTGAAACCTTTTCAGCGGAGACCCATAAAGTTTTATGAGTGTGCGCAGGCCTCCATCTGGGTGCCTAATATAGATACTGCATTAACATTAATGCCCACACAACACTCCGCTTTTGCCCTGGGCCTTTGATGAGCTGGCATGAAAGCTGTGCAAAGAGATGAGGAAGGGAGGTAGTGCCTATTTCACAGTTCAGGGTGAACATCTGGACCAGCTGTCTTGTATCAAGAAGGAGTAAGAAGCATAGCTGCATAGGTCCTTCGGTGCTGCTTCAGATTTAATGATCATTTTACATTTGTGACCCATAAATTGTCTTTTACCAGTGTTAAATGCAGGAGTCTGAAAGCGAGCATACACACTGTATCTGGATGTAACTCTCCATGAGAGACCAACGAAAAGGCAGGAGCTAAATAAAAAATAAATAAATGGTGCTCAGTGTAGCTGCTGTAGTTGGCCACTTGTCTCATGGTAGGAATACTCAAAGGATCGTGAGTCAATCAGGCCGCCCTGGAGCCACACCTGGAGTGTTCGCATGATTATAATTAATGTTCTTCTTAGTGACTGAGTTATGATCCCAGCATAGAATGGGAACGGATATCCATAGGCTGCCTGCAGCACAGTGAGTATATCTTGATATTAAACTTGTTTTAAATGCTCTAAAGCGCAGTACTAATACGTATACCGAAAGCGCAGAGAAACCTTAGGGGTGACTGTGTCTGATAATCTCAAGGTAGCAAAATAGTGCAATAAAGCAGTAGTCAGAGCCAAAGCAATGCTAGCGTGAATAGAGAGAGGCTTAACTAGTAGAATAAAAGAGGTCATAAAGCGTCCTTGCCAGGGTACTGTGCCTAATTTTGGAAGCTATGCCTCTGCTCTCTGTATATTCTTTTGGAGGCAGTCTAGAGAAAGACTCACAGACTGCACTCAAAGAGAGTAATTTTATAAAGGTCTCCTAGGTTAATGTGTGTTCCAACATGTGCAAATTGCACCTATTTTATAAAGAAAAACAGATGTCTACTTTTCTTTATAAAACTGGGGTGTTAAGTTGTAAGATACACACATAAAACCTAGGCACGAGCATTTATGCCAGCCCTAGACTTTGTGTAAATGCGCACTCCTCGATTTGTAAAGAATGCATGTAAGTTATAGTATTTTATAACTTATACATGTAAATTTGCACTTTGCCCATGCTCTGTCTGTGACCATGCCCACACCAAAAGCACACGTCATCGGCTTGACGTGCATACTTACAGAATAGCAACCGACTAAAGTATGCACATGAAGGCCCATCCGTACATTTAAGTCATGGAAAATGCATGATTTATGCGCATTGATGGGGCTATAAAATTACCTTCTATATGTTATGAAATCAAAATGAAGGACCTAAATTAGTATATCATAGATCAGAGGTTTCCTATCTATTTGGTTATGTGGACCCCTTATTGATCTCCAAAAAGTCATAGACCTCTAGTTAATCCCCACTGCTCTTCCTGGATTCCTTCCCATCAGTGCCAAGCCTGGTCCCACTAGTTCTCTTTATCTCCCTCCCCTTCTTTTCTCTCCCAGTCTCTCTATTTCCCTTCAGTCAGTCCCCACCAGTCTCAATTTCTTTTTCTCTCCCTGCCTTCAACCAGTTCCCTCCAGTGTCTATCTCTTCCCCCAAGTCAAACTCCACCATCCTCCCTCTTGTTTTCAGAGACCACAGGTTGGGAACCACTGCCCTAGAAGAAAGGAAAGATGGGGACAGGGCTGGCCCAAACATTAGGCAAGACTAGGTGGGTGCTTAGGGGGGCAAATTATGAGGTGCATCAAAGAGCAGCCGCAGTCAAAGCAAAACAATAGATCCTGACAATCAACAGATATGCACATACATACAAATCAAAGTTTAATATTTAAAAATACGAGTATGTGGCCCGATATTCTTATGGGTAGGCTATGTGCCGCATTGGTGCATAGCCCTGCCCACCGACCCTTAAACCTGGATATTCAATGCTGAGGTCATATGTGGCTCCGGCATTGAATATCTGGGTATCGCTGCACGACCCGGAAGCCGCCAAAACTAACCAGGCAGCAGCGACACTGCATGCTGTCCAGTTAGCACCTGCACCATAAAGATAAGAGCACAAACCGGACAGCATGCAATATTGCTGCGGCCTGGTTATCTCGCGCCTCTGCCTCTGCTCTGTCCCGGAACACCCCAACACGCCCCAATGCTAGCCGGATAGCATCTAGGCGTGTAGGGGACATAGATGAGGATATTGAATGGCACTACCATTGTATGTACCGGTGAATATCCCCATCTAAGGCATTCATAGAGTTTGCTAGGCTGTAAACCACGTAAATGCCCATCGAATACTGGGCCCAGGATGTCAAATTATGTATTTTTTCTGGATTGTTGTGGGAGAGGTGTTTTGATGATCAGGATTGTTGAGTTTAATTATCAAAATATTGAGGGAGGGGGCCATAAGGCACCTGATACCTATGCACTCACCCTGAACGGAGGTGAGGCTATGATAGAGATATTGATATACCTCAAAGGCAGATCTGCAAGGCTATTAGACATCTTCAGCCTTGCCACTCCGCTCCCCTCCAGTCTAACTTTCAGGAGCCTATCTTCCCTCTCCCTGAAATTTTGGTAATTCAATTCAACAATCATGATCACCCCAACGCCAACCCTCCCAGAACAATCCTGTAAAAGCGCATAATTGTACATCATACTTTTAAATGTTAAACTTTCTTTTGCATAAATACATAACGGGAGTAATTTTATAACAAGGCAACTGCAAATAAAAGTCCGAAAAACTGCCTATTTTATAATGGCAACATAAACACCTTTGACCCTTTATAGAATAGGTTTTACAATGACCCTGAATAGTGCACAAATTCTACACAAATTTGCAACCAGCTCAGTCTGTGTGCATTCTGTACACACCTTTTTTATAAAATATGTTGCACTGCATTGCATGCATGCATACCACAACTCTACACCCAGGAATGTCTACTTTTTACACATTCATGTTCATGCACAGTTTTATAAGAGCCATTTTCCATGTGCATATCATGCTTTACCCGTGGAATAAACTTTATAATTACTCCTGATGAAGACGTTCAGAAGTTATTTATGCAGGCAAATGGGCTATCTGAAAACTGCCTACTCCCCCTGCAGGTGGAAGTACACATTGATAGGTCTTTGAATTTTGTGAGTGTCAGGACTTATTTTTTGCTTTCACTACAGCTGCTCTCTGCTGTCCTAGGCAACCACCTAGTCTACGTGATTGCTCAGCCAGTTTTCATCAAAGATATAAATAATGCACATGAGCAAAACCTTTTCTATGGAAAGGAATTTGGAGAACAAGAGGGCATCATATGAGATTTAGATGGGGTGCTGAGGAATAACGGTTAGGGTAGTGGGCTGAGAACCAGGGAAGCAAGGGTTCAAATCCCAATGAGGCTCCTTGTGACCTTGGGCAAGTCACTTAACCCTCCATTGTCTCAGGTCCAAGCATAGATTGTAAGCCCTCTTGGGACAGGAAAGTACCTGACTGAGTTTAATCCAATTCTGTACGCCAAAATACATATGTACTATACAACAAGTGAGGTAATCAGCAGATGATACAAACATTTTTCAAAGTTGTTAAATTGCAAGAGGACTTTCAGAGACTGGGCCAAATAGCAGATGAAATTTAATTGGACAAGTACATAATTATGCACTTCAGGAAGAACAACCCAAAGTGCAGTTACAGTATATGATACAAGGTTCTACATTAGGAATCACTACCCAGGAAAACGATCTAGGTGTCATCGTGGACAATATCTTGAAACCTTCTGCTCAGTGTGCAGCATCAGCCAAGAAAGTAAATAAAATACTAGGAAACATAAGGAAAGGAATGGAGAATAAAACCAAGGCTATTATAATGTCTCTGTATTGCTCAATGGTGCGACTGCACCTTGAATATTGTGTGCAGTTCTGGTTGCCATATCTAAAAAAAGGATATAGCAGAATTAGAAAAGATACAGAGAAGAGCCACCAAAATGATAAAGGGGATGGAAGGATACCCTTTTAAGGAAAGGCTTAAAAGGTTGGGGCTCTTCAGCTTGGAAAAAAGATGGCTGAAAGGAGATATGATAGAGGTCTACAAAATAATGAGTGGAGTGGAATGGGTAAGCGTAGATTGATTGTTTACTCCTTCAAAAAGTAGAAAGACAAGGGGGACACACAATGAAGTTACAATGTAGCACATTTATGACTAATCGGAGAATTCACTTTTTTCACTCAACATGTATCAAACTCTGGAATTCATTACCAAAGGATGAAGTAAAAGCTGTTAGTGTAGCTGGGTTTAAAAGAGGCTTGGACAAGTTTCTGGAGAAAAAGTCCATATACCACTATTAAATTAGACTGGGGAAATTCACTCTTACCCTGGGATAAGCAGCATGAAATCTTTCTACCTTTTGTGAATCTGAAAGGACCTTGTAATCTGTATTGACCACTGTTGGAAACAGGACATTGGGTTTAATGGACCTTTGGTCTGACCCTGTATGGCATTTCTTATGTTCTTAATTCTTCATAGAGAGGATGGGGAATTTATTGGAACAGCTTCCCAATGGAGATGGCAGAGCCAAAAATAATAACAGGATTCAAGCAAGCCTAGAATGGAATAAGCATGGAGGATGTTTAGTAGTGAAGGACAAAGGAAAGGTCATCAGCTGAGGCCTGTGCCAATGCAACAGGAATTTAATGAGGCAGACTAGATAGGCCTTATGGCTTTTAGTTGATGCTATATTCTATGTTTTTATATCATAGTCCTGCTTCTCAGTGAAGAAAATCAAACATAAAAGTTGCTAGATGTTTTGTCGAGCCTTGGCCATTCCTGTGCTGGTTTCATTAATTCTGATCCATCACTCACAACACCCTGCTTTCAGCACTTAAAATGCCCTGCAGTCTGTGCGGGTTGTGGCCTTAGGGCAGGCTGACTGACAATCCATGCATTGTATCACCAGCTCTGGATGCAGCACACATCCCTGCTCATTCTCATGTAACCAGACTGCTCAGGAATGCTAGTCCTCTTCAGATTAGGTTTTCTTAATAGCTGATGGTCAATCCGTGTTGTACTGTTCAAGGCTGACCAGATGTCCCTGTGGATGGATTATTCTCTTTGGAATGGTGCAGACTTCAGATAAATATATGGAAGCCACTTGCTATGCTCCCACAGGTGAGCACTCAGCTATATAATGAATACAGACCAGTACATGAAGTGTGATTCTAAAACAGGTTTGTCTTAGTTTACAGGAAGTACATTTATAAGCCTATCTACAGGCAAATTTCACAGTAAATGGCACCTAACATCTATGCTCTAAGACAATTATATAGGCAGTAAAAGGTAGTTACTTACCTGTAGCAGGTGTTCTCTGTGGACAGCAGGAATAAGTCCTCACATATGAGTGATGTCTCTAATGGAGCTCCATGGGGGAATGTTCCCCAGCTTCTATTAGAAGCTTTTGGGAGGCTCCATTGCGCCTCCCTTCCCATCTGCTGCAGCAGTGACATCTTCTCTAGTCTGATAACAAATCTGTAGCAGAATGCCTCGGAGAGGTGGGAGGGTTGTGAGGACTTATTCCCGTTGTCCACAGAGAACACCTGCTACAGGACAAGCAGGAAGTAAGTCCTCATGTATGGGACGCCCAAGCTACAGGCTACCAAAAACTGAGGAGGCTGCCAAGAAGCCCAATGGGGCAAAACTGAACCAAGAACTGGAAAAGCAACCATGTACAGTAGTGGTAGTTCACAATAATGAACTCATCTGGTTCAGCTTCTTCACCATTTATGTATTTTTTTTTTTTTTTTTTTTTTGATAGCCTGGACAGGCAGAAGGGCTTTGGGGGGATGGAGATGGATTCAATCCCCAAACAGATGCCGCAGTACAGATTAGTCAAAGTTGCTGTTGTTTTGGGAATCTCTATCCAGACAGAAGTGAGATGTGAATGTGTGGACAAAAGACCACGTCGCAGCACTGCAGGTTTCTTCCACGGAGACTGAGCGCAAGGTGGCCACCAACGCAGCCATGGCTCTGATGTTGCGAGCTGTGACATGACCATCAAGACTCAGGCCAGCCTGTGCATAAGCAAAAAGAGATATAGTCTGCCAGCCAAATTGAGAGAGTGTGTTTGGAAATGGCAGCCCCTAGCTTGCTAGGGTCAAAAGAAACAAACAGCTGGACGGATTTTCGGTGGCCTTCACCACCCCAAGTAGAAGGCTAAGGCCCATTTGCAGTGCTGCTTCCCTTTGTGGGCGTGAGACCTCGGGAAGAATGTCAGCAGAACGACTGACTGATTAAGATGGAAAGCAGATACCATCTTTTGAAGGCATCGAGAATGGGTGCGCAAGGTCATTCTATTATGATGGAACCTGGTGTACGGCGGATGAGCTACTGAAGCCTGGAGCTCACTTACCCAGCATGCCGACATAACCATCACCAGAAGCAAGACTTTCCAGGTCAAGAACTTCATAGGGCAGGAATCGGGCTGGTCAAAAGGGAGTTAACATGAGCTGCGCCAGAACCACATTGAGCGCCCAAGCTGCTGCTGGGGGCTTGAAGGGAGGCTTCAAGAGAAGCAAACCCCGCATGAAGTGAACCACTAAAGGCTGAAACTAGATGGAACTTCTTTCTATTCCATGATAGTATGCCCCAATTGCACTGAGGTGAACCCTGGCAGAGTTGGACTTGAGTTGGAAAGGATCTAGCCCCGTTCCATGCATCAGAAAGCAAATCTCTTCCTTTTGAATGCTAAGATCTTCTCATCAAGGCCCTCCTAGAGGCCAACAAAACATCTGTTACTTTGTCGGGCAGGTTAAACTCTGACAGGACTAGCCTCTCAACATCCACACAGTTAGGGCCAAGGACCAGATGTTACGATGCAGCATCCTCCCTTCATCCTGTGGTATGAGGTCTGGGGCAGAGCCCAGCCATAGAGGTTCCCAATGAGAAAGTTGAAGCAGAAGGGGAAACCACAGCTGTCTGGGCCAATACAGCACAATGAGTATCATCATACCCCTGTCTGTCTGGAATTTCAGTGGGATCTTTGCTATGAGAGGCATGGGAAGATACACATATAGCAGGCCCTTCCCCCAGTGTAGGAGAAAAGCATCCTGTGGCAGCCTGCTGCATGAGACGACTCTGGAACAGAACTGATTCACTTGGGCATTTTGTTGGGTGGTGAACAGGTCTGTCAAGGGGGTGCTCCACTTCTGAAAGAAGTGGGCTACCACATCCCTGTCCAGTGCCCACTCATGTGGCTGGAGGACACGACTCAGCTGGTCGGCCAGGGGATTCTACTTCCCTGGCAGATGTGTGGCCCTGAGCTCCATCTCGTGATGGTAAACCTCCCTAACCAGACTGTTTGCCAACACAGGAGATATGAACCTATGCTTCCATGCTTGTTTATGTAGTACATCACGACCTGATTGTTGGTCTGAATCAGGACAGTCTGGTTGGCTAGCCATTCTCAAAAAGCCCTGAGGGTGTTTGTTATGGCTTTCAATTCCAAGAAATTGATCTGGTGCAGGCTCTCTGTATGGACAAGATGCCTTGAGTGTGGAGGCCATCCAGATGCACTCCCCAACCCAATTTGTATGCATCTGTTGTCAATGTTTTCTGAGGTGAAGCCTTCCGAAAGGGGAGACCCCTGAGCAGGTTCTGATGATCCATCCACCAGTGCAGGGACTGGACAAGAGGGCTGATGACAAACACCCAGTCCTGAAGGCAGCCTGTGGCCTGGTTCCACTGAATCCTCAGTGTCCATTGAGCCTGTCTCATCAAAAGATGAGCCATGTAGCTGAGCACAGTCAGCATTCTGCGAGCCGTTACCTAAAGATTCCGCTGAATATCTTGCACCAAGGCTGTCATTCTCTGGAGTTGGTCTAGCGGAAGGAAGGCCCTCCTTGAGTCATGTCAAGGAGAGCATCTATTCTCCAGGACCAAGCAGGAAGTCAGTCCTCACTTATGGGTGACGTCGGCGCCGACGGAGCCCTCGCGGAGCAATTTTCCCCAGCTTTCGAAGAAAGCCTTTGGGAATTGCAGCACGCATGCGCGGTCCCCTTCCCGCCCAAGGGTGTCATCTTGCTCAGTCTTCTTTTTTCCGCGGAGCCCTACAGACATAGTTTGTGATCGCCACTGAAAAAGTTGATTTTTTTTTTGTTGTTTTTTCTCGGTTCGACGCCGTGTCCTTTTCCCACCCGGCCTCGATACTCCAATATCGAGTCCGTTCACATTTTTCGGTTTTTATCCTTTGTAATGGGCGTTCCCGCCACTTTTTTTCTTTTTCCCTGGCAGCACCGTCTTTCGACCTCGCAGGGGCCCTTTTTCCCCCGATGGCTGCCAGCGGGTTTAAAAAGTGTGATCGCTATACCAGACTCATGTCTCTTACCGACACACATGACTGCTGCCTCCATTGCCTCGGACCCAATCATGACTCGATGAGTTGTGGTCCGTGCAACAAAATGTCCTCGAAGGCATTGAGGAGTCGGCAGTCACAAAAGGAACGAATCTTCTCTGACTCCACGTCCGGTCGGGCCCGGACCTCGTCAGAGGCTTCGACGTCTCGTGACTCCGGCCCCAAGCATCGTCAGAGTTCCTCTGAGCGGGGGTCTCCCGCCCGGGAACATCGTTGGAAGAAGAAACCCGCGAGGGCGGCGTCGGAGGACGCTCCTGGTCCCTCGAGGGCCAGGTCGCATAGCCCCGTCAGCCGCCCCGGGTCCTCGGAGCCGGAGAGGCCTTCGAAGCATCCTCGTCTCGAAGTGGAGTCTCCTGGACACGTGAGTACTGTAGTCCTCGTGGACTCGCCTCCGAGGGAGCCGACGTCGGGCCCGACGCCGTCGGGGCCCGAGTCGGGGGCTGCTGGGTCTTCTGAGTTTGGTCTCAGATTGACAGCCTTGGAGTGCAGTATCGCTGCCTTCATGGACCAGCAGCGGGCATTGATGACTGGCCTCGCCAGTGCATCTGCCCCGACCACCGGGACGTCGACGTCCAAGTCGACCCCAGAGGCCGAGCCGATCCTCGAGTCCATACGAGCTCGAATCGATCCTCGGCCGAGGTCCCCCTCGGCCTCCCGTTCGGGACCGAGGTCGTCGACGCCGGCCTCGGCGTCGGGGCGGAGGTCCTCGGCACCCGCCCGCACAGAGCCACTCGATTCCTCCACGGAGGAGTCGGGCTGGGACACGGAGGAGGACGAATCACCATGGTCTTTTCAGACTCGGTGCATCCCCTCCGACTCGCCCGAGTCGGAGCCTCGGAGACGATCCCCCCCGGAGGATACCCGGTTCTCCGATTTCGTGAGGGACATGGCCAAAGCTTTGGCCTTCCCCGCGGATCCGGAGGAGGAGCCTCGAGCCGAAGAGCTCGAGGCCCTCCAGTATGACTCTCCCCCGAAGGAGGCCTTTACTGTACCGGTTCCTCCGATGCTGGAGCGGCTGCTCTTCCGCATGTGGGAGAGCCCGGCCTCGACGCCGGTGTTAAGCAAGCGGGTCGATTCCATGTATCGAGTCTGTAAGAGTCCCGGGTTCCAAAAGGCACAACTACCGCACCATTCCATGGTGGTGGAATCGGCCATGCATCGACTTAAGAGTCAAAAGATGCACTCCTCAGTGCCTCCGGGTAAGGAGGCCCGGAACCTCGATGCCCTCGGTAGGAAGTGCTTCCAGGGCTCTATGCTTGCTTGCCGAGTCCAGACATACCAGCTATATATGGGCATGTATCTTCGAGACCTGGCAAAAGAAATTGCCGTGTTCTCTGCTGGTCTCTCCGAGGAACCTTTGCAGAGGTTCCAGGCCTTGTCCACTGGTATTCGAGAGTGCTCAAAGTTTATTTCTCGAGCAGCCTACGATGGCTTCGAAGCATCGGCTCGAGTAGCCAGAGCCGGCATCGGTGCTCGCCGTCAGGCTTGGCTTCAGTCATCCGACCTCGAGCCATGGGTACAGGACAAGTTGGTCGATGTCCCCTGCAGAGGTGAAAACCTCTTTGGTAAGCCCATGGCTGAAAAGGCGGCAGAACTCGAGTCCGAGACTCTCACCAGAACTCACCTATCCAGAAAGACCTCTGCCCCTTCACAGAAGAGGAAGGGCTCGGGGAAAAAGCCCTTTTACCGAGGAAGGTGTCTGCCTATAAACAACACCACCCACAATATCAAGCATCAGCAGCTCCCCATCAGGGCCAGCAGGCTAAGGGACAGGGTAATGGGTCCCGTAGGCAGAAGGCCCCCAAGCCCACTACACAGGCCCCTGCTCAGCAGGGTGGGGGTTTTTGACTATGCCGGCATAGCCTCTCCCCCTCCGCGGCCTTCGCTCAGCACGGGGGGCCGGCTGACCCACTTTGCCCACAGGTGGTCAGCCATAACATCCGATTCCTGGGTGCTGCAGGTGGTTCAAAAGGGCTACCTCTTACATTTTCACCAGGTGCCTCCCCCCTACTTTCCAGGGGAGCCTCCAAGACCCCCTCTGCACAGGGACTTACTTCTTCAGGAGCTGCAAAGTCTGCTTCAGGAACAGGCTGTGGAGCCAGTGCCCCAACACCTGTGGGGTCACGGGTTTTATTCGAGGTACTTCCTGATACCAAAAAGAACAGGAGGCCTCAGACCCATCCTGGACTTACGCAACCTCAACAAGTTCCTGCAGCGGGAAAAGTTCAAGATGCTTACCCTTGGAATCCTACTGCCCTACCTCCAGCAGGGAGATTGGCTATGCTCCTTGGATCTAAAGGATGCTTATACTCACATCCTTATTCATCCGGACCACCGGGAATATCTGAGATTTGTGGTGGCAGGGAATCACTATCAGTACCGCGTACTGCCCTTTGGCCTCTCCTCCGCTCCCAGGGTGTTCACGAAATGCCTGGCAGTGGTGGCAGCCTTCCTGAGGCTTCAAGGCCTCTTCGTCTTCCTCTACCTGGACGACTGGCTCATCCGGGCACAGTCTTCCCTAGAGGTCACTCAGGCCACTCAACGCACAGTGGCTCTGCTTCAGCACTTGGGCTTCGTCATAAACTTCGAAAAGTCCACTTTGCTCCCCTCTCAGGATCTCGAATTCATAGGAGCACGGCTGGACACTCTGCAGGCTCGTGCCTTCTTGCCTCTGGAACGGGCCAACAGGCTCATAGCTCTGGCCGGCAGGTTCCACAGTGCGTCACCGGTTTCTGCCAGACAACTCCTGCAACTGCTCGGTCATATGGCCTCCACGGTCCATGTCACTCCGAATGCCCGTCTGCATATGAGATCTGCTCAGTGGAGCCTTCGCACTCAATGGCATCAGGCCACAGGGAGACTGACGGACTTAATACAGATCTCCGACCGCCTGGTCTCCTCTCTGCAATGGTGGCTTCACCTGCCCAATCTGGTACTCGGCATGACCTTTCAGTCTCCTCCACCTTCGCAAGTGCTAACGACAGATGCCTCTCTCCTGGGATGGGGAGCGCATTGCCAGGGAACATGTACTCAAGGCCTTTGGACACCTTGGGAGGCTGCTCAGCAGATAAACTTCCTGGAGCTGCGGGCGATCCGCCTAGCTCTGCGGACCTTCTCTCACCTCACTTCTCGTCGGTCTGTACTGGTACAGACGGACAATCAGGTTGCCATGTTCTACGTGAACAAACAGGGGGCACGGGCTCCCTCCTTCTATGTCAGGAGGCTCGGAGACTGTGCTCTTGGGCAGTCGACCACGACATCCTCCTCAAGGCTGTTTACCTGCCCGGGCAGGAAAATTGCCTGGCCGACAAACTGAGCCGGATTCTGCAGCCACACGAATGGAGGTTGAACCCCGTAGTTGTCCAGCGGATCTTCCGCCGGTGGGGCCTCCCCACCGTGGATCTCTTTGCCAGTCCTCTAAACCGGCAACTTCCCAGGTTCTGCTCCCGGCACCCGCATCCTCTCAGAGTAGCGCTGGCTGCTTTCCTCATCTCGTGGTCCACGGGCCTACTGTATGCCTTTCCTCCCACGCAACTTGTGTCCCGGACGCTGTTCAAAGTTGTCCAGGACAGGGCCTCCATGATCCTGGTAGCGCCCAGGTGGCCGAGACAACCCTGGTTCCCTCTACTCCTGCAGCTAGCGGTGGACACCCCTCTTCCTCTGTGGTTTCAGCCCGATTTCCTGACCCAGGATCAGGGTACTCTCCTGCACCCCAACCTCCGGGCCCTTCATCTGATGGCCTGGCTGCTGAAAGGGTAGTCCTAGCTCCGCTCTTACTTCCTCTGGAGGTGGAAGCTGTCGTCCTGGCGTCTCGGCGACCTTCCACCCGGAAATCTTACGCCCTTAAATGGCGTCGCTTCTCGGTCTGGTGTTCTCAGCGCTCTGAGGACCCCTTCGCCTGCTTAGTATCGGTGGTACTGCAATATTTGCTTCACCTCTCCGATCTAGGCCTCAAATCCAACTCTGTCAGGGTCCACCTCAGTGCTCTCTCTGCACATCATTCGCCGGTGGAGGGCCAGCCTCTTTCCTCGCACCCCGTGGTGGCGCGTTTTCTCAGGGGTCTTCTTCTGCTTAAGCCTCCGTTGCGCCCTCCAGCTCCTGACTGGGATCTCAATGTGGTTCTGCAAAGGCTTACCTGTCCGCCTTTTGAACCCATGGCTACCTGCCCTCTTCGTTTCCTCTCCTGGAAAACTCTCTTCTTGGTAGCCCTTACCTCCGCTAGGCGCGTTAGTGAACTACAGGCCCTAGTGTCGGAGCCCCCATACACTAGGTTCTACAAGAATAGGGTGGTCTTACGGACTCACCCTAAGTTTCTTCCAAAGGTGGTCTCCCCTTTTCTCATCAATCAAGAGGTGGTTCTTCCGACCTTCTTTCCCAGGCCGCATACCAGCCGAGTTGAAACTGTTCTGCATACCCTGGACTGTAGAAGAGCCTTATCCTTCTACCTTGACCGTGCGCGAGAGCATAGAAAGGCTGTCCAGCTTTTCGTTTCTTTTGACCCCAATCGGTTGGGGGTACCTGTCTCTAAGCGTACTTTGTCCATCTGGGTAGCTGACTGTATCGCCTGGGCTTATGGGGCAGCCGGCCTCTCCTTAGAGAGTCGGGTCACGGCTCACCGTGTCAGGGCGAAGGCTGCGTCAGTGGCTCATCTCCGCTCTGTTCCGTTGGCAGACATCTGCCGGGCCGCTACTTGGTCTTCAAGCCAGACGTTTGCGGCTCATTACTGCCTGGAGAGGGAGTCCCGCAGGGACAGTGCTTTTGGACAGACAGTCCTCCACAATCTCTTTGAGGTCTAGGCAACTCCTACCCTCCGGCCCTGGTGTTGGGCTACCGGCCGGATTCGTATTCAGAGAAGATTCCTTCCTTCTGTACTGTTGAGCTGGAGGGAGCTCATTTTTCGACTTGAGGTCTCCGGTAGCCTTAAGTTCGGGAGTCCCATAAGTGAGGACTGACTTCCTGCTTGGTCCTGGAGAAAGAGTAGTTACTCACCTGTAACAGGTGTTCTCCAGGAGCAGCAGGAATCAGTCCTCACTACCCTCCCTCCTCCCCTTGGAGTTGCAGTCATTCTTATTATATGTTTTTGCTTACTTTTTTGCTGTCTTTTCGCTATGTCATCAGACTGAGCAAGATGGCACCCTTGGGCGGGAAGGGGACCGCGCATGCGCGCTGCAATTCCCAAAGGCTTTCTTCGAAAGCTGGGGAAAATTGCTCCGCAAGAGCTCCGTCGGCGCCGACGTCACCCATAAGTGAGGACTGATTCCTGCTGCTCCTGGAGAACACCTGTTACAGGTGAGTAACTACTCTTAAACTCCAGCTGTTGGGGAGGCTGAAGGTGGGACTTTTGGTAATCGATTACAAACCCCAACAGCTGTAGCTCCTGAATGGTGCTGATTGCTGGACTCTGTCCAGAGTGGTGATTTCTATGAGCCAGTCATCCACATAAAGGAAGACAAAGACTCCTATTTTTCTGAGATAGGCCACTACCACTGCTAGGCATTTTGTGAAGACTCAGAGCACCAAGGCCAGCCCAAAAGGTAGTACCCAGTACTGAAAGTGCTATTCTCCCAGGACGAATTTGAGATTTATTTTATTTATTTATTTGAATTTTTATACCGCTTTTTCCAATAGATCTAAGGCAGTTGACATAGAACAGAACCAGTTACATATAACAGTATAACTATGTGCAGATCATAACATTTAACTTTGTACAGAAAGCCTTTAACATAACAATATTACTATGTTGGTGATAAGAACTGTTCCTTTGCGTCCCTCTAGTCCAATCCCGGAAACGTAGAGTTGTCAACCTCCACCAGCAGCTTTGGAGACTGAAAGATGTCATCGTCGTGATGTCACTGGTACAAATAGGCTAGATCCGCCCCCTTTCACCAGTACTTTCAGTCTCCAAGCAGCTTGGAGGTTCTGAGCCCGGGGCTGGGCTCAGAGGAACAAATAAGCAGAGCTTTAATTCTTTGATTAGTTTTAGGATTTTATTTTATTTTTACCTTGCTTTTGTTTTAGGTGCCTGCTGCTGCTTACAGAGATCCTGTACTGCTGGGGCTGTCTCCTTTCTCTGTTCCTTCTCTCTCACCTCTCCTCCTCCCCCTCCCCCCTCTCTTCCTTTCTCCTGGTGCCCCAGCATGTAAACGAGCATTGCATTTGCACAAGAGTGTGCCTGCACTTGACTCCCTGCTCCCGAACCCACTTGAAAGGGTGAGGAGCAGGTAGAGAACGGTAGAGACTGACAGCAGCAGGCAGGACTTGGAGCCAGAGGGAATTTCAGTCTCTCCAGGAGCTGATGCCAATTGCAAGGCTGTGCTTCTGAGGGGTTCAGCGCTGCCCTTCCTCACCTCCCTCCCGGTGTTGTGGTGAGTAATTTGGTCCTAGGGGGTCCCTTGGGGGAGTGAATGTTCGCTCGGAGCAGGGTTTTGACAGCTCCACAGGAGTGCGGGAGGCCTGGCCGCGTGATTTTTGGCGCCGCGAACGTTGCGGCGGCCATTTTGGATGCCAGTTTTTCTGGCTACAAAGTTAGTTTTTAGGACTTAGGAGTTTCGTTTTGGCAAACGGTTACCAGAGGGCAGCTAGTTAGAGCGGGCTTAGTGAACTACAGCAAAAAAAAAAAAAAAAAAACGCGTTTAAAATATAGCTGCTCCTTGGGCTAGTCCAGACCTCTTTATTGACATTAAAGCGCTGTTTATAGACCATGCCTGCCAAGCCACGCTGCCTCGTTTGTGGGGTGAGGCGCGGAGAGCTTTTGGACACGGGCGTTTACAAGGCGTGTTCTTTAGAGGCCATGGGCATGGAAAAGTCCTTGGGGGAAGGCTCTAAAGAGCAGGGAGAGGCTTCTCCGGACGGCAGGGGGTCCGGCCCCCCCTCCTTGACTGCTTCGGAGCCGGTAGCGGGCCCGTCCTCCGCTGGCAGCGCTCCTTCGTTGCCGGAAGGGTCCCAGGGTACCGTGGTGCCGGGGCTTCCTTCAGAATTTTTCTCCCTTATGCAGAAGGCGTTCGCCTTGCTGCAGCCGGACCGGGGGCTTCGGTCCCCCAGTCCTGCGAGGGGTAAGAGGAGGCGGTCGTCCAGTCTCCACGAAGGGGACGTGACGCTACCTAAAAGGCGACGGGGAGATTTGGACCCGGAGTCGCCAGCTCCTTTAGAGGAGGACCTGGGGATGCAAGATCTGGAGGATGAGGCCTCAGACGTGGACTTGGAAGATGGAGAATTATTGGAGGAGGAGCAACAGAGCAGGGTGGTCCGCGTTTTTCGGCGGGAGGAATTGCCTGCGTTGATTTCCGAGACGTTAAAGGTGTTGAACATGCCCGCCGGGTCCTCGTCCTCCGAGAAGGCGTTGGAGGACCCGCTGTTGCAGGCCTTGCGCACATCGCAGCGGGTGTTCCCTATACACAGAGTCTTTCGGAATATGATTCAGGAGGAATGGGACTCTCCGGAGTCGGCGTTGCGCGGAACCAGAGCATTGGACAGGTTATACCTGCTCTCTGAGCAGGATAAGCTGATTTTTCGTTCTCCAAAGGTGGATGCCGCGGTGGCGGCGGTCACAAAAAAGACCACCATTCCGGTGGAGGGAGCGGCTGCTTTGAAGGATGGGCAGGATAGGAAGTTGGATACCTTGCTGAAGCAGGTGTTTGATATGAGTGCCCTTTCCCTGCAGGCCTCCATAGCGGGGGCGTGGGTGGTGAGAGGCTGTTTGCGCTGGTCTCAACGTCTTCAGGGCTCCCTCTCGGATGACCAAACGGCGGATGTGGCTAAGCTGGAGTCAGGCACAGCTTACCTGTCCGATGTTCACTATGATCTGATTCGTGGTCTGGCGAAATGTATGGCTTCGGTAGTAGCCGCTCGCCGTTATTTGTGGCTACGTAACTGGTCGGCAGATAGTTCCTCCAAGGCAAGGCTCAGTAAGCTTCCTTTCCGGGGTAAGCTTCTCTTCGGAGAAGACCTTGAAAAGTTGGTTAAGGACCTCGGAGAATCCAAAGGGGGGGGCGCCTCCCGGAGGATAGGCCGAAGCAGACCCGAGGGGCTTCTGGGTCTAGAGGCCTCTCGAGAGATTTTCATAGATTTCGCACTCCTCGTTTTCAGCAGTCGCAGCGGAGCAGGTTTCCAACGCGTGGTCAGTCATTTCGAGGGTTTCGAGGAGCGGGCAGAGGCTTTGGTTCCTTCCAGCCCTCCGGTGCCAAAAAGTCCCAATGAGATGAGGCGGACCCAGGTGGGCGAGGTACCCGTGGGAGGCAGGTTGCGGGAGTTCTACCCTGCCTGGGTCCAGATTACCTCGGACCGGTGGGTCTTGGAGGTTATTCGGGAAGGCTATGCCCTAGAGTTTCAGCGTCCCGTAGGAGATTCCTTTGTTCTTTCCCCCTGCAGGGCCCCTCGGAAGCTGCGAGCAGTTGCGGACACCTTAAGGCGTCTTCAGCGGCTCCGGGCGGTTGTGCCCATGCCGGTCGACCAGTGCGGCGCCGGTCGATACTCCATTTATTTCGTGGTTCCCAAAAAAGAGGGCACATTTCGACCAATTCTCGATCTCAAGAGGGTGAATCGTTGCCTTCAAGTGTCCCACTTCCGCATGGAAACTTTGCGATCCGTCATTGCGGCGGTTCGCGCGGGGGAATTTTTGATGTCATTAGATCTGACGGAAGCTTATCTGCATATCCCCGTGCGGAGAGAGCATCAGTGTTTTCTGCGTTTTGCGGTACCGATGGGACATTTTCAGTTCCGGGCGTTGCCTTTCGGTTTGGCGACCGCTCCTCGGACGTTCACGAAGATTATGGTTGTGGTGGCGGCCGCTCTTTGCAGAGAAGGGATCCTGGTGCACCCTTACCTGGACGATTGGTTGATTCGGGCGAAGTCGAGAGAGGAGAGTGTGGTAGCCACCTCTCGGGTGGTGGAATTGTTGGAAAGCCTCGGTTGGGTAGTCAACGGGGCGAAGAGTCGGCTGACTACCTCTCAGACTCTGGAGTACTTGGGAGCGCGCTTCGAGACTCGGCCGGGCCGGGTCTTTCTTCCCAACGCAAGGGCGCAGGCCTTGAGAGATCTGGTGCGTCGGTTTCTGGGGCTTCGGGCGCCGACTGCTTGGCAGTATCTGCAGTTGCTGGGCACCATGGCGGCTACGATAGACTTGGTGTTGTGGGCCAGGGCTCACATGCGGCCGTTACAGAGTGCTCTCCTCAGGCGGTGGTCTCATCAGAGGGATGCGTTGTCGCAGTGTCTGCCCTGTCCGGCGGTGGTGAAGGACAGCCTGCAGTGGTGGTTACTTCCCAACAGCCTGATGCAGGGCGTGCCTCTGGAGCCTCCGAGCTGGCGGTTGCTCACGACCGATGCGAGTCTCGCAGGATGGGGGGCTCATCTCGAAGGCTCCTTTGCGCAAGGGACTTGGTCGCAGGAGGAGCGACTCTGGTCCATCAACCTTTTGGAGATGCGAGCGGTGTTTCAGGCTCTGCTTGCTTTTCGGCAGGTGCTGGGACAGGCGGCGGTGCGCGTGTTGTCGGACAACGCGACAACGGTGGCGTATATAAATCGCCAAGGCGGCACAGGCAGTGCGTCCCTGGAAGAGGAGGCGTGGGTGCTGCTGACCTGGGCGGAACAGAACTTGCAGGCCCTGTCAGCTCAGCACGTCGCAGGAGTCGACAATGTCGAAGCGGATTATCTGAGCCGCTGCCAAGTGGATCCGGGGGAGTGGGCTCTGCACCCGGACGTCTTCGCGATGATTGTGCGCCGTTGGGGGATTCTGGTGATGGATCTCATGGCGACCTTGCGGTCGGCGAAGGTGGAGCGTTTCTTCAGCAGGCGGAAAGAGTGGATGGCAGAGGGCCTGGATGCCTTGGCGCAACGGTGGCCCGCGGAGGGTCTGCTATATGTGTTTCCTCCCTGGGCGCTAATCGGCAAGGTGATACAGCGCATCGAGCGGCACAAGGGCCAGGTGGTGCTGGTGGCGCCGGATTGGCCAAGACGGCCGTGGTATGCGGATCTGGTTCGGCTGGTGGCCGACGTTCCGTGGCGGCACCCGCTTCGGGAGGACCTGTTGCTTTAAGGATCCTTGCGGATGCCTCAGGTGGGTCGATTCTCGCTTACGGCTTGGCTCTTGAACGGGCGCGGTTGACGGCCCGGGGATACTCGGCGTCGGTTGTAGCCACTCTGCTGCGATCGCGCCGGAGGTCCAATTCCCTAGCATATATACGCGTTTGGCGTGTTTTTGAGGCCTGGTGTTCCGATCAGTCTCTCAACCCCTTGCGAGCTTCCGTGTCCAACGTCCTCTCCTTTTTGCAAGCGGGAGTGGAGAAGGGGCTCTCGGCCAGTTCCTTGCGGGTGCAATTGGCAGCTCTCTCCTGTTTTCGTGGCAAGATTCAGGGTCAGGTGATAGCGGCACATGTCGATGTTCGGCGTTTCTTGCGGGCGGTGTTGCTGCTGAGACCGCCGAGGCGTTTGGTTATTCCTCCGTGGGATCTCAATGTAGTCTTGGACGCCCTGATCGGGGAACCGTTTGAGCCCTTGGGCAGGGCTTCGATTAAGGATTTGACGCTCAAGACGGTGTTCCTCGTGGCGATTTGTTCCGCCCGGAGGATTTCGGAGCTGCAGGCGCTGTCTTGCCAGGGACCTTTTTTGACTTTCTCGGCGGACAAGGTGGTTTTGCGTACGGTTCCCGCCTTTTTGCCGAAGGTAGTGTCCGCTTTCCATGTTAATCAGGTGGTGTCGCTGCCTGTCTTTTCCGCGGAGCAGAGAGCTCAGGCGGGTGGACGCTTGCATCGGTTGGATGTGCGGAGGGTGCTCAAGAAGTATCTCCGGCGTACGGCATCTTTCCGGAAGTCGGACCGGCTCTTTGTCGCCTTCGGGTGCCCAAGGAAGGGCGAGGCGGCGGCGAAGTCTTCCATCTCTAGATGGCTGAAGGAGGCGATTGCTTCTGCCTATATTTTGAGAGACAAAGAAGTGCCGGTCGGTTTGCGGGCGCATTCCACGAGAGCTCAGGCAGCGTCGTGGGCGGAGGTCAGCCTGGTTCCGGCAGCGGATATTTGTAGGGCAGCGACCTGGTCCTCGTTGCATTCTTTTGCTCGGCATTATCGCCTGGATGTGCAGGCGCGCGGGGATGGTCGTTTTGGGTCAGCCGTCCTTCAGGCTGGGGTTTCAGGCCCCTCCCGTTGATATGTACTGCTCTGTTACATCCTCTACGTTTCCCGGACTGGACTAGAGGGACGCAAAGGAAGAGTAAATTAGACTTACCTGCTAATTGTTGTTCCTTAAGGAACTCTAGTCCAGTCCCAGATCCCTCCCGTTCTCTGGGTGTAGACCAGCCTGAAGTTTAGGACGCGAGGGAGGCGAGATTGGACAGCTGTTGAACCCGTATAGATAAATATACCAAATTAAAAAAAAAAAAAAAAGATAATTTTTCAGTGTCAGGGCGCTCTGTGAGGCGCAGGGATGTGAGGCGCTCTCAGCGGGGGTCTCTGTGGGGTTTGCAGCATGCGGCATGGGGTGATGAGCGCTGGGCTATGGTGCTTCAGTCCCCAGTCCTTTGGGGGCACTGCCTGTTCTTTCTGGGCAGCCCCGTCTTCTTCCTTAGAGTTTTTCTCTATCTGTATATACTGTTCAATATAGTTTTTTGAGATAGCTACTTATTTGTTGCTCTGCTGAGTCTGCTTTGTCATTAGGTGCTGGTGAAAGGGGGCGGATCTAGCCTATTTGTACCAGTGACATCACGACGATGACATCTTTCAGTCTCCAAAGCTGCTGGTGGAGGTTGACAACTCTACGTTTCCGGGACTGGACTAGAGTTCCTTAAGGAACAACAATTAGCAGGTAAGTCTAATTTACTCATAATGTTCTATAGGAGGAGCATGTTGGGATGAATTTTATTTATTTATTTATTTGCAAATCTCTTATATACCTCTTAGATACCTCTGTGAGCAGGATGGATCGGTATGTATGCATCCTTTAGATCCAGGGAGCATAGTGAATCATCTTTCTGAAGATAAGGAAGCAGGGTACCTAGAGATACCATCTTGAACCTTTCTCACACAAGAAAAGCGTTGAGGTTTCTGAGGTCCAAAATGGGCCAGAAACCCCTGTCTTCTTGGGGACCAGAAAGTACCTGGAGTAAAATCCCCGCCCGATCTGCTCCTGTGGCATGGGCTCGATGGTGAGATTGGCCAGAAGGATAGAGATTTCTCTCCAAAGCAGGTCTAGATGCAGAGGGTCAAGAGGATACACCATTGGAGGGCAATGTGGTGGCAGTTTGGCAAAGTGCAACATGTAGCCGCTTTGGACTGCCTGTAGAACCCACGAGTCCAAAGTAGTAAGGGGCCACCTGTGGGCAAAAAGAGTGAGCCTTCCCCGCACTGGAGAGGTTCCCTCTGTGGTCACTAGCAGATTAACTATGCTCCAGAGAGGCAGGCTCGGCCTTTTGAGGCTTTTCTCAATTCTGCAGTCGAGGAGCCTGTGTTTTCTGTTGGGAGGTTTAAGGACCAGGGAAGTACCTGCATCTACGCGGGTAGTAGGTCTTTTTCTGGCCTTCATCTAGATACCTCCTGTGATAGGCAGCTGTTTCAGACATACATTTCGAGAGCCTGGTGAGGGTGCTGCTTCTCAATGATGCCAACCTTCTCCTCTACCTGCTCCCCAAAGAGGTCCTCTCCATTGCATGGCACGTCCACAAGCTTATTTTATACTGACTGTTCCAGGTCTGAAGACTGCAGGCTCCAATGCCCACCACCACCATTCTGGACATCATCTCAAAGGCGTCTTAGGTTACCTAGACCATGAATTTCAAGCAGTCCTTGCCATAGCTACCAAGACACGAAAGTGCTCAAGTTTCTCTGGGGGAAGGAAATGGGACATGTCAGCGAGATCTCGCATGATGCCCTTCAAGAACATGCTCATGTAGAGCTGATTAGAGTGCACTTGAGCTGCGAGCATGGAGCTTTGGAAGCATCTCCTCCCGAAGGAGTCCAACATCTGTGCCTTCCTACCTGGGGGTGTCAAAGAAAGAGTCTTGTTGCTCTTAATCCTCAAGGGTGGACTCTATTACTAAGAAGTGGTACAGAAGCTGAGATTTCTCAAACCCAGGAGCTTTTTGAACCCTGTACATCAAGTCCAGCCTCTTACTGACCAGTGGCACAGTGAGAGGGTTCTCCCACATTCTCATCTGAAGCTGCTGTAGAATGAGGTGCACTGTCACTGTCACCAGTTCCTTAGGGGCTGAGGAGTATTGGAGGATCTCCAACTCCTCCACCCTGGGCTCATCCTCCGTCTCCAGAGAAAATGGAATGTCCTTGGCCATATCTTTCATGAAATCCTGGAAGGACATGTCCTCCAGAAGAGACTTCCACCATTTGTGTAGAGGGGAGGTGTCTAAAGAGCTCAGGAGACCTGCCCACAAATAAGTTCTCTGATTCCACATCGGTCACCCAGCCATCAGAGTCAGACTTTGAGAGGAGTCTCTGCCGGGAACTCCCTCCTGCTTCGAGGGGAGTGTGAGCTTCTATGGGATTGCTGAGGCATTGGAACCCAAGATACTCGAGAGGGAGATGGCCTCACTGGGAACTGACATCCAATCTATTCGATGCCCCGATGTCGATGCCTTCTCCATGGACAGAACATGCATCTTGAGGATTGGCTACATGACACTCAATGACGATGTGCAAGTACCGAGGCACAAGACAGCTGCTTTTCTAGCAATGAAGCAATGTGGACCTCGAGCACCTAAAGGAGGTGCTCCTCCTTAGCTGCTGAGTCCAAAGGCCTTGGGGCCTGAGTAGCTTCAATCAATGTTTCCGGCATCTGTGTGGGGGTATCAGCGGCATGGCCTCGGTTGTCGGAAGATGGTCAGTGTCCTTCTGATACTTTGGAGATCAAGCAATTCTCTCTCTGTGGTACCTTGATGGGGTACTCCCACCCATTGCTCTTGACATCGATCTTGGAAGGGCTCCAATGTTGATGCACCTGGGCCTTCACCTGGAGTTCGGATGGACTCCCCTTCAACTCCGATAGAGACGAGACTGAATCCTTCCTCAACTCTAGATGGAGACCAACCGATGAACGATGCTCCGGAACACTGCAGGTGTTCAGTGCTGATTGAGCCTGAGAACGTCTCGATGTCGATGCACCATCAGCAGATCCCTGGGAAGCCACTGAGACCGAAGCTAGTGCTGAAGACGCTGAATCAGATCTCTGGCCAAAAAGAGTTTCTCTGTTTTTCCTGACCCTTCCAGCCTCTCCTTGTCATCTGCAAACACGTATTACAAGAAGAGTGCTGGTGATCGGGACCCAGGCACTAGAGGCACCAGTTGTGCCTGTCAGTGACAGAGATGATTCTGGCAAACTTGGTGCACTTCTTAAATCCGCTGGCTGATTTTTTGGACATGTTCGGGAAGATGGCCATGGCTAGATAAAATGGCTCGATGGTGACCACGACCCTGGCTGGGCCACAGGGAAAGAATGAGAAAAAAAGAAAATATTACCAAAAGCACTGAAACTGATGAAGGAACCGTGATCGATGGGACCACGATAGCAGGCACTAACAAGGATACTTTAGCTAGGAAGGTCCCCGAAGGGGAAGAATAACATTTACCGGCAGAGGACCGAAACTACATCTGTGGGGCTCCGTGGAAAAACGAAGACAGGGGAAGATGGTGCCACAGTGGCAGGCAGGAAGGGAGGCATGAAGGTTCAGTGGAGCCTCCCAAAAACTTCCAATAGAAGCTGGGGAGCGTTCCTGCACAGGACTTCATCGGAGATGTCACCGATATCTGAGGACTTACTTTCTGATTGTCCAGGGAAAATCGGGTTCTTCATTTGATGCAAATGTATTCCTGGGTGAAACATTGCCATATAAAAGGTCAGATTAACAGAGACCTATGTCTCTATCTCCATGAGCTGATGGCTTTGATTCTACTGTAGGTATTTACATTGTCCAAAAATACTTTGGACTTCACTCCAGCTTGAAGAATGGTCAAGAATTTGTCAGCTGAGAGTTATTGCTAAAAAATGCAGGGTCATGCATTTGGGCTGCAAAAATCCAAGGGATCAGTACAGTACAGGGGGTAAAGTACTACTGTCCACGATGATCTTAAGGTGGCTAGACAAATAGAAAAGATGATGGCAAAAGCCAGAAGGATGCTCGGGTGCATAGGAAGAGGAATAGCCAGCAGAAAAAAGGAAGTGATAGTGCCTCTGTGTAAGACTTTGGTGAGACCTCATTTGGAGTACTGTGTGCAACTCTAGAGACCACACCTTTCAAAAGGATATAAACAGGATGGAGTTGGCGCAGAGGGTGGCTACCAAAATGGTCATTGGGCTTCATCATAAGGCATATGGGGACAGACAAAGATCTCAATATGTATACTTTGGAGGAGAGGCAGGAGAGAGGAGATATGATAGAGACGTTTAAATACCTCCATGGCATATAGTCACAGGAGGAGAGCTTCTTTCAATTGAAAGAAAGCTATGCAACGAGGGGCCATAGGATGAAGGTGAAAGGGGATAGACTCAAGAGTAATATGCGGAAATATTTCTGTACAGAAAGAGTGGTAGATGCATAGAATGGTCTCCCAGTGGAGATAGTAGAGACAAGGACAGTATCTGAATTGAAGAAAGCATGGAACAAAAACAGAAGATCTCTAAAGGAAAAAAAGGGACTATAGTGATTGGTATGGAAGGGCAGACTGGATAGGCCATATGGTATTTTTCTGACGTCATGTTTCTATATTTCACTCATGATTTAAGATGTTGAAAACAAGGGTCCTGTCACTCTCAGTCACAATATGGAAACAATTTTATTCAGTCTACTAAAGCTAATAACACATAGACTTCTGAGAAAAATGGTTTTGCTGGTTTGCTGCATTAAACCTTACAAACAAGCCGAGCCTAGGTTCTAACGTGAGGCTTCTGTATTCTTTCTCTGCTGTAGGTTTATTAATGCCAGGAGACGCATTGTCCAGCCAATGATCGACCAATCAAATCGCACAGGTAACATGCAGAATAGGGAGGGGAATGAAAACTTGCCCCTTCTCTGCTGCCATCAACCTGTTGCCCTTCTTGGTGCCTGCAGGCTTATTTTTCATGTCTATGAAGTTAGCCATATGTTAAAGATAAACAGGCATGATGTTTAAATATTCTACATCCACACAGCATAACTGTGGCGTAAATTCCCTATGTTCTTCTCATGTCTTTATGTCTTTCCATCTAAAGGGCAAGGAGCACCTTACAGCCCCGATGGGCAGCCCATGGGAGGGTACATCATGGATGGACAGCAGCACATGGGAATCCGCCCAGCAGGTGAGTCAAAGTCTCAAAAACCTTCAACACCAGAGGACGCATGAGGAAAAATGCTGAGGTGGTAATTCCCTGGTTCAATGGCTTATTATTTGCCTCTCCAGTCAGGTGCATATGCACATCAGAAATCAGGATTTATTGGGTCCTTGTTGGTAAGAGTTAGCATGGGTTGCCTTCCTGTATCCAAGAAAAGATATCCTCTCCCTTTAACCATCCTTCCCCATCCCCATACCTCATCTTTCTAGGTGTGTTTCACTAAGGCATAGTACCTATTGACAAGGGTTCAGGTGACAGGGAAATTATTGTCCTTATGCATGTTTGCAAATGCATAAGCATGTGCAGACAAACATGCATATGTGAGCCAACACTGCAGTTCAGCGTCCCTCACAGCAATTCGTTATCTGAAAGGTGGAGCCACTCAGTGCAGGTAGTTCAGGGTGATCTCACGGTTTGAAGTCTTGCAAGACTTGAAAGTGGGAGACCAGCCCAAACTTCCTGCCTCATACAACTCCACCATTCAGTGAGCTGACTGCAGTAGAGGAAGCCCGAAACACGTGCTTTTGAGGTACTGCAGCTAGATACAAAATAGGTGAGTGAGAGTGACTGGATGAAGAGAGCTGGGGTAAGAGAGAGAGAAAGAAAGTAAGTGGGTAAAGACTAGGGGTGAGGGTTATGAGAGAGGAATATGTCTATGATGTCTATATGTACTAGAGTCCTAGAGAATGTATACAAAATCCTCTATCAGTGGTATTTAATGCCTCATAAATTATAGCACCTTTACCCAGGGGTAAATGGGAGGTGTTGGAAGGGTTGTGGAAAGGAGGCACAATGTGGTATGTATGAGGGACTGTAGGGAGGTGCAAGTTTCAGGGGATAATTGCTAAGGTGGAAATGCCTGAGTCTCTTCTGGTTATTATGTCAGGTGTAGCAATTCCAGATTTGGAAAACGGGAAGGCAATTATTGTTAGGCATTTGATAGCTGCAGCCAAATGTTGCATGGCTGAGAAGTGGAAGTATGTGCTGCATCTTCAGAGACAGAATGGGTTAAGAGAGATGGGAAATATGGGCAGTGGAAAGGATTTCTTGCCACTTAAGGGATAGAGAGATGTGCAAGGAATGGAATGTGTTTTAATTTGGGGGGTGGCTGCATTAGAGAGGTTTTGGAGAACAGGGGGTTAGAGGAAGTGTAGAAGAGGAGGGACGAGATGGAGGGTGGTGAGGTCGATGGAGAGTTGGGCTACAGTGGGGGCATGGGAAATAATCTGAACCGGCTTGAGTGGGGATCCCTTTTATGTTTCTATGGCATTGAGTGCTTTTTTGTGGAATGTATAGGAGATCAGAAGGTTTCTCCGTGAACAAGCAGGAAGTAAGTTCTCACGTGACATCACTGGGGAAGCCCTCATGGAATGCTCCCCAGCTTCTAAAGGAAGCCTTTAAGAGGTACACCACACATGCACACCTGCCTTCCTGCCTGCCACGGTGCCATTTTCTCCAGACTTCTCTTTTCTGCGGAGCCCCTAGGATGAATTCCTGCAGTCTGGAAAAAAGTTTTTCTTTCTGGCCCTAATGGACAGGTTTTTCTCCAGGAACAAGCAGGAAGTCAGTCCTCACATATGGGTGACGTTGGTGCTGACGGAGCCAGCGTGAAGCATTTCCCCAGCTTACAAAGAAAGCCTTTGGGAATGCTACCATGCATGTGTGGTCCCCTTCCCGCCCAAGAATGCCATCTTGCTCAGTCTCCTTTTTTCCGTGGAGCCCAATGAACACATGTCCTGTTTCCCTGGAAAAATTCCATAAAAATTATCCTATTAGTTGAGTTTTTCCCGGTTGCATACCAGTTCCTCTTTCTGCTTTGAGCTGGCGCTGTCCCTAGTGCTGTTCTCAGCTCCCTTCCTATTTTTTCATCAAAGCTTGCCTCGACCAGCATTCGTGCCCTTTTTTACCCGGTGGTTGTCGACTCCATCCAGGTGTGATCCACCATGTCCCCCGGTAGCTTTAAAAAGTGTGATTGTTACGGTCAAATTATGTCTGTCACAGACACCCATGACTGCTGCTTGCACTGCCTTGGCCCGGACCACAACAGTACCTCCTGCCTCGGACCTACAAGAAAAGGTCGGCATTGCAGGAGAAGATGTTCCCGCAGTCAGGCTCAGCTCCGGCTTCCCCGTTGCTGAGCCCAAAGCCAAGCACCTTCCATGAGGCCCAGGTGTCTTCAGAGTCCCACTGCAGCGGCTCCTCTGGAAAGACGCCAGACCCTGACAAGAAAAAGAAAAAATCCTCAAAGCCAGTCAAGATTCCACTGGGGAAACCAGTAAGATCCCGCGGTGGGACTCAGGTGATTCCAAGCAGCATCCCCCTAAGGAGTCGTCGGCTGGCGATGACCATGCGAGGCTCCCCGAGGCCACGGTCCTCATTGAGGACGCACTCGCCAGAGTGACAGCACCGGGCCCGAAAACCTCGGTGCCCACACCAAAAGCTGCGGAGCCTTCTGGCATCGAGGCCAGAATGGCAGTCCTGGAACAGAGTATCTCTGCCATCCTGACCATGCAGCAGGCAATGATGTCAGGTTCATCCCCACGAGCTTCTACTCAAGGTACTTTCTTGTCCTCAAAAGAACTGGGGATCTCAGGCCCATCTTCGATCTCTGAGACCTGAACAAGTTCCTGGTGAGGGAGAAGTTCAAAATGCTCTCCCTTGGGACACTGCTGCCCTACCTCCACCAGGAAGACTGACTTTGCTGCTTGGACCTAAGGATGCCTACACCCACATCCTGGTCCACCCATCTCACAGGCAATACTTGAGATTCATGGTAGGGGAAGGCCACTACCAATACAATGTACTTCTCTTTGACCTGGCCTCCTTGCCAAGATTGTTCACAAAGTGCTTTGCAGCAGTAGCCGCCCATCTGCGCCTACAAGGGGTGTTCGTCTTCCCCTACCTGGATGACTGTCTCATCAGAGGCGGCACAGCTGCAGAGGCCAGTCAGGGCACAGAATGTACCATCCTTATCCTGCAGCACCTGGGGTTCATCATCAGCTACCCCAAATCACATCTCTCTCTAGTGCAAGACCTAGAGTTCATTGGTTCTCAGCTGGACATGGTGTGGGCCAGAGCCCTCCTCCCTCAAGAAAGGGTAGAATGCCTCAAACAACTAGCAGGAGAGGTTCAACACCTCAGAACAGTGCTGGCTCGCCTTCTCCTCCACCTGCTGGGACACATGGCCTCTATGGTCCATGCTACATCCCTAGCCCACCTGCACATGCAGACAGCCCAGTGGTGCCTGCGTTCTTAGTGGACCCAGGCCACAGGCCATCTCCAGGACAGGGTCAGGGTCTCCCACCAGCTGGTGAGATCCCTCAACTGGTGGCAAAACCTGGGCCTCCTCCGGGCAGGAATGCCCTTCCAGGCGCCCCCACCACAGAGTACCCTGACCACAAATGCCTCTCTCCAGGGCTGAGGAGCTCACTGCAGAGTTCACCGCACTCAGGGTTGCTGGTCCAGGAAGGAGTTTCTACTACAGATCAACATCCTGGAACTCCAGGCAGTATCCCTCGCCCTACGTGCATTCTGCTCCCTCTTGCAGAACAGACCTGTGCTGGTCCAGACGGACAACAAGGTCACAATGTTCTATATAAACAAGCAGGGAGGCACAGGCTCATACTCCCTTTGCCAGGAGGCTGTACCCCTCCTCTGCTCTGCAGTGCACAATGGCATGCTCCTACGAGCAGTCTACCTCCCAGGCCAGGACAACTATCTGGCGGACAGACTCAGTAGAGTTCTGCGCCCTCACGAGTGGCATCTCAACCCTGCAGTGTCAGAGAAGCTCTTCCACCTTTGGGGCTGGCACAAGATGGACCTCTTTGCCTTTCTGGATAACATGCAACTGGCTTGCTTCTGCTCCAGGCAGCCGCACCCACAGAGGGCAGTGGCAGACACATTCCTGATCTCATGGTCCGAGGGACTGCTGTATGCATTCCTACCGACTTCCCTGGTCGCCAAAATTCAAAATCAGAGGGCATCGGTAATACTGTTCGCCCTCAGGTGGCCTAGGTAACCCTGGTTCCCACTACTGCTCTCACTGGCTGCGACACTCCCAGTGCCCCTGGGTCGAGTCCCGTACCTCCTGACTCAGGAGGAGTGCTCTCTTCTGCACCCCAATGTGGGGTCATTAATGGCCTGGCTGCTGAGAGGGTAGCCTTGGCCCTGCTCAACCTACCACAAGAGGTTGAAGAGATCCTGCTAGCCTCCAAGAAGCCCTCCACGAGGAGGGCTTATGACTTTAAGTGGTGCAGGTTCACCCTGTGGTGCGTGGCTAGGAAGGAGAACCCATTCTCCTGCCACATCCTGCTGGTACTCCAGTGCCTAGTGTATCTGTCATGTGCAAGGCTGAAATCTAACTCAGTCTGGGTGCATCTGAATGCCATAGCCGCTCATCACCACCTAGAAGGGGGAAAGCCCTTATCTTGCCAGCCCCTGGTTTCACAGTTCCTATGGGGCCTTCTGTTTTCCAAACCCCCTGTCTGCCCTCCGGCGGCAGAATTGGACCTCAACATGGTTCTCTCCCAGCTGACTAGGCTACCATTCGAGCCATTGACCATTTGCCACCTCAGATACCTGTCCTGGAAAGTGGCCTTTCTGGTGACCCTGACTTCAGCTTAAAGAGTCAGTGAGCTTCAGGCACTGGTGACGGACTCCAGGTACACCAGGTTCTTCAAGAACAGGGTAGTGCTCCGCACTCATCCTAAGTTCCTCCTGAAAGTGGTATCCCCATTTCACCTCAACCAGGAGGTGGTACTCCCCACCTTCTACCCGCAGCCTCATGATGGCAGGGAGGAGCTCATACTCCACACACTGGACTGTAAATGGGCCCTGTCCTTCTATCTGCAGCGGACCCAGGGCCACCGCAAAGCACCTCAGCTTTTTGTGTCCTATGACCCCAGCAGACTGGGGCTCCCTGTAACCACGCATACCCTATCCTCTTGGGTAGCAGACTGCATCACCCTCGCTTATAAGCAGGCGGGCCTCTCCCTGGAGCACTGGGTCACAGCGCATTGCGTGAAGGCAATGACTACATCGGTGGCCCACCTCCGTTCTGTGCCAGTAACAGAAATTTGCAGAGCCGCCACTTGATCATAAATTCATACATTTGCAGCACACTACTGCCTGGAAAGCAAATCCCGCAAGGACAGTGCCTTTCATCAGGCAGTGCTGCATAATATCCTTGGAGTGTAAGCAACTCCTGCCCTCCGACCATCTGTGTTCAAGCTACCAGAGTAATAGTGTTGCTGGATGCTTGGGTCTTGCAGAGGCTCTCTGCGGGGACTCACCTTCTTCAACTCACGGCCACCGTACGGGGCACCGTTGGTACTGTCGTGGTTCGGTCCTCAGCAGCCTGGAGCTAGGGAGTCCCTGCTTGTTCCTGGAGAAAGCATAGTTACTCATCTGTAACAGGTGTTCTTCAGGAACAGCAGGAATCAGTCCTCACAACCCTCCCTCCTCCCCTTGGAGTTGCCGTTCTTTTGTTTTTGCCTGACTGCCATCTTAGCTATGTCATCTGACTGAGCAAGATGGCACCCTAGGGCGGGAAGGGGACCATGCATGCGTGGTAGTATTCCCAAAGGCTTTCTTTGAAAGCTGGGGAAATGCTCCGCACGGGCTCTGTCAGCACCAATGTCACCCATATGAGAGCACTGATTCCTGCTGTTCCTGAAGAGCACCTGTTTCTGTAGTTTCTTTTCTGCCTGTCGCCAGTTAATCGGTTTCACCAATTTAAGGGGGTTTTTTCTTTTCTTTTTTTCTCACCCATGGCAGCTCTCCAGTTTAATTTTGCTGAGATGGTATTTCTTGGCATATCTCAGCCAGCTAGTGGCTTTAAGAAATGCACCAAGTATGGCAAGACCATCTCTGCCACTGACCATCACAACTAGTGCTTGCAATGCCTTGGACCTGATCACCAGCTGGTGTCCTGCGAGCTCTGCTTCTAGATGACACACTGAGGTCTGAAGGGTTGGAAAAAACAGAAGAAATCTTTGACTCATCTGATTCAGCATCCTCAGCCCTAACCACCTCATCAATGCCTGCAAAACGTTCTGAGGCGTCCAAGAGAAAGAAGCTGCATGCCTAGTCAGAGCAGAGGGGCCCAAGCAGCAAGAGGAGACTCTCTGACGAGACCCCATTGTCATCAAAGTGCAAGCACTGGGAGAAATTCTGGGTGCAGCATCATCACAGCCCTTCTTGATGCGATATGGAGAGTGATGGCTGGGCGTGGCCAGTCAAGCTTCCCCAACAGGAGAAATATATCTGGACAGTGGAGTCCACTCCCAGTGCCCAGGAGGGAAGCTGGATGTCTCCCGATGCACCTATCATCATGGAGTCCCTGCCCGAAGTGTCAATGCAGATGTCCACAGCTGCAGCATTGGCCCCCTTGCAGGTGGTGGTTCTGGGGGAATGCCTTCAAACCCTCGAAGCTCACTTGGCAGTGGTGGAAGCCATGCGGAATGCAGGCTTTGTGGCGTGGAGACCTATGCCTTACCCATCAAAGTGGGGACATCCGGTGGGAGATCAGAATCTACTCTGGTTCTTGTAGCAATCTCCCTCTCCATTGGCATACCGGGTGACATAGGGGCCATTACCATCCACCCTCTCCCAAACCGCAAAACTGCAGGAGGAGGAGACTCGGCACTATTTCTACTTCCTTTCGGAGTATGAATAGGAATGGGAGACCAAGGAGGAATTAACAGCATCGGACCTTCATTCACCGGACCTCCCATCTGACCTGTCGCCTCTACCCGAGTGGCGCAAGTCGCCCCTGGAGGACATGTCCTTCCAGGACTTCAGAGAACACAACAAGGCGAGAAAGCAAAAACCAGTCCTTTATTAACTAAGACCACTACATGGCTGTGATATCGACACCCTTACTGCACCTTCACTGGAGCAGAAGAAGCTGTATGCTGCCATGGAAGTGAATGAGGAAACATCATCCCAGGATGAGGAGGAATTGACACTTGTAAACTCCAAAGCTGCAGGATTAGCCACTGTGCTAGGAAGCATGGGTAGTGTTAGTTGATGACTCTTCAAAGGTGTTGATATCATTGGCTTTGTTAATCTTTGTCTAGCTGTCATCCCATAAGCCAGTTTCATCATCCCATCTGCTGGGGTTTCCCATCTTAGATGCCTCAAGAAGCATTTCATCAGTCTACTTCTCCTGGTCACAGATGCTTCTCAGCTCTGCCTCTTCTTTCAGTTGAAGATAAGGGCCAAGGCAGAGAAGCTAGCATTATGGATATGAATGTATGGCTTCATGGATGGTGTCAACAATAGATTTCAGCTTCCTGGACCACCTATCGAAGAAGGGGAAAAGCATCTTCCTGAACAGACTAGCAATCTTCCTCAGGAGGGCTTAAAACTAGGATCAAAAGGGATGGGTAGTCAAAGCCTTTATAAGAACATAAGATATGCCATACTGGGTCAGACCAAGGGTCCATCAAAGCCACTATCCTGTTTCCAACAGTGACCAATCCAGATCATAAGTATCTGTCAGGTTCCAAAAAGTATACAGATTCCAAGCTTCTTGCCCATGGGTAAGGAGTGGATTTCCCCGGTTCTCTTTAGTACTGGTTTATGGACTATTCCTCCAGGAACTTACCCAAACCTCTTTTAGCTACTCTAACAGCTTTTACTACATCCTCTAGTAACAAACTCCAGAGTTTGATTATGCCTTGAGTAAAATATATTTTCTCTGATTAGTCTTAAATGTGCTACATTGAGACTTCATTGCATATCCCCTAGTCCTTCTGAAGGAGTAAACAACTGATCTACAGTTACCCGTTCCACTCCATTCATTATTTTATAGACCTCTATCATATCTCCCCTCAGTCATCTCTTTTCAAGTTGAAGAGCCCTAACCTTTTAAGCCTTTCCTTATAGGGATATCCTCCCTCCCCTTTACCATTTTTATTGCTCTTCTCTGTACCTTTTCTAATTCTGCTATGCAAGGTGCGGTCGCACCATGGAGTGATACAGCTGCATTATAATATCCTTTGGTTTAATCTCCATTCCTTTCTTTATGATTCGCATCTTTCTAATTCTTTCTTGACTGCCGCTGCACACTATGCGGAGGCTTTCAACGTATTATCAATGATAATGCTCAGATCCTTTTCCTGGGTGGTGATTCCTAATGTGGAACCTTGCATTGTGTAATCGTAGTTTGGATTGTTCTTCCCTAAGAGCATAAATTTGCACTTGTCCACATTAAATTTCACCTGCCATTTGGACAGACATTCTCCTAATTTATCAAGGTCCTCTTGCAATTTTTTTTACAATCCTCTTGTGTTTTAACAGCTTTGAATAATTTTGTGTCATCTGCAAATTTTATCACCTCACTCATTATTCTCATTTCCAGGTCATTTATAAATATGTTAAAATGTAGCAGGCCCAGTAGAGATCCCTGGGGGTACTCTACTGTTCACCTTTCCCCATTGAGAAAACTGACCATTTAGCCCTACTCTCTGTTTTCTATCCTTTAAACAGTTTCTGATCCACAATAGTACATTGCCTCCTATCCCATGACTTCTTAATTTCCCCAATCATCTCTCATGAGGGAATCTGTCATGTGTATAGAAACAGGAAAAAAGGGAAACATCTGAAAAACTATATATATTAACATCCATAGTGTGGGAAATAAAGTTTCTAATCTAGAGGCTGTAATGGAAGAGGCTGATTTGGATTTAGTATTAGTCTCAGAGACGTGGCACATGGAGAATTATAACTGAGATGCAGTTATATCAGGCTATTAATCTATTTAGGAAGGACAGGGTGAAAAAAAGGGAGGAGGAGTGGTGCTATATATAAAAAATAATATCAAAGTAACAGAATTACAGAGCGTATGAAGTAAAGAAGAGGCAGTGTGGGTTAATCTAGAAAAAGGGAATGGAATATCTATGTTATATTGGTGTAATATACAAACCTCCTTCATATGCAGAAGAAATAGAGAGAGATTTAATTGAAGATTTTTATAAAACTGCCAGAAAGTGGAAGTGCTATTGTTAGGTGTTTTCAATTTGCTGGATTTTGTCTGCAACATCCCAACTACCCTGTCATCTGGAAGTAGGGAGATTATTATTCTCTGCAAGGAAGACTGTTCCAGCAACTAATTAAAGAACCTACACAGGAGGGAACAGTACTGGATCTAGTGCTTATGAATGGGAAGAGTGTTTCTCATATCATAGTGGGTAATCATCTGGATCCAGTGATCACCGGTTTAATTCAGTATTAGAACAGAGGTGGAGATGATTCATTCAAAGACAAGAGTCCTGGACTTCAGGAAAACTAAATTTGTTAAGATGGGGAAGTATCTCAAGGAATCATTAGCTGAATGTGAAAATCTAGAAGACAGAAGAGCAGTGGACAAAATTGAAAGAAGATATTGTTAGGGAAACAAACCTTTATGTTAGGAAAGTGAATAAAGGTAAGAGAATAAAGAGACTGCTATGCTTTTTTGAAAGAAATGGTTGAAAACTAAGGAAAAACGAGTTTGTGTTCATAGATTATGAGAGACAGCAGAAAAAAGGAAAACATGCAACAATATCTGGCAAAGCTAAGAGAAGCTGGGGAAGTAGTCGAGAGTGATGTTGGTTAGTCTGACCTTGGTGGTAAGTTAATGGAGTCATTGCTGAAACAGAGGATAGTGCAGTTTATGGAATCCAGTGGATTACAGGATCCAAGGTGGTTTTATCAGAGGTGAGTCTTGTCAGATAAATCTGATCAATTTCTTTGCTTGGATGATCCAAGAGCTGAATCAGGGGAGACATTAGATATGGTATACTTGGATTTCAGCAAAACGTTTGATACTGTTCCACACAGGAACAAACTGAGCACACTTAGTACAGGCCCAGAAGTTACTGGGTTAGAAACTGGTTGAGTGGAAGGTGATAAAGGCTACTGGTAAATGGAGTTTACTCAAAGGAAAGGGACGTTACCAGTAGTGTGCCACAAGGACCCTTGTCTTTGGTTTGTTTGTTTTCAATAGTTTTGTGAGTGAAACTGTGGAGGGGCTTTCAGAGAAGTTTTTCCTTTTTGAGTATGACACCAAAATCTGTAAGAGGCTAGATCCTGGAAGGTGTGGAAAACATGAGGAGGGATCTGGTGAAGTTTCAGGAATAGTCTAGAGTTTGGAAGCTAAGATTTAAGACTAAAACATGCAGGGTTGTACATGTGAATTGGCATTTTAGAAGGGGCATCTAGGAAAAACCTGGGGCATCCAGAGCAGAGCGTCCAAAAACCAGGGGAGTGGCAGCTGTGCCTTTTGAAATCGCTCTATCTCCACTCCAAAAAATGACCATCCCATTAACCGGTTCTGGAGATGAGCACTGCACAGGCTGGGTATGTGCGCAGGTGTAGATTATTTTACAGATGTGGACATCCCCGAAATGCACGCCCATGTAACTGGGTACTTGGGTGCCCCGGCCTAGACATGGCATAACATTGTATCTATGTTATGAGATGAGCACATCCTGCCATGACGTTTCAGAAACTCAGATGTGCGGTCCCAGGCCAGTAATATGTTTGGAATAGGTATTTTATGGGCAGGTTTCTTTGGCTGGCGATGTAAGTGCATGTTGCTCTTCCATCTGGAAGCATTGCAGCCATGAAACGAGCACATTTTTGTACCTTATTTGTGATCAGGAGCAGGTATAGGAATGGAAGACTCACCAACCAGGGCCTGATATGCTTTTACCATTCTGAAATCACACTGCAATGTGCAACTCCCTTGCTCTGTCCAGGGCACGCCTCCACCACGACCCCTTTCTACCTAGATGTTCTCGTGCCAGGGACATCTATATACCTGGCTTTCGAAAATAGTTCTGGGGATGTCTCCATGATTTGGACATTTATGTGCCCGTCTTCAGACATTCAACTCAAACTCCCTTGGACTGTGAAAAACCAAAGGAGTAGTACAGAATAGAGAGTGAAATTCTTCTGTGCATAAAAGAAAAGTGGGATCCAGGGCGAACATATCTGATGATCTTAAGGTAGCCAAATAGGTAGATGGCAAAAGCCAGGACGCTTGGATGGTTTAGGAGAGGAATGGCCAGCATGAAAAAGGAGGTGATAGTGCCTTTGTTTAAATCCCTGGAGAGATCTCAGTTGGCGTACTATATGCAAATCTGGAGACCACACTTTCAAAAAGATATAAATTGTTTGGAATTGGTCTGGGAAGCGTGGTGGAGGGGGTGGGGGGAGGGGGTTGGTGTACTAAAATGGTTGACAGTCTTCATCATAAATAGGGCTTCTATAGTTAGCGGTTTATAAATTATACATTTTGGTGTTTATAATCCAGCTAATTAGGGGTTCTTTGAGCGTATAAAAAAAGCAATGTTTATTGGTGTTTTTGAATCGCAGGTAATATTATTAATTAATCATTTATTAAGCACTATAGAGCATACGCAGCGCTGTACAGACATATAAGAAGACAGTCCCTGCTCATAGAACTTACAGTCTAGAAAAAACCCGACAGTACAGTACAAGGAAGCATAAGGTCAAAGGAAGAGGAAACACAAAAGAACAAAGATTAGGAATCAAAAGTGGCCTCAAAGAGGTAGCCTTAAGCAGTGATTTGAAAGAGGTGAGAGAGGAGACTTGACATAGGGATGGAGGAAGCTTATTCCAGGCATAAGGGGCAGCAAGGTGAAAGGATCGAAATCTAGAGTTAGCATTTCTGTGACAACGGCAACAACACCAAACTTAAACTGCGCGGAGGAAAGGCCCGGCAATCTACTTCTGTACCTTGCCATGAAACCCCCCCCCCTCATGAACTGCACTCCTCCGGTAGATCCCTTTTATCTGTGCCCTTCTCTGCCACTGCCAACAGACTTCATTTATTCCACCTTGCCGTCAGGCTCCCTCTCTAGTCCTATTCAAATCTAGGTTAAAAACCCATTACTTTTGGATCCTGATGCCCCTCACTTTCTTGTTCACAAATTATATGTGCGTCTTACCATACTCTAGTCCCCAGTTTTGTGATGCTGATTGTCTTGATTAGATTATAAGTTCTGATGAGCAGGGACTGTCTCTTACATCTGTATGTACAGTGCTGCATACATCTTGTACTGCTATACAAATGATAAGAAGTAGTAGTAATAGTATTTATTCAATACCTAGTTTAAATTGTTTTCATTTGGGGTGTTTTATCGATATTCATCAGTTAAAATCTAAAAGAAGAAGCCCTAATCATAAAGTGCATGGGAATAGACATATATCAAGACATGTATACCCTTGAGGAGAAGCAGGAAAGGGAAGATATAATAGAGGTATAAATAAATGGGATAAATGGGAGTCCGGCCTTTTTCAATGCAAAGGAGCCTGGAAACTAAGGAAATATGTCTTTAGTAGATACATGGCACAGCCTCTCAGTGGAAGTGGTGGAGAGGAAGACAGTATCAGAATTCAAACAAGCATGCCACAAGCATGTGAATCATGTGGAGAGAAAGAAGATCCTGAAATATCAAGAAATTCAGCCAGAGACCAAGAAAATGCGGCAGAAAGATATAGAAATATCTCCCATTGTCTTGGGAACCACGGGCCTGATTAAGAGGAATTTCCAACCTTAACAAGTTGCCTATTCAATTTACGTCTTATAAACTCCAGAAAGAAGTTCTCTTTCATACAATGTAAGTATTATAGAAAGTGTTAGCAGTAAATTTGGGAGACTGAGATCACATACCCTGGCTTAGGAGTGAAGTTCATGACTGTCATGATATGTGCAAAACTAACACAGGTACACTAAAAAAATTTTTTTTTAAACTGCCTCTAATGTTTCGATTGATTTTTACGTTTTTTGGTGCGCTGAATCCAAATCTGGTAACCAATTTGCTCCATCACGTACAGATTTTTTGCTACATTGGGTTAGCAGTTTGAGGTGAACGTTTCAGATGGAGTGCGATCGAGATAAAAGTTTCTTGGATGAATTCTTTATACTAATTGTTTAGTAGTTATTCAAATAAGAATAAAGAAAATTGTAACAAGGCAGCACATAAGAATAGAGTAATGTCAACAAAACACACTGTGATGGTAGCAAAATTGTCTGCACTTAAAACAGCCACATACATGTGCACAAACATTGAGCATATAAGAGCGAGGTTAGACACAAAGCAAAGCAAAGAAATGTGCAAAAAATGTTGTACAAGTATGTATGTAAGAATAGAAAACGCAAATCGCACCATTGCAATACATGAAGACAAACACCCGATGGTGTGAAAATAAAATTCTAATAAATGAGATCCGACACTGTGATAATAACTAGCAAATTTTTATTTCAAAGTTTAGTAAAAACACGATATTTGTCAACACAGTTTAAATTTTAAAGTCATTCTTGGGTCAATCAATCTCCTGGTGGGCCCGTTTCTTCTTCCCCCGAATGCTTCTCTTGGTGCGCTGCTTGGCGTATTTTTCATCTGGGGTTTCCGCAGCAGCAACCAGCAGAAATCAGCCATCATAGTGGTGTTCCATCTTCCTTGGTACCTTCTCTCTGCGTCCTTGATGTCCTGGTGAAACCTTTCACCTTGTTCTTCACTGTACGCCCCCAAGTTTTCGGGAAAGTAGTTCACATGGGAGTGCAAGAAATGGACTTTCAGGCTCATGTTACAGCCTTGTTCTTTGAAGGCATTGAGCATCCTGGCAACAATATCCTTATAGTTCTCATCCCACCTGTTCCCCAAGAATTTGAGAACAACATCCTTGAAGGAATCCCAGGCTTCTTTTTCCTTCTCAGACATCGTTTCAGCGAATGCTCCATCTGAAATGAGTTTCCTTATATCAGGGCCAACAAACACTCCTTCCTTTAGCTTTGCTTCAGAAAGTCGGGGGAACTTTGAGCAAAGGTACTGAAAGCACTCACCATCTTTTGGAAGGGACTTGATGAATTGCTTAATGAGACCCAACTTAATGTGGAGAGGTGGTAATAGAATTTTATCATGAGGTACCAAGCTCTCATGAAGAACATTTTTCTCACCGGGTCTCAAATACTCCCGAATTGGCCAGTCTTTTTTCCCCCAGTGTAGGTCGCGGGCCCGGCTATCCCACAAGCAAAGGAAGCAGGGATATTTGGTGAAACCGGATTGCTGCCCTAATAGCATGGATAGAATTTTAAAGTCTCCACAAATCATCCACTTATGCTCATCATAACGAATCTTCTGAAGAATCAGGGCCAAATTCTCGTATTTTTCTTGGAGAATAACAGAGTGAGCAATAGGAACTGAAGCGAATGTGTTGCCATTATGAAGAAGAACACCTTTTATGCTGTCTTTTGACGAATCAATGAACTGCCGCCATTCAGCAGGATCATACTTGAGTTTAAACTTTTCCATCACTCCGTATATATCGTTGCAAAATACCAAATCTTCCTCTTTGCTGAAATACTTCAAAAATTGTGTCTCGCGGTTGCGCGGTACCAATAAAAAGTTGTTCCTGGTGACAATAGATTTTTCTGTTTAAGCCGAGAATCTAGCAGTTGGGCAGCATCTTTTGGGAGTCCTAAATCCCGGACTAAATCATTCAATTCAGCTTGAGAGAAAAGTTCAGGTTTCGGATCTGGTTCAGTTTCAAACTCGGAAGTACTGGACTCATCGGGAAAAGCCATCTGATGAGTCTCATCATGATCAGAACCGTCCACACAAATATGATCCAAAGATTTTGGTGGTTCAGGCACAGGTACTTCGTTGCTATGAGGCATAGGCCTAATTGCTGAGGGAAGGTTGGGGTAACTTATTACGTTCTTATTTTTTAAGTTGTATCCCTTCACAATGCAAGAGCAAAAATAGCAGTCACTGCTGTTGTCTCTTTGTTCACGCCACATCATAGGTATTCTGAAACGAAATGCTTGTTTTTTTACCTTTCATCCATAAGCGTAGATCTTCCTCACATGTCTTGCACACTTTGTGAGGAGCCCACGGTTTGTCTTGATCGCCTAACTTCAAACCGAAATAGGCGAAATATACTTTTTAAATAAATGCAGAAATGTTCCTCTGCCGCTTTTTCACGGTATATTCCCCACAAATAAAACAAAAACTGTCCAGAGAGTTGATGCAACCTCTGGCTCTGTGAGCCATCACAAATACACAGCACTGCAAACTACAACTGTAGTGAACCACTTCGGAATAAAGCTGGATTACGACTGAGCAAACAAAAGGTAATAATGAACTTGCAAGAAACTGAAATTTGACAGGAACGTTCATGTCGCAACCACCGTGTTTGAGCGAGCGAACGAGGCGAGGCGAACAGGAAAGAACATGCACCAGCGCGAGTACTGGATTTAGCCCCCCGCCTCCCAATTGTCCTGTTAATGTATAAAATGAATACAAAACACTCTAAAATATCATGAGGGAGTGTTTCTAGTTAGTTAACCATTACAACCTCTATTTTGGGCCAAGAAAATAAACTGCAGTCGGCTAAAAAGAAATTATGTGAACATTCCTTATATGGGTAAGAAATCTAATTTTGCAAGAAAACGTGACGTGATGGAACATTTTGGCTATTTTTCCTGGATTCAGCACCCCAAAATCTATAGGAATCAGTTGCAAAACTGGAGGCAGTTTTTTTGTAGTGTATCCACTTGGAGAAATAGCCCCAGAAGAAGGGTTTGCAGAGACTAGGTTGTTGATTTGCATGGGCAGACCAGATAGGCCATATGGTCTTTTCCTACCTTCTTCTTCTGTTTGGTAGGAATTTATGATGAGTATATAGTATTATGTTTATGTTTATCACAGTTCTTAATATACCGCCATTGGTTAGACATCACAGTGGTTTTACAATTACTAAAATATAGAACAGAAGGAAAAAAAAGAGACAAAAATAGTAGCACGATAATGGATAGTAGAAGGGAAGAGAGTAGGTCCGATGTAGATATTCCCCTCACCCCAGCTGACCACCATGCAGTTAGTCATCAAATACCTGAGAAAAGAATGCTTTAAGGCCTGATTTAAACTTGGACAAAGGACTCAGGGCAGAGATATCTAGGGATTGAGTTCCACAAAAGAGGACCCAGAATATAAAACGCCAAGTTGCACGTTGATTCAAGGCAGGCACAAGAGGCAGGAGGAATGAATAATAATTTATCAATGATGAAGCTGAGTTTAAGATTCATGCATGGCTAAGGCTTGAAGCATACAGATTCTAGCTGAATGCCACCAGATAAAGCACTTTCCAAATGAGATGTTCGAGAGATGAGGATTCCATGGGCTTGAATCCCAATTTCAGTACTGATCTTTTCTTCAGCATCATAGATACTTTTTGAACTTATATATAAGGTATTTCATGCCAATTAAGTTAAAAATTGTATTAATAACTATTCAGAATGAAAAATAAAAAATAGTAGATGTGTTTTTGAGTTGATGGACTTGGGAGGATTTTTGACCGATGACTGAAAGATAGTAACCAGTGCAGTAAATAGCCAACAGGATGAGCGAGGTGATGACCGATCAATGACAACTCAAAAAGTGAATTGTAAGTGGATTTATTGCTTCACCTTACACGGCTGTGTTTTGGTGTGTGTCTTTGTCAGGGGCAAATTTTTGTATCTCATCTGCTGATCTTAGAAATTTCTCTCTCCTTCAACTGGTCAAACTTTGTTATTCTTTTCCTGCCTGCACACCGTGACACTACCTCAGGTTCTGATAAACCTCAATGGAACAATAAACGCAGGGGTGGACCTCTGTGGTGGAAGTATTTTATTTGCTTTTTATTTATTTGGCTGTAGCTTTATACTGCTTTTCACGGAGGTCAAAGCAGTTTACAAGGAATTTGTATTTGTGTTGTTGTTGTTATTAAGTGCCGTCAAGTTGGAGTCGACTCATGGTGACCCTCTGGATAGCTATCCTAAATTGTGTTCGGTCTTGAGTCTGGCGGCTCATTGTTGACAGACTGGTACCGTAGCTGCTGTTATTGTATCGATCCATCTCATTGCTGGCCTTCCTCTTTTGCGCTGACCTTCTATCTTGCCAAGCATGATGTTTTTCTCTAATGATCTCTCTCTTCGCATGATGTGTCCAAAGTATGAAAGTCGAAGCCTTGTTATCTGAGCTTCTAAAGAAAGCTTAGGTTTGATCTCCTCTAGTACCGACTGGTTTGTTCTTCCGGCAGTCCATGGTATACACAGTATTCGCCACCAGCACCATAATTCAAAGGCATCAATTTTCTTCCTGTCTATCTTTCACATCCATATGATGTTATTGAAACTACCATGGCTTGAACAAGTCGAATCTTTGTATGGAGAGAGACATCTCTGCTCTTGAGAATCTTATCTAGGTCTTTCATAGCCATTCTGCCAAGAGCAATGCGTCGTCTGATTTCTTGACTGCTTGTTGCTTCTTTATTGATAGTTGATCCAAGCAGGTTAAAGTTGTTCACGATTTCAATTTCTTCCCCTTCAACAATGAACCTGTTGATTATGCCAGTTGTCATGATCTTTGTCTTCTTTACATTAAGGTGCAGGCCCATTTTGAGACTATGTTCTTTGACTGTGAGAAGCAAATGTTTCAGATCATCTTCACTTTCAGCCAGAAATGTGGTATCATCAGTATAGCAAAGGTTGTTGTTGAGTCTTCCACCAATCTTCACACCTCTGTTGTCTTCATACAATCCTGCTTCTCTGATGATTTGTTCTGCATATAAATTAAACAGGTAGGGGGAAAGTATGCAGCCTTGTCTTACACCTTTGCTTATTTTAAACCATTCTGTTTCTCCTTGTTCCGTTCGAACTGTTGCTTCTTGAGCAATGTACAGATTGTGCAAGAGTACGATCAGGTGTTCTGGTATACCCATGCTTCTTAATGTGGCCCAGAGTTTCTCATGGTTTACACAGTCAAATGCCTTGCTATAGTCGATAAAGCACAAATTGATATCCTTTTGGTATTCTTTAGTCTTTTCAAGGATCCATCTCACATCCGCAATGATGTCTCTCGTTCCTCGTCCTTTCCTGAACCCTGCTTGCACTTCAGGTAGTTCTTGTTCCAGGTGTGGTTGTAGTCTCTTTTGAATAATCTTCAGTAGAATCTTGCTGGCATGTGGGATCAGAGCGATTGTGCAATAATTTCCACAGTCAGTTGGATCACCTTTCTTTGGCATAAACACAGATCTTTTCCAGTCAGTTGGCCATGATGTTGTCTTCCATATTTCTTGGCAGAGCCTTGTAAGTACGGTAACAGCTGCATTAGATTGCTGTAATACTTCTATGGGAATGCTATCAATGCCTGGTGCTTTGTTCTTTGATAAGGCTTTCAATGCTGCTTTAACTTCTTCTTTCATCACCAATGGTTCCCGATCATAAGGTACAGGTTGAAACGGCTGTTGGTCCACTTGATCTTTATCATAGAAAAACTCTGTATATTCCTTCCACCTTTTCTTGATCTTCTCAGCATAATTCAACATAGAACTTTGAGCATCTTGTAACATTCCAATTCGAGGCTGGAACTTTTTCTTTAACTCTCGTAGTTTTAGGAAAGCCGATCTTGTTCTTGCTCTAATAGTTTCTGCTTCTATTTCCTTGCATGCGTCGTTGTAGTACTTTTCCTTGTCCTGTCTTGCTGCACATTGGAAATCTCTGTTGAGTTCTGTTATTGTCTTTCTTTCTCCTCTGGCTTTAGCTTTTCTGCGTTTCTGGGCAATTTTCAGAGTTTCTTCCGTCATCCGTTTTGGCCGTTTTTGCTTTTTCACCTTTTGTAGAGACTTCTCGCTTTCTTCCAACACAACCTTCTTGATGTCATTCCATAACTCTTCTGGAGCTCTGTCATTTGTATCTAAAGCAGCAAATCAATTTTGCAGGCAGTCTTTAAATTCCAGTGGTATATTCTCAAGGTCATATTTTGCTGCATTCATGAGTGGTTTGCTCTTTTTCAACTTTAGCTTGAGTTTGCATACTAGTAGTTGATGATCTGTACCACAGTCAGCTCCAGGTTTTGTCTTTACAACTAATATTTACATCTGTATTTACAACTAACATTTACATCGAAAACAGGTAACTTTGTACAAAGAAAAGGAACAGTGGTTAATTAAAATAAACTACGTACAGGTTGATAAACTATTTACATATGCTTGTAATATCTTGTCCTTCATGTGGATTCTGAAATGCTGTTCGGAGGGTAGGGTTAGGGGCAGGGCCGGATTTACCTTGAGTGAGGCCCTACGCCAACAAAAATTGTGGGCCCCCAGAAAAGATAAAAACGAGCACGCCGGATCAGCTGCGCGCTGTTGGCCCTGACGTCATAATTAAACTGGGAATCCCAAAAGCCAAACTTGGAATGTACAACACTGTAGAAATAAAACTATACATTAATCTGCTCTTGTACTAAACAAAGCGCAGACGTTAATGATGCACATTTACCAGAGCTGACATATTCCAATTAATAAATTCAAAATAAAGAGATATTTTTCTACCTTTTGTGCATTTTTTTTCAGCTGCAATTGCTCCAGCCACTTTCTTCTGGTTTCTTCGTGTCAGCCCACCTCCAGTCTTAACCCCCCCCCCATCGGCTCAAGTAAACTTAAATAAAAAAAAATAAAACGCTGTTCGCTGCCGCATGGACTGTCCCGCGGGGCCCCCTCTGCTGCCCCCAGCTCTTCTTGAGTAAGATTACAAGCCGGGTTTAATTTCTGGGGAGGGGCCTGGAGCCCAGTCCCACTGCTTCTTTCCAGACGGCAGAGCAGCAGGTGTGTCCTGCCCCAGCCCCTCCCTTCCAGGCGTTCGGGGGGGGGTGAGGGGCAATCTTCCTAAACCAGCCGCTCATCTCCTGTTCCTCTTGCCCCTGGTGCCTTCCTCCCCGGGCTCCACAGTCCCTTTAGCCTACAAATTACACCCCCGACTCCAAAATCCCAAGTGCAAGCTTTACATTTTTCCAGCTCCCGCATTGTTAAATTTTAAAAAAAAAACGCTGGCTGCCGCCGCGGCAGCATGGACTGTCCCGCGGGGCCCCCTCTGCCCGGCTGAATCCGTCCGTCCGTCCCTCCCTCCCTCCGTGCCGGTTTTGAGAGGCGCGAAGGGAGAGTGTCTCCCTCGTGTCTCTGTTAAGCCCGCAGGGGCAGATGGGAAATTTCCCATCAGCCACTGCGGGCTTAACAGAGACGCGAGGGAGACACTCTCCCTTCGCGCCTCTCAAAGCCGGCACGGAGGGAGGGAGGGACGGACGGACGGATTCAGCCGGGCAGAGGGGGCCCCGCGGGACAGTCCATGCTGCCGCGGCAGCAGAGGCGGCCCTGCGGGACAGTCCATGCTGCCGCGGCGGCAGCCAGCGTTTTTTTTTTAAATTTAATTAAAAAAAAAGCTAATTTGTTCAATTTTTGTGGGCCCTTGCCAGCTGTGGGCCCTACGCCACGGCGTAGTTGGCGTATAGGTAAATCCGGCCCTGGTTAGGGGGGTGTAGGGCTGAAGTGGAGGGTGAATAGGTGAGTCGAGGAATTTGCGGAAGGATAGGAGGTCTGTAGTGTTTCTTATGTGGGCAGGAAGAGAGTTACAGGCAATTGGGGCATAAAGTTCAAAGGATCTGCTAGGGGCTTGTTGGGTGCTTTCTGTTACAGCTTGGGGGGTAGTTAGCGTGTTGATTGTGGAGGTTCTTCATGGTCTGTTTGAAGGCTGTGGTGTGATGAGGGAGCACAGGTAGGTGGATGATTGATGGTGCAGGGCTTTGTGAATCATTAGAAGGATTTTGTAGAGGATTCTGATTTGCAGGGGAAGCCAGTGGAGGTGTTTGAGGATGTGGGTGATGTGTTTATATTTGGAAATTCCAGTGATGGTCCTTGCTGCCGTGTGGAGAGCTGTTTGAAGAGGATGGAGTGTTGATTTAGGTAGTCCGTGTTACACCGAATTGCAGTAGTCTGTATAGGGTGTTATGAAAGCTTGAAGGGCTGTTCACACTTCCACAGTCTGTGGTTTGGGTAGTATAAGTTATTAGCTGTGACAGCATGGAAACTAATCAGTGTTTAGTTGCCTTTTTGGGTCTACCACTTCCTATCCAAGACATCTTGGTGGCAGCAAGAAAGCCTTCCACCAGAGTTATATACGCCATTAAATGGAAAAGGTTTTTAATTTGGTGCTTCACTAATGGTCAAGACACTATTCAGTGTCTCCCAAATACCATACTGCAATAGCTATAGCATTTTTATCACCAAGGACAGCAAACCTCCTGCATCAGAGTGCGTCTCACTGCATTCTCAGCTTATCATGTCCTCATAGACAAAGTCCTGGCTTCACAGTGTCCAATCGTTTTTAGAATCTTGAAGGGGCTTCATCATGTCAGACCACTAATACAGTGTTCTTCTGTTCAGTGGGCCTCAATATTGCCTAACACCTCTGATGAAACCTAGTATCCTGTTTCCAACAGTGGCCCATCTGGGTCACAAGCACCTATAAGGTTCCCAAAAAGGTACACAGGTTCCACAATGCTTGTCCCGGGGTAAGCAGTAGATTTCCCGGGTCCTCTTTAATAATGGTTTATGGACCTTTCCTCCAGGAACTTGTCCAAATCTTTTTTAAACCCAGCTATACTAGCAGCTTTTACTGTTTCCTCCAATATGACTCTCTGAAAGATTTTATTACTCAAATAGTTAAGCAATATGGGATCTTTTACAGGTGGCACACTGGAAAATTCCCTGCACTTTTTTGCTTTCTTCATTGCCAGTTCAGCTACTACAAAGGTTACGAGCAGGCTGAATTTTATTGAAACCAGGAGTTGGTATAAGAGTACTTCAGAGGTTATTTTAGAACAGGGGCAGCAGAACATCTTTTTGGTTGGAGGGGCCAAACAAATCAGTCTCCAGTCTTGCCTCCAAACTTTCTAGTTGCTGATGCTGTGCTGAGCAAAATATTGGTGAGGCCATGGCCCTTGTGGCCCACCCCATTCCACTGCCTATCTTTTAGAAGCACCCCCAGTGTAAATATTTTATTTATATTCTCTTATATACTGTGCTATTCTGCATCAGTGTGGTTTACATTGAACAAACTGAAATTACATTGAACAGGGCATTATAACTTGGAGATAACTGTTTTTTACAGGGAACATGGGCTATGGAGGGTTAAGTGGCTTGCCCAAGACCACAAGGAGCACCTGTGGGACTAGAAACCCCAGTCCTTCTGGCCCAAGGTTGCTGTCCTCTAGTGGGATTTGAACCCCTGACCTTCTGGCCAGAAGTACCTTGCCCCAACCACTAGGCCACTCCTCCACTCCACAGCATTTACATGTGTAGATTGGCATACAAACGTAGATGCCATTTTAGAATGGGGCTATTAACATATGGGGATGCTTACTACGTTTAGATGTCAAGGAAGCATGGAAAGAGTGGCGCGAGGGAGTGGTTAAGATAGACCTACAATATCAGCAATATTCCCACATCTTAGAAGGGGAATCCAAAGCAGTTGTCAATGCTGACCTCCACCCCTTCCCATTCACTCTCCTTTAACAGTGATCCCAACCCCAGTCACTTCCCTTTGACATCTGACTCCCCTTAGGCCTACTGATCCCACCCTCCTTGTTTGGCAGCCAAACCCTTAGTGGTAATACTGTAATTTACTACAGTGTCATGGCAGCCATTTTGAACCTGGGACCATAGAAAGCAGGAGTGATTGGAGATTGCTCCTGCTCACACTAAACACCAGAGATCCCCAGTAAGACTGGGAATGGGATCAGAAATAGGGGTCTTGTGGAGGGGCTGAGATGTAAGGAAGGGCGAATGGCTTGGGGGATCACCTGTCAGGGGATGAGGTGTGAGTCAGAGGAAGATCGGATGTCAATGGGAGTTGATCAGAGTTGGTATCGCTGTCGGTGGTTGGGGGTGGAAGGGGTGGGAGCAGTGATCAGGCGAGCCCTGGTGCTGCAGGATCAGATGTTTGTGCAGATCAGGAGCAGTGATTTTAAAAAACTGCTCCCACACATTTGTAGGGGATATTTGCACAATTTTTCCCTATGCAGCCTTTGAAGATCGCTGCTCCCTCTGGATGTGGGGAACCATCAAACTACAGTCCTACATCTATTTTAGAAGAACCTCTATGTTTGGCAGAGCCTCTTGTTAAATATTGTGAGAATTCTCCACATTCCAACCTGGACGTATGAATTCCCCTCTCCAGCTACTGTCTAAAATCCACCTTTTTCTTTTTCAAGTTCATCTTCTTAGAGACAGTTCAGATCTTAAGTGGAGTTACTCATATACAAAGCTGTTGCTTATGCAATAGACCATGTATAGGGATCACCATTGCGGTCTTGAGTACCTCTATGAACTTTATGAGTCCAAATACATCAGACCTAGCTTCTGCATCTTGTTATAAAAGAAAAGGATCCTCTTTAGTCCTTCTGAGTAGGAAATATCCTCATAGGGAGATTCATTGCAAGCCACAGGGATTGCCTGTTGAATATTATTCTTCTCATAGAAATGATTCATCTGGAATATAATCAGGATCTGGGTCATCCTCAAGGCCACACTAAGAGAGCTCTGACCTTGAGGAAGGAGGAGATAGAGAATAACAGAACCTGATGTAGACAACAGAAACATTATTGGATCATTAAATGAATGTGTTTCTCTGCACAAAAGGAACTCCTGTAGAGTGAGAGGACTGCATTGTGGTATTCTATTGATATGGTGTGGTTGGAAGATCCTTGAGAAAGTCATTAAATATTTTTTTGCAAGAATGAGTGGAGCTGCTCAGATAGAGGCAGCAAAATTGATGGAAAAGACTTACGACCAGCCCTGGAGTAGACACTAGTGGCTTCAATATCAGAAGCTGAATGGAAGATTACCACACAGCAGAAGTTGGGGGGAGGGATTTTGGACTTAGTTCACACCATTTTTCAGTAGTAGTTCAAGGCAAGTTAAATTTGGGTACAATATGCATTTTTTTGTCCCTGGAGGGCTTACAATCTAAGTTTTAGACCTGAGGCAATAGAGGGTTAAGGGACTTGGCAAAGGATTTGGATCTGGCATCCCCTGGCTTTCAGCCTACAGCTCTAACCATTAGGCTATTCCTCCACTCTAAGGCTGTACCTGGAGGACTGTTCTAGAACTGGCAAACAAGACAGCTGGACAGACTGCTTTATAGAGAAGGTCCTTGTGCTGGATGGGTTCATTCATAAACTATGCTAGATTGTGCTGCAGTTACCTCTGCACTGGAAGCCACCAAGCCTTCCTTGCTAATAGCGAACAGCATTCATGAACACTGTAGTCTTGTCAAGGATTCAGCTTCGACTGAATTGATAGTTGGCAATGGCATTTGTAAAAGTCAAAGAGACATTTTTATCGCAGCAACATTAAGCGTTGAAACAGGACCTGAAGAGAACGGCTTGGTCCTAAACGCAGTACTGTGTCCGGTCTTGACTGCGGATCTGTTTGAGGAGAGCAAATGGAAAGTTTCCCTAAGGAAGTGGAAAACCATATTGATCAGATGAGTATAAATAAGTGAAGTAAGGGTAGATTCACATATTGAATATTTTTAGATATCCGAGGTGTGTTGTGGCACTAAAATAGTGTGCATCAATTCACATATAGGTGATACACAGGAAGTAACCGTGTTTTTGATTAAAAGGGAAGTTACGCTTCAGGAGGGGGTAACCGCTCAGGGCAAAAACCTCCGACAAAAAATAGTTTTAAAATAATAGAAAAACATATAAGAGTTGGTAATTCCATCATTTCATAATCGCTCTAGTTTGTTGGAGGTATAAGGATTTTTACTTGGCACAGATAGTGCAGAAGAGATATGCGCCTGTTCATGCTTAAAGATTGTGCCCTGAAAGTCTTCTGCATGGATGCGATGGTAGTCCTCCACTGCTTTAGAGGGTATCTTTGAAGCTGCCTTAAACTCAGGCCTGTGCAACGTCACAGTGGAAATTCATGTCAGGCTGAAAGATCCATGACATTCATACTTTGCATCTGAGTTTTTTAAGCCCCCTCACAGGGAGGTAGAGTCAGTATCCACAGAAGAGGATCTGCTGTGATGCACAGAATCAAATCTCTGTGCAAAAATACATTATTTCATTTTTGGAATTAACTCACATCTTTTTAGTAGTAGCTCAAGGCAAATTATACCACTGCTGTACCACTGTCATTTGTACAGCGCTACAAAGAGTATGCAGCACGGTACAGACACATGTAAAAGACGGTCCCTGCTCATCGCAGGGTACAGTCTAGTCAGGTACAGTGGGTATTTCCTTGTCCTGCTTACAGCCTACTGCTCTAAACACTTGCTACCCCTCCTCCTGTGCATGCAGAAGCCTCCTCTCCATCTCATAGTGACTGCAAAGTAAATTGAGGTGATCCTTTTGAGCTTGCAGATAGTCTTCTTCAGTGCTTGTATTCAGTCTGCTTATGGTCTGAGCATAAACAGATGTTGTAAGATATCTGGAAGGGAAGTCAAAGCTCCATAATTTTCTACTGCTTTCAGGACATGGCGGAATCCTGATTTTGTCTGTGCATATTCTGAAGATTCGATGGAAAATAATAAAACCAACAAAACAAACTTGTTATTGTTTTCTGAAGAAAACAAACAGAAAATATGTGGCATAATGTCAGAAGACTAATGAAGAGAAAGCTCTTCAAACATGGGAGAGATTTGCTTTGGCATCCTTTTGACAGAACTGAAAAAACTGAGGCAACCACTGAGCGAAGAAACAGCCCTGCCTGCTCAAAACTTTACAGATAGTTCTGAACTCTAGAAGTGTTGTTCCATCCAAGTACTGTGCGGAGATGTCACCTATTGTGTGACTGATAACATCCTGCTTGTTGATGGAGAAAATACCCTCAAACTAACAATAGGCAGAGCTGAAGCTACTAAACATGGTCACATGGTTTACATCATCTGTAGTCATACCCACAGGTCCCCAAGCAACAGCAGACCCTTAAGCTGCAGAAATAAAGGAAAAATACACCCTTCCTATTTCTTCTTCCCTATAAAATGAAGATAAATTTCGTTTTTGTTGTTCCAGCCTAGTGGTGCTCTGTGAACTGTATCAAAACTCAGTAGGTGGCACAGTCCTGAGGTTAGGAGGTCAAGACTCTGTCCTTTTAGACCCTGCTGGGGGTCACAGTATCTTCAAGAGAATGCATATCTAAATTTTGTGGCAAGGTCTACATAGGCTAAAACTACATATCTAGGCTAGCGAGGTATAAGTGTGTAGAACGTAATGCAGTTAGATGCATCTAATTGCTAAGTAATCTCTGACCAACAAAAATCATTCTCCAAGTGGTGAGAACTTGTGTTTTCAATGAAAGGTTCGGATAAAGTAGCATGGTTGCAGTGTTAGTCCACTGGAATTCATGGAGATAAAGGTCAATGAAAAGTATACAAGGTGATAGTTTGTTATTGACCTAACTTAATACATTTTTTGACTAGCTTTTATGAGGTATTCTTCCTTTATCAGGTCAAACAAAATAAAAAAATATGGATATCTTGTTTTGACCTGACAATTGGAGTTCAACTTGCTAAAGCTAATCAAGAAATGTATCCAGTTAATCCAGGGGTTCTCAACCCATTCCTCAGGATACTCCAGGCCAGTCAGGTTTTCATCACAATGAATATTTATGAGAGAGTTTTGCCTACAGTGGAGGCAATGTATGCAAATCTCTCTCATGCATATTCATTGTGGTTATCCTGAAAACATGAACCTCTGAGTCAATGCAGTAAAAAGGAATCACGGTATATTACTTTTATTAACCTTTAATTGAGTACAATAAAAACCTTAGAACCAAGAAGTACTGCCTTCCAAAAGCATCATCCCTGTAACTGATTAAAAACTTCTTCCATAATTTCCTAGTCAGATGGTTCCATCCATAACCTGCAGACTCTACTCTATTGTCCCATGCTTCAACTGATCCATGTCCTCCGCTGGTCCCTTGGTTTCTAATTAATAGAGCTCACTGACTCACCAGATATATCTGGGTTGGGAAGTCAAATTTAATTTTCTAGAAGCCTGTTCTTCACTCTTGGGTGTTTTCCCATTTCTTTTAAAAGGTTATGGGCCCAATTTTATGAGGCTGAATAGTGGGACATGGGACTTGCAGCGCCCCTATCCGCCTTGCTGGAATTCTGCCTCCATCCCTCACTGCACGCACAGAACCACTGTGCATGCTGCGGGGAACGGGGCATGATGGGAGTAGAGAGTGGGAGAGGCGTGGGCGGGACCAACCACCGGATGTACAGGGCCAATTCCGCTCATGGCCTTGTAAGTCTGGGGGTCACTGGGAGGATGCCCTGCTTATTCCACCACTGAGGTGGAATAAATGCAGGGTGCCCCTCTGACCCTGCCCTGCAGCCCTCCTCCAGACCCCAGCAGCCCCTCCCTCCCCCCCCCCCCCCGGAGCAGCAGGTAGCACAAGGTGGGTCCCCGCCGCCCAATCCAGGTCCTAGCTGGCCCCATCGGGGGAACGGGTAGGAGAGTGAAGAGAGACAGGGATGTGGCGGGCTGGCTGGGAGGCGGTGTGGACGTCTCCCGATGACAGCAGAGGCATGCTGGGCCATCCTCGGGCCCGATTCTGAATGCCACAGGAATGTTTTGCTCCCGCTTTTCAGATTTGGGTCCAAATGGGCCCATCCTGCATGGGGCCATCCGTATTGCCAGGATGTGCCCCTTCCGGAATTGGGCTCCACATAGGCAGCTATGTGTCACACACTTACCTCCCAGGAGTTAGGCCTGATGTGAGCTCAGGCCTCTCCCTGCCTTTTTTTTTCTCCCTTGATGTCTGCAGTTTTATTGGTTACCATTGGATCAATGTTGTTGTTCTATTCATACCTTACCTTATCGTGTATGGAGTTTTTTTGTCCTGTGTTTTGAATTTTTATGTTCCGTTGATGTATTCTCTTATTGTAAACTACTATGATGACAATTTCTGTTCGTATAGTGGTATAACACATTTTTTACAATAAATAAATAAATAATGTTATCAGTCTCAGCCTTATGATGCAGCATAACCCGATTGGACCTTCTGAATGTACCGTGGACTGATTGGTCCCTGAAGAAGGCATCCAGTGATTAGCTCCCTACACCTATATATACCCTGAAAATCCAAGTCCTCTCTGTTTGGAGATAGGACATTCATGGGAGCTCTGAGTGCCTTGCTTGTCTGCTTATCCTTGGGGCTTTACGTCTGCTTGTTTACCACTAACAATCAGTTCTATCTGCCTGACTTCCGCCTGTAACTGGACTCTGTTACTGCCTGCCATTTTGGATATGATTCTACACCTGGTACTTCTCCTCTGCCTGGAGTCCAGTTTCCACTCCATTCTGCTAGGAACACTGTCAACTGTGCTTGAGGTTCTGGCAACTTCTGAGTACTGGAGGGCTCAACCGAAAGAAGGGAGCTGAAGGTGTACTACGTAGGTTCGTGGTGTTCTCTTAAGAGTGGGCCTGACCATGACACAGGTAACATAGTTACATTGTAATGTAATTAGAAGGGAAGGGGGCCTGGACATTGGTTTGAGTAATGGTTTTGTTGAAGATGGCATAGCCTGAAGTAGCCTACAATCAGAAGTAGTGGAAGCTATCACTTTCGCAGATTTTGAGTAAGCTAGGAACAGATATGATGGACAGTGAAGGGGAAAAGGTTAATTAGGCCCTCTATATCACCAGCTGGGACAGAATTCTCTTTTGTGGCTAAGAAGTATGGCGGTTTATGTCCCTTTGTGGATCACAAGAGACTCAACAAGATTATTATTAAGAACTGCTGTCCTTATCTCCTAACTTCTGAACTACTGATCAAATCAAAGGACCCCAAATTTATGTGAAGTTGGATCTCGCTGGGGCATATAATCAGATTTGAATTAGAGAAGGAGATAAGTGCAAGGCAGCATTTAACACCCAGGATGGGCCCTACAAATAAATAGTGATGCCTTTCGGACTTTTCAATGTCCCTTCTGTTTTTCAAGACTCCATCAACAATGTTTTGAGAGACAAGTTGGGAAGATATGTCGTATATTTGGACTTTCTAATTTTCTCACTCACTCTTACTTTAGCCATCAACATGTCAAGAGTGTTTGCCAATGATTACAGAATAACCATCTATATTAGTGGTTCCCAAACTTGGGATCAGAACCAATGGATGAGGTCACAGAAACATGGCTCTCTGGGCTCTCATTGTGACCTAAGCCAAGTACACCAGTCAGCATGTGGCCTGTCAGCCAGTGAACAATCATAGGCCCTTGCCCCTCCTGTTAGACTGGAACCTATGCTGAGTACTGGGGTCTGTAAGCACACACTGACACAAGGGACGCTGTGATGACTGCTGACACTATTGTTGCTGCTGCTTTCTGCTTTAGATGAGTGGAGGGAGGGGAAGGAGGCTGGGGATCTGTCAGTTTGATATCATCATTGTCTGGGGTCACATGAATTTTCAGTTGTTAAAATGGGGTCATACAGGATAAAAGTTTGAAAAGCACTGATGTATATACTAAGCTTGAGAAATGTCTGTTCAAGATCACTTAGGTATCCTTCCTGGTGTACATACTGTACTAACTACCACGGTACTTGAAATAGATCTCACCACGGTAGTAGCTGTCATGAACTGGCCTCGACCCCCTTAAGGTAATCCAATGCTTTCCAGACTTTCCTATTACAGCCAGTTTATAAGAGACTTACCTGGCACTGCAATACTCATTTCTGCCCTCATGCAGAAGGGGGTCAACCCCAAACAATGGCCTGTAGAGGCGGTTAAGGCTTTTTGGGTTCTCAAAACAGTCTTTGTAACAGCTCTCATTTTATTACATCCCCAACCCCTATCTGCCTTTTATTGTAAAAGTTGATACCTTCGAGGTTGAGGTAATAGCAGTTCTCTCTCAGTGGGGCCCAGACTCAGCCAGGCTCTACCCTGTGTATATTTTTCCAAAAGGTTCTCTCCAGTAGAGATTAATTACGACACAGGAATTACTTGTGATTAAGTAGGTATAGAGAAGAAAGGAGCGCAACACCTTATAATGGTATTTACAAACCACAAAAATCCTACCAGGTCCGGTGGATATTGTTCTTTTCCAGATTCAACTTCATAATCACATATTGCCTAAGAAAGTCAAAGCAGGAGTCCTTACCTGGAGCTTTCAGCGAGCCTCTCAGAAGCCTACTAAGGAGACAATCACGCCTGTCTCTTACATGTTTCTGTACTGCACTGCATACGCCTTGTAGCGCTATACATATGATTAGTAGTAGTACTAACACCAGAACTGTAGCAACTTTAACCATGGAGCTTTCTACCAAGTTATAAAAAAAACCAAGGCAGCAGCAACCTCCAGTCATTGTCTACGTCAAGCGGTATTATCAGAAATGTTCAACAGCAAGCAGACAAGGCATTTGGGTGTCTAAAAGACTGTACCCCTCTTAGGTCACTCTGTTTGATGGCCCACCATGCTAAGAGACATCAATAATTCTGTATGTTCTTGCGCACTCTGTGCTCAGGCCAAACCTTCACACTCCGAAAAGTCGTGACTATTCCAAACCCAGTCTATACCTTCTCCAGGAACAAGCAGGAAGTCAGTCCTCACATATAAGTGGGTGACGTCAACACCGACAGAGTCCACGCGGAGCATTTCCCCAGCTTTCAAAGAAAGCCTTTGGGAATGCTACCACGCATGTGTGGTCCCCTTCCAGCCCAAGGGTGCCATCTTGCTCAGTCTCCTTTTTTCCATGGAGCCCAATGAACATGGTCCTCTACTCTCCCGGAAAAAGTTATTTAACTCCTTCCTTTTGACCGGTTTGCATACTAGTTCCCTTCCCACCTTGAGGAGGCATCACCAGCACTGGTCTCAGCTTCCTTTTTTTCCCATGTTTCCTTGAGGTTCCACCTTGACCGGCCTTCATGCCTTTTTTCGCCAGGGGTCTTTAATCCCGGCCGGATGTGTTTTCTCCATGACTCCCGGTGGGTTCAAGAAATGCAACCACTGCATTCACACTATCTCAGTCACTGATACTCATGACTGCTACATCTGCTGCCTGGGCCTGGACCATGAAAGTTCCACGTGCAATCGGTACCAGGCCATGACCCCTAAAACCAATAGGGTCTGAGTTGCAGGGGAAGCTTTTCCCAAGGTCTGACTCTGCCCTGGCTTCCCCATCTCCGAGCCCCGAAGCCGGCCCTTCATGAGAGGTCTGGGCATCCTCGGAGTCCTGCAGTGGTGGCTCCTCTGGTGCGGCACCCGGACCCTCCCGAAAAGAAGAAGAAGGTCCCGAAGGAGGTGCCTCTGATCAAACCTGTCAAGGTCCCTCGATGGGACTTGAGCAACTCTGAGCAGCGCCCTCAGAAATTCTCGAGAGACCATGCCAGGGCCTGTGAACCTATAGTCCTCCTCAAGGATGCACTCTCCGGAGTGCCAGCATCAGACCCAAGGCCTTCAATGTCTATGCCGAGTGCTGCACAGTCATCAGGCCTCAAGTCCCACATGGCGGCCATGGAGCAGAGCCTCATCTCCATCTTGGCCTTGCAGAGGTGTTGATGTTGGGCCCCCCGGCATCATCGGCCCCGACACCAGGCGCAACCGGCATCAGGTAAGTTCTCAGCATCAATCAAGGTTTCGATCATGCTCCTCATGGTTCCAGTCCTCTCCGGCGAGTCCAACCCCAGGTCCTCCGGGGGGGGGGGGGGGGGGAGAGGGCTGGTTCCTCGGAGACGCACCCCGGGGCTGACTTCTCGACACCCTCGGGCTCCCACAGGGAGACTGAAGACGAGGACTCTCCAGAGACCTCCCAACACTGGGACGTTCCCTCCCCCGGAGCCATCTCTCCCGGAGCCTTGAAGCCACTCCCCGCCTGAGGAAATGGCCTTTCATGACTTCGTTCGTGACATGGCCCAAGCTCTTTTGATCCAGACGGAGTCAGAGGAGGTCTGAGGAGCTCGAGATCCTACAATATGAATCCTCTCCTAAGGAGACACTCACGGTGCCAGTTCCACCCACCCTCGAGAGATTGCTCCTCCAGATGTGGGGGTCCCTGGCCTCGGTACTGGCAGTCAGTTGGCGCCTGGATGCCATCTATCACGTCCGGAAGGGCCCCGGGTTCCATAAGCCCTAACTCCCCCAAAACCCAATGGTGGTTGAGTCCTCCATGCAAAACTGAAGAGTCAGAAGACCTACTCTTCAGTTCCCCCTGGCAGGGAAGCCCGAGCCTTCGATGTCATGGGATGCAAGTGCTACCAGGGTGCCATGCTTGGGTGCCAAATACAGGCATATGAGTTATACATTGGAATGTATCTTAAGTGCCTGATACAGGAACTCTCGGGGTTCTAAGCGGGCCTCTGCAAAGGTTCCAGTCCCTAGCAGCAGGCATCTGGGACTGTTCCAAATTCCTCTCCTGGGTCGCCTACGATGGGTTCGAGTCTGCGGCCAGGATTGCATCCGCCGGCATCGGCGCCCAGCATGGCTACAAACCTCGGACCTGGAGCAGTGGGTACAGGAAAGGCTCCTGGATGTCCCCTGCAATGGTGAGAACCTATTCCGGAAACCGATGTCTGATAAGGCTGCAGAGATTGAAGCCGAGGTAGTGACCCAGCAGAGGCTGTCCAAAAAAACCTCAGCTCTCCCAGGGAAAAAATTTCTCAGAGAAAAAGACCTTTTTCCTGAGGAAAAAGGGCTGCTCCCAGACTGGCCACTACCAGCCTTACTCGGGGCAGCCTCACCAGTCCTCATAGTCAAAAAGCCTGAGACACGGGCCTAGGAAGCCCAAGGCTCCCAAACCCCAGATACCAGCTTCCACCCAACTCGGGGGAAGCTTTTGACTCCCTGGGCTAGGCCTCTCCTCCCCAGGAGGCCCACCTCAGCCCACAGGGGGTCAACTGGCCTCTTTCACCCACAGATGGGCCAGCATCACCACAGACCAGTGAGTTCTGCGGGTGGTGCAGGAGGGTTATTTCCTCCATCTGCAGCAGAATCCTCCAGACGTCTTCCAAGGAGAGCCACCACAGCCTCTCCTCCACCAGGCCTTGCTCGCCACAGAATTCACAGGGACAGGGCAGTGGAATCGGTACCCCATCACCTCAGGGGAAAGGTGTTCTACTCAAGGTATTTCCTTGCTCCAAAAAGAATAGGGGGTCTCCGGCCCATCCTGGACCTGTGCAACTTGAACAAGTTCCTGGTGAGGGAAAAGTTCAAGATGCTCTCCCTTGGGACACTGTTGCCATACCTCCGCCAGGGAGACTGACTCTGCTCCTTGGATTCTCAAGGATGCTTACACCCACATCCTGATCCACCCCTCCCACAGGCATTACCTGAGATTCAGGGGGGGGGGCAGCACTACCAGTACAGGGTGCTGCCATTTGGCCTTGCCTCCTCGCCATGGGTCTTTACAAAATGCCTGTCATAGCTGCCCATGTGCACTTCCAAGGGGCCCACATCTTCCCCTACCTGGACGACTGGCTCATCAAAGGCAGCACACCTCTTGAGGCCAGATGGGCCACAAGGCTCACTATCCACACCTTGCAGCAGTTAGGGTTCATCATCAGTTACCCTAAGTCCAGCCTCTCCCTAGCCCAAGACTTGGAATTCATAGGGGCCCAGCTGGACACTCTGCGGGTAAGGGCCTTCCTCCCCATGGAGAGAGCCTACCGCTTGATGCAGCTGGCAAGGGACGTGCAGAGCTCCAGTTTGGTGCCAGCTTACCTACTCCTCCACCTGCTAGGCCATATGGCTTCGACAGTTCACGTTATGCCTCTGGCCCACCTGCATATGCGGGCAGCCCAGTGGTGCCTCCATTCCCAATGGACGCAGGCAACTGGCAGGCTGAGGGACAGAGTGAAGGTCATCCACCAGCTGGCAGCCTCCCTCACCTGGTGGCTGTCTCTGCATCACCTCAGGGCAGGGATGCCCTTCCAGGCACTGACCCCTCAGAAGCTCCTGAAGACAGATGCCTTCTTTGTAGGCTGAGGCGCATATTGTGAGGGCCAGTGCACCCAGGGCACCTGGTCCCCAGAGGAATGCCTCCTGCAAATCAATCTCCTCGAGCCCAGGGCCATCTTCCTGGCCCTTCAGGCCTTCCGCCACCTCCTGAGCGACCTCCCAGTCCTCGTACAGACAGACAATCAGATTGCTATGTTCTATGTGAACAAGCAGGGAGGTACGAGCTTCTACGCCTTCTGTCAGGAGGCAGTGGTCTTCCACTCCTTTACAGTGCACAACCATATCCTTCTGGGTGGTGTACTTATCGGGTCAGGACAACTGCCTGGTGGACAACCTCAACTGGGTCCTTCGGCCTCACGAGTGGCGCCTGGACCCAAAAGTGACCTGGAGGCTTTTCCACCTCTGGATAAGACCCTGGCTGGACCTGTTCACCTACCCGGACAACTCACAGCTGTCTAAATGCTGCTCTCCTCAGCCACACCTCAGGAGGGTGGCAGCAGATGCCTTCCTGATCTCCTGGTCACAGGGCCTGCTCTATGCATTCCCACCGACACCTCTGATAGCCAAGTGTCTTTTCAAAATCCAGAGCGAGCATGCCTCAGTAATCCTGATTGTGCCCAGGTGGCCCAGGCAGCCATGGTTCTCCCCGCTGCTCTCCCTGTCAGTGGCAACCCCAGTACCACTGGGCCAGGACCCGGACCTCCTGTCCCAGGAGGGGGGTTCCCAGCTACACACCAACCTGGGGGTCCCTATCGCTGATAGCATGGCTGCTGAAAGAGTAGCACTGGCCCCTTTCAACCTCCCAGATGAAGTTGAGGAAATCCTCCTGGCCTCCCAGAAGCCATCCACCAGAAGGGCTTATGCCTTCCAGTGGAGGAGGTTCTCCATCTGGTGTGCAGAAAGTAATGAGAACCCGTTCTTCTGTCAGGTAAAGCTCATACTGCAGTATTTGCTGCACCTCTCACACTTGGGCTTGAAATCTAACTCAGTGAGGGTGCATCTTAGCACCATAGCAGCTAACCATCACCCTATAGAGAGGAAGCCCCTCTCAGACCAGTCTTTGGTCTCCAGATTCCTCAGGGGCCTGCTGCTATCCAAGCCCCCTCTCCGCCCTCCGGCAGTGGAATAGGACCTCAATATGATGCTTTCCCAGCTCACTAGGCTGCCGTTTGAGCCTTTGGCCACCTGCCACCTGAGACACCTCTCCTGGAAAGTGGCCTTCTTGGTGGTATTGACGTCCACGCGCAGAGTAAGTGAACTGCAGGCCTTGGTGGCGGACCCGCCATATATTAGGTTATATATGAACAGGGTGGTGCTTTGTACACACCCCAAATTCCTCCCAAAGGTGGTGTCCGCTTTTCACTTCAATCAGGAGGTAGATCTCCCCACCTTCTTCCCATGGCCGCACACCGGCAGGGAGGAGGTTGCCTTGCTTAACTTGTATTGCAAGAGGGCCCTGTCCTTTTATTTACAGAGGACCAAGGCCCATCGCAAAGCTCCTCAGCTTTTTATCTCCTATGACCCCAGCAGGCTGGAGCAACCTGTGACCAAGCAAATGCTGTCCACCTGAGTGGCGGACTGCATTGCTCTCACTTATGAGCAAGCTGGCCTCTCTCTGGAGCACCGGATCACTGCTCATTGGGTGAGGGCTATGGCGACATTGGTGGTCAACTTACACACAGTGCCAGTGCAAGAAATCTGTAAGGACACCACGTGGTCTTCAGTCTTTACGTTCACAGCTCACTACTGCCTTGAGAGTGAGTCCTGCAGGGACAGTGCCTTTGGCCAGGCAGTGATCAGAAGCATTCTCGGTGCATAGGCAACTCCTGACCTCCTACCCTTCAGTGTTCAGGCTACCAGAGTTATGTTGATGCTGGACGCTGGGGTCTGCAGAGTCTTTTGGTTGGTACTCACCTTCAGCAACTCATGACCTCCCTTGGGTCACTGCTGCTGCTGTCATGGTTCGGGCCCTGGCAGCCTAGAGCTAGGAAGTCCCATATGTGAGGACTGACTTCCTGCTTGTTCCTGGAGAAAATGTACTTACTCACCTGTAACAGGTGTTCTCCAGGGACAGCAGGAATCAGTCCTCACAACCCTCCCTCTTCCCCTTGGAGTTGCATCCTTTACCTTTTTGTCTTTTGCCTAAGCTGTCATCTGACTGAGCAAGATGGCACCCTTGGGCAGGAAGCGGACCATGTATGCATGGTAGCATTCCCAAAGACTTTTTTTGAAATCTGGGGAAATGCTCCGCACGGGCTCTGTCGGTGTCGACGTCACCTATATGTGAGGACTGATTCCTGGAGTACACCTGTTACAGGTGAGTAACTACGCTTTACCCTTGGTCCCATATCTCTATGAATTTTATTGTATTTCCATGCAAGGGTAATACAATCATCTCAATGGTAGTAAACAGATCTAGCAAGGTGGCCCACTTCATATCAGTACCTAAACAGCCCCGATCACCTCAGTTAACTGCTTTCATTTTGAAACATATTTTTAACTTGCACAGAATATCTGAGAACATTGTCTCTGACAAAGGAGCCCAATTCATCTGTACATTTTTGGAGGGCTCTCTACAAGAAATTAGGAATAAAATGATCATTCTCGTTTAGCATGCCACCTCCAGCTGGTAGTGCTTTACTTCTTTACAAACACTTATATACTGCGGATTTTGCATATTCTCTGTGATTTACAAATATAAACATAAGACATAATAAAACACAAGACATAATAAAACACAAAAACATACCATTAAACACCACCTAATTCAAAATAGCACAACATCAATAAACTTAAAAAAACGAACTATCAAATAACAACATTAAAACAGTTGCCATCTTTTGAGTAGAACTGGGGAAATGCCTGAATCATTTCAAGATCCTAGTATGGACTTGCAGAACTTAACTGCTTTTTTGGTATCATCTGCAGAGGAAAAGGCAGTACCCACTACCTGGATTGCTTCCTTAGTTCTGGATTCTGACCAGGACTTTATATTAAGATTTTTCTTTAAAAGTAAGGATGTCCCTTTTCATGGGCTTAAAGTCTGTATGTATCTGAATGTGACGAGGCCTACTCAGGCCAAGAGGAAGATGTTCCTCCTTAAGCAACCAGAGGTTTTGCAGTTAGGAATATAATTTGTGTTTAAGCATCCTTATAAATGTGTTGTGCAATATAAAAATGTAAATATTCTTTCTTTGAACTAGCCTAACTGACTCAGTTTCTGTCAGGTACAAGCTGGATGGATCTATGTCCTACTTCGTCCCCTGTGAAAGAAGTTAGTTCTGTGTGAATTTTGCATAATGTTTTTTTTATTAGCTAGGTCTGCTTTTTCCTAAATGAGAATTTTTTTTATTTCTCTTTTCCTTAAATTTGGATTGTTCTGTCCCCCATTTAGTGGACTTTATGACAGGTTGTCTTGCCATGTTTTCGTGAATAAGAACAGAAGATATGCCATACTGGGTCAGACCAAGGTCCATCAAGTCCAGTATTCTGTTTCCAACAGTGGCCAATCTAGGTCATAATTACCTAGCAGTATCCCCAAAAGACACAGGTTCCACAATGCATGTATTGGGTCAAGCAGTGATATCCTGGGTCCCTTAATTGTTTATGGACCTTTCCTTCAGGAACTTGTCCAAACCTTTTTTAAACCCAGCTACACTAACAGCTTTTACTACATCCTCCGGTAACAAATTTCAGAGTTTGATTACACATTGAGTAAAAAATATTTTCTCTTATTAGTCTTAAATTGGTTACCCTGTAGTTTCATTGCATGTCCCCTAGTCTTTCTATATTCTGATGACATAAACAATCGATCTACATTTACCTGTTCCACAACATTCATTAATTTATAGACCTCTATCATATCTCCCCTCAGCCTTCTCTTTTCCAGGTTAAATAGCCCTAACCTTTTTAGCCTCTCTTCATAGGAGTATCCTCCTATCCCCTTTACCATTTTGGTGTCTCTTCTCTGTACCTTTTCTAATAATGCTATATCCTTTTTAAGATATGGCGACCAGAATTGCACACAATATTCAAGGTGTGGTCGCACCACGGAATGATGCATTATAATATCCTTTGTTTTATTTTTCAATCGTTTCCTTTTGATACCTAGCATTCCATTTGCTTTCTTGGCCGCTGCTGCATACTGGGTGGAGGGTAACATGTTATCCACAATAACGCCTAAATCTTTTTCTTGGGTGGTGGTTCCTAATGTGGAACCTTGCATCATGTAACCATGGTATGGGTTTTTCTTTCCTAGGTGCATAACTTTGCATTTGTCCATATTAAATTTCATCTGCCATTTGGATGCCCAGTCTTCCAATTTAACAAGATCCTCTTGCAATTTTCCAAAATCCTCATGGGTATTAACAATTTTAAATAGTTTTGTGTCATCTGCAAATTTGATAACCTCACTCATTATTCCCTTTTCCAGGTCATTTATGAATATGTCAAAAAGCAGCGGACCCAGCACAGATCCCTGGGGGTACTCCACTATTCACCTTTCTCCATTGGGAAAATTGACCATTTAGCCCTACCCTCTGCTTTCTATCTTTTAACCAGTTCCTGATCCATAATAGTACACTGCCTCCTATCCCATGACTTTTTAGTTGTGCCAAAAGTCTCTGATGAGGGACCTTGTCAAAGGCTTTCTGAAAGTCCAGATATACTATATCAACCGACTCACCTTTGTCTACCTGTTTATTCACACCTTCAAAAAAATATAACAGATTAGTAAGACAAAATCTTCCTTGTCTAAAGCCATGTTGGCTGTCTCCCATTAAGCCGTGACTATCTAAATGTTCAGTAATTTTATTCTTTATGATGGTTTCTACCATTTTTCCCAGTACTGATGTCAGGCTCATCAGTCTGTAGTTTCCCGGATCACCCCTGGAACCCTTTTTAAAAATTGGTGTTACATTGGCCATCCTCCAATCTTCAGGTATTACAGATGATTTTAATGATAGTTCACAGATTACTAATAGCAGGTCTGCAATCTCATATTTCAGTTCTTTCAACACCCTTGGATGTATAACATCTGGTCCAGGTAATTTGCTACTCTTCAGTTTATCAAATAGTTGTAATATATCTTCCCGTTGTATCGATATTTCTTTCAATTCTTCCACAGTATCACCTTTAAATACCACTTCAGTCATGGGTAACATCCCTACACCTTCCTCAGTAAAGACTGAAGCAAAGAATTCATTCAGTCTCTCCGCTATGGCCTTGTCCCCTCTTAATGCACCTTTTACCCCTCTATCATCTAATGGTCCAACTAACTCTCTCACAGTTTTTTTGCCTCGAATGTGCTTGAAAAAGTCTTTATTACACGTTTTTGCTTCCACAGCAAGCTTCTTCTCAAATTCTCTCTTTGCCTGCCTTATCAATGCCTTGCATTTATCTTGCCAGTGCTTGTGCTGTTTCCAGTTTTTGTCATTTGGCTCTTTTTTCCATTTCCTGAAAGATGCTTTTTTAGCAACAATAGCATCTCAGACCTCACCTTTAAACCATGTTGGCAGTTTTTTGGACTTCTTTCCACTTTTCTTAAAGCATGGAATACAGCTGGTTTGGGCTTCCAGGATAGTGTTTTTAAACAACAGCCAAGCTTGATGTAAGTCTTTAACCTTTTTCAACTCTTCCTTTTAGTTTTTTCTTAACTATTGTCCTCATTTTATCATAGTCTCCCTTTTGAAAGTTAAAAGGTAGTACTGGGGATTTCCTTATCATCCCTCCTCCATTAATTAAATCAAACACGATCATGCTATGATCACTATTGCCAAGTGGCCTCAACACCCTTATCTCTTGCACCAGATCTGGTGTTCCACTAAAGCCTAAGTCCAAAATGTCTTCCCCTCTGGTCGGTTCATGAACCAGCTGCTCCAAGAAGCAGTCATTTATTTCATCTAGAAACGTTATCTCTCTAGCATGTCCTGCCACGACAATGACCCAGTCAATACCGGGATAACTGAAATCACCCATTATTATTACTGTGCTGTAACTTTTGTTAGCTTCCCTGATTTATTTGAGCATTTCATCATCCATTTGTTCATTCTGTCCAGGTGATCGATATACCCCCACTGCCATCACCTTCCCCTGTTTACATGGAATTTCAATCCATAGAGATTCTACAGCAAATTTTGTTTCCTGCAAAACTTTAATCCTTTGTGACTCAATGCCCTCTCTAACACAGAGCGCAACCCCTCTACCCATTTGATCAGCTCTATCATTACAATATAGTTTGTACCCAGGTATCACAGTGTCCCACTGGTTGTCCTCCTTCCACCATGTCTCTCAGATATCAGTCATATCTAATCTTTCATTTAGTGCTATATATTCTAACTCTCCCATCTTATATTTTAGACTTCTAGCATTTGCATATAAGCATTTTAGAGACTGTATTTTATTCATATTGATCTGGCTATCAGTAGGCAGGGGTTATTTGGAATCTTTAAGCTTTGTCTGCTCCATACTCAAGGGCAGTTGGGCTACTTTTGCCTCTATTGGAACCTCTCTGCTTATATTTATTTATTTACATTCCCTTATATACTGTGCTATTCTGCATCAGTGCAGTTTACATTGAACAAACTGAAATTACATTGAACAGGGCATTATAACTTGGAGATAACTATTTTACAGGGAACATGGGCTATGGAGGGTTAAGTGGCTTGCCCAAGACCACAAGGAGCACCTGTGGGACTAGAAACCCCAGTCCTTCCCAAGGTTGCTGTCCTCTAGTGGGATCTGAACCCCCAACCTTCCGGCCTGAAGTACCTTGCCCCAACCACTTGGCCACTCCTCCACTTATATACCCTAACTTCATTCTTTTGGTAGTATCCTTCAAGGATACATTGTTCGGAACCATGCACTCTTGGGTGACTGTCGGCTCTCCGCTATTATTTAGTTTAAAAGCTGCTCTATCTCTTTTTTAAAGGTTAATGCCAGCAGCCTGGTTCCATCCCGGTTAAGGTGGAGCCCATTCCTCCTTTCTCCAGAATGTTCCCCAGTTCCTAAAACTCCAAAACCCTCATTCTTGCACCATCGTCTCATCCACGCATTGAGACTCCGGAGCTCTTCCTGCCTTTTGGGTCCTGCACATGGAACAGGAAGCATTTCGGAGAATGCTATCTTGTAAGTTCTGGATTTGATCTTCCTACCTAAAAGCCTAAATTTAGCCTCCAGAACCTCCCTACCACATTTTCCTATGTCACTGGTACTGACATAAACCAAGACAGCAGACTCCTCCCCAGCACTATCTAAGACCTTGTCTAGGTGGCGCGTGAGGTCCGCTACCTTCGCACCAGGCAAGCATGTTACCAGGTGAACCTCATGTCCACCAGCCACCCAGCTATCTACATGCCTAATGATCAAATCAGCAACTATAGCAGCTGTCCTAACCCTTCCCTCATAGGCACATGGCCCTGGAGAAACTTCCTCGGTGTGAGAGGGTTTTACATCACCTGGAGGACAGGTCCTAGCTACAACATCACTTCCTGCCACACCAGGGTGATGCTCTCCTGTCACGTGATCTCTCTCCTCTATGTCTAGGAGGGAGGAGTGGCCTAGTGGTTGGGGTAAGTTACCTCAGTCCAGAAGGTCAGGGGTTCAAATCCCACTAGAGGACAGCAACCTTGGGCCAGAGGGACTGGGGTTTCTAGTCCCATAGGTGCTCCTTGTGGTCTTGGGCAAGCCACTTAACCCTCCATTGCCCATGTTCCCTGTAAGTATTAGCATATGTGTCTCATATCCCCTCATGTTACATGTATCTCCCAATTGTGTTGTGACCACTTTGATTGAAGGATAAGGTGGTATACAAAACTGTCTAAATAAATAAATGGCAACAGGGATGCTGCCAGACTGGAGGTGGGACTTCAGGACTATATCTCTGTAGGTCTCATCTATGTACTTCTCTGTCTTCCTTATGTCCTCCAAGTCTACTATTCTAGCCTTCAGAGATCAGACTCGTTCCCTGAGAGCAAAGAGCTCCTTGCACCTAGTGCACACATAAGACCCCTCACCAACTGGGAGAAAATCATACATGTGACACTCAATGCAATAGACTGGAAAGCCCCCATCTCGCTGCTGAACTGCTGTCTGCATCTTAGTTTTAAGGTTATGTTTAGATATTTAAGTTCTTTACTGACTAAGGTTTGCTGGGGATACATACTAATAAAACTATGCTAATATGTTTAATGTACCTTGTTCACCTGAAGCTTAATTAATCTTAGGTTTTTAATGTATGCCTGATGAGGATAAACAGCTGCACCTGAGAGTGAATATGGCACCTCTTTTCCTTTAAGAGATGTAGGCACTTATAAAGCTACAATTATCCCAGGGTTGGGTAGGTGTTGGGGAGGGAGGGAAAGAAGACTTATTAAAAGCTGGCTGCTACACAGTACCCTGTCCTGTGCTTCTAAGGTAATCTGTGGCCAATTTCTAGGGGAAGTCCCATAGCCCTTGCTTGGCTAGAGGGAGTCTTGGGGTCTAAATTTAACCAGAAAGCTCTCTTCTGTGTTTTAAATTTAAACTGAAAGCTCTTTGCTGTTACTAGGCCCTGACTGATTTAACAAATACACTGGGTTCACAGATTAATCAGCTTTAACATTAGAAGCCCCAAAAGGAATTTTACCTAGAAATCCCAAAGTGCATCAATTGACGCATTATCACATGATTGCATTTAGCATGAAATGCAGATGTGAATTAATGTGAAGTTACTTATTTGTTAAATACGTGCAGTATGTGACATCATTACATGATGTCATCGTGTGTTTATTGTTTGTAATGTCGGAGTAAAACTGTAGATGCGCCACCTAGTGGGAACATGAATTTATACCTAGAAGCCCCAAAGTACGTCAATTGACGCATCCAAGACAATTGAGTGTGTCAATTGACGTACTTTGGGGATTCTAGGTATAAATTCATTTTCCCGCTAGGTGGTGCATCTATCATTACTTTTCAATGCACATATTTGAACATCTTGACCTTGCTAACAAAGTCATGGAACATGACTGACATGGTTCTAGCAGTGGCGCTGGTATACAACTTCGAAGATGCATTTGCATCAATTGATGCACTTTGGGGCTTCTAGTGTTAATCTAAAGAATTCCTTTTTTCCCCAAGATTCAGAAAAATTCCCAGAAGTACATACTTAATTGCAGATCTCTCTCCAGAAGTAGCAGTCCCCTTTAAATGATTATATTCCTTTTTTTTTACTTTTTGGTGCAAGGTTTATCTTGTAAAATATTTAAAACTTGATAAAACATAAAATAAAATAAAAACAGCTGCTATAACAGAAATTATCCCCATCTCAACCCAACCGTTTTTCTAATCAAAATACTAAAAGCTTGACTAAAAAGGTAGGCTTTTAATTTTTTCCAAAAATCCAATAAATTCATATTTATTCTTAAATTCACAGTTTGTTCCAAAGTTGTGGTGCAGAAACAGATAGCATCCAGTTTAAAATTCGCACACCCTGAACACCTGGAGACAAAGGGAACACCAATATATTACTCCCAGAGAATGAATTGACTGAAATGGAAACTGTAGTTTCCAAGGCAGGGAGATCAGTAAAAAGAGCCCAAGATGCAAAACTATAAAAACTAACAACTTTAAACTGAATCCTGAACTTGACAGGTAAAAAATGCAATTCCTGTATATGAAGTGAGATATGATCATGTAATCGCACACCCAAAATTAGTTGAGCAGCAGAGTTTTGCATGACCTGGCGTGATTTCAGATAAGATGAAGGCAATCCAAATAAAATTACATTACAAAATCTAATAGCAATAAAATCATCACCTGAAGCACAACCATAAAATCATGTACAGATAAAAATTTATTTAATCACCTTTATAATCAAAGCTTCAAAAATGATTACTTCATGAGATCATGGATATGTGGACAAAATGTCAGTTGATCTTCAATTAAAATGACCAAATAGCAAACCTGACGTGAGATGAGAATCTTACAACCAGCAATCTAAACATCGGCAGGAATCTGACAAGTTTACATCTCTCTGAATCATAAAAACCTCAGGTAGGCATTTTCAAACTCATTTAGGCAGTTTATAGATCTTCAAACTGCCTAAATGGCACTCTGCGGTATATTCAGTGACACTAACACGGTCAGTGCTGCTGATTAACCTCAGGGCCACCACTGTATGCCCTGTTGCTAGCTAGCTAGCATTGGGAATTCTGGGAGCAGATCGGAGGAGGCATCTGGGGATAACCAACTAGCAACAATATTCAGTCACAGTCTGGGTCCCAATCACCAGCCTTCTTCTTGTAATTTGTGCCTAAAGATGACAAGGAGAGGCTTGAAGGGTTGAGAGAAGCAGAAAGAATCCCTCTTTGGCCAGAGGTCTGATTCAGTGTCTTCGGCACAGGCATCAATTGCTCCCCTTGGTTCCACTGAAGGTGCATTGACATCGAGAGGTTCCCCGGGTTCATTCAGAGCTGAGGGCTGGTAGTGCCCTGAAGAATTAGCCATTAGCAAATCTCCACTTGGAAATGAAGAAGACCTCAACTCCATTGACTTCGAAGAGGGACCTGAGCACTGGGCAAAGCCCCTTGTGTATTGGCATCAGAGCCCTTTCCAACACGATGTCGAGAGTGATCACCACAAATGGCCTGCCAAGATGTCCTGGAGACAGGAATCGACCTCCATAATCTTGGAGGGGCACCAACCATCTTCCGAAGATGGATGCCGTCCCTTACAAGGATGCCAGAGACATTGGTCAAAGAGACATTGGTCGAAGCTGCTCATACTCCAAGGCCTTCAGACACAGCAGCCATGGAGGAACGCCTTCGGGCTTCGAGGCTCTCATCACATGGATGATAGAGAAACTGCTGGCTGGTCCTTCAGTGTCCAACACATCATCATTAGCCAATGTGCAGCTGATCTTCAAAATACATTCCCTGCTTGCAGAGGCATCGCCATCAGAGCATTGGAGAGATCTGATGCCAATTCCCAGTGGGGCCATCTCTCTCTTGAGTGTATTGGGTTCCGAGGTCTCGACGAAGCCCCGAAAGCACTCGATGCATTAGCGATCCCATCAATGCTCCTACTCCCCTCCGAGCCAGAGGGAGCTCCGGCCTGAGTTTCAGAAGTACTTTGATTTCCTCTCAGAATCTGACTTTGATGGCTGGGTTATCAATGTGGAATCAGAGAACCTGTCATAGGCTAGGTTCCTTGAGCTTCTCTCAGACCCCTCCCCCCCTGCACGAATGGAAGACATGTCCTTCCAGGACTTTGCATGGGGTATGGCCAAGGGCATCTCATTTTCCCTGGAGATGGAGGATGAACCTAGGGTGGAGGAGTTGGAGATCTTCCAGTACTCCTCGGCTCCTAAGGAAGCAGTGATGGTGATGGTGCACCACATCCTACAAAGGCTGCAAATGAGTATGTCAGAGAACCCCCTCACTGTGCCTTTGGTCTGTAGGAGGTTGGACTTGATGTACCAGGTTCAGAAATCCCTGGGCTTTGAGAAGCCTCAGCTTCTGCACCACTCCTTGGTGGTTGAGTCCACCCAAGAGGATTAGACGCACCAAGACTCATTCCTCAATGCCTCTGGGTAAGGAGGCTCAGAAATTGGACTCCTTCAGTAGGAGGTGCTTCCGGAGCTCCATGCTCACAGCTAGAGTGCTCTCTTATCAGCTCTACATGAGCATGTTCCTGAAGGATATCATGCGTGATCTCAATGACCTGTACCTGTTCCTCCCTCTGGAGAAACCAGAGTTTCATTGTACCCTGGTCAGGGTGACATATGATGCCTTTGAGATGGTCTCTCTCGCCTGGCTTCAATCTTCCAACCTGGAGCAGTCAGTGCAGAATAAGCTGGCAGATGTGAAATTCCAAGAAGAGAACCTCTTCAGAGAGCAGGTGGAGGAAAAGGCTGGCATCATAGATAAGCAGCATATCACCCTCACCAGGCTCTCGAGATGCACATCCAATCCCTATCACAGAAAGTATCAGGGGGAGGCCAGAAGGCAACCCATTACCCACGTAAGTGCAGGTATTTTTCTCTCCTCGAGCTTCCCAGCATAAACTCCAGGCTTCTCGCCAGCAATGTCGGGAGAAGCCCTAAAAGGCTCAACCTGCCCTGCAGCCCAAACAAGGGACGGGGTTTTGATGGGTTCCTTTGAAGCACAGCCAATCTACCAGTGACTGCAGAGGGGAATCCTCCAGTCATGGGATGGCTCACTCTCTTTGCCCACAGGTGGACAGTCATCACTTTGGATACATGGGTGCTACAAATAGTCCAAAGCGGCTACATGTTGCACTTTGCCAATCTGCCACCTCATTGCCCCTGAGAATATTTCCCCTCAACCCTCTGCATCAAAATCTGCTTCAAAGAGAAATCTCTGCCCTCCTGGCCAATCTTGCCATCGAGCCCATACCTCAAGAACAGGTCAGACAGGGATTTTGCTCCAGGTACTTTCTGGTCCCAAAAAAGACAGAAGGGGGGGAGGGGTCAGCCTATCCTGGACCTCAGAGACCTCAGCACCTTCCTGGTGCAAGAAAAGTTCAAGATGGTCTCTGTGGGGACCCTGCTCCCTTATCTTTAGAAAGCAATTGACTATGCTCCTTGGATGTAAAGGATGCATACAGGGTGGCCCAAAAAAAGTGCGAACAGAACATTTCGTAGCATATGTTATTTAAAAATTCAAAAAGAAAGATGTAAACGATTGAAAATTTAAAAAAAAAAAGATGGCGACTGGAAATTGTCGAAATAAAGATGTTATATAGCTAAAAAGGGTAAATAAGTATACTATTTAAGCTTTTAATTTACAAGATGTTCTCACTTTTTTTGGGCCACCCTGTATACTCACATATCCATTCTACCCACCAAATATATCTCAGATTCATCCTTGGAGTACAGCATTTTCAGCACTGAGTGATACCCTTCGGAATGGCCTTGGCACCCCAAGTACTCACAAAGTGCCTCGCAGTGATAGCGGCCTATCTCTGAACACTGGGGGGGTTTGTCTTCCCTTACTTAGATGACTGACTCAAAAAAAGCATGACTCCAGACAGAGTCTGGCATTCAATGCAGCTGACCATGCAGGTGCTAGAGCTGTTGGGTTTCATTGTCAATTACCCAAAGTCCCACCTTCAGCCCTCTCAAATTGCTTCTAGAGATCTTTACAAAGAGGCCTTCTAGAAAGCAGGCAAGAGACCTGTGAAATTGTTTTAAATAGGTGTTACAGCCAAGTTACAGATCAAAGGGGCATTTTGAAAGACTCCCTATATCAAAGCAAGGGCTGTGTGAATCACCCAGGAAATTGGTCACAGATTACCTTAGAAGCACAGGTCTGGGACCTGTGTAGCAAGCCAGCCTTTATTAAGTGTTAGTTCCCTCCCTCCCACCCTGACTCCCACCCACTGCAGGCATAATCCTAGCTTCATAGAGTCTTACACCTATTAAAGGGGGAATGGTATTCACATTCCCTTCTAGGTTCAGCTGATTATCCTCACCATGAATAGATGAGTTAAGACCCTGAAAGTAATTAATCTTAAGGTGAACAAAGTTCCTTAAACTTATTTGGTATAGTTGTATTAGTACAAGTATCCCTAGCAACTAAAAACAACTTAAATAACTATTAAAACTTTTAATGCCAATATTTAAAAAGGGTTCCAGGGGTGATCTGGGAAACTACAGACCTACTAGTCTGACATCAGTAGAAACCATTATAAAGAATAACATTACTGATCATGTATATAGTTATGGTTTAATGAGAGAAAGACAACATGGATTTAGCCAAGGAAAGTCTTATCTTACTAATCTGTTATATCTTTTTCAAGATGTGAATAAACAGATAGACAAAAGTGAGCCGGTTGATATACTGTATCGGGATTTTCAGAAAGCCTTTGACAAGGTCCCTCATGAGAGACGCTTGGCGAAATTAAAAAGTCATGGGATTGGAGGCAGTGTAGTATTGTGGATCAGAAAATTGTTAAAAGATAGAAGGCAGAGAGTAGGGCTAATTGGCCAATTTTCTCAATGGAGAAAAGTAAATAGTGAAGTACCCCAGGGATCTGTGCTGGGACCTACTACTATTTAAGATATTTATAAATGACCTGGAAATGGGAATAACAAGTGAGGTGATCAAATTTACAGATGACACAAAATTATTCAAAGTTGTTAAAACCCAAGAGGATTGTGAAAAATTGCAAGAGGACCTTGAAAAATTGGAAGACTGGGCATCCAAATGGCAGATGAAATTTAATGTGGACAAGTGCAAAGTTATACACCTAGGAAACAACAACCCAAACTTTGGTTACACGATGCAAGGTACCACCTAAGAAACCACCCAGGAAAAAGATTTAGATGTCATTGTGGATAGTACGTTGAAACCCTCCGACCAGTGTGCAGCGGCAGCCAAGAAAGCAAATAGAATGCTAGGAATCATAAGGAAAGGAATGGAGAATAAAGCTAAGGATATTATAATGCCTCTGTATCATTCCATGGTTCGACCACACCTTGAATATTGTGTGCAATTCTGGTCGCCATATGTTAAATAGGATATAGCGGAATTAAAAAAGTTACAGAGAAGAGCCACCAAGATGGTAAAGGGGATGGAAGGGTACCCCTATGAGGAAAAGCTTAAAAGGTTAGGGCTCTTCAACATGGAAAAGAGAAGGCTAAGGGGAGATATGATAGAAGTCTATAATTTAATGACTGGAGTGGAAAAGGTTAACGTAGATTGGTTGTTTATGCCATTAAAAAGTAGAAAGACTAGAGGACACGCAATGAAGCTACAATGTAACCCATTTAAGACTAATAAGAGAAAATATTTCTTCACTCAACACGTAATCAAACTCTGGAATTCATTACCGGATGATGTAGTAAAAGCTGTTAGTGTAGCTAGATTCATAAAAGGCTTGGACAAGTTCCTGGAGGAAAGATCCATAAACCATTATTAAAGAGGACCCAGGAAATCCACAGCTTACCTCAGGACGAGCATTGTGGAAGCTGTGGACTTTGGGTACCTGCCAGGTATTTGTGACCTGGATTGGCCACTGTTGGAAACAGGTTACTGGGTTTGATGGATTTTGGTCTAACCCAGTATGGCATTTCTTATGTTCTTAATGAATGGAGTTCTTAGGAGCTCTCCTCGACATGACTCAGGCAAAGGCTAGATCAACTCCAGAGATTGGCGGCATTTGTCTGCGATATCTGGATGCTGACCATGCTTGGCCACAGGACCTCCACAGTGCATGTCACTCCCCTAGCTCATCTGTCAATGAGACAAGCTCAGCGGACACTGAGTACTCAGTGGAAGCAGACTACTGGCTGCCTCCAGGAATGGGTGGTGGTCACCGTACCCCTTGTCCAGTCCCTGCATTGGTAGTTGGATCCTCAGAACCTGCTCAGGGACCTGTCCTTTCAGCAGGCACAACCACAGAAGACTCTAGTTACAGACGCATTCAAGCTGGATTGGGGGGGGGGGGGGAGTGCATCTGGATGGCCTTCACACTCAAGGCATCCGGTCCGCACAGGAGAGCCTGCACCAGATCAATTTCTTGTAGCTACGAGCCATAGTGAATAATCTCAGAGCATTCTGGGATTACCTGGCCAACAAGATTGTTCTGATCCAGGCCAAAAATCAGGTCACGATATTCTACGTAAACAAGCAAGAGGGCACAGGGTCATTTCTCCTTTGCTGGGAGGCGGTCATGTTGTAGATGTTTGCCATCATCCATGGTATGGCGTTAAGGGCCACGTATCTGTCAGGGGAGCAGAACAGCCTCACAGACCAGCTGAGCTGCATCCTCCAGCTGCACGAGTGTACTCTGGACAGGGCTGTTGCATTCCAGATCTTCCAGAAATGGGGTACTCCTTCAATAGATCTGTTCACCTCTTAGCACAATGCACAAGTGGATCAGTTCTGCTCCAGGGTCATCTCACACAGCAGGCTGGCTATGGATGTTTCCTCCTGCACTAGGGAGAGGGCCTGCTATACACATATCTTACCATACCTCTCATATCGAAGACCCTGCTGAAGCTCCAGACAAACAGGGGGTTAATGATCCTCATTGTGCCTTATCAGCCCCGGCAGCCATGGTTTCCCCTTCTGTTTAACTCTCTCAGCGGGAGCCCCTGCAGTTGGGCTCTGTCCCAGACCTTATATCACCGGAAGATCCTTGGCCCTCACTGCATGGATATTGAGAGGCTAGTCCTGTTGAAACTTAACCTGCCTGACGGCATGACAAATATTCTGGCATCTCAGAGGGCCTCGATGAGACAGTCTTATGCTTTCAAATGGAAGAGATTTGCTTCCTGATGCGCAGCACAGGTACTGGATCTATTTATTTGTTCTGTCAACAGGCTCCTTGAGTATCTCTTACATCTTTCGGAGTCGAGTTTCAAGTCTAACTCTGTCAGGGTCCACTTCAGCGTGATTGAGCCCTGCCATTGTGGTTTGGAGGGAAATTCCATATCAACTCAGTCTTTTGGTTTGATTCATGCAAGGCTTGCTCCTCTAGAAACCTCCCTTCATGCCTCTGGTGGTGACTTGGGACCTCAATGTGGTTCTGGCCCAGCACATATTGGCTCCTTTTGAGCTGTTCGACTCTTGTCTTTTGAAGTTTTTGACCTGGAAGGTCTTATTCCTGGTAGCAGTTATGTCGGCACATTGTGTTAGTAAGCTTCAGGCTCTAGTGGTTCATCTGCTCATAATAGAGTGGTACTTCGCACTCATCCTCGATTCCTCCCGAAGGTGGTATCAGCTTTCCATCTTAATCAGTCAGTTGTATTGTCAACTTTCTTTCCGTGTCTTCACGCCATAGAGGGGAAGCAGGGTTGCACACACTGAACTGCAAGTAAGCCTTGGCCTTCTACCTAGAGTGGACGAAGGTCCACTGAAAGTCCATGCAGCTGTTTGTCTCTTTTGACTCCAGCAAGCTAGGGGCTGTTTACAAATGCGCTCTCTCAATTTGGCTGGCAGACTGCATCTCTCGCTTATGCCCAGGCTGGCATGAGCCTCGATGGTCATGTCACAGCTCACAGTGTCAGAGCTACGGCTGTGTTGGTGTCCAACTTGCACTTGGTCTCCATAGAAGAGATCTGCAAGAGGGCTGCAATGTGGTCTTCTCTCCACACATTCACATCTCTCTACTACCTGGATGGGGATTCCTTGACAACAATTTCAGCCAATGTGTACTCCGGTATTTGTTTGGGGATTAGAATACAACTCCCCCCTCCTCCCCAAGGCACTTCTGTCCATCCAGGCTACCAAAAACAAAAAAGGACAAACCTCAGGGCATGAATGTTCATGAATGAAACTGTATAGTAAAGAAGCTAAATCAGATGAGTTCCCCCTTTGGGACTACCAATGCTGTACATAGTTGATTCCAAGTTTTTATTTCAGTTGCTTCTATTGGGCTTCTTGACCTCTTCGGTTTCGGTAGCCTGTAGCTTGAGAGTCCCATACATGAGGACTTCATTCCTGCTTGTCCACGGAGAAAAGGTAGTTACTCACTTGTAGCAGGTGTTCTCCATGGACAGCAGGAATAAGTCCTCACAACTCTCCCACCTCCCCGAGTTGTCTTCTGCTACAGCTTTGTTATCATACTGTAGAAGATAGGGCAGCAGCAGGCAGGAAGACAGGCACACAAGCGCGGTGGAGCCCCCCAAAAGCTTCCAATAGAAGGTAGGGAGCATTCCCACGTGGGGCTTCATACATAAGGACTTATTCCTGCTGTCCATGGAGAACACCTGCTACAGCTGAGTAACTACCTTCTGATGACTTTTCTTTGCAGCTCCCTCTGTCCTTCATCTTGCTAAGGAAATGAATGTTTTTCTTAGTTGTGCTGACAAAGGGAAACACAATTACATTTTTCCAGGCAAGCAGGCAGGCAGGCACCAAGTGTGTTACTATTCTGCTAGGAGACAGCAACTTGGAACTGGTTATCCACTTAAGTGGATCTATAATGCTTCAGCTCAGAGCTGGCACTGTAATTGGGTTGGGTAAACAGCGACACATAAAACCATGATTTCTCATACTGGTATGTTGAGTAGAAGCAAGTCCTGCAGGCCACTATTAATCTATCATCTAGCTCTAATTTAGTCCAATATATTGTCCTGTCAGATATGAAGTAGCAGATATTCAGAAATGTTTATTGGTAAGAAGAAAGAACATGAACATTGGGTATGGATAGGAGTTCAGTGGGGTACCTGATGCATTGTTGTCACTTATTTCTGCTCTCAGTAGGATGAGCTATGAAATATTCTTTACATTTTAAATTCTGCTGTTGTCTTTCTTGTGTACATCATGTGCCTTGTACTGGGAAGCAACCTGGGCAAGATGCTAGTGGTGTGGTTTTATTGCTGTGAGCATGTTCTGAAATATATCTCTTCCTTCTAGGAGCCATGGGTGCAATGGGCATGACTATGGGAATGGAGGGGCAGTGGCACTATATGTAGCCCCGACCTCACCACTGACGCTAGGGGATGTAAGTACTTTCCCTGTTTTATTTTCCCTTGGAAGAGGGTGTGGCGGTTTATATTATTTGGTTACACTCATCTTGCCCTAATGTATTCCTCCCTTTCTTAGCTTCTCATTTCTTATGTTTCCCCCCTAAGGCTTTCCCTCCTTTTCTTGACAGCTCAGTACATCTTCAGAACCTCCTGCAAATGTACTGTACCTAAAAACACAGCTCAGGGTAGATAAAGGAGATTGGCCTTAGTGGCTCATTTCAGCTTTTTTTGCTTAAAAGTCTGTCATATACAAAGCACCAGTGCAAACTTGTATCTGTTGGTCATGGCTCCAGATATTTATTATTTATTTTATTATTTAGCTTGGTTTATATACCATTTTTCACTGGGTCAAAGCAGTGTACATGAAACAGAGACCTAAAGTTAGATATAGAAAAACTATTTACTCTATACAGCATGCATTAGTTACATAAAATGGTTAACTATATACAATATATGTCAGTTGCATGTGGTATTGTCTCTATAGAGTCTAGGGGAGGGATGGGCAGGAGGCGGGGGGAGATCATGTAGTGGGGTTGCAATGTTCAGAGAAGAGGTGGGTCTTTAAGTGTGTTCAGAAGGTTAGTAGGTCGGTGATGTTTCTTAATGAATCCGATAGTGTGTTCCAAATTGATGGTGCGTAGAGTTGAAAGGCTTGTCCACAGGCTTGTTGGTTATATTTAGTTCTGGCATGGAGAATGATGAGTGTGTTCATTGTAGATGCTCGAATGACTCTTGTTAGGTTGAGTGGTTTGAAGCAAAATATGGAGGTGAGTGGGGAGGTGAGAATGTATGACTTTGTGAGTCAGAAGGAGGGCCTTTTATTTTATATGGCTGGGTAGAGTTAACCAGTGGAGTTGTTTGAGGATGGGTGTAATGTGGTCTTGTTTGTTGCTCCTTGGAGGATGCATGCTGTTGTGTGTAGAGCAGTTTGTAGAGGATGTAGGGTGGATTGTGGGAGGCCCTGGTAGATAGAGTTGCAGTACTCAAGGTGTGGGAGAATTATGGCTTGGAGTGCTGAGCGCAGGGCCGGATTTACCTATACGCCAGGTATGCCGTGGCATAGGGCCCACAGCTGGCAAGGGCCCACAAACAAGAGTCCCCAGGACAATCGTATTCTTTCCATCACTGAGAAACTTCGCGGCTGAGTTCTATCGTCATCTCCAGGTAATTTTTTCATTCATTTCATCTTCAGTTCTACAGCTCGGAACTTCCGCTGACGGAACTGTGTTTGTGGGGTGTGTTGGGTATAGTCAGAGTGCGAGGCGGGGTTGTGCGAACCTGGATTCCTCGCTCTCTAGAGAGAGTTGAAATTGCTGCGGCCTAGCTGAATGGGGCCGTCCGCGAGCTTCTCCAGGCCCTGGCATGAAGGGGAAAGAGGAAAAGGAGAGTGGGGGAGGCGGGAGGCAGGAGTCCAGAGAAGAGCACTAGCGCTCAGGAGTTAAAGGAGCAGGGAAACAGACTCTTCGTCACCCGCAAGTACCAGGAGGCGGTGGCCTGTTACACCAAAGCCATAGTGAGTACCGGGGAGCAGTGACGGCCAGGTCCGTTTCCTGTAGCTGCTGTAGTACCGCCGGATCATTCAATGATCCTCTTCCCCAATGGATAAGACATTTTTTAATGTATTTCTTGAATTCCGATGCTGATTTTGTCCCTATTGCCTCTTTATGTCAGGCAATTCTATACATCTATTGCCATTTCTGTTTTAAAAAAACCCACTTTCTTATGTTACTCCTGATTTCTTTCCTCATTCAACCTCAAACCACCATCTGTTGTCCTCCGCTCTCAGTCTCTCTCAGTCCCCCCTTACAATAGTCATGAAAAAATATGAAAGTGGTGCATCTAAACGAAAAAAGAAATTCTAGAAAACGAATTGACTGCCAAAATTCCCAAGATTACCAGCTTTCTTCTTCCATCGACGAAAATTCAAGCTGTGTCAGAATCAGAATTTTTGAATCTGAATGACGCGGCTACTCCACAACTTTTGGATACTACTGACACTACTCCTCAACCTTCCGATACTGCTGATGTTACTCCACAACCCGATGTACCTGAGGATAATATTTCTAGTTCTCCACCACCACCACCACCTCATGATGTGGGTCTCTGGAAAACATTCCTTCCAGCTTCCGACGTCGATTATTGGATTCTTAATGGTCCAGCTGCATGTTAACATCACGATGATAGTTTCATGTCATCAGAAAGAACTATGGGAAATAGAACACGCCGTTTTGTGAAAGAATTTCTTTATGGACGAAAAGCAAATGATGAGAAGTATTACCGAGACTGGCTGCTTTATTCGCCATCAAATGGGAACATTTATTGTTTTTTCTGTAAGTTGCTTTCAAGGTCCACGTCGCAGTTTGCCTCATGTGGATTCAACGATTGGAGCAACTGCGGTAAAGTGATCAAGTCTCACGAAAATAGTGCTGAACACCGAGCATCAGTCAGTTCCTGGTTAGCACGTGTTTCAGCGAAAGGGTGCATCGACGAAAAGCTTCAGAAAGAGATGAAGGAAGAGAAGATATATTGGCAGTCAGTTCTTCGCATGTTGTTGAAGTGATAAAGTTCCTTGCTCAACGTGGCCTAGCATTTCGAGGAGATACCGAATTATTTGGTTCTGTGCAAAACGGAAACTATCTGGGAATTTTGGAACTTTTAGCCAAATTCGACCCCTTACTTGCCGACCATATATCTCGTTTTGGAAATAAAGGAAGTGGAAAAATTAGCTATTTGTCTTCCACTATATGTGACGAACTCATCGAGCAAATGGGACAAGATGTGTTGGCTGTCATTTTAAATGAAATTCACGACGCGAAGTACTATTCCATATGTATTGATTCCACTCCAGACGTTAGTCACATCGACCAACTAGCTTTTATTGTGCGCTACGTTAACAAGTTTGGTGAAACAACTGAACGGTTTCTAAAATTCTTTCCAATTGAAAGTCACAAAGCCGAAAGCCTTTACCAAGATGTGTTGAATATACTAAATGAAATGTCATTGTCTCCGGATAACTGCTGAGGACAAAGCTACGACAATGCAGCAAACATGGCTGGGAAATACGCCGGTCTCCAAGCAAAACAGAGGGAAATGAACCCAATGGCTGACTACATACCTTGTGCAGCACATTCATTAAATTTGGTTGGAGTTGCTAGTGTAAATTGCTGTCTGGACGCTGTTAACTTTTTTGGTCTCGTCCAAGAACTGTATGCCTTTTCGGTTGGCTCAACAAAGCGGTGGAGTTCATTGACATCAGGACTCACACCGAATGAAAATGGACGAATTCTGACTTTCAAAGCTTTATCATCTACCCGTTGGCATTGCCATTCAGAGTCCGTGAAAGCACTACATCTCAACTATGCCAACATCTATACTATGCTGAATAGTATCACAGAAAATGAAGACGAGAAGGGTGATGCCCGACGCTTAGCAGCAGCCTTGGCGGGTAAAATGTGTCTGTTGGAAACCGCATTCATGTGTGTTCTGTGGGACAAGATCTTGCAGCGATTTCAAAAAATCAACACTGCCTTGTAAAGTGTGTCTATTGACATCAGTGTCGGCGTTTCTTTGTTGAAGAGGAGTGCTGATAGGGTAGATCCTTGGAGTACTCCTTATGTTTGGAAATATGGGGTAGAGGTGTTTGTGCCAGTTTTTATCTGTTGGTGCCTGTTGGTTAGGTAGGATTTGAACAATTGGAGAACGGTGATTTGGATTTCAGTGGATTGAAGATGTTGAAGGAGAATATTGTGGATGACATGTCAAAAGCTGCAGAGATATCTAGAAAGAACAGTAGGAACCCTTGAATGGTGTTTTGTATGCCTTTTATTAGGGTGTTGACGAGGGAGACCATTAGAGTTTCAACTCCATGAAGAGGGCAGAGTCCATGTTGCTGTGAGTCAAGGAGGTTGTTTCTGTTGATGTGATCCCGGAGTTGCTGCTGAACATTTTTTTCTATGAGTTTAGCAATAAATGGGAGGCTGGCAATTGGCCTGTAGGAGGCTGGGTCTGAGGGGTTGAGGTCAGGCTTCTTCAAGGTGGGACATATGGAGGAGATTTTAAGGCTGTTCCTTCTTAGCTGCCTCGATCCAGCTGACTGGACATTGATCAAGGGGGGAGGTTGCTGTGTTGAGTGATGAGATGATGGTTTCAATATTTTCGTTGCTGATGGTATCAAAGGAGGGGCTCAGGTGGGAGGTTTCGGTGGGGGAGAGGGGTCTGGGTCTGGTTGGGGATAGAGTTGCTTGTAGTGAATTGCTAATTCTTAGGTGGTGATGGTGATGTCTTGGTTGGTGGTAACTGGTGTATTTGTCAGCGGTTGATGAGGTCAAAGAGTTCTCTTGGACGAATGATTAAGCAGTTGAGTAGTTTGGTGTGGTATTTGTGCTTAGCATTGTCAGTTGCGGCACAATAATCATTTAGTAGTTTTAGATAGTTAAGTCTGTCTTCGTCGTTGTTTTTTGCCATTTTCGTTCAAGTTTTCAGAGCTGTGTTTTAAATTTGCAGAGGGATGGTGTATACGATGGGGTTCTGGAGCATTTTGCTTTTGAGCGGGGTGGGGTGGCTGTTATGGTCGCTGCTCTTTCGATGATGTGGTTCCAATTGTCTGCAAGTATGTCGGGGTCACTTGAGTCGGTTTGTAGCTGAGGAAGGATGTCTTCTAGGAAGTTGTCTTTGTGAACTGCTGGAAACATCTTCTTGTGGGGTTGGTGGGTGGGGGATGTATTAGGGTTAGCAAGGGGGAGGGAGAAACGGATTAATCTGTGGTCAGACCAGGGTACTAAATGAGTTTGTATTGTGTGGGGGCCTGTGTGTGTTGTATGGTTGTTGATGAAGATCAGGTCGAGGGTGTTGCCCTTTACATGAATGGGTGCAAGTATGATCTATCTGAGATCCATGGCTGACATTGCTTCCAAGAATGAGCTGGCATTTTTTGGTTGCTGGGAGGTTGAAGTCTCCTAAGACGAGGAGGTCTTTGTTTGCTTTGGTGTTTGCGAATATTTTGTCCAGGATGTTGGATAAATCGGTAAAGGTTGTGGTTGGTGTTCTATACATGAGAAAGATGTTCAGCTGCTTGTTTGTTATGGTGAGGGAGCCAGTTTCATTTGTGCTCTCATTTGAGTGGTATTGGAATTTGAGGTGTGATTTGGATATGATCATTACACCTCCACCTCTTCATTGGGATCGTGGGCAGTGGAAGAGGGTGCATCCATTCGGTATGAGTTGGTTTAGGAGAACGTTGTCTATTTCTGGGAGTCATGTTTCCATTATACATAGTATGTCCAGGCTGTGGATTGTAAGTAGGTCTCTGATAGTGTGGATTTTCTTTCTAACTGAACGAGAATTGATGAGTGCACAGTTGAGTGTGTGCGTGAAAGTTTTGTGAGTTGAAGTCGGTGTAATATAGTTGTATGTATATGAGGTGTTGAGGATTTTGTTGGTTAGTGTAGTGGTGATGAATGCATGTCCGTTGGTTTAAGGGGGATCTATACCATAGTTGGGGTATGATATGTGTGTGATAATTGGGGGCTGAGGTAAGTAGGAGGAGTGCTAGTAAGGTATAGAGTGTCAGGTATAGCAGTAGCATGATGGCTGAGTTTGTGGTTAGTGTTCTCTTGTGGTTGGCTTCTGTTTGTTGATTCCAGGACTTTGGAGATAGATGGGTGTTTGAGGGTTGAGGTTAGAATCTGTTGCTGCATTTGTGCTGTTGTTTAGCTGGTTCTTGGGTGTGTGATGGTTGAGTCTATGCAATTCGGGGCAGTCTTTTGTCTAATGGCCGAGCCAAAGATTGTGATTGCAGGTAGATAATGTGCTACAGCAGGGAGGGGCTTACCTCCACGCTGATCCTGCCTGGGAAAGTCCCTTTGTTTCAGCAATTTCAACCGTTGATCAATGAAGTCGAGTGGAGGCAGGTGGAGTCCATTTGAGAGGGTACGTGAGTGAGGAAGAGAGCTGCTGTAGCTGAATGGAGTGCTTCTGGTGCATCAGGCTAAGTATTCAATTGTGGTCGCAAGCGGATGATGTGCTTCAATGGGGAGGGGCTTACCTCTATGCTGATCCTGCCTGGGAAAGTCCTTTTGTTTCAGCGATTTCAGCAGTCAATCAGTGGAGCCAAGTGGAGGTGGGTAGAGTCCATTTGAGAGGATGTATGTGAGTGAGGAAGAGAGCTGCTGTACCTTAAAACAGGCAATAGTGACTTTCCTTGACACACCTGATCAGGTTTGAAGGCATACTGGTTGTGAAATGCTGCTCTTCATTGCAGTGTTTTCCAGCTAGTGTGCCTTCAGATCTGATCAGGTGTACCAAGGAAAGTCACTGCTACCTGATGCTGAGGTCCAGACCAATACCTGAGCTCTGCTTTCAACATCTTGCAGCAATCGGAGACACCAGGGGAGGTTCTTAAGATGGTCATTTTATAAGGAGTCACCTAGATTTAGGCAGCAATTGCATTCCTAAATGGCTAAAATACTGACATTTATGGCATGGATGTGGCCACTTGGGTGCATAAATGAATACTGACTAACCTAAAAGTACATGCCTTGTTTACATGGTGTGTACTTTCACTGTGTGAGTGCACATGGACAGAGTGAGAGCAGAGCATTGGTGCAGGGCACAAAAATGTGCATAGATAATAAAATATTATAATTTATGCATGTTCTTGCAAAATCTAGGCGTGGACCTTTACACCAGGTGCATTTTCAGTCATTTACACCAGTATTTTATAAAGAGAAATAAGTATGTTTTGGTTGCCTTAAACTAGGCGCCTGATTATAAAATTGCCTTCTAAATGTGCAAGGACTCCTTTCTGAGGGCATGCAGTCAAGCATGCCTCATCTTTCCAGGGCTACACATGAGCCCTGGAGTGTGAATATTAATAGGCAGCATGCATGGCATAGATATCCAGGTCCTGCTATGTGCAACACACACAGTGCATGCAGCATCTCTTCCTTCCCCCTTCCTGAACTCCTTCTTTGATTTTTGCCAGCCTCCATCTTACTCCCAGCCTTTAGTCATACAAGTCCTCTTCATGTCCATAAAGACGAGTCTGCAGAGATTGGTGTGTCACACAATAGTTTAGTTAATGTGGGTGTGCCTTGGGCTTAAAAAGTTAGGAAACACTGCTGTAGAGTGTGTGTGTGTGTGTGTGTGCGCATGCTAAGTTTATGTGTCTGAGGTTTTATGAAGAGAAATGTCATTGCAGGTAGCTCTGTCATCTATCTTATACATTATACACAAACATTTTAGAAACAGACTAATGTCGTGTGTTATCTCCTGACACTGCTGCCCCAGTCTGTAGAGTGGTAAGGAGACTGTTCAAAGCCTCTAGTCCCCCTTGCTTAAGAAGATCAGGGTAGTTGTGCTGCTTAGCTACACATCTCTGACATACTTCAAGCCTGGCTCAACACAGTCCCCAACGCTGTGGCTAAGGAGCATGAACAGCAGTAAATTAGTAAATCAATGGGAAAGAGTGCTGAACATTAGGCACAGATGAGGGGTCTGGAACCCCTTGGAAGCATTAATCGAGAGCGGTTTGGTTAAGTACGCAGTCATCGCCAGCGTGTCCAATCAGACTGACTGCCTGGGTATGTGGATTTCCTCGCCGCCAGCCTGCTATTAAGCACAGGTCGGCAAGCCTTCACTGGTCCATGTCTGAACCACAGTGAAAGCTCTTTTTCTGCAAAATAAATGAGTTTCAGACTCTCTCTCTTTCTCCTTGGCATCTCTGGCCCCTTCCACATCTGCCTTTCACCCATGAGTTCCTTTGGAGACACCTGTCCTCAGTGGAACAATAATTGTATTGGAAATCCCTAGAAGCCAGACTCTGAAAAACTAGAGGAATAGAAGCAGAAATGCATTTCCTCCTGCTCTGTACAAAATACTAAAATATGTTATTGTTAAGTGCTGTCGAGTCGGTGTCGACTCCTGGCGACCCTCTGGATAGTTGACCTAAACTTTGTTCGGTCTGTACTAAGAGAAAATAAAAGATTCCATGCAAAAAATAAAACAGGAAAAATTCATTTTTATCCTGGTAAAAATAGGTAAAGCAGCAGACATGACAGCAAATATGATGTATCCTTCAACTAGGCTGGAAATATAATCTGACCAGAGACAGATAAAGAAATAGCTCTGATTGTCTTGAATATTTTTCAAGTGCACCTTGACATGTTGGCTGTACATATTATATGCTATGAATTCCAGAAGGAGGGTTTCCTTGTGGCACAAGGCGAGTATTAAAATGAGCAGCAGATAGCATTAAATTTCAGAGATTTCGATCCTACACTAGCTTACGAGTGAGTTTCAATCAGTTCATGCTATGTGCAAAATAAGCTATTTGGAGATATTGCTCTGACACAACATTGAACATCATCTGAACCCGAGAATTGTCCTTGTTTTTTCCCCTCCTTGCATTTCTTTTTTTTTCACTTCCTTAACATATGAATATATATTTTAGCGGGTTTCATGCCCAAAATGTTTCTTTAAATTGAGAGCTAAGGTTCATGAAAGTGAATGAGATAGAGACAGACATAGGAAGGGATGGCAGTGACTGATAGTCCTCCTGAAGGGTTCCCCTGGCTATAGGGTAAGAGAACACTGTCAAAGGTGCATAGAAATGAGACCTCAGAATCCTGAAGAAAGACAAGCTAGCCCCATTCTTTTTGATGGCATTATCCAAAATATCCAAAGAAAATAGAATAATGACTTCTTATAAGTAGCCTTGATAGGAGGCTCTCACCCTGCTCTGAAACGTTTTTTTCGTGTTGATGATATGAAAAGTGCTTTGGCCTTCAAGGTGAGACAGCACTGCATACATAAAGGAGTGTTGGTCTATAAATGAACATCTTCTGCTCCAGTTGCTAAATCACTTGAGGTGTTCAAACTCCTTCCCTCCATCCAGTGTGTTCAAAAGCCCCAACTTTCAGCTCTCTGGTTTGCATTGGATTTCAGCTATCTCTTTACTGCTTCATCTATCACACCCCTGCAGCACATCAGCTGTTGGTTTCCTTGCATCAGGTATCTTCCCATCAAGATCCCTCTATCTTCTCTTTCCAGCTCTTTTAGCAATGCTATGATAGGGATAACAGACAAAGTCCGTCTGCCCAAGATTACTGGAAGCCGAGAAAGGAGCTTGGTGTCAAATTAATGAACAAGTCACTGCACACATAGCTGTCAAGAGGACAGAGTTAAAAGTAATCAAAGGAACAATGCAATAAGCGAACCCTTGGATATACTTAGCTGTATGATGAACTTATGAATACCACTGCTTCAATCAATTGGCAGAATTTTCTTCCAAACAGCGTCACCATGTGAAACACTCATAATTGCGGAACTTATAATGCTGAATGCTTACCATCACCCATTGTTATCATGGTGAAAGTATGACTAAACAGTCTTTTTCTTTAGCGCTCACATATACTCCACATATTTAGAAATCGAGTCTTTCAAGGTTAACGCTGTTGTTGATTCACTCAGGGATAACACAACACAATGCCTCACGGCATTCTACTGTATATACCATGGCATTGTGTTGCATTACCCCTGAGTGAATCAACAACAGCATTAACCTTGAAAGACTCAATTTCTAAACATGTGGAGTATATGCGAGCGTTAAAGAAAAAGACTGTTTAGTCATACTTTCACCATGATAACATTGGGTAATGGTAGGCGTTCAGCATTATAAGTTCCGCACTTGAGAGAGTTTCACATGGTGACAATGTTTGGAAGAACAATTTTACCAATTGATTGAAGCAGTGGCATTCAGAAGTTCAACGCACAGCTAAGTATATCTAAGGGTTCGCTAATGACGTTGTCCCTTCGATTACTTTTAAGGGGCTTTGTTGCCTTTGAAAAAGATAAAAAAAGGAAGGTTTGCCGCGACAAAGGAAAGCCTTTCAAGGCAAACAATCCAACAAAAAATCATTAGGTAGCTGTAAGGTCATAATATTAGAGTATTTAGTAGGGTCTCATTTAATTTAACGATAAGTTTGTAGGGACTAGGGAGGTCTTTTTATATAGTATAATAATCATGTCCTGGCAATGTCCTAGTTTTTATACTATTTTCTACTATTTCCTTTTTTAATTGGTCTTGTTTTATTTGTGTCAAATATGTGTGCATATATACACTGGCTACTTTTTTTTAGGAGATATTGGACATTAAGGGGTTGAACTGCAAGGGTGCCAATAATGTTGACCACAACTGTAGTGATGCCGAGGCGATCTGTGGAGATATCTGGGTAGGGCGACTTGATATCTCCCTTATCAAGACCTATTCATTTAGCAGGTGCTACTAATTGAATAAGTCCTTTTAAATATTGATCCTATAGTAGTTATTATGTATTTAGCTCAAAACAAAGCAAAATCCAAGCCAAACACTTACATGAACAAGATGCTGTTTCCTCTGGTTTTGGATGTTGGGTTTTTTTTTTTTTTTTTTTACTTTGGAATTATCAAAGATTCCACTAGAAACCATAAAACAACCAGTATCTGACATTTTGACTGCAGAACACTGTAAGAATTCGTTCTAACTGCTGAGGAAAGCAGAACTGACCCCTGGTCCATTAGTCCAATGTGATTAGCATCCCTAGGACAACATAATCTATGACAGAAGAACTGGCTGCTGTGGGAGGCCCAACAATATGGGAAAAGACAGGGGTGCTGCGGACAAAGGATGCCTAGATGGATTGTAAAGCCAATTGCAGTTATGTTAGGCACTTGAACTTATTTAAGAATTCTTGTTACTCTTTATGATTTCAGCTTTATGTCAATAAAAAGGTACTAAGCTTTCAGCAGGTAGCCTGGTGACTGTGGCAGCTCCTGAAGCAGGGTGTGAAAATCTTCACTCGTGTTTTGCAGCTACAGAATCTATGAAATAGCCATGAAGATGTAGAGAGTCTTCCCCCTCCCCCCCACCATTTTCCCCTCGTAAGAAATGCATTCTGGGTAGTCGCATTGTGCATGGCAGCAAAAAGGCAAATACAAATCAAAGCAAAGATAAAGGTTATTGATTGTTAGGAAAGAAAGAGGAGTACAGATATTTATATGTTTTTAGTTCTACTGTATATAGCATATGTAAACTGCTTTGAAATAGTCTATAAAGGGCAGTACAGCTAATTTTTAATAAACATTAGAATGCAAAGGATAACCAGAGCAATAACTAGGGGTGGACAAGAAGGGCACAAATATAACAAAAATTCAAGTATAGTCAATGGCAACTGAAAAGCCATGAAGAGCGTAGCTCTCCTCCTTGATAGAGGAAAAGAGGGTTGGGGGATGAAAGTGGAGGAGATGAAAGGCTAGAGAAGCAGAATCAAGGTGGAGGTAGAAATATACTTGTTCGTCCCAGGCACTAAAACATCTAGTTACAACTCTGGGGATAACACACAGTCGCTTCCGTGCTGTCTTCATTTTTCAGAATTATCAACCTGTTTGTTTACAGTAATTGACTGCACATTCCCCCTTATCAATCTTATTCCTACTTCATCTGTCTTTTTCAGTTCAACACTTTTCTCAGGGTCCTGTTACTTTTTGTATAAATACAAAATGTGTGTTTGCCTTGTTAATCACAATTGCACACCATTTAAAATAACTTTATCTCCAGTCTGAGTCAGCTTCACAGCTGATCTGGATTCAAGGTGGAACCGGAAGGGCATGAGCAGTACAGTTTTCTGATAACATACAGGGTGGCAGCACTCTGATTTACTGTTGCCACGGTGGTGAAAGAGACCAAAATGGTTTTCTAAAGTGTATAAAATTGTTTCCATCTGAAAAAGTAGCTAAGGAGGAAACGAGAGAGGCATTACTGCTTTTATTCACTGAAACCTCTGGCTGAATTGCTGAGAAAATTCATGTTGTTCATATTGCTTTAAACTAATGGTAGGAAGGGTTGAAGCTCAGCTAGGAGTAACTCTCTGAAAACCACTTTTTTCGAACTGTTGGAGATAGGACCTGGAATCCTTCCGAATTACAGCAATGATCTCCCTAATGTTTTTTTTTTAATTTGCTGTCTTTCAGTCTTCCAAGCAGTGCCAGAAGAGTACCCCATCGGGGGCCATGGGCATGGGATTTGAGCAGCCTTGGTATACATCCCTCTGAAGTGCCCCTGCACCCTGCTGGACTGCAACAAGAACCATCCCTCCACACAGACCTGCCCAGGCACGCCCAGAGTTCTGCTGCGACACTGCCATCTGGGCCATTCCCCCATCATACCACAACGGCGCAGGCTCCAAAGAAACCATCATGAATGGGCAAGCCCTGGCTATTTATGCACATTAAAAAGAGGGCCCCCATCCCACCACTTCTCACCCTTCCACCTTTCCATAATCACCAGCACCAATCCCTAACCACAGCCATGGAAAAGCTGCACGCACTTCAGTGGGGAAAATCAGTGCCAGCGAAAAGTTTCACAGCTAAGAATTTTGAAAATAATTTTTTTTTTAATAAAGAAGAATTTTATGACGTGACTTGCTCAGAAAGAGAAGCGCCATGCCAACCTTGAACTAGGGGACAAAGTTAAGAATGAAAGTAAGAAATCATAATAATGAAAAGCTGGACTTTGGCAAATGTAGGACTTGAATTTTGCACCCAGACTGATACAGGATCTTGTTTCCTGGTGGTATTTAAAACAGAGGGAGGGGGGGGGAACCCCTTTCTTTCCTGTTATTTGCTGGATGGACCAAGTTTAAAAGCACCTGAAATCTCTAAATATTGTGTGGAGCTGTTGAACATATGAACTGAAAAACATTGAAACTTTTTTATGTTGTCACTCAGAATGGGAACTAAGTTAACTTGTACATTTTTTTTGTTGTTGGTTGTCTTGTTTTGTTTTTTTTAATGATAAAAATGTGAAAATCCCTCAATGTGAATGTGACTGTGTGCGAGGGTTAGAGGCAGGGAGAAAGAGATATTATTTGCAAGTTCTGACACCTGTTGACCCAACGACAATTATCCCGTGATTATGCTGTATATGAGCCTTCCAGAGCCCTACTTCAGACGCAACCTGCTTTTGGTCACACTTGAAAGGGGAACCTGTCTGCCTGTATGTTGGTCTATCTGTTGGTATATGTCTATGTGTGTATATATTTGTACATGTATATATACATTGTGTGTGTGCATTTGCAAGTAGGTGAATCTGAGAGTGAGTGTGTGTGTATAAGTAAATGGGTATATATGACTGTATATGGGTATCTATGTATGTTGAGTCTGTGTGCATTTCTTTTTTTATTTCTCATTGATTATTTTACAGAAGCAGGCACAAAAAAATCAACATACTAGTTACATATGTATACTTACATCAAGGTATTGTACAACATTGTTTATGATCCAGCGATGCCATCTCCCTAAACATGGATTTATTACCCCAATTAATGCCTACTACACATCATATAACAGACTCAAGGCAGTCTACACATATCCACGTATTTATGCACCAGATACCAAACTTTAATGCACCATTCAACATAAGAACATAAGATATGTCATACTGGATCAGACCAAGGTCCATCTAGCCCAGCATCCTGCTTCCAACAGTGGCCAAAGTGTAGTTACTCACCTGTAATAGGTGTTCTCTGGGGACAGCAGGAATCAGTCCTCACATATGGGTGACATCAGCACTGACAGAGCCCTCATGGAAGCATCCCCCCAGCTTTCAAAGAAAGCCTTTGGGAGATGCCATCACACATGCGTGGTCCTCTTCCTGCTCAAGGATGCCATCTTGCTCAGTCAGATGACATAGCTAAAAGATGGCAAAAATAAAAGATGGTAAAGGAGCAACTCCAAGGGGAGGAGAGAGGGTTGTGAGGACTGATTCCTGCTGTCTCCGGAGAACACCTGTTACAGGTGAGTAACTACGCTTTCTCTGGGAACAAGCAGGAAGTCAGTCCTCACATATGGGACTCCCCAGCTACAGACTACCGAGAGCCCATAGCAAAAATAGGGGCTTCCTTATGGGGAGCCGCAAGCAGCAGCAATTTAATCCATGTATACAGACCACAGTAGGACACCTGTGTCCGATGAAACCAGCACTCCGGTAGCCTGAACACAGAAGGGTCGGAGGGTAGGAGTTGCCTAAACCCCAAAAAGGTTATGGAGCACAGCCTGGCCGAAGGCACTGTCCCATCTGTACTCTCTTTCCAGGCATTAATGGGCTGCGAAAGCATGGACTGAAGACCAGGCGGTGGCCCAGCAGATGTCCACCATCAAGACAGAGCATAAGTATGCCACCGAGGTCGCCATGGCCCTGACATGGTGCGCTGTGATGCAGCCTTCCAGCGGGAGCCTCGCCTGCTCATAAGCGAGGACGATACAGTCCGCCACCCATGTGGACAGCGTACGCTTGGTCAATACCTCCACCAGTCTACTTGGGTCATAGGAGATGAAAAGCTGAGAAGCTTTGTGGTGGCCCTGAGTGCATTGTATATAGAAGGACAAAACCCTCTTACAGTCCAAGGTGTGAAGGACCGTCTCCGCCCAACTGGAGTGAGGTCTTGGAAAGAAGGTAGGGAGCACCACTTCCTGGATGAGATGGAAGGGCGATAATACCTTCGGCAGGAATTTGGGGTGAGTGCGAAGCACCACTCTGTTCTTGTAGAACCTGGTAAAGGGCACCTCTGCCATAAGGGCCTGAAGCTCGCTAACTCTGTGAGTGGAGGTAAACGCAACCAGAAATGCCACCTTCCAAGAAAGGTAGCAAAGGTAGCAGGTAGCCAGAGGCTCGAAGGGCGAGCGAGTGAGTTGCCCCAACACTATGTTGAGGTCCCATTCGATTGCTGGAGGGCGAACCTGGGGCTTCGATAAGAGCAGGCCCCAGAGAAAATGGTCACCAAAGGTTGGACCGAGAGGGGCTTGCCATCCACCGGATGGTGGTGTGCCACCAGGGCACTAAGGTGCACTCAGATGGAGTTAGACTTGACCCCGGATTGAGAGAGCTGGAGAAGATACTGTAACACCAGTACCACTGGGCAGGAGAAAGGGTCAGCCCCGTGTTCGGTGCACCAAACTGAGAACCTGTGCCATTTGAGGGCATAAGTCTTTCTAGTAGAGGCCAGCAGAATATCTTCCACCTCAACTGGAAGATTGAAAGGGGCCAGAGTCATCCTCTCAGCAGCGACCCCAGGTTGGGGTGCAGGAGACAGGAGTCCCGGGGTGGTCCCTAAGGGAATGGGGGTCTCCACCGTCAACTGGAGGAGCAGCGGGAACTATAGTTGCCTGGGCCACCGAGGAGCTATCAGGATGAGCGAGGCCCTGTCACGAAGGGTCCTGAACAATGTCTTGGCAATCAGCAGCATAGGAGGGATGGCGTACATGAGGCCTTCTGACCATGAGAGAAGGAATGCATCTGCTGCCACACTGGAGGAGTGGGCCTGCCGGGAACAGAAGCAGGGCAACTGAAAGTTGTCTGGGCTGGCGGACAGGTCCATGGCAGGTTCCCCCCAGAGCTGGAAAAGCCGACTGGCTACCCTGGGTCCAACTGCCATTCGTGCAGCTGGAGGACTCTGTTCAGCCTGTCAGCCAGCGGGTTGTCCTTGCCTGGCAGGTACACTGCCCACAGGAGGATACCTTGTTGGATTGTGTAAGAGCAGAGGACCAGTGCCTCCTGACGAAGGCTACGAGACCTCGTGCCCCCCTGTTTGTCTGTCTGGACCAGCACTGGCTGGTGATGCAGGTGGTGACAGAAAACTCATAGGACTAAGTGCATAGCTCGGAGCTCCAGGAGGTTGATCTGCTGGGTGCTCTCATCTGGTGACCAGTTGCCCTGGGTGTGGAAAACGCCACAGTGGGCTCCCCAGCCGAGCAGAGAGGCATCTGTAGTGAGGACCCTTGAGGGGCCTGGAGCCTGAAAAGGCAAGCCCGCCTCGAGATGCTGGAGAGACTGTCACCAGACCAGGGAGTCTGCCAGTTGGCAGGTCACAGACACTCTGTCTCGGAGGTGACCTGTGGCCTGAGACCACTAGTCCTGGGGACACCACTGTGCTACCCTCATGTGGAGGTGAGCGTCAGGGGTGACGTGGACCATGGAGATCATGTGCCCGAGGAGGCACAAAAGAAGCTGAGCGGGCACCAAGGGACGGTACTGTATGTCCTGAGCCAGAGTCCTGAGATGATCGGCCCGGTCCCTGGGCAAGAATGCCTTCGACTGGAGAGTGTCAGTTTTTGCCCCAATGAACTCCAGACACTGTGGCGGGAGGAGGTGAGACTTGGGGTAGTTTATGACAAACCCCAAGTGTTGCAGGACCTGGATGATGCGTGCGGTGGCCTGCTGCACCTCTGAGGCTATGAGCCAGTTGTCCTGATAGGGAAAGATGAAGACCCCCTGGAAGAAGGCGGGCACAACTGCCAGGCATTTTGTGAAGACCCTTGGGGCAGAGGTCAAGCCGAAAGGGAGCACCCTGTACTGAAAATACCTGCCCTCCACTATGAACCGCAGGTACTGCCTGTGGTTGGGGTGAATGAGGATGTGGGTATAAGCATCCTTGAGGTCTAAGGAGTATAGCCAATCTCCCTGTTGGAGGTATGGCAACAATGTTCCAAGGGAGAACATCTTGAACTTCTCCCTCACCAGGAATTTGTTGAGGTTGTGCAGGTCGAGGATGGCCTTAAGCCCCCTGTCCTTTTTGGCAAGAAGAAGTACCTGGAGTAGAACCCCTTGCCCTTGAGATGGTGGGGCACCGGTTCCACTGCTTTGTTCTCGAGAAGACTTGCCAGCTCCTTCAGTAGAAGGTCTCAGTGGAGGGGAGACCTGAGGGGCTCTCCTGGGAAATAAGGGGGAGGTGACTGAATCAGGCAGAGGAGGTAACCTTCCCTGACTACCCAAAGTGCCCAGGAGTCGGTGGTGATGGTCAACTACCTCTGGGCATAGAGGATCAGATGTCCCCCCTGTGGGCTGCTGATCTTCTTAGGGTAGATAGGCTATGCTCAAGGAGTAAAAAACGACCCCTCTGGCTGGTCTGGGGTTTTGGAGCCTTCTGCTTATGAGGGCCATGCCCATGTCCCTTGGCCTGCTGACCCTGTTGGGAAGCTGGAAGGCCTGAAAAGATGGGTAGTTTCTGTAAGCAGCTCCCTTCCTCGAGCAAAAGGACTTTTTACTCAAGCCCTTCCATCAGGGAGGGGCAGCGGTCTTTTTTTGGAGAGCCTGGTCCTCATCATGAACTCGGTCTCCAGCTTGGCAGCCTTGTCGGTCATGGGTTTGCCAAAGAGGTTCTCTCCTTGGCAGAGGACATTAACCTACTGCTCAAGGTCAGACAACTGTAGCCAAGCTTGGCTGCGTGCACCGATGCTAGCCACCGCTACTCGAGCCACTGACTCGAACCCATCATAGGCCGCTCGAGACATGAATTTGGAGCTGTCATGGACTGCCTTGGCCAGGTTCTTGAACCGCTACAAGGGATCCTCAGAGAGACCAGTTGAGAACCCAGCGAGTTGCTTCGCCAGGTCTCTCAAGTACATGCCCATGTACAGCTGGTAGGCCTGGATGCGGCCGATGAGCACTTTCTGCCGAGGACATCCAGGGTGTGGGCCTCCCTGCTGGGGGGCACCAAGGAATGCGTCTTCTGGCTTTTCAGTCGACGCATGGCCGACTCCACCACCATGGAGTTATGCGGCAGCTGTGACCTTTGGAAGCCCAGGCTCCAGAAGACTAGATACATCAAGTCAAGCTGTTTGCTCACCACTGGTACCGAAGCCGGTATCTCCCACATTCGGAGCATCAGCCATTTTAGGATGGGAGGGATGGGCATCGTGAGTGATTCCCAAGGAGGAGCCTCATACTGGAGAATTTCCAACTCATCTGCCCAAGGGTCCTCCTCCGACTCCGTAGGGAATGCCAGGGCCTTCGACATATCCTTGAGAAAATCAAGGAAGCCCATATCCTCCAGCAGAGACCGCCATCGAGGCTCCGAAATGGGAGAATCGGAAAGGATGCCGCGGTGGTGACGGGTATCGGGGGACTCGTCCTCCGTCTCCCACTTGGAGTAGTCCGTTGAAGACTTGTAGGAGGGCTGCTCCACAGGCCTCAGGGATCCCGATGCTCCACGGCCGGTACCCAGCATACTTGCCGGGGATGACTGCAGTCCCGTCGAGCGGGACTCAGTCATGACCTCAGCTGAGGATCGACTCAAGGACGAAGGACCTCAAGGATCATCTCGGCCTCCGGGGACAACTTGGATGTTGAAGGCCCGGTGCAGTGGTCAGGGTGGATGAACAGGTCATGCTGGACAAAAGTGCCCGCTGCTGGTTCATGTAGGCAGACAAACTGCACTCCAAGGCCGCCATTCTGGACTCCAGACCAGAAGGATCCACAGCCTTCGACGCGGGTACGAAGGGACTCGGGCCCGATGCCGGCTCCCCCAAAGGGGAATCCTCGATGAGGATGGTGTCTGGTCTGCAGTTGAATCCTTTCGGGAGAGCTTTGCAGGCTGATCCTTCTCTGAAGCCTTGGATGAGTGTCTCAGACTGTGGGACCAGGCCCAGGGGGCACCCGGCCGGTCGGAATCATCCGACGCCGCCTTTGAGGGTTTTTTCTTCTTCCTGGGTTCCCTCAAGGGAGACCCCTTTCTTTTTTTTTCTTTTTTTTTTTATTTCAACCATCTTTATTATAAACATAAAGCAAGAATATAATCAAGTCCACGTCAAGAAGAATACTACCCATTACATCAGGAATATTCAATTTACAAGCAGAAACTACTTATAATATGTCAATTCTTTATTAATAAAAAAAATCTATAATTGCCCAACATCAAGGAAAACATACTTAACATTCTCATATATCAAAATACATTTACAAGGATATTTTAGTAAGAAGGAAGCCCCCATAGCTAAGACCCGAGTTTTTAATGCCAAAAAAGCTTTCCTCCGTTTTTGGGTTAATCTACAAACATCGGGAAAAATCTGAATAGAGCTACCGCAAAAAGCTTGATTCTTTTTCAAAAAATACAATCGCATTATTAAATTGTTGTCTGAAAGAGATAAAAAGGAAGCAATTAGGGTAGCACAATGAGAAATATCATCCAAAGAAGATTCCAAAAAGGCAGAAACATCTAGAGACTCAGTTGTGGGGGAATTCACTCTCTCCTTAGTATTTGGAGAGGAGGTCTCAGTGATAGGCAAAAGAGGAACATAGTAAACCGAGGAAAACTTAAATGACTCAACATTGTCCATTAACAAAACCTCCTTAAAATATTTCTGCAACAGTATTATAGGAGTAAGATAATGAGTGCAAGGAAAATTTAAAAAACGCAAATTCTTAGCACGAGCAGCGTTTTCCAATAATTCTAACTGACCCACTTTCTGAGGACCCACGATGGGGCTTGGGTTAGGGAAGTTCCGCCCGAGGTGTCGAGGCCTCAGACAAAGCCCTGGCCTTCGGGGGCGCCTGGAACTTGGGGGGAAAAACTTATTGTGCTGCTGTTGGAGGCTCTTAAGGGCCTTAATGGACATCCTTTTGCAGAGACCGCAGGCTGCCAGGTCATGGTCTGGCTCGAGGCAGCGGAGACAGCAATCATATGTATTGGTCAAAGACATAATTTTAGAGCACTGATCACACTTCTTAAAGCCACTGCTAGCCATGGGGAAAAAAAGTACCCCTGCGAGGTCAAAGACTCTCTGGGCTGCCAGTTGGAAAAGGCGCAAAGACACCAGAAAAAGAAAGAATGAAAACTACAAAAATAGACCTGAACTTGATGCCTAAGCAATGAAGTCGGGTGGTGGGAAGAGTACTGACGATACCGGAGGCGAATATGAAACTCTGAGAAAAAAAAATCAACTTTATCTGGGGACAAGCCAGACAAATCTCTGAAGGGCTCCGTGGAAAAAAGGAGACTGAGCAAGATGGCACCCTTGGACAGGAAGGGGACCACGCATGCATGGTGGCATCTCCCAAAGGCTTTCTTTGAAAGCTGGGGGATACTTCCGCGAGGGTTCTGTTGATGCTGACGTCACCCATATGTGAGGACTGACTTCCGCTTGATCCTGGAGAATCTAGGTTGTAAGTACCTAGCAGTTTCTGCAAAAGCCACGGGTTCCACAATGCTTGTATTAGGGCAATCAGTGGATATCCCGGGTCCCCTTTCATAATGGTTTATGGACCTTTCCTCCAGGAACTTGTCCAAACCTTTTTTAAACCCGGCTACACTAACAGCTTTTACCACATCCTCCGGTAACGAATTCCAGAGTTTGATTACACGTTGAGTGAAAAAATATTTTCTCTTATTAGTGTTAAATAGGTTACCCTGTAGCTTCATTGTACGTCCCCTAGTCTTTCTATATTTTGATAGTGTAAACAATTGATCTACGTTTACCCGTTCCACTCCATTCATTAATTTATAGACCTCTGTCATATGTCCCCTCAGCCGTCTCTTTTCCAGGTGCTCCATTTCTTGCAATACAACCGTTTCATCAATTGCCCTCCATCATAGCACCTACATAAAACCCAAAGAGAAGTATTATCGTCGTATTGAGCATAAAAAACATTCTGTGTATAATCAGCCATATCTCCTGCCAGTAAATTTGAACATTCCCAAAGGTGTTCTAGAGTGCCAGTCTCTGTCATGCAAGACCAACATAACTTAGGCATTGCCTAGTTTATTCTATAAGATTGGATAGGAGTCCAAAGTGCTCTATGGGCCATAAAGAAGGATTGGAATAGAGATGCAGACTATGAACCATAAACTGGCCATTAGGCTCCAGACAGAGCACTCCCAATTCTCTTTCCCATGCCCCCTGCAATCCACAGTACTCAAAATCATCCTTCTTTCCTGAAGCACCTTGTAAAAGAGATGCTGCCTATTCTTTTCTGCAAATGTAATTGCAAAGTTCCATTAGACTGGACTCCATAGATGTGACCTGGATTGGCCACTGTTGGAAACAGGATACTGGGCTTGGTGGACCTTGGTCTGACCCAGTGTGACATCTCTTATGTTCTTATGTATCTTCAAAAGATTTCATTCGGGTCTTGAGAGTATGCCACAAGTGCGACCACTTAAAACAAAAAGGAAGATTATACTTAAGGCGCAAGCAATGGAAAATCATCATTTGAATGAACAGCTTCAATACCCAGATACCCCTTCTGCATCCAGGTCATCCAGAACCTATTTTTATTTATCTTTAACTTCAGATTGCACCATAAAGGAAACTGCATAGACAGGTGCCTACTAACATCTAAGTAACTAAAGTTCGCTCAACTTGCCTAATCTCTTGCTTAAGCTGAACCAATTCTGCCTTATGAACTTTGTTCTTGGAAACCATAAAACTGATCATGCCCCCTCAAATAGTTGCCATAAATGTGTCTCATTTGACAGTCTGTGATACAACTAACCATTCATTAAAATGGTAATATTCTTCTATAGCCTCTTTAAAATATTTTATAAAAGCTGGGCTCTGCAAAAGATACTGTTGCATCTTTATGAGGGAGCATATTGAGCTTCCTTCCTATGGTTAAGCTGAAGGATATACCTACATGGTCAGAGACCTGTATGCTGTCAATATTCATCCCCTACTTCCAGCAGGAGGCTCTTGGAGATAAAAGAATAATCAGTTCTGCAGTCTGAATAATAAGCATGGGAATAAAATGTAAATTCCTGCCCCATAGGATTATACCCATGCATTACACTCATGTAAGCCAGAATAATTGTCCAGTCTTATCACAGCATATGTTCCAATACACTCTCTTCATTCTAAGCATTATAACTAACTTATTGTTTCTTTCCCATTCTCTACCTGTTATCTGATTACTTATGAGACCGCTTTCTCACAACAAGATCCCATAGTTTGGATTTCCTTTCCACTATTTAAGGAAAAAAATATTTTTAAATAGTTTAAGATTTGAAGACATACCTTGTTGAATTAATCTGCCCAAACTACATTTACAGTTACAGTTTTTTTAAATTTTATATACCATCTATAGCAGTGCAAATAAGCATTAACTCCACCTACTGAGGTGGCCATCAGGTGATCCTGCACTAATGCAGTTAGCATGCGGTGTGAACTCAGTGCTAACTGCATAGAGCACACCATGCCCACTCTCTGCCCCAGCCCACCCACTCATGACCCTAACCTGAGTTAGGCAGCGTGGAAACCGTTCCACGCTATCATGGCCCTGCGCTAGCTGGAAATGCATGTCCCAACATGCATTCAGGGCACACCAGAATACACGTTGTCAGTTAACATCCTTTAGTAAAAGACCCTCTATGACTCTGGGAAAGATTCCATCTTAATCTCGCTCAATCTAATAACAATAACAATAATAATAATAATCAAATAGTGTTAGCTTGACTTGCGCCCTTTGGAATCTCAGTTCCTGTACTAAGTTGGTTTAGGCCTTTCCTTATACTGTAGATGGGTCTTATTTCATCTCTTGGCAACCCTCCTCTTCAGTATCAAAACCTATGTTGAGCCCCCAGGGATCCATTTTATCACCCACTCTTTTTGATGTTTTTCTGTCTCCTTTATTCACATTATAGCAAAGTCAAGGGACTGTTATTTTTTCTTATGCAGGCAACATCCAAATCCTTTTTTCTGTTGATCCTTCTAACTGAGATTTTATACCCTTGAATCAGTGTGTAGACTCTCCTGCTGAATGGCTTGAAGCCCATAAATTAAAACTGACTACAAATAAAACGAAAGCTATTTGTTTCCCATGTGGCTTCACCATTCCCTCCACTCATCCTTCAATTCAAAATTCTGCTTTAACTATCAAAAATGCTGTCAAAAGCCTGTTACCCTGGACTCCAGTCTGACCTTTGAGCTTTATATTTCATCACTTGTTCACTCTTCTTTCTTTTCTTTGAGAAAAATCAAAGCCATTCTCTCTATAATCGAGCAACAGGATCTCTTATGCCTCATCTATTCTTCAATCCTTAATAAGGTAGATTATTGTAATTTGCTTTGGCTGGAGTGGCAGCAGGACAACTTAAAAAAATTCAAACCTTCAAAACACTGCAGTTAGGCTATTATATGGATTAGGTCAATAATCTCATATTACTCCACTCTTATGGGAACAACATTGGCTGCCTATAGTGTACAGACTTCAGTTTAAAATAATTCTGTTTTCCCATTGGGCTTATTTTTCTGGTCAACCTCCTTATTTAGTCACCTTGTTAGCTTCACACATATTGCTTCATTCTGTTTATGCATCTCACCATTCACTTCTGTTTATCAATTCCTTGGGCCTTTCAAAGTGAAATTACCCACAAGTCTTCCTTCTCCTACCTGGCTTCCCTTTGGTGGAATGGACTTCTCCCAAAGAACAGAAGCAAAATAATTACTCAAAATTTAAAATAGCCTTAAAAATATATATGCTCCGGTGTGCTCTTGCAGATTATTGTTGACTCTGAAATGCAGTGGGCATGCCACTTGGGATGTCCTGGCCAAGATTTGGGTGCCTGTTTGATCAATTCTATTTTTGTCTGAACAGAGTTCTCCCTCCCTTAAGATTAGTATTACCTTGTGTGGTGCTTCCTTTTTCTTTGATTTAAGTATGGCTGGGTTTTTTCCTTTCCTTTAGTTACCTTTTTATTGATCTCTTGGCCTGTAAAGCGAGGTTATTTACTTGTAAAACGTAATTACTCACCTGTAACAGGTGATCTCCGGGAACAGCAGGAATTTAGTCTTCACATATGGGTGACATCGGTATCAATGGAGCCCGTGCAGGAATGCTCCCCAGTGTCCAATAGGAAAGCTTTTGGGAGCATCCCACTGCACCTGCAAAGCTGCCTTCCCACCTTTCCAGCTCTCCCTCCTCAGTTGAGTTTGTAGCTGAGATAAAAGGAGAGAATGAAAAGAAGACCTACAACTCCTAGGGGAGGAGGGTGGGTTGTGAAGACTAAATTCCTGCTGTTCCCAGAGATCACCTGTTACAGGTGAGTAACTATACTATCTCCAGAAACAAGCAGGAATGTAGTCTTCACATATGGGACTCCCTAGCTTGGAGATGCCAGAGAGATGACCTCAGGGTCAGCTGTGGACCAAACAGGCATGAGTAGAGAGGTCATGTGTCCTCCAAGGATGTCTGGTATCGAAACCCAGGACGGAGGTTAGGAGTTATTCTAAATCTGAAAGAGATGCTGGAGAACAGCTTGGCCAAACATGGCATCCCAGCGGGAGTCCTTCTCCAGGCAATAGTGAGCAGCAAAAGTGTGGACAGAAGACCAAGTTGCTGCTTTGCAAATCTGATCAACAGCTACAGAGTATAGATTTGCCATAGAGGCAACCATAGCTCGAACATTATGTACAGTGACGTGGCCCTCGAGAGAGAGTCCTGCCTTTTCATAAGCAAAGGAGATGTAGTCTGCTATCCACTTGGAGATTCTTCATTTGGATACTGGCAAACCCAGCTGACTTGAATCAAAGGAGGTGAAAAGTTAGGAAGCTTTTTGGTGCTCTCGAGTTCTCTGGAGATAAAAAGCCAAGGCACACTTGCAATCCAGATTGTGGAGGGCAGAATGAGGTCTAGGGAAAAAGACAGTAAGGTAGACTGACTGTTTTAAATGGAAGGGCGAGACCACCTTCGGCATAAAGTGAGGATGAGTTCTAAGGACAACCTTATCATGGTGGAATTGTGTATAAGGAGGGTCAGCCTCCAAAGTCTGGAGCTCACTAATGCGCCTTGCTGAAGTGAGGGCAATAAGGAAGATGACCTTCCACCTGAGAAACGTCAGTGAAGTAGTGGCTAGAGGTTCAAAGGAAGGCTTGAGGAGCTGTCCTAGAACAACATTAAGATCCCATGCCACTGGAGGGGGCTTAATGGGAAGTTTAGTTAATAGAAGACCCCTCATGAAGTGTGCTACTAGCAGCTGAGAAGAGATGGGCTGGCCATCTAAGGGCATGTAAGAGGCCGCAATTGCACTTAGATGTACTCTTACCAAATTGGTTTTGAGTCCAGAAGAAGATAGATGGAGAAGATACTCCAGTAACGCCGCCACCAGAGCTGAGAAGGAGAAGATCCCTTTGAGAACACAAGAGAGAAAATCTACGCTATTTGAAGGTGTAGGAGCGCCTGGTGGATGGCTTCCTAGAAGCTAACAGAATGTCCTTAACCTCCTGGGAAAGGTTAATGTCCTGGAAGGCTAAGCCATCAGCAGCCATGCTGTGAGATGGAGGGACTGCAAATTGGAATGGAGCAGCATCCCCTCCTGAGAGAGAAGATCTGGAGCAGACCCCAGATCTACGGGTTGAGCCCGAGACAGAAGTAGAAAGAGAGGGTAGCATGGTTGACATGGCCAACATGGGGCTATGAGTATCATGCAGCCCTTGTCTCTCTGGAGTTTGGAATTAGGGGAATGGGAGGGAAGGCATATAGGAAGCCTTGCCTCCAGTGGAGGTGAAAAGCATCTGCTTATTGGCTGTGCAATGCAGGAGTACTGGTGCAGAGGTGAGGGAGCTTGGGATTCTGAGGACTTGTGAACAGGTCTATCTCTGGAGTCCCCCAGATTTGAAAAATGTGAGAGACTTTGTTTGCATGAAGATACAACTTGTGGGGGAGAAGGACTCGACTTAGATTGTCCACTAAGATATTGCGTTTGCCCAGAAGATACACCACATGGAGGTGAATGCGATGCTGTATGGCAAAGGACCAGAGATGTAGAGCCTCGCTGCAGAGGGTCCAAGAGCTTGTTTAGGTAGAACATAGCCACTTAATTTTCCGTCTGGACTAGAACTGTGCGGTCTCGAAGGTGGTCCTGGAATACTTTCAGAGCATTGTGAATGTCTCTGAGTTCCAGCAGATTTATGTGACGTTGTGACTCCTGACAAGACCAGAGTCCCTGAGTGGAGAGAGTGTCCAGATGAGCTCCCCAGCCCAATCTGGACGCATCCGTTGTTAGGTTACATTGATGTGCTGGCATCTGAAAAGGTAACCCTACCAGGAGATTTTCTGGGGATTGCCACCACTGGAGAGACAAGATTAGGAAGGTAATGACTGCTATTTTATCTCCCAGGCGACTCAAAGCCTGAGACCACTGGGATGCCAGTGTCCTTTATGCTGTGCGCATATGTAGATGAGCATATGGAACAACGTGCACCGTTGATGCCATATGGCCTAGAAGCTGTAGCATTGCTCGAGCAGTGAGAACGTTTTTGAGGCATGCCTGAGATGCTGATTGAGTCGAGCGCAGCAGTTGGGGCAGAAATGCTCTTGATTGTTGAGTGTCTAGTAGAGCCCCTATAAACTCTAGAGTTTGAGAGGGGATGAGTTGGGACTTTGGAAGATTTATTACAAATCCCAAGTATTGTAGCATCTGCATTGTACGCGAGAGGGATAGGCTGGCGTCTAGAGAGGTGCTTGCTCGAATAAGCCAGTCGTCTAAGTAAGGGAAGACAAATATCCCTAGACTCCATAGAAATGCAGCCACTACCGCATTTTGTGAAGACTCTTGGGGCAGAGGCGAGGCCGAAAGGCAGGACTCTGTATTGATAATGTCTCCCTTGAAACATGAAGTGCAGGAACTTTCTGTGCTGTGAATGAATAAGTATGTGAGTGTATGCTTCCTTTAGATCTAGAGAACAGAGCCAGTCCTGACTCTGGAGATAGGGGAGAAGGGTTCCTAGGGAGATCATTTTGAACTTCTCCCATAATCGGTACTTGTTCAGTTCTGAAAGGTCCAGAATGGGCCTGTACCCTCCTGTTTTCTTTGGAATGAGGAAGTATGGAGAATAAAAGCCCATTCCTTGTTGGGATGGTGGAACCTTCTCTATTGCACTCTGCAAGAGAAGAGAGGTAACCTTTTGAAGCAACAGAACAGTGAGAGGGGGTTGAGAACTGAACTCTCTTGGAGGAGTCCAGAAGGGTAGGTTTTGTAGATGAAGCTTGTACCCCTCCCATACTATGGACAAAGTCCACTGCTCTGATGTGATAAGATACCAGCTGTGGGCAAAGTGACAGAGTCTGTCAGGGATGTGGACGGGATCTGGAATCTCCAAAGGCAGAAGTGCTATGTTCTCTAGAAAGGAGTCAAAGACCCAGGGGAGGCTGGGTCTGCTGAGATGGCTGTGATTTAAGAGTATGAGCCTTCTTTTTCTGCTTTGATGGTTGCTGCCCCTTGTGAGGAGCATGATGTTGACACTGAACAGCAGGAGTATAAGAAGGATAGTACTTATTTTTATTGAAAAAAGCTTTCTTTGCTGCTTTTTTCAAAACTGGGTTGGTAGCAGATCTAGATAGCCTATTGAGGGTAGTGTTCTCAGATTCTAACTGAGAGGCCTTGTCTTGCAAATCCTTGCCAAAAAGGTTTTCACCGGTGCAAGGAATATTACCCAGCTTATCTTGAACCCATTGTTCAAGATCCAATGCCTGAAGCCAAGAAATCCTGCGTGCACCGATGCTGATGCACTCAAACAGTCAAAAGTTGCTCTGTTAACAAACTTTGAAACATTCTGAGCATGTTTTACAAGAGTGAGATAATCTGCTCTCTTGTCATTGGGGAGAAGAGGAACCATTAACTCCAATTCCTTAGCCACCTCTCTAAGGAACATACCCATATAGAGCATTTAGGAACTGATCCTGACCGATAACATGGAGACCTGAAAGCAGCGTCAACCAAAGGTGTCGAGGGTTCACGATTCCCTACCTAAAGGGTTCGAGGAATGTGTCTTAGCACTCTTTATTTGACGCATTGCCGATTCTATCACCATGGAATGGTGCAGCAATTGCGTCTTTTGGAAACTGGGACACTCTGGGTACCCGGTACATGATATCGAGTTGCCAGGTATGGGGAGAAATGGTAAGGGGTGTCTCCCACATACGAAGCATAAGGTCATGAAGTATCCAATGGATAGGGAGCATAGCAGCCTCCTTCGGGACTGCAGGGTATTGAAGAATTTCGAGTTCTTTGGCCCTAGGCTCTTTCTCCGATGTCACTGTTATGGACAGACCCCTAGCAACATTGCAAATAAAGTCTTGAAAAGCATGTCCTCTGATGGGGACATGTGACATTGCGGAGACGGAGATGGGTCTTCCGGGATAGTTCTCATGTTCTGGGTATTGACCGATTCATCATCCGATGAAGACTCAAAGTATCGATGGGCAGGGTGTTCCCGCTCTGCACGATCTTGGGACCGAACAAAACCAGTAGTTGAGGCTTGCGGTGCTGGAACCTCGGTACCGGAAATGGATTTGAGGACTGGCATGGGCAGTAACGTGGAAAGCGGCACAAAAGTCGATGCGGGTTGTATCGGTACAGGAGCTGGTACCGACACCTGCGGAACTGACTGTAAAGGTTTTACTGGTACTGAGGCTGCTAGTAAGGCCACTAAGCTCCACTCGATAGCCAGGATATGTTGATCCATGGAGCTTGCTGATGCTTGGGTATCGGTACCGGAGTTGTGGGCCACAATCCCAGAGCATGGCACCAGGAGCTCTCCAGAGGTGGAGGCCTTAGGAGCATCCTGGGACCCCACTAAGGCTTTGGAGGTTGTTTGGCCAGTGTCCCCCTCCCCTCCAGGGCAATGCCCGAGGCATCTCGATGCTTAGAAGGAGATCTACCCTTGGAGGGCCGGCCAGCCTTCGATGAAGACTTAGGTTTCGATATCTGAGATCCTTAGGAGGAAGATGAAGCTCTCGATGACGTCGATGCTAAAGATACTGCATCGGAGGCAAAGAGGGTGCCCAGCTTTGCAGCTTGATTCTATAGGCCTCTCTTTGTCATCTTCCTACAAAGAGGACATTCTGACGGCTGATGATCAGGCCCTGAGCATTTTGGACACCAGTCATGGGTGTCTGTGGCCCAAATGGTACCGCCACATTTAAAACACTTCTTAAAACCACTGGATGGTTTTTCCATTTTGTCTGTGACAAAAGGGAAGGCCAAAGTCTAAGATGGCATCAATGTGCCTGAAGGAAGAAAAGTTCTTTCCCTCACAGAATTTGTTTTTTAAGAAAGAAAGAAAAGCACCGATGGGAGTCAGTACCAGCGTCGACGGGAAGGCAGACACAACCACAAAAAAATATGAAAAAGACAAATTTTCTGCAGTGACAGGAATTGCTTCTTGTCAGCTCTGTGAAAAACGAAGAACTGAGGAGGGAGAGCTGGAAAGGCGGGAAGGCAGCTATGCAGGTGCAATGGGATGCTCCTAAAAGCTTTCCTATTGGACGCTGGGGAGCATTCCTGCACAGGCTCCGTCGGTACTGACGTCACCCATATATGAAGATTACATTCCTGCTTGTTCCTGTAGATTGGGGATTCTCTGTGGACAGCAGGATAAGTCAGCCACACATGGGTGACGTCATTCGATGGCGCCATGGACAGAAGTGCTCTCCAATAGCTCAGAAGCATTGTGGAACCTGTGTCCCTTGGGGAAACTGCTAAGTACATATGACCTAGATTGGCCACTGTTGGAAACAGAATACTGGGCTTGATGGACCTTGGTCTGACCCAGTATGGCATATCTTATGTTCTTAGAAGAGTCTAGAAGACTCTTCTGAGCATGTGCCAGTCACTCCACCACAGTGCCCGCCCCCTTTCTACCACAGTCTATTCTATCCACCCGGCCATGCAGACAGATTCTATCCTAGAGCTTTCTATCGAGAACGGTTTTTACCTTGTGTGGTTCTTCCTTTTTCTTTGCTTTAAGTATGGTTGGGTTTTTTCCTTTCCTTTAGTTACCTTTTTATTGATCTCTCGGCCTGTAAATTGCCTTGCTGTCTACTACAAAAGGCAATTCATCAAGTAAATAAACATAAATATAAGAAGATCCCTGTGTTCAGGGCTGGATTTAATATTACAGCGTCTATATGCAAAGGACTGGATGTGGGGAGATTTTCCTCAAAAATCAAACAGCGGTGGTGGGAGCCTTCTGAAGTTGATACCCTAGTGAGGGTAGCCTGCATGGAGCAGCAGTTGCAACTCAAAGTAAAAGAATAGAGTGGGGATAACCCGCACGGAGCAATAGTTGCAACCCTAAACACCTTGCTGGGCAGACTGGGTGGGCCTTGTTGGTCTTTATTTGCTATCATTTATTATATTACTACATAACTTTGTTAGATACGTGCCTATGTTTCCTGTGTCTTCCAGTGGTGCTGAGCAGGATGGTCTAACACAGCACAAATTCTTATCAGTGTGAAATGTTGAGATCTGATGGGAAAGGTAGGAAGACATTTGGGATGGGATCTGGGTGGTTTTGCAAGTTTATGTACACCAGTAGCTATGGATAATTCTTCCATTGGATAAGTTCAGTATCCACAGCTTCCAAAGAATCCTGTTTTCTCCAAGACTGATATCAGAACTTGGACACTAGCAGCTCTTGGGGACTGTATTCCAGACTCTGATTGTGTTCCATGAGCTGCAGCAAACAACCTGTCCTTATGTACTCACCAGCTGATGGAACTCTTTCTATTTTTAAATGGAATACATTAGGATGCTTCACAGGACACAGGCACAGGATCAGTCTTGTTTGCAATGGCGTGGACACCGGCTTTGACTCAGAAAGTTGAATGCTTACAGTATTTTGTTTACTTTGTTCTGATCTGCATGACCAGCCAGCTTGACTCAATACCCCCACAGTCTCCCCAAGTGACTGCCACTCTTCTCCCCTTTCTGTCTTTGGCAATGACAGTGACTCCACTTGCAAGCTGCTGAAGCGCCTTGTGACTCCTGCCAACCTCAAAGGTCACAAGTTCTGCAGATGGAAGGGCATGGACTGGAAGAGACAGGTGGGGCAGATGCAGAGAGTAGCTGGCACACTAGCTCAGCTGTCTGGTTTGCTTGTCAGACTGATTTGCAGAGGTCGCGGGATCTGAGTAACTATACCTGGAGCCAGCTCTCTATCAGTAACTGCTATCCACTTCCTAACCCTTCTGTATCCCTTTTTTTCTTCTTGCCACTGTAGCTCAGCTCCGTATTCTCGGTTCCATCTTCTTTTTTCTGCCTCTTCACTTTTCTCATTCAAAAAAGTGTGGAATAACATAAAGGATCCACAGTGGCAAGAAGATGGAAATGGAAACAAATTTGATGTAACCTGCATGATGCAGCAGTTACAACCCTAAACAGGGGATTACATCAGAACTCCCAAAAGCAGGGAGGTAATTGTACATTGTGGCAATTAGGACCCTACCACAACGGAAGTACGATTGCATCATGGCTATGAAAAAAACACGAGGAAGCCAACATTGGTGGATTTGGTCATGCTTGGAAATGACATGAGAAGAGAGCTGAAAGAACAGGAGGAAGACATGGGCAAGAGGGAAGTTGGCGTTAGATTTTGCTTAGAATTTTTATATGCACATCTACCAAGAGTGCAAATCTATACTAAGCATGCAGGATAAACCATTTCGGTCTTTATTTGTTTGTTGCATTCTCTCTCTTTTCCACACATTGTGGGAATTTTCAGAATGCCAAAAAAAAGGCAATGTGACTCCTGCTCAAAGCTGAACATTTCTAATTTGTCCAAGCAACCCCTACAGCGAAGGAGGTTGACCTTTTTCCTGCTCTGGGGACCCTTAATTTGAACTTATGCTACTGATCCAGATGGATAATGTGACTCTAATTCAGATCCCCTTTATGGTTAGAGCTATGTATATGTGTGTGTGAAAGACAGAGTGTGTGTGTTGCGTGTGCTATATATGAGTTCTGTATGTGTATAATGCAGCATTTATGTCTATGTCTATGTCTATGGGAAAGATGTACATATCAGGGAATGTGAGGTGTACAGGAAGCATGCAGGGGGAACGTAAGAGGAGTGTGGAAGTGCTGATGGACTGTTTGGGGTATCCATGGATGCAGGGGAGTGTGAGGGAGAGGAGGAAGTATGTGCATAGAGGGGTATTATTTCTATGGAAGTGTGGGGGAAGGAGAAAGTATAAGGGAGCACGCTCTTTATTCACCGCGCTTCTCTCGGGAGGTCGCCATGGAGCCCAGTACTTGCAGATAGTCCCAAGCTGAGGATGCGGAATCCAACAGAGCCCCCAAACCTGGGCCTGCAGTTTCTCCACCCAACCCTCCGGGAGAAATACAATGCCCCTGTAGGTGTCAAAACGGGTGCTCAGATATTCCAAGGACTGTGAGGGCCGCGGTTGGCTATTGTGGAAGTTCACCACCCAACCAAGTTCCTGCAGACAGCAAACGACTGCCTGCATCTTGCCCAAGATCAGCCAGTTGTCCAGATAAGGGTGGACCAGCACTCTTCGTTTGTGAAGATGGGCAGCCACGAACACCATGACCTTGGTAAAGACCCATAGCGCCATGGCGAGGCCGAAGGACGCCACCTGAAACTGGAAGTGCCCCCCTGTGCACCACAAAGTGGAGGAAACACTGATGCTCCAGTCACACCAGAATGTGCAAATAAGCCTCTGTGAGGTCCAAGGAGGTAAGAAATGTATCTTGGCACATCGCCACAATCCTGGACTGCAAGGTTTCCATGTGAAAACGCAGCACTCGAAGAGCCTTGTTGACCCATTTGAGATCTAGAATAGGGAGCCATTTGGTACCACAAAGTAGATGGAGTACCTACCGAGGCCCCAGTCAGCCCTCTGAACTGGCACCACCACTTCGAGCTGCAGTAAGCGCTCGAGCATCTCCTCCACTGTGCACCCCTTCTGGGTCGATCCGCAGGGGAGAACATGAAGAGATCTGACAGTGGCCGGGGGAACTTGAGGGTGTAGCCCTCATGAATGGCCTTCAAGACCCAGGTGTCCAATGTGATCTGGGCCCAGGAGGGAAGGAAGTGCTGTAGGCAACCACCCACTGGGGCACCCAAACCTTCAATGGGAGGGCTTGGCAACAGCCGGGACAGCAGGGATGAATCCCCGCCCCCTGGGCCCCACCTTGAAAGGACGAGCACTGCTGCAGGAAACGAGTCTGCTGGGTATTTCCCTCCCCCTCCCTCCCTCCCGAGAGGGCCAGAAACTCTGAAAGCTGCCGCTGTTACCCTAGACCGGGCCACCTCTACCCGCCTTGGGCTTATCCTCTGGCAGCCGAGGGACCTTGAACTCCCCCAAAAAGCAGCTTGCCTGAAAAGGGGAGTTTAGTGAGCTTTGTCTTGGAAGCCATGTCAGCTGACCAATTGCACAACCATAAGAGGCGGTGAGCTTCCACCACTGTGGCCATACTCTTAGACACCTGCAAAAGGTCATAAAGCAAATCCACCAGGAAGGTGGCCCCAGACTCCATCTGGGCATCCGCCAACTGACCAGCAACACCCGTTGCCTCCTGCAGTCCCTGCAACCAGCAGAGACAAGCACGGGCCACATAGGCCCCCACAGATAACGCCCTACAACCCCAGGGCAGACACTTCAAAGGCTTGCTTGAGCAATGCTTCTAAGTGCCGATCCTGTGGGTCCTTGAGGGTCACATCCCCCTCCACAAGAATGGTGTTTTCTGTGTGACCGCTGTCACCATGGCATCCACCTTAGAGGGACGCAGCTTCTCCTTCTCCTCAGCTGAGCCTCCCTTTATGAGCCAGTCATCCAGGTAGGAAAAGATAAAGGCCCCCTGGAGGCAGAGGTGTGCTTCGACCACCACAAGACACTTTATGAAGACCCTTGGTGAGGTGGCCAACCCAAAAGGTTGTGCTCTCCCCTGCCACGAACCGAAGTTATTTTCTGGGGTTGGTATGGATCAGGATGTGTGTGTAGGCATCCTTTAGATCTAAGGAGCATAGCTAATCTCCCTACTGGAGGAATTGCAGCAGTGTTCGAAGGGAGAGCATCTTGAACTTCTTCCTTACCAGAAACCTGTTCAGCTCCCACAGGTCCAGGATGGGCCTGAGGCCCTCTGTCCTCTTGGGGATGAGTAAATATATAAAGTAGAAGTCGGTGCCCCAGAGAAGTTTTGGTACTGGCTCCACCACTCTGTCTTGGAGTAGGCCTGTGAGCTCAGTGAGGAGCAGGGTCTGGTGAAGGAGTCTTATGGGCTTACCTGGGAAGTACGAGGGTGGCGCCTGCTGTAGGAGGAGGAGGTAGTCCTCCCTGACCATTTGTAGCACCCAAGTATCGGTGGTGATGGCGGACCACCTGTGGGCTATAGGAGACCTCCTGGGGAAGAGGAGGTCATGCCCAGGGAGTCAAAAGCTCCCCCAGGCTGTGCTGGGGCTGGCGCCTGGGACTTAGGGGTCTTTTGCTTATGGGGGCCATGCCCCTGTTCTTTGTGCTGTTAGCCTTGCTGCAGGACTGAGAAGGCCTGATGTACTGCCAAACCACCCCCTTTCTTCATCGAGAAGAAGGGTTTCTTCCCTGGGGCCTTCTTATGAGGCTGCACCAAGGTCTTCTTCGAGAGTCTGGTTCTCGTTAGGAACTCTCTCTCTATCTCTGCAGCTTTTTCTGCCATGGGTTTCCCAATGAAGTTCTCTCTGATGCAGGGGACATCAATAAATTTGTCCTGAACCCATTGTTCTAGGTCAGACGACTGCAGCCATGCTTGGTGTCATGCCCTGATGTCTGCGGCAGCCACCCTGGCCGAAGACTCAAAGACATTGTAGGCTGCTCGAGACAAGAACTTCGAACATTCTTTGATCTCTGAGGCCAGAGACTTAAATCTCTGCAGGAGCTCCCCGTCGAGGCCTGCCCAGAATCCACCGAGCTCCCTCGACAGCTCCTTGAAGTACATGCTGGTAGGACTGTATCCAGCAAGTCAGCATCGAGCCCTGAAAGACCTTCTGGCTGAGGGCATCGAGGGTCTGGGCCTCCCTGCTGGGTGGTACTGAAGAATGAGTTTTTTGGTTCTTGAGCCTGTGGATGACTGACTCAGCGACTATCAAGTTGTGAGGGAGTTGGGTCTTCTGGAACCCAGGGCTTCAGTGAACTCGATACATGGAGTCAAGTTGCCTGCTGACAATGGACACTGACATTGATGTTTCCCACATCCAAAGGAGGAGGTGCTCAAAGATCAGAGGGACCGGTACCGTAAGGGTCTCCTTAGAGTGGGCCTCGTACTGGAGAATCTCCAGTTCCTCCATGCGCAGGTCTTCCTCAGCCTCTGTCTCGATGATGAGTGCCTTAGTCGCATCTTGCACAAAGTCGAGAAAGGCAATATGCTCAGGTGGGGAACGGCATCAGGACATTGGGGGAGATGGGTCCGAAGGCACGTCTCGATGACACTGAGTGTTCGGGGACTCCTCGTCCTTGGTCTCCTATTTCGACTCATAGTCCGAGTATGAGTCTGAGACCCCATGATCCCCATGGTCGAGGTCTGCGCCAGACGGTCTGCGACCTCCAGAGGATCTGCAGTCTGAGCCTTGGGTACTCACCAGAGAGGACCAGTGTCCTGAGGAATGGGATCAGGACCTTGTCCGGAGACGTTGGGTCATTCGAGGTGGGTGGTACTTGAGGACTGGCTCGATGTCGAGGGTCCCATCATCAGGGCAGATAAACTGGACATAAACACCTGCTGCCACGAGGGCAAAGATATTGCTCTCTAGGGCCGCCATCCTGGTCTCCATGCCAGTTGGCTCCACAGCCTTCGACACGGGCACTGAAGATTTTGGGCCCAGCATCGGTACTGTCGAGGGGGAGTCCTCAACAAGGATGGCTTTGGATGCCCGAGGCCAATCGGCAGGTGCCGACAACTCCTTGTGGGGCAGCTTGTGAGGCCGCTCCCACGCCGACTATTCAGGCTCACTCGGGGATTTCAGGTCCTGGAGTGGGATTTCTCCTTCTTCCCGGACCTGCCCTCTAAGGCAGTCTTCGAGGGTTTTGACTTCTTACGCTCCACCTCCGGGGATTTCCTCTCGGAGGAACTATGGTTACAAAACCGAGGAAGCCCAGGCTTCGCGGGCACTGAGGTACCAGAGGGGGCCCTGGAGCGTGGTGTCACCGGAGACTCTGGCGCAGAATCGGACTTTTGGAAGAATTTTTCCTGCTGCTGGTGATGGCTCTTTAGGGCCTTTAGGGTCATAGTTCTGCAGAGTTTGCAGTCCAAATCATTGTGTTCTGGGCTGAGGCACCGGAGGCAGCAGTCAAGCGGATCGGTGAGGGACATCATTTTGCTGCACCAATCGCACTTCTTGAAGCCACTGGAGGCCGTCAGAAAAAAAGGGGGTCCCTGCCACCCGGCAGGGATCCAAGGCCTTCAGCCCGAAAAGGGTCCAAACGCCAGTCGAAAAACACCTTGAGGTAAAAAAGGAAAAAAACAAAGGAACGAACCTGAGGAGCGACATCAAGGCAAGCTGGCTCAGGGGTGGGAAGGAACCGATATGCAAACCAGACAAGAATGTATTAAAAAATCATACTTTTTCTGGTGGAAACTGGACAGACGTCCGGAGGGCTCTGTGGAAAAAAGGAGACTGAAGCAAGATGGCACTCTTGGGCGGGAAGAGGACCACGCATGCGAGGTGCATCTCCCAAAGGCTTTCTTTGAAAACCAGGGAGATGCTTCCACAGGGCTCCATCATCCATATGTGAGGACTGACTTCCTGCTTGTTTCTGGAGAATGTTGTTCACACAGGGCTCTGCGCTTCAGGGGGCCCCACGCCAACTTCATGCCACAAATGCTGTCCGATTCCCACCCATTTGCAGGTCCAGTCCACACATGGCCCTGTGCCTGCCTGACTGGCTTCAGAGGGAGCCAGGGAGGCCTGAAGCCCCAGCTTACCCTGCACAGTCACCGGAGTGAAGAGCAAAGTTTTCCTTCACTCTGGAAGCTGTGTTCTCTTGCAGCCCGCTTTGCGCTGATTGCCGGGAGGTTGAAGGATAGTTCCTGTTTCATGCAATACAAGAAATGCCCTGTAATCTCCCAGCACTCTGGCAGCTGTGCAGAGGTGAGCTGGGGCTTTGGGCCTCCCCAGCTCCCTCTGAAGCCAGTCAGGCAGGTGCGGGGATCTTTGGGGGTGTGTGGCCAGGACTGATGGAGGGGTGAGGATAGGACTGGAAATGGGATGACTGGGGGAGCTAGGATTGCAAATGGCTGATGGGGGGCTTGGACTGGAAATAGGGGGCTAGGATAGGACTGGAAATGGCTGATGGGGGGGCTAGGACTGGAAAAGGGCTGATTGGGGGGCTTGGACTGCAAATGGGGCTACGATAGGACTGGAAATGGCTGATGGGGGGCTAGGACTGGAAACGGGGGGCTAGGATAGGACTGGAAATGGGCTGATGGAGGTGCTAGGATAGGACTGGAAATGGCTGATGGGGGGATAGGACTTGAAATGGGCTGGTGGGAGGGCTAGGATAGGACTGCAAATGGAATGATGGAGGGGCTAGGATAGGACTGGAAATGGCTGTTGGAGGGCTAGGACTGGAAATGGCTGATGGGGGGGGCTAGGATAGGACTGCAAATGGCTGATGGGAGGGGGCTTGGACTGGAAATGGCTGATGGGGGGGCTAGGATAGGACTGCAAATGGCTGATGGGAGGGGGCTTGGACTGGAAATGGCTGATGGGGGCTAGGACTGGAAATGAGCTGATGGAGGGGCTAGGATAGGACTGGAAATGGCTGATGGGGGGGCTAGGACTGGAAATGGACTGATGGGGGGATGGGAGAATAGGACTAGGAGAGAGCGGATGCTGGGAGGGGCTGGAACTAGAAGGGAGCTGATGTTGGGGGAGGACTAGAAGGGGATGGGGCTGAGGGAGTGAGGAAGGAGAGGGGAAAAGGTATTTTGTGTGGGAGGAAAGAAAAATCTACGATTGGCCGGGTAATGGGAGAGTAAGTGGGGAATGAGGATGGAAGGACAAACTTTGAGTGGAGGAAAAAGGAATAAAGAAAGAAATGGAGGAAAGAGCAAAAAGGGAAAGTTCAGTATGTTCAAGCAAATGTAGAGAGAGAATGGAAGAAACTAGAAGAGAGAAGAAAGGACAAATGGACAGCAGACAATGGAGAGTTAGCAGAAGACATGAAAAAAACAGAAGAAAGTGACTGGAGCAATTGCAGCTGAAAAATAAAATGCCCAAACAACAAAAGGTAGAAAAATACTTTTTTATTTTGAATTTATTAATTGGAATATGTCAGCTCTGGGAAATGTGCATCGCTAACATCTTTATATTTTGTTTAGTACAAGAGGAAATTAATTTATAGTTTTATTTCTCAAGTGTTGTACATTTCAAATTTGGCATTTGGGGTTCCCAGTTTATTGTCTTCATATTTCTAAATTGTGATCCCTTGTTCCGTTTGGTGATGGTCTATGTTCTGCATGTGTAACTGAGCTGAGGTATTCTGTTCATGTAGTTTCTATTTGACAGTGCCACTTGTTCTCTTTCCCCAGTAGGAGATGTGATGTTATTCTCTGAGATGTACTGGTTTAATATTTGCAGTGTTGCCTTTTGACAGGTGGGGTTTGGTGCTTTGTGAGTCCTGGTAGTGCTGTTATGATAAGGCAGGTTTGCTATGGGTTCTAAATGTAGAACGGAAATATAAGATCATGAGCTAATGTGTGAAAGTATATTAATGTTGGAAGACTAGCCTTGAGAATTCAAACACTCTCTCGTGGCTTTTACTTCCGTTTTACTCAATTAGTCAAGGCCCCTACCGGAGCTCTAAACGTAGGTAAAAACACCATATAATAGTGTGACCTACACCAAACGTATCCAAAAATAAAGTGCTTCCAATATATTAAAAAATACCCCAAAATTATTACTTATCTATTGTAAATGTTGAGTATAGTCCCCGCAGAGACGTTTATGAGAAACCAATCTCTACCGATGTCTCCAATTTCTGCTCTCGATCCAGATAATTTCATTGTGGAGTGTGGTCCAATTACTTTACATCACCTCCATAAAAATATTGATGTCTCCAATGTCCGCAGTTTATTTCAAACAAGAAGGACACAGTACTGCGTTTCGGGCAAGCCAAACCTAATGCCCTGTTTCAACGCTTCTCCAACTGCAAACACAATATTCTGCCTTGCCTGATTGAATTCTCAAGGCTAGTCTTCCAACATTAATATACTTTCACACATTAGCTCATGATCTTATATTTCCGCTCTATTTTTATGTATGATTATTATGGTATAGAGTAACAGTTATTTTGTATTATGGGTTCTAAATGGGCAGGGTTTATAGTACTTCCTAATGTGCCTGGCAGTTGGCACTAGGGTATAGTAATGTAGAAATTTGATAGTATTTCTTTACCCTCACTGCCCATGCAAATGGTATTTAGACACTCATTAAGAGGCATGTTTACTAAAAGTTAATGAATGCACATTAAGTGTGTTAAGTGCAGGAACACCCATTTATTTCTATTGGCGCAGTGGCACTTAACACACATTAATATTTAGTAAACATGCCTCTAAGTCATTGCCAGAAGAAAAAGGAGGCTTGTGAAGGGCTCCTTTGAAAGCTGCCTAAAATTTTAGATGGACAACATATACATTTTAAAATAAAATAAATTAAATTTATGCAAATAAGGTCCAGTGGATATGCAAATGAGGTCCCACAATTAGTCTCTGCACATGACCCCGCATCACCCTTGGGCCACCCCTATGCATAACCCACTTGTCTGGACAGGACTGAAGGGATGCCCTGGAATTTCTATTAAGAGAATGGCCAATCGGAGAATAGCAGATGCTTCAGCTGCAGCCAAAGCAGAAGGAAATAATATTCTGAATAATCTGTGGAGGAAGTGGGGGACCTCCTTCAACCAACTTGTCCTTCATGTCCACCAGTCACTGGCTGGCACAGTGGTATCACCTGTGGCCTTTCTGACTTGGCCAAAATCTTCCATAGGGGTTAGAGTTCATGATCTGGAAGGGCTAAAAAAGATCAGCATCCCAATTGGTTAAAATGAGGCCTTATTTGCAAAATTAATAGATAAAACCATTGTACATCACGTAGCATGTGATGAGTTGGGTCACCAACTGACACAATTGTTTAGAAAAGACTGATTAAATTCTGCTTTTAGTTCAAATCATTTTTATTGACTTTTCAAATAACAGGAACAAACAACTGCATGAACAATTGCAGACAATTACAGAGCTAACCATGTATCAAGAACAAAAGTGCTGCCGTCTGGCACAAAGGAACCAAACACCCACCTCAATGTAGGCATCCATAGTGCCTCAGTAAAACAATCCCGGTTCTTAGGCACTCACAACACCACTCCCACCCCCCCTAACCCTCCCCCCTCCCACCCACCCAGCAAGCACACAGGGGATACAGGGAGCATGGGGAGTACAACAGATGGGTAAATCACAGGGGCAGAGATACAAAGTTAGAACGATGAATACAAGACGTCACAGTCCTAGGGAGGGGAAACCACCATCCCAGATCAAAGACACCCACTGTCAGACGGCTGCCTGGGTGAGAATCTTCACACTCTTGGCAAGTGCATATTTCTATATGATTTGCAAGGTATTGTGGGCAATGTAGTTCATTCACACCAGACACAGCTGCTGACAATAATTTAGTTGTGCTCTTGGGTAAAGCCAATAAGATATTTATTTATGGGGTTATTTCTCCCAACACAGATATGCTTGGTAGCACATAAAATCAGGTAACTTGCTTTCAGTGTTAACTTGGAAAAACAAAGTCAAAATCAGGAAAACAACAAATGAAAAGCCACAAAGCAAGAAACAAACTGTTCTTTTCAGGTTAACTTCTGATTACTTCCCACATAGATACAGAAGTGATTCTCTCCTAGCTCACAAGCAATTAGGTAAGGCTTAATTGCTAGCAGTTATCCAGCTGAAACCCCTTAGCTGGCTTGCTTTGTACTGTGTGGGTCAAATCTTGCTTCAGGAGCTTTTCTGAGTAGATTAAAGAACAAATTTGTATTTCTTTGTGATGGTTGCTGTACTTTATAACAGAAAGTTACCACCGGAGTTTAGATAGAGAGCAGTCCATATAAACAGGATCCTCATCTGCTATTATTCCCCCTTGTTCAACAAGCATGGGTTCAATATCATGGATTGGCACAGATGAATCTCTCAATGGAGCATTTTCAGGAGAATACTTGTTTCCCTGCTGTCTTTCAAGGTTATAGCTAGGGCATAGATCAGTGTTCATACCTGAGCTTCCATTGCTGCTAGAGTTCCTCTCTATATAGCCTGGCCAGTATGTAGTCCAGTTCTTATGTCCAGCCTTCCAATCCAGATCCCTGGACACTGGATCTCTCTTCACATACCTTCTGGCACAGGTCTTAGGGTCCCTTCCACGTGCAGCCGTCTCCCTCACAGGTAGCGTCTGGAGATTCCTAGCTCTGCAGCACCATTCCTCTGGCTTTCCCCAGTCCAATGGTGTATGCTGGCCCTTGGAATACTTCCCAGTATACGTACTGCTTTGGACTCTTCTAGACCTCTCAAAGGCTTTTCTCCTCTTTCTTCCAGAGGGTCTCTTTCCCTCTCTGTCCGTCCGGTTTGGCTTCTGCTTCTGATGATCCTTCAGATGAAACTGATGATCAAGCTCAAGCTGCTTCTCAGGATAAGGGTGATCATGAAGATGGTCATCTGTAGAATAAACTCTACTCTTATTCTGCTTAGATGAGTGCTCCCCTCTAATACAGCGCAGCTGTGCTGAATCAGGCCTTGCCGTTTGAGATGAGTGTTCCATCCTAGCACAGCGCAGCTGTGCTGAATCAAGCCCTGCCCTTTGCAATGAGTGCTTGGGGATTACCTCATAGCCCTTTTGATTGAACACACGTTTTCTCACTTCAGCTCCTCTCATGGCTGTGGGAAACCTGGTAGTCTTTTATGGCAAAATTCTGTTTTCTCATTTCTACCAGCACTGACAGGTTGCTTGTTCAGAGACACTTCACCTTTTCTATAGCCCCTTCCTGAGCTATGATAAGCTTCCTTATCACACCACTCATTTGCACACCCTACCACCTCAGGTGCCCCCCTACAAGAGTCGCGTTAGACATTCAGTACCACACTGCGCTCTCTCGGGGCAAGGCTATGGATGACAGGAGACCATAAATCTAGGTACCTATCCCAGTGCTGGCCCCCTTGCTGCTTCGCTGTTAACTTTTCCATGTACATCTACTCCACCAAGGCCCGCTCCCACACCAACGCCCCTGGAGGTGCAGGTTCCATCCAGCGATTCAATAAGGCCTTCTTAACCAGCATAAAGCCCCTTTCCAAGAGTCTCCGCTGGACCGGGGTCAGGAGGAGGGTGGAAAAGCCCCACTCATGAAATAAACACACCGTCCGCTTCCAGACTCCCTTTATGCCCAACCAGCCCTCCATCTTTGCACAAGCTTGGGCCCAGAGAGTGCGCACTGAGGGGCATTCCCAAAAGCGATGCATGAGGGAACCTACTTCCCTCTGACACCACACACACAGGGGGGATGGCTGTATGCCTAATTGGTGAGCCCGTTTATCATTAATGTAAGCTCTCCAGAGAAATTTATATTGCATTTCCTGTAGATAAATCCAGAGGGAGCCTTGTTTAATCCGCCCAAACGCATCCTTCAAAAGGTCCACTGTCAGCTCTTCCACCCCATCGCTGCGCCAGCGACTCACCAGTGCCACGAGAGGGGAGTCATCAACCCTCGGGTAAATGAGCTGCCAGTACTCCTGCCTCCCCCTGTCTCTCTCCAGCAGGATCTGCAAGGATTCCCGAGGGGTCCCAACTGTGGCTCCCAGCTCAGCCAGCTCAGGCCCCCAAAGACTACTGAAATAATGTCGCACCTGCAAGTATCCATAGAACTGGTGTTTGGGAAGCTGATAGCGTATTGACAAGGCCTGGAAACTGTCAAGAGACGACTTCCCCGGAATGCACAGGTCCCCCAAGCACAGCAACCCCCGGTCCGCCCAAAATCGAAATACATTATGCTCAGTCCACCCCGGGGGGAAGTCAGGATTCCCCGCCAGGGGGAGCAGAAGCGACCTCTTCGAATTCCAGCCCAGGTGAGAACATAACGCTCGCCAAGCTACCCGAAGGGCACCCATATACACCCCCCCTCCACTCATTTGTAACCCGGACAGGCGCTCCATATGTAACACATAAAGACTGTGATAGGGAGCACAAAGCCAAGCCAACTGTCGTACCGGGGCGCACCCCCCACTTTCCCCTAAAAGACCCCAGAGGTGACGAAGCATGTACCGGAGATTAAATTGTCGGAGGGATGGAAATCCTAACCCCCTTCACCCACCCGCTGCCAAAGAACTTTGAGCGGGATCCGCGCACGTCTACCGCCCCATAAGAAGCCCCGGAGATGGCCCTCCAATCGCTTCCAATCTCGAGCGAGTACCCAGATAGGCAGCATCCGTAGTACATACAACCATCTGGGGAACTCAACCATAGTAAATAAAGCTACCCTCCCCTTCAGGGATGGGGCAACCCCCGCCAGTTCCCGAGCACTTCTTTGGATCTATCAAGCATTCTAGGAATATTGGCCTGGTAGAGGTTTTCGGGTCGATCCGGCAGCCAGATTCCCAAGTATTTTAATGAACCTTCAGCCCACACCAGCGGGAAGGCTCCATTCCAAGACGGCCTTACACGTCTGCCCACATCCAGTACCAGTGACTTGGAAGTGTTAATCTTGAGGCCCGAAAAACTGCCAAAGTCTTCTATGACCTGCAGCCCACGCGCCAGGGAATGCTGCGGTTGAGTCAGACATAAAAGCATATCATCCGCAAAGGCACTGACTTTGAGAGCATCCCCCCCCCCATGTCAACCCCGCCAATCTGCGAGTCGCTCTGAATTGCCCGTAAGAGAGGTTCCAGGGCCAACACAAACAAAAGGGGAGATAGGGGGCACCCCTGACGCGTACCTCTCTCCAACACAAAAATTTCCGAGAAAACACCATTTACACCTACCCGAGCCATGGGGTGAGCATACAAGACTTGAAGCCACTGCAGAAACTCCCCATTGAATCCGAAGCCACGCAGCACATCCCACAAGAAAATCCATGCTACTCTGTCGAATGCCTTTTCCGCGTCTAGACTCACCAAAAGTAGATCTGTTCCCTTGTGCAAGCAGTACTCCATCCCCAGAAGTAACTTAGCAATATTTGTGGCCGCCTCCCTTCCTGGCACAAAGCCCACCTGCCGAGGATCGATAAGCAGCGGTAGTATGGGATTGAGCCTCGCCGCCAAGACCGATGCCAAGATCTTCATATCACAATTGATAAGAGAAATCGGTCGGTACGAGGCCGGATCTGTCAGGTCCTTCCCCGGCTTCAGGAGCACCGTAATGTTGGCACACCGCATATCTCTAGGAAATTCACCCAGCTTCCGGACCTCATCAAACATGACTACCATAGAGGGGGCAAGCCGAGCGGTCAAAATCTTATAATACTCATAACTGAACCCATCAGAGCCCGGGGCCTTATGAGTCTTCTCTCGTTTAATCACCTGCTGAATTTCTTTCACCGTCAACGGCGCATTCAACCGCCGCAAGTCCTCCTCCGCCAAAGCGGGAAGAGGCAGCGAGTCCAGGAAGGCGCGTCCGCTCGCGTAGTCCCGCGGCTCCTCAGTGTATAGACCAGCGTAAAACTGACGAAAAAGTTGCGCTATCTGCGTTGGCTGATGATGGATAGCGCCCTGAGCATCCCGAAGAACAGGGATGAAACGCGTGCCTCCTGGATCCTTAATCAACTTAGCCAGCAATCTGCCAGAACGATTACCATACCGAAAGAATAGGTGCTGGTAGCAGTGTTGGGAATACACCGCTCGCCTCTGAAGTAACTCATTTAGCGTCGCCTGGGCCCCAACACACTCTAACTGTAACTTCCTATCCGCCGTCCTGCTCGACCTGCGTTGTAAGTCCCGCACTCTACACTCCAACATCAACAAGCTACGGTCTAAGTGTTTACGCCGCTTCATACCGCCTTGCTGGTTTCCCACAGAAGAACCGGCGGGCACTGGGGCGTATCATTGAAAGAGAGGAATTCATCCCATTGATCCGCTAGGTATTTCTGAAAGTCTAAATCTTCCCACAAGTAGGCCGGGAATCTCCACTGCCTACACGGGGCCCCTTGACCTTCCCAAGTAATCCACAGCAACCCATGGTCTGAGATCACCACAGGTTCAATCCCTGCCTGCTGCACCTTAGAAACCGCCCCTTCGCTCACCAGGATATAGTCAATGCACGACCAGGATAGGTGAGCTCTAGATTGGTGGGTATATTCACGGGTCCCGGGGTTGAGAAGACGCCAGATGTCGACCATATCCCCCATCCTACAGAGATAGCCCACCCCCCGCTTCTGCCAGGCCTCAGACCCACTACACCGGGATTTGTCCAAGAGCGGTTCATGAGGGCAGTTAAAATCCCCAGCCAAAATCAATTTCTGTCGTTCCGCCCCTCGGACAAACCCCAGCAATTTACGAAAGAAGGCATGGTCATATATATTTGGGGCATAGATGTTGGCGAGCCATATGTCCTCGTTATAGAGCTTAGCATGTAGCAAGACATATCTCCCCCCCCCGGATCAGCCTCTAGCTTTTGGACCTCAAAGGGGATCCCCCGCTTCACCAGGACCACGACCCCTGCCCGTCTAGTGCCCGAAGAAGCTCCATAGGCGGCCGCCACCCAATCTCTAATCAACTTCTGATGCTCCAGGGCGCTTAGATGCGTTTCCTGTAACAACGCTATGTGGACCCCTTTGCGTTTGAGGGATTGTAGGATTTTAGTGCGCTTAATGGGAGAGCCTATACCCCCCACATTCCAGGAAGCTATTTTGACACTAGCCATACACTAGTAGTGGGGTTACTCCAAGGACAAAGCGAAACAAGCATTCCAGGAGTCGCCCAGCCTCGACTCCCAGACTTTGTGTATCCCCATCTCCCAGGACAGGATACCGCCCAATGTAACAACTGCAGCCCGTACCCAACAGTCCCATAGAAACTACCCTCAGCCCCCCTGTAGAAGTGTGCAACCTATCCCCCCTCCTGCACCCCTCATGTGCCCACCATCCTGCCCCAGCCCACTCCCCCCTCCCCCCCTCCAACCCGGGGCCCATGCACCACACCAGACTCAATCGTACAAGCCAGTACAGACCCACATACACCCTCACACTCAGCCATGCCACCACTGCACCTCTTCTCAATCATCCCCCCATACATCCAAATCCCTCCCCAACAGCAACAACCCTTGCTAATGCAAGGCATCCCCAACCAGGGATGAGATCACTGTCCATGCACCTCCAGGCCCCCTTAGATGACAAGTGTCCTGAGGCAATATAATGTCCCAAGTAATGTTCCAAGAGCGCAAGCACCAAAGATACAGGCTGAGCAGCCTAAGCGCCAGCCTCAAGTGACCCTACTATGGGAAGGCCCACCGCCAGGCAGTCCTTCTCCAAACTGAAGGCCTCACGAGGCAACAAGCGCGGGTCCAGATAAGATGGTAGTAAGGAACTTCCGCGCTGCTACTACTTGCTCAAAGGAGTAAGTCTCGCCTTTATGGAAGACTCTCAGAGTTGCAGGATAGCTGAGCGCAAATCGTATGCCGCCATTGATAAGATCGCTGCAAAGCGGTGAGAACTCCTTGCGCTTCGCAGTCAATGCCGCCGAGTAGTCCTGGAAGAGAAATATTGGGGCATTGTCCAACTTCAAGTCACGTTTCTTTCTATAAGCCTGTAAGAGCAAAGTCTTTTGATGAAAATCCAGCAAGCGGGCTAAAACTGGTCTGGGCCTGGCCCGATCCTCTCGTAACTGCCCAAGCCGATGCGCTCTCTCCACCTTGATCTGGCCTTGCAGCTCCACGAGACCCAGCTCTTTCGGCAGCCAGGTTTCAAATAAAGAGAAGAGTTGGGGGGCCGTCCAAGATTCCGGCACCCCGATGAGGCGCAAGTTGTTTCTGCGGGAGCGGTTCTCTAAATCATCTACTTTAAGCAGAAGAGCATCAATTTGTTTCTGCTGCTGATTAGTGCAACGCTCCAATGCTAATTCGCCATCTTCAAGCACCGTCACCCTTTGCTCAACTTCTTCGACTCGCTTTGTGAGCTTGCCAAATGTATCGCTCATCTCTGCCAACTTTTGCAATACGGCGTCAAATTTGGGCTCCAGAAGTTTGGCTACTTCGAGCGCCAACTCCTCCGGGCCGGAGTCCACGCTGTCTTTCCCCGGGGAATCAGGCATCGTTGTGGCCTTTGCTGTGGACGCCATCTTAGGGTCTCGGGCGGCCGCTGTCTTTTCCTGCCTCGTCGCCGCTTTCATGGCCCCTCCGCACCGCGCAGCTCAGGGTAGGTCAGGCAAGCACTATCTACCAGACAAGATAGTTAAATTCCAAAGCACCCCACACAATAGATTGCCGAATAAAGCACAAGATTCTTAGGGTGGCCTGGGAGCACGATGAGGAGCGTCCTCACCCGCTCATGCGCTCACGTGATCTAAATTCTGCTTTTAAACCTCTTCTTTCATCCCACATGTAGTTCTGAAAACTCTAAGACAAGCATGAACTACAGGTCCATACATACAATTAGGCAAAACCGGAACTGGCTCAACCCATCTTTAAAAAAAGAGGTTTATTGATGACGTCAGTGCAAGATTACAGCCACCAGAGATAAGGCACATCTGATCCCATTCAAATCAAATGCCTTGCTGTACTTACAAAGCGTAGCTCTTTTTTTAAGTTAATTTGTTAATTTTCACTGTTTAGGAAGCAAGGTCCCTGGGGATGAGAGGGTGAAGGTGGGAAGGGCATGACCTGAGTAGCAGTAAATATGGGTGTAATGAAATGCACAAAGGAGCTGCTGTTTCAGGCTCCGTTATCGATCATCCATATCCAGCAGAATATGGGGCAAATTAACCTTTACATGGGTATGAAAGGCTTCAAATAAACAGGTTTGGATTGGCAGAGCCATGAAGCTCTGAGTGGAAGTGAATGCACACAAGCCTACCATCTCCTATTTACAAGGCATTCTTTGATCAGAAGAAGAGACCCCAGCTAACCTTCGCCCACAACAGTTACAAAGACTGTTCCTCTTTTTCACCAAAGCCTGGTGTGTTTTGTTTATGCCTATGTGTTTGCACTCCGAGCTCAGACAATATAAATACACTGCAGGAAAGGTCAGCATACACATACAAACAAAGACGTCAGCTCTGCCTTGCACACTGTTAAAGGGGGAACTTGCTTAATTGGACTTGACTACTTGGTAAACAAGAAAAAATGGCCACTTTGTTCTTAATGGGGAAGCTTGTCTACTGGTGGGGCACCAGGTTGGGGGAGCCGTCATTAAAGAAGCCTACAAAGTAAAAAAGCTCTCTCCTATTTTTGTCTATGGGAAAATGCTTAGCACACAGGGCCAAAGACTTATGCTCATTGCTAGTTTTAGTAAAACCTTGCTTCATTAGCTGTATGATTCCAATTCTGTCGTGAATGAATGCTTATTTATGTAACATAGCTTATTGTTGCTACTGAGTTCCCTTAGAGCAATTTTCTTTCATTACGGCACTCAAAGCAGTTTATATCATAGATAAAAAAAATAGGGTATAAAAATTCAGTTCAACAGTAGAGGGGTAACTCACTATCAGGTCACTACTTAGGTTTGTTTCTTGAGCTATGAGGAGAGAATTAGGGTGCCTTATTGCATCATAGCTATGGGTGACATGATGGATTTATTTTAACTAGCAAACTGCCTGCTGCCGCATACAAGTCTGTGAAGGCAAAAGCCAGCAATAAAGATTGATTCAATAAGTTTTAGGCAAAATGAACCAAGGTCGGAATAAATGGACCAAGGTGTGGCCCATTCATAGGTGTCTGCATATGTTTCCGGTCATTAGAATAACCATTTTAGAACAAAGCTAACCAGAAACAAGCTTTACAGAGCGCGTTCCCAACTGATTTTGAACTAGCAGTCTACTCAGTCGGTCAATAGCCACAAACTTAGTTTACTACACCCACATTACCTTAGCTGAGAGCAAGCCTGATTTCGCCAAACACTGCAGGTGCATGGGATGAATCTTTCACAGAGCAAGCATTCATGCCTCCATACCTCAATGTTGCTAAATCCTGCTGTTTCAGTACTGAGCCCTACATAGATCTCTTAGTAAAGGGAAGTCTTGTCTTTCCAGTCGGTAAGATATTTTCGAAGGGGTGAATAAACATGTGGCTAAAGGTGATGTGGTGGATCTGGATTTTCAGAAAGCATTTGACAAAGACCCTCATGATGGACTTGCTAGGAAATTAAAAAGTCATGAGATAAGAGGCAAAGCCCTATTGTGACCTGGGAGCTGGTTAAAAGATAGGAAAAAGACAGCTGGGTCAATATTTAAACGACACAGATCAGCATGTTTCAAACACCAGCCATGGCATTTACATAAAAGACATATATTAAACGGCATTGAATGTTTATATAGAATGGTGAGTGCCGCCGCTATCCAGACAGTGGCAATATCAATCTGCTATCTGGATAGCTATTCAGATACATTCAGGACAGTTTTTTTACTGTCCTACATTTTTCCAGGTAACAGACTGTATATTGCTATTATCTGGATAATTCGGCAAACTGTTCGTGCTCCACCCTCACTCTCTCCCGGCACTGGCATTGGGAAGATCTGTAATAATTTTCGGCAGCACTAACTTCACAGTGTCGCGGAAACAGGCAATGATCTAGACAACAGCAGGCCATTATCCAGAAATTTGCCTTTGAATATCAAGCTGAGTAGGACTGAACGGTCAGTTTTTCACATGGAAAAGGGTAAATAGTGGAGTGCCCCAGGGGAGATAAGATGGACAAATGAGGTGATCAAATTTGTGGATGACACAATATTATTCGAAGTTGTTAAAATGGCAGAGGATTGCAAAGTTTGCAGAAGGATCTTGTGAGACTCAAAGGCTGGGTATCTACATGGTGTACAAAATTTAGATACCCTTTTACTAACGGGTTTGATGCACACTAATGAAGTTATAACATGCCTTAAGTACAAACAGCCCTTTTATTTCAATGGCGAAATGGCACTTAACGTGCGTTAACTTTATTAATGTGTGTAAAACCTTTTAGTAAAAGGGCCCCTTAATGTGGACAAGTGCCAGGTGATGCACACAGGGAAAAATAATCCCAACTACAGATATAAAATTTGGGTTCTGAGTTAGGAGTCACCAGCCAAGAAAAAAATCCTTGGCCTTATTATGGATAAATAAAATGATGACATTTTCTGCCCACTGTGCCACGGCTACCATAAAAGCAAACAAAATGTTAGGAATTATCAGAACTGGTGCAAGATATATTAGGCGCCAAGGCAAACTCTCAGTTCTGCACCCCAGCTTGAGATTTTGATAATTAAACTCAACAATCATGATCACTCCAAAAGACCCCTCCAGGAACAGTCCTGTAAAAATGCATAATGGAACATCATACCTTTTTTATTCCATCTTTATTTTCCAGAATTAAACATTACTGAGGCAATGTTCGTCACCAGGAATCCCACCTTCGTCACCAGGAATCCCACCTTCATTCCACCACAAACTATATCAGCATTCTTGACAAACCGATAGCAGTCAAAGAGTGGAGTAGAGTAGAGTGGAGGAGTGGCCTAGTGGTTGGGGCAGGGTACTTCAGGCCAGAAGGTCGGGGGTTCAAATCCCACTAGAGGACAGTAACCTTGGGCCGGAAGGACTGGGGTTTCTAGTCCCACAGGTGCTCTTTGTGGTCTTGGGCAAGCCACTTAACCCTCCATAGCTCATGTTCCCTGTAAAATAGTTATCTCCAAGTTATAATGTCCTGTTCAATGTAATTTCAGTATGTTCAATGTAAACTGCACTGATGCAGAATAGCGCAGTATATAAGAGAATATAAATAAATAAGATGAAGTTAAATACCTGGGCATCACAATGGACAAATCCCTGAACATGAAATCCCACATCACCAAAACCGCAAACAAGGCCTATCAACATTTAAGAACCATCAGAAAGATCAAGCCAATACTCCACCAGGACCACTTCCGCACAGTGTGCCAAGCACTCATCACACTTATACTTGACTACAGAAACTCGCTGTATCAAAGCCTCCCCCAGCAGACCTTACACCCACTCCAAATGGTGCAAAACACTGCAGCACGCATCATTACAGACACTCCAAGAACTGAGCACATCACCCCCGTCCTACAGCAACTGCACTGGCTCCCAATGATGGCCAGAGCAAAATTCAAAACAGTCCTGATCATCTTTTTTTATTTTTTTTTATTTATATGATTTTAGTCATTTACAACAACCAATTAGTAAAGAAACAAAATGCACACTTGCATAGATTAACACAATATAAGAAACCAATAAGCAACACAATATAAACAAGGAGCAATATCTAGTCCACATCACGGGAGACTAACAGCATGAAATTTAAGGATATAATAAATTAGGAAAACATGCCCAAAAAGAGCTACAATGGGAGGCCATTCTAATCACCAACTATAACCTCCCCAACCCCACTCTGATGATCAGAAAGAAATTTTTCCAAATGAGAAACATCTAGGAATACATAAAAGTCTCCCTTTAGATGGCACATTTACATGGGAAACGTAAGTAAAACGTGGCACCCAGTGCCAAAACACGGGGCTTTAAGTTCAAGAACTGCTGCCGCCGCAACTGGGTGCTACGTGCAACATCAGGAAAAACACTAATCGATTGACCACAGAACTTGGCATTTTTCATCTTAAATAAAGCTTTAAGGATACGTTGTTTCACAAGAATAGATGTAAATGTTACCAGCAATGTGGACCTTTGAGTGATAGTATCGAGGGAATCCTCCAGAAAGGCAGTCAAATTCGAGATAGAGGGGCCCACCACATCGAACTCCCCCTCAGTGGGACTAACCTTCTTAACACCAGAGTGAACATAGTAAATTTGGGTAACATCAACAGGATCCATTATAGTTAGTACTTCCTTAAGATATTTATCTAACAACATTTTTGCAGACAAAAGAGAAGAAAAGGGAAAATTCAAAAACCGCAAATTATACATCCGAGTAGAATTTTCAAGGGCTTCCAATTTAGTATGTAAAATCAAAGAATCTTTAATCCCAACCACATTGATAGATTGCAGTGGGAGCACCTGGGATTCTAATTTACTAACTCTTTGATCAGTCAGGGAAATTTTCTCATTGAGCTGCTGAATAGACTTAGCAGCCTCCTGAGAAAATATAGATAGGGAATGTACAACTAGGGAAACTTTGGAATCTATACTTTTTAAAGCTCCCCATAGATCTCTTAAGGTAATCTCCGCGTCAGCAGGGAGAACTGGAAGGTCCACAATACCTTCCAAAGCTGTCAGCTTAACAAGCCTAGGAATATCTACAGCAATAATATTCCCTCGGTCCTGCTCTGAGGTACCCCTTAAATCAATCACTCGCTCCGATCCCGGGCAGAGGGGGGGAGATCTCCCTCCGGAGCTCAAAGAGGCGCCTTCGGGAGAGGACTGAGCCAACGGGAGTGGGGCGAAATGCCTATCTAATGGACCGACCGGCTTAGACTCTTCCGGTACGGCCGATTGTGGTTTGACCTGTAGCTTTGCCTTCCGTTTTCTCATAACAAAAGAAAACTAAGTCAGCACTACAGCTGACAATTCAAGGAAAACTAAACACAGCTAGCTACAACACAGACCACACACAGGCTATTCCACTTACTCCCCAATTACAGCAACAGCAAATACTGGCGCCGCAGCGGCGTCTAAGGGGCAGAAACCGCCCCTTCAAACACGCCCCTTAAAACAGACGCCCGGAGAAAACACGATCACATTTATAGCTGGAGGCCCTAGCAGAAGCAGGCTGCCCCTGTCGTGCCTGCCTGAAAAGAGCAGGACAGCGTCAGCAAGCAGCAAGGCAGACTCAGTCCCGGTAGTCTCAGGCCCGATGGACAAGGCCAAATACTCCTCCACACATGGTGCTATCAGGCTCCAATGGTGGGGTAACCGAGAGATGATTTTAAAGCCTCCAGGCCCCAGCAGAAGCAGGCTGCTCCTGTCGTGCCTGCCCGAAAAGAGCAGGACAGCGTCAGCAAGCAGCAAGGCAGACTCAGTCCCGGTAGTCTCAGGCCCGATGGACAAGCCAAATACTCCTCCACACACGGTGCTATCAGGCTCCCAGTCCTGATCATCTTTAAAATCATTCACCATCTCTCGGCAGATGCACTCCAAGACGTCATAACAAGGGATATCAGCAATAGACCAAGAAGTGCTAATAATGACAACATGATTGGCACACATGCAGGATATCACAAGACAAAACAAACAACCTTAAGAAGAGCTCCTTCATTACTGGCGTCCACACTTTGGAACTCCCTCCCAACGGACCTGAGGGCCTTGAATGACCTCATAGACTTTCGCAAGGCCCTTAAAACCCTGCTCTTTACAGAAACCTATGAGCAAACAGACAACAGTCTCCACCCGAACAGTAATGCAACTACCTCCACCAGCCCGATACTCGCTTATCCCAACTAGACACACGAGTTCATTGTATAATGTTGTCAAGTACCCTCATGTTAAATGTAACCCTCCAGTTGTGATGTGACCACTGTGATTTTTAAGTACTCTCATGTTAAATGTAACCCCAATTATGATGTGACCACTTTGATTGTAGGATAAGGTGGTATACAAATCTGTCTAAATGAATAAATAAATTACCATCAAAATTCAATATTTTCCATCAAAATTGTGATATTGATTCCCTCCCATCCCCTTCCACTTAAATTCAAAACATTATCATAAATTTTCCCCCTCCTCAACCTCCCTTCAGATTCCCACTTCCCCCTCAGCTTCTGGCCTCTAATGGCCCAAGAAGTCTATAACACTTTCCACTCCTTTTCAAATCTTATAATGCCACTGTGATCTACCACGGTCAGGAATTGAGAGCCACATCGGGCATGAGGGTACACCGATACTCTGTATTGGGGCTTTGGGAATTCTCTACTTACGGGGGCCCTGTGTGTGCCTCTTGGCATGCTGCCCCTGCTGTGGAGCCTGGGGAGGCTGGTATGCTGATAGCCTTGGTAGGCCGGCCCCTTCCTTGGGTAGGTTGGCTTTGTCCCCAAGGCCTTCCACTTGGGCAGAGTGGTGGTCTTCTTAGAAAATCAAGTTTTTGTCAGGAACTCAGACTTGAGCTCTGCAGCCTTGTCTGACATGGCTTACCAAATAGGTTCTCTTCTTGGCATGGGACATCGACAAGTTTGTTTTGGACACATTGCTCCAGGTCCAAGGACTGGTGCCAGGCCTGGCATCTTGCACCAATGCCCTCTGTGCCACCTGGGCTGTAGACTCAAAGTCGTCATAAGCTGCTTGAGACATGAACTTAGAGCAGTCACCGATGCCTTTGACCAGGTTCCGGAACTGTTGAAGGGGGATCCTCGGAGAGGCCAGCAAAGAACCCGGCGAGCTCCTTCCCCAGGACCCTCAGCCTTCCTGAAGCCCATGCTCCGGCGGACTTGGAACATAGAATTTGGTTGACGATTGACTATGGGCACTGAGGCCGGTGACTCCCACACTCAGAGGAGTAGCCATTCCAGGATGGCCAGGCCTGGCACCATGAGTGACTTCTATGGCGGGGACTCATATTGGAGGATCTCAAGCTCCTCTGTATGAGGGTCCTCCTCCGAGTCAGTGGGGGATGCCAATGCCTTCGGCATGTCCCGCACAAAATCAAGGAATGCTGTATCATCGGGCGGTGACTGATGCCTGGCCTTGGATGGAGATAGGTCCGATGGCATGTCAAAGTACTTGCGAGTGTCCAGTGATGTCTTGTCTCAGACCCCAAGATGGAGTACTCAGAGGAGAACTCGATGGTGAGCCGTGCCAGCGATGGGCCCGGAGCCGATGGTCCATGGGCCTTTGAGGCTGTGTGGCCGGAGCCACAAGCACTGGTCAAAGATGATCAACGGCCCAAGGAATGGGACCATAATTGAGACCACTGTTGTAAGCTCATGAGGATCGGCTCAACAACCGGGGAAGTCCTCAAAGTCGAGGTCCCAGTGGTCTGAGCGGATGAACCAATACAGCAGAACAACTGTGCCCTCTGCATCTCCAGAAAGGCAGTCAGGCTGTGCTCCAGGGACTCCATCCTGGACTCTAGTCCAGATGGTACCACAGCCTTCGATGCAGATACCAGGATAGCCGGGTCTGGCGCCAGCAAGGAGAGGGAGACCTTGACGAGAATGGCCTCGGAGATCTGAGACCGATGATCGGGGGCCGATGATTCCTTCCTGGGGACCTTGGACAGCTGTTCCTGTTCCGACACCTGAGGCCTTCTTCTGTGGCTGAGGGATCTGGCACGGGGTTAGTCCACTTTCGCTGAGTCACGTGAAAAGGTCCCTGAGGATTTCTTCTTCCTCTTTCATTCTCGGTCTGGGAAACCCCTGTTGGAGGATCCACATGCCCGATCGGCCTCCATGGGGTCACTACGCAAATCTGGGGTCTCGGATAGGGCCCTGGATCGTGGGATCACCAGGGACTCTGGGGCAGAGTCTGACCTGGAGAAAATTTATTCATGCTTCTGCTGACGGAGTTTGATTGCTTTAGTGAACATCTGCCTGCAGAGGCCACAAACCTCTGGATCACTTGGGACCAAGACAACGGAGGCAGCAATCGTGTGTGTCGGTGAGGGACATATTTTTAGAGCACCGATCACACTTCTTAAAACCGCTGGCCAGTTCGAAGACCCAAGGAACTGCCAGCTGGTGGAAAAAAAGGCACGAAGCCGTGCTGGGGAAAAAAAACTTAGCTAGGGAATAAAGGATGGTCCGAGACGCAATGCCAAGGCAAGCGAATTCGGAAGTGGGACAGGAACCGGTCACAGCCGGAGAAAAGCAAAACATTGTAGGATTAAAAATAATTGCTTTTTCCGGGGAAATCAGACACATGTCCGGTGGGTTCCATGGAAAAAAGGAGACTGAGCAAGATGTCACCCTTGGGCGGGAAGGGGACCACACATGCATGGTGCATCTCCCAAAGGCTTTCTTTGAAAGCTGGGGAGATGCTTCTGCACAGAGCTCCATCGGTGCTGATGTCACCCATATGTGAGGACTGACTTCCTGCTTGTTCCCGGAGAAAGGAAATATTCCATGGCACTATAAGAACATAAGAACATAAGATATGCCATACTGGGTCAGACCAAGGTCCATCAAGCCCAGTATCCTGTTTCCAACAGTGGCCAATCTAGGTTATACGTACCTAGCAGTTTCCCCAAAAGACACAGGTTCCACAATGCTTGTACTGGGTCACGCATTGATATCCTGGGTCCCTTCTTAATAATGGTTTATGGACCTTTCCTCCAGGAACTTGTCCAAACCTTTTTTAAACCCAGCTACACTAACAGCCTTTACTACATCATCCGGCAACAAATTCCGGAGTTTGATTACACGTTGAGTGAAAAAATATTTTCTTTTATTAGTCTTAAATAGTTTACCCTGTAGCTTCATTGCATATCCCCTAGTCTTTCTATATTCTGATAACGTAAACTATCGATCTACGTTTACCTGTTCCACTCCGTTAATTAATTTATAGACTTTTATCATATCTCCCCTCAGCCGTCTCTTTTCCAGGTTAAAGAGCCCTAACCTTTTTAGCCTTTCTTCATAGGAGTATCCTTACATCCCCTTTACCATTTTGGTGGCTCTTCTCTGAACCTTTTCTAATAACGCTATATCCTTTTTAAGATACAGCGACCAGAATTGCACACAATATTCAAGGTGCGGTCTCACCATGGAACGATATAGAGGCATTATAATATCTTTTGTTTTATTTTCCATTCCTTTCTTTATGATACCTAGCATTCTATTTGCTCTCTTGGCCGCCGCTGCACACTGGGCCACTGAATATTTTGCTCAGTGGGGTTTATCTGATTAGCATGTCCTACTAACTGGTGATACCCTTTTGAATATTGGGCCCTTATATTGCAAGCACCTATTACCCAAATATGACATGCCTTGAATTTCAATTTAAAAATCTCTTCTCTTCACTTCCCTTATGAAGAAAGGCTAAATAGGTTAGGATTCTTTAGCTTGGAAAGAGATGACTAAGAGGGGACACGAGTGGGATGGAATGGTTAAACAGGGAGTGGTTGTTTAACCTTTCAAACAGCACAAAAACAAGAGGACACTCAATGAAACAAACAACTAGCAGAATGAAAACAAATAGCATAATTAAGCTGTAGAATATGTTGCTGGACAATGTGGTCAAGGTGACTACCATAGGTGGGTTTCAAAGAGGTTTGGACAAATTTCTGATGCAAAAGTCCATAAAAAATTATTAGATAAAGAGATTTGGGAGAGCCATTGCTTATCCATTGAAATGAGCTATGAGAAATAGATGTACTTTATGACATCTTCCAGGTATGTGTGACCCAGACTGACCTAAGTCAGCATGGCTTTATCTTATGTTTTTACATTCTTAAGTAGAAAAGCAGTTGGCTACACTAAAAGGAGATATTGTTTAAGGGCAATGAACCTCTTTGTAAGGTAATAGGAAAAAGAGGTCACTAAGAATTTCAAAAAAATAGCCAAAAAGGTAAGAAAAAAATGGTTAGCACTCTAAATTACAAGAGATTGCAGAAAGGGGAAGATAGGTAACAATATCTTGAAAAGGTATCAGAAGCTGGGAAAGTAGTCAGGAAAGTAAAAATGTAATGGGAAAGACATGTGGAGGGTAATTCTATAATCTCCTATGTAGTCAATGGCCATTGTCATGCATGTATTTGGGGTCTATTGTGTGTTTACTTTATAGAATATGGGTGTACAGCCATGCCTACATGTAGTCGCATTAGTTACATCTGCTCTAGAGCAAGCACAACTGACAGCACCCAGATTTGGAGAAAATGTGCATAGGTCATAATATTCTATAACTTATGTGCATAGATTTGGGCCTTACCCAGGCTCTGCACTCATGCATACCCCAACTGAAAATATGAGCAATGGGATTTATGTGTGCTTTCAAACAGCAACTGCCCAAAGCAGGCACATAAGTCCTTTTAAATAGGGACTTATATGCATTTCAAGCACGTAACTCTCTGTACACCCTATACAGAATCAGCCCTAAGTGACAAGACTTTATTTTTAGATATATTAGTGACAGGAGGAAGTGCAAAAGTAGCATTGTGAGACTCAAAGTGAAGGGGTGGAATATGTAGAGACTGATAAGGAAAAAGCAAAACTGCTTTAAAAATATTTCAGTTTGGTGTTCACTGAGGAAGGGCTGGGAATAGGACCACAGAAAATCAACACAAATAGGAATGCAAGTGAGGTAAACTATTTTGAAAAGACTGTGTTTGTAAAGAGCTAGCTAAACTAAAAATAGGCAAAACAATGGGGCTGAAGGAACCTTTAGAGGTTCTGGCAGCCCCTGCTGTCTGACCTATTCAATGCTATCTTCAAGTTGGGAATGGTCCTGGAGGAGACATATGGATGTGGTTCCGTATCAGGACATCTACATTTCTGAAATTGTCTCCGAGCTTAAATGTGCCAGCCGTTTTTAGTGATGTTTTGGCTTGGATGTTCCAGATAGCACCTAGACGTCTTTTCTAAAATGTCCCTTGATTTGTACCAATCCTCAAATATGATTCTTTTGATACCTACCTGTCGTTATCCAAATGTGTGAGAAATTTGAAATTATTTTTGTTTTTCCAGGACAGATTTGTTTCACAGGATTCATCTAGGGTCCTAGACCTTCTCTGTGGATTTCCCTGGGATTGCTTCACCCATTTGAAGTAGCTTTTGAGCAACTGGTTTTGAAAGATCTTTCTCAGTGGAAATCTGTTTTCAATTGATCATTCATGAATCTCTCTAGGGATGACTGTGTAGCCTTTACACATTGTGTTTGGCCTTCTCTATAATGATTAAACTGGCTGACAAAGGTGGAAGCATTGTCATCCTTGACAGGACTACACATGTTGAAGAAGCTCAACGACAGCTAGCTGATTAAAAAATGGCAATCAGCCCCTACACATGGCATCATGCAAAGAGTTCAACAGCTTATTGCTTCTGCTATTGACAAAAGTTTCCTTAGCTGAAAGGAATACAAGTTCCTATATGAGTGAAATCCTGTTTTACTGACAATCTCTTTCATGCCAAAACTATATAAATCTTTTACAGAACCATCTGGCAGATTCATTGTATCAGGTAGAGTCTGTACTAGAATTGCTGTCTACAGAGCTGTCTTTTCCATTGTACCCTAGGCAAACCTTCAGCTTTGAACCACCCCCAACTCCCCAAATTAATGTTCAGGCTCCTAGTAATAAAACTCAACAATCATGACCACCCCAATATCATCCCTTTGAGAATGATCCTATAAAAACACAAAACTGGATGTCATACTTTTAAATATTATATAGTTAAATGCACAGGTTGATGGCTCTCTGAGTTTGTGTGGGTGTCAGGATCTATTTTCTTTTGACTACCGCTGCTCTTTGCTGCCCCATCCTTCCAAGAAAGCGCTTCTCTACACAGTTGCCTAGTTTGCTTAATGGTAAAGTAGGCGCTGGCTGTCTACATATATAGACCAATTTTTAAGAGTGCTTGCCCTTAAGATTAAACCTTATGTTAGGTATTCCACTGAGCTTTTTTAATTTTTTGGCTACGAGTACTAATCACCAAGAAAGCTGCTTTTAGCCACCATGGATATGACTTCTTTATACACAAAGGTCCCTTAGGACCAAGTCACTTCTGTGATTAAGTCATCCTGCAAATTTATGCCTTACCAAAATAATCAGATATGTTTTTTTGAGTAACCTTACAGATGTAACTTCGCAATACGAGTCATTTTTATTCTAGGACCAATTTTTTTTTCCGATTGAAGGCACAATTGCAATGCCACTATGGCTTCCTCAATAGCTTTTTTATATGTTGCTGAACTGGAAGAAACGCATCTGTATGCATTTCCGTATTAGTCCAACATATATACCTGGAAGCACAACATAGATGATATTTTTAATATCTGGACAAACGCAACTGAAAAGTTTCATGATTTTTTAGACTGGTTCAACACTTGCGATGTAAACCTTCAGTTTAACACTCAAACCCATGCATCTCAAATTTCATTTTTGGACATATTCAAGGGTGGCTGGTGGGAGATGCAGAGGGATTCAGGACTCTGTGCGGAGACTTGCTGAGGAGCCTTGGTCCCTGCCTCCACTTAACCAACTGCAGGCTTAATTGGCATTTAATCTTTGTACATCTAACTTTGATGTGCCGTCTCCATGAAGGCATTGTAGATCTTCAGTTAAGCATATTTTTGTATGATTATATATATATATAGAAAGAGAGGTCAATATTCAAAAGGCCTTCTACAAAGGACCTGCTAACCGGATAAGGCCCGGCCACTGAATATTTTCATTGACTACCTCAGCCCTATCCGAATAGTGGCAGGGCGGTCTGTGGGTGGAGCTGGGGAGAAGCTGGCACTTATCTGGATAACAGTGATTTTCAGAGTCACTGTTTGGATAATAGTCCAAATAATTTAGAACAGCAAAAAAGCTGTCCTAATTGCTGCGTAGATTACCTATTCAGAAAGTTGTGGAATATTGCTGCTATCCATTATATCTGTATGTTCAGCGCTGGCCAGTCCAGATATCAGTGCGGGACATCTGGATTTGTTTACTCATGGTGGCTGGCATTTAAAAAAAAATGCTGGCTACAGAAGCTGAATATTATCTCCATAGTTTTACATACGCCTATTTATCTATTTATCACATTTCTTATATACTGCAGATCTTGTGCATACACTGCAGTTTCCAAGTGAACATATGAAATAATTGATCAGACATATAAATTATTACACTAAATAGACATGGTGCAGATCAACCAATGTAAAAATATTTTTTTTAAAGTGCCGTCAAGTCAATGCTGACTCCTAGCGACCCAACAGCCGCTGGGTTCTCTTGGCAAGGTATGACCAGAAATAAATTGCCAGACCTTTTCTTCTGAGGCAATGGCGGGTAAAGTGTCTTGCCCAAGGTCACAAGGAGTGCCAGTGGGAATCAAACTCTGATCTCTTGCTGTAACCACTAGGCTATTCCTCCACTCTGTAAAACTATATAAACCTAACTAAATAATTCTTAGAACAATTTAGAGTTCATATTCATTAGCAAAAACTTGTGTAAAATAAAAAGCTTTAATTTTTTTCAAAAGTCCAGCAAATCATCAAGTAATCGCAAATCTACAGGCAAATGGTTCCATTCGTGTGGAGTCAAAATGGAATGTATCCTCTGAATTTGGAGATATGTGGGACATATTAAAAATCTTCTGTCATGAAATCTCAATCTCCGAGGGAGGCAATGAAGCTCCCAAAGGATCATAATTGAAAGATTAATTCCTAATTTTAGAACTTTAATAATATGTTTTTGATACATCATGATGATTTATTCAAAGATATACTAATAGCTTGGTTTAACAAGGTTTTTTTCAGGTGTCTTATAATTAAATCTGATATGTTAATATAAGATCTTCCCCTAATGACATTGGTACATACTGGTACAAGATGAAATTAGGCCTTACCTGCTAATTGTCTTCCTTGAGTCCCTCCAGTCCATTCCAGAAGCATGGGTTTATATATTCCCACCAGCAGGTGGAGACTGGGAATCACTGGTTTGATGATGATGTCATCCTATAAATGTCTCATGCTGCCACTTCACACCAGTATTTCTGTAACAAAGTGGACTCCATGAAAAACGGTTATCAGCCATATCCAATGTAATAAAACTAGTATAAATCCAACTATATTCATTTGCTCCAAGAAGGATCCAGAAACCGAGGAATGAAACCCACTAGCTCCAGACCCCAAGTAAATGAAGCAATGAAGACACCATATCAAACAGCAATGAAGACATCATATCACACAGCACAGCCAGGCAGCACCTTTCAAACAGATGGCAGCCATAATGTCTTCCAGCCAGGTTTGAAACCTGCAGCAGAACAGAGAGGGCGGGTTCTGTACTTTACTAGAGGGACTCAAGAAAATTATCAGGTAAGGTCTAATTTCATCTTTCTTATCATCCCGCCAGTCAAGTCCAGACACAGGGGACTTACCAAAGCATTGCCTAACAACAGGAGGGTGGGGGAGAGAGAAGAGACCCGGCCCATTAAACTGTAGCCACAAACCATTAGTTGTTCCAAAAATAGAACAATATTATTGTTGTTGTCATTGTTAAGTGACATCGAGTTGGTGTCGACTCCTGGAGACCCCCTGGACAGTCGTCCCAAACTGTGTTCAGTCCTTAGTCAGGCGGCTCATTGTTGATAGACTGGCACCCATAGCTGCTGTTATTGTATAGATCCATCTCATTGCTGGCCTTCCTCTTTTGCGTTGACCTTTTACCTTGCCAAGCATGTCGTCTTTCTCTAATGATCCCTCTCTTTTCGCATGATGTGTCCAAAGTATGAAAGTCAAAGTCTTGTCATCTGAGCTTCTAAAGAAAGCTTAGGTTTGACCTCATCTAGTACTGACTGGTTTGTTCTTCGTTCATGCCATGGTATACACAGTATTCGTCGCCAGCACCAAAATTCAAAGACATCAATTTTCTTCCTGTATCTTTTTCACTGTCCAACTTTTGCATCCATATAACGTTAATAAAAATGGCATGGCTTGAACAAGTCAAATCTTTGTATGGAGAGAGACATCTCTGCTCTTGAGAATCTTGTCTAGGTCCTTCATAGCCATTCTGCCAAGAGCAAAGCGTCATCTGATTTCTTGACTGCTTGTTGCTTCTTTATTGATAGCTGATTCAAGTAGATTAAAGTTGTCCACTATTTCAATTTCTTCCCCCACAGAGAGAAACTGAAAACTACTGGTTTGATGATGATATCACCCTATAAGGGTCCTATTCAGCCACCTCACACCAGTATTTATCACACCTCACATAGGCTTCTGTGCAGTCTGGACTCCATGGATGAAATTTAAAAAAAAAGAGAAAGAGAAAAGGAAAGGCAAGCAGATCAAAGTTTGGAGCCCTGATTTTTTTGTCTGAGCTTGAAGCTCTGTAAGGGGCCCTGATAGGGGCCCAGGGATGCAGAACCTGGATCCAGGTCCCTCTCCCAATTTTCTCCCTCCCCATTTGTTGAGCTGTGGCTACAGAAGCCTCTAAGTGGGGATCTGTAAGGATTTCCTGTGTTCCTACTCCCTGGCTTCTAGGGGAGGCTCAGGGTAGAATCAGGATGTTCAGGAGCAATGGGCTCCTGGCACAGTCCAAGCAGCAACATAGTTACTGCAGTTCTTTTTCTCAGGCATATAACATCTTGACCTTCTTCAGCTCAGGGGAAGGGAATCCCATCACTGGTACATGCAAGCATCAAAAGATATACATGAACTGCAGAAATCAATGAGGTGGATTGCAGCAACAAGAGAATACCCATGAATGGTCTGAAATGTTGCAATATTTGTTATTTATTTTATTTAACAAGTTTTATATACCATCTTTCATGTACACGTAAATACTTTGTAAATTGCTTCAGTTAAAAATTTCCCCATGTATTATCCAAGTTCATTTTCCTGTTCAATGTAAAACCAAACAGCTTGTTGTTCTGGTCTTTTGTTGTACTGTAAACCGCGCTGATCCCAAATAGTGCGGTATATAAGAGCTTGTAATAAAAATAAATAAAATAAATAAATAAACAAGAGAGCTGACTCAAGTAAATTTGGGTCAGGGGATTACATGAAACTTAGTGGGGGGGGGGTACATGTAACTTGGAGCGAACAGTGTGATTGCAACAACAGGTGAATGCAACGACTCACAAACCAGCAGAGGTTGGTCACGAGAAAGAAGAGGGAGACAGGGCTTCAAACATGAGCTCGGTAACCAGCTGGAAAGAAATTAAATGGCTTCGGAAAAGTGTCAAACATAGATGAGAAAGATTTGGCAAAGGCAGAAAGTCTTTTTTCATCAGGAGGGAAAAAATGAAAAGCAGTGGCAGTAGCCAGGCCTTGAGCGCAGGTAGCACATGGAGCATGAGCAAGCAGCAGCCTCTAATGCAATAATCCCCCTGACAGTGATTAATGATGGGAGCAGAGCCAGGCTACTAGCTGTAGAGTTAGTCTCCAGTGCCCGACCCTGATTCAATCACAGGCACATGATTACCCCCGCAGTGTAATTATTTTACAAAATGTCATGCAGGAAAAAAAAAATTACATAGGGTTTAACTAAACATAGCACAAAGTGTTAACCTTTTCCAGTCAGGGCTGGTGCTGCTAATCCACTTTTTGCAGTCAACATAGATACTGATTCCGATGCCTGATTCTTTTTGTCTGGAATGTCTGGAAAAGGCCAGGGCAGGAAAATCACAGCGAATCACAGGTGCAAAGGGAACAGTAGGTCATAGGCAACAGGCATGACAACATAAGGTAAGGCAGACTGCCAAGCAAAAAGACTGCAGCACCGGCAGCTTACAAACGAAGCTCTGGTCATTGCACCTGGCTGACGACAAAGGGATGGAGAATATAAAGAAACAGGTAAGGAAGTAAGCAGGATGCTGCTGCCTTACAGGAGTTCCTGCTATCAGCAAATACACAAGAATTGCTTTCAGCAATATTGGATGAAAGAAGGACATAGATTGAAGGTAATGTACAGTACAAGCATTGTGGAACCTGTGTCTTTCAGGGAAACTGCTAGGTACATATGACCTAGATTGGCCACTGTTGGAAACAGGATACTGGGCTTGATGGACCTTGCTCTGACCCAGTATGGCATATCTTATGTTCTTATGTTCTTAATGTTCATTGGCTCTAAGCCACTGTTACACTGAAAAAAGCAAAGATTCCAGTGTAAAACTGCAGTTAAAAGGTGCCAGGGAGGGCAAACTAGACACACAGCATTTAGCTATTTTGCTCCATATTTTTGCAATGCTCTGCCACCATCCCTTTAAAGCTCATTTAAAAACACTGGAATTGATTTTCAGCAGCAGACGCGGCCAGCGCTGTCAAAGCAGCTGGCCACCGCCACTTTAATTTAAGTCCAGATATTCAGCACCAGCGCATATCTGGTGACTGAGGCTGAATATCTGGTTTGACCAGATTGCTGTTTTGCAATTCAGTTTGGGATTGCACAGCTGCATAAAGTTACAGCAGCCTTTCACTTGTCCTAACTTTATGCAGTTTAGCTAATCTGGTTAGTGGCTACCAGTGCTGCCCCCACTCTGCCAACAGAACACCCTGGCCCTATCTGGATACTGCGGAGCATTTAACCGGTTACAAAGGGATATTCAGTGGATTAGTGTCCCTGAATATCCCAGTCGGCAGAATTTACATAGTTTGCAGGTCTGTAAACTGCATAAATCCCTTAGAATATCGACCCCACTGTTGTTCACCCATGTGTATGGTGGACAATAAGGCCTCCCTGGAAGGACTGGCAGGTCCTTATGCAAAGGCTGCTTGCGCTTCGGGAGAAGGGGGAGTAAGAAAGGGAAGAGCTGGGACATGGCCCATTGAACGTTTTCTTTCTTTTTTGTCTTTAGTTTATCTTGATTACTAGTGCAAAATGCTTTGTAGCGTTTTTTTAAATGCCGAATAAATGAAAATTAGACTAAACTAATTGGCTGGGTCCCCACAGGGAACCCTGTAAGGAGAAATTTGTTCTTACCTGATAATTTTCTATTCTTTTCATTATGACAGATCAGTTCAGACAAGTGGGTTGCATTCCCAGTGCCATCACCACCAGTATAAGAATTGATGCAGCACTGAACCTGACAGTATGCAACGCCCAAACTAAGAGAAAGCATGCTAAGAAAACAAGTAAACAGTCAACCAGAAAAAATAAAAATGAAAAAAACACTCTGCAAGGAAAACATTATCCTTATATACAAGGATGAATAAATGTGGACCGCACTTACCGAGGAAAGGTCTTCCAGGGTGGGTCCTGGATTGGTCTAGCATGATTCAAGGAAAGAAAATCATCAGGGAAAAACAAATCTCTCTTTCTTTATTATCCGGCTAGACCAGTCCAGACAAGTGGGACATACCCAAGCTTAGGATCTTGGGTAGGAGGAAGACAAAGTGCCATCCAGCACGGCCCGACTGAAAGTGGTATCTTCCATAGCTTGCACATCCAAGCAATAATGTTTAAAGGAATGCAAGGATGACCAGCTTGCTGTTCTGAAAATTTCACCTGATGGCACTACCCAACTTGCCTCAGCCCAGGAAGCTGCCTGAGCACTAATCAAATGTGCCTAAAGACCAGAAGGCACTGCTTTCCATCTCAATAGATACGATGACAAGATGGGTTTGTGGATCCAACGAATCACAGAAGATTTTAATGCTGCCTCACCTTTGTGATGACTAGAAAATAATGTCCAACTTCAGAGCAGAGACAAATAAAGGACCCAACTTGGCCAAGTTTTGGCACTCAGGCCTTCATCAGGGGTCAATACATTGGACGAAAATGACTGCCAAAAAAAGCGGTAATGATGACAATAAAAAGGCAAATTGCATACCTAGCCTCTGTCTGTCACAAGCGCAGGTAAAAAAAATGCCACGCATGTACATTAGGGAAGTTCTACCTGTTCATCATAAGGAGGAAAAGAGGCTGCATCACATGACCAACTTTGATATGTCGCTCCAAACCTGGTGTAAACAAGGATTTAGATATATAGGCAACTGAAGCAATAGATGGAACAACAAGAGGTTATACTGTGTTGATGGACTGCATCTCTCTGTGGCAGGAAAAAGGATCCTAAGTGAAAAATTCAAGCAATATGTGGACAAGCATTTAAACCAGGGAAAGGGGGTGATGGATGGGAAAAAACAAGTTCAGGATGTCACTCCCAGCAGAAACATAATAACATTGGAAATAGTCAACATATTAATCCATACATCAATGACAAGAGGGAAGAAGAGTCTGGAATAAAATCCATCCAATATACAAGCAAGCCAACCAACAATTACTGGAAGGCAATGAGCATAAAAGCTCAAAGTCTAGCCAACAAAGTTTCTCACCTGAAAGCCCTAATAGTGGAAATTGACTTGCAGCAACAAAATCCAATGTGCTATCACTCAGAAACGGAGTAGCACCATCACAATAGGAGAAAAAGGCCTCAGTGTCGTATATCAAATTGGCTGTCAATGTACCTTCAGCCAGTATTCAAGCCTTATACCACACACATCACAGGTCTAAAAAACCTCCTCCACAATTCCCCAAAAGATTTCAAAATATAACATATAAAAGATCACTTATCTCATTTCACAATGTATAAATTTCTCTTCCCAAATGTTTCTTCCAACACCCCAATGCTACCAGCGACGCATCAAGCGTTTTGCCCTCGGCTGCCTCAGGGAGTGGGGTAAACACTGGCATCAAAAAGCATAACATCCAGGAGTCTCGTGATCAAAAACTAAATGTTATTAAATCACTCGCAATGTTCTGCACACATATATCGTACATAATCACAAAAAGCTCTCCATACTATTAACATCAACCAACCCCCTCCTTCTAACTATGATCACATCAAACAATCAAACTTACTATGTAAAGGAGCACATTACAGAAACATGGTTTAACGAGTCACATGAATGGGATATAGCCATAACTGGCTATAATTTACTTAGAAGAGACAGAAGGCAAAAAAGGAGGAGGAGGAGCCCTATATGTCAAAAACAGCATTAAAGCTGCTGAAATGCAGGGTGTTCATGAGGAAAAGAAGAAGTGCTGTGGATCGTGTTACAAAGAGGAGATGGCACTATCATCCACATTGGTGTAATCAAAAGGCCTCCAACTCAAACTGAGGAAATGGATAAAGACCTGTTCATTAATATTACAAAGGTAGCTATGAAGGGAGAAGTGATCATATTGGGTGACTTTAATCTACCAGATGTGGATTGCAGTATTCCTTCTGCAAATCTGGAAAGAAGTAAAAAGATTGTGGATGCCTTTCAAGAAGCATTGCTCAGATAACTGGTGATGGAATCAACCAGGGAAAGTTCGATGCTGGATTTAGTACTCACCGATGGATATAGTGTGTTGAATGTCCGGTGAGTGCCCATTCGAGCAGCAGTGATCATCACACGGTGTGGTTTGAGGTAAAAGCCAAGGCAGAGTCCTGGACTTCAAAAACACTGACTTCAGTAAAATGGGAAAGTACCTGAAGGAGAAATTGGCAGGGTGAGAGGAGATAAGGGAGGTGGAATTGCAGTGGGCTAAACTAAAAGAAGCAATAAATGGGGCAACAGACATATATGTAAGGAAAGTAAATAAAACAAGAGGAAAAGGAAATCTATATGATTCACCAACGAAGTGGCTGCACAACTAAAGGCAAAAAACACAGCATTCATAAAATTCAGAACACAAAAAGAAGAACACAGAAAAGAATACAGGATAAAGCTAAAAGAGACAAAGAGAGAAATAAGGATAGGAAAAGCAAAGGAGGAAGAAAAGATGGCTAAAGATGTGAAGCGTGGCGACAAACCTTTTTTCAGATGTATTTGGGAGAAGAGAAAGATCAGAGATGGCATTGTAAGACTCAAAAGTGACAAGGACAGAACATATACTAAAAGCGAGATGAAGAAAACCAGGACAGAACAGAGCCCCTAAATCCAAGCAAGAGCAAGATGTTGAGGAGAAGGTAGTGATCAACATTGTCAAAGGCAGCAGAAAGGTCAAGAAGAATGAGAATCAAGTAGAGGCCTTTGGATTTGGCTAGGAAGAAGTCATTGGAGACTTTGGTAAGAGCCATTTCTGTGGAATGTAGAGAATGAAAGTCAGATTGCAGTGGATCCAGGAGGGCTTGAGAGGAAAGGAAGTCAAGACGGCGGTGGTGAACTGCTTGTTCGAGTAGTTTTGATGCAAAGGGGAGGAAAGAGACATGCCGATTACTGGAAGGACCGGTGGGGTCTAGTGAAGGTTTTATGAGGAGAGGTGTAACCAGAGCATGTTTGAAGGCCACAGGAACAGTTGCAGTGGAAAGCGATAGGTTAAGGATATGACAGATGGAAGGGATGATGGCAGAAGAGATAGAGCTTAGTAGATGGGTGAAAAAGGGATCAGAGGAGCAGGTAGTCAGTTTGGAGGAGATTTGCAGTTTTCTCCTCAGTGATTTCAGAAAAGGCAAAAAGGGTGACTGAATGTGAGGGAAGGATTTGGGATTGAAGAGGGGGAAGATGAGGTGGAAGTGGGCCTGCGGAGAATTCAAGGCCAATCTTCTGGACTTTGTCATGGAAATAATCAGCCAAGGTCTGGGCAGACAGTGAAGGAGGGATTGGGGGAGGAGGAATGTTGAGGAGAGAGTTGAGCATAGAAAAGAGACGGCGAGGGTCAGAGGCAAGAGAGTTAGTCAAATGGACATAGTACTCTTGCTTGGTGAATATTACTGCTGATTGGAAAGAAATACTGCCCAAATAAGCACATACTTTACCCATTAATGTGCATGCCCCTTTACATATTACCTCCACTATGTCTCTCCTGCTTCTGGGTTCTGCATGGGAGGCAGGTCCTCTACAAATGCAATTGCTCAGTCCTCACGCTCACTTACAACCTGCTGCATGACCCTGCTCACAATGAGAATCAAACCCTGCATCTTCACCCAAGTTACTTCAGGACGGGGAATTTGGAGGGAAGGCAGCCTGGGGAGAGAGGAGGAAAGACCATGAATGGAAATTCCTGGGGAGACAGAGGTATAAAATGTGAATGAGGGCCAAAAAGTGTCTGTTTTCATAGGGCCCACTATCCAGTGGCTGGTGAATATCATGGGGTAACCTGGGGGTAAAAGATATGAGATAGGGCCCTCTTTATAATTTCTGTTCTGAATCTCTGCATTACTAATGCCAACCCAGTTCCAGTGAATTATAGATAGGTTCAAGTGCTATACAGAGGAGTGCTGCACTATGAAGTGTTAAATGAAGATCTGCATAGTAGTAATACTGCCATACTCCATGCCAAATCCATTGTTCTAACAAGAATACCATACTAAAATGTCCCAAAGCCACAGAATTCTCACCAGAATTCTATACCATAGTATTCTCTACATAAGAGTGGAGTGGAGGAGTGGAGGAGTGGTCTAGTGGTTGGGGCAAGGTACTTCAGGCCAGAAGGTCGGGGGTTCAAATCCCACTAGAGGACAGCAACCTTGGGCCAGAAGGACTGGGGTTTCTAGTCCCACAGGTGCTCCTTGTGGTCTTGGGCAAGCCACTTAACCCTCCATAGCCCATGTTCCCTGTAAAATAGTTACCTCCAAGTTATAATGCCCTGTTCAATGTAATTTTAGTTTGTTCAATGTAAACCACACTGATACAGAATAGCACGGTATATAAGAGAATGTAAATAAATAAAATAAAATAATGTAATTCTATTGGAATACAGAATTTTAGTTAACCAAATTCAGGGTGTTACCAAAGCAATTTAGGGTTGCCACATCACCCTGGTTCCATTGAACAACCCGATCTAATCTTGATTTTGCCCCATTTGTAATTCTGATTGTCCCATTAATTTCTCTAAGTAAATTAGAACTACAAATCTATACATTCAGTAGACCAAAATCAGGGATGTTTTGTTGACCTGGGATGAGGAGGTAACCCTATATGAATACTACATGTTAGTGTGCAAAATACAGTTATGGTCAACATTATTGGCACCCTAGCAGCTCAACCCCTTTATATCCAATATCTCCTAAAAAAAAAGTAGCCAGTGAAATGGCTTTGGACTATATTTGCACCATATTTGACACATAAAAAATCAAATAAAACAAGACCAATTAAAAAGGAAATAGAATAAAAACATTGCCAGAACATGATTATTGGCACCCTTATAAACAATTCAAATCAGTTTAAACAGAAGAATCACATTTCCATTGCAGTAAAATTAGAAGCACCTGTGAAAAATTGTCAGTACTCACATGACTTGAATCAACCAATAAATGATGGCTCTAATGTTTAAAATGGCCACATTCACTTCCTGTTCCATTTTCACAATGGTGAAGAGAGCTGCCTGAGACCATCAGAAAAGCCATTATCATCAAATTTCCAAAGGGTACAAGTCCATCTCCAAAGACCTTGGGATTCCTGTGTCTACAGTTCACAATCTTATTAAGTTGTTTTTCTGCTCATGGAATTGGTAAAAACCTCCCAGGATGTGGTCGGAAAAGGAAAAGGAATTCAAGAAGTCTTTGAAGGTTAGTGCAAACTGCTGGGAAAACACAACGTAGAACATCCAAAGAGCTTAATGCTGACCTGGAGCAATCTGGAGTAGTGCTTTCAACCCGCACCATACCCCACGCACTAAGCAAAGAAGGCCAAGGAGGACCCCCACTGTTCAAAGAAGACATAAAAAGGCATGTCTGATCTTTGCCCATCCCCACCTTGAGAAACCACAGTCCTTGTGGGAAAATGTTCTGAGGACAGACTAAAACCAAACTTGAGCTCTTTCACAATGCAGACCAGCTATACATTTACAGGCAAAGAAATGAAGCTTATAAGGAAAAAAACACCCTTTCTACAGTTAAATTTGGTGGAGGTTCCATAATGTTGTGGGGCTGTTTTGCTGCCTCAGGAACTGGAGGCCTGGAACATATTAAGGGAATCATGAAGTAAGACTACCAAGGTATTTTGGAGGGAAACGTGCTACCTAGTATCAGAAAGCTAGATCTGGGTTGAAGGTCATGGGTCCTCCAGCAGGACAAAAACATACATCCAAAAGTACAAAAGAATGGTTAAAAAGGAACAAATGGACTGTTCTAAACTGGCCAGCAATAAGTCCTGATCTCATTCCAATCGGGAACCTGTTTAATTTATATGCAGAGCAAATCTTCAGAGAAGCAGGACTGTACGAACACAACAGAGGTGTGAAGATTGATGGAAGACTCATCAACCATCTTTGCTATGCTAATGATACCACATTACTGGCTGACAGTGAAGACGATCTGAAACATTTGCTTTTCAAGATCAAGGAACATGGTCTTAAAATGGGCTTGATCCTTAATGTAAAGAAGACAGAGATCCTGACAACTGGCAAAAACAACAAGTTCATCATTGATGAAGAAGAAATTGAAATAGTGGACAACTTCAACTTACTTGGATCAACTATCAAGATAGAAACAACAATCAGTCAATAAATACGACAATGCATTGCTCTTGGCAGAATGGCTATGAAGGACCTAGACAAGATTCTCAAGAGCAGAGATGTCTCTCTCCATACAAAGATTCGACTTGTTCAAGCCATGATATTCTCAATAATGTCATATGGATGCAAAAGTTGAACAGTGAAAAAGATAGACAGGAAGAAAATTGATGCCTTTGAATTATAGTGCTAGCGGCAAATAATGCATATACCATGGACTGCCCGAAGAACAAACCAGTCAGTACTAGAGGAGATCACACCAAAGCTTTCTTTAGATGCTCAGATGACAAGACTTCGACATTCATACTTTGGACACATCATGCAAAGAAAGAGATCATTAGAGAAATACATCTTTCTTGGCAAGGTAGAAGGTCAACGCAAAAGTAGAAGGCCAGCAATGAGGTGGATTTATACAATGACAGCAGCTATGGATGTCACTCTGTCAACAATGAGCCGCCAGACTGAAGACCAAACACAGTTTAGGGTTGCCATGAGTCAACACCAACTTTATGGCACTTAACAACTATGTCTAAAGTGCAGAGACATTGTTTTTTTGTTGTATACTTTTCAACATATTATTAAAATATTATGATGATATACAGCTGGAATATTTCCAATTATTTCTCAAGATTCTGAACACAACATACCTAAAATGCAATAATGTTGACCACCACTGTAAAGGGCATTCACAACAGATATACTAAGCTGTCTTAGAACCAGCCATGGTAAAATTATTTCCCTGCCACTCTTTCTGCCTCTAGATCTTGGGTGTTTCCTGGTAGTGGCTTTGAAATTAGTATCGGCCTTCCTTGCTCCGTTGCATATTATGAGAAAACAGGGCCGTTTAATCATCAGGCAAGACTAGGCACTCGCCTAGGATAGCAGCTTCTGAAAGGTGACAAAGAACCGTCATCCTTCTCCTGCAGGGAGGGTGGGCTATTTTGATAAATCTATAAAAGTATGTTATCCAATTATGTATTTTTAAAAGACTGCTGTGGGGGTGACAGGGGTGGTGGTTTTTGGGATGATCATGATTTTTAAGTTTATCAAAGTCTCAGGAGGGAGGAGCTAGGAATTTGAAAGTAAATTGAAGGGTGGGGATAAGACTAGAGGTTCACTTAAGCTGCCCAATTGCCTTTGTACTGGCCCATAGAGAAGGCTTGCATGCATTTTGTTGTTCTTCCTAATGCAACTGAGAGGAAGTTTTTCTGCCCTCCCCTTCTCTCCCCAAGCTACCGCAGATGAATAAAAGTCATGTTGATGTTTCTGCAGATCCAGCACAATCCTGCCTGGCTGGGCGGAGAGGCCAGTGCCACAGGAAGGCTGCTTCACTGGAAGATGAATAACACTAATGTGAGTGTGGTGAGGCCAGCAGCAGGTGACGGATTGGCCACAGGTGAAGGATATAGCTCAGGGAGCCATTAGCCTGCCTTTTCACAGCTCTTCTTTAATACAGCGCTGAAAAATAGCAATAAATCTTGCAATGGATGGCCTTGCCCCGGGAGCACTGTTATCTACCTTTTCCAATCAAGTGCCTGACGTCCGATGAGTAATCAGTTTTTGCTGGGTCTCAGATTAATTTTCTTTTGCTTTTTCCCTCTGTGCTACTATTTCATTTGCTGGTGTAACAGTCGCCCCAAACCTCTTTCCCTTCCTTTTTACATTCAGCAGTTGCTACTGATCTCCAGTTTTTCACTTTCTGTCTCTGCAGACACTTTGCTGATCAGTCACTGCTCTGAAAATGTGTCTATTGCAGTATTTCCTAGGTAGGACGGAAGTTTTAGTAGTAGTGGGAAGCTGTTTAATAGTATGCAGAACTTTGTCAGGGTGCAAAGTTCAAAAATTGGAGACCTATTAGGATCTGTGATACTGTAGTACAAAACAACTGGCAGGCTGGATGGGGCCTTGTGGTCATTCACTGTCATCATGTCCTATGCATCCATCTGCAAGCTCTCTAGTTTGTCCTAGATCACAGTCTCTGTTTTTTTCATGCTCTGTTTTATTTTTTTTTAATGTTTTAAATAGCACTTTACTGTACACAATCCATACAAAGTGGCATATAAAGATAATGCAATTGATTTTATATGGTTTTAAATCACATATTTAAAAAATGCATTAAAAGAATCAATCCAGCTACTTGCACCAGGCCTTGACAAATTTTCTTGGAATCTAGGAGCCAGCCGCCCAAACCTTTGATACAGTGCATACCCCCTTCCCCTCCAAAAAGGTGTATCGTAGTGTGTGTGTGCGCGCGCGCGTGTGCGTTGTGCAGAGAAGAGGTGCCTCTATGTGTGTGTGTGTGTGGTTCGGAGGTAGGATACCTGTGTGTGTGGTGCGGAAGTTGAGTGCCTGTGTGTGTGTGTGGTATGGAGATAGGGTGCCTATATGTGTGGGTGGTGGGAGAGAGGTGTGTCCTAAAATTCCCATGCAGTCTTCCCTTCCCACTCCCCCCACTCCAACCCCTCTCCTGCTGTCCCTCCCCAACCCCCAGACTCTCCCCTTCAACCTCTCCCCCTTGCACTCTCCCCCTGCCATCTATTCCCCACCACCATTTACACAGATGGCTAAATAAATTAAAGGGGCAGCCTTTAATTTATTCAGCCTTCTGTGTAGATAACTTATTAACCTTTTTTTTTGCAGGCTGTGCAGACACCGGTCGGACCCTTTTCAACACTTCTGTCTGCGGGGGTTGGGAACCCCGCAAGCAGACGCCAGCTTTCCTGGCTACGATCATGGGCCTTTTCGGTATTTCTGCCCGCAGGGATCGGAATCCTCGCAGGCAGACACTGGATTTCCCAGCCACTTTTGCCCATGTGCTCTAAGCACCAGGCCCGACTTTTTGGTCGCCATGGTGACCTGGCGCCTGAGGTTTGTGGAACTATGGTGCAGATCAACTTTAGTATATTCTGAATTGTATTTATTAGACAGCAAAATGTGAAAAATATATACACACAATGCATATAATCAACATTGCTCATTCTGAGTTCTACTTGTATAACTAAGCCTACCTTTAGAATTGGACATATGCTGGACTTGCTCTTTGCACCAGCCAGGGAGAATAAACTTGACCTAGTAACCAAAGTTACTACCTCACCTACTATTTAGTCTGATCCATCACCTTTCGGAATTCAGTATTGAAACTGATAATCCAAAGGTATCAAGCCATTGGAGGGCCATGAGTTTCTCGATAAATAACACTGATGAGCTGGGTTTCATCAATGCTGTTGAACTAAGCAATCCCAATTTGAGTAGACTTGCCACTAATACTTTAGGTGAAAACTGGAATCAAGCCTTGTTGCCTTGGATCAGTTTGCGCCCTTAAAATATACACAGCATTCCAGGAAACCATGTTCAATCAGGTTTACTGAAATTCAAGACCTTCAGAAAAGCAACTCCTGAGGCAACCCACCCATTTTAACAAAATCAATAGTGGGAGTCAAAAACAATTCTGATAAACTCTTTAAGATCCCTAACAGATTCCTTAAAAAGAAACCAGGGAATACAGGAAGAGCTGAGGGCACACCTGACTGACTGACCTGCTTCATTCTTTTCAAAGAAAAAATAAGCTATGAAGTCCACACTTATTGAAATCATTTCTAGCAAGCAGGATATAAATCAGCCTCTTGATATGGCCATCTTTGAGAATGCGGAACCTCCTGGTTCTCTGGAGACTCAGATGTCTCCCTTAATGAAGTATGATCTATGATTTTCAAGTTTGGCAAGAGTAGTTGTGACCGGAACCCTCTGTACCGCCTGGTTCTTGGCAAATGCAAACAAAGGACTTGTAAAAATCTCTTCTTCCTCCTCAGGTAAGGCCACCAGATGTCCTTGAATTTCACGGATTGGTCCCGACTTTACAGCTGTGTCCCCCAACTCCCACTTGTTTGGCATCCTCTTGTCCCTGATCCCAGCAATGGGGACAGAGGGAGTAGAAAAAAAATTAATTTCACTTCAGTGGTTTGAATGTCAGTTTTCAGAATTTACATTCAGTATCTTTATATTTTGCAGACTATGGGGGAAATGCATCACAGTTTCTATTTCTCTGTTGATTTGCCTGCTTGGAAGTGATATTATTGCTGTCATGGGATGACTGTGGGGGCAAGGTAATGATTGCAATTCCCTCTTTCATCCCTTGTTGCTCAGACCTGGAACTAAGGTGTCCCTCCCTCCCCCCCCCAACCCCCCAATACACACTTTGGATAAGTGTCCCAGAATTGCCTGCAAAAAATCTGGTAATCTTAGCCGCATCACTCAACTAACTCTTACACACATCAACAACCCAGAACAGAGGTTTAAAATGGGAAAATACCGAATTTCATCAAATACCAAACCTTGATGTAACATATTTAATTGTATATAGTTATTCCCCCAGTTTGCACCCAGTTTACCTTCCCTGTTATCTGTAAACCTAGATCAGTTATATATTGACAGGTATGTTGTTGTTTAATGTAAACCGCACTGATGATGAATAGTGTGGTATATAAAAACTGTTAAATAAATAAATAAATAAATAAAATAAAAACTATCAAAAGTCTTTCAAATCTGCTATTCTCTACCTAATACCTAAGAAGTCCACTGGATGTGACAGCAAACTATAGGTTTATTTCCAATCTGCTGTCCCTATCTAAATTAGTTGAACATGCTGTCACAATTCCACTAAGAGAGGTCTTAGAAGTTAATAATTTGCTAAACCCACAACAATGAGGATTCTTTATGGAATTCTGCACAAAGATTGCTTACAGCATTAATGAGAAAGCAGCAGTGTATGATAGATAAAGGCCAGATGGGGTTCCAAATTTTGCTGGACTAATGAGCAGCTTTCACTTTGTAGATCACAGAATCCTGCTTAATATAGTAGACTTAGAAACCAATTTACCAAGTTAAATGATCTTTTCAGTGTGCGGCGATCGCCAAAAAAGCAAAGTCAATGTTAGGAATTATTAAGAAAGGAATAGAGGATTAAACAAAGAATATCATATTGTCTCTTTATTGCTCCACAGTGTAACCACACCTTGAGTATTGTGTGCTATTCTGGTCACCGCATCTCAAACAAGATATAGGGGGGTCATTTTAGAAGCCCTATTCGTGCTTTGAACATCCAAAAACGGGCTTAGAGATGTCCAAAGCACAGAGACTTCTCCAGAGCCATTTTAGAAGCTGGCTCTGGGGATGTCCCCAAAGTGAGGACTTTCAAATCTGAATGGGAGGGGCGGGGCATGGCGGAGGCGTGGTGAGGGCATTCCCAGGAACCTGCATGTCTCTGCCTGATCTCAAAAACGTCACAGACGTCCAGCATTGCATTTAACGTTATACCTGCTTCAAGCATGAACAAACATCTGAAAAGCGCTTGTTTTGGCTGAAAACCATTCAGAGGGTGTAGAGAAGAAAGTATTCCATCATCCCCAGTACTCAGCACAATATCCATGACAGCAGCAGTGGGATTTGTTCTCTGGTTGCCTGCTTCCTACCCCACTACTCTAGCCATTAGGCTATTCCTAGACATCTGGGTTCTAAAATTCAGTTCTGGGGATGTCTATGTAAAGGCCCATGCAGACATCCATATCAGGCACACCCACGTTTGTGAAATCACGTCTGCACCTGGACATGTCTGCTTTGTTTTCAGACGTTCTAGCTTAGACATCCCAGATTGCACTTTAAAGTCCCTTCTAAAATCCCTTCATATTGGAATTAGAACAGGTACAGGGAAAAGCAGCCCTCCTCCGTCCCGCAAGCTCTCCAGCTCCACCGATCGGGGTAGAGCGCCTGAGCGGGAAATCCTCCCGCTCAGAAGCTCCTGCCCAATCGGGGCAGTGGGAGCTCCGAAACAAGACTGCACCAGCACCAGCCACTTTAAAAGCGGCGCCCCGACAGGGCGCGCCCATGCCTGAGGGCCTCGCCAGAGGGCCCTTTGGCATGGCCCTTAGGCGGGGCATACAAGTGAGCAGAGGAAAGGAACCACAGCCACACCGAGAAGCCACACGAAAGACGCACAGTAAGCTCTAGCAAGCAGCCGGAAGAGAAGAGCAGCAAACGTAAGTTGCAAACCCTGGACTGAACAAAAACATGCACACAAATCTTATCATCCCTCTCAGCCTCCTACTCACACTACTCATTCCTCCACACACATACTACCACCACCCACACACATACATACCATGGCCCCCAACAACAGCTTGGACATACATAAGCCGACAACATACCCACAGGGACACACTCGGTACACCCAAGACAAAAAGACATCCAAGGCACAGGCTTAACAACCACGCTAACACGAAGGAAGAACACAGGACAGCCAACACCCCAACTATAGAACTCATAAACACCAGATCCATATGCAATAAGATTTATACCCTAATAGACCACATAGATGAACATCAGCCCGACATACTCTGCATCACAGAAACATGGCTCAGCCCTACTGACAACGTACTACTAAATCAATTGGTGCCTGACACATACACAGCATATAACTGCCCACGCGCTCACAGGCGAGGAGGAGGAGCCCTGATAATCGCAAAGAGCAGCCTAAGATTCAAACCAAGAAGTACCACGGACACCCAACACTGTAACACCATCTCAATTGAGAACAAACACATGGTCCTATATCTCACATACAGAGCGCCCCACGCACTGCCTGAAGAACTAGCATCAACCCTTGAAGCAATCTGCGCAATCGACTCCAGCCACAAACCCACACTAGTGCTTGGAGACTTCAACCTCAAATCCACTAACACCAAGGATACAGAAGCATTTCTTCAAGCAATGAGTGCGCTACAATTCACACAAATAATCAACTCTCCAACACACAGACACAGATTATCACCAGACCTCATCTTCGCACCCAACTACCTAACTTCAAGAGACCTAATAAAATACCCACCACGACACCAGTACCATGGTCTGACCACCACATAATTAGTGTAAACATTGTACCACAGGAAGGGAAACCAGACAAATATCCGGACAACACATCCACACAAAGAAGATTCAAAAGCTTCGACAAAGATCAGTTCCTACAAAACATGTTACAACATCTAAACCACAAGACAGATGACCTAGAAGTACAAATCACCAACTGGAACACCACCATATATAACGCTGCCAAAGCAACAGGCTATAGACACACGACACTTCGCTGCAACAAACTACAACACAAGCCATGGTATTCAAAAGCCATAAGAAAAGAAAAAAGGAACCTAAGAAAAACTGAACGGAGATGGAGAAAGAACAAATCACCCGAGACTCAGGAACTATATCTAACAAAGCAAAAACAATACAACGAATACATCAACCAAACTAAAAGAGAATACCACACTAACATCATATGTAACTCCAACAACAAACCTAGAGAACTATTTGAAATCGTAAAAGCCCTTACCAAGGATCAAACTACAGAAGACAAAGTGCAAATAGACCCACAAAAATTTGCGGACCACCTCCAAGAAAAATTCCACTCGGAAGAACAAACAAAACCCAGCCCAGCCCCAGAGACTAACAAACTCCCTAACACCTGGGGAACATTCAACACCCCATCCACAGATCAACTCTCACACATCACAGCAAACAAGACCAGCACAGCTCCCACGGATCCCTGCCCAGTGTCCTGGATCAAGGCTACCAAGTCAAACTTCATTCAAACCATACACAAAATGGTACACGCCTCACTAACACAAGGGTGCATGCCAAATCAACTGAAGCTCGCCACAATAAGACCCATCCCAAAGAAATCAGCACTCAACAAGAACAATCCAGCAGCATACAGACCCATCTCCAGCATACCCTTCTTAGCAAAAATAATCGAGAAAACAGTACAGCACCAACTACAAGAGCACATTGACATCCATGCTCCTCTGGATAACAACCAACACGGGTTCCGCCCGAACCACGGGGTAGAAACACTGCTGATATACCTCTTCGACAGCGTTCTCCGCACCATAGACAACACTAAGAAAGGAATCCTAATGATCTTCATAGATATCTCATCGGCATTTGACACAGTTGACCACAAGACTCTAATGGAAAGACTTCAGAACATCGGTCTACACAGATCCACCCTCAAATGGTTCCATTCTTACCTGACCAACAGACAAATACAGGTCAAGGTAGGCCACAATACCTCCCGACCAATAAGAGTATCTCAAGGAGTGCCACAAAGTTCTGCCCTTTCAGCACTATTATTCAACATCTACATCCAGCCAATATGCAACATCATGAAAGATCACAACATACAATATACAATCTACGCAGATGACATCATGATTTATACACCCATCTCAGTCGACAACCCAGACTACTCCAAAATAACAAACTGCCTCACACATATGTCAAGCTGGCTTCAAAAAAACAACCTTTCAATAAACTACAGTAAGACGGAGGCACTGATCATCACGCGAAACCCGGACTTCATCCTACCACCCAACATCAAGATAAAGATGCATTCATACCTATAAAATCAGAAGTAAAGTATCTCGGAGTCACCCTGGACAAAGAACTGAACCTCCAAGCACATATAAGCAGAACAACCAAAAGTTCATACTACAGAATGCGACTCATCAGAAGACTTAAACCCCTCCTCGCCCCAGAGCACTTTCGCACTGTATGCCAAACTCTAATAACCCCACTACTAGACTTCTGCAATCCTATCTACAACGGGATACCAAAACAGACCCTCAGACCGCTACAATTGGCACAAAACACAGCTGCCCGCATTATATCTGGTACCTCAAACCATGATCACATCACACCCATACTGAAAGATCTACACTGGCTCCCAATCATCTCACGCATCAAATACAAAACTATCATAAACATATTCAAGATCAAACAACACACATCTGCCATAAGCCTACACACACTCATACGACCTGACACAAGCACGCGACCAAGGAGAAGAGGCACCTCCAATTGTGTAAGCATCCCAAAAGACTTTGCCAAGAACTGAAAGGACACCACGCAACGAACACTCTCCCTGGCTGCTCCAGCCATCTGGAACACCCTCCCAGATGAACTGAGACTAAACACAGACCTCAAGGACTTCCGAAAACAGCTGAAAACAACCCTGTTCATCAAACACTATGGTCATACCCCTTGAGTTACCAACCGAGACAGACCTCAGTCTCTCCCCCACCCTAAGTCAGTACAATTGAATGTATTATAGCTCACGATGTATATAGCGCACTAGGTAGAAATCACACCTAAATCTTCCACCCCCACCACTAACACACAAACACTCTCCACTGCATGATAACACTTGCCCATCCCTTGATTGTTTGCTGTGAAAACCGCTTTGATAGTAGGATAAGGCGGTATATAAATGATGTTAAATATAAAATAAATAAAATAAAATGATAAAGAGGATTGAACAACTCTGCAATGAAGAAAGGCAAAAAAGGTTAGGGCTCTTCAGCTGGGAGAAGAGACGGCTGAAGAGAGATATGACAGAAGTCTATAAAATCCTGAGTGGAATGGAATGGGTTAGTGCAAAACAATTGTTTACTCTTTCAAAAAGTACAAAGACTAGGGGACACGCCATGAAGCTATAATGTAGCACATATAAAACAAATAGGAGAAAATGTTTTCCTATCAATTTATAATGAAGCTTTGGAATGGAGGATGTGGTAAAAGCAGCTGGGTTTAAAAAATGTTTGGACAATTTCCTGGGGGAAAAGTCCATAAACCATTATTAAAGTAGATATGGGGAAAGCCAGTGCTTATCCTGGGGAGAGAAAACAGCAAGGGAAGCAGAGAAAGCACAGTTACTTACCTGTAACAGGTGATCTATGAGAACAGCAGGAATAAGTCTTCACATATGGGTACGTCGGTACCGACGGAGTCTGCGCAGGAATGCTTCCCAGTGTCCAATCAGAAAGCTTTTGGAAGCATCCCAACACGCCTGTGTGCTGCCTTCCCGCCTTCCCAACTGCCTCTCCTCAGTTAAGTTTTAAAGCTGAGACAAAGAGAGAGAGAACAAGGAAGGGAAAGATAGAGATAGAGAAATGCAACTCCTAGGGGAGGTGGGTGGGTTGTGAAGACTTATTCCTGCTGTTCCCAGAGATCACCTGTTACAGGTAAGTAACTGTGCTATCTCCAGGAACAAGCAGGAATGAGTCTTCACATATGGGGACTCCCAAGCTCATATGCCCGGAGGGAGTCCTAGCATGTTGCAAGTCTAGAACGAACCATGCTATTCCTCAGGACCTCAGGCATCCTGGAGATGGAGGGTAGGAGTTGAATAAAGAAAGGAGCTGTGGAACAGCTGGCTAGAACAGGGATTCAAAAGGGGAAGACCCTGTATCGAGGGCATTTAGTAGTAAAATATTGTAATCTGGGCCTCCCTTGTTGGCATTGCACAGGTGCACTGAGCTACATATGGATCTGAGAGAAGAGCCAGTGAATGTGCTCAAGGGGTACCTCACTGAGAAGTAGAGGTAATACAATAGAACAAAAACAAGTGGAGGTCAGAACCCTTCAGGTTGAGAAATAGCCCCAGGGGAAAAACTGGGGTAGGATAAGAGGTAGAGCTTCAGCGGAGACACAGAAGGTACTATTAAAGAAAGCTTAAGCTGTTTTGGTCCAAAAACAGTACAAATTTATTACCAAGAGAAAAATTGAGTCTGACCCAACTGGACTGGGGTTGGAATCAGTCCATGTAGGGGAAAAAGGGTATGGAGACCCTTGTATCTGTTAAGAAAGTAAGGACAGACTCAGGAGTGCTAAGCTTTAGAACAACGGAAGCTCTGCAATGTCTTTCCTAAATGGGGTCAATTAGGAAAGAAAGGTACATGGAGAGCTTCAGGAGTACCTAACCTGAAAAGGTTATGGTAAGGGAAAAATGTGTTAATTACCACAGGAGTGGTTATAGGTGTAGTCCCCTAGGTATGCTGGTACAGCATTGATAGGGTTAGTACCCATTTGTCAGGATCATATAGGAATGTGAGGATATCTGAACCTAACAGACAGATAGATAAGTAGATGGATACAGATCTATCTAAAAATATTTCTAATTATATCTATTAATATATATGTATATTGTCAGACGGGTGCCTGGGTGAGATTGTTCACAGTCTTGGCAAAGGCATATATCAATATGATTTGCAAGGGATTGTGGGAAATGCAGTCCATTCACACCAGACACAGCCGCTCACAATAATTAGTTGTGCTTGAGTGTAAAGCCAATAAGATATTTATTTATGGGGTTATTTCTCCCAACACAGATATGCTTGGTAGCACATAAAACAGGATACTTGCTTTCAGTGTTAAACTTAGAAAAACAAAAACAGGAAAACAAACGTTGAACTTGTCAGGCAATCAAAACAAAAGAATAAAGACCTGGTTGGTAACAAACTGGTCTTTTCTGTAGGCTCTAGCTAATATTTTCTTAGCAGTGCATCAAACAACAAGCAAAACCCACAAAGAAGGGAAAAACTGTTCTTTTCAGGTTAACTTCTTATATCTTCACACATAGACTCAGAAGTGATTTCCTCAGAGCTCACAAGCAATTAGGTAAGGCTCAATTGCTAGCAGTTATCCAGCTGAAACCCCTTAGCTGGCTTACTTTCTACTGCTTGGCTCAAATCCTATTCAGGAGCTTTTCTGAGTAGATTAAAGAACAAGTTTGTATTTCTTTGTGATGGTTGTTGTACTTTGTAACAGTAAATTACCAAAGGAGTTTAGACAGAGAGCAGTCCATGTATTCACAGCCTGTGTCTATAACCTCTCCCCCTTCTTCAACAATCATGGGTTCAATATCATGGATTGGCACAGAGGAATTTCTCAATGGAGCACTCAATGGAGAATACTTGTTTCCCTGCTGTCTTTCAAGGGTATAGCTAGGGCATAGATCAGTGTTCATACCTGAGCTTCCATTGCTGTTATAGTTCCTCTCTAAATAGCCTGGCCAGTATGTAGTCCAGTTCTTATGTCCAGCCTTCCAATCCAGATCCCTGGACACTGGATCTCTCTTCACATACCTTCTGGCACGGGTCCTAGGGTCCCTTCCAAGTGCAGCCGTCTCCCTCACAGGTACCGTCTGGAGATTCCTAGCTCTGCAGCACCACTCCTCTGGTTTTCCCCAGTCCAATGGTGTATGCTGGCCAGTTGAATGTCTCCCAGTATACGTACTGCTCTGGACTCCTTTAGACCTCCCAAATGCTTTCCTCTTCTTTCTTCCAAAGGGTTTCTTGCCCTCTCTGTCCGTCCGCTCTGGCTTCTGCTTCTGATGATCCTCCAGATGATGAAGCTGTCCAAGATGAGGATCTCCAAGACGAGGATGTCCAAGATCAAGATGAGGATGATTCTGAGGATGATTCTCTGTAGAATAAACTCTACCTTTATTCTGCTTAGATGAGTGCTCCACCCTAGCACAGCGCAGCTGTGCTGAATCAGGCCCTGCCCTTTGAGATGAGTGCTTGGGGATTACCTCATAGCCCTCCTTATTGAACACACGTTTCCCCACTTCAGCTCCTCTAATGGCTGTTGGAAACCTGGTGCATTCTGGGACTGGTAGTCTTTTATGGAAAAATTCTGTTTTCTCATTTCTACCAGAACTGACAGGTTGCTTGTTCAGAGTCACTTCACCTTTTCTATAGCTCCTTCCTGAGCTATGATAAGCTTCCTTATCACAATATATATATACATATATCTATAAAGAGATATGTATGGGCAGAAGACACACAGATAGATATAAATAAGTATATATTGTGATGCAGCAGACCAGTGGGGAACAGAAGAAAATATTTTAAACATGAAAAAAGGCATGCACAAGCTGCAGTATTTTCAGGAACCTGATAGGGGGAGCAAGAGGGACCTCCGGAAGACTGAGGATTCACGCCCCACAGGGTGTGACCAAAAGCCAGCAAGCCTCCAATCCAGGAAGGCAGGAACTCCTTTTAAAGAAAGTCTGGAAGACTGGAAGGGAGGAAGTGGCGGTAAAGGAGGAAGTGGCGGTAAAAGGGGAAGTGGCAGCAGCAGCAGCAGCAGCCGAGAAGGCAGAGAAGTTACAGAGCCTGCAGAAGCCGTAGGAGTGGCAGGAGCTGCAGAGGTGGCAGAAACTGCAGAAGCTAAAGATAAAGCTACAGACGCTGCTGGAGCACCGGAAGGAGGAACAGGCCAGAGAGACCTGAAAGGACAGAGAGTACGGAAGGATCCAGGAGATCCGGGAACACGAAAGCAGTACTGGGACAGCTGTGTGAAGTCAACTGAAGGACGGTTGAAAAACCCACGCCAGATTGCAGGAGCAAGCCAGAATCTCAGCAGGAGTAGGCCTCAAGCCTCACCCCAAGGAGAGAAGCCAGCATTACAAGGTAACCCATACTTAGTTGGGAACAGCCTTCAGAGAGCTACCCGCTGGAGAGGACAGGAAACAGAAGATCCCTGTTCATGTAACACTTCTCATGATACAAGGTATGAAAAGCTTTTATCAAATGAGAGACTTTTGAATAAGCAATGTTTGCAGAAAGCTAATATAAAACCTGTGAAGAAGGAAGAAGATTCGCCTTGTAGAACAGTTCATGACCGACGCCCCACTCTGAACCCAAGGCATTGGGAGGTCATACAACGTCTGGCCCGAAAAGCCCAATTATAGGTTGCCCAGAACTACGGACTCTGTTTCAGAGGCGTATGATCAGGAACCAATGCAAGTGGAATTGGTAGAATCCCTTTCAGATGAGGAAATGGATTGTAGTTATTGTACCACTGGAAGCTTGGAATCCTTGCATAGCATGTGAGCAGTAAACTGGTAAAATAGGAAATGTTTGTTTTTGATATCACCTCTATGAAGAGAACAGTTTTTGCTTTGAACCTGAGTTTTACTTTTTCTAACCTGATGTAAGGACATTTCTTTTGTTGTTTTGGGACTGATCCTTTGAACCTTTGCAAGACAAAGGAAATAAAGCCTTATTTTCCCTCCACTTGGAAACCTGTGTTCTTTGGGTATTGGGTAATAAGGACGCTACCAAGGCTATACATCCCTGGGCCCTGAAAAATACGTACCAATCCCAACCTTATCTTTATTTGTGTCCGACCTGCCTTGGCGCCCATTAGCCACCAGGGTGGTGTCGCGACAATATATATATATCTATATCTATCTATATATACCTAGATGAATAGGCAGGCATATAGAGACATGTCTCCAGGTATATGGATGGAGAGATGTCCAGAGAACCCCATCTCCCCTTATAGGGAGAGAGGAAGATTCATCTGACAGCAAGAAGGTAAATACCTGCTTGAAAAGATAAATAGAAAAAAACCTCTTCTCCTGGTTATGACTGGCCTAGTCAGGGGAAGGTGTCCCTGACAAGGCGGCGGCTTAATTCTTTGCAGAATTTGAGCTCTTGAATAACCAGGATGGCCTGTGTGAAAATGGCAGAGGATAAAGTCAGTCTGCAGACAGGAAGTCCAGATATCTCCAGAATTGTAGTATGGAGATTGGATAGAGAAGGCCTCTGGAGGAAGATACCCTAGTGATCCGCCTATGAGGGCAAGATGGGTATTAGGTGTCCTCTAGCTGCCAGTGAAGAATTTATCTCTGACGGGAAGACCCAAGGAGATATGGGCCAAGCTAGGGAATTGGTCCTTCTTTTAGGCTTTCACGTAATGAAAGGCCTGAGGCTTATGCCTCAAAAGAGATTTAAGATAAGATGGAAAGGGTAGAGAATACCTTCCAGGCATGAACATGACTGGGGGAAACCCTTTTAACCATCTGGGGTTATCTGCTAGGCAAGATACTAATGCTCTCTAGCAAGGGCCCATAGTGCAAAGCTACTCTGTAGAGTTGCAGAGAGCATGCTGCAGGTTGGTTAGAAGAAAAAACTGGCTGTGGACGATCCTTGGTGAGGAATGTGGAAAGCCAGCAGGTAACCAACTATTCTGCCAAGGATAGGGGGGCAAAAAATAGAAGTTAACCAACCAAACTGTGATAATAGGGTTTCCCAAACGAGGTTGATAACCTGTTTGGGACTTAGCACTGAGGCTAGGAGGATTGCTAGTGGAGGGGAAGCCCTGGTTGTGTAGTGAACAAAACCAGTGGCTTAACCACTAGGAATTTTTTGCATCTGCAGCAACTATCAGGGCAGCATGGAGAATTTCTTTTCCCTCCTCTTTTTTTAGATTGGGAAAAAGAAACAACAGACATGGTAGGAGTTCCTATTGTCTGAGGAGCTGCCCTAAGGTAACAATGCGGAAGACAACTCCAGAAGGGAGAATCCCCCGGTAGAACAGGTAGAGGACCATAGGGGCTTACCCGTGTAAAAAGTCACTCTTACAATCAAATGTTGTAGTAAGAGGGAGGTAAGACAGAGTTGCAAGAGACCAACTATGGAGGAAGTCTCTGACAGGTGAGAGGATACATGCCAGTACAGGGAAACAACTGTCTATTGATAGTTCCCTCCAAGAGGAAGAGGAAAATCTGTTAAGTATGGGCATGATCATCATAAAGACTCTTAGAGAAAAGATGTCTCATGAAGAGATATCTAGGTAGGTTAGGATAAATTTAGTGCAGATACTGCAAGTAAAAAGAAGCAGACTGCCACCCTAACCACCAACCAAGAGGGATAATGATCTACTTGAAACCCTGCGACTGCTGGGTTTGTTGACCCTGTTGAGTTTGTGGATTCTTCAGACCAGGGCGATGTTTCCCTTGTTTGGGAACATCTGCATGATGGGCAGATGATGGACAAAACCTTCTCCCCCTAGGGGAAGAAAGTTTGGTAGGACATTTCCTACCTACTGGGAAAGAAGGCAGCGTAGAACAGCCTCTGGAAACAAGAAAGTCAGTGGATAACTGGGTAACCTGGAGTAAAGACTCCTTGTTGAAGAGATTTTCTCCAGTGCAAGGAGTATTTCCCAGTCTTTCTTGTGCCCATTTGTCCAAGTCTGAAGCTTGGAGCCAGGCTCTACGTCGTGCCCCTATAGCTATAGCAGAAGTCCTGCTAACAGACTCAAAGGAGTCTAGGGAAGCAGGAGTAAGAAACCTAGAGATATTATGAGCATTACTAACCAGTAAGGAATAGTCTGCTTGTTTGGGCTCTTGAAGAAAAGGAGTCAAAAAATGTAATTTCCTTGTGACCTCCTCAAGAGATAGGCCCATATAAAAAAGAGAATTCTTGCTGAAAGCATGGATGTCTGGAAGGCTTGGCGTCCAAAGGCATCTAGTGTCTTAGACTCACGACCTGGCGGACAAGAAGAATGCTTTTTATTACTCTTCACTCGCCTCATTGCTGATTCTACCACAATGGAATGATGAGGAAGTTGAGTCCTTTAAAACCCTGGAGAGGGGGGCACCTGATAGAGGAGATCAGTTGCTCTGGAAGGTGGGGGTACCCTTAAAGGAGCTTCCCACATTCGTAGAAGGAGATCCTGCAAAGAATGATGCAAAGGAAGCATTATGTTCTCCTTTGCTTTGTTAGGAACAGAGAGGTATGCTGTATTCCCCTGTGTAGGATCTTGTCCAGGAATAGGAATGGCAAGTGATTTTGCCATATCCAGGAGGAAAGTCTGGAAAGAAGGATCCCCAGAGGGAACTTCCCTTAGATAAGCTAGATCTGATGAAGAACTAGCGTTGGCACCGAGGGATCTATCTAAGTATATAGGAATAGAAGATCCTGAATGGTGCAGTATGGGATTCTTAAGTGGTGGTCGCTGGTACTGCAGGTCAGGACCAGCAACAGTCGGTAACAGGTCGTCCATGCTAGGGATCGATTTCAAACTTGGCATCGAGGGAAGCGAGCCTGACGAGAAAAGCATGGAAGGTACCGACAACAAAGGTAAAGTGGATATCGGTACCGACTTCGGTACCGTATCTGATACCGGTGGATGAAGGCCAGCCAGTGGCAACTCTAACGGTGTCGAAGGAACCGAGAGTTGCGGATCCGAAGTATCGGAACCGAGCCTTCGGTACCGACAGGAGTCGGTACCAAGGCGAGTCGGTACCCAGTCCTCCAGACTGGAGATCGATTCCAGACTCGGCATCGAAGGAAGCGAGTCTATCAATGCACGTCTGGAGGGTACCGACATCGGTACTAGTATCGGTGTCGATACCGATACTGGAAAGTCAATCTGAAGCGTATCCACCGGCCCCACAGGTACTGAGGACACCAGACGATGATCCTTGGTGCGGAATGTTTCATCCAACACCAGTGCCGATGCCGGGGTATCGGTACCGCTCGAAGCGAATGCCACCACCGGGCATGGCTCAGGTATGTTCTGTGAGGGGTGAACCTCAGGAACAACCTGAAACCCCACAAAGGCTTTGGAGGCCGAAGACTCCCACTGGGGTTTTGAAACCAGTGGATTCTTGAGGACAAGGCCATAGGCATCTCTATGCTGTGCATGAGAAGTGCCACTCGAGGACTGGCTAGTCTTAACAGACTGTTTTTGGGTTACCTGATCCTGTGTAGAAGAAGATATGGTCGGTGCCCTGAAGTTGGAAGGGGACCACGTGTCGAGGGGAACTCGATGTTGAAAACTTCTTCTCATAATACTGGTGCCCGAGGGCTCCGGCGGGAAATGGTCAGGACCCAAGCAGGTTAGACACCAATTGTGAGTGTCTAAAAATAAAGTTGTACCGCCACAGTTTGTACATTTCTTGGGGAAAGTGACTGGCGGTTCCATGAGGAAAAATGGAGAGGCCTAGAAGGCCTGAGAACCGTGAGACACTAAGAAAGAAAAAAAAATATTCCTTAAGGAAAAAATTTTACAAGAAAAGAAGAAAGAAACACTGGCGGTACCGGTGGCGTCGGGGAAGGCAGCCGCGACCACAAGAAAACTAAAATAATAAAAGAAGAATTTTCTGCGGTGACAGGAGGACGTCCTGCCGGCTCCGCGGAAAAACGAAAACTGAGGAGAGGCAGTTGGAAAGGCGGGAAGGCAGCATGCAGGCGTGTTGGGATGCTTCCAAAAGCTTTCTGATTGGACGCTGGGAAGCGTTCCCGCGCGGACTCTGTCGGTACCGACGTACCCATATGTGAAGACTCATTCCTGCTTGTTCCTGGAGATAACACTTAGGGGCTTGTTTACAAAGCCGCGGTAGCGGTTCGTGATCATTATCGGAGCCGCAGCCCTGTTGATTTCAATGGGGCTGCGGCTCCGATAATGATCGCGAACCGCTACCGCGGCTTTGTAAACAAGCCCCTTAGAGTGCATATCAAAGTTCTGGATCTTTCTGTTGCATTTTGGGCAAGGCCGAAACCCCAACTTCAGCAACATTATTTTTTTTTAAAGAAATAAAAGAAGATAAATGTGCCAACAAAAAATGTCAAAAAAGACTTTTTAAATTACACTGTAACAAAATTATGTGGGACAGTTTTGTTTCACATCCATTTGGCAGAGTAGAAAACAAAACTGTGGAGCCGAGGAGACTGCTACACACAGGAAGGGCCACACATGCTCAGAACTTTACACTGAAGTTCTGGGCTAGGGGAGAGTTATTCTGCCCTGGCGCTGTCAGATGACACAATCCACTTGTGCCTAAGTCCTGCTTGTCAACAGAATAAAAGCTAAATCCCACTGAGAAGCTTCAGGTTCCATCAACTGTTGTAGTATTAGCTTCAGGCCTTTTCTCCAGCTCCAGAGCAAGTTGAAGAGCCATCTCATCTTCAGGGATGGATCATTGCTAGTGGGTTGCTGCTGCTGCTAGTCAAGCCTTATTATGAGTGGTTTATGACTTTGGCCATTACATAAAGTTGTTAGGATGAGAAGTTAGACTCAGGAAGAGAAAGATAGGCCGCTGATTTCAGTTGATTTTTTTGGTATTTTTATACTTGTTTATATATGTACTCTGCATTGGACAATAATTGTTCAATTTTATTTGCTGTTAGCATCGCCTCCTTTGTATACATACAATTCAAAGCAGTTTACAATAAATAAAAGTTCATAAAATCATAAATTACAATAACATAACCCATACAATCAATCATAACCAATCACAGCAACATAAATACAATGCAAAGGCAAGATATAAATTGAAAGTGGATTGTATTGTCAGGAGAGGTGGTGAGGGAGTGTTATCTTCTTGTCGAGGGTTTGCTATGAGTTATCTTTTATAAGAAGGGGCTTTAGGGGGAATTTTATTGATAAAGTTTGTTGTGTAATGTATGATGTAGTTTGCCTGCATGCTTTTATTTTCTTGTTGGTTGGTTTTGTCTTTCTTGACATGTGCTTGCTGTTTTTATTATGAATACATAAGAACATAAGATAAGCCATATTGAGTCAGGCCAAGGGTCTATCAAGCCCACTATCCTGTTTCTAACAATGGCCATTCTAGGTCTAAAGTAAACTGTCAGATTTACAAAGTTACAGTTGTGGTCAACATTATTGGTACCCTGCAATTCAATCCCATTAATGTCCAATATCTCCTAGAAAAAAACGGCCAGTGAAATGGCTTTAGACTATACATACACAAATATTTGACCATAAAAAATAAAATAAAACAAGACCAATTTAAAAAGGAAATAGTATGAAAACTGGGACATTGCCAGGACATGATTATTGGCACCCTTATAAACAATTCAAATCAGTTTGAACAGAATAACCACATTCCCATTGCAGTAAAGTTAGATGCACCTGTGATCAATTGTCAGTACTCGCATGTCTTGAATCAACCAATAAATGATGGCTCTAAAGTTTAAACTGGTCGCATTCACTCCCTGTTCCATTTTCACAATGGTGAAGTCGAGAGCTGCCTGAGCCCTTCAGAAAAGCTATTATCATCAAATTTCAAAGGAGTACAAGCTCATCTCCAAAGACCTTGGGATTCCTGTGTCTACAGTTTGCAATGTTATTAAGAAGTTTTCTGCTCATGGAAATGTCAAGAACCTCCCAGGATGTGGTGCCACCAAAAAGCTTAAGGCTGACCTGAAGCAATCTGGAGTGGTGGTTTCAATCTGCACCATATGCCACACGCTAAACAAAGAATGACTTCATGGGCAAAGACCAAGGAGGACCCACTGCTCAAAGACAATCATAAAAAAGCACGCCTGATCTTTGCCCAAAGCCACCTTGAGAAACCACAGTCCTTCTGGGAAAATGTTCTGTGGATAGATGAACCCAAACTCAAGTTCTTTGGCAGTGCAGACCAGTGATATATTTACAGGTGAAGAAATGAAACTTATAAGAAGTAAAAACACCCTTCCTACAGTTAAATATGGTGGAGGTTCCGTAATATCATGGGGCTGTTTTGTTGCCTCAGGAACTGGAGGCCTGGAATGTATTAAAGGAATCATGAAGTCAAAGGACTACCAAGCTATTTTGGATCAAAATGTGCTACCTAGTGTCAGAAAGCTAGGTCTTGGTCAAAGGTCATTGGTCCTCCAGTAGGACAATGACACAAAACATGAATCCCAAAGTACAAAAGGATGGTTTAAAAGGAACAAATGGACTGTTTTAAACTAGCCAGCAGTGAGTCCTGATCTCAGTCCAATCGAGAACCTTTGGAAAGAGCTGCCAAAAGGAATCCTGGAAACATTCATGAGCTGGAACAAATCGCAGTTGAAGAGTGGCAGAAACTACCAGCAGACAGATGTACGAAACCTACAAGAAATGTTTGGAGGTAGTCATCACTGCCAAGGATTGGGCAACCAAATATTAGTGAAAGGTGCCTTTAATCCCATCCAGGTCAAATTACTGTGTCTAAGTTGCACAGACATCTTTTTTTTGTTGTATACCTTTGAATATACTATTAAAATATTATGGTGACATACAGTTGGAATATTTCCAAGTATTTCTCAAGATATTGTACACCACATATCAAAAATGCAAAGGTGCCAATAATGTTGACCACAGAAATGTAGTCTTCACATATGGGGATTGCCCAGCTTATAGATGCCAAGGGAATGACCCCAGCAAGCTGCGAACCCAGGTGAGATGGGTCATGCTTCCTCCCATGGACCTCTGGCATCAAACTCGGGACAGGCGGGTAGGAATTGTATCAAGTATGAAAGAGATGCTGAAGAGCAGCTTGGCCAAATGAGGCATCCCGACGGGAGTCCTTATCTAAGCAGTAGTGGGCTGTGAAGGTATGCACTGAAGCCCAAGTAGCTGCTCTACAGATGTCGTCAATAGACACAGAATAAAGATTAGCCATCGAGGCTGCCATAGCTCTCATGTTGTGAGCTGTGACATGGCCCTCGAGAGAAAGTCCTTTACTCTCTTATGTAAAGGATATGCAATCTGCAATTCATTTAGATAAAGTTCTTTTGGAAACTGGAAGTCCCAAATGACTAGTCAAAAGCAACAAAAAAGCTGAGAAAATTTTTTATGTTGCTTAGTTCTTTGAAGATAAAAGGCTAAGGCCCTTTTACAATCCAAAGTGTGAAGATTCCTTTCTGCACTGGAGGCATGAGGCCTAGGGAAGAATATAGGAAGATAAACTGACTGGTTTAGATGAAAAGGCGAAACCACCTTTGGCATAAAGTGAGGGTGAGTCCTGAGGACTACTTTATCATGGTGGAACTTTGTATAAGGAAGGTCAGCCACTAAAGCCTGCAGTTCACTAATGTGTCTTGCTGAAGTGACAGCAATTAGGAAAATGACTTTCCATGAAAGAAACTTTAGGGTTGTAGTGGCTAAGGGTTCAAAAGGCGGTTACATGAGCTGCCCGAGAACAAGATTTAGATTCCATGTCACCGGTGGTGGTTTAATGGGAGGTTTTGTTAAGAGTAGGCCTCTCATGAACCTTGACACAAGTGGATGAGAGGAAATAGGTTGTCCATCAAAAGGTTTGTGAAAAGCAGCAATAGCACTAAGATGGACTCTCAATGAATTGGTCTTAAGACCAGAAGTGGATAGTTGGAGGAGATACTCTAGTAGTGACTCCACAGGTACCAAAAGGGGGTTAAGTCCCTTTTGTGAACACCAGACAGAGAATCTTTTCCACTTAAAAGCAAAGGAACGCCTCATGGAAGGTTTTCTGGAAGCCAGAAGGATATCTTTTACCTGCTGAGAGAGGTTGATATCAAAGAAATCTAGGCTTTCAGTAACCAGGCCCTGAGATGCAAGGACTGGGGATTCAGATGCAGTAAGGATCCGTTCTCCTGGGGAAGGAGATCTGGAGCATTTCCCAACTCCAGAGGTGTGGTTTGAGAGAGACATAGAAGCAGAGGATACCGCATTTGCCTTGGCCAACGTGGAGCGATAAGTATCATACGACCTCTGTCTCTCTGAAGTTTGAATAAAGTTTTGGGAATGAGGGGAATGGGTGGGAAGGCATAGAGGAAGTCCTGATCCCAGTGGAGTAGGAAGGCATCCCTTGCCTGACAGTTGTGAGCTGGGATTCTGGAACAAAATCGGGGAAGTTTGGCATTCTGTGGACTTGCAAAGAGGTCTATATCTGCTGTTCCCCAGATTTGAAACACTCGAGCAAGGTGGTCTGAGTGGAAATTTTGAATTTATTAGACAAGCAACAAAAAGACATACAAAAAGCAAAAACAATCAACCCAACCAAGTCCCGCACCCCCCCAAAACCCCCACCCCCTCGACATAGCACAACAACAACAAGAATCCTAACCCCCCGTGACCCACCTCCCCAAACCCACCACCAAACCCAGCAACCAACACACGTGCCCCTCCCCCACCAACAACCCGCAAAAGTCCAAACAATGCCCATGTCCCACCCTCCCCCCCCGCAGTCCAATGTCCATGCCCGACCCAACCCCCCCCTGCAACAACACCCCAGAGCAGTCCACACCTTTTCCATTGGTGTTTGCAGACCCACACCCCTCCCCCGCACACCAACCCCCACCAGTCCAATTGTTCGTTCTGTCCGCTGGTTGGGGACTGCCAAACTCCCCCCCCCCAACCACCCAAATACAGAGTCCCCTGTCCCCATCCCTTCCCCTGCAGAGGGAGCAGCAGCTCCCCCCTACCTCCACCCCGATCCCCGCCCCCTCCCCATCCACCCCACAAAAACAAACACATCAAAAGCAAACCTCCCCCCCCCCACCACCCCCAACAAAAACATAAGGGCACCTTGAGCCCGTCCCCAACAGAATCCCACCAAAACAAAACATAACAAATTATACAAAGCAAAAGATAAACAAAAGATAAACATAACCCAGTGCTGCCCTGCAACCCAGACAGCGGAACGGGATGCACAGAACACGAAAAGGACGGACATAAACACAAAAACAAATGGGACAGCCACCCCCAAGGAGAAAGGGAGAGCGGACAAGTGGTCTAACCTCTGCAGCACCAGCTCACCCCCCCCCCCCCCGGGAGAAAAACAACCCCAAAAGCCTACCCAGCAACAAACCCCAGGGAAGGGAACCCTCCCCCTCCTGTCACACCCCCCTCCCCAGGGGAACAAAACAACCCCAAAGCCCTACAGGGACGAGAACCCCAGGGAACCCCTCCCCCTCACGGGGGGCGGAGGGTGAGGTGACGCCACAGACGCTCCCAACGATGGGCCTCCACCACCCGCCTTTCGCGTTGCGCCATGCTGGACACTTCCTCCAGAATGTCCCGCACCACCTCGTCGAGGGGCAGGACCAACCCCCGGGTCGAGACATGACAGCGCGCTTGCCACAGGTGGTAGCGCACTACAGCCGTGACGAGGTAGAGGGTCCCGGAGTCCTGCCTTAGAGGAAAGGACCAGGCCCCGTACACCCACTCCGCATACGTGAGGAGGGAAAGGTCGCGCAGATGAAGAGCAGCGGACACCAACCGGCAGGCCGCCACGTTGAAGGGGCACTGCCGGAGGAAATGGTCCATGGTCTCCGTCTGCCCTTCACACCCGGCCCTCGGACAGACCCGCTCGGCCTGTGACCTGTACTTGAGGTTGTCCCTCACGTACAAACGCCCGTGGAAAGACAACCAGGCTACATCCCGAACTTTCTTCGGCAGCCGAGGGGAGTTCAAATGCCAAAGGCCCCGCTGCATCACATCCGCTGGACAGTCCCGCAAGGCCCACCGTGGTTGAAAGTGAGAGGTGAGTACCATCCGGTACAATCCTTTCCGCCCCAAGGACTGGGCGAGCGGGTCGGTCACCCCCCACCGCCGAATGAGCCCCACCATCGCAAATACGTACGATGGGGCCTGTTCCCCGCTCCGACGCACACGTGGGACCGAGGACGCCCCCTCCCACTGCTCCCAGAAGCGGGAGAACCACTCCCGATAGGAGGCCACCCACCAAACCCCACCCCCTTCCCGCATCCTACCTAAGTGAAACGCCATAGACAAGACTGACAGGAAAACAAGGGGGTGCAACATACCCAAACCGCCCTCTGCCCGATCCAGGCAAACGATGTTGCGCTGGACAGGGTTCAGGTGGTTCCCCCACAGAAAACAGAAAAAGACGGCACTGACAGACGCCTGACGGGACGACGGAAGAACGAAAACCGTGGCCACGTGCAGAAAGAGGGGAAGCAGAAACGTCCCGAGGAGTTTGATCTTCTCCTCGAACGTACACCTCCACCCCCTCCACCGCAGCACCCGACACCGTGCAGTCTCAAGACAACGATCCCAATTGGACTCCGCACAGTCCTCCGACCCGAAGACGAGGCCCGAAACGCGGACCTCCCCCACGGGAGGAGGAAAGGGGGCGCAGGAAGGCGGGGAGGCCTCCGAGGGGCCCAACCACAGCGTCTGGCACTTGCTGTGGTTGACAACAGAATGGGCTACCTCCGAGTACTCCTCCACGGCCTCCCGCAGGGCCTCTACCCCTTCAGCGCCGTCCACGTAAACTGAGATGTCGTCAGCGTAGGCAACGACGGTCACCGGGGGCGCACCAGGCGCCTCTAGGCCCCGCAACCCACCTGAGGACAATCTCTGGAGGAAGGGGTCGAGGGAGAAGACATACAGCAGGGGGCTCAAAGGGCACCCCTGCCGCACCCCCGAGGCGACACTAAACGGCCGTCCGAGCCACCCGTTAATAAACGGGAAGCTCACCCCCCCCTCGGTACAGCGCCTGCAAGACGAAGAGGAAACCCGCGGGGAGGTCGAAGTGCTGGAGCACCACCCACAGGTACCGGTGACTGACTCAATCGAAGGCTTTGGACTGGTCCAAGGAGACCAACCAATGGTCCCGTTGGAGCGACCGGCCTCTCTCCACCACCTCCCGGACTGTGGCGACAGCGTCCAGAACCCCTCTCCCCCGAATGGAACAATACTGGGAAGGGGACAGCAAAACGCCCGACACCTCCACCAGACGGTTGGCCAAACACTTGGCCAGAATCTTCCGGTCCGCGTTCAGAAGAGAGAGCGGCCGCCAAAAGTCCAAGGAACTATCGTCCTTCCCCTTGGAGAGCAGCAGCAGGACAGACTCGCGAAATGACCGCGGGAGAAACCCCGTGTCCATGATCTCCTGAAACAGGGAGGTCAGGAAGGGGGCCAGCTGGGCGATGAAAGTGCGATAGAACTCCACAGGGAGCCCATCGCGCCCAGGTACCTTCCCCAACGGCATGGCAAGAATCGCCCTCTCCACCTCCACCTGCTGAATCGGAGCAGCGAGTGCATCAACCTGTGCCTGGACCACAGCCGAATACACCGGGGGAAGGCCCAGGTACTCTCGGATATGGGTGAGATCCACGGGGCGATCCCCAAACAGGTCCGAGAAGTATTCCCCCACCATCCGCAAAAGGTCCTCCTGGGAGGTATGAATGGTACCGTCCTTGCCCCGCAGGGCCATGACCTCCCGACGCCGAACCCTCTCCTTGCAAGTCAGGAAAGGGTCTGGGGCGGCGACCCCACCGGCCGTCCCCTCGAAGCATAGGGAGGCATGGCGATCATAAAGCAGGCCACAGAGCTGGACTCGCACCTCTTCCACCTCCTCCCGCGCTGCCCCTCGGGATACCAAATGATCCAGCGACCTCCGGAGGACAGTGTAAGTGAGGTAGCGGGATCGAGCCATGGAGGTACCCCGGGAACGGAAAAGTTGGCGGGCACGGGTCTTCACCTCATCCCACCAGGCGCCACGGGAAGGAAAAACACCCAACAGGGTCTCCTGGTCTGCGAGAAAGGCCAAGAACTCCTGGACCACCTCTGATGTTGCCAACAACTGCACATTCAGTCGCCACAGGCCAGGACCCCTGCTGAGCTCCTCGTGGTTAGCCAGAAAGGACACGGAGAGGACGCGGTGGTCCGAAAAGTCAACCGCCTGCAGCTGCGGAGGGGAACACTCCACCCGGGCACTCACATATATCCGATCGATACGACTCCTGCAGGTCCCATGGTAGTAGGTGAACCCCGGCGACCGTGGAAAGGCCCGGTGGAAGACATCCACTAGGTCAGCCATCTGGGTCATCTCGGCCAAAAAGAGGCCCTCATAACTGGGTGGGCAACGATCCCCCCCTCGGTCCTGCAAAAAGGTGGTGGTGTTGAAATCCCCGGCGAGGACCACCAAACGGGAGGTGTGTAAGTAGGGGCGGATGACCCGAAAAAGGTTCTTCCGCGCCAACTTAGACTGGGGGCCGTAGACCACCACGAAATGAAACCGATGGGGCCCGCAGTAGCCATCTAAGAGCAAACACCGGCCCTGCTCCAGTTCCCACACGTACTGCACCTGAAATCGGTTAGACGTGAACAAAACCACCACTCCTGCGTACGGCTGAGCCGCAAGTGACCAGTACGAAGGACCCCACCTCCACTCCCGCTTCGCCCGATGAAGGCTAGCGAGCGAGGTGAGCCTGGTCTCCTGCAAGAAGATGACATCCAGCCCACTCGTGGAAAGAAAATCATAGGCCGTAGCCCGCGCCTGGTCCGTAAAAATACTGGCCACGTTGATAGTGGCGCACGAGAACGCAGGAGTGCACGCCATGCCTAGTTCGTGTGCAGTGACCCTTTCCTCCTCTTCTCACCATACCCGGGATCCCAGGAATCCCGCTTGCAGGACAAGCCCGTGAGCTGGAGCAACTCCTCACGGTCCACGTTGACCACCTCGAGGATCTCCTCCTCCTCCTGCTCGACCCTGTCACCCCACGAGGCGCTAGTGTCCCTGAGACCACCAGGCAAAGCTGTCGCAGGGGCTAACCCAGCTCCCATGGGGCGAGGGGGCACGGACAGGTCAGGGGTCGGAGGAATGATCTCCTCCGTGGGGTCCACCACCGGTGCCTCCCCCCCCTCCCCGGACAAAGACTGAGACAACGGACCAGTGCCCACCCCCGCGGGGGAGGCCGGGACGGCCGGGTCAGCAGGGGGCTCCTGCGAAGGCCCAGCACCCAACTGCGGGGGCAAAGACCCGTCCTCCCTCACCCGTCGGGCGCCAGTATCCACCTTGATTGGAGGACCCTGACCGCGGCGCGCCTTCGACACTTTTGAAGGCCGCCGCTGAGGAAGAGGGGCCGCCCCCGCCGCTAATCGCTCCGAGCGCCGCACAGGAAGCCCTGCCTCCACAGGCATGCCCTCATCCGCCTCAGCCGCATCAGCAGCCAAAAAGACGAAACGATTGATGTCCAACACGGGCTCTGCATCCGGCAATGGGGATGTCTCTCGTTTCTTCCTTTTGGACTTGCCACCCTTAGAAGGGACCGTGGTCCATTCCTGAGGTGGCACCACCCGCAACCCACTATCCTGTCGTGACACATCAACCTCCACCACATCAACCCTCTCCTCCCTCCTATCCAAATCCCCTCCCCCTGGTGGCTCCCTCGGTTCGATGGACTCCTCCACCCTAGGGCCCCCGGACTCCTCCTGAGGGAGAGGGTCCTCCACAACCTCCTCCCGCACAGGAGCCCGAGGTGGGGCGATGGCATCCCCCCCCGGTCCATTGTGTGATGCGGAGGGGCAGCGGGCAAAGGGGTGGCCCAACTCCCCACAAAGGTTACACCGGATAAGCAAACACCCGGCCGAGGCATGACCCCGTCCACCACAACGGGTGCAGACCTGCTCGGGACAGTTCATGCTCAGATGACGAAAGGAGCCACAGCGGTGACACTCACGAGGTTGCCCGGGGTAATAGCACAAGATGCGATCCCGACCGAGGAAACCGGCCGAGGGCACGTGCTGCACCACGTTTCCCACCTCACGCAAACGGATCCTACCCTTCCACGACCCGTCCCACACCCCTAGGGGCCCAGCGCCCTTCACCAGGGGTGCAAGGAGTACCGCATGGTGCGACAACCAAAACTGGATGTCCTGCCCTGGGAGCGACTCATTCTGGGATAGGATGGTCACAGGTACCGTCCCCTGGCGAGAGATAGGCACAACACGAAAGTCAGCCCACCCTCCCTGCCCCTTCTGCTGCTGGTATCGGTCCCAGAAAATCTCCAGCCCCCGTCTCAGCATGAAACTAACATCATATTCAATGGTGTTGTTCATGTGGATGAAGGCATAGAGATCCCCCGGGAGAAACCCCAGCCCAAGGACCATCCTCAAGACCTGTTCCCTGGCTGGAGGGGGCCCCTCCCCAGCCCACCGGATCTGCGCCACGTTGCGCCGTCTGACCTCACCCCCTACCCCTCGGAACCCTCCCCCACCTCCTCCCCCTCCTGCAGAACCATTCCCGTGGGAACCCCCCCTCCCCCCATCCCCTCCTGACATCCCCGGAGTGGTGCCAGACCCCCTCAGAGCCTCCGCAAAGGTACGGGGGGGAGGAACCGACCCCCCAGCCCCCATCCCCCGCTCACCTCTCGCCTCCCCTGCATCTACCTGCGGGGGACCCTGCTGCTGGTCCGCAGGATCCGCAACCGCCTCACAGGGGGCGACCTGGGGGCTGGGCAGGACCAGCTCCGCAAAGACAGAGTCAGGGATACTATCCCTTCCGGATCCCTGGGTGCCACCGAGAACCTCCGGAGCACCCCCTTTTGCCACATCTTGCTGCTGCCGAAAGGCAGCAAAGGCCCCCGGAGGGCCGGTCGGGGTCTCCAAAGCCAATTGGATGGCATCACGGACCTGGTTCTCGGTAACACCCAGGGGACCAGAAAGCCCCCCCAAACCTCCGTCCCGTGTTCCCGACCCAGCGCAAGGCTCCTGGGTTTCGGCCACCACTACTGGGGACGGACCCCGCTCCCCTCCATTCCCGGGATCCATGGGGACCACCCCATCCCCCAACCCCACTGATAGCGGACCCGTCCCCCCATCAGGACCAACCACTACCGCCTTCCCCCCTAATAGACCAGTCGTCTGCTCCCCCTCTCCCTCCGCCAGACCCTCCACTGACCCACCGTCCGCTACCCCCTGTAAGGCTACCGGCAATAAGGCAGGACCTACCCGAGACAGTAGGGCAGATCCCCCAAAAATAAATCCCCCCAAACCTCCACCCCCCTGCCCCCCGTCACTCCCAGGTCCTACCTTAGTGTCAGTGCCAGACGTGGCACAGGGGTCCAGAACCTCGTGGCCGGCAGCCAGGGCTCCAGCAGCAAGGGCGGACGCCCCCCTGCGAGCCAGGCCTTCCTCGGCCCCATTAGCAGACAGGACTGACAGCTGCACATCCCGCTCCGTGGTCCCAGGTTGCAGAGACAGCTGACCCGCTATCCCCCGGCCCCCCGTGGGGGCTGCAGAAGACAAACAGCTGCCCCTACCCTGCTCCTTCCCCTTCCCAGCACCCTGCCGGCGCCAGACAGCCACCCCAGGGAACTGAGGCCGGCCAGTCTGCAGCCGTCGAGAGCCCTGGAAAGAGGAAGCAGAATCCCCTTTCACAACCCCCTGCACAACCGCAGAGCACTCAGCACCGGCAAAGACGGGACCTCCAGGCATCCGGTACTCCACGGCAGCATCCGCGGACCCCCGACAGTGAAAACCAGCCTCCGGAAATCCACCGCGGGTTGCAGGAACCCCTCCGATAGAGGGGCAACAGGGACGGTCCCATACCGTCTCCAGCGATCTTCTTCGGTGCTCCGTTGGCCGTGCAGAGGAGAGATCGCAGCCATCTTCACACTTCCGGGTTCTCCCGGAAGTGACCTCACCGGACTCACAGCGGCCATCTTTGGAGCTTAGGCTGGTAGAGGGAAGCCCTGCAGCGTCATCCCTCAGTGGGGCAACCCTCTCCGGATCCCGGACTGCAGCTGTCAGCACTCCCCGGCGATCAGGACGGAGGCGGCCTTCTGCAGTCGGTGTCAGCAAGGAAGCAGGACAACCTCCCGAAAACACCCGCGGATGGTGGGGCTGGATTCCTCCGGACTCCTCGGGTAGGGCTGGATCGGCAGTGCTTGAGGCAGAGAGCAGACGCTGCGCTGTCATTTCAGAAGCCCTCCAACGCTGACGAGCCCCTACTTCTCCAGCAAACATCCAAGCACCAGCGGGGGGAACAGGATCCAACGGGCAGGGGATCAGCAGCCCAGCCTCCGATACTGGGACAGCCACATCTCCATCAACACCACTTTGTTTCTGCAGGTAAGGGTCTCCGGACCGCGTGGGCACACCCGGGCATTGTAACACACAATCTTCTTCTCTCAGATGGGTTGGATATTGGAAGGGCAAGGTACAGGATTGGGGGTAGCCGCCTTTTCTACCCACCCCTGGGGGTCTCCCCTGGACTGCAGATATACCATGCCATCTGTCATAGTTGTGGTACATTTCAGACAGGGACCCACAACCCTGGCTCTTCAAATAGATGATCTGCTGATGCTTAGCCTTCAAGGCCCGCTTCACCCCCTTCCTATAGATGTTATAGGCCACCCACTCCTCACCGGGAATGGTGGCCTGCAGGCTCTCCAGGTGGGAGAGCTGGGCTTGCAGCTGGGCCGCCTCCTCCTGGAGACCCCGGAGCCGCCGTACCGCCACCACAATCTCATCTGGGGCCCTAGCTGGCTGCTGGAAGGACGGCAGGCCCGACCCTCCATCCTCATCCTCACTGGAGGAGGTAGAGGCCTCCTCCAGGACCCGAGGTGGAGGTGGAGGGGGGAACCCTCCTCCTCCAGTACCATACGTGGTAGGCACCCAAGGCCTCCCCAGGGCCTCTTCCTGCCTCCACCCAGCCTCCACACCCTGCCTGGGAGGGAGAAAGGAGCCTCCCCCTTGGGGCAGCGGGCCCGAACCTCCGGGCGTGTGGGTCCCTCTTCCTGGGCCATGTGCAGTCCTACCTGGGGAGTCCCCCACCCGGGGTACCGGCTGCACCCTGCTTCCAGGTTCTCCATCTGGGTCCAGCAAAGGAGGCCCACCAGGCTTGGTAGGCCTCTGGGCCTGGGCCTCTCCTGCTGGAGATGGCCCAGGACCCGACATCCAGGCTCCAACAGTTAGCTAGGCTCCGCCCCCAGCAGGAGCTCACTCAGAGAGGTCCTCCCTCTAGCTCTGCTGAACAGCAACTGAGTGGAGAGACCACTCGTGTGGCAGCAATATTCAATTGAGTCTGTCTGCCCATGAATTTTGAATGCCTGGAAGGTATACCACAAGAAGGTGGATTTGAAGCTCTCTGGCGAGGGCTCATAGTCGCAAAGCTTTGTTGCATAGCGACAGACAGCCCGTTCCGCCTTGCTTGTTCAGATAGAACATAGCTACCTGATTGTCGGTTTGGACCAGAATTGTCTTGTGCCTGAGATGAGCCTGAAATACTTGAATAGCATTGAAAATGACTCTCAGATCTAGGAGGTTTATGTGAAGAGAAGTTTCCTGTGGTGTCCAGAGACCCTGAGTTGAGAGATCGTGCAAGTGGGCCCCCCAACCCAATTTGAACGCATCTGTTGTTAGGGTGGCTTGGCATAGAGGCTGCTGGAAAGGAGAGCGTACGAGGAGGTTTTCCAGTGATTGCCACCATTGCAGGGATGAAATCAGACGTGTGGAGTTTCTGATTTCATTCGTTAGCCGACCCGAGGCCTGTGTCCACTGAGAGGATAGGGTCCACTGGGCTGCACGCATATGAAGGCAAGCATAGGGAACCACATGGACATGCCATATACCCCAGAAGCTGAAGCATCTCCCGAGCAGTCAGGAAGACTTTCATGGCTGCTTGGGATGTCAGTTGTATTATACGTAGAGAGCGCGGCTGTGGCAGGAAAGCTTTTGACTGCCGTGTGTCTAGACGAGCCCCTATGAACTTGAGAGATTGAGAGGGGGTGAGATGAGATTTTTGGAGGTTTATGACCAATCCCAAGTATTTAAGGATTCTCATTGTTTGAGAAAGAGCAAAGCTGGCCTCTGGAGCTGTTGATGCTCAAATGAGCCAATCGTCTAAGTAAGGGAAGACAAATATTCCTAGAGTTCTCAGACATGCTGCTACTACTGCCATGCATTTTGTGAAGATTCTTGGGGCAGAAGCCAGACCAAACGGAAGAACTCTGTACTGGAAGTGTCTTCCATGGACCTGGAATCGAAGGAATTTCCTGTGATTTGCATGGATGAGAATATGCATGTATGCATTTTTTAGATCTAGAGAACATAGCCAGTACTGACTCTGAAGGTATGGTAGGAGTGTTCCGAGGGAGATCATTTTGAACTTTTCTCGGAACAGATATTTGTTTAATTCTCTGAGGTCCAGTATAGATCGGTGTCCCCCTGTTTTCTTTGGAATAAGAAAATAGGGGGAGTAGAACCCCATACCCTGTTGGGATATGGGTACTTCTCCTATTGCTCCTTGAGCGAGAAGTGATGTGACCTCCTGCCACAAGAGGCCGGTAGCAGGGACCTGAGAATTGAACTGTTTGATTATTGTAGGCGGGGGTATGTTGAGAAAGTGAAGCTTGCACCCCAGTCATACAATGGACAGAGTCCAGTTTTCTGATGTTATTTGTTGCCATCTTTTGGCAAAATGGCATAACCTGCCTGGAATGGTTAAGGGTTCTGGTCCTTTCAGGGGCAGAATGACTAAGTTCTCTAGGTAAGAGTCAAAGCCCCCGGTTGAGCTCTTTGAGCTTGCGGCTTTCTTTGTTGTCTGTTCTGTTGTTGTCCCTTTTGGGGAACATGAACTGGACAGTGGCCCAAATGGGGGCATGATTGGTAAATCCTCTTTTTCTTGTTGAAAAAGGGTTTCTTGAATGACTTTTTCTTTGCTGGGTTGGCTGTAGACTTTGATAGTCTGTTCAAGGTAGTATTTTCAGATTCAAGCTGATTAGCCTTGTCCTGCCAGTCCTTGCCAAAGAGATTTTCTCCTTTACAAGGAATGTTTCCCAGCTTGTCTTGCACCCACTGCTCTAAGTCTGATGCCTGAAGTCAGACAATACGACGTGCACCTATGGAGATAGCAGAGGTTCTGCTTATGCATTCAAAGCAATCAAAGGTTGCACGGTTCATGAATTTAGAGACATTCTGGGCATGCTTGACCAGGGTAAGAAAAACTTCCCTTTTGTCCTCAAACATATTAGGGTTCATGAGCTCTAAGTCACGTGCAACTTCTTCCAGGAACATACCCATATAAAGAATGTAGGAACTGATCTTGGCTGATAACAGAGGATTGGAAGCATCGACCCCAAAGGCATCGGGTGTCCTCGATTCCCGGCCTGGAGGATTAGAAGAATGCATTTTAGCACTCTTAATTCTACGCATGGCCAATTCCACTACCATTGAATGTTGTGGTAACTGAGTTTTATGAAAGCCAGGACAGCTTGGCACTCGGTACATGGTATCGAGGCGTCGGGAATATGGAGACCGTTAAAGGAGTTTCTCACATCCCTAACATAAGATCATGTAAGATCTTGTGTATGGGAAGCGTAGCTTCTTCCTTAGGAGCCATAGGATATTGTAGAAATCTTAATTCTTCTTCCCTAGGTTCCTTTTCTGGAATCACCGTGATTGAAAGACCTTTGGCTAAATCACGTATGAAATCCTGGAAGGACATGTCTTCTGGAGGAGACATTCTGCATTGAGGAGAAGGAGTTGGCTCTAGTACCAGTAGAGTTATCAGAATCATTGGAATCAGAAGATTCGAAGTATCTTGGTGACTGGTGTTCGTGCAATGCTTGGTACCGGTACCGCTCGAAGTCGGTATCGGGGTGTCTCGGTACCGGCCCTTCAATGCCTGAGATAGACTCGAGGCTCGACATGGGCGGAAGCATACCTGCCGAGGCAGGTGCATTCAGTACCGGCACCGATGTCGGTACCGATACCTGTGGAACCGTCTGTAGCAGTCTTAGCGGTACCGAAGCTGCTAAGAGGGTTGCTAGACTGCGTTTGATAGCGAGGATTCTCTTATCCATCACTCCTGCCGATGCCTGGGTGTCGGTACTGGTGGAAGCGGCCATGACCCCAGAACATGGCACCAGTAGTTCTGCAGAGGTGGAAGCCTCTGGAACATCCTGGAGCCCTGTTAATGCTTTGGAGACCGAAGACTCCCACCGGGGCTGTTTTGCCAGTGAACTTTCCTCGAGGGCAACGCCAGTGGCATCTCGATGCTTAGAAGGAGATCTACCCTTTGAGGCCCAGCTAGTCTTGGAAGACTTAAGTTTAGTAACCTGAGATCCATGGGAGGAAGATAAAGTTCTGGAAGACGTCGATGCAACTGACATCGTATCCGCGGCAAAAAGGACACCGAGTTTTGCAGCTCTATTCTGCAGGCCCCTTTTGGTCATCTTTCTGCAGGAGAGACACTCCAATGGACAATGTTCAGGACCTAAACATTTAAGACACCAATCATGGGTGTCGGTGACGGATATAGTACCGCCACAGTTAGAACATTTCTTGAAGCCACTAGCTGGCTTCTCCATGTTTGAAGAAAAGTGGGCCTAGTGCCCAAAATGGCGCCTAGCACCGAAAGGGGAAAGGCCCCTGAAAGTAAAATCTTTTAGAAAGCTAGTTTTCTTTTTTTTTTGAAAAAGAAGAAAAGAGAACCGGTGGTACCGGTAGGCGTCGAATGAAGGCAGACGCGACCACAAAAAAACAAAAAAGAATAAGAATACATTTTCTGCGGTGACAGGGTACATGTCCTGTCGGCTCCGCCGAAAATAAAGAACTGAAGTGAGAGAGGTAGAAAGGCAGGAAGGCAGCACACAGGCGCTGTGAGATGCTCCCAAAAGCTTTCCTATTGGACGCTGGGGAGAGTTCCCATGCAGGCTCCGTCGGTATCGACGATACTCATATGTGAAGACTACATTCCTTCTTGTTCCTGGAGATTGATGCATGCTGCAGTGTTTTGCACCATTTGAAGTGGGTGGGTAGATTGCTTGGGCAGACCTTGATATAAAGAGTTTACCTGTTCCACCCAATTCATTATTTTATAGACCGCTATTGTATCTCCCCTCAGCCATCTCCTTTTCAAGTTGAAGAGTCCTAATCTTTTAAGACTTTCCTCATAGGGATATCCTTCCATCCCCCTTACCATTTTGGTTGCTGTCCACTGTACCTTTTCCAATTCTGCTATATTCTTTTTAAGATACTGTATGGTGACCAGAATTGCACACAATATTCAAGGTGCGGTTGCACCATGGAGCGATACCGAGGAATTACATAATATCCTATTTATTTCATTATGATTCCAAGCATTCCACTTGCTTTCTTGGCCATGGCTGCACACTGGACAGAGAGTTTCAAAATACTATACATGGTGATACCCAGATCCTTTTCCTGAGTGGTGATTCCTAATGTGGAACCCTGCATCGTGTAACTGTAGTTTGGGTTGTTCTTCCCTAAAGCTGGCATTCTGTAACCCGAATAGCGGAGTTGGATATCTGTGGTGGACGTCCAACCTGCACTCAGCCCTGGAACGCGATTCTGGTCCCAGCACTCCCTGCATGTACTCAGCGTTTGTGCGGTGAGCGCTGGACTGGTGGAACAGAGGCGGAGTGGGAGAGCAGCAAGGAGCCTGAACATACAGGGCCTATTCCGATCAGGGCTCTGTATGTCCACCGGCACACAGCTGCATGCCTGGCTTATTCCACCCCGAAGATGGAAAAAGTACTAGGTGTCCCCCACAATGTGCACCACACTTCCCCGCAACTTGGGCATCTGGCCGTGTTGTGCCCCTGCAGCCACAATCCAGGACATGGGAGCATCCGGTGCCAGCTGGATCACAGCCTGTAGGGGTGGACATGGGCCATGGAAGTCCAAGCTGTCAGATGGATGGCTCATTGCCATGGCGCCAGAACACCATGGCTCCCACGCCCAGCCATAGCGTTTTGGCATCAGGATGAGCAGCTCCCCGTACGCTGATCTTATCAGCATATGGGGAGTGCCTGGACGTCCAAGTCCCTGATTCTGCCGTCGTGGGTACGTCCGGATCCTGTGGCAGCAGAATCGGGTCCATCTCCCGTACATCCGTTTTTTGCATGCCCAATGCAGCCGGATGTGCAGGAATCAGAATATTCCTCCATGTGGATAACTTTGCACTTGTCCACATCAAATTGCATCTGCCATTTGGATATGTAGTCTCCAAATTTTTCAAGGTCCTATTGCAATTTTTCACAATCTTCTTGAATAATTTGTGTCATCTGCAAATTTGAATAATTTTGTGTCATCTGCAAATTTGATCACCTCACTCGTTATTCTCATTTCCAGGTCATTTAGAAATATGTTAAAAAGGAGCAAGCCCAGCACAGATCTCTGGGTACTCAACTATTTATCTTTCTCCACTGAGAAAATTGTCCATTTAACCCTGCTCTTTGTTTTCTATCTTTTAACCATTTCTTAATCACAATAGTACACTGCCTTCTATCCCATTACTTTTTAATTTCCACAAGAGTTTCTCATGACAGACCTTGTCATAAGCTTTCTGAAAATCCAGATGCACTATATCAATCTGTTTATTCACACCTTCAAAAAAATATAACAGATTAGTGAGATAAGGCTTTCCTTGGCTAAATCTATGTTGGTTTTCTGCCATTATGCCATGACTATCCACATGTTCAATAATTTTGCTCTTTATAATGGTTTCTACCATTTTGCCCAGTATAGACATCAAGCTCACTGATGTGTAGTTTCCCGGATCACCCCTCGAACCCTTTTTAAAAATTGCCATTAGATTGGTCACTCTGATATCCTCAGATATTACAGGTAATTTTAAGGATAGTTCACAGATTACTAAAAGTAGGTCTGCAATCTCATATTTCATTTCTTTCTGGGATATATGCCACCCGGTCCAGATGATTTGCTGCTCTTTAGTTTATCAAATAGCTGTAATACATCTTCCCGATTTATCGAGATTTGTTTCAATTCCTCTGATACATCACCTTTGAATATCATTTCTGGCATGGGTAAGTTTCCTACATCTGCCTTGAACAAAGCTTTTGCTAGCCAAGTGAATAATTTTATAAACAAATGGGCATTCTGTGCCAGAACAGCGGGAGAGGGCCTACAGAACAATAAACGATAGCTTTGCATCTTCATTGCTGACAAACAAATATATTTGAGGAGTACCTCAGCTGCAAAATATGTTATGTAGAATACAGGGTTCACTCATGAGGCTTAAGTACTCTGCTGAACTGATCTGCCAACTCATTTTTAGTTCCTTGGGATATAGGTGGCTTGAATCGCTATGTGAGTGAGGATAGCAATGTCTCAAATTTGTACTGCCACTCAACAGTCAAAACTACCTTGCACTTCCTGTCTGTATCAGAACTGAATGACCCCAGAAAAGTTAGGCAAATACTCAAAGGAAGTAAAATATTGCTCTTAACTCCAGATAATTGATGTGGAGTTGCACTTTGGGCTCTTATTCAAACATCCTGTGTGAGTCAAAAGCTCAGGTGTGTTCCCTAGCCTCTGTTGGAAGCATCCATAGTAAGTACACAGTGATGTTCCTGAGCTGTAAAGAAAAGTTCCTTGAGTAGATTTGCTTTTTGTGGTCCACCACTGCAACATGGTTGAAAGAGGGGAAAGGGCATATTTTGGGAGATAGACTGGGAGTTTTGATCCAACAAAATCCGAGATCTCATTAAAACTTTCTCACTCTTTTACTTACAATGTATTAAGTTTTCCACAATTCACACCTGATTAATTAACAATGAGAAATAACATCCTTAATCTCACAAACATAAAGAGGTTAATGTATTAGATTATAACACCACAAAACTACATCAAACAAAGAATCCTTAAGCTCAAACCAACATAACCTCCGAAGTCTCCCAAGTGAGAGAAGGGCAGAGCGAAAAAAAAAAAAAAGAATACAAATTTAACTACACCAAAGAAAAGAAAATACTTACTAACAGGTCCCCAATGTACTACCTCCTAGTCTACCCCCATCTGATGGGGAATAAGATCCAGACCAAAACCGCAATATTAGTTTGTCTCTTGCCCTTGGATTAATTCTTGCAGGTGTTTTAGATCACAAAATCCATAGGGCCTGATAGCAGTGGCCACTAGCCACTGTAATGTGGCTAGCCATCGCCGCTGAACTAAAGATCTGGATATTCAATGCCGGGGACAAATCCAGCCACCACCATTATCCAAGTTGGCCAGACTGCCGAGAAGCTGAACAGGCAATGGTGATATTCAGCCGCTGTGTTAGCTTTTGCAGCAAAAGTTAGGCTGGCCTTACAGGTGCCTAACTTTCACCACTTAGTGATAACTGGGCAGTGGCTCGATATTGCTGCCGTCCGGTTATCGCTGAGCACCACCTCTGTTCTGCTCCTGGAAAGACCTGATGCTAGCCGGCTAGCATCGGAACATTCAGGAGCAGCAGCATCCGCAGATATTCAGCGGCACTAACCGCTTTCGTTACGCTAAATATCCCGCCGGCTGCGTTAATCACGTTGAATACCCCCCCCCCCATAACATTTTCCTTTAAACTGAATTAAACATTAAGAAGGAAATTTCTGAAAAAAAAACCCCAAACCATTCCACAAGCCAAGGCCTGAAGTCAAAGCAATCAAAAATTCTTCATGGTCTTCTGTGTTTTAGCAGATAAATCAGGAAAGACAGAAATCTTCTGGTCAATATTGAGCCACAGCCATTAGTGCTTTTAAAGCGGCGGCTGAAACTGAAACTGGATCTACAGCACCACAGCCTATAACGGCATCTGGTTCGGAATATCTGGTTTCACCAGTGACCATATTTGCTATTTGCGATATTCAGCCGCTCTGCCTAAAGTTAGGACAGCCATTGACCTGTCCTAACTTCTATGTGGGCACTAATCCAGTTAGCAGAATGAAAACTGCCACTAATTAGATTAGTGCTGGGATTGTCCTTGTCCCACCATGGACTACCCTGGCACCCAGTTAGTGCTGCTGAATATCCCTCTCAACGGGGTTTATCTGGGTAGCAGGTCCTGCTAACCGCATAAACCCCTTGGAATATCGACCTCCTTATGACCACGGAAAAAATGCATATTAACACCACAAAATAACTTCAAGATTCTATCACAGTCAGAAGGCCACCAGGGTAGCCCTAGTGAAGATGACCTCCAATGAGGTCTCCAACTGAGTAGTTAGATTAAGATTATCCAGAAAATCATCTCATTTAGAGCAACAGTTTAGAACATGAACGGCTATGTTTGCTAAAGCACGGTAATGGTTACCACATGGTAAACCCACTTAGCGCAGGACCGCCATAACCATTACCATGGCACTAAGGAGGCTACTGCGGCAAGAATCCCATAGTGATCGCTCAGCGCAAGCTGGAATGGGGTTGGGTTGGAGAGTGGGCAGTGCTGCTTGGAGTGGTTAGTATGGGGAACATACAAGCATGCTAACCATACCAGTAGTGGTTAGCATAAGTGCACTTGCTGCCTCCTCAATGGATGGCGTTAACGGCGTCCACAGCAATCATGACCTGACACCTCAGCATGGGAATGCAGCTGGACTCATGCTAACTGCATGAGGACATATTAGGCATGCCTCCATTCCTTAGCATGGGTCCGGCACTACTCCCACACTAAATTTTGGGGCCTACTACTCCCTACAATAGCGCTCTTTAGTAAACATGCACCAAAAAGTTCAGAAAACATAAATTATTGTAACAAATCAAATTCTCCTGTCTCTCTGCTCTTTTCTCCAATGTGAGATTCCCTTTGCTGACTGCTTCGTTGAATAGATGTTGACACTCCACGTTCTGATCTTGAATCTGGAGTTGAACAGTAATCCTTCCCAGATCATCCTCCACAGATGACATTTTGGAAACGACTTATGTGAATTTACATAGCTGAGTTGCTAGGTTAAACAGCCAGATGAGGGTAATTTAGAAACATGACGGCAGAAAACGATCATATGGCCTATCTACTCTGCCCTTCCATATCAACTACTATAGTCCTTTTTTTTCCTTTAGAGATCTTCTGTGTTTGTCTCATGCTTTCTTGAATTCAGATACTGTCCTCATCTCTACTACCTCCACTGGGAGACTATTCCATGCATCTACCACTCTTTCCACAAAGAAATATTTCTGCATATTACTCCTGAGTCTATCCTCTTTCATCCTCATCCTATGTCCCTTCAATGCAGAGCTTTCTTTCCATCGAAAGAGGCTCTCCTGCTGTGCATTTATGCCATGGAAGTATTTAAACATCTCTGTCATATCTCCTCTAGCCGCCTTTCCTCTAAAGTATACGTATTGAGATCTTTAAGTTTGTCCCCATTTTTTTTATAATGAAGACCACTGACCATTTTAATAGCCATTTCCATTCTATCAGCTGCCAGATCTCCAAATTAGATACTTCTCTGGGAGGAGACATAAAAGCAAAGGACTCGACTAAATGATCTGGGAAAGTTACAGTTTTCAACTCCCCAATCCTCTCACCTGGAGACAACTTCACAACTGGGAGACCAGTATTATTTATTTATTTAAACGGATTTCTATACCGCCTTCTCCTACAATCAAGGCGGTCTGAACAGCAAACAATCAATAAGATACAGTGTCTAGAGTGCACATGCAGTGGGCAGTGTATGTGTTGAGTGTGTCTGGATGTTGATTCTTGGTGTGCTATTTACAGCGTGCGCTATTTACAATGATATGTATATCAGGTTCTTGCTTAATTACTATTATAGTGACGTGGGGGGTGGGGGGGTGTTGAGGTGTCTGTTGCATGGTTTATGTAATGTCACCGTAGTGTTCTATGAAGAGGGTCGTCTTCTGTAGTTTCCTGAAATCCTTAAGGTCTGTTGTTGAACGCAGTTCGTCGGGGAGGGCGTTACAGATTGTTGGTGCCGCCTTTGATAAGGCTCGTTTTTCGGTGTCCTTGCGTACCCTGTTGATGTCTTTAGGTGTGTTGACACGGTTGGCTGTGCCTCTTCTCCTCGGTCTTGTGCACAACCTTCTCCTCGGCATCAGGATGGAAACAGTCATACTTATGATTCCTTATATATTGCAGCTTCAACTTTAGGGAAGCTGCAGAACATGTTGTGTAGCCTCAGATTGAGACAATTTTCCCAGAGTTGGATGGAGAGGGTAATGACAAACAAACTGATTGAGAAGGTATTAACAGAGGAGCTACTGGCAGCCGCCATGGCTAATGATAAGGAACATTCCCAACTTGTTAAGAAATTGTTACCTGTTGTTACATAAGCGTCCACTGGACTCATAATAGTTGCATTCCCAGAATCAAGAGCCGACTTCCCCTTTCCATGGGTAGCATCCCACTGCAATTATAATAGCAGTATTGTAAAATCAGCATTTACACATATATGTCATCTATACATGTAAATGCTGCTAGCTATATGTGTAATTGCAGTATAAAGCTTCTAAAATGACCTCTTTAGTATAGCACAGGTTAGAATACAGCATGCTAGTTGGATGACACATGTTTTTTTCAGGTCAGTAGAAAAGCTTTAGGCTCTGGACCACTCCCAGCTGTGTGCATTGGGGGCTTACTTGGCAAAATGCTCCCCTTTCCTTACTCCTGCCAACATGAGACCCTGAACAATGCACAGGGCTTAATCCTTCTAAATGGAAACCATGTGCTGAGGGCTTCTTCAAAGAGAGTGTTGACCTGAATACAAAAACTTAAAAATTACCCTTCTACATTTAATTTTTAAATCTCTCTCTCCCTTCTACCTTTTTTTTTTGTCTCGCTGGCTGGGTAGAGTTATAACAAATGACACAGACGGCTTCTTATCCCGACTGCATTCATTTATTGGACATACGCGCTTGGTTGTTGGGTCATGATTCAATGCCTGCTGTACAGCGATCAGCCGCCTGTCACCCTGTATGATTGATGACTGATGCCGAGGCAGCAGAATTAGGCAGTGGGGACTCTGCTGTTACAACATACATGCAGAAAAAAAAAGAGATAATAAAGTCATTTATCATTAGCTGACGGTTGCCAGTCAAACCCCCAGCCCCCTTTCACTGGCAGCCCTCCTCATCCGCCTCTGCCCATTACCTTCTGAATCGTGCCTGCAAACATTCTTTTTATTCCAGAGCAAATGATTGCTAAGCAAGGTTACTACTGTTAGGGGACAGAAAAAGCGAGGGGAAGAAAAAAAGCACGGAGAAAAATGTCCATGTAGCGCTCTGCACTCTCTATCTTCCATCACCGCTGCCGACCAGAACAGGAAGGAAACCAGCTGGTGTTCCCTGAGGAGAAGAGGGAGATGGGAAATATGGGAGGCAGATAGTATCACCAGAAAGGGTGTCCATTCCATATGCCATCTATAGACTGTAAAGATTTTTTTGGGAGCACCTGATTGTATCACCTGCCCAGAAGAAAATATAAATTTTCATAAGCCGTAATGTAATATGCACATGGATGAGCAGAATCAAGTCAAGCCTTAGGTACAAACAGATTTTCACTCCACTGTTGATAGACAGCCCTGCCTCCTACAATAAATAGAATCAAATGTATGATACTGATGTTAGCACATCGCACCTATTACTCTGGTTATCCTCATTAACATTTTCCCTTCTGATTTGATACCATCCTCAAAGGCAATTACAGTCCTCACAAGCTAACCTCCTAGTAGTTCCTTCATAAGCTTGACAACAAGTAGCGCATTTGCACTTCAGGCTCCTACTTAATGAATTCACTCCCCCTTGATATACGATTAGAGTTCCCAAACTCGTATGTGGAGTATCTTTAATGATAGAAACATGATGGCAGAAAAAGACCACATGGCCTATCTAGTCCGCCCTTCTATATCAACCACTACAACAGTCCCCTTTTTTTCCTTTAGAGATCCTCTGTGTTTGTGCCATGCTTTTTTGAATTTAGATACTGCCCTCCTCTCCACCACCTCCACTGGGAGACTATTCCACCATCTACCACTCTTTCCATAAAGAAATATTTCCGCATATTACTCCTGAGTCTATCCCCTTTCACCCTCATCCCATGCCCCTTCGTAGCAGAGCTTGCTTTCAATCAAAGGAGGCTCTCCCCCTGTGCATTTATGCAACGGAGGTATTTAAAAGTCTCAATCATATCACCTCTATTCCACCTTTCCTCTAAAGTATACATATTAAGCTCCTTAAGTCTGTCCTCATATGCTTTATAACAAAGACCACTAACCATTTTAGTAGCCACCCTCTGCACTGACTCCAACCTGTTTATATCCTTTTGAATGTGGGGTCTCCAGAATTGCACACAATACTCCAAATGAGATTGCACCAAAGACTTATATAGAGGCACTATCACCTCCTTTCTGCTGCTGGCCATTCTCTCCCTATGCACCCAAGCATCCTTCTAGCTTTTGCTGTAGCCTTTTCTACCTGTTTAGCTACTTTAAGATCATCAGACACAATCACACCTAGGTCCCGCTCTTCTTTAGTGGACAAAAGTACTTCACCCCCTATACTATATTGCTCCCTTGGATTGCTGCAGCCCAAATGCATGACCTTGCATTTTTTTAACATTAAATTTCAGCAGCCAAATTTTAGACCATTCTTCAAGCTTAGCTAGATCCCGCCTCATGTTATCTACACCTTCCTGGGTGTCTATTGCAGATTTTGGTATCATCCGCAAAGAGGCAAGCCTTACCCGACAGCCCTTCCACAATATCACTAATAAAGATGTTAAAAAGAAACGGACCATGGACAGATCCCTGGGACACACCACTGGTAACCTCCTCCTCAGAATGAGCTCCATTTACCTGTACCCAGGACCGTACCGAGCTCTGTGCGAGCGGTGCAGCCGCACAGGGCACAAAGACTTAAGGGGCGCATTTCGGCTCTCTGCCGTTGCCTGCCGCCGCCACTTTAGCGGCGGCAGGCAGCAGCAGAGAGCCGAAATGCGCCCCTTAAGTCTTCTCACCAGCACACTAAGCACACTGGTTAGTGTGCCGGCAACTTGCACATCAGGTGCACGCCTCTTCTCTCCCGCCACCATAAAGTGGCCAGATGGAAGTGCGGGAGGGGGTGTGTGCATCCGATGTGCAACTCACACAGGGCGCATTTCACCGTCGGTACGGCCCTGCCTGTACCCTTTGCCACCTCCCACCAACCAATTTCTAACCCAAGCAGTAACTTTAGGAACTATCCCTAGGGTACTCAGTTTGTTTATAAGTCACCTGTGCGGAACGGTGTTGAAGGCTTTAATAAAATCTTTAACTTTTGTTTTTAATCTTTAATTATATATGAGATTAAACATCCACTTACACTTTTACTTTGGCCTCCTCTCCCCTCCCTTCAGTCTGTCCAATGGAATTGATGTTGTTCTACTACACTCCCCTCCTCTTGTACCTTTTATATTATCACAGGTCTTGTCTTTTATATTACTATGTGATCTGTCCTGTGTAAGATAACAATGTTGTATAGATCTTTCAGTCTCTTGGAATCTGCAAACCGCCATGAAGTAAATTCTTGTGCAGATGCCGGTATATCAAATACTTTTAAATAAAGAAAGAAACAAGCCTTCTGGAGACAGGGAAATACCATGTGTACCTGAATGAACTCACCTTGAACAACTACTGAAAAGATGTGAGTTAAATCCAAATACAATGCAATAATCCTGAATTTAATCCTCCATGAAACTGGTAACTAGTGTAAAGAGAATTAAATGGGAGTAATATGCATATATCAGCATACACCATCACAATACACATTGCAGCATTCTGCACCACTTGTAATGAGCAAAGAGAGAAGAATTGAGACATTGAGGACAGGCTATAGAAAATTCACATGGTATAGACTCTATCAAAGGCAGAGCCTCTTCCAAAATACATATAAGGTTGGCAGAAGTGCAGTTCAATTTCTCACCATGTCCAGCGGGAGCAGCCATTTTGAAAAGCTGCACATGGGGAAAATAGCATCATTCTTTCCCCTAAATGTGTATGGGATCATCTTTTTAAAAACACTGCTCCCAGCAGTTTCCATTCCCCTCATTTTCCAACACCCACACCATGACTTCAATATTCCCCTGATACCCCCCCCCACCGACACAATTATCATCCCTTCCAGATACCTCTTTGACAGCAAGACTCCCACAACATCAAGAACCTCCCCACTGACATTCAGACCTCCCCTGATTGGCACCCCCAAGACAAGCCCTCTACGCTCTGAGCTCACCTCTAGTTCATACTGGGGGGGGCCTCCCTGGTGTCCAGTGCAGAGCAGGAATAGTAGTAGTGGTAGCAATCCCTAGTTGCTCCTGCAAGGCCAGAGACCTGGATTCAAAATAGCACGACTCCTAGTGGTAGTCTTGAGGTACTACCACTAGGGGGTCAAGCTGCAAAATAAATGGCAAATATATGGCAGCTTGATCCCTATTTGGCAGTTTGACCCCAAGCAATAGTACCACAAGACTAACAGTAAGGGTCACGGGCTCCATTTTGAACCAAGGACTCCAACAGGGCAGGAGCAACTGGAAATTGCTCCTGTTCCACACTAGAGACACCTCCCCAGTAAGAGCCTGGGATGGGATTGAAAGTTGGGGGCTTGTCTTGGGGGGACTGACTGAGGGTCTGGATATCAGAGCGGTGGCAGGGGAGTTCTTGATGTCAGGGGGGATTGGGGAGGGGATGTCTGAAAGGGAAATGACTGTCATAGGTTTCAGGAAGGGATGATGATTGCCCGGAGGGGAGTATCAGGGGGGAGGGGGTGGCCTTACACCTGCCCCTTCAACTGCCACTTATGTGTGCCTTGGAGCAGGTTCCATTTGTATTCCTCTTCTAAAATGGGGAATATATGCTGATATTTTTAGGCCTGCCTTCCTATCCATGTCCTAGCCATGTCCTTTAGAAATCTGAGTGGTGTGGATTACCACATGTAAACAGCAGCTTTCTAAAATTGCTATTTACATGTTTATCGGATGCTTCTAAAATAAGGACCCTAACCCATTACAACAGTCCACATGCAAAATAACTAAAGCTTGTACCGCTGTATGAAGTTTAGTTTAGTTTATTGATGCATTTAATATACTGCCCTTTGGCAATGTCAGCAGAGCAGTAATTCATATGAAATAGGAAATTACAATTAAAATGTATATAAATGAAAAGATTAAAAGAATACAGAAATGTAAATAAGAACTACCCCATTCCTCACATTTCTACCCCCAAGCATCATAATCAATCAATGTAAAAAAAGAAGTAATTAACAAATATGTTAAAGCGAGTTGATAAGTTTAGAATACATAGTATTTGGAAAAACTTAGAGAAGCTAGCAAAGTAGTCAAGAAGGCAAAGATTCAAAAGGAGGAGGAAATAGCCAATGCAATAAAATGGGGGGATAAGACATTTTTCAGATATATTAGTGAGAAGAGGAAGGGCAAGAGTGGTATTGTCAGACTCAAGGGTGCAGGGGGGGAATATGTAGAAGCTGATAAGGATAAAGCGGAATTGCTTAACAAATATTTTTGTTCTGTGTTCACAGATGAAGAACCAGGAGCGAGACCTCAGAAAACACCCACAAATAGGAACAGAAGCGAGGGACATCTTGAACAATTTTCAGAAGACTGTGTTCGTGAGAAACTAGCTCAACTTAAAGTAGACAAAGCGATGGGACCGGATGGGATACACCCTAGAATACTGAGGGAACTTGGGGACGTTCTAGCAGCTCCACTGACTGACCTTTTCAATGCCTCGTTGGAGTCGGGAGTGGTGCCAAAGGACTGGAGAGAGGCTCATGTGGTGCCTTTACACAAAAGCGGAAGTAAGGATGTGGTTGAAAACTACAGGCCAGTTAGTTTAACTTCGGTGGTGAGTAAATTATTGGAAACGCTGCTGAAAGAGAAAATAGTGAGGTTTCTGGAGTCCAGCGGATTACAGGATCCGAGGCAGCATGGATTCACCAGAGGCAGGTCTTGTCAGACAAATCTGATTGATTTCTTTGACTGGGTGATCAGGGAGTTGGACCGAGGGAGAGCTCTAGATGTGCTGTATTTAGATTTCAGTAAAGCCTTTGACACTGTTCCTCACAGGCGACTTATAAACAAACTGAGCACCCTAGGGATGAACCCTAAAGTTACTGCTTGGGTTAGAAATTGGTTGGGTGGGAGGCAACAAAGAGTACAAGTAAATGGAGCTCACTCTGAGGAGAAGGATGTTACCAGTGGTGTGCCCCAGGGATCTGTCCTTGGTCTGATTCTTTTTAACATCTTTGTTAGTGATATAGAGGAAGGGCTGTCAGGTAGGTTTGCCTCTTTGCGGATGATACCAAAATCTGCAATAGAGTAGACACCCAGGAAGGTGTAGATAACATGAGGAGGGATTTAGCTAAGCTTGAAGAATGGTCTAGAATTTGGCAGCCGGGATTTAATGTTAAAAAATGTAAGGTCATGCATTTGGGCTGCAGCAATCCAAGGGAGCAATACAGTATAGGAGGTGAAGTACTTTTGTCCACTAAAGAAGAGCGGGACCTAGGCGTGGTTGTGTCTGATGATCTTAAATTAGCTAAACAGGTAGAAAAGGCGACGGCAAAAGCTAGAAGGATGCTTGGGTGCATACGGAGAGGAATGGCTAGCAGAAAAAAGGAGGTGATAATGCCTCTGTATAAGTCTTTGGTGCGACCTCATTTGGAGTATAGTGTGCAATTCTGGAGACCGCACCTTCAAAAGGATGTGAACAGGATGGAGTCGGTGCAGAGGGTGACTACTAAAATGATTAGTGGGCTTCATTATAAAGCATATGAGGACAGACTTAAGGATCTTAATATGTACACCTTAGAGGAAAGGCGGGATAGAGGTGATATGATTGAGATGTTTAAATACCTCCGTGGCATAAATGTTCAGGGAGAGAGCCTCTTTCAATTGAAAGCAAGTTCTGCTACGAGGGGACATGGGATGAGGGTGAAGGGAGATAGATTCAGGAGTGATATGCGGAAATATTTCTTTACGGAAAGAGTAGTGGATCCATGGAATAGTCTCCCAGTGGAGGTGGTAGAGATGAGGACAGTAACTGAATTCAAAAAAGCATGGGACCAACACAGAGGATCTCTAAAGGTAAAAAGTGGACTGTTGTAGTTGTTGATATGGAAGGACAGACTAGATAGGCCATGTGGTCTTTTTCTGTCATCATGTTTCTATGTAAATTATTCCATAATACAGGCACCAAATAAAAGAAGTACAAATTATGAAAATTCTCCTTATTTAAATAAGGTTGCAGTTGACGAATCATAAGCAATTTATAAAATGTTTTTTTAACCTTAGCCTGCAGTTGAAGATTCATCGATAATAAAAGGTCAATCAGAATACCGAAATTATTCAGTCCGGTAGAAGCCTGAACTGTCCAGTTATCCACAGAAATCTGAGTTGAAGAAAATGGAAGTAAACCCCTGCTAAGCAACATAATACAGTCAAACCTCGGTTTTAATGATTAATCCGTTCTAAGCAGTCTGACTAAAACCGAAACGTACGAAAACCGAAGCAATATTTCCCATAGGAAATAATGTAAATTCAATGTAATCCGTTCCAGACACCCAGCTCCTGTCACTTCTCTCACCTGCCCGATCGTCCACAGGACAGCAAACACACAGATATTGTACTGTACGGCACTGTAATCTGATCGCTGCCTCCCACATCCATGCAACATCTCCTGCTTACATTGACAGCTACCCTGCTACCTCCGAGCCTGAGGGGGCGCTCCAGAGAACAGGCAGGCGGTGGAGAGATCGGGGCCTTCCTCTCTGTGCAATCCTTGCATCTCTGGCTCGAGGATGTTGCTCAGCTGACAATGGCTTCTCAACACGCGATCGGGTGAGTCCGGGGGGGTAGTGCTGCCGGGACTGGGCGGGCAGACCAGCGCGAGGGTGTAGATTTGCAGATCTGGCAGCACTGGTTCCTGACGAAAACCGAGGCGAAAACCGATAACCGAGACAAGATCTCAGTTAGAAAAGACGTTGAAAACCGAAACCAACGAAAACCGGGGCACACGAAAACCGAGGTTTGACTGTACCTGTTTTTCAATATGCAGACATAATTTGTTGGCTGACATCCAGGTCTTTATCTGCTTAATACAACAATCTAACATGATCAGTCGCAGATGACACAGAATCCTATATGGGTATAAGGAAGTATAGATTATCCGCACACAGGTGGTAGACAACACTTAAACAACTGAATAACATACAAGCAGAGAGAATGTAAATACTAAATAACACTGCAGAAAGAGCCAAGTCCTACGACACATCCACGGGTAGAGAGAACCAAGGGGAACTGTCATTTCTTAATCTAATCTGTTTAATCAAATTTAGCATAGTTATAGTTTGGAGGAGAGGGTATGGGAGGTAGCCCCCCAAATGTTGCCAGCACTAATGGTGATTTAGCACCCCTGCCCCCACTGTCAACATGACTTCCTTGCCCTTTGCTACCCCCAAAATAGAAAGGCAAACTGCACCTATGCAATTTAATAAGTAGGACTGTACCAAGTCAGAAATTCCAATAGATCTCAAACAGTTTAAAAGAATTTCATGCTCAACAGTATTGAATGCTGCTGAAATATCTAGTAACACAAGGAAAGTGAAGGTGAATTCACCAGGGGTGCCTTCTTCCGCCTTTCCTTTTTGTATTATCACTAGAACCCCTGTCAATTAAACTACGAGAATCTCTTGCTGAAGGATTGAATGGAAAAGCCTGCCTTTTTGCAGATGACACAAAAATTTGCAACAGAGTGGACTCCACTGAGGGAGTGGACAAGACAACATGAGGAAAGATCTACAAAAGCTGGAAGAGTGGTCTAATATTTGGCAGTTAAGATTTAATGTGAAGAAGTGCAAAGTCATGCACTTAGGATGCAGAAATCCAAGGGAATTGTATGTGATAGAGGGCAAGAGGTTGGTGTGCATAGACCAGGAGAAGGACCTCAGAGTGACTGTTTCTGAGGATCTCAAAGTGGCAAAACAATGTGACTAGGCAATAGCTAAAGCCAGAAGGATGCTGGTTTGCATACAGAGAGGAATAACTGGAAGAAAAGAGGCGGAATTAATGCCCCTGTACAAGGCATTGATGAGGCTTCACTTGAAGTATTGTGTTCAGTTTTGGAGACTATATCTCACAAAGGATATTAAAAAAGACTTAAAATGTTTCAGAGGAAGGCGACCAAAATGATTTGGAGCCTGCACTAGAAGACGTATGAGACTTGAAGACCTAAATATGCATACCCTAGAAGACAGGAGGGACAGGAGAGATATGATACAGACGCTTAAATACTTAAAGGGCCCGATTTTCATCTAGTCATATGATGCGTCGTATCGACGCATACCCTGTCCACCGACCCCCTTAACCCGGATTTTCACTTTCACAGTGATGGAAGTGAAAATGCAGGTTTGGCTGGACGCGCCCGGAGCCGCTGAGGCTAAACGAGTAACAGCGATTTTCGATGCTATCCGCTTAGCCCCTGTGCCTTAAAGATAGGCAAGGAAAATCGCTGCTACCCATTTAGCCCTTTCCTCCACCCCGGAACGCCCCCAACACTCCCTGATGCTAACCGCATTGCATCTGGATGCATTAGGGACTTATCCGGGATTTTCGAAAGGCATTACCCATGTAGGTGCCTTTGGAAAATCCCAAATAAGGCATTTACATGGGTAACTAAGGCAGTTACCCGTGTAAATGCCTTTGAAAATGCTGCCCAAAGGGTATTAATGAACAAACAAACCTTTTTCAAAAAAGGGGAAGCTGTAAAGCTAGTGGGCATAAAATGAAGCTGCATGGAGGTAAACTTAAAAGCAACATCAGGAAATACTTTTTCACTGAAAGTGTGGTGGATGCTTGGAATGCCCTCCCGATGGAAGTAGTATGGACAAATACACTGACGGAATTCAAAATGGCATGGGACAGACACAGTGGATCCTTTTACAACAAGAGGATAAAATCAAAATAAATGTAACTATTTCTTATACTTCCAACAAATAGTGAGGAGTGACCTGCACAGAGTGGCGGGTACAACCCTAAACAAAGGGGCAGAGGTGGATGACCTGCACAGAGCGGGGGGTACACCTACTCTAGTCACGTTACTAGACAGACAAGATGGACTGTACTGATCTTTATCTGCCATCATATACTATGCTACTATGTTACTTTACAGTGTGATGAGGAAAGTATGGCCGAGTCCATGGAAATAGAGGAAAATCAAAAAATTACCTTTAAGGAAAAAGACAGGCAGCGAACCCATAGCTTGCAGAGTGCAGGAAAAGAAAAAAACCCACGCAGTTGCTGAAGGCAGGCCACGCCCAAGCTCTGCTAATCTAAGGGCAGGCTTGGTAACTAATGAAAAGCACCTGAGCAAGGGGCAGTGCACGATAGGGAAAAAACAGCTTTATAAACCCAGAGAAACAGGAAGGAAAGAAGGTTCACCAGGGAGCTCACGAAGAGGCTCACCAGAAAGCTCACCAGGGAGTTGACTAGATAGTTTGACCGGGGAGTTGGAGTTGACCACAGAGACTGCTGGGGAGAGAAGCACCCAAGAAAGACCCAGAGAGTTCACCGGGGAGGAGACCGGAGGAGACTTTCGTGGGGACTTCAGAGGTGAAGGCAACACCCCAAGAGAAAGTCAGGCTTGCAGGAAAAGTACAAGTAGTTCTGAAGCCAGCAGAAGTGTGGCTGGGAGAATTACTGGCCAGCAGCAGAGGGCAGTTTCTACAGTTCGTGAACCAGCTCTAAAGGTTCAAGCTCCCAAAAGGTGGGTGAACAGAAGTACAGTTAACAGGGACCTGAAACAGTTAGAGGCACTGTGGCATTTAATTCAGAAAAAGAAGCTTCACCTTCCAGGTGAAAGCCTTGCTCGTAGTGAAAAGCCTCAGTGGAGAAAAGTTCAGGAGCTTTTGGAGAGTATTATAGTAACATAGTAACATAGTAGTTGACGGCAGATAAAGACCAGCATGGTCCATCCAGTCTGCCCAGCAAGATGGCAAGAGTAGGTGCACCTGTCGCTCCGCACAGGCCACCCCTCCCCATATCCTTGTTCAGGGGTAAACCCACCACTCCATGTAGGACACCCCTATTTGTTCAGAAGTTAGATGGTACCGTTTATTTTGTTTTTATCCTATTTCTGTAAAGGGATCCTCTGTGTTTGTCCCATGCCTTTTTGAATTCCGTCACCGTGTTCGCCCCTACCACTTCCATCGGGAGGGCATTCCAAGCATCCACCACCCTTTCAGTGAAAAAATATTTCCTGATATTGCCTTTCAATTTACCCCCTTGCAGTTTCATGTTATGCCCTCTAGTTTTACAGGTTCCCCGTCTTTGGAAGAGGTTTGTTTGTTCATCATTTCTCTTTAAATATTTAAAGGTCTGAATCATATCTCCCCTGTCCCTCCTTTCCTCCAAAGTGTACATATTTAGGTCTTCAAGTCTCTTCTCATAAGGCTTCTGACGCAGGCTCCAAATCATTTTGGTCGCCTTCCTCTGAACAGTCTCCAGTCTTTTTACATCCTTTGCAAGATATGGTCTCCAAAACTGAACACAGTATTCCAAGTGAGGCCTCACCAGTGACCTATACAGTGGTATAAGTACCTCTTCTTTTCTGCTGGTAATCCCTCTTTGTATGCAGCCCAACATCCTCCTGGCTTTTGCCACCGCCTTGTCGCACTGTTTTGCCACCTTGAGATCAGCAGAGATAATCACACCAAGGTCTTTTTCCTGAACTGTGCATACCAACCTTTCTCCCCCTATTGTGTACATTTCTCTTGGATTTCTGCTACCCAAGTGCATAACACTGCACTTTTTTGCATTAAATCGTAGTTGCCAAGCTTTAGACCAGTCTTCCAGCTTTTGTAGATCTTTCTTCATGTTAAGCACTCCCTCGGGGGAGTCCACTCTGTTGCAAATTTTTGTGTCGTCTGCAAAAAGACAGACTTTTCCATTCAGTCCTTCAGCAATATCACTCACAAATACATTGAACAGTGCCGGGCCCAGGACCGAATCCTGGGGCACCCCGCTAATCACCTTCCTCTCATCCGAGTGAGACCATGTACAATCACCTTCTGTCGTCTGTCAGTCAACCAATTTCTAATCCAGTTTACCATCTTGGGACCCATCCCCAAGCTACTGAGTTTGTTGACAAGCCTCCTATGAGGAACAGTATCAAAGGCTTTATTTATTTATTTATTTAACAATCATTTATATCCCGCATCTTCCAGAGTTCAGTTGCGGTTCACAATAAAACAAAATCCACAAAGCAAGAGCTTGGTTTTACATCGAACATTTTGTAACAATAAACAATATAATGGTTAACAGCATGAGCTAATACATAACAGCATAACTGGCTTGTAAACTATGTACAATAAACTATATACAAATACAAGTTGTAGGTACTTTAGGGTTGAATCATAGAGTTTTTAGTTCAGTGGTTTTTCTGTTAAGTTGTTGGATTTAGTATTACTCAGTCAGGTGATTTTAGCCTTTATCTGAGTGTTTCGAGGGATTATCTATGTTGCCGTAGTGCATGGAGAATAGGTAGGTTTTTAGTTTTTTACGGAGTTCCATAATTTCGTTTATAGATCGTAGGTCCTCTGGAAGGGAATTCCATGTGGATGGGGCTGCATGAGAAAAAGCTCTGTTATTAGTTAATTTATTTGCTTTTATGAAATCATGAGGAGAATTTAGTTTATTTGAGTGTCCTTTTCTGTGCGTAGTTTTTTGAGATTCCATACTGATTAGGTTGCTTAGTGGGATTGGAGCCATGTGATTTAAGGCTTTAAATGTAGTTATTGTAGTTTTATATATTATCCTGCTTTGAATTGGCAACCAGTGAAGGGAAGCTAGTATTGGTGTTATGTGCTGGAATGAGTGTGCTTTCATTATAATTCTAGCTGCGGCGTTTTGTGCTAATTGGATTCTTTTGATGTTTTGTTTCGTTATTCCTGAAAGAATTAGGTTAGCAAAATCAAAGTGCGGGGTTATTGTAGCCTGGATTATATTAATGAAGTCTTGTAGGTGTACTAATGGGCGAAGTTGTTTAAGTATTTTGAGTTTAAAATATATTTTCTTTATAGTGTTTCTGATATGAGTAGCCATCGTCAGATGTGTGTCTAATATAACACCTAGGTATCTTATTTCGTTCTTTATTTTAATGTCATGATTTTGTATTGTTATGTGGGTTGGAGGGATATATGATTGTTTTTTTGTTACAATTAGGACTTCTGTTTTTGAATGATTAATGTGGAGGTTTTGAGCTTTTAGCCAGGTTGTTATTTGCTGAAATCCAGGTAGATGACATCCATCGCATGCCCCTGATCTAGTTCCCTGGTCACGCAGTCAAAGAACTCGATCAGATTTGTTTGGCAAGATCGTCCTTTGGTAAAACCATGTTGCCTCGGGTCTTGCAAGCTGTTGGTTTTCAGAAAGTTCACTATTCGCTCTTTCAGGAGTGCCTCCATTACTTTTCCTGCCACCGAGGTAAGGCTCACGGGCCTGTAGTTTGACACTTCTTCCCTGTCACCACTTTTGTGTAGAGGTACGACATCAGCCATTCTCCAGTCCTGAGGAACCTCTCCTGTTTCCAAGGATCTGTTGAAGACATCCTTTAACGGTCCTGCAAGAACCTCTCTGAGCTCTTTCAGTATCCTGGGATGTATCCCATCCGGTCCCATGGCTTTGTCCACTTTCAGTTTAGCAAGTTGTTCTAACACCTCTTCTTCTGTGAATGGTGTGGTATCTACTTCATTCCCATTTTTATATTTGGGAGTCACAGCTGGTCCATCCCCAGGATCTTCTTTAGTAAACACAGAGCAGAAGTAATTGTTTAGCAATTTTGCTTTTTCAGTGTCACTTTCCACGAGTCCTTTCCCAGCACTTCTGAGTCCTGCAATTCCAACTCTGATCTTTTTCCTTTCCTGAATATACCTGAAGAAAGTTTTGTTGCCACCCTTAACATCTTTAGCCATCTTTTCCTCTGCTTTTGATTTTGCTATCCTTATTACTCTTTTAGACTCTTTGAGTTGGATCCTGTATTCAGTTCTATGTTCTTCTGTCTGCAAGCTTTTGAATTTTGCAAAAGTTGTGTTTTTTGCCTTTATATGAGCAGCCACCTCTTTGGAAAACCAAATAGGTTTCCTTCTCCTCTTGCTTTTATTTACTTTTCTTACATATTTATCTGTTGCTCCTTTCATTGCCTCCTTTAGTTTAGCCCATTGCAATTCCACTTCCTTTATCTCTTCCCACCCCGTCATCTCCTCCTTTACGTACTCTGCCATTTTATTGAAGTCAGTGTATTTGAAGTTTAGGACTCTGAGCTTGCTATGATTGGCCTGTACCATGGCTTTTATTTCAAACCACACCGTGTGATGGTCGCTGTTGCTCACAGGGGCACTCACGCAGACATTCGACACACTATCACCGTTGGTGAGCACTACATCCAGCGTTGAGCTTTCCCTGGTTGGTTCCATCACCATTTGTCTAAATAATGCATCTTGGAGAGCATCCACAATCTTTTTGCTTCTTTCCAGATGTGCAGAAGGAGTAATCCAATCCACATCAGGTAGATTAAAGTCACCCAATATGATTGCTTCCCCCTTTGATGCTATCTTGGCAATATCTATAATCAATTCATTGTCTCTCTCTTCAATTTGAGTCGGAGGTCTATAGACTACAGCACTATGGATGACGGTGCCATCTCCTCTCTCCAACGCAATCCAGAGCGCTTCTTCTTTTCCCCATGTCCCCTGCATTTCAGTAGCTTTAATATTGCTTTTGACATACAAGGCTACTCCTCCTCCTTTTCCATTTTCTCGGTCCCTTCTGAATAGATTATAGCCAGCTATGGCTATATCCCAATCATGTGATTCATTAAACCATGTTTCTGTAATGGCCACAATGTCCAACTCTGTTTCCACCATTAGGGCTTCCAGGTCTGGAATTTTGTTGGCTAAGCTTCGAGCATTTGTGCTCATTGCTTTCCAGCACTTTCCTGGCTTGTGTGTATTTTGCATTGATTTTGTTCTGCCCACTTCCTCCCACATGTTTTTGATGTGTGGTTTAAAAGTGTGGCTGTTTCTGATGTTGTTCTGCTTTTGTTGGGGGTGGCATGCAGATGTTGACCTTCCACATCCGTCACCCCCATATTGAGCCAGAAGCGTTGCATGGAGCTTTAGAGTCAGATGTACCGGCAGGAGATCCAGAAGAAATGCAGGTAGATTGTTCTGAACCTGTTTCTATGTCTGAAGATTCATTAATGAACTGTTCATGGTGTCAGACAGCTGAATAAAAGCTTCTGGAGAAAGAAAACCCTGTAACTTGAAAAACCCAAAGCATTAAGGAAACAGGGAGAGGTACTATAGCCACGAAAGCTAAGAACCCTGTTTATTGCAGAGAAGACATTTACTTTTGTTTGGGAAAAAAAAAGGAACGTATTTGTTGTTATATATGGAGAGACAGCTGCATGTGTTAAGAGAGCCTTTCAAAGCAGTTTCAGTCTTTGGTTTCATGGAATTTCCTGAGGACTATTGTTTGGAGAAGAATCCTGTTGCCTTCTGTTAAGCCTTAGTGTTTTTGAAAAAAAAAAAAAGAAGAAATAAATTCCTGTTTGCCTTTGAAAAAACCCTTGGTTTTCATACTTCTGTCTTTGAAAAAGTAACACAACTACAAGTCCCAGAAGCCCAGGCTCTGGACGAGGATAACATAATCTTTATTTAAAGATTAACAAGGGCAGCCCTACGCCTATAGGCCGTGGCCTGGGCTAGGGTCCCCCACAACAGGTAGCAGGAATTACTGTAGAATCAGTGGAACTCCAAGTTAATTTGTAGGTGACATGGTGACATTTTATTAATCAGATAATGTCCTTTCATGAAGTCCTGCTAGACCAGTCCAGACAAGTGGGTTGTGTCCCCATGCCAGCATAGGTGGAGACAGAGAAAAAAATCCAGATGTCTGTTATGACATCAGCCCTTCTACTATAGTTGATGCAGCTACGGGGACACTGCAGTATTCATACCCAAGCACATGGTCAAGAACCCCTGACTGTACACAACCTTAGCGAGGATAACAAAGGAAGGATCAAACAGAACAAGGAAACAACAATTATGCAGAAGATAGTCTTCAGAAAGAAAGTCTGCCAAGAATGCTACAAGTGCACAGGGCTAAGCCGCAGTGTAACATAGCAGAGAATAGGGGTGGGTCCTGGACATGTCTAGCAGGACGGCCACAAACAGCGAAGGGGAGACATGGCCACACAACTTAAAACAATGAAACCTTTATTTCAAAGAAATCTTCAAGGTTCAGGATCAGATGGCCAAATTTCGGCTGTCAGCCTGCATCAGGGTTCACTTGAAGACCAGTCGTATACAGTCTCCAATGACAATATAAAAGAAACATAATAAAATTACCAGTGGCAAAGAGCTCAAAGCGCTTCTCACGTATGCCTATGGCGTTTTAGTGAGAAACTGTAAGCAAAGTTTGCAACTAAACAGGCAGACAAAGATGAGTCGATTGATATAGTATCTGGATTTTCAGAAAGCCTTTGACAAGGTCGCTCATGAGAGACTCTTGGCAAAATTAAAAAGTCACGGGATAGGAGGCAATGTGCTATTGTGGATCAGGAACTGTTAAAAAGGTAGAAAGCAGAGGGTAGGGCTAAATGGCCAATTTTCCTAAACAGAGACAGATGAATAGTGGGATCTTTACTGGGTTTGCTGCTTTTTAACATATTCGTAAATGACCTGGAAATGGGAATAACGAGTGAGGTAATCAAATTTGCAGATGACACAAAATTATTCAAAGTTGTTAAAACCCAAGAGGACTGTGAAAAATTGCAAGAGGACCTTAATAAACTGGAAGACTGGACATCCAAATGGCAGATGACATTTATTGTGGACAAGTACAAAGTTATGCACCTAGGAAAGAACAACCCAAACTATGATTACACGATGCAAGGTTCCACATTAGGAATCACCACCCAAGAAAAAGATTTAGGCGTCATCGTAGATAACATGTTGAAACCCTCCGCCCAGTGTGAAGCGACGGCCAAGAAAACAAATAGAATGCTAAGAATCATAAGGAAAGGAATGGAGAATAAAACAAAGGATATTATAATGCCTCTGTATCATTCCATGGTGCGACCGCATCTTGAATATTATGTGCAATTCTAGTTCCATAAAGTGGTATAAATTCTAGTTGCATAAAGCGGTATAAAATTCATAAATTGAATAAAATAAAATAATATATAAATAAATATATAAATATATTTTATTTATATATAAATAAATAAATAAATATATAAATAAAAAAATATAAAATAAAATAATATAAAATAAAATTCATAAAGCGGTATAAAATTCATAAAATGGTATAAATTCTAGTTGCATAAAGTGGTATAAAAAACTGTTAAATAAATAAAAATAAATAAAAAAGGATATAGCGTTATTAGAAAAGGTACAGGGAAGCGCCACCAAAAGGTTAAGGGGATGGAAGGATACCCCTATGAAGAGAGGCTAAAAAGGTTAGGGCTCTTTAACCTGGAAAAGAGACGGCTGATGGGAGATATGATAGAGGTCTATAAATTAATGAATGGAGTGGAAGTAAATGTAGATCGATTGTTTACACCATCAAGATATAGAAAGACTAGGGGACATGCAATAAAGCTACAGCGTAAAACCTATTTAAGACTAATAAGAGAAAATATTTTTTCACTCTATGTATAATCAAACTCTGGAATTCGTTACTGGAGGATGTAGTAAAAGCTGTTAGTGTAGCTGGGTTTAAAAAAAGTTTGGACAAGTTCCTGGAGGAAAGGTCCATAAACCATTATTAAAGGGGACCCGGGAAATTCACTGCTTGCCCCAATACAAGCATTTTGGAATCTGTGTCTTTTGGGGAAACTGCTAGGTATTTGTGACCTAGATTGGCCACTGTTGGAAACAGGATACTGGGCTTGATGGACCTTGGTCTAACCCATTATGGCATATCTTATGTTCTTATGGTACTGACCTAAAGGTTGTCCAGATATGGCTGTATGTGTACACAACAGAGAATATAAATCAATCCATGGGTATCTTTCTTATTGGGAAGAAACAGTGTATGGATGAAGCAATAAAATAAATTTATTTCACAATTCACTTTGTGAGAAATTTCAAACTGGTCACCTCGCTCCTTCTTTTGACCCTTGCACTTTGCAAGTAAGAGTGCTTCTTTGGATGCTATATGCCCTGGATGTCAGGAAAGGACATTATCTGTTAAGTAAAATGTCACCTTCTATATTGTCCTGCTAGCCTAGTCCAGACAAATGGAATGTACCAAAGCTACAAATCTACTGGACAGGAAGAAGGCACAGCTGCTTTCAAAATTTCTACACCAAAGTCTGTGTCTACCAGAGGGTGGACATCTAAGCAGTAATGCTTGGCAAAAGTGTAAAGTGATGATCACGTTGCCGCCCGACAAATGTCAGTGGGATCAACTGAGCTATACTCCGTTCAGGAGGAAGCCTGTGCTCAAATGGAATGCACATGCAAACCTTCCGAAACTGGCTGGTTCTGCAAGAGAGATGCCTAGGCTATCACCTTCTTTATTCAGCAACCAGAGTAGTCCTATTGGTCACGTTACCTTCACATTGACCCACAAAAAGGACAAAAATCTGGTACAATTTAAAGAAGGAATTAGTGACTTTAAGGTACCGAAGAGGCATCCTCCTGACGTCTACCAGACGAAGGTCCTTATCCTTCCCTGGCACTGCAGACCAACTAATGGGCATGAAAGACAGCAACACTTTGGACAAGAAGGAAGGATGGACTGAATGTACATAGCCTCCTCACAGAATGACAGATAGTGATCTCTGCACAATAAAGTCTGCATTTCCAAGATTTGCCATGCAAGCAGACTGCGACCAAGAAGGCAGTCATGAGGGATAAACCCTTAAGTGTAGCCCTTTTCATGGTCTCAAAAGGCTCGGATATCAAGGCCAGAAGGACTAGGCTTAGATCCCAAGAAGGAACAATTCACCACAGGGGAGGACACAAATGCTTCATACCACAAAGAAAATTGGCCACATCTGGGTGCAAAGCCATGGAGCACCCCACCACCGGCCACCCAAAATAAGACAAGGTTGCCACCTGAACCCTCAAAGAGTTGAGGGAGAGGCCCTTGTAAAATCTGTCCTGAAGAAAGTCAAGCAACGAGGGCAAGTCTGCTGCACTAGGGCTGATGCGACGCTCATGACATCAGTGCCCAAACAGGCACCAGACATGCACATAGGCGAGGAAAGTAGAGCCTCTCTTGACTCTAAGAAGCATGGAAACCATGCCAGAAGAATAGTACGTCTGTGCTAAACATCACCTCTATATGATAGAGGCAGGGTTGGCCCACCCACTAGAGAAACTAGGAGGTAGCTTAGGGCAGCAGACCTTGGTGGACGGCATCGCTAATCCCTTCAGGATGCGGTAGTTGAACTGCCACTTCAGTGCCATGGCAGACTTTAAACCACCCGTGCATGTGCATGCAATTCCAGCCTGACGCTCCTGCCCCTCCAAGGAAGTTGCGTCAGAGGGAACAAGAGCAGCAGGCCATGAGTGCACATGTTCGCGGGCTCTTTAAGGCTCAATGCAGCCCTGAAGCGGCAGTTCATCTAGCAGGACCATTCCCTGCCTCAAGAGCTCCCAGGCCAGCGGAAGGTATAAGGGTGATCCCTGCAGGAGTCACATCACATCTGCAAACCAAAGCCTTCATGGTCAGTCCAATGCCAATAGAGTCACCAGGACCGGATGATGCTCTATGCAGTGAAGCAAGCATTCTATGAGGGTCTACAAAGGAAACTCATACAGCAACCTCTCTCTTGGCCAAGGTTGAACCAGGGCATCTATGCCCTCGGAACCTGCTTCCTTGCAGTGACTGAAGAATCATCGCACCTTGGCACTGGTCTGGGTCATCATCAGATCCATCTCGAGATGACCCCATCTGTCCAGAATATTTTGGAACACCATCCTGCTCAACTCCCACTCTACAGGATTGAGGGACTGGTGACTGAGATAGTCCATTGCCACATTGTCCATGCTCACAATATGTTGTGTCGAGAGAGCTAAAAGATTCCGCTCCACCCAAGGAAACAAGGATGCCATTTTCAGGGCCACTCTGACTCTCTTTGTACTCCCTTGCCTGCTGACATATGCCACAGCTGTGGCATTATCCAAGAATATCTGAACTGCTCTTCCATGGACCAGGAGAAAAATGCACAAGACAGTCAAGAGAATAACTCTCGCCTTGAGTCGGTTGATGCCGTTTCCCAACTGTTCCAACAGTCCTGAGCCATTTTCCCCTCGCAATGGGCACCTCAGCCATTCAGGCTGGCATCCATTGATAGGAGAAGACACAATTGATTATCTAGGGGCATACCTTTTATTGGAATGGCTAGGTTGACAACTCCAGGGCAGGCTGGTCAACACTGACAGGAGGGGAAGCCTGATCTTGAAGGCCTGTGAGCAGGTTGACCAGCAAGACCTTTGCGGCGACCTCGTATGAGCCGACGCCCAAGAAACTAAACCTTGGGAGTCCGCTGTTTCCGAAAGTCTGTCAGTTGCGACAACAGTTTTCTCACTCTCTCTTCAGTAGGAAAACCCTACCTGTGCAAGTGTCGAACCAAGCCCCAAGGTACTCCAACAACTAAGAATGTTCTAAATGGCTCTTGCTGCGGTTGATCACACAGACCAGACTCTCCAGAAACTGAACCACCCAGCTCGACACCCAAGAGGCTTCCAACTGCAACCTGGTTCAGATAAGCTGGTCATCCAGATATGGATCAACACAGATCCTTTCATCCCACAAGGAAATGGCCGCCAACACCATGATATCGGAAATGTCCTTGGGGTAATGGAGAAACTGAAAAGGAGAGCAGAGAAAGCGTTGTTATTCTCCAGGAACAGCAGGAATTAGTCTTCACATATGGATATCATCAGTACCAACGGAGCCCACGCAGGAACACTCCCCAGCATCCAACTGGAAAATGTTTGGAAGCAATCCACTGCACCTGAGCATCTGCCTTCCTGCCTTCCCAAGTCCTCTCCTCAGTTGAGTTTTTAGCTGAGAGAGGAAAAAAGAGAATAATATACAACTCCTAGGGAATAAGGGTGGGTTGTGAAGACTGATTCCTGCTGTTCCTGGAGATCACTTGTTACAGGTGAGTAACAATGCTATCTCCAGGAACAAGCAGGAATGTAATCTTCACATATGGGACTCACTAGCTCCCAGGTACCAGATTGGAGTTGGTAGCAGTGGTAGCCCCGAGGCTAAAAATAGAACTGAGAAGATGTGGATACAAAGTGGCCCCATTGGACTCGACTGCAGTTGGCAAGACCATCACCAGGGAAGTCTGGTGCCAGGAGAAGTCCAAGACAGAGGTTAGAAGTTGCAGTTAAGTCCTAAAAAGGTGCTGGAGGACAGCCTGGCCAAAGACAGCATCCCGACGGGAGTCCCTGTCAACGCAGTAGTGTGCAGCAAAGGTATGAATGGAGGATCAGGTAGCTGCTCGACAGATTTCATCAATGGAGATGGAACAAAGGTTGGCAACAGAGGATGCCATGGCTCGCACATTTTGAGCGGTGATGTGACCCTCAAGGGAGAATCCCACTTGAGCGTAGGCAAAAGAAATGCAGTCCACAATCCAGTTGGATAGGGTACGTTTCATTATTGGCAGTCCAAGGTTACTTGGATCTAAGGAAATGAATAATTGATTGGATTTGCTGTGATTCTTGGTTCTGTCCAAGTAGAAAGTCAATGCGCGCTTGCAATCTAAAGTGTGTAGCACTGCTTCAGCCCTAGAGGCATGCGGTCTGGGGAAGAAGACTGGTAGTATCACCGATTGGTTGAGGTGGAATGGTGAGACCACCTTCGGAAGAAAGTGTGGATGAATACGGAGAACCACCTTGTCATGGTAGAACCAGTTATATGGAGGATCTGACACTAATGTGGCGAGCTGAGGTGAGGGCAATGAGGAAGATTACTTTCCAAGACAAGAACTTTAAAGAAGTGGTGGCTAAAGGCTTGAAAAGAGGCTTTAGAAGTTGCACTAGGACCACATTGAGGTCCCAGGCCACCGGTGGTGGTTTGATCGGTGGCTTGGATAGCAGAGGACCCCGCATAAATCTTTGCGAAGTGGTGCGAAGAAATAGGACGTCTGTCCACTGACCTATGATAGGCTAAGATGACACTCAGATGAACTCTGACTGAGTTAGTCTTGAGACCTGCCGAGGACAAGTGGAGGAGATATTGTAAAAGGAATTCCACTGGGTAGGCAGAAGGGTCAATATGTTTTGGAGTACACCAGAGAGTGAACCTTTGCTATTTGAAGGCATAAGAATGTCTGCTTGATGGCTTGAGAGATGCAAGTAGGATGTCTTTGACCTGTTATGGAAGGTTGAGGTCAGCAAAGATTATGCTTTCAGCAGCCACGCCGTGAGATTGGAGGGCTTGTGGATTGGGATGGAGAAGCATCCCATGATCCTGGGAGGTTGGGCACATGTCCCAGATTGAGAGGAGGCAAGTCAGCAGAGGAAACCATGGCTTACGGGGCCAGTAAGGGGCTATTAGGATCATGGAGTTCCTGTCGGCCTGCAGCTTGGTCTTGGGTATTAAGGGAATGGGCAGGAATGCATAAAGTAGGCCCTTTCCCCAATGGAGAAGGAAGGCATCCATTGCCTGGTTGTGCCGGGAGGGAAGCCTCGAGCAAAACAGTGAAAGTTGTGCATTCTCCTGGGTGGTGAACAGATCTATTCTGGGGGTCTCCCAGACGTGGAAGATCCAAGATGCCGTTTCCCGATTTAAAGTCCACACGTGTGGAAAAAGGATATGGCTGAGTCTGTCCGCAAGGAGATTGGGTTCACCTGGGATATACGCTGCCCTGAGATGGATGCGGTGTGCAATGGGGAAGAACCAGAGATGAAGGGCTTCTTGGCAGAGGGGATAGGAACCCATTTCCCCCTGCTTGTTCAGATAGAACATGGCCACCTGGTTGTCCGTTCGGACTAAGACCTGTTTGCCCAAAAGTTGGGGTTGAAAAACCCGAAGGGTATTTGTGAGAATATGTAACTTCAGAAGGTTGATCTGCAATTGAGATTCCTGTTGTATCCATTGCCCCTCTGTGGTGAGACTGTCTAGATGTGCTCCCCACCTGAGTTTGGAAGCATCAGTTCCAGCATCAGGGTGCATTGAGGTGGAAGCATCTGAAAAGGTGACCCACAGAGTAAGTTTTGAGGGGAACACCACCACTAAATGGAGTTGACAAGTGGAGGGGTGAGGCAGATCTTGTCTGAAAAACGCCCGGTTGCTTGGGTCCATTGAGATGACAGAGTTCATTGGGCTTGCTGCATGTGCAAGAGAGCATAGGGGACAACATGGACTTTGGAGGCCATGTACCCCAGAAGGTGCAGTATTTCTTGTGCTGTCACAGCACTGTGACTATGCTGTTGGCCAGCTCGCTGAGGCGGGCAGAGCAATCCTATGAAAGGAAAGCTCAGGCCTGACGAGTGTCCAGAAGTGCTCTGATGAATTTGAACCACTGGGATGGGACCAGGTGCGATTTTGGAAAGTTTAGGATGAATCCCAGATCTTGGAGCACAGCGATGGTGCAATGAAGAGATAGTTTAACTCTTGTGGGGATTCTCCCCTGATTAAACCAGTCATCTAAGTAGGGGAAGACGAAGATCCCCAAAGTACGAAAGTAGGGGCAACCACTGCCATGCATTTTATGAACACTTGGGGTGCGGAGGCTAACCTGAAGGGGAGCACCCGATGTTGTTAGTGGGTTTGCTGGAATTGAAAATGCAGATGCTGTCTGTGTTGAGGGTGGATCAGCAAATGTGTGTATGCCTCCTTGAGGTCTAGAGAACATAGCCAGTCATTCCTCTGAAGGAATGGCAGAAGTGTACTGAGGGAAATCATTTTGAATTTTTCTCAAACAAAAAATTTGTTTAGATCCCTTAGATTTAGAATGGGCATGAACCCTCCTGTCTTCCTGGAGACAGGGAAGTAAGGAGAGTAGAAGCCCCTGCCCTCTTGGATGGGTGGAACTCTTTCTACGGCCCTCTGAGCTACCAGGGTGGACACCTCAATTGATAGGAGATTTGTCTGTAAAGGGTTTACAGGATAATCCCTTGTGGAGGTGGTGGGGAGCAAGCTTTTGAAATGAAGCAAATAGCCCCTTTGGACAATGTTGAGAGTCCACTGCTCTGATGTGATGAGGTGCCACCTGCGGGCATAAGAACAGAGTCTGCTTGCTATGTTTAGGGGTAGGGGACTCTGCAGAGGCAGAATAGCTATGCTCTCTAGGAAGGAGTCAGAAACCAGGCACTGGCTGTGGCTGTGCAACTGGTTGTGGCTTAGGTGCCTTAGGCTTTTTGGGCTGGCAAGAACACTGCTGTCACTGCTTTTGCTGCTGAGGTTGGTAAGCAGCTGCAGGTGGATAAGAAGGATAAAATATTTTCTTCTTAGGATAGAAAGAATTCTTTGGATTAGTCTTTCTCCTAGAGAGGTCTGACATCTTTCTGGAGAGACATTTGAGAGTGAGATCATCTGTCCCAATCTCTCCGACCTTCTCTCTCCAACCTGTTGCAAAGAGGTTCTCGCCAGAGCAGGGGATATTGGCCAATTTATCCTGAACCCACTGCTCAAAGTCAGATGCTGGAACTAAGCCATTCTGCGAGCACCGATGCAGACTTTTGAAGCTCTGCTGGATGATTCAAAGGCATCGAAAGGTGCTCTAGTAAGAAATTTGGATGTATTCTGGTTTTGCCTGATTAAGATCTGGAATGCATCACATTTGTCATCAGGAAGGATAGGGGCAAGGTTTTCTAGATCCCTGGAGATATCCTTGAGATACATGCCCAAATATAGCATGTAGGAAGTAATCCTAGAAGTGAGCATGCATGCCTGAAAGCACCGATGGCCAAAGGCATCGAGAGTCCTAGAGTCCTTGCCCGAAGGTATGGAAGAACGATTCTTAGAATTCTTGATGTGTTGCATCGCCGATTCCACCCCATGCAGTGGTATGGTAGTTGAGGCTTTTGATAGCCAGGGCATGGAGGAACTCTGTACATGGTACTGAATCATTTGCTGATAGGTGGAGCCGTTAGTGGGGCCTTCCACATACGCAGCATTAGATCCTGCAGGATATGAACCACCGGTAACATGGCTGCCTCTTTGGGTGCCGAGGGGTATTGGAGGATTTCCAATTCCTCTGCCCTCGGTTCCATCTCCGATGCCACGGTAATCTGCAGGCCTGCTACCATGTTCTGAATGAAGTCTTGAAAAGGCATGTCCTCTGGGGGGGACTGACACCGCTCATGAGGAGGGGACTGATCGGAAGGGAGATCCCGGGTTACCCTGGAATCCTCCAATGCATCACTGGAATCAGAGGAGGAGAATCCAATTCTGAAGAAAGTCAAAGTATCAACAATCCTGTGCCAATGTCGAGGCCCAATGCTGATACTGATGATCGGTTGGTGCAGCAGCGGGAACCTATTGGGTACCATTGATGCCTGTCCATTCCGAAGGAGGCATCAGAAGGAGAGAGTCCCCCAATGCAGGTTCAAGGTCATATGCTGATGCCTGCACTGCTGGAGCTGTCAATACCGACGGTACCGAGTTTGCCAGGAGTGCTACCAAGCTCCTCTCAATAGCAGGATGCACTGGTCAAAGGAAGAGGCCGATGCCTGGGTAGAATCCCACGTGGGACGCTGAGCCACTGTCCCAGAGCATGGAACTAGTAGCTCTCTGGAGGTTGGGGCCTCTGGAGCCTTCTGGAGCCCCTGTTGTACTTTGGAGGGCTGGTCCTCCTGCCGGGGCTGTTTGGCAAGCCTGTCTGAATTGGATATGCCCTTCGGTGAATCTCGATGATGGTGAAGGGACTTACCTCGAGGATCGGTATTGAGTTTTGATGCCGATGACTTAGACTAAGTCTTACGTTTGGACTTTGAAGAGACCTGAGAACCAAGAGAGAAGGCTGATGTCCTCGACAATGTGGAAGCCACTGAAATTGAGTCTGGAGCAAACAGAGAACCATATTGTCTGGCTCTGTTCTTTAGGCCTCTTTTTGTCATTTGCTGGCACAAAAAACAATCAGTCAGTAAATGGTCTGGACCCAAACAGTTTAATCGCCAGTCATGGTTATCGGTGACTGATATTGTACCAGAAGCACTTGGTACAATTTTTGAAGCCGCTGATGTGTTTTTCCATCATGGCAGAATAAAAGTAGGCCAAGGCCTAATTTGGCAGTAAAAACCACCAAAATTGGTAAAAATGAAAAATGAAAGAAAAATATTTTGAAAAGAAATGCAATATCAGGGCTGGTATCAGAGAAGGTACCGACATTGACTGAAAGGCAGAGCATAGATTTAACACTAGAAGCCCCAAAAAGGCATTTTACCTAGAAATCCCAAAGTGCGTCAATTGACGCATTATCAGGATGACTGCATTGAGAATGAAAAGCAGATGTGAATTAATTTGAAGTTACTTATTTGTTTACTACGTGCAACATGTGACATCGTTACATAACTGACATGGTTCTAGCAGTGGCGCTGGTATAAACCTTCGAAGATGCATTTGCGTCAATTGACGCACTTTGGGGCTTCTAGTGTTTTAAACCAAAAAATGATGTTTTTCGGTAGTGACAGGAAGAAAACAACCTGTTGGCTCCACAGAAAACAAAGAACTGAGGAGAAAACTTGGGAAGGCAGGAAGGCAGGAGCAGTGGATTGCTCCCCAAAGCTTTCCAATTGGACGCTGGGGAGCATTCCCGCGCAGGCTCCGTCAGTACCAATGATACCCATATGTGAAGACTGCATTCCTGCTTGTTCCTGGAGATCTGAAAATAAGAGCTGAGAATGGTGAAATGCAGGAAACGCTGCAGATTCTTGTGAATGGGAACATGGAAATAAGCTTTGGCCAGATCCAGGGAGGCAAGAAACTCCCCATGCCAAACCACCTGGATGACTGACCTCAGTTTCTCCATTCAGAAGTGAAAGAACTTGAGGTGGGCACTGACACACTTTAGATAAAGGATCAGCCCAAAGAATCCGTCCTTCTTCAGCACCACCGGTGCTTGCCCCATTCGGCAGAAGGCACAGGAATGATAGCATGGTGTCTGAGCAGAATTCCCAGGGTAGCCTGGACAGCAGTCTTCTTGCCTTCAGAATTACATGGAGAGACCACAAAGCCATCCAGGATAGATTCTCTGCATTCCAGAACCTAGCCATGTTGAATCCGTGGAATAGTCTCCCACTGGAGGTGGTAGAGATGAGGACAGTATCTGAATTCAAAGAAGCATGGGACAAACACAGAGGATCTCTAAAGGAAAAAAGGGGACTGTTGTAGTAGTTGATATGGAAGGACAGACTAGATAGGCCATGTGGTCTTCTTCTGTTGTCATGTTCTAATAATAATCAGCAGCCAGCGTTCTGAAGTAACTCGGGCCCACTCTTGGTAAAAGAGGCAGAGCTGGTTACCCAGTGGGGACACCCTGGAATGGGCCCCCTCCCCATCACTGTGCCAGACAAGAGGGATTATTTCTGGAATAGGGATTATCTGGGGGCCTGTGAGCCCTGCATAAGGAATTTATTTATATTCTCTTATATACCGCACTATTCTGCATCAGTGTGGTTTACATTGAACAAACTGAAATTACATTGAAGAGGGCATTATAACTTGGAGATAACTATTGTACTGGGAACATGGGCTATGGAGGGTTAAGTGGCTTGCCCAAGACCACAAGGAGCACCTGTGGGACTAGAAACCCCAGTCCTTCTGGCTCAAGGTTGCTGTCCTCTAGTGGGATTTGAACCCCTGACCTTCTGGCCTGAAATACCTTGCCCCAACCACTAGGCCACTCCTCCACTCTGAGTCTGGGAGCAAGAGCTGGAAGAGGGGAAGGAGGATTTCCCTGGGTGATACCACTGGGAATCCTGGAAACTTCAGGAATCCTGGTACCGAGAATGAGGATAGTTGGAAGATACAGAGGAAGAAGATGAGATTGACAGCTCATCAGATCCCCTGGGCTTATCTTCCGAAAGGCGATGAGGCTTGGATTCTCCCAACTCCTTAACCAGCTTCTCCAGATCTTCCATGAACAATACTTCCCTTGAAGGCAGTGTTAGACAACCAGGATGTGGAAGCTGTATCTGCTGCTCAATGGCAAAGCCAAAGCCAGTGTTGTGAAACCGTCATGAAGACAATATCCTTGGCCAACAAGCGGACCAGATCATACATAATGTCTGTCAGAATGCTGCTGCTAATTCCAGAAGGAAGCACCTGTATCCATTGGAGGAGAGTACAAGTCATATGCCTGGAACAAACTACCTGAGTCTGTGTGTTGGGCTCCTTCTCTAGCCCTATTCAAATCCAGGCTATAAACCCACCTCTTTGAGGCTGTTTTAGGATCCTGATCCTCCTCACTCTTTTGTCCACTACTTATGTGTATATTACCATACTCTAGTCCACAGTTTTGCTATATCTTTTGTCTTGATTAGATTGTAAGTTCTGATGAACAGGGACTGCATTAGCTAGGCCTCACTGGATGAGCATCCCTGTATGGTATTGGTCTCCCTAATCCGACCAACTGGCCCAGGGCAGTGACTATGAGAAAACACATCATATATAACCTAGGTTCTTGTATATAGTTACGGTCTCCTGTACATAGTTTTATATTTATTTATTTATTTAGCTGCATTTATATCCCGCTTTTCACCGGGTCAAAGCGGTTGGGGGATACATTTAACACGAGGGGATATGACACACATACACTAATACTTACAGGGAACATGAGCAATGGAGGGTTAAGTGGCTTGCCCAAGACCACAAGGAGCACCTGTGGGACTAGAAACCCCAGTCCTTCCGGCCCAAGGTTGCTGTCCTCTAGTGGGATTTGAACCACCTACCTTCCGGCCTGTAGTACCTTGCCCCAACCACTAGGCTACACATAGTTACTGTGTTAAAATATCCCGCATGCAATATCCCCCTCCCATCTTTTGTTGTTATAATGTAAACACATTGAGCTGAAATGTAAATCGCTATGATTGAAGGACAAAGCTGTATAAAAAACAGCCTAAATAAATAATCATCATCATCACGGAGCTGCGTACGCTTTGTAGTGCTATACAAATGATTATTATGAGTAGTAGTAGTGGTAGAGCCATCAGCTCTCTGCTGCCTGGAGAATAAGGGAGGAGGTCAAGAACTGGTTCTTAAGGAGAGCCACGGTTTTGCAATCCAAATGGTCCTTGATGGCAGTCCCACCCACTACAGGCATAGTGATATGCCTGGTGACCGCAACCACATGCACATCCGCCTGAGGCAAGCGTAGCTACGCATCCAAATCCTCCTGAGGAAGGGTGTAAAGCTTGTTCATAGCCTTGACACCATTCAATAGTGAATCGGGAAGGTTCCATTCCATGGAGACGATGCTTTTCAGGAACGGAAAGGCCTTAGAAGGCTTCCGAACACCCTGCAAGAGGGGATGCACCGAAGCTGGAGCATCAACCAGCTGCAAGGAGGGAGACACTTGAGCGATCAGTGCTGCTAACTCAATCCCTCCTGAACAGATGGATGATGAGGGAATTCTTTTTGTCTTCTGGTGATGAAAGCTCGCCTTCCTCAAATCTAGCGTATTCATCAGAGCTACAGGATCCCAACCCACGAGCCTGAGCAGAAGGGAGAAAATCCAAGTTCCCCGACTGCAATCTCTGCATTTCTGTGAAGTAGCTCTCACAAAGCTCTGCCACCTTTTGCAGAGCGTTTCTTTTCTGAATGCATGGAGAGTGACAGTAAGGACCAGCATACCTGGCAGTCCGAGGTGCCTCGCCAGAAGGGCCATGCTTGCTGAAGAAATGAGAAGAATTCAGAGCCAAAGGCTCTCTGTTGGCACTCGCCCCCAAACCGTGCCCCCTCCCACCAGAGGGAAGCGGGAAGCGGGATCACCACCGGCCCACATTGAGAAGCATGAAGAAGTGATGGGGAACAACCAGTCGAGCGCAAGGAGGCATCTGACACCAGGGTGCTGTCCTTTCTCTGGGTGATGAAGAAGGAGTGTCCTTGCTGGCTCTGAGAGTAGGGGCCCCTGAGGGATTACTAGGAACCTCCATGCATGGATCACACAGAGAGTCCAATGAAATAATCCAACGTTTTCCACAAATCAGGCAACGTTTCTTCAGAGCTGACATGTGCCTGACTCAAGGAGTGTGCTCTCCACAACACGCAAACTGCTCCTTTCCACGCACTCAGTAGAAGTGCTCCAACCACTGATGTGCTCCACATGTGCGCACTGGGGACACAGGCAGTGAACATGTCAAGATTCCATGCTCAGAGCTGGTGTGCACAGGACTTGTGCATAAGAATGGCGCACACAGCCCCCTGTGTGTGTAGATAATGCACACAGTGCTAGCTACGGACTTAATTTGCAGCGCAAGCATTGCTAGCACATGTAGACGGTGCAAACACTTGGCAGGAACCAGTGTATGAGAAGCCAGGCTCAACCAACTGCTCACAAGTAATGGTGCTGAACCCGATGGCCAAACCGCACCACAGACAAGGTCGGGTCACCCCCCAAAACAGAGATTGCTCTAGAAGTACTTAAATCTGGTACTTACTACTGAAGAGGCCAGAACAGACATTGTGCTGGACTCAATGTTACTCCCCTGCTGCCAAGTCCAAAGTATAAATGCATTATTAGCAGATTCATTTGGAGAGTGAAGAGGGCTAGGATTGACTACTCAAAATTAGTTTTATCTAAAAATTTGCTAGATCTGGGTCTATTACTACTACTATTATTGAACATTTATATAGTGCTACAAGGCATACACAGCGCTGTACAGATACATATAAAAGACGGTCCCTGCTCATCAGAGCTTACAATCTAGTTAAGACAGACAATACAATAGCTGAGAACAAGGATACAACTAGGGAAAGGTAAGGAGACACATTGGAAATCCAAAAGCAGACTCAAAGAGGTGAGCCTTTACCATGGATTTGAAAAGGGGCAGAGATGAAGCCTGACATACAGATGAAGCCTGTCTTTATAATGCTTCAGGGTTGGATCCATGAAATGTATACTGACAGTATAAATTCTCACCAGCAGGGCTGTGCAACAATGGAGAGCACCAAATGAGTTAATAAATCTCCATGGGAGAAGTAGTTTGCAAGAAACCTCAGGACATTGTTATCAACTTCTCCTTCCCTGATATAGGGTGTGGAAATGGTGTCAAGGGGGGAGGAAAACCAGTGATCCTTTGATTTCTTACTTTAACAGGCAGCCTGGGCTTTCTACTCGGAATGGGTAAAACAAAATTTCAGGAATGGAAAAGGGTGCAAGACCATAGGACATTTGTTAACATTCCAGAGAAGTAGCTTTCCTACTTTTCAGCAAGTCAAGACCAAATGGGATTTACCTACTCATCATTTGTTGCAGTATCTCCAAGTAAGACACTATTCTGACTCATTAAATACAGGGAATCCTACCATTCTGTCTCAGGCAGATTTTGGGAAGGTATTTGACCGCTTGCAGCCAAAATGGCATCAAATTGGAAGAGATATGCTAAACGTTGATTACTTAGGATTAGCACAAGGAGAGTCACAAGAGATGGAAGAGGAGGTGATGGAAGGTGATTTTAAAAAAAAGATATAAAGACCCTTTATGAGTGATTATGAACACTAGTTTGCATGAAATGCAGTATATAAAATTTTGCATTAAAATTGCTTTACATGAAAGAAAGGTACTAGGACAATGGCTACTGTGGGAAATGTAAGGCGCAAGTAGGCACATACAAACATACTTTTTTAGAAAGTGTGGAATTGAGGGACCTTTGGACTAAAACCCTTGTGGTTCTTGAGGTGACTAAAATATAGGTGGATTGGACTTATTCATTGATATCAAAGGGAGATCCCCAACCCCTTCAAGAGAGACAAATGACTAAAGTATATCAGAAATGTTTCCTTGTGGCTTTGATCTTAATGCAAAGATTGATATTGATTTACTGGATGAATGAGAATAGTCCCACCCACAAAGAATGGATAATTTATTTAGACAGTTTTGTATACCACCTTATCCTTCAATCAAAGTGGTCACAACACAATTGGGGAGATACATTTTAACATGAGGGGATATGAGACACATACACTAATACTTATAGGGAACATGGGCAATGGAGGGTTAAGTGGCTTGCCCAAGACCACAAGGAGCACCTGTGGGACTAGAAACCCCAGTCCTTCTGGCCCAAGGTTGCTGTCCTCTAGTGGGATTTGAACCACTGACCTTCCAGCCTGTGGTACCTTGCCCAACCACTAGGCCACTTCAGGACTACAGGACCTTTGAGCTTAGAGACTGTACAGGAGGGTCTCTTTCAAATAAAAGCAAGCTCTGCTGCGAGGGGACATAGGATGAGAGTGAATGGGGATAGAATCAGGAGTAATATGCACAAATATTTCTTTACGGAAAGAGTGGAAGATACGTGGAATAGTCTCCCAATGGAGGTGATGGTCACGAGGACAGTATCTGAATTCAAAAGAGCATGGGACAAACACAGAGGATCTCTAAAGGTAAAAAGGAGACTATTGTAGTTGATATTTATTTATTTAACATTTCTTATATACCGCTTTTCAATTTATCAAAGCGGTTTACAGTGAAACAGAACAAGTCTTAGAAGGAACGGTATACTAGATAGTCCATGTGGTCTTTTTCTGCCGTCATGTTTCTATGTACAGCAAAATGTAAACCTGAATGGAAATATTATGGACAACCTCTTTCAAGGACTATACCAATACTGAGGACGGGGAGGAGATACCAAAACTCCTGACTGTAGCCATGGAATGCATGTGTATTGTGGTTTAAAAAATACAAGAGGTTTGTATGTTGGGAGAGGGGGGAAAAGAGGGGAAAATAGATAGTTTAAGGGGTGATGGATATTTTATTTATTTATTTATTTATTTACGTTCTCTTCTATACTGCACTATTCAAATCAGTGCGGTTTACATATAACAGAACCATATACAAGGTAGTTGGGCTGCATTGCATTTACAATGAACAGGAACTATAACTTGGACATAACTGGGGTAACTATCTACAAAGTATATACACTAGTAACAATCTGAACCTCCTAATATTTACGTGGAGTGGTGTTTGAGGGGTTAGCTGCAGGAGAGTGTGTTGTTAGCAAAGTCCTGTAGCTTGGGGTGTCTGTGTGCTGTCTTCTGGGAAGTACTGCAAGAATAGGTGGTGCTTCAGTGCCTTCCTAAATTTGGCCAGGTCAGTGCATGCTCTAATGGCTGTCGGGAGGGCATTCCAACATCTGGGTGCATAAAGCATGAATGCCCTGTTGGATGTTGCGTGGTTGCATTTTGTTATTGCATTGGGTGTTATCAGTTTGTTGACAGCTGCGGGTCTTCTAGATCTGGTCGAAGGTGTAGGGTGGATTAGCCCAGTGATGGAGGTGGTAGGTTGGTTGTTTATGGCCTTAAAGGTCATTACTAGGATCTTGAATGCTAGTCTGCCATAGATTGGTAACCAGTGGAGCTGTTTCAGGATTGGTGTTATGTGGTATGTTCTTGATGCTCCGTACAGAATTCTGGCGGCTGAGTTCATTGCCAGCTGGAGTGGGTTCAGTGCTACCTGTGGGAGTCCATGTAGGATTGCATTAGCATAGTCGAAATGTGGGATTACGAGAGCTTAGTAGATTGTGCAGAAGTCATCAGGGTCCAGTAGAGGTCGCAGATGTCATAGTGTCCATATTTTGTGGTATATTGCCTTGACTGTGTTTCCTATGTGGGTTTTTAAGTCCAGCCGTTGGTCCAAAGTGACCCCTAGGTAGCGGATTGTGTGTTTGGCAGTCAGCTTGGCATTCTTCACCTTTAAGGTGGCTGGAGGGGTGAAACCTAGGTTCCTCGTGATGAAGAGAACATCTGTTTTGTTGTGGTTTATTCAGAGATTTTGGGTATGGAGCCAGTCAGCAACCGCGTCGAAACAGCTCGTTAGTGGGGAGAAGTCAAGCTGGTCCGTTGACAAAGGCATGTATAGCAGTACGTCATCTGCGTATACCTGGCAGGTGACGTTAAAAGAGCGGATCAAGGCACAGATGGGCTGCATGTATATGTTGAACATCAATGCCGATAGTGAAGAGCCTTGTGGCACACCCTGTTTTTGTTGGAAGGGTTCTGAGGTTGAGGTGCCGGTTCTTACGTGCTGCCATCTGTTGGTCAGGTAGGATTTGCACCAGCTTAGAGCTGAGTCTTGTATTCTCTTTTCCTCGAGACGACCCAATAGCAGCTCGTGGCTCACAGAGTCAAAGGCTGCTGCTATATCCAAGAAGATAAGGGCAAACCCTTGCCGGATGTCGTCGAGTCCAAGTACTATTGTATTGAAGAGGGTGGTCAGGAGGGTTTCAACGCCATGTGCTTCTCTGAATCCGTGCTGACATGGATCTAGCGGTGCGGCCAACTCGATATGGTGTTGAATTTGGTGGTGGACTACCTTTTCTATTATCTTGGCGAGAAGCGGAATGCTTGAGATTGGTCGGAAGGATTCGACCTTCAGGGGGTCCAGTTTGCTGTTTTTCAGCAGCGGCCTGATGGAGGTGTGTTTCAGTTTTTGTGGGAAAGAACCCGATGAGAATGACAGATCCATGAGCTTGGTTAGGAACTGGCTGAGGTCACTGCATAGTTCTTTTATCCAGAACGCTGGACAAGGGTCATTTGGTGCGGTGGTGGTGTTGATGGAGGCAATGGTGTCCTCAATGTCCCTTTTTGACAGGGTGGTGAATTTGGTCAGTGGCGTTGGATAGGGGGGTTTGTGTAAGGTGGTGGGGCTTGTAATCTTATTGGTTTGCTGAGATTTTGATTGAAGATAGTTGGCAAATTCCTGTGGTTGAGGCATGCTAGGTTGGTTTGGAGATGGTTCTTTGGTTAGGGACTTCACTATGTTGAAGAGGTCATGTGGTTTGCTCAACGAGTGTTTCAGCAGGTCCGTGTGGAATTGCTTCCTTCTCTCCATTGTTGCTTCTCGGTGCTTTCTTAGGTGTATGTTGTACGTACTCCGGGCTTCAGCAGAGCGTGACTGGCGCCATCATCTTTCTAGCTTACGTAGGTGGAGTAGTGACGCTTTCAGTTCAGTGGTATACCATGGGGCAGATTCTCGTCTCCTTGGTGCTTTGTTTGTGGGTGGGAGCTAAGCGATGGCACTAAGGTTGTTGTTCCAGCTGGAGAACATTTCTTCCAAGTTAGGAGCTGTTGAGTTGAGAAGTGGAAGGGCTTTTTCCAGGATTTCATCTCTGTGAAAAGGCCGGAAGTGTCTTGCTGCTGCTTTGGGGGAGATGGTAGGCCTGCTGGCGATGTTATGGTTGTGGCAGTGAACAGGCATTTGAAATCTTATCAGGCTATGGTCAGACCAGGAAACTGGGGTTATGACCATTGCAAAGTTGTGTGTTGCATCCGCAGCCCTTTGTGGGGCGAAGACCAAGTCCAGTTTGTTTCCTTTAGCATGTGTGGGTGCATTGACTAGTTGCATGTATCCAAGCTCCTTGAGAGCTTCGAGGAAGGCTGTGGCATGGGTGTCCTGTAGGGCGGGCAGGTTGAAATCACCTAATAACCAGTTTGGGGAATGTTGGCTACCGGATATGAATTTTACTGAATGCTGAAGAGGCACAGTAATAATGAAATCAATGGAAAATCTTGATGTTGAAGGATTGTTGACCAATTTGTGTTCATGCCTCCTTGAATCTCTCAATAAAGATTATATTAAAAAATATCAAAACTCGAGAGCAACATCTCAGTTCTATGCTCTGCACAGAAATCAAACTGATATTTATCCAGAATGTCATGTAAATCAATAAATTCTGCCTAGACCAACAATCTATTCATCTCAAACAATACAAGCAGCAACTGTACACATAGGCTTTGCCCAACTGTACAAAAATTAAATTGAAGTCAGTGAAGGAAAAGCTCAATAACATCAACAAAGATAAAACCTGGAACTGACTGTGGTACAGATCACCAGCTACTAGAATGCAAATTCAGGCTAAAGCTGAAAAACAGCAAGCCACTCATGAATGTACCAAAGTATGGTCTTGAATTTAAAGATGGCCTGCAAAATCAATTCACCACTTTGGATACAAATGACAGAGCATCAAAAGAGCTTTGGGATGACATCAAGAAAGCTGGTCTTGAAGAAAGTGAGAAGTCTCTGTAAAAGATGAAAAAGCAAAAATGGCCAATATGCATGACAGAAGAAACGTTAAAAGTTGCTCAGAAACGCAGAAAAGGTAAAGAGAAAGAGAAGTAATCATGGAATGTAACAGAAATTTCCAATGTGCACTAAGATGAGACAACGAGAAATGCTACAATGAGGGCTGCAAGGAAATAAAGTCAGAAACTATTAGAGGAAGTATAAGATTGGCTTCCCTAAAACTACACGAGTTAAAGAGAAAATTCCAGCCTCAAACTGGAATGCTAAAAGACACTCAAGGATTTGTGTTGAATGGTGCTGAGAAGATCAAGATGGAAAGAATACACACAGTAATTATACCATAAAGATCAAGTGGATCAACAGCTATTTCAACCTGTACCTTATGATCAGGAACCACTGGTGTTGAAAGAAGTCAAAGCAGTATTGAAAGCTTATCAAAGAACAAAGCACTGGGCACTGATCGCATTCCCACTGAAGTATTACAGGAAATTCTGTGTAGATGTTACAATACTTACAAGGCTCTGCCAGGAAATTTGGAAGATAACATCATGGCCGACTGATTGGAAAAGATCTGTGTTTATACCAATACTGGATTCAGGAAAGGGTGAGGTACAAAAGACATCATCACAGATGATCCTTGAAAAGATAAATAATACCAAAAGGATATCTGTGTTTTACTGACTACAGCAAGACCAGAAACAAAGGAGTGGAGGAGTGGCCTAGTGGTTGGGGCAAGGTACTTCAGGCTGGAAGGTTGGGGGTTCAAATCCCACTAGAGGACAGCAACCTTGGGCCGGAAGGACTGGGGCTTCTAGTCCCACAGGTGCTCCTTGTGGTCTTGGGCAAGCCACTTAACCCTCCATAGCCCATGTTCCCTGTAAAATAGTTATCTCATCCAAAAAGCCTACTACAAGATGCGAATCATCAGGAGACTGAAGCCACTCCTCGCCCAAGAACACTTTCGTACTGTCTGTCAAGCACTGATAACCCCACTACTGGACTTCTGCAATCCGATATACCTTGGACTACCGAAACAAGCCCTCAAACCACTCCAACTGGCACAAAACACTGCGGCACGAATCATATCCGGAACTGCAAGACAAGAGCACATCACACCTACCTTAAAGGACTTACACTGGCTCCCAATCGGTGCACGCATCAGATACAAAACTATCATAAACCTATTTAAGATAAAACAGCACACATCAGCCAACAGCCTGCACACCCTCATACAACCAGACAGCAGCACATGTCCGAGAAGAAAACAAACACACAACCGAGTCAGCACCCCAAGTGAATACAAACACACACAAGGACACAACAGACAGAGCACTCTCCATGGCTGCTCCAACAATATGGAACAAACTACCGGACGATTTGAGGGCAACTACAGACCTCAAAGACTTTAGAAAACAGCTGAAAACCATGCTGTTCATAGAACACTATGGACACATCACATAACCTCAGAGAATGTATAACAGCACATGATACCGCCTAAACAATGTATGTATGGAAAATGTTCTTAGCACTACTGTATATAGCCCACCTTGTACATAGCGCAAACCAATCTAGCACACAATACAACACACACTCAACTAAATTTAACCCTCACTGCATGTATAACACACTCACTTTACCTGATTGTTTGCTGTGATACCACCTTGATTATTAAGATAAGGTGGTTTAGAAATACTGTTAAATAAATAAATAAAAATAAATCTCCAAGTTATAATGCCCTGTTCAATGTAATTTCAGTTTGTTCAATGTAAACCACACTGATGCAGAATAGTGCAGTATATAAGAGAAATAAATAAATCATGAAAAACTCTTGGACTTATTAAAGAGCATGGGTATACTAGAATATCTGATAGCTCTCATACAAAATCTTTATGTTGAACGGAACAAAGAGAAAAAGAATGGTCTAAAATCAGCAAAAGTGTATTTTATTTATTTATTTAGTGTACACTTGTATCCCGCTACTTCCAGCGATCAGCAGCGGTTTTCTATACATAAGGGTGAGGCTGTACAGGCCAGAATTAGAACATACAGTGTGATTGCAGGGATGGGTAATAGTCACATCAAACGGTTACAGATTTACATTTAATTTCTTGAGAGGAGGGTTTACATATATACATAAATTACATAATTACAGGACGCATTTCTTGTTGATATGATTATTTTCAATGGGTATGTTGCTAGAAAAGCATTACATCGCTCTGCCTAGGTTAGGTTGTAATGAGTCTGAAAGAGGTGAGTCTTAAGCTTTTTCCTGAAGTCCTTCAAGTCTTTGTTTGCTCTCAGTTCATAGGGCAGTTGGTTCCAGAGTAGTGGAGCAATAAAGGAGAACGCTCTGTTGGTGGTGCTTGCATTGCAATTTCTCAGGCTACTTGGGACATGAAGGGTGTTGCTATTTACTGTTCTTCTGCTTCTGTTGATTGGTTGTGCGGAGATTAAGGTGTTGAGGTATGAGGGTGCTACATTATGAACGAGCTTGAATGTGGTTACTAAGATCTTATATTGGATGCGGGCCGTGATGGGGAGCCAATGTAGCTCAATTAGTGCGGGAGTGATGTGCTCAGTTAGACGTTTCTTCATGATGATTCTGGCTGCTATGTTTTGTGCCAGTTGAAGTATGTTAAGGGTTTTTTTAGGCAGACCTTGTAATATGGCGTTGCAGTAGTCCAGGTGGGGAATGATGAGGGCTTGTGCCACTGTCCTGAAGTCGGTTTGATCAATAATATTCCGTAGCGGTTGCAGGATTTTTAATTTGTGGAAAATGGCCCGATTGGTAATTCGGAGGTGCTTGTCCATATTTAGGTTGCTGTCCAGCATTACACCTAGGTATTTTATTTCGGGCTTTGTGGTATAAATGTTATTGTTCATGGTGACCGCTGGTGGTGGGTTGAAGTTAGGTTTTCTGGAAATGCACATCACTTCGGGTTTTTTTATGGTTTATTGACATATTATTCCGTTGCAGCCAATTTTGTAGTTCGTTTAGGCATTTTTCAAGTTGGTTGAGGTTGGGGTTGTTTATGTTGAGATGAGTGTAAAGCATCAGGTCATCCGCATAGATGTGGTAACTGATCTTGTGGTCCTGTAGGATGTCACAAATAGGTCGTAGGTATAGGTTGAACAGGAGTGAGGATAGGGCAGCATATGACAAGGCAGCATATTTAGGGCAGCATATAGGGCAGCATATGACAAGGCAGCATATTTTCTCCATACCTGTTCAACTTATATGCAGAACAATTCATCAGAGAAGCATTGCCACTGAACTAAAGACCCGGATATTTAATGACATTCAATATCCAGGTCGGCCAGATAGCAAAGAAGCTAACCAGGCAGTGGTGATATTCAGTCGTTCCCCAGTTAGCTTCTGAGTGAAAGTTAGGCCACCCTTTCAGAAGTCTAACTTTCACCGCTTAGCGATAACCAGGATGAATATCGCCATTGCCCAGTTATCGCTGCTACCTCCGGTCCACCATCGGAACGCCCTGGTGCTAGCTGGCTGGTATTGGGGTGTTCAGTGGTGGCAGCCATGAATATTCAGTGGCACTAACCGTATTGTAATGCAACGTGGGCCTTTGAGTCAATGAAGCCATTGAATATCCTGGGAAATGCGATGAACGTGGCTAGCAAGTCTGCTAACCACATTAATCAGACTGAAGATCCACCTCATTGTCTTAAAATGGGTCTGCGTTTTAACACGAAGAAGACAAAGATTCCGTCAAATGGCAAAATCAGTCATTTCATTCTCGACGGAGAAGAAATAGAAATGATAGACAACCTTAACCTGCTTGGATCAATAATGAAACAACAAGCAGTCAAGAAATCCGATGAACCATTGCTTTGTGCAGAACAGCTATGAAGAACCTAGATAATATTTTCAAGTGCAGAGATGAAATCTCTGCAGTACAAAGATTCAACTTGTCCAAGCCATGTAATTTTCAGTAGCATCATATGGATGTGCAAGTTGAACAATGAAAAAGAAAACAGAAAATCCAAGTTATCAATGTCCCTGTTTAATGTGCATTACCAGTTTAAGTTACGATGTAAACCACTTTGACTGAAATGATAAAGCAGTATAAAAACCTGTTAAATAAATAAAAGAAAGAAACAAAGAAAGAAAGAAAATTGATGTCTTTGAATTATGGTGCTGGCAAAGAACACTATGGGGCATGTTTACTAACATGTGGTAAGCAATTTTGCAGCTATCGTGTGACACATGTGAAAATGCCATGAGGAAGTTGCAAAACCTATGCGGTATCTGCAGGGGGAGTGACAAGCAATGCAAAAACACCCAAAAATGGATTCCAAAAGGGAACAAACTTCAATATTTATGGATCTACTAAAAATGGCCTCAAATTCCAAGAGTAACCTGTATTTACTTGAAAAACATATATTTAAAATATATATATATTTCTCATTCACTACTAAGCATTAAGAGAGCTCAACTCATAGATTTACTGGCCCCATATTGTGGGCCAACCATCGCTTCCCAATTAATATACAGTGCTGAGTGAACGTATTGCAAGGAACCGTGGCTTAAACTTTCGAATACAAGCTTATTCAATTTAAACTTTAAGTTTTCGGTTTTGTAATTAATACTCCACTGCTCAATCAACACTTCTCAACATGTACGCAGCGCTTTACTTGCATGTACAGTAAATGTTGCAATTCCTTATCTGCACTTAGATGTATCTGCAGATTGAAGCTTTTAAAGCCAAACCAGTGCCTCTTCTGCACTTCTGTTCTTTAGACTGACTGCCACCTTTAAAAGCGACCTCGGCCGATGGTTTCACTGCGATAACAGCGGCTTTATCACAGGCATTTGACGCAGTGCCGACCCTTCACATATGAAAGCAGCGCACCCATCCGATTCCTCCCAGCGGCCCACTCTTGGCACCATCCCTCTAGCAGGAGGGTGCTGGCGCCGGCACCAATTGATGTGCCTCCTCCCTCCTCCCTTCAGTACTATCTTCCACGGACAGCACGAAACTCCTAAGTGCTGCTGTCTGGGGGAGGTCTTTGGGGCGCCTCCCCTTTGCCCCCCCCACTTAAAAAAAAATCCTGGCAAATCAGATAACCCTTCTCCCCCCATCCCACTGCATTAAAAAAAATCCTGCCTAGTCAGTCTCTAGAACTTCCGTTCTCCCCTCCAATCCTCTAAGTAAAAAAAAAAAATCCCAACTAGTCATTCTCTAGAACCTCCCTTCCCCCCCCCCTACATCCCTAAGTTAAAAATAAATTCTGGCTAGTCAGTCTCTAGAACCCCCTTCCCCTCACCCCTATATTAAAACAAATCCCAGCTAGTGAGTCTACAGAATTCCCCTTCCCCCCATGTTAAAAAAAATCCCAGCTAGTCAATCTCTAGAACCCCCCTGACCCTCCCCCATCCCCCAACCTTACCTCAATTTTCCCTGGTGGTCCAGCGGTAAGTGACAGGAGCCGGTGATAGAGAAAATGGCACCAGTTTTGCTTTGTTGCCCCTTACTGAGACGATGCCGACAGGGGCAGGAACAGAAGGGGACTGCTCCTGCTCTCTTGTCACTGGACCGCCAGAGAAAGTTGAGGTAAGGCTGGGGGGGGGGAGGGTTAGGGGGTTCTAGAGACTGATTAGCTGAGATTTGTTTTTAACCTGGGGGTGGGGGAGAAGAAGAGGGATCTGACTGAGTAGCCGGGATTTTTGTTTAAAGTGGGGGGAAGGCGGGGTGCCTCAAAGACTCCCCCTGGATGGCAGCGCTTAGGGGTTGGGTGCAGTCCATCATGCTGAAGGGGTAAGGGAGGATGCACATCACTGCTGCTGGTGCCCCAGGTCATCAGATCTGAGGTACCAGCACCCTTTTTCCTAAGGGGCCAGGGCCAGGAAGGGACGCAGGGGGGAAATCGGAAGGCTGCCACTGCCAAACATCAGCGGCCTCAAAACAGCAACGAAGGCCTGGCTGCAGGTAACACCACCTCTTGAGGTGGTGATCGCAGCAATTTGGGCAGCCATCTCACAACAATTGTTCACGCATTGGTTGTCTCGGATCATGATGCCTTTTCCCCGCCCCTATCCCACCTCCCCTCCTGCACCAAAATATAGCTATCATGGCAAATTGCCTGTGATAGCTGCATTTTGATCATGTTATTGCTATCACCATGGTCGCATTAGTGTTGTGATGACAGCTAATACCATTTAGTAAATATCCCCCAGCATGGAGGAGTAGCCTAGTGGTTAGAGCAACTGCTAGTATCCAGAAGATCAAGGGGTTGATTTTCACTGGCATTCCATTGCCTCAGAAGGAAAGGTCTGGCAATTTAGTTCCAATGATACATTGCCAAGAAAACTCAGAGGCAGCTGAGTCAGCACTAACCCTCCCCACCCCCACCCCCAATGTGGACTGCCGAATGAACAAATCAATCAGAACTAGAAGAGATCAAACCTGAGCTTTATTCCATAAACTCAAATGATAAGACTTCAACTTTCGTACTTTAGACACATCATATCATTAGAGAAAGACATAAGCTTGGCAAGGTTGAAGGACAATGCAAAAGAGAAAGACTGGCAATGTGATGGACTGATACAATAACAACAGCTATAGATACCATTCTATCGACACTTAGCGGCCTGACTGAAGACCAAGCACAGTTTAGAACAACTATCCACAGGATCGCCATGAGTCAGCATGGCCTCGATGGCACTTAATAACAATCACATTCTCAGTAATCGAGACGATACAGGATGATAATTTGTACTATTTGGTCGTTCCAAAAACTGAATTTTTCAAAATTGGGCAAATACAAGCTTTTTTTGAGACTGGTGGCAAACAACCTTCATTTGAAGATTGACTGACAATAATAACTACTAATTCTACAATATTATCATTCATAGATTTTAACACAACTATAGAACAAGGATTTAATTACACCTGGGGGAATTCTGCACAAAACAATTTGAAAATTCTGTGCGCAGTATTTTAAAATTCGGCAAAATTCTTCATGCTTTATTAGTACATTTTTGTGCAGAATTCCCCCATCATAAAGCTTAACTCCTCTCTAGACCTGAAATTTCACCTGCCTTTTTCCTCCTTAGCTCTCTTGCTCTAATCACAGTTCTGTCCCCAACCTCTTTCTCTCCCATTTTCTCTTCCTCTAACTTCTAGCCCCAGCTATCCCACGACTCACCAGCAGCCCATCTCCAGCCCCCAGACACTCCCGATTCACCAGCAGCCCATCTCCAGCCCCTAGCAACAACCCCGATTCACCAGCAGCCCTTCTCTTGCCTCCCAGTCACCCTCCCTACTCACCACAGCCCTTCTCCTGCCTTCAGCAACCCTGCCGCACACCGGCAGCCCTTCTCCTATCCCCAGCCAGCGCCCCCCCCCCCCCCCCAACTCTCCAGCAGCCTGATCGTAGCAACACAGCTGCGGGAGCACTTCCTGTTATTCCCACGGCTCTGCTAGAGTCCAATGAGAGAGCGTTTTCAAAGGTACACAGGAAGCACTTGTGTCTACCTTTGAAAATACGGCAGCATTGCATTCTAGTACAGCCGCGGGAGCAAATAGAAGTGGTTTGCTCTCGCAGCTGTGTTGCTGTTATCAGTGAGGCAGGATTGAGCACTCTTAGAGCTTGTGTTCCCAATCCTGACTCACTGTCTGGCTCACTGGTGCCTGCGCAGAATTCTGCACAGCAAATGCATAATTCTGTGCAGGTGGGGAATTCTGCGCCAATTCTTTGCTGCACAGATTTCCCCTAGGAGTATTTAATGCACTTAAAGAGTCATTTAATGACAAGCGAGCTGATGCAGAAAAGCTTAGCGCGGCATTTTACTGGCTTTTTTCCCGCACTAGGCTTGCTCTCCGATGCAGAAAGCAAGCTAGCACCGGGAAAACGCCAAAAAAACAACAGCACTTAATTGCAGTCCACTTGGCATGCAAACAGCTGCATACGTAATTGCACCCAATGTAAAAAACTGTGCTAAAACTTAGCGCAGTTTTTTACGCTTTTAATGCTGGATCTTCACGCCAGCTTTGGGCAAGCGTAAAGATCCAACCGAGAGCAAAAATATCACTAAGGTGAAGTCTGACACTTCACCTCAGATGATCCAGGCATTGGGGAAAGTCCCTGATACCACTGGCACACTGTTGAGGGGGCTGATGCCCCCTCCGGACACCAGCCCCCAACAGAAACAAATTCCCCAGTGGTCCAGCGACCCTGATCGCCCCCCACTCAAACAAAAAACTCTCTGGTGGCCCAGTGGTCCTCAAACACCCCACCCACCCAAACAAAAGAAAATCCCCGGTGGCCCAGTAGCCCTCAATCCCTCCATTCACCCAATAAAAAAAATCCCTGATGGCCCAGCGGCCCCAACCCCCCCAACAAAAAAATCACTGGTAGCCAGTGGCCCCCCAACCCCTCCATCCCGCTCCCAGTACCTTTAATCTGGGGCGGGAGCTTTGCCCACATACTCCTGCCCCTGCGCAGCCATCTTGAAACATGGCAGTGCCTGGCCCCATACAGTTCATTCTGAGATGCACCTAGTAGAGCCAGACTGCCATTTAAGGCAAAAAAATTGCTTTATATGGAAGTTACCATCACCCCCCCCCCCCTTCAACCCTGTTGCATCCTGTGAGAATTTAAATATTAACACAGGAGAAAGAACTGGAGCTGCAGAGGTTCTGCCATGCCTGAGGGTAGATATATAACCTCCATGAACTATTCCATTTCTTTATCAGAGGGAAAGACGGAGATAAAGGGCCTGGCATGCTTTACTTATCTATTTTTGACATTGAAGTGACAGTAAAATGGCTGCTGCTGCCACCAAAACAAAAGTGCTGACTAGGCCTTATTTCAGGGCTCAACAAATCCTAGGCGCCAGGTTGCCATGGCGACTATAAATTGAACCCTTGCACCTAGGACTTCAATGCCCACACTCCCTCAGCCATCACCCGATCTGTTTCTCTCTACTTGCTCTCCTCCCCTGGCCATCATCCGATCTATCTTACCATTTGCTGCGCTGTTCGCAGCTGCACCAGGATTGGCTCTGAAGGTAGATTGAGCCACGTAGTGCAGGAAGTTTGATGATCTCGCAGTTTCCAGTTTCATGAGATCAGCAAACATCCTGCACCACGCAGCTCGCTCTACATGCAGAGCCAATCACTGCAGCAGCAAACAGTTCGGCAAATGGTAAGATAGATTGGATGATGGCTGGGGAGGAGAGCAAGTAGAGAGAAACAGATTGGAAGATGATTGGGGGAGAAGGCAAGGAGAGAGAAACAGGTCAGGTGATGGCTTGGGGAGGGACTAGGAGAGAGAAAGATTGTGTATAAACGATTAATAGCAGTAGTAGCAGTGAAGGCTGGGGGGAGGAGAGAAGAAAACAGATCAGGTGATGGCTGAGGGAGGGGGAAAGGAGATAGACAGACTGGTGTGCTGGGGGACTGTGAGAGAGAGACAGACTGGGGTGATAGTGAAGGGGGGCTGTGAGAGAGAGAGACATAGTGGAATGCTGTTGGGGGGCTGTGAGAGACAGACTGCGGTGATGGTGGGAGGGCCTGTGAGAGATAGACATAGAAAATAGAAACATGATGATGGAAAAAGACTACACGGCCTATCTAGTCTGTCCTTCCATCAACTACAATAGTGCCCTTTTGTCCTTTAGAAATCCTCTGTTTGTCCCATGCTTTTTTGAATTCAGATACTGCCCTTGTCTCTACCACCTCTAATGGGAGACTATTCCACTCAGCTACCACTCTTTCCATATAGAAATATTTCCACATATTACTCCTGAGTCTATCCCCTTTCACCCTCATCCTATGTCCCCTCATAGCAGAACTTGCTTTCAATCAGAAGAGACTCTGCTGTGCATTTATGCCATGGAGGTATTTAAACATCTCTATCATATCTCCTCTGTCCCACCTTTCCTCTAAAGTATACATCTAAAGATCTTTAAGTCTGTCCTCATATGCTTCATAACAAAGACCATTAACCATTTTAGTAGCCACCTTCTGCACCAACTCCAACCTGCTTATATCCTTTTGAAGATGTGGTCTCCAGAATTGCACACAATACTCCAAATAAGGTTGCAACAGAGACTTATCCAGAGGCATTATCACCTCCTTCTTTCTGCTAGCCATTCCTCTCCCTATACACCAAAGCATCCTTCTGGCTTTCGCAGTTGCCTTTTCTACCTGTTTAGCTACTTTAAGATCGTCAGACACAATTACGCCCAGGTCCCACTTTTTTTTCGTGGACAGAAGTATCTTACCTCGTACACTGGAGCTGTGTGAGAGAGAGAGAGGATGACTAGAGTGGGGGCTATGGGAGGTATGTTTTTTGCTTTACATATTACCAGGTCATGGTGATACGTGAAGCGAAAAAGAAAGTTGCCTTGGGTACAGCTATAAAGGATCACCAATATGCTGCTGAAGAGGTTCTCATTGAGGTTGGTGGGAAGGGGAGGAGGAGAACGGTCACTGCCTTCTGTTGGTACAGTCTAATGGCATGTTAAGGGCCTGATTTAGTACTCTTTTTTTTCCCATAGAAAATGGGAAAACAGTAAATCAAGCCCTTAAAAAAGGAGTTGTGATAACATCTTTTGGGGGGTGGGGGCATTGTGACCGAAGGCTCGGCGGTCGGCTCCTAAATATTTAACCTGCCTTTTAGATTCCAAGAAAATTTGTCAAGGCCTGCCTTATTTTCATGCATACTACATGGGCCACAGTTCAATCTGGGGAACCCTTTGCAAGGACAAACAAACCTATGTGTACACACAGACAGACAAACAGAGAGATAGGCATATGTATGGAGCCTCACCAAAAGGTGCTAATATGCAAAACGCATCTATAAAAGGTGGAAGAGAAGGCCAAATGGCTGCCATCATGGTTAAAAGATGAGATGAAAGAGGTTATTATAGCCAAAGAACATCTTTCAAAAAATAGAAAGTAGATCCAAATGGAGAAAACAGAAAAATGCACAAGCATTGGCAATGTGGACGTAAAGCATTGATAAAGCTGGCAAAAAAAGAGAAATTAAGAAAATGCTGACTGTAGATGCAAAAAACTCCTAATAAAAACTTTTTTTCTGGTACATTAGTAACAAAAGGTCTGTGAGGAAGTTTGCTAGACCATTACATGACCAAGTGGAAAGACTAAAGTAATTCTTCGCTTTGTTCTTTCGGGGGCAATTTCTCCAATGGGTTAGTTTTGCACATACAATGATGGTCATAAACTTCACTCCCAAGCCAGAATATGTGGAGTACAACCTTAATCTCTCAGATTTACTGCTAATGCTCACCGTAGTACTTGCATCAACCCTTCTTCTGGAGTTAATAAAGTGTAACATGTATAGGCATCAAAGTGTGTTTGAAAATTCCTTTTAAACAAGTCTGTGACATCCAATGCAACAGGGAAAATTTCTGTATCCTTCTGCCACATTATTTTTGTCTCTAAGTGCATTGCTTGATACTTAAATATCATCTCTCTCCACTCAATTCACTGAACTCTCTATTATCGATCCTGTTCTTGTGCTCTCTTTCACTATAGTGTCCCGTCTTCTGCATCCAGCTTTTTATCGGTTGAAATGAGAATGTCCCAGGTGATCTTAACCTCTTCATTTTCCACAGTTTCTTAGGGTCGTGATCCCAATTCTTTTCTGGTGCAGCAATGCTGTAATGCTTGCAAAGTTTCCAGGGGATGAGATGTGCCACTGGGAGCCCCTACTAAATTTTTACCCTCGATTGGTCCAACAGCCTGTGCGGTAACAGTTACCTTGGCTCTGGGCTGACAGCTAACATGCACTAAAACGCATGTTATCAACTTAGTGCATTTTAGTATAAGGGCTCCTAAAAGTTTTATGGACCTTCTAATGGGCTGATATTTAAATTCAACAGTTGGCGCTTTATTTAAAAGCCGGTCGCAGCATCTAAAGGTATACTGTGATATTCCTGCTGGCTGATATCCAGATCGCAGTGCTAAATATCAAGTATGCTGGCAACTGCCTCCACCATCCAGGTAACAGCAATTATCAATACCATTATCTGGACAGCCATCGGCATAACTCAGGACAGCTGTTTTGCTGTCCTAAGTTATGCAAATAGTTATCCAGATCGCGGCATTGAAAACTGCTGCTATTCAGATAATTTTCTACTCTGCCCCAACTCTGCCCCTGGACACCCCAGCACTATCCTGATAGTGCCAGGGCAGTCCGTGCTGATTTCAACAGCATTATCCGGTTAATGCCACTGAAAATCAGTGGCTGGCCCCAGTCAATGCCATTTCTCCAATTGGCAGGTGCTGCTAACCAGATAAATGGTTGTAAATGTCATGCCCTAAGTGTTTTGGCTCACTGCAAGTAAAAGGCCGAGGCTTTCAAAACAAAACAATTTCTGAGGTCTTTCTTTTGTATTTTTTGTATAAAATGTTACATAAGAATATAAGATATGCCATACTGGGTCAGGACAAGGTCCATCAAGCTCAGTATCCAGGTCCCAAGTATCTAACAGGTTCTGAAAAAGGCACAAGGTTCCACAATGCTTTTTTAAACCCCGCAATCCGCCTAGATCCTATTCCCCCACCGGCTCTCCCTATGCATCCTGTGCTTCAGAGCAGGGGGCGGGAGTGGGCGGAGCGGGGACGGGCCGACCAGCAGCATGTACTGGGCCGATTCAGGTCAAGGCCCTGTATGAGCTGCCAAACCTGCTGGGATGTGCTGCTTATACCACGTCAGAGGTGATATAAGCAACATTTTGTGGCAGATCTGGGCAGGTGAGCCATCCCGAGGTTGGGGCTGGGGCCGGGTGCGGAGAGGGGTCCCCGCCACTCGATCCATGCCACAGGAGGCCAGCCATGGGTCAGGTGGCAGGGTTTTAGGGGGCTGGAGCCACAGATTCCAGGGGCGCCTGCAGGGAGGACGTCCCTGCAGATGGAGGGGGCATGCTGGTCCGTCCTCAGGTCCGATCCTGGCTCCCGCGGGAACATTTTGTTCCTGCAGACCAGAATCGGGTCCTAATGGCCCCGTCTTCAGTGGGGATGTCCCCCTCCTGGAATGGGGCTCTATGGGTACAGTGGCACTTAACACACATTAATGTTTAGTAAACATGCCCCTAAGTCATTGTTAGATGAAAAAAAGAGATTTGTGAAGGACTCCTTTGAAAGCCGCTTAAAAAGTTTAGATGGGCAGCACATGCATTTTAAAATAAAATAAATTAGATTTATACAAACGAGGCCAAGTGGAGTCCCAGGCCCCGCAACACCCTTGGGCCACCCCTGATTCCTAACAAAATCCAAAACCCTCTTCTTTGCACCATCGTCTTATCCCCGCATTGAGACTCTGGAGCTCTGCCTGCCTTCTGGGTCCTGCGCATGGAACGGGACGCATTTCAGAGAACGCTACCCTGGACGTTCTGGATTTCAACTTCCTACCTAAAAGCCTATACTTGGCCTCCAGAACCTCTCTCCCACACTTTCCTATGTCATTGGTGCCAACATGTACCAAAACAGCAGACTCCTCCTGACTCCGCAGCACAACAAAGAGACACAACCTCCTTAGTTGTGGAAGAAAGACTGAAGGCTGAAACAGTGGAAGCACAGTAACTGCTACATATGCGTTCTTTTCTTCACATTGTGAGAATGCTCCATACCTCTGTGTCATTAGATGACATCACCCACTGTATGCCTGAAATATCTGCCTAGCAGCAGAGAAAAAGGTTTTTTCCATTTACTAAAATTAAGTAGCTATAAATATATATATTTTGAATGCTATTTATGTGAATGTATGGCACTCATAGGACTTATCTCAGCCACAAGTTATCAATCCATGGTAATGAAATCATGTCTATAGCACATAGCTGCTGATCCTTTGATGGCTGAGATAAGCTCTTGAGGTTTACATGATACAGGGGCCTGCATTGGCTAAGGTCTGCTGGATTCATTGTATATATACACCCCCTCTATATTCAGAGCCAGAATGACTGTATTTTACCTTATAGGCTTGCCTTTTCTAGTGGGGACAAGAGGAACTGCAAAGGGCTCTTCTGGTGGATTGGGACTTAGATTCATGGGTAGAGGTTAGTTTTCCAGTTTGGTCATCTGCTATCATTTGCCCTTTTGTGGAGGAGGAAAGAGGTTGCAGGCTCTCGAGATACCAGCTTGGCAGAACTATGTAGGACACTGATTAACTCCAGTTTTTCAAGGGAGGCTGAGCCCTGGGTTTACCTCCACTGCATTCTGAAACCTTTAGTTCTGATTTCTCTAAGAAAAGTTTCCTTATGTTTTGTGCCGATCGTAGTGTTGCAATAGCTTCCTATTCCTACTGAATACATGGGATCCTGGCATTCCTTTGTGTGTATGCTTGAAAAAAGCTTTCAGTATTGGATCCCTTTGATGGTGGCTCCTAGTACTACTACTACTACTACTGAGCATTTGTAAAGCGCTACAAGTCGTACACAGCGCTGCACAGACATGTAAGAGACAGTCCCTGCCCATTAGAGCTTACAATCTAATCAAAACAAAACACAGAAGGCGTAAGCAGGGATAAACTAGGGAAAGAAAAGGGGAGAGAAAAGGAGAACAGGTGAGTCAAGATCCAAAAGCAGCAGCGAAGAGGTGAGCTTTCAACTTGGATTTGAAGAAGGTTAGAGAAGGTGCCTGGCGTACCGACATAGTTAGTTCCAAGCATAAGGTGCAGCAAGGTGAAAGGAGTGAAGTTTGGAGTTAGCAATAGAAGAGAAGGGCATAGATAGAAGTAGTTTGCTGGAAGAGCGGAGTTCCCGAGGGGGGTTGTAAGGAGAGATAAGAGAAGAAAGGTACTGAGGAGCCGCAGAGTGAATGCATTTATAGGTCAGCAGGAGAAGTTTGAACTGGATGTGGAAACGGATAGGGAGCCAGTGAAGTGACTTGAAAAGAGGAGTAATATGGGCATGATGAGGCTGGTGGAAGATTAGTCGCACAGCAGAGTGTTGAACAGATTGAAGGGGAGAGAGATGATTCAAAGGGAGACCAGCAAGGAGTAGGTTCCAGCAGATGGGAGGTGATTAAGGAGTGGATGAGGGTTTTAGTAGTGTGTTCAGATAGGAAAGGGTGGATTTTGCTAATGTTGTAGAGAAAGAAACGGCAGGTCTTAGCTACGAGCTGGATATGTGTGGAGAAAGAGAGAGAGGAGTCAAAGACAACCCCCAGACTGCGTACTGAGGGAACTGGAAGGAGTACAGAGTTATCCACAGAAATTGAGAAAGGAGGAAGGGGAGGGGAAGTTTTAGGGGGAAAGATGAGACGTTCAGTCTTGACCATGTTCAATTTCAAGCAGCGATGAGACATCCAGGCAGCAATGTCAAAAAGGCAGGCAGAGATCCGGGTCTGGATTGCCGGAGAGACATCAGGCGTAGAGAGGTAGATCTGGGAGTCATTGGCATACAGATGGTACTGAAAGCCATGGGAAGAGATAAGTGCACCAAGGGACTGGGTATAGAGAGAGAAAAGGAGTGGACCCAAGACAGAACCTTGGGGTACACCAACTGGGAGCAGGGTAGAAGAGGAGGAGGAGCCACCCGAACACACACTGAAAAAGCGATGGGAGAGATAGAAGGAGAACCAGGATAGTACAGAGCCACTAAAGCCAAGCGAGGACAGGGTATCGAGGAGAAGGTTGTGGTCGACAGTGTCAAAAGCAGCAGAGAGGTCGAGTAGGATGAGGACAGAATAAAGGCCCTTGGATTTTGCCAGGAACAAGTCACTGGAGACTTTGGCAAGAGCCGTTTCAGTAGAGTGTAGAGGACGAAAGCCAGACTGTAAAGGATCCAGGAGGGCATGAGAAGAGATGAAGTCAAGGCAGCGGTGGTGAACTGCACGTTCGAGTAGTTTAGAAATGAAGGGAAGGAGAGAGATGGGTCGATAGTTAGAAGGACAAGTGGGATCAAGTGAGGGTTTCTTGAGGAGAGGTGTGACTACAGCATGCTTGAAGACAGCAGGGACTGTTGCGGTGGAGAGCGATAGGTTGAGAATATGAGAGATGGAAGGGACAACGGTGGAGGAGATGGGGCTTAGGAGATGGGTGGGAATAGGATCAGAGGAGCAGGTGGTGAGTTTGGAGGAAGAAAGAAGGTGTGCGGTTTCCTCTTCAGAGATCACAGGAAAGGAAGAGAGGGTAGCAGAGGGGGGGAGGGAGAGTTGGGAGTGGAGAGGGGGAGGAGGGGAAGTAGCTGACTTTGTGGGGAATTGGAGGGTGATCTTGTGGGTTTTGTCATGGAAATAGGGTTTGGGCAGAGAGGGAGGGAGGGATCAGAGGCAGAGGCACTTTGAGGAGAGAGCTGAGAGTAGTAAAGAGACGGCGAGGATCAGAGGTAAGGGAGTTGGTCAGATGGACATAGTAGTCTTGTTTGGCAAGGGCTATGGCTGACTGGAAAGAGACAAGCATGAATTTGAAGTGTAGAAAGTCTGCAGGGGAGCGGTATTTGAGCCAAGCACGCTCAGCAGAATGGGCACAGGAATGTAGATAGCGGGTAGTGGGTGAAAGCTATGGCTGGAGTGTAGAACGTCTCACAGGATGTGGGATGGGTGGAGCAAGGGCATCCAGAGCTGAGGAGAGTGCAGCATTATAGGAAGTTACTGCCTCGTCAACAGACTTGGTTGACATAGTGGAAGAAAGAGATGAAGAGATAGTGGAAGAGAGAGCCAAGGTATCAATAGCATGAAGATTTCTAAATAGGTTGGAGGAGTCAGGACGAGGATGAGGTGGCGGGTGATGAAGATTAAAAGGTGATGGTCAGATAAGGGAAGAACTGAGCTACAGATGTTTGAGGGTAGGCAGCTAGAGAGAAATATCAGGTCAAGGCAGTGCCATGCTGATGAGTGGGGGCAGTGGAACAAAGCTGGAGGTCGAACGAGGATGTAAGGGAAAGGAGCTTTAAAGCATAAGAATCAGAGAGGTTATCAACATGAATATTAAAATCCCCAAGAATAAGAGTGGGGAAAGAGGAATCCAGAAAGAAGGAAAGCCATGAGTCGAAGTCAGTGAGAAAGGTAGAAGCAGACTTGTCAGTTGGTCGATAAATAACAGTTACCCGGAGAGGAAGTGGAGTGAAAAGGCGGATGGAGTGGACTTCAATGGAGGGAAAAGAGTGAGCCTGAGGCAGCGGGAGGGGTTGGAATTGGCAAGAGGGAGAAAGTAGGAGCCCAACACCACCACCACGGCCAGTGGGACGAGGCGTGTGGGAGAACTGATAGCCCCATGACAGAGAGCAGCAGTAGATGCGGTATCATCTGGGAGGAGCCAGGTCTCAGTTAGAGCAAGAAGATGTAGAGCATTAGAGATAAAGAGATTGTGAGTAAAAGCAAGTTTATTAGAGAAAGAGTGTGCGTTCCACAAGGTACATGAGAAAGGGAGAGTGGAAGGGGAAAGGAGAGGGATACGAATTCGATTAGACGCGTTGCGTGAAGATCTCTTCTCAGGGTGAGACAGACGTCTAGGGATTGGGGTTGATATCTCCGGAGGAGAGAAGGAGAAGGAGTAGCATAGTACGGGGTAGAGAGGAGATGGTACGGCGGAAACGAGGGTGAGGTTGCCTTAGAGAGAGAGGAGGTGGTTGAATGAGAGGGAGAAGGTGATGGAGCTCAAGAGCTGATGATAGGGTAGAAGACAGGATGGAGGGGGAGGTGAGGATGGTAGAGGGGGGGGTAAGGAGGGACGGAGTGAAGGTGCTGGTAGGAGGGAAAACAGTTAGGGAGTATGAAGAAGAGGAAGACAATGTGATGTGGAGCCATGGAAGAGGGACAGAGAGGGGCTATGCAGCATATGGTAACTTACAGGTAATGAAGTAGCAATGGATTCTACATGCTATGCAGCATATGTTGATATACAAGCAGTGAGGTAGCAATGGCTTCTACAGGCTAGTAGTCCTGCAGGGAACAATTAGCTTGAGTGCATCAGGTCAGAAGTTAGGAAAAGCTTAATTTTTTCTAATATCACCGAAGAGGAAACCTCTCATCTTCTCTCCTAAACTCACTACCTGTTTCTCGGATCCTATCCCCACACATCTCCTTAACTCCATCTCCTCCTCTCATATTCTCAACCTATCGCTCTCCACTGCAACTGCCCCTGCAGTCTTCAAGCACGCTTTGGTCACATTTCTCCAAACGAAACCTTCACTCGACCCTACTTGTCCTTGTAATTATCGACCCATCTCCCGTCTTCCCTTCATTTCCAAACTTCTTGAATGTGCAATTCTCGTCCATTGTCTTGAATTTCTCTCCTCTCAAGCCCTACTTGATTAACTTCAATCTGGCTTTCATCCCTTTTATTCTAGAGACGGCTCTTGCAAAAGTCTTCAACGATTTGTTCCTGGCTAAATCCAAGGGCCTTAACTCAGTCCTCATTCTGCTGCTTTTTGACACTGCTGACCACCACCTTCTCCTCAAAACATTGTTCTCACTTGGTTTTAGGGGCTCTGTGCTGTCCTTGTTCTCTTTTAATCAGACAATAAGCTCTAACAAGCAAGGATCATCTTTTATATGTGTCTGTACAGTGCTGTGTATACCTTGCAGCACTATATAAATGATCAGTAATAATAGTAATTCTTATCTCTCCCATCGTTCTTTCAGTGTTTGTTCTGATGGTCTTTCCTCTACTGCTATCCCACTCTCAGTTGGTGTACCCCAAGGATGTGTTCCGGGCCCTCTCTTTACTCTCTCTGATGGCTTTCAGTACTTTTTTTATGCTGATCACTCTCAGATCTATCTCTCTACACCTGATAGTTCTCTGACACTCCAAGCCCGAATCTCTGCCTGCCTGTCTGACATTGCTGCCTGGATGTCTCTCTGCCATTTGAAATTGAACATGGCCAAAACTGAACTTCTTATTTTCCCCCTAAACCTTCCACCCTCCTTTCTCTATCTCTTGATAATTCTGTTCTACTTCCTGTTTCCTCAATCCACAACCTTGGGGTCATCTTTGACTCCTCCCTCTCTTTCTCCTCAGACATCCAATTGATTGCTAAAACCTGTCGTTTCTTCCTCTATAACATCAACAAAATGTGCCCCTTCCTTTCTGAGCACACTACTAAAACTCTCATCCACTCCCTAGTCACCTCCCGTCTAAACTATTGCAACCTCCTCCTGACTGGTCTCCCTCTGAGTCATCTCTCTCCCTTTCAATCTGTTCGGAATTCCGCTGCACAGCTAATCTTCCACCAGCCCCATTATAGTCATATAACCCCTCTTCTCAAGTCACTTCATTGGCTCCCCTTCCGTTTCCGTATCCAGTTCAAACGTCTCCTTCTGACCTACAAATGCATTCATTCTACTGCTCCTCACTACCTTTCCTCTCACCTCTCTCCCTACACTCCTGCTCGTGACGTCCGCTCTTCTACTGACTTGCTTCTCTCTATGTCCTTTTCTTCTTCTGCCAACTACAGACTTCATTCCTTTCACCTGGCTGCTCCATACGCCTGGAATAAACTCCCTGAGTCTGTACGTCAGGCTCCATCTCTGCCCCTTTTCAAATCCATGCTAAAGGCCCACCTCTTTGAGACTGCTTTTGGATCCTAATCCCTTGTTGTCCTTCCTTTCCTTATTTGTACTCTTGTTCTCAGCTATTGTATTGTCTGTTTTGATTCGATTGTAAGCTCTGATGAGCAGGGACCATCTTTTATATGCATCTGTACAGCACTGCGTACGCTTTGTAGCGTTATCTAAATAATGAATAGTGGTAATAGTAGTAGTAGTAGAGTCCTTTTTGACCCCTGAATTTCCAGGCTGGCTTCTTCACCAAAGCATCTCACTGAGGGCATTCCGGAAAGTCATTGAGTTTTCCCTTTTCTTGCCAATTCATTTAGCTAGAGAAAACCTAATTTACAGTTCTGAAAATGAAGGTGGAACCTTGAGAGAAAAAGAAAAAGCCTTCATGAGCTGCCTCCTCTTTATATTTATTTTTTATAGGATTTTTAAAGATTTACACCAGCAACAAACTGTAAATAACTCAGCGCAGAAGCATGTGTCTTGTGATGGAATGCAGCTTGGGCTGATTTATGCTTCTGAGCTAATACACACTAATGGATGAGAACGATGCAGGAGGGGTGAGGGTGGGGGGAGGGTCAAAACTAACATTACTTAGCAAATCTAGGGATGATACTGGATGATACATTAGGAACGAGTATAAGAATGGAACCAGGGAAACTGCTACCTAGCTCCTTCCTCCATTAACCTGCCAATGTTTCCCTCACAGCCTCCCAAACCATTTTCTGACCATCTCTAAAAATTCTGGCCAAGAGAAAAGAAATACTTGTGTCTGTACATTTTGCCTGTATCATGCAGATAAGCTAAAATCAACTTCATGTTCAGAGAGGAACAAATTTAGATTTTTTTTTCCTAGTTCAATCTGAATTGGCTTCTACTGCTATTATAATGTTGTGAGCCTTTATTCATAACCACTTAGGAGAGAGGGCTCTATTTATAATCCACTTCTCTCTGTCATGTAGCTCTGTCATGGCAGTGACAGTCCTCAGAAAGGAGATGTAGGTTTATCCCCAAAACTGGTAGACGGAGCACTACATGTCGCTATTCTATGTGCAGTGTATCTGAAGTCTTTATGCAATGGAATCAACAGCATCAAAAATTATCCAGTACTTTCCATTTCATGAGACCTATGTACCAAGCATTTTTCCCTGCACAGAAAGGGGATGTTTTCATAACAAGGTGTCTAGGGAGAATATCCAAAAAGGCACCTATTTATGCCTAATTTATTAAGGCTTTCAATAATGTTCCTTTTGTCTCCTAACCCTTCCCTATTCTATTCGCTTTCTCACTTTTGTCTTGTTTGTCGGATTAGATTGTAGACGCTGATGAGTAGGGATGGTCTTTATCTTTGTTTGTACAGCGCTGTGTATACCTGGTAGTGCTTCATAAATGTTTATTAATAAAAATAATCAACTGTCCATAACTCAGGAAAGGATTGTAGAGTACAGCATCCAATCATAAAATCCCAAACTCTTCCTTTACTGCTTTCTTTCCACGTTATATAAGAACATAAGATATGGCATACTGGGTCAGACAAAGGTCCATCAAACCCAGTATCCTGTTTCCAAAAGTGGCCAGTCCAGGTCACAAGTACCTAGCAGTTTCCCAAACAGACACACAGGTTCCACAATGTTGGTATTGGGGCAAGCAGTGCATTTCCAGGGTCCTCTTTAATAATGGTTTATGGACCTTTCCTCCAGGAACTTGTCCAAACTTTTTTTAAACCAGGCTACACTAACAGCTTTTACTACATCCTCTGGTAGCGAATTCCAGAGTTTGATTACGCGTTGAGTGAAAAGATATTTTCTCTTATTAGTCTGTAGCTTCATTGCATGTCCCCTAGTCTTTCTACTTTTTGATGGCGTAAACAATCGATCTACATTTACCCGTTCCACTTCACTCATTCATTTATAGACCTCTATCATATCTCCCCTCTGCCATCTCTTTTCCAGGTTGAAGAGCACTAATTTTAGCCTCTCTTCATAGGACTATCCTTCCATCCTCTTTACCATTTTGGTGGCTCTTCTCTGTACCTTTTCTAATAATGCTATATGGCGACCAGAATTGCATACAATATTCAAGGTGCAGTCACACCATGGAACGATACAGAGGCATTATATTATCCTTTGTTTCATTCTCCATTCCTTTCCTTATGATTCCTAGCATTCTATTTGTCTTCTTGGCCACCACTGCACCCTGGGCAGAGGGTTTCAACGTGTTAACCACGATGACGCCTAAATCTTTTTCATAGGTGGTGGTTCCAAATGTGGAACCTTGCATTGTGTAACTGTGGCAGGTGCAGGCCTGTGACCCACAGTGTCCGAACATAAGCAGGCCAACATGGCTAGCTTGACCTGTAAATGAGGCCTGTGGAGAGGCATATAGGATTGCACATCCCCCAATATGCTGCTATTGTAAGATAGAACTCAGTAGAAGTATTGAATTAGCTTAGGTAAGCAGAACTGTAGTATTGAAAGATGGAAAAATACAGAAAAAACATGTTTAAAAGTTACTGATAAGAAAAAGTACATCTGCAAAGAAATAATTGGGAGTGCTGACAGATGAGTTGCAGAGCCCAGCTCCTCTGCACGTACAAATTGGTTCTATAACCTTGAAAGTGTGAAAGTAACAAGTTGATGAACTGACCATTGTAATTGGGACTAGAAGGGGGGTATGCAGGTGTCATGCCCACTGGAGGGACATAACTGGATAAACTTATCAGTACCGGGACCAATAGAAGAGGTACGGGAGGTACGGGAGATTACCGGGACCAATGAAATGTTTTTCTATACCTAGAATGGAACAGAAGTCTATAAAAGTTGTTGTAATGCTTGAAAACTTTGCTCAGCCATTTTGAAATTGACTGGTTCGAGACTTGTGCACAAATAAATGATTTGGACCTTTTGAACAGACTCCTGGTATCATTGGTTTGTCTGCGCTTTGCTGCTACATATTCCTTGGTGCGTTGGCCGGGAAGTTGTGGAATCAAAGTGTATATAGGGCAATATACCACGACTTTCCGCCTCTATAGGCTTGGTCCTGCCGGGATCGCGCCCTTCCGACGAGGGCTGCTCCCTGGCGCCACCGGTCCCTTGTATCGGAGGGAGCTGGTCGGACCTCGGCGGGTGACGAGCCCGGCTGGAGTCAACGCCTCGAACCCGAGTGAGGGGAGTCCGAGGTCCAACTCATGCGCCTGCTTGGGAAGTTTGAGGACCGGATCCGGTGAGTATAGTTTTGATTTTGGGTCTAGACAGAAATAGAAAGCGCAGTACTGCCATTGGAACTTGGAACTTTGGAATTTGTAATCTCGAGATATTGGGAATTGGTAAGAGAGCATGATCACCTCTCAAGGAAGAGCCGAGTAGCCTGGCATGGGAATTCGCTGGGTGAAACCCTCATCCTTTTTGTAATTGGGAAATTGGAAAAGACTAGTCAGAATAGATAGAAACGAATGCATTCTGGGATACGTTGCTAGCATGATTGTGTGAACGAAGTGTGAATGAGAGGTCTGGCAGCACGGACCAAGTGAAGGCGGACCCCTGAGTAGCGCATTTCCTGACCGGGCGACCGCGTTCAGGTCGCGAAAAGGGGGAAGCGATTGTCGTCTTGTCTTGTTATTTGTACTCCTTATACGTTTCCAGGGCCGTGAGGACCCCTTACCCACGGTCCGCCCTCCTTTTCCCTTCTGTCTGTTGTTGCGCGCACACATCGAAATGGGAGGGGCGGGGTCTACTAGAAACACTCCATTAGAATGTATGATCGCACATTTTAAAGAGGGATATTCAGGAGATTATGGTATTAAAATGACAGCAGCCCGTTTGCAAATTTTGTGTACTAGGGAGTGGCCCGATCTAGACCCCATCTGGCCCCGAGAGGGAACGTTCAAAGTAGAGATTATTCAGTCAATACACCGTAGAGTGCGGGTAGCGCACCCTGATCAGTACCCTTATATAGATTCCTGGTTAAGTATTTGTGAAGATCCGCCCCCCTGGGCGCAGCGCTGTTATGAGGAACAGTGCAGAATAATGTTAGCTAAAACAGATTCTAGACAGAAAACGGAACAGCCTAGAATGAAAGAGCAGGATACGAAAGCCAGAAAGAAGCCCATCCTGGCAGATCCTGATTCCCCAGAAATGACTCTCAGGCAGCCCCGAACCCCAGGTCCAGTAAGAGTAGCCCGGCGTCCTGCCCCAGAAACCCAGAGACGGCCAGAGCCGAGGCGGGACCCAACCCCTGATCCCCCTCCTGGAGAAGAGAAAAAGGAAGAATTAGCGAGAAAAGAAGAGGAGGACCTAGAAAGCGAGTCAGAAGTGGAGACAGAAGAAGGAGAAAGAGAGAATCCCCCAGATGAGGAGGAAAATGTACAAATAATTGAGAAAGCTAGTGTTAGCACTAGCACGCCAGTGACAGCGAAACCCAAAGCAAAACCTGTTGAGAAAAAGAAAGTGACTCCTGCAAAGGCAACGACAATAACCCTTAGATCCCAAAAGACACCCATAGCAGCTAAACTGTTTCCCTTACGGCAAGTCCCGGGAGTGCCCGTAAAGAATGATAATGATGAAGTGGTAGCGGGACCCCTAACTTATGTGTATATCCCTTTCTCTACAACTGATTTATTAAATTGGAGGTTGCATTATGCCTCCTATACTAGTAAGCCCCAGGAGCTGACAGAATTAGTAACTAGTATTATGGAAACTCACCAACCCACTTGGCCAGATTGCCGTCAGCTCCTGACCACCCTATTCACTACAGAAGAACGAGCAAGAATTAGAAAAGCAGCTATTGAATGGATGGCAGAAAACCCTGCAGCTCCGGTACAGGGGCAGAATATAATAGACCGTAGGGAAGCAGCTCAGAGAGAATTCCCGAATGAAGACCCCCAATGGGATCCAAATACAGATGAAGGATCCACAGCCCTAGCCCGTTTTCGCCAAGGCTTTTTACAAGGCCTGAAAAGGGGGGGCCAGAAAGCTATGAACCTTTCCAAAGTTGCAGGAGTAATTCAAGGAATAGATGAGAGCCCAGCAGATTTTTATGAGAGATTAACTGAAGCATACAGAATGTATACTCCCTATGATCCCGAGGCACCAGGAAGTTTATGTATGGTGAATTCTGCTTTTGTAAACCAGTCTCAACCAGACATTAGACGCAAATTACAGAAGTTAGAAGGGTTTGCGGGCATGAATGCAACACAGTTACTGGAAGTCGCTCATAAAGTGTATGTGAATCGTGATACTGAAAGACAGAGAGAATGTGATAGAAAGATGAAGAAGAAAGCTGATTTTTTGGCTGCGGCCATAGTGGAACAGAAAAGGGGAGGTGTCCCTAGTCGAAGGAGCAGAGGAAGAGGGCGGGGTCAAGGCGGAGGCCGGACCCAGAGACTAGGCGTGAACCAATGCGCCTATTGCAGAGAGGAAGGACATTGGAGAGATATGTGCCCGCAACTCGAAGACGCCCAGCATGATGACGACAGCAGCCATCAGTGGCGAGAAGAAAGACGAAGCTATCCCCGAAGCCGAGGAGGAGCCAATCGAGAACAATTCCAGCGAGAAAGAGGAGGAACCATTCAAGCATTGGCCACACCAGCCCATGATGAGAATGACGTGGATTAGGACAGACCGGGCTCCAAGTTTGCTTTAGGTCTCCAGGAGCCTATGGTCGGAATACAAATAGGAGACCAAATTATGGACTTTCTGGTTGATACTGGAGCGCAACATTCAGTAATAGACAAAAAGATAGCCCCATTCACTACAAAAGCAGTCACCATCATAGGAGCAACTGGTGCCAAAGCCACAAAGTCTTTTCTTCAAAACCGAATATGCAGTCTGGGAGGACAGCAAGTAACTCATCAATTCCTTTACATGCCCGAATGTCCAGTGCCACTACTGGGACGAGATATGTTAGCCAAGCTTCAAGCACAAATATCTTTCTCTGAACAAGGAGAAATGCAAATGACAGTAAATTCCCAAACCAAACCAGCAGGAGTGATGCTGCTGACAGTTCCCCGAGAAGAAGAATGGAGATACTACATTGATGATTCGATCCAAGATACCTATTTTGAACAAACTTTGAAAAGTATTGATGCACCACCTGGAGTATGGGCAGAAGGCAGCCCCCCAGGCCTAGCCAAACATATAGCTCCAGTGATTGTAACCCTTAAGCCTAGTGCTACACCAGTGCACGTCAAACAGTACCCTCTCCCAAGAGCCGCAATTGAAGGCATTCATCGCCACCTACAAAGATTGCTTGAGTATGGCCTACTAAAAGTATGCCAATCCCCATGGAACACTCCACTTTTGCCAGTAAAGAAGCCTGGGACAGATGATTATCGCCCAGTGCAAGATTTGAGAAGAGTAAATGATGCAGCTGAGACCATACATCCAGTCGTACCCAATCCTTACACCCTCCTAGGACTGATACCTGCTGAAGCTACCCATTTCACTGTACTGGATTTGAAAGATGCATTCTTTTGCATAAGATTAGCCCCTGTAAGCCAAATATTGTTTGCATTCGAATGGCAGGACCCCATCTCTGGAAGAGGGGGCCAACTTACCTGGACAAGATTACCCCAAGGATTCAAGAATTCGCCCACCATCTTTAGTGCCGCACTGAATCAAGACCTTTCAAGCTATCCAGTAGCCCCGGGGAAGAGAGTGCTTCTCCAATACGTGGATGATCTGTTGATAGCTGCCGTATCAGAAAGTGAATGTATACTAGCCACCAAAGATCTCTTGCAGTTACTAGAGGAAGCTGGATACAAAGTTTCCAGAGCCAAAGCACAGCTATGCCAAAAAGAAGTGAAATACCTGGGTTTTCGTATCACCCAAGGAAGCAGAAGATTAGGCAGAGAAAGAAAGGAAGCAGTATGTAGAATTCCAACTCCAACAACCAGAAAGCAAGTCAGAGCCTTTCTGGGAGCGGCAGGATATTGCCGAATTTGGATACCCAACTTTGCCCAAATTGCCAAACCACTGTATGAAGTCACAAAAGGAGAAGAAAAGTCGCCACTGGAGTGGGGACTTGAGCAGGATACAGCCTTCCAAAAGTTAAAAGAAGAATTGATGTCATCACCAGCACTTGGACTACCAGATGTCCATAAACCTTTCCACTTGTTTGTACATGAAGCACAGGGAAATGCCTTGGGCATGTTGACTCAGAAATTGGGAAATTGGGAGCGACCTGTAGCCTACCTATCGAAACAATTGGACCCTGTGGCCAAAGGATGGCCACCTTGCTTGAGAGCAGTTGCAGCTACAGCGCTACTAGTGAGTGAAGCAGACAAACTCACACTAGGACAGAACATACGAGTCACTGTGCCACATGCAGTCCTTGCCCTTATGGAACAGAAAGCAAATTATTGGCTCACCAATTCCCGAATGTTGAAGTACCAGAGCATGCTATGTGAAAACCCACAGATACAACTTGAAGTGAGCCATGCCCTGAATCCAGCCACCTTGATACCCATCAGTGAAGAACTCCCAGAACATGACTGTATCGAAGTCATGGAGACTGTGTTCTCCAGCCGACCTGACTTGACAGATGTGCCCATAGACAATCCTGACCAAACCTATTATGTTGATGGGAGCAGTCTCATCCTTGATGGACGACGCTGTGCCGGATATGCAGTCGTCACTCAACACGAAGTAGTTGAATCATCAGCCCTAGCCTCAGGCACATCAGCCCAGAAAGCCGAATTGATAGCACTCACCAGAGCATTGTTGTTAGGAGAAAAACTTATACTGAATGTATATACAGATTCCAAATATGCCTTCACTACCCTGCATGCCCATGGAGCTCTCTATAAAGAAAGAGGACTCATCACATCCGGAGGAAAATCAGTCAAATATGGTCCCGAAATATTGATGTTGCTTGATGCAGTCTGGGCCCCAACACGTGTAGCTGTCATGCATTGCAGAGGACATCAAGCAGGAAAAGGAGAAGTTGCCCGAGGAAATAGATTTGCAGATGCCTCAGTACGACAAGCAGCTATGACAGGACAAATTGCCCCACAAGCTATGCCAATGCAAGCAGCATTGTTTCCAGTACCTTTGAATCTATGGACCCCACGATATACCACCAAAGAATTGGACTACTATTGTGACAAAGAAAATGGAGTATTGAAAGACGGATGGATTGAGCTGCCACCAGAAGAGGGCAGTCAACCTCCAGGACGAATAGTAATTCCTGAACTGTTAGGACCATCCTTTGTCAAAGCTTTCCACGAAGCTACTCACTATGGGAAAAGTGCTATGGAAAAAGCACTCAGACCGCATTTCTACATCCCTCTGATGACAACCATATCAGCTTCAGTAGCACGACAATGTCAAACTTGTGCCAAGAATAATGCCAAGCAAGGCCTTATTACAGCACCCCGAGTTCAGTCAAGAGGTGTGACCCCCATGCACAACCTCCAAGTTGATTTCACCGAAATGCCAAAAGCCAATGGGTACCATTACCTATTAGTATTAGTATGTACTTTCTCTGGGTGGGTAGAAGCATTCCCAACCAGAACTGAGAAAGCCCGAGAAGTTACCAAGGTCTTAATGAGAGAGATTGTCCCCAGATTCGGAATTCCAGCAGTAATAGGGTCAGACAATGGACCCTCATTTGTCTCCCAAGTTACTCAGCAGTTAGCAAAAGCCTTGCAGATACAATGGAAACTCCACACTGCATACAGACCCCAGAGTTCAGGGACAGTTGAGCGAATGAATCGTACCTTGAAAGCCCAAATGTCTAAGCTTTGTCAGGAGACACAATTGAAGTGGCCCCAAGTGCTTCCCATAGCTTTATTCAGAATACGCTCAGCTCCTGTAAAGTCAACAGGATTTTCCCCTTTTGAAGTTTTGTATGGTAAACCCCCACCAATAGTGCAGGGAATCAAAGGAAGTCTAGCCCAAATTGGTTCAGAAATAACCAGACAAGAACTTCTAGCTCTTAGTTTTGTTCTGCAGACTCTCCATACGTGGATCCAAGACCAGTTGCCTATCAACTTGACGGAACCCTTGCATCCCTACCAGCCTGGTACCTCGGTGTGGATCAAAGATTGGAAGAAGACACCGTTGGAACCTCATTGGAAGGGACCGTACACCGTCATCCTGTCTACCCCAACTGCAGTAAAGGTAGCCGAGATCGACGCCTGGATCCACCACAGCAGAGTCAAGCCCGCCGCCGATCCTGAACCAGAGCAGTGGACAGCAGAACAGCACCCTGATGTACCCTTGCGAGTTACTTTGAGACGGCAACCAGCAGCTTAGACACTTCATCACAAGTGCTTTGCAGCAGCCAAGTCTTTCGAAGAGGATTGCTGTTTTCCATGCAGCAACAGTTTTGTTTCAACGAACCCAATTTGTGTGTGATTTGACACACTACTTAGAGACTATATTGACTAAGCCAGACTCCACAAGCCAACTGAATTGCTAAGTTGGTCAATGTGTACTGGACAACTTGAGGATCTTCAATCAACACTCAGCACCCGTTAAATTGCTTCATTAGCAGACGGGACGAAGAATAATAGAACGTCGTGATCAAGATCAGCAAGCTGAGGATTCAGAAGAACTCCAATCAACATCGACATGCATCTTTACTTTTGCTTTGCTTTGGTTGCCTTCTTTGGAGGTTTTGAACAGACTCATGCTTTACCTCCATGCACTGCCTGCATTACGTCTACTAGAATTGGACTGAAAGTAACTCAGACTTTGCTTTATCATTCTTACTATACCTGCAAGGGGACAGTAACTCGGTGTATCTATAACACCACTGAACTAAATGTTTGCACTCATGGAAAAATTAAAACATGCTATAATCCGCATCAGAATCCATCCTATTACACGATGGAAATAAGATGGAAGGATGCAGATGGACCTATATTAGCTGCAACGCCGCCACTTAAGGACATTACTAAACCTGCTGTTTTGAATTTTGATGCATGCAATGCTATTAATAGAGATAGTTATTCCACCTGTGGTACATGGGAGAAAGCGTATCGAAATGACCATAAGTATATGTGTCCAGAAGGTGCCACAGGATGGAGAAAGTGTACAGGTAAAAAGGAACCAGGCTATAGTACTGCCCCAGCAGCAGACTACTATTGCCCGTATTGGGGATGTGTTTTTTATGCTACCTGGAACACTGGTATAACTGATGAGAAAATAGATAAACGAATGGCTACTTTAACCAAGCCAACCACAAATGATAAATGTCAGAAAGATGCTTGTAACCCCTTACACTTACGTATACACAATCCCCATGCATGGAAACAAGGATATAAGTTTGGTTTACGTATTGCTGGAGGAGCAATAGATCCAGGGACCATTGTGTATATCAGATTGAATACCCAAGCCCACAAGTCATCTAAATATCATATTCATAATACTTTTTATGAAGCCATGCATGTAAATAAGTTTGAGATCCCTCACCCCTCACAGAATTTATTTCTAGAATTAGCCGGAGCAGTAGTATCTAGTCTTAAGATCACAGATTGTTATTTCTGTGGCGGAACCCAAATGGGAGATCAGTGGCCATGGGAAGCCCAAGAATTGAATTATTCCATGATTTACAATCAGACTGAATTACACAAGACTACCAGTGAATGGGTGTTAGCGCACTCAATCGTTGGACGTCTTTGCTATGCCAGAACTGGACCCCAGTTCACCCAAAAGGTAGGACAGCTGGTCTGTCTTAGCCAAAAGTACTATAATGCCACAACCAAGAAGATAGCATGGTGGTCAGGAATTGGACATCCTGAACCTCCTAACCCATTAGCCAGATTTCCTGAACTTGCAGGTCTATGGACTAACCTTGCTGAAATCCAAGCCTGGCAGGCCCCACCTGGCCTATATTGGATCTGTGGAAACCGAGCGTATGCACAACTCCCACCACACTGGGGAGGAGCATGTGTCTTAGGAACCATCAGACCTTCTTTCTTTCCTGTTAAACACTGAGCATGGAGAACAATTAGGATACCCAGTATACACTACCCACCGACACAAAAGAGCACTAAGACAGAAGAGAGAGGCCTTACAGATAGGCAAGTGGGAGAAATGGCAAGGTGATGATTGGCCACCAGAAAGAATCATTGAATATTATGGACCCGCCACTTGGAATGATGATGGTATGTATGGTTATCGTACCCCAATTTATATGATTAATCGTATTATTCGCTTACAAGCAGTAGTTGAAATAATAACCAATGAAACTAGTCATGCTCTCACGCTTTTAGCTAGACAAAGTACACAGATGCGCACTGCGATATATCAGAACCGCTTAGCACTTGATTATTTGTTAGCAGCTGAAGGAGGAGTATGTGGTAAGCTGAACTTAACCAATTGCTGTTTGAAAATAGATGATAAAGGTCAAGTAGTTGAAGAAATTGCTAAAGATATGCAAAGACATGCTTATGTGCCAGTACAGACGTGGCACTCATTGAAATTTCCTAATTGGTTTGCTAACCTCTTTTCATGGGTGGGAGGATTTAAGACTTTCATCGTATTGGTACTAATCCTTGTTGCTGTTATCTTCTTATTACCATGTTTAATCCCATGTTGTATGCGTTCCATTCATAACACTATTGATAGTACAGTAGAGCGGAAGACCGCAACAAAAATCATGGCTTTATATACAGCCAGTCCTGGTAGAAATCCTTTAGCCAGGATGTGATTCTTCAGAAAGTGATTTAATTCTCACACCTTATTAAGTAATAGGGTGAGATTAATCAAAGGGGGGAATGTGGCAGGTGCAGGCCTGTGACCCACAGTGTCCGAACATAAGCAGGCCAACATGGCTAGCTTGACCTGTAAATGAGGCCTGTGGAGAGGCATATAGGATTGCACATCCCCCAATATGCTGCTATTGTAAGATAGAACTCAGTAGAAGTATTGAATTAGCTTAGGTAAGCAGAACTGTAGTATTGAAAGATGGAAAAATACAGAAAAAACATGTTTAAAAGTTACTGATAAGAAAAAGTACATCTGCAAAGAAATAATTGGGAGTGCTGACAGATGAGTTGCAGAGCCCAGCTCCTCTGCACGTACAAATTGGTTCTATAACCTTGAAAGTGTGAAAGTAACAAGTTGATGAACTGACCATTGTAATTGGGACTAGAAGGGGGGTATGCAGGTGTCATGCCCACTGGAGGGACATAACTGGATAAACTTATCAGTACCGGGACCAATAGAAGAGGTACGGGAGGTACGGGAGATTACCGGGACCAATGAAATGTTTTTCTATACCTAGAATGGAACAGAAGTCTATAAAAGTTGTTGTAATGCTTGAAAACTTTGCTCAGCCATTTTGAAATTGACTGGTTCGAGACTTGTGCACAAATAAATGATTTGGACCTTTTGAACAGACTCCTGGTATCATTGGTTTGTCTGCGCTTTGCTGCTACATAACCACAGTTTGAGTTGTTCTTTCCTAGATGCATAACTTTGCACTTGTCCATATTCAATTTCATCTGCCATTTGAACGTCCAGTCTTCCAATTTATTAAGGTCCTCTTGCAATCCTCGTGGGGTTTAACAACTTTGAATAATGTTGTGTCATCTGCAAATTTGATTACCTCACTCATTATTCCCATTTCCAGGTTATTTATGAATATGTTAAAAAGCAGCGGACCCAGCACAGATCCCTGGGGTACTCCACTATTAGAACATAAGAACATAAGATATGCCATACTTGGTCAGACCAAGGTCCATCAAGCCCAGTATCCTGTTTCCAACAGTGGCCAATCTAGGTCATGCGTACCTAGCAGTTTCCCCAAAAGACACAGGTTCCACAATGTTTGTACTGGGTCAAGCATTGATATCCTGGGTCCCTTCTTAATAATGGTTTATGGACCTTTCCTCCAGGAACTTGTCCAAACCTTTTTTAAACCCAGCTACACTAACAGCCTTTACTACATCCTCCGGTAACAAATTCCAGAGTTTGATTACACGTTGAGTGAAAAAATATTTTCTTTGATTAGTCTTAAATAGTTTACCCTGTAGCTTCATTGCATGTCCCCTAGTCTTTCTATATTCTGATAACGTAAACAATCGATCTACGTTTACCCGTTCTACTCCGTTCATTAATTTATAGACTTCTATCATATCTCCCCTCAGCCGTCTCTTTTCCAGGTTAAAGAACCCTAACCTTTTTAGCCTTTCTTCATAGGAGTATCCTTCCATCCCCCTTTACCATTTTGGTGGCTCTTCTCTGAACCTTTTCTAATATCGCTGTATCCTTTTTAAGATACGGCGACCAGAATTGCACACAATATTCAAGGTGCGATCTCACCATGGAACAATATAGAGGCATTATAATATCTTTTGTTTTATTTTCCATTCCTTTCCTTATGATACCTAGCATTCTATTTGCTCTCTTGGCCGCTGCTGCACACTGGCCTGAGGGTTTTAACATGTTATCTACAATGACGCCTAAATCTTTTTCCTGGGTGGTGGTTCCTAATGTGGAACCTTGCATCGTGTAACCATAGTTTGGGTTGTTCTTCCCTAGGTGCATAACTTTGCAGTTGTCCACATTAAATGTCATCAGCCATTTTGATGCCCAGTCTTCCAAATTATCAAGATCCTCTTGCAATTTTCCACAATCCTCTTGGGTTTTAACAACTTTAAATAGTTTTGTGTCATCTGCAAATTTGATAACCTCACTCGTTATTCCACTTTCCAGGTCATTTATGAATATGTCAAAGAGCAGCGGATCCAGCACAGATCCCTGGGGTACACCACTATTCACATTTCTCCATTGGGAAACTTGGCCATTTAGCCCTACCCTCTGCTTTCTATCTTTTAACCAGTTCCTGATCCACAGTAGTACACTGCCTCCTATCCCATAACTCTTTAGTTTTGCCAAAAGTCTCTGATGAGGGACCTTGTCAAAGGCTTTCTGAAAGTCCAGATACACTATATCAACCGACTCACCTTTGTCCACCTGTTTATTCACACCTTCAAAAAAACATAACAGATTAGTAAGACAAGATCTTCCTTGTCTAAAGCCATGTTGGCTGTCTCCCATTAGGCCATGACTATCTACATGCTGAGTAATTTTATTCTTTATGATGGTTTCTACCATTTTTCCCGATACTGACATCAGGCTCACCGGATCACCCCTGGAACCCTTTTTAAAAATTGGTGTTACATTGGCGATCCTCCAATCTTCAGGTATTAGAGATGATTTTAACCTTTGCAGCTGCTCCTTATATTTTTTTATTAACTATTGTCACAACCCCATCCCTTTAGCCACGTGCTTAAAGGTCAGGGTGGACATTATTGTTGTATTGAAGGTAGAAACTTTTGTTAGCCCAGTTGCATGCTGGTACTAGTAGTCCCTTTCTTCAAAATGAATAGTTGTGTAAGCCATGTGAATGGTAAAGTATAGGGTTTTATTCCCTTAATGCACAAAAGTTCAAACGAAGGCAACAGGATTTTCACCTTGTTCAGGATTTTCACATAAGGTATTTACATAGGTCAAAAACTTAGATATGCTTCACAGTCCTTGTTAGTTATGCAGGTTCAAACAAAACAGGTTATACAAACAAAAGCAATGCTTCTTCTTTCAGCTTGTCAAACAAAACTGTGTTTCAAAAGTATGTCCTGCATGCTATATTTCTCTCAAGGATTCTAAACTCCCAGTACAACAAAACGTACAGTCCATAGGGCATTCAGTTAGCAAAGGGTCAGGTTCAGCAGGGTCTATTTGCATAGCCTCTTGTTCTGCTGAACTATCTGTTGCCCCTGAGCTTTCCCCATATACTCCTGGTTTTACTTCAGAACTTCTTTCTAAGGCTCTACAGCCTGGCTGTACCCAGTCTGGCAAATATGCAACAGGACTTTTGGTAAGCACTCTTTTTATAGGTTCCCAAACCTCTCTTCAGCTGTGTTAGCTGCTGCTATGGCTCCCTGGCTTCCAGGCCTTTCTGGGACCTGGCCTCAGTTCCTGGTTCAGATCTGTGTCTCTTAGACTCATGGGCTGAGTCTTGTTCACCCACCTCTGAACTCCTTGTGGCTCACATACAGGGGAAGAAGCGTGAAGGTACCTCTGAACTCTTGGGTCTGTGTCTCTGGTATTCTCCCTACCAGGCACTCTCCAGGTACTCCTTCTGTCCCTCCTAAAGCTTTCCTTCTGGAGCTTCCCAGCCTGAAACTGTCTCTCCTGGAACCTGTTCCTTTTCTGTAAGGGCTGCAAGTTCCACTGCCTTTTCTCCTCTCCTTGGAGCCGTCTCCTTTCTCTTTCTTCTTTATCAGCAGTTGCTGCGGCTCGTGACACTCCTCTCTCCTCTGGCTTGTCTATGCTTTTCTTAACATAGAGTGCAACCCCCCCCCCCCCCACCAATTTGATCTACTCTATCATTGCAATATAATTTGTACCCAGGTATCAGTGTCCTACTGGTTATCCTCCTTTCACCAGGTCTCTGAGATACCAATTATATCAAGCCTCTCATTTAGTGCTATATATTCTAACTCTCCCATCTTATTTTTTAGACTTTTAGCATTTGCATACAAGCATTTTAGAGGTTGTATTTTATTCATATTAATCTGGTTATCAGTAAGCAGGGATAATTTGGAATCTTTAAGCTCTGTCTGCTCTGTACTTAAGGGCATTTGGGTTATTTTTGTCTTTATTGAATCCTCTCTGTTGAGATGCCCTAACTTCAGTCTTTTGCTAGTATCCTTCAAAGATCGTTCCAAAGCATTTTCTCTTGGGCGACTGTCGGCTTTCCCCTATTATCTAGTTTAAAAGCTGCTCTACCTCCTTTATAAAGGTTAATGCCAGCAGCCTGGTTCCATCCCGGTTAAGGTGGAACCCATCCCTTTGGAAAAGCCCCGTCTTTCCCCAGAATATTGCCCAGTTCCTAACAAATCCAAAACCCTCTTCCTTGCATCATTGTTTTATCTACGCATTGAGACTCTGGAGCTCTGCCTGCCTTTTGAGTCCTGTGCATGGAATGGGAAGCATTTCTGAGAATGCTACCCTGGAAGTTTTGGATTTCAACTTCCTACCTAAAAGCCTAAATTTGGCCTCCAGAACCTTCCTACCACACTTTCCTATGTCATTGATACCAACATGTATCAAGACAGCAGACCCCTCCCCAGCGCTATCTAAACTCTTGTCTAGGTGGCGTGTGAGGTCTGCTACCTTTGCACCAGGCAGGCATGTCACCAGCCACCCAGCTATCCACATTCCTAATGATCGAATCACCAACTATAACCACTGTCCTAACTCTTCCCTCATGGACACATGGCTCTAGAGAAACCTCCTCAGTGTGAGAGGTTTTTGTATCACCTCCAGGACAGGTCATACCTTACAGGATCACTTCCTGCCACACCTGGGTGATGCTCTCCTGTTATGTGACCTCTCTTCTCCATGCCAATAGGGAGGCTGCCAGACTGGAGGTGGGACTTCAATACTACATCCCAGTAGGTCACCTCTATATACCTCTCTGTCTTCCTTATGTCTTCAAAGTCTGCTACTCTAGCCTCTAGAGATCGGATTCATTCCCTGAGAGCAAAGAGCTCCTTGCATCTTGTGCACACATAAGGCCCCTCACCAACAAGGAGAAAATCATACATATGACACTCAATGCAAAAGACTGGAAAGCCCCCATCTCACTGCTGGACTGCTGTCCACATCTTAGTTTTACAAAGTAACAGATAGTAACATGGTATATGACAGCAGATAAAGACCAGTATGGTCCATCTAGTTTATCCTGCCAGACGGCAAGAATAGCTGCAGGTCCGTGCAGGTCACCCCTCCCCATATCTTTGCTTAGGGGTGTACCCACCGCTCCTTGCAGGTCACCCCTATTTGTTGAGATATAATAGATAGTTATATTTATTTTGATTTTATTCTTTTGCTATAAAGGGATCCACTGTGTCTGTCCCATGCCATTTTGAATTCTGTCACTGTATTTGCCCCCATCACTTCCATGGGGAGGGCATTCCAAGCATCCACCACCCTTTCAGTGAAAAAGTATTTTCTGACATTGCCTTTCAGTTTACCCTCTTGCAGCTTCATGTTATGCCCTCTAGTTTTACAGCTTCCCCGTCTTTGGAAGATGTTTGTTTGCTCATTTATACTCTTTAACGTTTACGTTTATACGTTTACGTTTATTAAAACCTTTTATACCGCCCAACACTGGTAGTACCTGAGCGGTTTACAATACAGATAAACAACTTAAAATGATTAAAAAATGTTAAAAATGGCTGAGAAAAAGAAAAGGAACGCCAATAAAATGGATAGGAAAGAGGAGGAGAGAAAAGACAAAGAAAAAGTGACAGACTACAATCCAATGGTTGAATATCAAGGAGCGGGGGGGGGGAAGGGGTAACAGAGGGGAAGGGGGGAGCTGGGGATGGCAGGTTAAATGCTAAACTGAAAAGGTGGGTTTTGAGTTGTGATTTAAATGATTGGTAAGATTCCTCGGCACGAAGCAAGGGGGGGAGCGAGTTCCAGAGGCTGGGGGCTAGGAAGTAGAAAGCAGAAGTGCGGGTGGAAACTAGGTGAGCATGGGAAGGTGAGGGGAGGGAGAGACGATTAGAGTGGATAGCACGAAGTAGATGATGAGGTGGACGAAAGTGTATCTGGTCGGCGAGATAGAGGGGGGTACCAGTGCGAACAGCCCTGTGTGTGAGGATGAGGATTTTGTACTGGGCGCGGAAGGAGATAGGCAGCCAGTGATAGTGAAGAAGAAGCGGGGTAACATGGTCAAAACTGGAGGCATGAGCGAGAAGACGAACAGCTGAATTTTGAATACGTTGAAGACGAGACAATTGGGATTTAGGTAGACCAACAAGGACGACATTACAATAATCGAGACGGGACATCACAAGGGAAAGGAGAAGGGTAGCCAAGCGGAGGAGGAGAGAAAGGGACGGATAGAACGAAGTTGTCTGAGAGAGAAAAGGAACGCTGAACAATGGAGGAAATGTGGTCCTTGAAGGAGAGAGAGGAATCAAGTATAACACCTAAGTAACGAAGTGAGGAAACAAGAGAAATAGACTGCGAGGGGAAAGAAGGGGCACATGTGGGGGAGGGGCCCCCAAACGTGAACCAGATGGCATGAGACTTGGAGGGGTTCACCTGTAGAAAATTGGAGGAAAACCAGGTAGCGATAGCAGCGAGACAAAGGTTAAGAGGAGTGATATCTGGGGAGAGAGGGTCAGTACGAAGCAAGAGAAAGATGTCATCCGCGTAATAATACGCGGAGATGCCAAACTGTTGGACTATAAGAGTAAGGGGTGCTAGGAAGATATTAAAGAGAAGTGGAGCAAGAACAGACCCTTGAGGAACCCCGCAAGAGAGGGGGGTAGAACTAGAAGAAGAGGACCCAGAAACTACAGAGAAAGAGCGACAGGAGAGAAAGGAGTGAAACCATTGAAGAACTGTTCCAGAGAGACCTGCTTCCCGCAGACGAGTGAGGAGGGTGCAGTGATCCACTAGGTCGAAGGCTGCAGAGAGATCAAGAGAAACAGCCAGTGTATAGAAACCCCGATCGTGTGCAGCGTGAAGTTCGTTGAGGAGGGAAAGAAGAACCGTTTCAGTGCTATGGGCAGGGCGAAAACCGGATTGGTGGGGGTGAAGAGTGAGGGAGGCTTCAAGGTGGGAGGAAAGTTGTGTAAAGACCATTTTCTCAAGAAATTTAGAAAGAAAAGAAAGGTTAGAGACAGGGCCCCAGTTAGAGAGCACAGTAGGATCAGAGGAATGGGATTTTAAGATGGGACGAACAATAGCGTGTTTCCAACCAGAGGGGAAAGTGCCAGAAGACAGACTAGAGTTGAACAAGGAGAGAATATAGGGGGAAAGAGCTAGTGAGGGTTCAAGAAGCCAGGAAGATGGGATAGGGTCAGCTGAACAGGTGGTTTTACGAAGAGAAAGGAATGTTTCCTGAAGAACAGAAGGGGTAATCAGCGCAAAAGAAGACCAAAGATGAGATAACTTAGGGACAGACTGGGATGGGGATGGAGGGGGTGGGGGGGGGAGGGTGGGGCAGGGGGAGAAAGGGGAGGAGGGCACAAAGGGAAGGACTGGTGAAGAGAGTTAACCTTAGTGGCAAAGAAAGTAGCGAGGGAAGAAGGGTCGGGAAGGGAAGAAACAGGATGAGAGGAGGAGGAAGAGGGAGAGTGGGATGCAGTAAGAGAGTGCAGGATGGAGTACAGACGACGAGAAGAATTGGAAGAAGAGGAAATAAGGTTGGAATAGTAATCACGTTTTGCAGTATGGAGGAGAGACCGGTAATGCCGATGACAGAGGCGAAAGCCTGACAGCGTGATGGGGGAAGGACGCCTTCGCCAAAGCCGTTCTGCCCGGCGAAGGTATCTACGGTGCAAAAAGAGGCCGGGGTGAAACCAGGGGTGGTGTGGACGGTGGCGGGGGCGGGAACAAGAACGAACTGGGGCAACCAGGTTCAGAGCAGATTGGAGGGTAGAGTACCAACAGTGAGCCTGATCATCCACAGGAAGAGAGTCAAAATTCGAGGGAAACAGGGTGGCAGGGGAAGGGAATTGTAAAAGAGTGTCGGCAGTGATCTTTCGAGTAGGTGGTGACGCAGAGTGAAGATCTGAGGGGGCGGACGGGATCAGGGAGGGAGCAGGGACAGAAAACAATAGGCAATGGTGATCTGACCAGGGGAGGGGAAAGGAAGACAGTGATGAAGAAGGAAGGGGAAAAGAGGCCGAGGTAATAAGAAGATCAAGGGAACGGCCGGCAGCGTGAGTGGGGAAAAAGACAGATTGGTGAAGAGAGAGATCAGATAGAAAGGTGAGAAAAGAGGAGTCTCTTGCCGAAGAGGGGGAATCGGCATGCACATTAAAATCCCCTAAAATAAGGAGATGGGGATAAAGCAGTGTGGCCTCAGCTATGGTGGCCAGTAGAGAGTCCCAGGAGGAAGTAGGGAGAGAGGGTGGGGCGTAAATAAGGAGAAAGTGGTACGGGGTACTAGGGGAGTTCAGTTGTACAAGCAGGGTCTCAGGGTAAAGCAGGGAAGGGGAAGAGACAAGTTCAGAAAGACAGAGGGAAGAACGGTAGAGAATGGCCACACCCCCACCGCATCTGCCCCGGCGGGAAGTGGAAAAGAAAGAATAACCAGGTGGGAGACAACGGTTTAGAAAGGGCTCGTCACCTTCCTTCAGCCAAGTTTCGGTTAAGAAAAGAATGTCTAGATTATGTGCTAAGATTAAGTCATGAACCAGAAGGGATTTAGAGCGGACAGAGCGGCAGTTCACAAGCGCAAGTTGTAGGAACACCGAGGGGGGGGAAAGAGAAGAAAAAGAGGAGGGGGGAGGCGGGACATCAGGACAAAAGGCAATGCACGAGAGCTGGCGGAAGAGGGGGGCAGAGGGGGCAACAGTCGCAGGCGCTGGGCGCCAGCCCCAGTGGACAGGGATGGCGGCCATAGCCAAAGAGAAAAACAGGAATAGGAAGCCAAGGAGCACAGGAGTAAAAACGCTAAGAAGGGGGATGCACAAGGGTGAATAGAGAGAGGCGGTAAACTTACAACGTAGAGTTAAAAGCTGGGAGACAAAGGCCTCGGTACTATCGCCCCGGATTTATTTAAAGGTCTGAATCATATCTCCCTTGTCCCTCCTCTCCTCCAGAGTGTACATATTTAGGTCTTCAAGTCTCATATGTCTTCTGACACAGGATCCAAATCATTTTGGTCGCCTTCCTCTGACCCATTTCTGGTCTTTTTATATCCTTTTTGAGATATGGTCTCCAAAACTGTTGTTTTTCATATATAAAAGCACTGTTTCTCACCTCTGAAAGGTGTTTTCTGCAGATAGCAGGATTGATCTAGCTCAAAAGTGGGGAATGCCATCAGACAGCATCGGGACAGAACAGCTCTTCCAAAACTCAGAACTAGTATAATGTTCTGAATACGTGCAGTCCATCCTGCAAACAGTGGTTTTCTCAGTTCCTCAGTTAGTTCTATAGCTGAAGAAGGAATGCAACTCTCAGGGAGATGGGAAGGCCAGTGGTGTGCCTTTTGTCTACAGAAAACACCTGTCACCATGCCTTTCAGAGTCAGGCACACAAGGATGACTCTGAAGCTCAGGGCTTTTCCATTTATCTATAATTTGTCTATTGTCTGCGAGCAGCCCAGTCATAAAGAAAGATGCAAGAGTTGCCATTGTTACAAAGACAGGTTTATTTATTTATTTATTTTTATTTAACAATGATTTATATACCGCATCTTCCATAGATCAGTTGCGGTTCACAATAAACAACAATTAACAAAGCAGAGCTTGTTTTACATATAACATCATATAACCAAAAGCAATAATAAATAAACAACCAATGTTAAAACTGAACAGCACGGAACAGTGCTGTTCAGGTTGGCAAACACAACTCTATTGAATGACCTGTTTCAGTTTGTGGACTGGTCCAAGCAGTCGTGTGAAGTGAAGATGTAAAACAAGGACCAAGACACTGTTTTGCATAAGGTGTCAAATAAAGCAGATTTCAAGAAAGCCATGGTTAATCGCAGTGGTTCTGATTTGATGGTTTCACCTTCCTGTTTAGAGGAGTACCAATCTGTAAGTAACACAGTTGAATGCAGGATGTTAGCTAATTTGCTAAAGTTTGCTTGGCTACTAGAATACCAACTCTATTGGGGCTGAAGGTTCTTTTCAGGTAGAATATTAGAGCCCTTTGGCCATTTAGATTGCTAAGGGCCTTCTTACATGGATTGTTATGAGGTTTAGGGCAAAACATAGGAAGCATTATGTCCTCACTGACTTGAAAAAGGATAACTACCTTTGCTAAGAACTTAGATTGAGTACAAAGAACCATTTTGCTATGAAGAAATTAAGTATATGATTCATAGGAGACCAAGGCTTGAAGTTCACGTATTCTTCTAGACAAAGTAACCGCTACAAGAAAAAGTGCTTGAGTGAAGCAGACTCCATTGGTTCAAAAGGCAGCTTCATGAGACAGGTAAGGACAACATTAAGGTCCTATAGTACAGGAGTCTTCTACAGTGGTGGTTTGTTATGAAGAAGTCCTCTTATGAATCAAGACTGGACACTATGAAGCTGTGAGCCTATCGATGTGGACATGATAAGCTGAGAGTACATTGAGAAGCAGACCAACAAATGAAACCTGTAGACCCACTTGATATAGATGGAACAGGTAGTGTAATATGGTATTCAGAGCACATCAAATGGTATAGCACCATAAGAAAAACCTCTTCCACTTGAAGGCAAAGTTACTCCTTTAGAGGACTTTCTTACTGCAATCAAGATACTTTGTCAATAGGGCTAGGACGGAAACTAGATAATCCTCACGCTGTAAGGGCTTGAGATTCAAGTTTAGGATATAGAAAGGAGCCCCTGTTCTTGGTATCAGAGATGGAAATATCTGTATGAAGAGAGTACTGTGAGTCTTTTGATAAGGTGGACTCAGTTTTGTCAGTGCCAATATAGTGCTATGTGAAGTCTCTTTCAAAACTTGTGGATGGTCTTTGCTATGAGATGAATGTGAAGATAAGCATAGAGAGGCAGCCAGGTCCAGTTTATGTACGGAGCATCCCTGGTCATTCAATTTGGAAATGGTAGAATTGAGTAGTACAGTGGAAGTTTTGCATTTTTGCTGCTGGCAAAAGGTCTGAAGTTCCCAAAGGTCAAAAAATGTGCTGTAGTGTTTGTTGATCCAGAGTCCACTCTTGAGGTTGGAGAACCTGTTGAGTCTTTTGACTATCCGGTTCTGATCCCAGAGCCTGATTTTGGGTGTAATTGAAAATAACATAGTCTCAGATTTTTGTTGCTTCCCAGCATAAATGAAGGGAAACCTTTCCTGCTTACTTGTTGACATAAAACATGGCAACTTGATGAGCACTGAACTTTCTTGTAGAAGGTGTCTAAACACCCGGAGAAAACAAAAGATTGTTCATAGCTCAAGTTGACTGATATGGATCTGTCGCTCTGCTTGCAACCAGGTTCCCCATTTAAGCTGAGATATGAAGTGGGCTTCTAAACTGATGTTGGAAGCATCTGTCATGAGGACTGAATGATATTCTAGAAGCACAAATTGGAAACCCCTGGAAAAGTTGAATTTGGAGATTCACTACTGTAGCATGGTGAAAAGTGAAATCATTTTGGTAGAAAGAGGTTGGGTATGTTCACTCCACTGAAATTTGAGATCCCATTATTCTCCGGGAACAAGCAGGAAGTCAGTCCTCACATATGGATGACATTGGCAGCACCGACAGAGCCCACACAGATTCACTCACTAGCTTTCAAAGAAAGCCTTTGGGAGTTAGACCATGCATACTCGGTCACCTTCCCTCCTAAGTGTGCCACTTACCACAGTCTTTTCTCCGCAGAGCCCTGAAGACATCCTGTCTGTTGTCCCCGGTAAAAATGTATTTTTTTAACCTTCTACTTAGCGTTTTTTTTCACTCTTCTTTGTGATGGTCGGTTCCCGATCACCTTCTCACTGCACAGTCCATCCTCACCTCGGCGTTGTGTTTTTCTCGGGTCCTTTTCTTTACTCTTTTTTGGGGTGCGGGTTTTTTCCTCATGCCCTCCATGACCAAGACATGTGAGTTTGATCTCGCAGTTTCCGTCTTCTCCACTATGTGTTCAGTCAGTGGGTTTAAGCATTGTGGCAAATGCCCCCACAACATGTCTATCACGGACTGCCACAGTTGCTGCATCAAATGCCTTGGTGCAGTCCACAATGACTCCTCTTGCCCACTCTGCCTGCAGATGTCGGCCAAGAGCCAGAAGAATTGTGTACAGCAGCGGAAGGAGCTGTTTGGCTAGAAGGCCTCCACTGCAGGGCCGGTATCAAGTATGGAATCGCTGCCCTCAGGGACCATGTCTGACAACTCGGTGTCACACAGGTGTGCTTGATCTGAGCCCTGAGGTCATGGAGCTTTGGACCGGGGGTCATCCTCCAAGGATCTCCCCCATGGGCTCAAGAAATCGCCCAAATCAAAGTCAAAATCCGATCCCAGAGCTGGAGGTAAGACCTCTGGTACCTAGCCTCGGAGCACTCGACCAGATGCCAAGGATGATGTTTGGAAGCGGCCCTTGAAGCTGCCCCAGACACGATCACCATCAGATACTCCCTTTGATGGAGCCAGTTCCAGGCTCGATGCCCTCTAAACCCAAACCGGTCGCTATGGAGCCTACTGATATTGAAGACAGCATGGCAGCCTTGGAACGCAGCCTGACTGCTTTCCTTGAGGCGCAGCGGGGCCCGACACCCAGAGCTTCCAGGTCATCAGCACCAAGCATGGAACCCTCCACTGCGAGGACCTCCCCGGAGGACATCCATCCTGTGCTGGAACATTTCACCTGGTTGGCCTCCTGCTCGAGGCACAACTCATGCCCAAGCACATCGGGCACGGTGCTCCCCTTCGGTGCCAATGATTCATTAATTTGATGACCAGCTGGGGCTCGAGGTCTCCTCTGTCTCTGAGTCGGGTTGGGGACCGACGACGAGTCACCCGATACCATGCTGCATAGGGATGTGCCCTCCGAGCCATCTCCAAGCGCTGCAGCTCCCTGCCCGAGGACCTCGCATTCCTTGTCTTTGTCCACAGGATATCAAAGGCCTTGGCCTTCGTAGCAGATCCGGAGGATAAGCCTTGCGCCAAAGACAGAGATCCTTCAGTACGAGGCCCCTCCAAAGGAGGTAATGATGGTGCCAATTTCCCCCATCCTGGAGCACTTGATATTTAGAATATGGGAAAATCTGGTGATGGTGCCAATAGTGAGCTGGCAACTAGATTCCTAGTATCGAGTTTGCAAGAGCCCCAGTTTTTAGAAGACACAGCTGCCTCACAACTCCATGGTTGTCGAGATGGCCATGCGTCTGATACAGAGTCAGAAGATGCCCACTGATAGGGAAGCCCAAAACATGGATGGGCTTGGCAAAAAGTGCTACCAGGGCTCCATGCTCATGGCCCGCATCCAGGCTTACCAGTTGTACATGGGCATGTACCTGAGGGACCTGGTGAAGGAACTCATCGAGTTCTCAGCTGGGCTAACAGGTGAATCCCTCCAGTGCTTCCAAGACCCTCGCTTCCTTGGTCAAGGAATGCTCCAAATTCCTGATTCGAGCAGCCTTTGACAGCTTTGAGTCTGTGGTTTGTGTGGCTGTGGTGGGCATTAGTGCTCACCACCTGACTTGGCTACAGTTCTCGGACTTGGAGCAATGGGTACAGAGACAAACTGGCTGAAGTCCCCTGCCAAGTGGAGAACGTCTTTGGCAAACCCATGACTGACAAGGGAAAGAAGGCTTATGAAAAATCCCCCCAATTTCCAGCCTATCAGGCTCCCCAACAGGGTCAGCAGGCCAAGGGCCCAAGGCATGGCCCCTGTAAGCCAAAAGCCCCCAAGTTCCAAATAGTGCTCCAGCACAGCCAGGGGAGGGGGCCTTCTGACTCTCTGGGCATAGCCTGCCTTCCCCCAGAAGGCCAGGGCCCAAGGCACACGGAAGGATATTTGGTCCACGTCATCCACCTCTGGCCAGGCATCACCACGATGCCTGGGTATTGCATGTAGTGCACGAAGGTTACCTTCTGCACTTTGACCAGACACCTCCTTTCCAGGGGAACTTCCCATGACCTCCCTGTACAGAGAGCTCCTGCAGAAGGAACGAGTCCCTACTCAAGGATCAGGCGGTGGAGTCAGTACTTCAGTGCTCTGGGTCATGCGATTCTACTCCCAGTACTTCCTCGTCCCAAAACAGACAGGTGGCTTTTGGCCCATCCTGGACCTGCAAGACCTCAACCGCTTTCTGATCAAGGAGAAGTTCAAGATGTTATCCCTTGGAACATTGCTGCCCTACCTCCTCCAGGGAGATTGGCTATGCTTCTTGGATCTCAGAGATGCCTATACCCACATACTGATCCATCCCCGGCACCATCAGTACTTCCACTTCATCACTGGAGGTTACCAATACCAGTACAGGGCGATCCTCTTCGGCCTCTCCTCGGCCCCTGGGGTATTCATCAAGTGCCTGGCGGTTGTCGCCGCTTGCTGGGAGTCTTTGTCTTCCCCTATCTGGACAACTGGCTTATAAAGGCAAGCTCGTCAGAGGAGGTATGCCATGTGTGGTGAAGATGGCCCTTCAGAAGAAATGGATGTTGAGGAAAATCCTGAGAGCAGAGCTAAATCACACAGGATTTCCAAAACTGACCTGAAAAAAACACAGTTCTCTGCTGAGCCGAAGACACACCCCAGTCCAGGGGAGGAGTTAGGCTTCAGCTCTGATTGGGCACACCCAAGAGAACGGCAGGGAGTGCCGGGAATTGAAGCCCTTTTTAAAACCTCAGAGAGAGCTGAAAGGGAGGTGAGGAGGAAGCAGGAGAAGGGTGAACAGGTTGTTGTTGCAGAGAGGACCACGGAGAATATCCCAGAGGATAGCGTGGAGAAGGATATCCAAGTCCAAAAGAACGTTGTGAGAGGAGTGCCGAGTGCTGGAACCCTAGAAGCTAGGAGAAGAGCACTAGGACCTTGTGAGAAGACAGAACCCCGGAAGAGTCAGCCTGGGAGTCCAACGTACCCTGCAAGAAACTCTTACTACCGGGAAAAGCCTAGACCTAGCCAGCCACGAGAAAGCAGCACGTGGAGAAAAGGTACTTCTAATGCCAACAAGCAGTGCTATAAAGACAGAGAACTACAGCCAGGAGAAAGTTTTCCTAAGAGAAGTTCTTTTATAAATGCCTCTAAACAAGGTAAAGCACAATTTCCTAATTTGTATGCTTGGCTGAAGAAACCTTCATATAGTGCTGAACTGTGCAAACCTAACTTTGCTACCGACGTAGATAGTGAGTGGGGGAAGGGCGTAACCTTTGCCAATAACTATCCACCAGATGAAAAGCAAACACAGGCTGAATTGCTACTGAAGGAATTTCAGAAGTTCCTGGAGCTGAAGTCAGGGCAAAATAAAGAACCTGATACGGACAGTAATTCTGTTAGTTCAGAAGAATACATGCAGGTAGAACAGCTATTGATAAAAAGCTGCAATATTTTCTAACAACCACATGAGGCAATGCTGAGTTAAGCTGCTGAAGTTTATGAATAGCTGAGTTAAAGCAAATTTGATTTCACTGCTTCCTGAGTTCCTGTTTTCCTCTGTTTATCCTAAAAGTTCCACTTTTTGCGTTTGTTGCTTTGAGCTTTTGATGCGCTGGAAACTATCCCCCAAGACAAATAAATTTTCTTGCTTGCCTAACCACATCTGGTCACGACTACAATTCTTCCCTAAGGAATATACAAGAGCACTACAGTTCCCAAGATTCATTGGGAACCGTGCCAGCTAATTCTTCAAGGGACAATATAAGGCCACTCCTGCCTGTAAGCTCTAGGGCGCAGGCAGGAGTGTCGCACATGCTGCCCGCCGCACCATAAGGGTGCTGCAACATCTGGGGTTCGTGATCAACTTCCCAAAGTCACATCTGCTCCCGACTCAGTGCCTGGAGTTCATGGGCCCTTCAGAACTCGACCCAGGCCAGAGTCTTCCTCCCCCTGGACCAGGCGCAACATCTGGCATCCCTATTATTATTATTATGTTCTGAATTTCTATACTGCCTTTTCCAGAGATCAAGGGTGGTTTACAATGAACAAAACAAAACAACTTACATAGAACATGAGTATAACGTAGGGTTCAAAATCGAAACAAAGATCAATGGCTATGAACATGGGATAAGCTTATGATCCAAACAGGGGAGGTACAGGGCCGCTCATTGGCATCCACCCGTCTCCTGCTGCGCCTATTGGGGCACATGGCCTTGACCGTTCACGTGACCCTGCAGGCATGTCTCCGAATGTGCCAGGCCCAGTGGACCCTCAGCTCTCAATGGACTCAGGCTACAGGCTGACTGAATGATTGAGTCTGGATCACCCAACCCCTGGTGGCCTCTCTTGCCTGGTGGCAGAGCCAACAGAATCTCATGGCCGGCCTACTCTTACAGGCCCCACCAGCACAACATGCCCTAATCATGGATGCCTCCAAGCTTGGCTGGGGAGCTCACTGCGATGGTCTACGGTCGCAGGGTACCTGGACTCAGGAGGAAAGTGCCCTCCAGATCAACCTCCTGGAAATCGGAGCGGTGATCAATGCCCTTTGGGTGTTCCAGGATCACCAGGTTGTGCACATCCAGAAGGACAACAAAGTAGCGATGTTTTACATCAACAAAGGGAGGAACAGGTTCATACCTCCTCTGCTGGGAGGCGGTTCGCCTGTGGAACTTTGCCATGGAGAATGGTATGATCCTCCGGGTGGTCTACCTGTCAGGCCAGAACAATCTGCTCACAGATCGGCTCAGCAGAGTTCTTCAGCCCCACAAGTGGCACCTCAACCCAGAGGTGGCAAACTCCATCTTCTGACACTGGGGGACCCCGACATTGGATCTCTTCACCAGTCCCGAGAATGCACAGCTTCTGCTCTCGGAGATCAGCCCAAAACCGAGTGGCAGCGGATGCCCTTCTCCTGCCTTGGTCCGGGAGTCTGCTGTATACATACCTACCTACTCCACTGATTCCCAAGACATTGCTCAAGATGCAGTCGGACCAGGCCTCCGTAATCCTCATTGCCCCTCGGTGGCCCAGGCAGCCATGATTTCCTCTGCTTCTGCAGCTGTCCTCAGCCGCCTCCATACCGTTGGGGCAGGACCCAGACTTGCTCTTGCAGGAGGATGGACCCTTCTTCATCCCATTCTCCAGTCCCTTGCCCTGACAGCGTGAATGCTGAACAGCTTGCCATAGTGCACCACCATATCCCCTGAGAAGTGAAGGACATCCTACTGGCATCGTGCAAAGGACTCAACATGGTGCATTTATGCCTTTAAATGACCTAGATTCTCTGTCTAGTGCACAGACAGGAATCTCAACTCTTTCTCTTATTCGGTGCAGGACATCCCCCGCCGCCTGGACATCCAGGTGAAAATGTTCAGAGAAGTATGCCACCCTACAGATCTCCACTGGCGGAACTAAAGTATCCTCTGCCCATGAGGCTGCCTGAGCCCTCATGGAATGCATCTGCAACCCCGCCGGCACTGTTCTACCCTTCAAGATGTATGCCAACATGATTGCCTCACTGATCCATCTGGAAATGGATGCTTAACTGCCACCTCACTTTTGCGTGACCTGCCAAACAGAACCAACAGACGGTCCAATCTCCGAAAGGACAATGCCCTTTTCATATACCTACGCAGGACTCTCTTACCATCCAGGTGGCACGGCCCATATCCGCGCTCACCAGAGCCGGTAAGGAAATGGCTTGATCTACATGAAATGCTGACACCACCTTCTCAGAAATGAAGGCACTGGGCGCCGGACCACTTTCTCCTTGGAGAAGGAAAGGAATGGCTCCTGGCATGACAGGTCCGAAGCTCCGAAATCCTGCATGCCGAGCAACTCACCACCAGGAATACAATTTTCAGAGCCAAATCCTGCAGGAAAGCTCAACTCAATGGCTCAATGGGTTCCCCAGACAGCACCAGGTTGAGATTCCAAGGCGGTACCACTGCCCTCTTTGGCAGACGGAGGTGGGCCACCCCCCCCACCAGAAAGCTCAGCACATCTGTGTGTGTACCCAACAGCACCCCGTGGACTTTCCCTTGATAACCATAAATAACGCCGCCAGTTGCATCCTCAAGGAACTGGCAGCTAGACCTTATCAAAAACAGATTGCAAGCATGCCAAGATGTCTGGGAGGCAGTGAAAGGGCACGGCTGCCTCTCTCCGCACCATGGTTCAAAGATGCGTCCTACGCAGATGCATGACAGATTCATAGACCACCTCTGGGTTTGTAGCAAGGTTGCTATCCCCGAGCCTGATTATCCTTTCTTCTTCAACCTCGCCATTTCATGAGCCATGCCGTAAGCAAGAATTGATCCACCTGGGGCATGCGAAGTGGCTCCTGCATCAAGAGGTCCTTGCAAACCAGAAGCCACTACAGTCAATCCGCCAGTATCCGAATCAGGTCAGCATACCACGGGCACCCCAGCTAGTCTGGTGCCACTAGAATCACAAATCCCCGGTGCGCCTCTAGCCACTGCACTAACTGGCCTATGAGCATCCATGGGAAAAAAACAGAAAAGGCCTTCTTTGAGCCACTGCTGAATTAGAGTATCCAGGTCCTTGGACTTCTTCTACTGAAAAACCGGCAGGCCTTGGCTGACTGGAACATTGCCACTAGGTCCATGACCAGTGTGCCCCATCGGCGGACCACCTGCTCGAACTCCTCCTGATTGAGCTGCCACTCTCCGGGATCCATGCGCACTCGGCTAAGGTAGTCTGCCATCACGCTGTCAACTCCTGCTACGTGTGCCGCTGATAATGCCTGGAGACCAATCGCTACCCATCCAAACAGACCTTTGGCCTTCTCCTCCAGGGCTGCACTGCCCATGCTTCCTTGCTAGTTGATGTAAGCCACCATGGTCACAATGTCTGAGAGGACTTGGACCACCTTCCCCTGCAACCATGGCACGCGCGAAACCTTCTAGCACCAAGGTCACCGCTCGCATCTCAAGCCTGTTGAACGACCACAGGGCCTCCTGCAGACTCTTGTCCCTGAACAAAGCATCCTTCACAATGGGCTTTCCAACCTGATGGGCTGGTCATCCGAGGAACCCACACCAGGGACTCCTTCCACATGCAGCCACCAACTGAGGGCTCTCCTGGTGCTCCCTGGGCAGGGGAGTACTTGAGACAGGAGTTGACCGTGATGGGACTATCGACGGAGCAGAGCCCTCTACAGCAATTGCATATGCACCCTTGCCCATGGGACTAGCTCGAGAGTGGCCGCCATGGTCCCCAGAACCTGCAGATAATGCCACAATGATGGTCTTGCCCTCTTCAGGACCTGCCATATCCTGTCGTAGCTCCTACGCCCGGTGAACTGGCAGGAAATTCCTGCCCACGCAGGTATCAAAGCTCGCTCTCAAATACTCGAGCTCCTGGGCCAGCCATAACTGGTTCTTGGCCATACCCTGTCCGAGCCATACCCAAAGTACCTTGCTCCTCATTATGCACATTGGCAGGCTAACACTGGAAACAGTGCAAGCAGTGTGGGATCAGTAAGGTGTAGGCAGCCACAACACACTGGAGAGACAGACACACACTCCCACACCTATGCCAGCATTGTGCAGATATAGAGGTTTGGGCAGCCCTGGCCGCCACACCAGTCCTGGGCACAGTGCAGGCATTGCTATGGTACGCAAAACTGTTGGGGTCACTCTCCGGGGTGGTAAACACTGTCAGAATCAATAACTATAACTCACTCCACAGATATTAGAAAGGTTGCTATGATGGACCTCTGTCAACAAATTGTGTTTAACTTAGGATTTCTTATCTGACATTAATCACAGCAACCTTTTGATATATGTGGAACGTGTTCCCATGTTTAGGACGGCATGGCTAAGGTATACAGGTGCAAGTATTGGGAGATGCTGCTCTGCGCAGGGCCCAACAGCCTGACTCTCCATGAGGCGTTGGATAGTGGAGCCTGTGGGTGTTGGTGTTTGTACCCCTGTTGACCTCTGCTCTAGCTCTGAGTTTTCCAACTCCGGTCCTGGTGGGCTGAACACTGTTCAGGTTTTCATGCTGTCCCTAATGAATATGCATGAGATACATTTGCATACAATGGGGGCGGCGCATACAAATGCAGCACAGACATATTTATTAGGGACAGCATGAAACCTGAATGGTGTTTGGTCCTCCAGGACTGGAGTTGGGAAACTCTGCTCTAGGGATTGCACATGTTTATGGTGTCTGTGCTCTGTAGGGTAAGCTATAGGCGTTTCAGGCATGTTTATGTTATCTGCAATAAAGGTTCTGTCTTTATTACCACGGTTTAGTACTGGGTAAAATATGGGGACAGGGTTGACAGGAGCCACAGCTGGGACTTGAACCTGTGACCTTCTGCTCCTGAACACACTGGCTGTGTGTACTGCACCAAACTGTTGCCACAGGGGCAAATCATTCCCTGAGGATACCATGACTGTTCGTCAGACAGACCTTGTCTGTTGCAGTGCATGGCACTCACCTAAACGGGGCTTGGCCGTGGTCTGCTGTGGGCAGATGCCACTGCCCCCTCCGCCACCGGCACCCCTCCGCCACCATGCTGTCATGCCCTTATGCCGGTGGTGGGCAGTCCCAGGCCATCCAGTGTGCTGATAGGCAGCTGCCTATGGTGTGGGTTCTCGGGTAGGGGTGCCTCCATGGACATGCGCGCTTCCCCCCAGCACCGCCTGCCAATGTTATGTGCCTTTGGGGGTACCTGCTGGGTAATATCCCCTGTGACACTGTGGGACTCACACTCGTGCCCATGTTGGACCCTCGTCAGTTGCTGTCTTGCTGCTTTACAGTTTCGGCATTCCTATGTGCCACCTAGGCATCTGCCTAGCCCGCACTGTGCCCCAGCTGGACCACAACATGTGCCACCTGCAGCCCTCTGTAACCCATTTACAGCATCAGTACAGTTGCCCTTTCCTACGTGCCCACTCTGCTGTTGCTACACATGTGCACGCCATAACAAACCTGCCCAATATAAATGAGAAAAAACCCTGATCAGCGCTATTTCAGTATGGGATCATTCACTTTCTAGGGGGACAGAGAATAGACCCTTCCAAACATGATATCTTCTTTTCTGTGCTTTGTCAGTGGTGTTCCTTTCTGTTTATCATTAATATCACTATTGGCCAGCTTGGTTATTGGGATTTCAAATGTGGTTTTGGTCATTTTCTATGTTTATTTGCCTTTTTGGTTCCTGCACATGTATTACTACTATCACTTTTCTGGGTTTCCAAGCCTTTGCTGTACATTGCTGACTGAAATGGTTTCTCTCTCCTGCAAATATGCCTCTAGCACGAGGTTTTCACTGGCGTTAGTTTTCAGACCCGGATTTCACAGCATTAGTGTGCCTGGAGCCTCTCCCCGCCCACTCTCCGCCCATTGACCCCTTCTCTCCGCCCTCTGGGAAACCTTACTCCACCCTTCAGACCCGGATTTCACAGCGTTAGTGTGCCTTAATGCCGCAGCATTATCGCGCGATAACGTCACTTATCGTGCGATAATACCACCGCTGCAACGTTAAGACGGTTTAGTAAACATACCCCTTAGTGATTATGATAGACAGCTTCAAGCTGAACATAAATATAATTTCAGATTGATTGTATCACATAGGAATTTGAAGAAAAATGAAAATAAATTTTGACTGAATTTAGAAGGTTTAATCACACAATGATGCTGACATATTGCACTTGTTCACCTGAGTTAAAAATGTTTTGCTGCTGATTTTCATTGTACTCAGCATCTGATGCTTCTTGTTTCAGTGTCTAACATTAGTCAGCAGCATTGATGGGTTCCAGTTGCCCTGATACCACTTTTCCATCGTCGCAATGTTCTGGTGAAACCTTTCACTGGGTTCGTCGCTGCCTGCACCAGGATTAACAGGGAAGAAGTCTAAGTGTGAATGCAGAAAATGAATCTTCAGCGAAATGTTGCACTTCATGGTTTTATATGTTTGAAGCAGTTGGACATAGTTTGGTGCCCTGTAATTGCCAGGAAAATTCTCAACAACATCCCTGAATGCCTTTCATGAGATTTTCTCAGGTCCCACTAGCACAGGGGTCACCAACCTCCAGAGGGCCGCGGGCCGCACAGCCGACTACGGGTAGACTCGCGGGCCGCACCCCCCTTCTCCCCGCCCCCGCGAAAAAAAACAATGCTCATACCTGAAAATTATTCCATGCCAGCTCCCTCCCTTCTTCTGCAGCCGCGGCTCCCTGCCTCTTAGGGAACCGCGGCTGTGCTTGTAAAATCATCGCGGAGCCCTTCCTGTCTTGACGGGCTCCGTGAAGCATTGTCCCGCCTCTAAAGAAAGTTGTTTACCACTTCCTTTGGAGGCGGGACAATGCTGCACGGAGCCCGTCAAGACAAGAAGGGCTCCGCGATGATTTTACAAGCACAGCCGCGGTTCCCTAAGAGGCAGGGAGCCGCGACTGCAGAAGAAGGAGTCGATGAGTTTGCCGGTACTTTCAGCAGCATCCTTGGCGGGCCGCACCGGGGTAGAGCCTCGCGGGCCGCACCAAGGGACCTCGCGGGCCGCATGCGGCCCGTGGGCCACAGGTTGGTGACCCCTGCACTAGCAGATCTTTGAAACGCTTGTCACTGATGATGTGTCTGACTTGTGGACCCACAAAAATGCCTTCTTTAATCTTGGATTCAGTTATTTTTGGAAAAATCTGTCACAAATATCAAAATCAGTTACCTTCCTTGTTCATTGCTTTCACAAAGCTTTTCATCATTCCAAGTCTTTTATATGAAGAGGATGCAAAAATATCTTACTTGTGTCGACAAGTGGTTCATGTGCCACATTTTTCTGTCCTGGAACCAAACGCTTAGGGAGCTGCCAGTTCTTAATGTAATGAGACTCTCTCACACATGAGTCCCATTCACAAATGAAACAACAGTATACCCGAGCTGCATTCCCAGTAGCAGTGCCACTACTTTTAGATCAACACGGATGTTGTAATTGTAGTTATCGTACTGTATGCGCTTCAACAACAGTTCCATGTTTTCGTAGCTTTCTTTCATGTGCACTGCATAGGCAATAGGTATTGAAGGGTGGACACTGCCATTGTGTAACAAGAGAGCTTTCAGGCTTAACAGTGACGAATCGATAAAAAGGCGCCATTGTTGTGGGTTATGCTCACAACCCAAAGCTGTGAACAACCCATCAATATCAGTGCAGAAACAGAGGTTGTCAACCTATGCAAAGAAATCTTTCCTATCTTCTTGGTGGGTCCGAAAGATAGAAATTTTCATACCTGGCAACAGCAAACCCCATCTTTACAATCTTGTACCAAGTAGTTCAGCTTTTGTTTGTAACAAACCTAAGTCCCTCACGAGGTCATTCAATTCTGATTGTATTATCTGATGAGGCACACTAGACATAAATGGTTCAAAATCTGGATCCATGTAGTTTTCCATGTTTTGCCGTATATTGTGGCATCTTTGTCTGCCTCATCTATGCTCCATGTCTCTGGTGGCTTCGGTATTGGCATACCGTTGTCATGCAGCACTAGTCTCATGGCTGAAGGCAGACTGGGGTATTCAATAGATTTCTTATTCCTAGCAGAGAAGCCGGATACATTGGTCAGTCCATCATGTGATCCTTCTGTCCTCGCCATATCATTGGGACTGCAAATGGCACTGACTTCCGAGTACCTCTGAGCCAAGCTCTGAGATGGACAGCAAATGTGAGGAGCCCAGGATTTGTCTTGATCACCAACTTTACCACTGAAGTAGAGCTCATACACTTTCTTAATAAGTGCAGTCATGCTGCGTCTTTGAGGCTTAAGTGTATATGCACCACAAATGTAACAGAATGTATCGTGGCTGTTGCAACATTGACGAGACATTTCTGGTGTAACAAATTTTTGTTTAGAAAAGAAACATACATTTAAATGCTATTGTTAAGTACACAAACTGATATCAAGTGTCCCCCCGTAAACACAAAATCTCAACTCGACCCACAAAAAGTGGCAGACTACCTAGACAACAGACAATCATCCACTGCATTCCATTTCAAAGCCCCACTGCACACACTGGACAAGCCAACCTCAGTACAAAACTGTGACACCTTCAGATTGATCTCACTGTAAGAGCTCTCAGACATTCTCAGAGGCATCAACACTGACACCTCTCCATGGACCCATGCCCAATTTCCTGATTAAAATCACCTCAAACTGAATTCTCCTTAAGAATACAAAAGATCATCCACACCTCCCTCTCTCAGGGATACTTACCACCCACACTGAAACAGGTATCAACAAAATCCATCCTAAAGAAATCATCAATGGACCAGTCTGCCCCAAACTCATATTGCCCCATTGCATGCATCCCTTTCATAGCCAAGGTAATTGAAAAAATGGTAAAACACAAACTACAAGAGCATATTAACACTCACGCATCTCTGGACCCCCCCCCCCCCCCGCAACATGGTTTCCTCCCTCAACAGAGTGTAGACACCCTCTCCACCTCACTCTTTGACACCCTAATCAGGGGTCTTGATAAACCACATCAAGGCTTTGCGATGATATTCCTGGACATCAGTCCCGCCTTCAACTCTATCTCACACCACACCCTTCTTACAAGAGTCAATGACATAGGCCTCCACAATAGCATGATAGACTCGTTTACTCATACCTCTTTGACAGAAAACTGCAAGTAAAAATTATTCCCATAAAATACAAACATTTCAGCCTAAGGCAAGGCATTCCACAGCTTCCAGAGCCTCCACACGGCTAAGCTTTCAGCTTTCTATCTTTTTTGACTGTTTTGTTGCTAATATAGAATTTAACTGTTGGTTATACATTAATTTTTGGGAATATTCTGACTGCCTACATTCCTTGTGTAGCCCTTAAATCAGATAGCTGAGTGTGCCCATAGTTTATATAAGGCCTACTGGCCAGGGACAATTAGGTTCCTGCCCACCCTACCCCTCACCCCACCCACCCCAGGGCTGCATTGCCTATATAGTGGTCACATACGTTGCCATCTATCCTTTTTAATTTGGTGTTAAGCCCACCTTTTGTTCTTCTTCTCCTTCTAGGACTACTTAATCAGCATCTCGTGTATTCAGTGCAATAACTGTGGTGGTTTCATTCTGAGACAAATTATTTAGAACCTAACAGCTTGTCCTATGTGCCTCAAGTCAGCTGCCATGCATAAAGAATTGACTCTACTAAGGGAAGAACTAGCTTCCATGCATAAAGAATTGACTCTAAGGGAAGTACTAGCTACAAATGAAACACACCTCTTCTAGGATACAAACCAAAGTCCACCACCACTCCCACAAAGAATCAAACATCCCAGGAACAAATGGATCACAGTGGGCTTGGGTAGATTGGGACAGGGGAGATATGATTCAGGCCTTTAAATACTTAAAGAGAAATAATGAACAAACAAACCTCTTCCAAAGACGGGGAAGATGTAAAACTAGAGGGCATAACATGAAGCTGCCAGGGGGTAAATTGAAAGGCAATGTCAGGAAATACTTTTTCACTGAAAGGGTGGTGGATGCTTGGAATGCCCTCTCGATGGAAGTGGTGGGGACAAATATAGTGACAGAATTCAAAATGGCATGGGACAGACACAGTGGATCCCTTTCAGCAACAGGATAAATTCAAAATAAATTTAACTATCTAATTTCTCAACATGCAGGGGCATCCTACATGGAGCGGTGGGTTCACCCCTAAAACAAAGACATGTTTATGTTTATGCAATTTCTTGATATACCGCCCAGGCTGAAGGGCATCAGAGTGGTTTACACACGCGACATGGGGAGGGGTGGCCTGCACGGAGCGGCAGGTGCCATCTTGCCGCTTGCCATCTTACTGGGCAGACTAGATGGACCATACTGGTCTTTATCTGCCGTCATTTACTATGTTACTATGTTACATCCAGCCCATCTGCAGGCTGCTTAGAAAATTAAATATGCACTTTCATCTATGCGCTAATGATTTCATGCTCTACATGTCCTTCCACACTCTAATGCCAGACCTTTCAGCCATTTCAGACTGCTTCACAGCCACCACAGAATTACTCGCAGGACTAAACCTCGAAGTGAACAGCAGCAAGACTGAAGCACTACTGGTCAGAAGGGACCCATCCTTCACTCCACCAGCAAAGCTCACACTCCAACATACTGAGATCACAGTAAAAGAAGTCAAATATCTGGGTATAACCCTTGATAGTAAACTCAACATGCTCTCCCATATCAAAAAGCCAATCAATACTGCATATCTGAAACTGAAACCGCTCCAACATCTACGGCCACTTCTCCACCACAATGACTACAGAACGGTATTCTAATCCATTATAATGCCTCACCTTGATTACGGCAACATACTTTATCAAGGGCTACCAAAGCAAGCCCTAAATCCACTTCAATTGGTGCAAAACACCAGTACTAAAATCTTAACAGGCACCCCAAGATGTCAATACATCACACCAACCTTCAAGAGCTTACACTAGCCCAAAAGCACAAAGCACTAGCCCAAAAGCACAAAGCCCAAAAGCACAAAGCACTAGCCCAAAAGCACAAAGTCGCAACTACTATCTACAAAATTCTACACAACTTATCAGCTCCCTACCAGGATACACTAATCAGTAGAGTGCTCTCAACAAGACTCCAAGTTGTTTCACCCCTAAGTTCTATGTAATTACAACTCAATTGAGTTTGATTGTTGTTTGTACACTGTAAACCACTTTGGCTTAAAGGTGGTATAAAAAAAACATTAGATAAATTAATAAATAAATAAAGGACTGAGAACGAGAATCCCGAGACCCCCAGGGATCCAGTCAGCACGTTCTCAATGAACAGGCATAGACTGACGAGAAGGGGCACCAGCCTGCTTCAAGGCCCTTTAGACCTGTCTTCTGGAAGGCAGTAAGATTTTGTCTGTCCCAGCTCCTTCACCAGCTTCTCCAAATTGGCTCCAAACAGAACCTTCCCCTAAAAGGTCAGGCTGTAGAAGATGCGCCCGTTGCCCACTGCTGGAGCCAAAACAAACGCCAAGACACCATCGCCAAACGTATCAGGTTATACATGACATCAGAAAGGAAGGCCTAGCCGACTCCAAAAGAGGGATAGTATCATCCAGCAAAAGAGATTGAATCCACTGGAGCAGGGCTCGAGATGTCAGGCTGCTACATACCACCAGCTGCAGAATAGCCACTGCCACAGTGAACTGGGTCCTCAACAATGAATCCACTTTATGGTCCAGAAAATCCTTTGGTTCATCTGGTAACCATCGTGACCTGTGCATCCACTTTTGAAATACCAAACCACTCAATGCACTCCTTCTCCAGGAGAGTAGAGATCTTCTAACACACCCTTAATCTTTTAGGTAGGGAGAGACTCACTCTGACTGGATCATATCCTTGATCACATCTGGGAATGGGAAGACAGTAGTGGATTTTTGCACCCCTTGAAGAAGCGGGTGTACCTTTGGCTCCTACTCCATGCTGGAAGCATCCATCATGTTCAAGGCAGATGAGAACCTGGCAATCAACGCCGCCAGCTCCTCCTTCCGGAATAGGCAGATCACACCAGTTTCCTTATAATCTTCTGAAGGCGAAAGTACTTCTTCATCCATGTCCAAGCCCAGTACCGAGCCATCTGAATCCCAGATATAGTAAAAATCTCAGACAAGTCCCAGCTGTTCCTCTTCTCCAGGGGCACACCAGGGATGCTTAGCTAAAGGCAATCAAACAGGATTTCCACTCTCCTCCTGCCCCGCATGAGACTGCATTCGTGGGCACCCAGACGCAATCTGAATTTCCACCTAGAAGGACCAGGTCTGCTGTAAAGAAGAAAGAATTCCAGGGAGGACAATCCAGAGTCTGGAAGCTCTCCTCTCAGAAATGACTCCCCAACACCAGGGGGCACACTCGCCATAGACCCCCTAAAGGACGATGAGCGGCTCACAGCACGATCACCGGATCCTCCGGCCGGCTGGATATTCTTACCCATAGCGCCATCTGTCACCTCTTGTCCTGAGGCAGGCAAGGCCAAACTAATTGCATCACCTGGCTGAAAGAGGGGGAGCGGGCCTTCCAGGGATGACTCGGAAACTGCCATACCAGAACAGCAGAGTCCAGAATCCGGAGATGAGGCATTTTGCTTGCCACAGGTCTGGAAGAACACATAGAGAGTTAAGGTAAATATTACAACAGTGCGTGCTAAGACTGTGATGGTCCGAAGGCACGCGATAACTGTGCTTTTACTGCAGCGCACATAGACTGCGCTTTTATGGTGACACACATTAACTGTATTTTTACTGCAATACACATTAACAGGCGTTAGAGTAGGAACACGTGTTGGAGCCACTTGGGTGGAACTCACATACAGATCATGCCAGGTGCACGATAGGAGAAAATGCTACTAATGTGTGTCGAAAATAGTCGGAAACCCCTCACATTGTGCCAACGGTTGTCAGCAGTCTACTCTGAATTGCGTCCCACACAGATGGAACAGGGATCCCCAAACAAGGACAATGACGAGGTCAAGCCTTGGTACTCACCCCTGAGAGCCCCAAGCAGAGGATCCATGCAGAGCTCAGCTCTACTCCTGTGATACTGTTTCACTGACTTTTGCAGCACTGCGTTTAAGGTGGCCGGCAGGCAGATCCCTCTGAGAGCCTTCTGCTATCTTTGGGAGAGAATGGGGTGAACAGAGGAGGAGGGAGAGGGTGTCGAGGTTGTGTGAGGCTGATGCACTCTTCCAGATCCTTCCAAATCCGTCCGATTTTGTGGTTGCTCAACAGACTCTTATCATGATAAGAGCATGGAGATGAACCAATTTTCTCTCCTTCTATGGCTATCAAAAAGTCTGCAGTCTAGTGGAGCCTCCCATGTCGTGCTCAATGAGAGAGTCACCATGAAAGTGGTCATTTAATCAATCTTTTCCTCTCAATCTTCGGATTTTCTTCAGAGAGGAGAAAATCCATCCACCATCTGCTGGAGACAAAGAAATACTGAGGAGTTCTCTGGTGGCTGAGGCAAATAGAGGCATAGGAATGATGTAATTGAAACCTGAGCTTTTCATTGGTTCTTTGTCTCCACCAATCTGCTGGTAGGGGAACACAACCCACTTGTCTGGACTGGTCTAGCAGGATGATATGTAAAAATGCTTTTTTAAAACATTTTCTGCTATTATACAGATAATCCATTATCAAGGTAATTGTATAATAGGTTGCCTATATGTGATCTTATTTCATAATGACTTATAGGCACCGACATGTCTTTATAAAACACTTGCACAAATCTAGCACAAATCGCAACTAGAGTGAAACTGCAGACATTTACGCCTGCTCTAGAGACGGTGCAGATGTTAGCATGCAAAGTACATGCGTATTTTATAAAGTACTGTATGTATGTATATAACAACTCCACCTGTGATTCACCCAAACTCCTCTCCTAAATACACCTACTCTAAAGTCGCATATTTGTGCCTAACTGCACTGTGTTTACTTGTACACATGAAGTAATTTTATAAGAGACCTTTTTACATGCATATACTGGCAGATATGGGCAAAAACTCCTTCATAAAATAGGTCCAGCAATGTAAGTAGAACAAAAGGAGCATGTTTGGGGCATTTTAATTATGCTGGCACATAGCAATTTTCGGCCACTATGCATACAGTTTATGTGTCTGGCTTGTATGCAGAAAAACAGGTATAAATTGGCAGCCAAGCCAAACATATAAACTACACATATAAACACTGATATTCAGTATTTCCACATGTAACTTACCTGTAGAAAGACTGAGGGGTGGCACTTATACGTAGATGTCCCTCCATATGTATAATCTATGTATATCTGTATATTTGGGGAGGTGCTTACTATATTAGAGGGGTGCAGTTCTACAACTCTAGCCACATTACTGGACAGACTACATAGACCATGCTGATCTTTATCTGCCATCGTTTATTATGTTAATATGTTAGACTGTATGTATAGCACCTCTGAAAGTACAAATAGTTTGAAATATCTAGTTTAGATATTTCAAATTATTTCATAGACATCATCCCGCTGAATACTGACCTCATTCTTTTTTGCAAAGTAGGAGTGATCTGAGGTCAAATACAATCACGCTGCCTAAAATTATTATTTTTTTAATTTTTGATTTTTCCAAAAGTTCAAATAATACATAACACTCTGATATATTACAGGAAAAAAGCAAGAGTACAATAAATAACTCACCTCAAAAATACACACCTTGATAGACCATCATAATCAAGGGGGTAGGGTGAAAGGAAAAGGAAAGCTAGGAAAATTTAAACCCTCCTTGACAATAGAGACAATCATGGACAAAACAAAAGCAACTGATATGTGCATTACTGTGAGGCCCCTACAGGGCCCTGAGCTCCAGCTTTAGCAGCAATAAACTCCCTCAACTAACTAGGATCAAAGAAAAAATAAATTTTACCCCCAGATACAACACATTTGCAAGGAAATTTTAAAGCAAACCCAACCCTGAGAGCCTCAAACCTTGGCCTCAAAGCCAAAAAGGCTCTTCTGCAGGCTTGAGTAGAACGAGAAAAATCTGAAAATATCCGTACATTAGAGCTCAGAAAGTTGACATTCATATTATGGAAATATAATTTCAAAATAGAGACAACAGGGTAGTACATTCAGTGACCTCTTCCAAGAAAGGTTCTAAGAAGTGAGTCATAAGAAGAACATAAGAAATGCCATACTGGGTCAGGGTCAGTCCAAGGTCCATCAAGCCCAGTATCCTGTTTCCAACAGTGGCCAAACCAGGTCACAAGTACCTGGCAGGTTCCCAACAAGACACACAGGTTCCACAATGCTCATCCTGAGGTAAGCAGTGAATTTCCTGGGTCCTCTTTAATAATGGTTTATGGACCTTTCCTCCAGGAACTTATCCAAACCTTTTTTAAATCCAATTACACTAACAGCTTTTACTACATCCTCCGGTAACGAATTACAGAATTTGATTACGTGTTGAGTGAAAAAATATTTTCTCTTATTAGTTTTAAATGGGTTACACTGTAGCTTCATTGTGTGCCCCCTAGTCTTTCTACATTTTGATTGCATAAACAACCAATCTACGTTTACCCATTCTATTCCATTCATTAATTTATAGATCTCTATCATATCTCCCCTCACCGTCTCTTTTCCATGTTGAGAAGCCCTAACCTTTTAAGCCTTTCCTCAAAGGGGTATCATTCCATTCATCCCTTTACCATTTTGGTGGCTATTCTCTGTACATTTTTTTAATTCTGATCTATCCTTTTAAAGATATAGCGACCAGAATTGTACACAATATTCAATGTGCAGTCACACCATGGAACAATACAGAGATATTATATTATCTTTGGCTTTATTCTCCATTTCTTTTTTATGATTCCTAGCATTCTATTTGCTTTCTTGGCTGCCGTTGCACACTTGGTGGAGGGTTTCAACGTGTAATATCCACAATGACACCTAAATCTTTTTCCTGGATGGGGGTTCCTAATGTGGAACCTTGCATCATGTAACCATAGTTTAGGTTGTTCTTTCCTAGGTGCATAACTTTGCATTTGTCCACATTAAATTTCATCTGCTATTTGAATATTCAGTCTTCCAATTTATCAAGGTCCTCTTGCAATTTTTCACAAACCTCTTGCGTTTTAACAACTTTGAATAGTTTTCTGTCATTTGCAAATCTGATCACTTCTCTCGTTATTCCCATTTCCAGGTCATTCATGAATATGTTAAAAAACAGCGGGGCCAGCATAAATCCCTGGGGTACTCCACCATTTATCTTTCTCCACTGGGAAAATTGGCCATTTGGCCCTACTCTCTGCTTTCTATCCTTTAACCAGTTCCACAATAGTATACTGCCTCCTATCCCATGACTTTTTAATTTGGCTAAAAGTCTCTCATGAGGGACCTTGTCAAAAAGTCTTATGAAAATCCAGATACACTATATCAACTGGCTCACCTTGGTCTACCTGTTTATTCACACCTTTAAAAAATATAACAGATTAGTAAGACAAGACTTTCCTTGGCTAAATCCATGTTGGCTTTCTCCCATTGAAACATGACTATCTACACATTCAGTAACTTTATTCTTTATAATAGTTTCTACCATTTTGCCCAGTACTAATATCAGGCTCATCAGTCTGTAGTTTCTCAGATCATCCCTGGAACCCTTTTTAAAAAATTAGCGCTACATTGGCCATTCTCCAATCTTCGGGTACTACAGATAATTTTAATGATAGTTCACAGATTACTAATAGTAGGTCTGCAATCTCATCTTTCATTTTTTTCAGCACCCTTGGAATCAAATTCAAATGGCTTCCTTCTTTATCTTCAAAAGGAGAAGGCTTACCACTCCCAGGCAATGAGATGTAATAAGACCTTAACCAAAGGTGGGAGGTTATCCGGGGTGGGGGGAGGGGACTGCAGTACTTCTTTCAAATACTTCCTGACCATGTCCAAAGGAGCAAAGGACACTTAGGGAAGTTTAAAAAATGCAACTTGTTCTTCCTGCGATTCAATATGTCCTGCTCCTTAATCTGAATTAGCAAAAGTTCTTTATGTCCATCATTCAGCCTCTCAGTCTCATCCATTCTCTCTTCAATTTGGGTCAAGCATTGAACCTGAACGGGAACTCAAGCAACACTGTCTGAACATCAGTTTTCAAAGATTGAACCAAACCTATTATTGAGGACTCCAGGCCTTTCAAGGTATTCCACAGGGTCTCCAACGACACTTAAGCAGGCTTTAACAACACACCCACGATACGTCTGGAAGCTCCTTCCACTTGCCCAGAAACAAGCTCTACTGGCGAGAATGCCAACGGAGGCTGTCCCGAATGCCTGCGGCTCACAGCCAGCACTCCAACATTCTGCCCAGCAGTGTTTACAGTCCCAAAGAATTCACTTCTGGGTCGCGGAGAGGGGGCGCTTGATCCTCAGAACTAAGTGACGCCTCTTCAGCACTTCGGTCCACTGCCAGCATCAATGAGCAAGCCAAAGCTTCTGCTGGGTCCAAGCAAGTGAATCCTGAACAGTCTACCAACTTCGTTTGCCCCTTAGAGGGGCTGCCACTGGCATCGGGACCTTGTCTAGCCTTCCTCTTCCCTGGCATAACAACCACCGGTAAGAGAACAGGCAACTGAATCAGGGAAACTGCTGAGAGCTCACTCCAATGCCTCCGACATAGTGGATGCCCTGAATACAACAACCTCACCATCTGACCCATGCCCAGTGTGGATCAAAGCCACTAGAGACCAACAAAGCCAATACCTCCACAAAATCATACAGGAGTCCCTCCAGCAAAGACAAATGCCACAAATCCTCAAGCAAGCCATGATATGTCCGATCCGCAAGAGCGCCACACTAAACCTCTCAGATCCAAAATCCTACCGCCCCATCTCTAGCCTTCCATTCCTTTCAAAAATCATCAAAAAAGCCGTACAAAGACAACTGCAAGATTACATTGATCTGAATGCTCTGCTTGACACTCACCAGCATGGCTTTAAACCACATCACAATGTGTAAACTCTGCTTACCTCCCTCTTCAACAATCTCCTAAAAGGCACAGACGACATAAAGAACGGATTCCTGCTAGTGTTCATGGACATCTCAGCAGCTTTCGACATGGTGTCCCACACCATATTGCTACAATGCCTACAGGAGATCGGAATACGCAAAAATACCCTAAAATAGTTTTCCTCTTACCTGAGTGACCGTACGCAACAAGTCAAATGTGCCCAGAAGAAATCAACGCAGTTTCCCGTTATGCAAGGAATACCACAAGGTTCGGCACTCTCATCTATACTCTTTAACATATATATTCAATCCATATGCAACATCATCAAACGCCACAAAATACATTACCACCTTTACACTGACGATATCATGGTATATGTCCCAAACAACTTGCGATCACCTGACATGACCTCGATAACAAGCTGCCTCGAAGACATGAACACCTGGCTCGCCAATAATAACCTGACGGTCAACTTTGACAAGACAGAGGCTATGTTCATCTCTAGAGATTCTACATTCAACCCACCCCAGGCATTCAGTATTCTAAACAAGAAGATAGCAATAAAGGACGAAGTAAGGTACCTGGGCATTAACCTGGACAAAACTCTTAACCTACAATCACACATTAGCAAAACTGCAGCAAAAGCCTACCACCAATTGCAGATCATCAGAAAACTCAAACTAATCCTTAACCAAGACCACTTCTGCACAGTATGCCAAGCAGTCATCACCCCAGTTCGTGACTATGGAAACTCATTATATCAAGGCCTTCCCAAGCAGATTATTCACCCACTTCAACTGGTGCAGAATACTGCAGCGCACATCATCATGGGCACTGCAAAATCTGAACACATCACACCCATACTGCGACAGTTACACTGGCTTCCAATCGCAAGGGCAAAATTCAAGACAATCCTGAACATATTCAAAGTCAACCACCACTGCTCGGCAGACACGCTGTAGGATAAAATAATCAAAGACGTCGGTAACAGGCCTAGGAGAGCCAACAACGGTAATAGACTCAGCACACCCACAGGATATCATAAGACGAAGCAGGCCACATCTAAGAGAGTTCCCTCGCTGTTGGCACCTGTCCTATGGAACTCCCTCCCTAAGGAATTAAGGGCCCTAAACGACACCAAGGTCTTCCACAAGTCTCTCAAGACCCTTCTGTTCATGGAGTCCTATAAACAAGGAACATAAGATGCCAAGCACTAGATTCCACCGGAAACGGCCCACCGACATCCCACACTCAAATGAGAAATATATGCAGATAGCCTGTACGTATGTACGTCTTATCCCCCTTTCCTGTTAAATGTATACCTACATTTGTGCTGTTGACAACTTTGATTGAAGGATAAGGTGGTATACAAAACTGTCTAAATAAATAAATCTTGCCACTCCCCCAAGGCAGTGTCCCTAAAATTCTTTTAATACTACTATTGATCATTTATATAGCACTACAAGGCGTATGCAGTGCTGTATAGATACGTGTAAAAGACAGTCTTTGCTTGTTAGAACTTACAATATAGTCAAGAAAGACAACACAACAGCTGAGCACAAGGATACAAATAGGTAAAGAAAACGAGATACATCAGAGAGTAAGCGGATCAGGATCCAAAAGCAGCCTCAAAGAGGTGAGCTTTTAGCATGGATTTGAAAAGGGGGAGAAATGGAGCCTGATGTAAAGACTAAGGTAGTTTGTTCCAGGTATAAGGAGTTGCAAGGTGAAAAAAATGAAGTTTGGAGTTGGAAGAAAAGGGCACAGAGAGAAACAATCCTCTAGAAGAGCAGAGTTCACGAGGAGGGATGTAGGGAGAGATGAGAGAGGAAAGGCAGTGAGGAGCAGCAGAATAAATGCATTTATAGCTCAGGAGGAGAAATTTGAACTGGATATAGAAACAGAAGGGGAGCCAATGAAGTGACTTGAGAAGAGGGGTTATATGAGTATATCGGGGCTGGTGGAAGATTAGCCGCGCAGCCGAGTTTTGAACAGATTGAAGGGGAGAAAGATGATTCAGAGGGAGACCAGCAAGAAAGAGGTTGCAATAGTCAAGACAGGAGGTGACTAAAGAGTGGATAAGTGTCTTAGTAGTGTGTTCAGAAAGGAAGAGACAAATGTTGCTGATGCTACAGAGAAAGAAACAACAGGTTTTAGCTATCAGTTGGATGTGTGTGGAGGAGAGGGAGGAGTCCGAGATGACCCCAAGGTTGCAGGCTGAGGAAAAAGGGAGAAGTGTTATCCATAGAGATTGAGAAAGATGGAAGGGGGGAAGTGGATTTAGGAAGAAAAATAAGGAGCTTGGTTTTGGCCATGTTCAGCTTCAAACAGCAGTGAGACATCCAGGCAGTGATGTCAGGTAGGCAGGTAGAGAATGGGCCTGGAGTGTCAGAGAGCATCAGGTGTAGAGAGGTAGATCTGAGAGTCATCAGCGTAAAAATGGTACTGAAAACCATGGGAGGAGATGAGTGCATCAAGGGACTGAGTATATAGAGAGAAAAGAAGAGGGCCCGGAACAGACCCTTGGGGTACACTGAGAGCGGGATAGCAGTAGAGGAGGATCTACCAGAACAAACACTGAAAGAGCAATGGGAGAGATAAGAAGAGAACCAGGTTAGCAAAGAGCCCTTAAAACCAAGTGAGGACAAGGTGTCGAGGAGAAGGTGGTGGTAAATAGTGTCAAAAACGGCAGAAAGGTCAAGAAGGATGAGGACTGAGCAAAGGCCCTTGAATTTAACCAGGAGCAGGCCATTGGAGACTTTGGCAAGAGCCATTTCAGTAGAATGTAAAGGATGAAAGCCAGATTGCAGTGGATCAAGAAGGCCAAGGATCGGTTGAAAAGAGAAAAAAGTGATAGGTAAAGTGGTGGGTACAGAATGATGTATACAGCTCTGAGCATCTTCCCATCATCGTTCCTTTGTATACCACTACCACATGCCAGATACACACATAAAGGGTTATTTTAGAAGCATCCTCATGTGCAAATAATGGTATTTACATTAAAATAAGCATGTCAGTGCAATTTTAGAAAGCCGCTATGTAGACATGATGATACACACCACGTCCAGATTTCAAGGCGGTATGGAGAGGGAGTAGTTTGGGTGGGCCTACAATATTGAAGTGAATTCACCATTTTACAATGGAAATCTATATTGAGATAAAATAGTCTCGACTCTGACATTTATATCTGTCTTATAACATGAATGGAGTGGAGGAGTAGACTAATGGTTGGGGCACTGGCTTGATAACCAAGCAACAGGGGTTTGATTCCTACTAGCACTCCTTGTGGCCTTGGGCAAGTCACCTAACCCTCCATTGCCTCAGAGGAAAGGCCTGGCAACCTACTTCTGATCATACTGCCATAAAAACTCAAGAGCTGCTGGGTCACCAGGAGTGAGCCTTGATCAAAGGCACACACTACATTTTGAGGCAAGAATAAGTGCTTGCTTAAAGGAGCAAGTGTAAAGGCCAATGCTAGCCCCTTGATCATCCACCACCAGACATTTCCCCCTAACATCTGATCCCCTCATCCAACTCCCTACCCAGAAGAACCCTGAAATAGCCTCCACTGGCACCCACCCCTCCCAATGCCATCCCTGGTAGTTCAGTGGGAGCAGAAGTGATCCCCAGTTACGCCTGCTCATCTGAGCTCCGGGTTTTAAAATGGAACCCCTGACTCCTAGTGGTAATCTCAGAATACTACCCATAGGGATCAGGCTGCTAAATAAGGTTATTATTTGGCAGCCTGATCCCTAATGACAGTACCAAGAAATTACTGCTAGGGATTACAGATGCCATTTTGGAACCCAGGGCTACCATGCGCAGGAGTGACTAACGATCACTCCTACTCCCATTGGACTATCAGGGACCCTAGTAATAGTGGGGATGGAACCAGAATGGGGGATGGGAGTTCTTCAGGGGAGCCACTGGGCAGGTTCTTCATACCATGAAGGTCAGATTGGGGGGGAATCTGGATGCCAAAGGGGATTGGACGTTGATGGGATGTCAGCTGGGGGACTGGATAGCAGGAGAGGTGGGGTAATTGTGGTTATCAGGGGGTGGGAGGCTTGTGCTGCTGGCAGCAAGGGATCGGGGTGTGCATGGATAAAGGGAGCAACAATTTTACCCCAGTTGCAAGTTTTTAAAATCACTATTCCCGCTGGAAGTGGGGTGACATCAACATGCAATCCTGCGCATCCTTACATGTATTTTACAAGAGGTTCTCCATTTGGCAAAGCCTTTGTAAAATACTGTGGACATTTTCCTAGTCCCAGCATAGAATTCCCATCTTCATGTCTATCTAAAATTGGCCTTCATATGTACTTCAACTGATAGTCAAGGCTCTAGGCACCTTTGAGTTGCACTCTATTCAGTAACCCTCTGGCAATATTCTCCATTTCTTGGAAACACTCAATTGAAATGTGCATGATTGCTTTTCCATGCCTCTTTTGACCTTCTGCAGTGGGCAGTATGAGTGTCTTGCAGATTTCTCTCTTCTCCTCCAACCAGGGTTGCCAACTGGATCCAGATTCGCCTGACAGGCTTGATCCAGTCTTGGGTTTACCCTACTGCATGCAGGAACTTGGAGTTCTGATATCTCTATTGCATGCCATAAAATAGCAAGACTACAAGTTCCTCCTTGTAACGGGGTAAACCCAGGACTGGATCAAACCTGTCGGGCAAATCTGGAGCCAGTTAGCAACCCTACCTCCCACTTGCTAAAGAATTGGACTTCACTGGGTAGGCTTGCCAGCTCTCCCAATGACCTGCTTCATTTTCTGTAAAAGAGCAGCTTAGTTAGAAGGTGTGAGAAGAAGTGGTTTATCTCTATAAGGTGGCAGAAGCCAAGTTAGAGCTATAACCATACAAGCAAAGCTAGGGCAGCAGGAACAGGGGGGGGGGGGGAATACTGATTTGGGTAGGGGGAAAATGGATTTGCTAACTTTAGGGGATGCTGCTGCAAGCTGCTCCAACATCACTGGTTCAATTAGAGGGTAATGAAGCCACATTAATCATCCAATTACACACCTGTCAGAATCGGAACAATGACAAAACCCCTAATGTGTTGGCAGCAAGGGAAGGGCTGGGGTGCAGAGAGGCAGAACTAATCATAAATGAACAAAAGCAGCTAACGAACCATAGAAAAGGGGTGGAGGGGGCACAAAGAAAATAGAAGGAAGAGAAAGTCCAAATTGAAAAGTAAGAAGCCTTTAGTGGCTTGTAAGTGCAAATGTGAATCCAAAACTGAGCCCTACTGTCTCAGAACCATTGCTTGTTTGTTGAGCTATAGATAGGGATGGAGGCAGGGCCAGAAAGGACAGCTGGCCCCTCTCCCTTCTTTTGATGAGACCTCCTGTACATATTTATTTGTTGTTGAGGCTTTTGTTTAGGAGTATACAGGAGGGTGCCTTATATTTGCCCTTTTCTCTCTGCCCAATAGGCTCTTTCCTATGAGTCTTTGTTTATAACTATAAGCTATTTTCTCACCGTTTTTCTGTTCTGACTAAACAGATACAAGACCTCTCAATTGCTCCATGAGACAAAAGGCAACAGACAATGAATTGTTAAAGTAATTATTTCTTGAGGGAAGGCATTAATTATATATCAAATTTATTTCCCAAGTGGAGAAAGCATGCAGAGCATGGCTCAAGGAATTCTTTCCAACCCCTCTGCATCTGTGTGCATACACATCTGTGTATCTGAGTTGCCTATGTATGTGTTTGTATCATCTGTTTTGCGTATGTGGTGTTTGTGTATATGTATCTATATCTGTGCTGAATTTTTTGTGTCTATTATCAGGAGAGAAGATTATAGGGAAAGACAGTTTGAAAGGGGCAATTCTTTTAATGCTGTGTTACAGTAAATCAGTGTATGTATGCTGCAGCTTGTTAGAAATGCTTCTCCCATAGAAATGTATTGGGCCTTTTTTTTATTTTTATTTTTTTATTTTTTTAGTTAAAATCAGGTATAGTACAGATTTTCCCTGTCCCCAGAGGGCTTAAAATCTAAGTTTGTACTTGAGGCAATGGAGGGTTAAGCACAGTTACTTACCTGTAACAGGTGATCTCTGGGAACAGCAGGAATAAGTCTTCACATATGGGTACGTCGGTACCGACGGAGCCTGCACGGGAATGCTCCCCAGCATCCAATCAGAAAGCTTTTGGGAGCATCCCTCGCGCCTGCGCACTGCCTTCCCGCCTTTTCCACTGCCTCTCCTCAGTTGAGTTTCATAGCTGAGACAAAAGGAGAGAAAGAGGAAAGGAAGATAGATAGATAGATAGATACAACTCCTAGGGGAGGTGGGTGGGTTGTGAAGACTTATTCCTGCTGTTCCCAGAGATCACCTGTTACAGGTAAGTAACTGTGCTATCTCCAGGAACAAGCAGGAATGAGTCTTCACATATGGGGACTCCCTAGCTATAGATGCCAGGGGGAGATCCCATAAAATGCGTGTCCCTGGATCAGGACTGCACTTCCCACACATGGATCTCCGGCATCCCATAAGGGATGGTGGGTAGGAGTTGAAAAGAACATAAGATATGCCATACTGCGTCAGACCAAGGTCCATCAAGCCCAGTATTCTGTTTCCAACAGTGGCCAATCTAGGTCATAGGTACCTAGCAGTTTCCCCAAGAGACACAAGTTCCACAATGCTTGTACTGGGTCAAGCATTGATATCTTCGGTCACTTCTTAATAATGGTTTATGGACCTTTCCTCCAGGAACTTGTCCAAACCTTTTTTTAAACCCAGCTACACTAACAGCATTTACTACATCCTCCGGTAACAAATTCCAGAGTTTGATTACACGTTGAGTGAAAAAATATTTTCTTTTATTAGTCTTAAATAGTTTACCCTGTAGCTTCATTGCATGTCCCCTAGTCTTTCTATATTCTGATAACATAAGAACATAATAACATAAGATATGCCATACTGGGTCAGACCAAGGTCCATCAAGCCCAGTATTCTGTTTCCAACAGTGGCCAATCTAGGTCATATGTACCTAGCAGTTTCCCCAAGGGGCACAGGTTCCACAATGCTTGTATTGGTTCAAGCATTGATATCCTGGGTCCCTTCTTAATAATGGCTTATGGACCTTTCCTCCAGGAACTTGTCCAAACCTTTTTTAAACCCAGCTACACTAACAGCCTTTACTACATCCTCCGGTAACAAATTCCAGAGTTTGATTACACGTTGAGTGAAAAAATATTTTCTTTTATTAGTCTTAAATAGTTTACCCTGTAGCTTCATTGCATGTCCCCTAGTCTTTCTATATTCTGATAAGGTAAACAATCGATCTACGTTTACCCGTTCCACTCCGCTCATTAATTTATAGACTTCTATCATATCTCCCCTCAGCCGTCTCTTTTCCAGGTTAAAGAGCCCTAACCTTGTTGCCTTTCTTCATAGGAGTATCCTTCCATCCCCTTTACCATTTTGCTGGCTCTTCTCTGAACCTTTTCTAAAATCGCTATATCCTTTTTAAGATACGGCGACCAGAATTGCACACAATATTCAAGGTGCGGTCTCACCATGGAACGATATAGAGGCATTATAATATCTTTTGTTTTATTTTCCATTCCTTTCCTTATCATACCTAGCATTCTATTTGCTCTCTTGGCCGCCGCTGCACACTGGGCCAAGGGTTTTAACATGGTATCCACAATGACGCCTAAATCATTTTCCTGGGTGGTGGTTCCTAATGTGGAACCTTGCATCGTGTAACCATAGTTTGGGTTGTTCTTCCCTAGGTGCATAACCTTGCACTTGTCCACATTAAATTTCATCTGCCATTTTGATGCCCAGTCTTCCAATTTATCAAGATCCTCTTGCAATTTTTCACAATCCTCTTGGGTTTTAACAACTTTAAATAGTTTTGTGTCATCTGCAAATTTGATAACCTCACTCGTTATTCCACTTTCCAGGTGATTTATGAATATGTCAAAAAGCAGCAGACCCAGCACAGATCCCTTGGGTACACCACTATTCACCTTTCTCCATTGGGAAAATTGGCCATTTAGCCCTACCCTCTGCTTTCTATCTTTTAACCAGTTCCTGATCCACAATAGTACACTGCCTCCTATCCCATGACTCTTTAGTTTTGCCAAAAGTCTCTCATGAGGGACCTTGTCAAAGGCTTTCTGAAAATCCAGATACACAATATCAACCGACTCACCTTTGTCCACCTGTTTATTCACTCCTTCAAAAAAACATAACAGATTAGTAAGACAAGATCTTCCTTGTCTAAAGCCATGTTGGCTGTCTCTCATTAGGTTGTGACTATCTACATGCTGAGTAATTTTATTCTTTATGATGGTTTCTACCATTTGTCCTGGTACTGACGTCAGGCTCACCGGTCTGTAGTTTCCCGGATCACCCCTGGAACCCTTTTTAAAAATTGGTGTTACATTGGCGATCCTCCAATCTTCAGGTATCAGAGATGATTTTAATGATAGTTCACAGATTACTGATAAAAGGTCTGCAATCTCATATTTCAGTTCTTTCAACACCCTTGGATATATACCATCCGGCCCAGGTGATTTGCTACTCTTCAGTTTATCTAATAGTTGTAATACATCTTCCCAATGTATCGATATTTCCTTCAATTCTTCCGCACCTTTAAATACCACTTCAGTCATGGGTAACATCCCTACATCTTCCTCAGTAAAGACCGAAGCAAAGAATTCATTCAGTCTCTCTGCGAGGAGCTGTAAGAAAAAACAGCGAACCTAAGGACTACAGGAGAGGAGTCCTTGGTATGTATGATAAGTACCATTAAAATTATTTAATGAACAACCATAATATGGAGATTACCTACTGGTTTGTAGGAAGTAGAGAGCGTGATGGAGTCTACTGGAGATTCAGTAGAGGAATCCTCAAGGTGACCTCACAGCAGTGAGGATGAAGGTCCAAACCTGGAATTGGCAGGTGACCCAGGTGTCAACTGGGGTAGTATAAGAACGGCAGGTCTTCAGCGGAAAGCTTTATGGGAAAAAGCTGAAAACTCTTTTAGCTACAGAGTCATTAACATTGAGGAGTAAAAGAAGAAGAAGACTGACCGATTTGGACAACTAGCCCAGTCCTGGAGGGAAGAAGGGGTATGGAAAAAAGCCCGTATTCCCAAGGAGAACAGATGTGTGAAGGGCTGAAAACTCAGAACTACTGAAGATCTACACAGTCTTTCCTAGCTGGTGAGAGATAGGAGAGATATTGAAGCATGATGCTTCAGGGATAGCGAGACCTAGAGTAAAGTGGAAGCTGTTAGTACCACAGTAGTGGTTGTGTGCATAACAGCCCCCACATACCGAGGGACAGTATGAAAATATGCAAGCCCACTGTCTGGAACCTCTAAGAAGGTAAAAACCTTTATAGCATAGACAGTTAGGGAGATAGTATGTAATACATATCGACCTATAAAAAGCATCTCGACATATACATATATAGAGGGATATATATAGAGATATATAGATATATAGATATAGATATATAGGGGCATAACTTATGCACACACAGCTTACAGACATCTGTATGTATAGAAATATACAGGGATATAGACATACATGAATATTGAAGTCTGAAGGTACATGTCTGCAACTAAGCCCCATAAGAACATTCACATGGGAGATGTGAAGGGGAAAGATTCATCTAATAACGAGAAGGTGGAACCTACTTGAAAGATATATAGAGAATCTATTTCTGCGGGCTAAGAGGGTGTAGGAATGCTATCCAGTGAAAATAACCAGGATGGTTGCGTGAAAAAACAGAGGATAATATCAGTCTGTAGAGAGCAAGTCGTGAGTTCTGTAGAACTCTGACATGGTAAATGGACAGAAACGCATAGAAGGAGATACCAGGATGACCCACTGGAGGGACACAGGGGTATCATGCGTTACTAGTAGAATATGTGCTGTCCATGAGGAGTAGGATAGCATGAGGCCAAGCTGTAAGGAAAAAAGAGCATATTCCTGCAGGATTGGGAACTCCTTGGACATTCACGCAGAAAAAGCTTATATTCTGTATTATAACAGGAGACAAGTGGGTGTGGAGAACCCTCACAGTCATGGAAAATGACTGATAAGCTTTTTCTACTATATAGAATAGCCATCAGAGACAAAGTTCAATACTCTGTAGCAAGGGCCCATAGTAGAAAGCTTCTCTGAAAATTGCAGAGAGCATTATGCAGGAGAATTAGGAGATAAAACTGACTGTAAGTCAGGTGTGTTGCCACATCCAAGGAAATGGAGATGGCCAGAAAGAAGATAATGTGAGAAGCCTGAAGTGAGTAGGATTATCCAAGATAGATGAGGACTATCTTGGAATCACTACTAAGGCTAGACAAAAGTAGTGGAAGACAGACTGGAAACTTGTGGGAAAGTACCAGTAGTTCAATCACTCAAACTCCTGCATGAACAGCAGCTGAAAGAGACAGCAGAGAGAATCTTCCTGTGTAAAACAGAGAGAACAGACAAAGGGAGAGGAAATATTCCTGTCCCTGTCTGATGAGCTGTCCAGAGAATTTATTCAAGGAAAAAAAGCCTACACTGGAATGAAAGGCTAGAGAAGCTGTTCAGTATGGTACCACTCATTCAGGGGAAACCCTGGATGAGAGGGTAGAGAAAACAGGTAACTGAAGGGTGACTTACCCTATGATGAGTCAGCTGAAGGAAAAAATGTTCATGTTGGGACAGAAACTATCATGGGATAGTTGTAACTTCTCTTCTTGTTAGGAAGAAGAGGAGAAATCTGTAACCCATGGACAAGAATATCCTGACAGCTTAGCATACTGAAGAAGGGAAACCACGTGTAGAGCTTTAAAGAAAAAAACAGTGAACAAACTTCTGCTAAGAAGAAGTTAACTGTAGGTTGCAACCTTCAGGAACCTATGGTTGCTGGGTATGCTCAGACTGGCTAGAGTTTGGATTCTTCAGACCAGGATGAGGTGTCCCCTGCTTGGGTACATCTGGATGATGGGCAGGAGAAGAGTGAAACCTTCTTTTCTTAGGGAAAGAAGGTTTGGTAGGACATTTCCTACCTCCTGGGGAAGAAGAAGGCTTAGGATGGTCTCCAGAACCAGGGAAGTTAGTGGAGCAATGAGCAACCTGACGTAAAGCCTCTTTATTGAAGAGATTTTCTCCAGTACAAGGAGAATTACCCAGTGTGTGTTGTGCCCATCTGCTCAAGTCTGAAGCTTGGAGCCAGGCTCTACGACGTGCTCCAATGGTAATAGCAGAGGATCTGCTAACAGACTCAAAAGAGTCTAGAGACGCACGAGAAAGAAACCAAGAGATATTCTGGCTATGACTAAGAAGCAAGGAATAGTCTGCAGCCTTAGGCTCTGATAAAAAAGGAGTCAAAAGAGATAATTTCTTTGTGACCTCCTGGAGAGATAGACTCATATAAAATATATAAGAGATAATCCTTGATGCCAGCATAGATGTTTGGAAGGTTTGACGTCCAAAGGCATCAAGTGCTCTAGATGCACGACCTGGCGGATAAGAAGAATGCTTCTTCTTGCTTTTTACCTTCCTCATTGCTGATTCCACTACAATGGAATGATGGGGAAGTTGAGTTTTTTGAAACCCTGGAGAGGGGGGCACCTGATACAGAACATCAGTTGCTGTAGAAGGTGAGGGAACCCTTAAAGGTGATTCCCATATTCACAGAAGAAGATCCTGCAAAGAATGATGTAAAGGAAGCATTATATTTTCCTTTTCTGCAGGAGAGCCTCGAGTAGGATCACAGCCAGGGATAGGAATAGCAAGAAAGGTTGCCATGTCAAGGAGAAATTTCTGAAAAGAGGGATCTCCAATGGGAACTATCCCTGGGTAGGCTAAGGTTGAAGGAGCAGCCTGAGCACCAGAGGATGTACTGGTCTGGTGCAGAAAAAGAACCCCACTAGATGGATAGTGGTACTGGCAGTCACGATTTGAGGCAGACAGTACTGCATCGTCCATGCCAGGTATCGATTCCAAACCAGGCATAGAAAGGATCGATGGTACCGATGTAACTGCAAGAACCGACATCGATACAGATACCGGTAGTTGAGTCGGAATCGGAGACGGTAATGCCATCGAAGCAGTCATCGGAGGCTGCTCAAGCGGTACCGAGGCAACCAGAAACGCTTGGTGAATATCCTCGGTACTGCGTATCCGGAAACGATAAGGGTCGGTTCCGAGACGCGTCGGTACCCAGTCATCTAGACTAGATATCGATTCCAGACTCGACATCGAAGGGAGCGAGTCTATCGATGCATGTCTAAAGGGTACCGACGTCGGTGGTGGTATCGGCGATGTTGCCGATACAGGAAAGTCAATCTGGGTCGTATCGATCGGTCCCGAAGGTACCGAGGACGCCAGATGACGATCCCTGGTGAAGAGTGGAACACTCAACACCGGTGCCGATGCCGGGGTATCGGTACCGCTCGAAGCGGATGCCACCCCCGAGCATGGCTCAGATACAGGAAAGTCAATCTGGAACGTATCGATCGGTCCCAAAGGTACCGAGGACGCCAGATGACGATCCCTGGTGAAGAGTGGAACACTCAACACCGGTGCCGATGCCAGGGTATCGGTACCGCTCGAAGCGGATGCCACCACCGAGCATGGCTCAGGTATGTTCTATGAGGGGTGAGCCCCGGGAACAACCTGAAACCCCTGAAATGCTTTGGAGCCCGGAGACTCCCGCCGGGGTTGTAATGCCAATGGGGTCTTGAGGGCAAGGCCGGAGCCGTCATCATGCTTGGCATGAGACCTACCACTCAAGGATTGGCTAGTCTTAACAGACTGTTTGTGGGTTACCTGATCCTGTAGAGAAGAAAAGGCCGGTGCCCTCACTCCGGGAGGGAAAACGGTATTGAGGGAAACTCGAAAGAGGGAAGTTCTTCTCACAGTTTTGCAGCCTGATTGTTCAGGGGAAAAAGGGTCAGGACCCAAACAGGTTAGACACCAGGCATTGGAGTCTAAAAAGAAAACTGTGTTTCCACAGTGAAGGCACTTCTTAGGAGAAGAAGGCTCCATGATGGAGAGGCCTTGTAGGCCCAAAAAAGTTAAGACAGAAACAGAGGGAAAATCTCTCTGAGTTTAAGAAAAAGAAAAGAAAAACCCACCGGCGGTACCGGTGGCGGCGGGAAAAACAGCCGCAACCACAAGAAAACAAGAAATAAAGAATTTAAAGAAAAAAGTTTCTGCGGTGACAGGAGGACGTCCTGCCGGCTCCGCGGAAAAACGAAAACTGAGGAGAAGCAGTGGAAAAGGCAGGAAGGCAGTGCGCAGGCGCGAGGGATGCTCCCAAAAGCTTTCTGATTGGATGCTGGGGAGCATTCCCGTGCAGGCTCCGTCGGTACCGACGTACCCATATGTGAAGACTCATTCCTGCTTGTTCCTGGAGATAGTAGCTTTCCCAAGGCCATAAGGAGTGCCAGTGGGATTCAAACCCTGGTTGCTTTGGTCACAGACCCAAGGCTACTCCTCCACACTGCACCATGCCATGCCCACTCCACTTTGGAGAGCTTCATTTCTTTCACCTCCCCCCCCAACACCACATGCAAAAATGTAAAGCACAGAAACTTCTCCCAGCTCACCTCTTCCCTTCCTGTGGCTAGAGTTGCTCTCATCCTCACAGCCTTCACACTAGCTGGAACCTATCACACTCCATGTGACCAGCCAGAGCTTCCTTCCAGTGCTTCGCCCCCAGTGCCTTCCCATTGGCTAACTACAGTCTCTGCTATGTGTGACACAGGAAATACGGAGGATAGGTTCACTCACACAGGGGGGAAGATTGGAAAACTATGGACAGAGGTTTTAAACTCTGAAACATGTCCAGACACATTATCCATACTTCTAGTTTCTGGACATTAAGACAAAAATCTGTTGAATCCTGAAAAAAGCCATAGAGTTGTCAATCCTAGCCTCCTGAGTCCTTAGTACATCACAGAAGGCCTCCCACTACTCCTGGAAAATAGTGGGTTCTTTGAATGGGACCAGTTTATACAGGGAGGCCTTGACACTTAAATTTCCACTCTCACCTCTTCCCTTCTCAAAAATAACTGAGTCCATTGGCATTTAAATTTCCACTCTCACCTCTTCCTTTCTCAAAAAAAAGCTGAGTCCAATCCAGATTTTGTGTTCTAAACCAAGGGTTTATTTAAAAATTTTAGGATCACTGAAACAATAACAACAACAATTAAGGCAGGGGCAAAAATGTTTTAACTAAAGATAAAATTGGTAACTATATTACAAACAGTTAACTCCTTCTCCTATCTCCAAAAATATGGTACAAGCAGATTGATAATTATTTCTCTTTTTACTTTGTTATAGTAATACAACTCTCTCCCAGTACTCTCTCTGCTGCTGGAAATTTACTTCAGGATTTTTCACCCCTTAACCTCTACCACTCCTTGCTGTTCCCTGGAGAAGATACCCTCCTCCTGCTTTAATAACGTTCTTCAGTGTACCTTGAGCTGGTAGCTATGGAATGTGGGCATGGGGTAACCACAACCCCCCTTTTTTCTCCATGTAGAGGGAGTCTGCCCAAGACAGAGTACTGCTTTTGGAAGTGGTTTATATATGGAGCTGTATTTTCCCTCTCAGAGGAGTTTTCTCCCAGTATGATGTAAGTGGGCAAAAAGTAACCTCCCCTGTTCTGGAAAATGATCAGTTCATCTCCATTTTATACTGTCGTAACTTAGTAGGGCCACTTGAGGTCTTTGCTGTTCAAAGCAGTGACATCCAAGGGGTTTCTACACTCTCCCCTCCATTTTGCAAAACAATGGTGAACCATAAGTGAAACTATGTTTTACAATACTCCTGTATTGTTCCATTATAATCACTAGGTGGGCAAAAGAAAGAAACAGTTTACAATATCTCCTTCTCACATCTCTCAGAGGCTTCTTCTGACCTAGAATAAGCACAGTTAAGTAATGTATAGAGCAACTGTGGTGAGCAAGTTACAGGCCTAAGCTTCTGCAGTCACCTGTGGGCAAAGTAAAGTCATTACAGAAAATTTATGTGTCATAGATGGCAATAATATAACAGTTGAGAAGTTCTAATGTTCCCATGCATGTCAGAATGGAACACAGTCTCTCAAAATAGTAGTGGAGTCACACATGTATTTCCCATAGGGTACAAATGAAACACAGCATTCTCCAAAAATCATTTCTTGGCTGCAGGATAATATATGCCTTGACCTGTTGCCAGAATCCCCTCTGTAACAATCAAATATTTTATTTATTTATTATAGATTTTTATACCGCATTTTCCAGGTGATCAAATGTGGTTTACAATGAAACAAACTTAGAATAGTACAATGGAAGGTATGTATTCATTTACAAAGAACAAATTATAACTATTTACATTAATATTGTTTCCCAAATAGACAGGAACACAAACTGCAACACTACTCTTCCATTCTTCTATGGTAAAGTCTCTAGGTCAGAGACACATCTTCACACTTCTTGTAATATTCCTTGAGTTAAGAAACTGCTGCCCTTATACTATATTATTGGGTTAAGAAAAGTACACCTCTGCTCATTCAGTCTTCTATAGTTATCTCCAGGTGGGAGATGTCAAGATCCAGTAATATGTCATATCAGGTATATCCATATACACTTCTTACATTGTAGTAGTGGGACGCCATTTATTTATTTAGTATACATTTGTATACCACTACTTCCAGTGATCAGCAGTGGTTTTTGATTACAGATTGGAAATTGTCAAATCATGACAGGAAATTTTTGAGGTATAAACACATTGATTAGACAGGAAAGCACAGCACACAGAGAACTATTTTACAGGGAACATGGGCTATGGAGGGTTAAGTGGCTTGCCCAAGACCACAAGGAGCACCTGTGGGACTAGAAACCCCAGTCCTTCCAGCCCAAGGTTGCTGTCCTCTAGTGGGATTTGAACCCCCGACCTTCTGGCTTGAAGTACCTTGCCCCAACCACTAGGCCACTCCTCCACTCCTGTAGAGTTAGCAACCCACAGCCATTCACTTCTTTTAATGGAGCACCCAGTAAGGGATGGCAGCCTTTAACTCCAGTTCACATCATCTCAAGCAAGTCACTTGAGAGTACAGTGGCTGATCTACCTCTCTGCACCTGAAATCTCTCTGGTAATCCAAGCTAGGATCTCTGCCTGCTTTTCAAACATGGCTGCTTGGCTGTCTCACTGCCACTTGAAATTGAACATGGCCAAAACCAAGCTTCCTATTTTTCCCCCTAAACCCTCCTCTTCCCTTCCTCCTTTCTCAGTCTCTGTGGATAACTCCCTACTCCTGTCTCCTCAGGTTGCAACCTTGGGGTTATCTTTGACTCCTCTCTCTCCTTCTTCATATATCCAACTGATAGCTAAAACCTGCCATTTCTTTAACAAAATTTGCCAATTCCTTTCTGAACATACTACTAAGACACTTATCCACTCCTCAGTCACTTCCCATCTAGACTATTGTAACCTACTCTTTGCTGGTCTCCCTCTGAATCATCTCTCTCCCCTTCAATCTGTTCAACACTGTGAAGCACGGTCTTCCGCCAGCTTCATCGTGCTCATGTTACCCCTCTTCTCTTCATTTGCTCCCTATCTGTTTTCGCATCCAGTTCAAACGTCTCCTGCTGACCTATAAGTGCATTCACTCTACAGCTCCTCACTACCTTTCCTCTCTTATCTCTCCCTACACCCCTCCCCAGAAACTCTGCTCGTCTGGCAAATCACTTTTATCTGTGCCCTTCTCTTCTATTGCTAACTTCAGACTTCGCTCCTTTCACCTGCTGCTCTTTATGCCTGGAACAAACTACCTGGGTCTGTACATCAGGGCTTTCTCTGACCCTTTTTCAAATCCAGGCGGAAAGCTCCCGTTTGCTGTCACTTTCAGATCTTGCCTCGCCTGATCCCCTTTGTGTTTTCTTACCATTCCCCCTAGATATATTCCATGTCTACAGCTATTGTCTTGTCTGTCTTGACTAAATTGTAAGCTCTGGTAAGCAGGGACTGTCTTTTACATGTCAGTGCAGTGCTGCATACGTCTTGTAGCACTATACAAATGTTTAGTAGTAGTAGTAGTAACCCGTAAATCATTTCACCATCATTATCTCTTAAGTAATATTTTATGCATAAAACTTTTATATACCACCCTTCAATTAAAAAGTGAAATGCCTAGTTAAATGGCAATTCACCATAATTTCACTCCTACTCATGTTCTGTAAAGAAGAATCAGCATCCTTCACACCCAAATTCAATAGCAGAGACACTCTGATTAATATTATAGCATCAAGCACATTTACAACAAAATACATTAAAAGACAATAAGAATAAATGAAAAAAGTTCAGAACACTTTTTTGAATTTTGTATTTTTTATACAAATAAGTTATTTCCCAGATTTTTTATTATATTTTTGGATATTTTTTAAATTTTTATAAAAGGCATTTTAGTTTTTCTCTTCTCCCACATCCACATCTCCACAGGAAAATCAAACAGAAGTATTGCTGAACTTTATTGTTACAGCAACCAAGTTAGTTGCACTACCATATTATCAGTTCACTGAAATCCCTTTAGCTACAGCTTTTATGTAGACTGATATCTCAGTGATGCCATGGTGAACATCTGCAAGAAAGCAGAAGACAAACTAACAGACAAGAGAAAAAGAACAAAAGGCAGCAATCAAACAGCTGCTAATGCAGTTGCAGGCTAGATAGTCTTTTTTAAGTAAAGTCTCTACATTTCCTGGAATTTTTCAGGTGCTTTACCATCTAGGGCAGGGGTCTCAAACACGCGGCCCGCGGGCCGCATGCGGCCCGCGAGAGCATCTTGTGCGGCCCGCGAAGCACTTACCGGTGTCTAAAAAAAAAAAATAAATCCAAACTTGCCGCCGCAGTATTAGGCGTCCCGCGGCCCCTCTGCCTGCTCTGAGTCCTCTCCTCCCTGCAGCATCAGCTCAAAAAGTGGCGGCTTTCAGAGCCGCGAAGAGAGAGAGTTTCTCTCGCGCGGAACCGCGCGAGAGAAACTCTCTCTCTTCGCGGCTCTGAAAGCCGCCACTTTTTGAGCTGATGCTGCAGGGAGGAGAGGACTCAGAGCAGGCAGAGGGGCCGCGGGACGCTTAATACTGTTGGCATTGGGATCAGGGACTGACTGCTGCCAATAGTGGCTATGTTTTAAAAAAATAATAGTCCCGGGTGAAAAACTGACACTACTCAAATTTCTCTGTGGCTGACTATGTTGTCTGTGTGAGTTTGCCATTGGTTCATAGACCCATCTGTCTGTTCATGCAACTAATAGTGAGCTCATCATTTTGGAAAATAAAAGAAAAACACAGTTTTAAGAAAAAAGGTAGGAGAGTCTATAAACATCAAAATAAAAGGCTTGTGCAACAGCTGGTGTAAAAATGGCCAGAGTGCACATGAGCTCTTTGGTCATATCATCAGTGCAAGACTTGGGGATCCTCTCCCATTGCTCCTGAAGTAGAGAAAAAGCAAGCAACTAGCCAGAGATGTCATTCCCAAATCCCAGAAACAGAGAATGTAGTAACACAGGGCCAGGGATCCCTTCCCTGGGACCCAAAAAGAGACAGGATGAATGAAGGAACCAGAGATCCTCTCCTCACAGAAGAATAAAGCGAGCATAAAGCTGGATGCCACCCTTTGAACAGCATAAAAGGAAGATCGTGAGTATAGGATCAACATAAGCAGAGAAGGAACATGGGGCAGAAGAATCCTCCCCCCAGGACCTTGAAGGAGAGAAACTGCACAGAACCAAAAGATTTCTCTCTCCAGACATCAGGAACAGAGAGAACAGAGAGCTAGGAAATCCCCTCCTTAGGGTTTTCAAGCAGAGAATGAACACAGGGCCAGAGATTCGAGCCACAAAGGTGAGAGCATCCCCCTCCATGTGACCAGAAAAGATATGGGAGTGGACACAGGCCCAGGGGCCCATTCTCCATGATTGTTCCCTTACATACAAGAGGAAATCAATTTATAGTTTTATTTCTACAGTGTTGTACATTCTAAGTTTGGCTTTTGGGGTTCCCAGTTTAATTGTCTTCCTGTTTCTAAATTGTGATTCCTTGTTTGGTGATGGTGTATGTTCTGCATGTTTACTAAAAGTTAGTGTATATGCAAATATTTATGCAAATGATGCCCTTATGCAAATGATGCCATTATGCAAATGAGGCCTGCGTCTTGTGCGGCCCCCGGGTTACTCTACAAGTCCTCATTTGGCCCTCAAAGCAATTTGAGTTTGAGACCCCTGATCTAGGGTAAGGTTTTCTTACAATTCATCCTCCAGGTAAGATCCGGTTTACAGAATACTGCTTTGCTCTCAAGTCCTCTCCTATTACAACTATTTCATGTTCCAGAATTGAACATCCCTTCTGCCACTGATAAAACTATGCACTGATGGTGGCTCTTAAGATTGGCTGCTCTTTGTGATAAAGCTGCAAAGGCTGGATCTGGTCACATGCAGTAATAGATTTCAGCTCTATCACACTAAACATCTATAGATTCATGTATGGATAAGTGCATTGCCGTATTTCCTTCTCCTTCTGGCTAGTTTCTCTGACCTGGACCCATCAGGCAGTCGGCGTTACCTGGGCATCCTGATTCTATCCATGGATCCCATTTTCAGTTCATGCAGTAAGTACTGGCACAATTGAAAGATCCACTTCATCTCCACTTCCAAACTCTGAATGTTCTCTCCTTGAACTTCTTTTTGCTGCATTAGAGCCTCGGCTGCCCCTGAGTTAAGATAACTGGTCTGGATCTGGATCAGCTACTGACCATGCTGTGAGCACTGCAGATGTAGGTCCCTCTATTAATCACCCCAAGTGAAGATTCACATAGTCGAGCAAGCTCGCTAGGATGGGCAGTCCTGTATCAAAGTCCTTTATAATTTGGTGCAGGCTTTCAATGGTGAGTTCTGTCGTGTCTGAAATGGTAGAGCTCTGAGCTTCCCAAGTTTCTACATGATTGCCCTATTCTGTGGCTGTCGCTACAGGAAACTCTTCCTTAGAAGGTCCATGATGAGCAAGCTCTCCCAGAGTCTGTTCATAGATTTGCCTAAGTATGGCGTGGCCACAGCACATAGGTCCCAGCCTTCTGGTAGGCCTTAAGGGTGTTGCAGGCCTGCCTGGACGCAGTGGTGGGTGGACGCAGTGGTATAGACAGCCTTCTGTGATCTCTGGCACTCGATGAGGAAGCATTATTGTGGCTCCAATGGCAGAAACCATGCTCAGTCCCCTGGCTAGTGTCTCTGCTCGTGTGGTCCCTCCTGCCCTGGCATGGTGTGGATTTCTGGGAAAGAAAAGCCTTCTCACAGGTATTCACCCCACAAGCCCAGTTGGATGTGGTGAAATCTCTGATGCTGCTGCTAGTACTGCTGCTTACAACTGGGCTTGGCATGGGGCCTCCAGTTGCTCCCTGCTGACTGGAAGTCATGCTGGCCCTCACCACAGATGATCCTGCACTTAGCCTCCAACTCCGTGGGGCTCTGTGGAGGGCTGTTGGAATCTCCTCTTTGTGAATGAGATGACTCATCAAAGAAAGGCTCTCTACAGAAATGCACTGCGGGATGACTGGCACCAGAGCATGTTCTCAGCGGCAGCAATGACACTGTGTTGGCCCATTCTTTGATCAAGAGAAAGAGGGCAGCTTTCAGGTGCTGAAACATCTGCTGTGCTGCAGAGGCCTAATAGGTTCAGGTCTTGCTGGTCAGTAGCATTCTTTAGCTCCCCGGTGCTTGATTCAATGGTTAGTAGGCTGCAGCCAGGTTGGAAGTCTAGTTGCTCTGTTGCTGTGCTCAAAGACTCCTTGCTAGAACTGCTCTGGTCCCCTCACAATTGTGCCAATCCTCCAGGGCATGGTTTAAAAATGCAGTTTTCCTGCATGTGTACTTGTGCTCTCTGACTGGGTAGACCGGCACAAGGGGTCTCTGACATCACTTCTTGCCATGCTTTACATACAACATCAGCACGCTCCCATGTTGTCAGCATACACATCCCTATGCAGGTACGTTCTTGAACCCACCAGTGGGAAACAGACTATTTGAATGTTGCAAAAGGCAGGAAACTTTTTACAAACAGTTTTTTCATTAAAAAATGCCCACAAAACATCCCACTGTATCTACTGTTGGTTGCAGCCCTGCTGCTCAATTCACTTTCTCTCTGCCATAGTTTGCCAACAAAAGGTCAATACCAGTAGCATACCAAGGGTGGGGGTGGTGGGTGTGGCCTACCCCGGGTGCCGGCTTAAAGGGATTGCAAGGAAGGAGAATCAATGGGCCAACACAGTGTCATTTGCAAGACTTCGGCCCGGTAGAGAGCAGCTACCTGGCCTGCAGCAAAGGCAGAGCAGCAAGCCACCCACAGCGTCCTTCAAGCTGCTTGGTAGACAGTGGTCACAACCATTCAAGAGCAATCCATTCTTTCAGCTTTAGCCTTTGTGGCCTCTCTAGCTGGAATGGCATGCGGTAGCCACAACCTCTTCTTCTCCATGTAGAGAGAGTCTGCCCCTAAGAGCAGACTCTCTCTACAGCTCCTTGGTACAATGGCTGGCTGCCAAAGACAGTGTACTGTTTTTGAGAGTGGTTTATATATGGAGTTGGATCTTCCCTCCAGAGGAGTCTCCTCTTAGTATGATGTAACCAAGCAGAAGGTAACCTCTCGTGTTCTGGAAAATTACCAGTTCATCTCCAGCTCATACTTTAGTAACTTCATAGGACCACTGGAGGTCTCTGCCATTCAAAGCACCGACATCCAAAGGATCTCTACAATGTGCTGAGTCTCAAGAAGATAAAATGATCTGCCCCAGAAATTCAGTGTGGAAGCCAGTTCTCCATATTCCCAGCCATGTGTTCCACCCACCCACCCTCTATTCCATGACATGAACCTCAGTGCCTATAGAAGTAGCATTCACTCCCGCTCTTGAGGGCTACCAACAGGTCAGGTTTTCCAGGAGTCCATAAAGAATATGCATGAGACAGATTTGCATACGATGGAGATAATAGGCATGCTAAACATGCCTATGTACATTCATTAGGGATATTCTGAAAACCTGGCCCATTGGCGGCCCTCCAGGACTGGGAGTAAAGACCAAGGGCCTATAGAATTCAAGGTGTTTGCAATGAATATAAAGGGGAACATTTCTAAAAGGTACCTAAATGCCACTCTAGGCCTCTAGTTAGCCAATAGTCATATACAAGGTCTCCCTGTACTTTGTGGAGGCAATTTTATAAAGGTATCCCAAATGTATCTGGCAACATACTCCTGCAAATATGGACTGGCATAAAAATACATGCTTTGGCATTAAGGTGCATACTTTGCCAGTGGGTGTGCACATGGGCAGAGTTTGGAGGGAGTGCACAAGAACACATATAGATTGTAAAATACTATAGTTTATGTGCATACTTGAAAAATACAGAGGTGGAATGCATGCCAGCTCTAGGGCTGTTGTAAGTGTTGATGATGGCAATGAAGGCCATCTTTAGTAGTATCTTATAAAGACAAATAGACGCCTACTTGCCTTTATATTACAGGCTTAATAGGGGCACCTTAAAACAAGCTTTAACTAGGTGCGTTCTTATAAAATGACCATGTGTGTGTGAACATCGGTTTGCTAGACAGCTAAAAGTGTGTGTCTCCATTTTTGAAAATTTATCATACATGTTTAACATAACATGTGATTTTCAATCCAAACAACACTACACCCCTGGGAACATCTGTTTTACCACAGCTAAAAGTATGTGATTATAAAACTACATGTATACTTTTCAACAACTGAAAATCCTCTAAGGTCTCTCCAGCTACTCTTCCCTTGTAAACCCCATTATTACCTGCACAATTCCCAGCTAAGCCTTTGAAAATTTATCCTAAAGTTGAAAAAGCTGGTCACACAAATTAACTTCTCGGGATAAAGACCCTACTTTCAAACGAAAAACACGATATTATTTGTTCTGCTATTGTGAAGAATCAGTGTACAATGACAAGTTTGGAAATTTTCTTTTTTCTTGCCTGTAGCTTTTCTTTTCAGACTTTCGAGGCCAAAGTATCACAGATTCATCTGTGAGCTACTAGGTCCCTCTAGTGGAAAAACTAATTACAGCACTACTATTACATGGGACCACACACACATAAAAAACCCATAACATATAATGGGTCCAGTATTCAAATCCATCTGTTTAATTTATATGCAGAACAAATCATCAGAGAAGCAGGACTATATGAAGACAACTAAGGTGTGAAGATTGGTGGAAGACTCATCAACAACCTTCACTATGCTGATGACATCACATTACTGGCTGAAAGTGAAGACGAACTGAAACATTTGCTTCTCAAGATCAAGAAACAGTCTTAAAATGGGCCTGCATCTTAATGTAAAGTAGACAAAGATCCTGAAAAATGGCAAAATCAATAAGTTCATCATTGATGGAGAAGAAATTGAAATAGTAGACAACTTTAACCTACTTGGATCAACAATCAATAAAGAAACGACAAGCAGTCAAGAAATCCGATGACACATTGCTCTTGGCAGAATGGCTATGAAGGACCTAGACAAGATTCTCAAGAGCAGAGATGTCTCTCTCCTTACAAAGATTTGACTTGTCCAGGCCATGGTATTTTCAATAACGTCATATGGATGCGAAAGTTGGACATGAAAAAGATAGACAGGAAGAAAATGGATGCCTTTGAATTATGGTGCTGGCGACAAATACTGTGCATATCATGGACTGCACGAAGAACAAATTAGTCAGTACTAGAGGAGATCAAACCTAAGCTTTCTTTAGAAGCTCAGATGACTTCAACTTTCATACTTTGGACACATCATGCAAAGAGAGAGATCATTAGAGAAATACATCATGCTTGGCAAGGTAGAAGGTCAACATAAAAAAGGAAGGCCAGTAATGAGATGGATCAATACAATAACAGCAGCTCAGTGCCACTTTATCAATAATGAGCCACCTGACTGAAGACCTAACAAAGTTTAGGTCAACTATCCAGAGGGTCGCCATGAGTTGACACCGACTTGACGGCACTTAACAACAATAAACTGTGTAAATGCTGCTTAGAGGGATATTCAGCTATGTTTAGTACCACTGAATATCCGTGGGTTCCACCGCTACATGCCTGTGTAGTACTGGGGTGTGTCGGTGGACATTCCAGGGTAGAGCAGAGGCTGCCCGATTAGTGACCTGCGGGTAAAGATAGTCATGGGAAAAGTTGGCCTATCTTTACCTGTGGAGGCTAACCGGGCAGTGGCTCAATATCGCCACTGCTCAGTTAGCTTCCACACCATGCGGCAGACCAGCATGTTCAATGCTGGTGGCTGGATATGGCCCCAGCATTGAATATCCAGGGTTAAGGTTCAGCAGCGAGTTTTGTGCTTTAGAAGCGCTAGCCACTGCTGCTAAATATCAGGCCCATTGTAAATTATGGCAGATAAAGGACCAGCCCAGCCCATCTAGTCTGCTGAGTAAGGTGCTTTTACTTTGGGTTGTAACTACAGCAGAAGTCATAGCAGAACTGAAATATGAAATGTAGAAGATACTGGGTACTCTGGTTCCACTGGAACTTGAGATCCCATGCAGACCTTCTCATTTTTAGGTAGGTAAACAGAACTACATGTACCACTGCAGTCATATGTTCTAATACCTGTAAAAAAAACTTTCGGTATGACAGTGGCAGAAGTCTAAATTACACAGACATAAAGCATTAGGGATTGCAGTCTGGTGACAAGTTTTTGCTTATACTATTTCTAGAATAGCTCCTATGAAGGAAATCTTGGATGCAGGGCAAAGGGTTGATTTTTTGAAGTTGATGATGAAACCTAGGCTCTGTAGTAGGCAAATTGTTTCTTCTCTGATGACTAGAACTATACTCTTCAAGGACACTACTTGAAGCCAGTTGTTGAGGGATAGAAATACTAGATAGCCACGTTTGTGCAGATATGTGGCTACAACTACAAGGCACTTGGTGAACACTCTTTAGGTTGATAACAGGCCAAAAAGAAGGACCGCCTACTGATACTGGTCTATATCACCATTGTATATAGTTACCCCGCTTCTCCAAGTTCTACTCCCTGTTAAATGTAATGACCAGACAAATGTATATTGTCGGATGTTTCTGTTCAATGTAAACCGCGCTGATGGCTAAGAGTGCGGTATATAAGAATTGTTAATAAATAAATAAAATAAATATATCAAAAATAAACTGGGGGTATCTTCCATGTGGTTCGATTAGAATATGTGTGTGTCTTTCACAGGACCGGGTCACCCATTAGGCAAACTAGGCGGTCACCTAGGGCAGCAGCTTCTAGGAGGTGGCAAAAAGCAGGGTATTCTAAGTTAAACAATAGATTTTGACAGGGGGGGGGGGGGATAAGAATTAAGGTTTGCCTAGGGTGCTAACACCTTGAACCAATTCTGGGGCCGGGCCTGGTCTTTCAGATCCAGAGTGCACAGTCAGTCTTCCTTCTTTAATGGGGGAGAATGAAAGGAAGCATGTTCGTTTTCCATCGACAAACAGAAATGAGTCAGGCACACAAGTGGGTGAATTCATCCAGAGGTACAGGGACAGAATTGCTGTTAGTGAAAATGTGCAGCCTTCCTGAGAACTACAGTCGCCTCAGCTCTTCTTTTTTGTTTCTTTGCTCTGCTGGAAGGACACGCGACAAAGCTCTCCCAAATTATTTTATTTCCTTTGTCTGCTTTGAACAATTTTTTTAAATTGAATGTCAGATTTTTACTCATATCCAAGATGATCTGGAAGCTTCCAAAGAGAGGGGCTTCATCCAGTTTGCCTCACTTGTATGGGACCCACAAATCCAGAATCCTGTGTTTTTTACCCAGTTATGGTTATTGCATATCGTAGTAACTGAATTGCTGATCTCCGTCATCATCAAGATAGGCTCAGAGACTTTGGGGTCAATAATTTATTTATTATTTATTTAACAGGTTTTTTTATACCGCTCTCTCATTAATTCAGAGCGGTTTACATATAACATGATAAACAAAACCAAACATTTATATAGAACAAGGGTGTTAAACGTGGATGAGCATATGGGGTTCAAATATTTACATATTATAATCTGAACCTTTAGCCGGTTGGCCAATGGGAGTCCATCCAAATAGGAGTGCTGACTGTGATATTCAATGGCACTATTTGGTTAGTGATGCTAAATATCTCCAGACCACTCCAGCACTATCTGGTTCAATGTTCCGCTAAGCTGCACTGAGTCCTCCTCCAGCATTCCTGACGGTGAGGGGAGGTGCAAAACAATCGCAAAAGCAATCGTGCTTAGGATCACACAGCATCGGCAGGCCCTAAGGATCTGCCAATGCTACGCGATCCTAAGCGTGATTGCTTTGCACCTCTCCTCCCCCCCACCAACAGGAATGCCGGCGGAGGACTCAGCGTAGCTTAGTGAGAACACTGATCTGGTTAGTGCAGGGGCTGTCCATGTGCAGAGCCAGGGTGCACGGCACTATCCAGACACGTGCCAGCACTTATCTGCTCAGTGTAATATTCAATAGGCACCTATACGGATAACTTGGAACGCATGAAAAGCAGATAGCGCCATTCAGCCTAGATACAGTATTCAGCAGCGGCTCCTATCCTGATACTACCGCTGAATATCCCACCGATACTTAAGTGCTGTAACTGACCACCACGGTATTTGAATATTGACCTTTTTGTATATTTGGCCTTTCTTTCAGCTGACCTCCCAGTTTGCACTTATATTGTTGGATGTTTTGTACGTAGTCTCTGCATAGTTCAATGCTGACATCTCCTTTCTGCACAGTGGCTCCTGCCCAGGAGCAAGTCGTGGAGTCATTGCCTATTTATTTATTCAACATCTTTTTATACCGTCTTTCTACAAGTCAAGACAGTTTACAAAGAACTTAGTGCACAAACATTGTAACTTAATGGTAAAGTGCGCATTACAGGGAACATTCAGTACAAAATAGATTAAACATCAATACATTTGGATAACTATTTACATAGCTGTTGTGAGTTGCATATGAGCTTAGGAGAGTTTTTATTCAGCGTTAGGTCCATAGTGTTCAAAGAATAGCAGGGTTTTTAAATTTTTGCAGAAACCTGTGGTTAGTTGAATTGATCTTATTTGATGTGGTAGTGTATTCCAGATGGAGAGAGCATATAGAGAAAATGCTCTGCTGTTGGCCCTTTGACTGCTTGAAGGTTTGCTGTGGGTATTTCCAGGATGTTTACTGTAGCTGATCTCCTGGGTCTGCCGGTGCTGTTATGTCTGCTGATTGGCAAATTAATATCTTGTGAATCCTGAGAAGGATTTTGTATTTTATCCTGCTTGAAATGGGTAGCCAATGTAGCTGTTTAACCCTTTCCAGGCTGAGCCCAAAACTCTCGGGATCCAAAATAATGACTAAATATTCCTATCAAATGATATATAATACATGACCATAGCAGAAGAAAAATCACTATTAGAACATATTGAATAAGACGGGTACAATTTTCCTGAAATATGCAAAAATTAACCCGGCTGCAGAATGTGGATTAAAATTTTAAAGTAGGCCTTGAGAGAGGGGTGATGTGCGTTTGTCGGGATTTTGCCATTATGATTCTTGCTGCGGTGTTCTGTGCTAGTTGCAGGAGGTATAGTGTGCTCTTTGGGAGACCGTGACAGATGGAGTTGCAGTAGTCAAATAGTGGAGTGATTACTGCCTGACAAACTGTGCAGAAGTCCGTTGGGGAGAGGAGTTTATGTACATTTTTTAGAGTGTGAATCTTGAAATAAACAACGCGGCTAATTTGTGGCTATGTGGCTATGCCCTCTGGCTCCTTGGAGTTTCCCAGACCAAGTTTGTCTGTCCATTCTCAGGGTGCACATGGGTCTGTGCACAGGTTATCATCAAGGGAACCAAATATAGCATAACCTGTACATTTCCAAGAAAGTACAGTACGTCTGTCTTCTCTGCTCTGCACCTTGCCATTCTTGTTGAGAGTGCAAAGAGTTGATGTTGGGTAAATTAGTCAATATAATGTATCTGGATTTTCAGAAGGCATTTAACAAAGTCCTTCATAAGAGATTCCAAGGAAATAAGAAGTCGTGGAAAAGGAGGTAATGTCCTATTATGGATTGGGAACTGGCTAAAAGCTGGGAAACAGAGAATTTATCTCAATGAAATTTTCTTAATAGAGAAAGATTAGTGGAGTGGCTCAGGGAACTGTACTAGAACTGGTTCTTTTAAACATATTTATTAATAAGTTGGAAAAAGGAACAATAGCAAATGAGGTGATTAAATGTGCAGATTTTATGTGAAGCAAAGTTTAGATAATTCGTGGAGACTGGAATCGAGACATCAAGGACACGATGTACACAATTCCAGTGGTATTTTAGAAAAGGATCTGCCAAACATGGAGTCTTTTCTAAAATACATATAAGGACATGCAAGGGTGCATGTGTATTTGCCAACACATACAGCTGGAGGAATCATATAACAAATCTACAGGTGGCAAAAAAATCCACAGAGGCAATTCAGCAATTTACACGTGTAAATGCTGCACTTACACATGTAAGGTTGTATTTCGTTATACATGTATACACATATAAGTTGATGATTTACAAACATACATTTAAATGCCGCCAGTTAACTACAGAAGCTGCAATCTTTAATTTATTTCAGTTTGAAGGGGGAAATAAACAACAAGGGATTAAAGAAGCTGTACTTATGAATTTGTGTTCAGCACTTTGGAATGCCTTACCCTTGTACCTCTGTTTAGAAAAATGTTTTTAAAATTTTTAAAGAAGAACTAAAGCCTGTTTTTTCTTCAATTGGCTTTAGGGGAGGAAGATGTTCAGGAAGAGTGGGCAAGGGTACTATCTCAATACAGTTTGTGATATTATTGTATGTTTTGTATCTGTATTTTATGATTAAGGTATTTTTATTAAATGTATGCTTATTTTTATTTTATTTACTGTTTATGTGATTTTTTTTATTATTTACTCATTTAAGTGATTTTCAGTTGATGACTATAAACTGCTTTGGTGTGTTTTTTGTTTGAAAGGCAGTAAAGCAAATCTGAATAAAGAAATAAAAAAAAAATAATCCCCCTCAATCCCTTTTGTAAAGGGCTGGTCGGAATGAGCACTTTCAAAAAACCTATACATGCCAGGGAGCATCTGTAAATCCCAACATGGACAGTTTTAGTCATAGATTTGCATTCCTTACATGAAAAGAAGATTAGATGTCTGACCCACCAAATCCAAATCAAAACCATGCCTCCCACACACACCCTCCTTGCAACTTCTACATATTATGGAAATTCACATGTAAAGTTAGCCCTTTATAATATCACCATTTATGTCTGGATGTCATTTCCAGTGAAAATGTGGGCAATTTTCCGCATGGGAATTGTGAGTAAGGCTTCTAAAATAACCCACTCAGAGTCTGAGACACTGTTGAAATTTGCCCTGAAAAGCTAGCAAATTTATCATCAAGTGCCTGCACTATGGAGAAGCTAAGCTGTGCAATCTGGTTATTGCTGATTAATGGGACGTCACTTGAGATGTCTGCCACTGCAGTGCATCAGCTAGTTTAGATAGAGCAGATGGGGAGAATGGGGTTGAATTTTCAAGGGGGCATGTGAAGAATCGGGTCAGCATACCCTCCTATGCCCAGCACATCATGTAACCTTCTAACAGTTTGGTAAAGTAAGACTTCCTTTTGATAAATCCATGTTGGCATATGGCCAGTAACTTTGTTTTTCATAATAGCTTCTACAGTTTTGCCCATCACTAACATCAAGATTGGCAATACATTGCCCACCCTTAAATTCTCAGGTACGGCAGATGATTTTAATGATAGGTTACAGATTACCAGTATAAGTCTGCAATTTCATATGAGTTCCTTAATAAATCTCAGGTGTATACCATCTGATTGCAGTGATTTTTCACTCTTTAGTTTGTCAGATTGCTCCATTGTATCTTCCAGGTTCACTGTGATGTACTGTAGCTAGATTCATTACCATTAAAGAATGCTTCCAGTGCGGGCATCTCTTGGATAGCCCCTTCAGTAAAGACTAAAGCAAAAAATGAATTTAGCTTTTCTGCTCTGGCCTTGTCTTCCATGAGTGCCCTTTTATCCATTGGTTATCTAACTGTCCAAGCAACTCCCTCACAGGCTTTTTGCTTTGAATGAATTTGAAAAGGTCCTCTTATTAATTTTCACCTCCACACTGAGCTTTACTTCTAACTCTGCCATGCTTAATACTCTTCCTATTTTTTAAATTTGGATCCACATTCCATTTTTTGAAAGATGTCTCTAGCCATTTTTATCTCACCATTTAACCATGATGGCAGTGCTTTGGTCTTCTGGCAGCCTTTTGTAATGTATAGAATAGATTTGGCCTGGGCTTCTGAGATTGTTAAATTTATGCTCTTTCCTTGAGTCCTGCCAGACCAGTCTAGATGAGTGGGGTTTATTCTACATTACAGCAGCTGCAGAAAGAACAAAAACTGCTAGCCTTCCCTACATAGGCTGGTATAGCAGGAAAGCCAATCGATATTTCTGTATCATCGCTCCCCTCTCTTATACTTTTTTTTTGCAATATATTATTTTCTCCTCCACCCTGTAGCTCCCAAGATTCACTCTCCTGTCAAGTAGCTGTGGTCTTGAACTCCATATTCCATCTATATGTCATGCTGGACTTCCAGGTTGAGTTTTGAGGTCTGGCAGGACTCAAGTAAAGAAAATGTATCAGGTGAGCATAATTTAATTGCTGTCTGGCCTGAACATCCAATCTGTAATGTTTTGAAAATGAATGTAGGATCATCCATATAGCTACCCTACAAGTATCTTCTGCAGAAATCAATTTACAGTCTCCCCAAAATATCACCTAGAGTGGAGGAGTAGCCTAATAGATTTAGCAGTCAGCTAAGAATCTGGGAAGCCAGGGTTCAAATCCTAATGCTGCTCCTTATGACTTTGGGCAACTCACTTAATCCTCTGTTGCATCATGTACAAACTTATATTGCAAATCTTCTGGGACAGGAAAATACCAACTATACCTGAATGTAATTCACCTTGAGCTACTACTGAAAAGGCATGAATAAAATCCCATTCCATTTGGGCTCTAGTAGAATGGGCTCTTAATCCAAGGGGTACTGGGTGTCTGCTAGACCTATAAACTTGTGACTGTGTGCCAGATCCTCTTATCTATTGATGTCTTCAATGCTGCTTCACTCTTCCTGGGTCCCACAAAGAGGTAATCTGAATCTGTATTCCTAACGGCCTTGTAGCCTTGATAGGTGTAGATATTTTCCTTCTTGGTCTCTGTCTTCACACATGAAGCTATTCAGCTCACTTATCTGACTGAAGTATAAATGCAGCATCATTTTTGGAAGAAAAAAGGACACTATATGCAATACTACTATCTTTCTAGATATCTGTAGGTATTTTTCCCTCACTGACAAGGCCTATAATTCTGATACCCTTCTGGCTGAACATGTATTACATGTTACTTTCTTCAGGGACTCCTGCTTTATAGACTTAAAGAGTGGCACTGTTAGGGCCTGCAGGAGTATGTTCAAGTTCCACACAGGAATCGTGGGTCATATAGGCTTCTCTAAGGAAGTATCCCATGTCCCAGGGTTTCAAAATTGGTCTCCCTGATCCTTCAATACAGCTCCTTGTTGGAACTGACAACCAGACTTTTCTCCAAGCCTTACTGCAGAAATGAAAGGATGTGAGGAATTGACACCCTACCAGGCATCACCTGCCGCTGTCTGCACTAGTCTTCAAATATCCTCCAGATTTTCACATATGCCAAAGAAGTAGACATTCCCTGTGCTCTCAAGAGTGTGGTGATTACCATCAGCAAATATCCCCTTTTCACTATCCTAGCCTTTTCAAGAGCCAGGCTGCAAGACAGAATAGGGCAGGTCTATGAGGACGATCCCCTGCTCCAATAACCCTGTGACCTGGGGCAACCACAGCAATTTATCCACAGAAATTCTTCTTAGATCTCTGTATCAGGGACTTCTTAGTCAATCCAGGGCAACCAGGACTATCGAGTCTCAATAGTTCATCAACCTGTAAATCACTCTGCACAGCAACAACTAAGGTGAGAATACACACAGGAACATTCTTGTCAGCCACACTTGGAGCAAGGCATCTATATCATATATTCCTACCACTCTCCAACAGCTGAAAAATTCTGGTACTTTTGTGGTCAGCCCTGATAGCATGAGATCCATATAAATGGTCCCCCATCTGTCCTTAATTAGAACAAAGGCCTCACTGAAGACTTCCAATATGTTCCTGCTTTGTTTCCCCTAGTTTTAAAGCAGGCCATTTTTGTTCCTGTTCTGATAGAACTGACATTAGGCCCCTAGAAATGAGAGAATTATCACCCTATTTCTAACCTCCCCTTTTTGGGGAAGGTGACAGAAATGGTGGTGGTTTGTCAGCAGACGGATTTTATTACATGACTCCCATACTCTGGATGTCCAGCAGGCAGGATTCACAGCACCGAAACACTGCTTGTGGCATTAGTAGATGATATTCATGTTTTATTGGATCGAGGATGGTGTATTGTTGCAGCTCAATGTTTTTTGCTGCATTCAATACCATATGTCATGACCGCCTTTTGAAAATGTTGTCATTTATTGGTCTAGCAGATCAAGTCTGGGCCTGATTTGCATCTTATTTGCTGGGTGTGGGTAGAGTGTCAAGAATAATGCTACTGTTTCTTCCCTTCATCTTTTAAGTTTTGGGGTCCTGCAAGGGTCCGTCCTTCCACCGTGCCTATAGCACAGTTACTTATCTGTAACAGGTGATCTCTGGGAACAGCAGGAATAAGTCTTCACATATGGGTATCGTCGGTACCGACGGAGCCTGAGCGGGAACGCTCCCCAGCGTCCAGTAAGAAAGCTTTTGGGAGCATCCCACAGCGCCTGCATGCTGCCTTCCCGCCTTTCCCAACCGCCTCTCTCCAGTTCGAGTTTTAAAGCTGAGACAAAGAGAGAGAGAGGAAAGGAAAGATAGATAGAGAGATACAACTCCTAGGGGAGGTGGGTGGGTTGTGAAGACTTATTCCTGCTGTTCCCAGAGATCACCTGTTACAGGTAAGTAACTGTGCTATCTCCAGGAACAAGCAGGAATGAGTCTTCACATATGGGGACTCCCCAGCTGGAGATGCCAGGGAGATCCCCAAGGTTGTGAGTCCCTGAGAAGGGCTCTACCTCCCCCCATGGATCTCGGGCATCCAACCAGAGATGGGGGGTAGGAGTTGATTAGGTATGGAACAGGGGTTTGAGAACAGCCTGACCAAACAAGGCATCCCGGCGGGAGTCCTTGTCCAAGCAGTAATGGACTGTAAAGGTATGAACCGAGGCCCAGGTGGCCGCTCGACAGATTTGGTCGATGGACACAGAGTTTAGATGAGCCATAGAGGCTGCCATGGCTCTCACATTGTGAGCTGTGACATGGCCCTCCAGAGAAAGGTTCTTACACTGGTAGGCGAAAGAAATACACTGAGCAATCCAATTTGACAGTGTTCTCTTAGAGACTGGAAGTCCTAAATGAGAGGGATCAAAAGCAACAAAGAGTTGAGAGGACTTTCTATGTTGCTGTGTCCTTTGTAAGTAAAAAGCGAGTGCTCTCTTACAATCCAGGGTATGGAGATTCCTCTCTGCACTTGATGCATGAGGTCCTGGAAAAAAGACAGGTAAATACACCTCCTGGTTCAGATAAAAAGGTGAGACCACTTTAGGCATAAAATGTGGATTGGTCCTGAGGACTACCTTGGCATGATGGAACCTTGTATAAGGAGGATTAGCCACCAAGGCTTGCAGCTCACTGATGCGGCGAGCTGAGGTGACTGCAATGAGAAAAATAACCTTCCAGGAAAGGAATTTCAAGGAGGTAGTGGCTAAGGGTTCAAAGGGTGGCTTCATAAGCTGACCAAGAACTAGATTCAAATCCCATGCCACTGGAGGTGGTCTAATGGGAGGTTTAGTTAAAAGAAGGCCTCTCATGAATCTTGCAATAAGAGGATGAGAGGAAATAGGCTGTCCATTGAGAGGCTTGAGGGATGCTGAAATAGCACTCAAATGGACTCTTACTGAATTTGTTTTAAGGCCTGCATGGGATAAATGCAGCAAATACTCTAGTAAAGAATTCAAAGGTATTGCAAGGGGGTTAAGACCCTTCTCTGCACACCAAATGGTAAACCTTTTCCATTTGAAAGCATAGGAACGTCTAGTGGAAGGCTTTCTGGAAGCATGAAGGATATCCTTCACCTGCTGAGAAAGATGCAAATCTTGAAGGTCTAGGCCTTCATCAACCAGGCCCTGAGATGGAGAGACTGGGGATTTGGATGCCATAACGTTCCCTCCTCCTGGGACAGGAGGTCTGGAGCAGATCCCAAGTCCAGGGAAGGAGCTTGAGAGAGATGCAGAAGTAAAGAGTACCACACTTGTCGTGGCCAACGTGGTGCTATGAGGATCATAGACCCTCGATCTCTCTGAAGCTTGAAGAGAGTTTTGGGAATTAGGGGAATGGGTGGAAAGGCGTAAAGGAAGACTTGACCCCAGTGAAGGAGGAAGGCATCCTTGGCCTGAACTCCCTGACACGGAATTCTGGAACAGAACCGGGGAAGTTTGGCATTCCACGGACTTGCAAAGAGGTCTATGTCCAGGGTTCCCCAGATCTGAAAGATTCTGGCTATCTGGTCCATATGGAGGGACCACTCGTGTGGAAGCAGAATTCGACTGAGTTTGTCTGCCCAAGAGTTTTGAATGCCTGGAAGATATACTGCCAGAAGATGAATTTGATGCTCTCTGGCGAAGGCCCACAATCTCAAAGCTTCGTTGCAAAGCGACAGAGAGCCAGTCCCGCCCTGCTTGTTCACGTAGAACATGGCTACTTGGTTGTCCATGTGGATGAGGACTGTCTTGCAGCTGAGCAGGGTGTGGAAGACTCTGAGAGCTAGAAAAATTGCTCTGAGCTCCAAGAGGTTGATATGTAGAGAAGTCTCCTGTGGAGACCAGATGCCCTGGGTGGAGAGATCTTGTAGATGAGCTCCCCAACCCCTTGGAGAGGCATCTGTTGTAAGGGTTGCTTGGGGTAACAACTGTTAAAAGGGGGACCCTGGCAACAGGTTTTGAGTGGACTTCCACCACTGGAGAGACCAAAAAAGGTGACTGGAGGTTGCTATTTTGTCTGATAGGCACCCTGATGCCTGGGTCCATTGGGTGGATAAAGTCCATTGAGCTGCCCTCATGTGAAGGCGAGCGTAAGGAACCACATGCACAGTGGATGCCATGTGACCTAAGAGTTGTAACATCTCTCGAGCAGTTAAATGGGACTTTAACTGAATCTGGGAGGCTAACTGCACCAAGCGTAGGCAACGGGCCTGGGGAAGATAGGCTTTTGCAGTTGTGGTATCCAGCAAGGCCCCTATGAACTCTAGTGACTGAGTAGGGGTGAGATGGGATTTTGGGATGTTTATTACAAGTCCAAGATACTGAAGAACACGCCTTGTGCAGGCTAGGGAAGTCTGGGCCTCTGACTGGGATGGAGCTCGGATGAGCCAGTCATCCAGATATGGGAATACGAATATTCCTAGAGTGCGTAGAAATGCAGCTACTACTGCCATGCATTTTGTGAACACTCTTGGTGCAGAGGCCAGACCGAAAGAAACTGTATTGGTAGTGCTTTTCTTGATAAAGGAACCGAAGGAACCTTCTGTGTGTTGGATGGATGAGGACATGGGTGTACGCATCCTTGAGATCTAGAGAACAAAGCCAATCCTGACTCTGAAGGTATGGAAGGAGAGCACCGAGAGAAATCATCTTGAATTTCTCCTTGCATAGAAACTTGTTCAATTCTCTGAGATCTAAAATGGGTCTGTAGCCCCCTGTTTTCTTTGGGATAAGAAAATAAGGGGAGTAGAACCCCGAGCCCTGTTGAAGAAGAGGTACTTCTTCTATTGCCCCTTGGGCATGAAGGGTAGCAATCTCCTGACCTAGAAGGTTGAGGAGAGATGTTGGAGAATTGAACTGTTTCACCATGGTGTGAGGAGGAAGGTTTAAAAAGTGAAGCTTGTACCCCTCCTTTATGATGGAGAGGGTCCATTGCTCTGCTGTGATTTGCTCCCATCTGGGAGCAAAGTAAGTCAACCTTCCTGGAATGGTGAGGGGCTCTGGGTTTCCCAGAGCTAGAAAGGCTAAGTTCTCTAGTTGCAAGTCAAAGGCCTTGAGGAGGCTGAGGCTGCTTGGCTGTGGTAGGCTTGGTAGCCTTTGACTTGGCCTGTTTAGGTGGTTGCTGACGTTTTGCAGCAAAACGACCTGCAGAAGATGCCTGCCTATGAGCAGGATAATATCTTCCCTTTTTAGAAAAAGATGTCTTTTTGAACAATCTTAACAGGGGCAGAGGTAGACTTTGAAAGTCCATCCAAAGCAGAGTTCTCAGCATCCATCTGAGTGGCCTTTGCTTGCCAATCCCTGCCAAACAGGTTTTCACCTGTACAAGGAAGGTTTCCCAACTCATCCTGGACCCAGAGTTCCAAATCAGAGGCTTGTAACCAAGCAATTCTGCGTGCACCTATGGCAATAGCCGTGGCTCTGCTTACACACTCAAAAGAGTCAAAGGCTGCACAGTTGGAGAATTTGGAAACATCTTGAGCCAAGTGAGAAATTCCTGCCTTTTATCTTCTGAAATAAAGGGAGCTAAAGTCTGCAGATGATCTGTGACTTCTTTTAGAAACATCCCCATATAGAGACTATAGGAGTTGATTCTGGCAGCAAGCATATTGGCCTGGAAAATCCTTCGGCCAAAAGCATCTAGAGTCCTACATTCACATCCTGGAGGGTTAGATGAGTGTCTCTTTGCACTCTTTATTTTCTTCATAGCAGACTCAACCACAATAGAGTGGTGAGGAAGCTGAGTCTTATGAAACCCAGGACAGGGAGGGACACGGTACATGGTGTCTAACCTGCGAGAATGAGGAGAGGTGGTGAGAGGAGTCTCCCACATGCCCAACATGAGATCATAGAGAACCTCATGAATAGGTAGGGTAGCTGCTTCCTTAGGAGCCTTAGGATATTGCAAAATATCTAATTGCTTGGCTCTAGGCTCTGACTCAGAGGCCACTGTAGGAGAGGCCTCTAGCCACTTCCCTAATGAAGTCTTGAAAAGACAAATCCTCTGGAGGAGACATTCTTCGTTTTGGAGAATCAGACTCCTGAGGAAGAAGCATCGGTGCATCGACAGAAACCTCCGACTCATCAGAGTCTTCGGAGGAATCGAAGTATCGCCTGTCCGGATGCTCCTGTAAAGCCCGATATGCATACCGAGTGGGATCGACATCGGGAGTAAGCGGTACCGGTTCGGTACCGATGGGCATCGTAGGACAGGGTACCGTTGCAGCCGACACCGAAGCCGATGTCGATGCAATCGGTACCGGCACCGGGAACGGTGCCGATGCTGGAGTCGGTACCGGCAACGGAGATTGTTGCGGTACCGAAGGCGTCGAAGCCTGCATAAATGCCGTAAGGGTGCGCTGTATGGATAGAATTTTCTGATCCATCGACGTCACCAGAGTCTGGGTGTCGGTACCAGTGGAGGCCACCGGTACCCCAGAACACGGCAACAGGTGATCGATCGAGGCCGCGCCATCGATGTCAACCTGTGATCCCATAGGTAATGCTTTGGAAGCCGGAACTTCCCGCCGGGGTAATTTTGCCAGAGCGGAATCCTCGAGGGCAAGCCCGGAGGCATCTCGATGCTTCGAGGGAGATTTGCCCTTCGAGGACCAGCTAGATTTATGTTTGGTTACCTGAGATCCATGGGAGGAAGAAGCCCTGGAAGACGTCGATGCCACCGAGGCTGCATCAGAGGGAAACAGGGTACTGAGCTTGGCTGCTCGGTTCTGCCGACCTCTTTTAGACATCATGGTGCAGGACACACAATCCGTGATGGAATGGTCAGGACCCAATCATTTAAGACACCAATCATGGGTGTCGGTGACAGAAATAGTACCGCCACATTTTGTGCACTTTTTAAACCCGGAAGCGGGCTTCTCCATGAGGAGAAAATATTTAGGCCTTAGGCCCAAACTGAAAATGCACAGTTGAAGAAAATAATTTTTTTTTTTTTTTTTTTTGAAGAAAGAAAGAAAAGAAAAGACCGGCGGTACCGGTCTGACGTCGAAGGCAGACGCGACACAGAAAAATAAAGAAAAAAATAAAGAACTTCTTCTGCGGTGACAGGAACACGACCTGCTGGCTCCGCGGAAAAGAAGAACTGGAGAGAGGCGGTTGGGAAAGGCGGGAAGGCAGCGCGCAGGCGCTGTGGGATGCTCCCAAAAGCTTTATTGCTGGATGCTGGGGAGCGTTCCCGCGCAGGCTCCGTCGGTACCGACGATACCCATATGTGAAAACTCATTCCTGCTTGTTCCTGGAGATTTAACCTTTATCTACTTCCATTATGTGGAGCTATGTGTCAGGTTGGTTTACTGTACTATGTTTATGCAGATGATGCTCAAGTTCTTCTCCTTCTTTCTACAGATGAGCTGCATGCAAATCCATTTATTTATGGTAAACTGGTATTGTGTCAACAATGGTTTGGCAAGTTGGGCTTATGTGTTGATGTTGCTAAATCAAGTATGCTGTAGCTGGCTGAGGGCGAGTCCACAGCCTCTTTAGCTATACCAGATGACACCTTCAAGCCATGACTTAGGGATTAACTTGGATTTAGTATCTTAAAAATGCCATTTCATATTTTCAATTTGAAGTGGAGGAGTAGCCTAGTGGGTAGAGCAACTGCCTCATACCCAGAAGATTAAGGGTTCAATTCCCACTGGCACTCCTTCTGACCTTGGGCAAGTCACTTCCATTGCCTCAGAAGGAAAGGCTGGAAATCTACTTCCAGTGATACACTGCCAAGAAACCCCAGAGGTAGCTGGGTCACTATGAGTCAACAATGACTTGATAGCACTTAAAAAAAAAATTTCAATTTGGTACAAGGGTTTTGTGTTGGATTAGGCAGATACGCCCCTACCAATCTAAAGCCAACTTGAAGGCTATCATTCAAGCATTAATTTTGCTATGCTTAGTATATCACGACGGACTTTGGCTGGACTCCAGCAACAGAATTTTCAGCATGTGCAACTGGTATAAATTACAGCCACAAGATTCATTAAGTACTACCATCGGTCTCACCAGTCTTACAAAATCTTTTGTAAGCCTCACCAGTCTTACAAAATCTTCATTGCCTCCTGGTAAAAAGTAGGGTGACCTTTAAAATTCTTCTTTTAGTCTTTCATGTCGTGCATGGGTTGACCCCAGTTCACTTACTAGATAAACTAACTCTTCCAGCTAGATAGTTGTTTTCTGTCTCCACAGTGAAAGTTATGTGGAAATCATGCCACCAGGATAGGGCTTTCTTGATTATGGCTCCCCTTCTGTGGAATACTTTATCTGGGGAACTGCAGTTAATGGATGATTTGAAATAATAATTTTGGAAGGGTCTGAAGACTCATCTGCTTAGGCAGGTGGCAGTTAGCGGGCCACTGTTCAATTTAAGTCTCCTCTGACATACAGGGGCCCTTTTAATAAAGGGTGCTATGGTGTTGTACCTAACACAGCAAAAGCTCTGAAACAAGGTACACTTAGGCCTTACCTGCTAATTGTATTTCCCTCCAGTCCAGTCCAGTCCAGACGTGTGGGTTATCTCCCTCCACCAGCAGTTGGAGACTGAGCATGTCAGATTTGTGATGTCACAACAGAGCTCCTTTCCCTGACTCCAGAAACCAGTATCCTGTTGACAAAGCAGACTCCAAGGAGAGCACACAAACTACAATAATGTGACTTAAATCATACTAATGCTTTTCTCTTTTTTTTTAAACTAACTAGCTTAATGAACTATGCACAGATCTGAGATGAAGAAGATCAAGAGGCATGGTTGCCACCACCCCGAGAACCGCCCGGAGAGGTACCCAGAACATCTTACCTCTGCTGTGCTGTAACACATGAAAGGAACCTCTTATAAGGCACTCGCTGAAATTTCCAGGCTCGCTCTTGCCCCCACAACCTGGAAAGGCAGAAGTCAGAAATGGGAGGGCCCTGGACTGAAATGGAGCGACTCAAGGAAAGACAATTAGCAGGGAAGGCCTAATTTCACCTTCTTTACCATCTCTCCAGTCCAGTCGAGATGTGTGGGATGTACTAGAACAATACTCAACCTTGGGAGGGACTCGCAAGCTCAGCCTATAGCACACTGGAGCCGAACCTTGCATCCCTGACTGCCTGAACATCCAAGCGGTAATAATGCGTAAAAGTATGCAGTGAGGACCAAGTTGCTGCTCTGCAAATGTCAACTGGTGGTACCAGATCATGCTCTGCCCAGGATGCTGCTTGAGCTTTGATCGAGTGCGCTTTCAATCCACTGAGTGAGGGCCTGCACTTTACCCAAAGAGCTACGGAGGCCTTGAACACCACATTGCCCTTGCACAACCCTCCAAACAAGACAAAAAGACAATCAGACTGGCGGAATGACTCGGTCTACTTGAGATAGTGACGTAAGCTTGACCCACATCCAAGGAGCACAACCGCCAATCTCCCTGAACCTCTGCCAAGAAAGGAAATGCCGGAAGGGTTACAAACTGATTCAGATGAAAACCCGATACCACCTTGGACAGGAAAGGAAGGAGGGAACCAGCCTCAACACCATCTTTTCCTTGGAGAGGAACAGAAAAGTTTCCCAGCAAGACAAAGCCTGCAACTCCAAAATTCTCCAGGCCAAACAGATAGTAACTAAAAACACAATCTTCAGTGTATGATCTTTAAGTGTGGCTTGTGCCAGTGGCTCAAAGGGGGCCTTCGGTCAGAGCTGATAGAACCAGATTCAGATCCCACAGAGGGACCAGCGGATGGACTTGCTTCACCGCCCTGAGGAAGCGGACCACATCTGGATGCACCGCAATAGATAGGCCTCGCAAGAGACCCCAATAACAGGTAAGGGCCACCACCTGGGTCCACAAGGAGTTTAAGGCCAGTCCTTTGTCTAGCCTCGCCTGCAAGGCCAAAATATCCGGCAGAGGCTGAAAAAGCCCCAAGCCCATTGTCCGCACACCAATTCTCAGACACTCGCCAAAATCTAATGTACGACAAAGACATAGAGCGCTTCCGAACCTTCAACAGGGGGCTCACCACCTGTGCTGAATAGCCTTTTCGTCTCAACTGTGCCCTTTCGAGCCAGTCCACAAGCAAGAATCGATCCAGCTGAAGCATGAGAATCGGACCGTGTGAGATTAAACTGTCCATGACTGGCAGGCACCATGGCTTCACTATCAACAACCTGAGAAGGTCGGTGTACCACAGTCACCGAAGCCAATCCAGCGCAATGAGGATCATCGGCCCCGGATGCGCTTCTATCCACTGAAGCAGACGGCAGATGAGAGGCCACAAAGGAAACATGTACAGCAGACCTCCTCTTGGCCACCACTGTACCAGAGGGTCAAACCCCTCCAACATTTTCTCTCTGTGCCTGCTGCAAAACCGACTGACTTTGGCATTCAAGGCAGGTGCCATCAGGTCCATAATTGGCTCGTCCCAATGCTGTATTAGATCCTGAAACACTGTGGGGTTCAACTCCCACTGCCTGGGATCCAACCGATGTCCCGAGAAAATTGACCTGTACGTTTTCTTTTCCTGCCACATGCGTCACCGATAAGGCCAGCAGGTTCCTTTTCACCCACAGCATCAGGGTCTGGATCTTCTCTGCCAGAGCCATGCTGTCTGTGCCTCCCTGACGATTGATGTAGGCCACCGTGGTCACATTGTCCGAGCATACCCTCACTGCTTTCCTGTAAATCAGGGGGTGCAAGATGGAGCGCCAGGAACATTTCCAACCAGTTGATAGACCACTCAGACTCTGCTGGTAACCAGCACCCCTGCATCACCTGTGACTCGCAATGCGCTTCCCACCTGAGAGGCTGGCATCAGTCATTACAAGAATCCAATCCAGTGGCTCCAGAGGTACTCCTGCCGCCAGATTTTCTGGCTGCAGCCACCACTGGAGTTGCAACCTCTTGTCCAGAGGACAGATCAACTTCCTGGACAGGGAATGGATCTGCGGCAATCAATGAGATAGAAGAGACTGCTGCAATGCCTAAGTCCACGGCACCAACTCCAGAGCGACCGATATGGACCAGAGTAACTGAAGGTAACTGAATACCACGCCAAAAGTGCTGCCATGGTGAGAAAACGTTTCACTTGCTTCCAGATCTTCTGAGCCTGCTCAAGCAGTAGAGAAACCATCCCCACCTTGCTATCGAAACGAGCTCCCAGGTAGACAAAATCCTGAGACGACTCGAGATTGCTCTTGGCCATGATGACTACCCATCCAAGACTCTGGAGGAAAGCTACCACCCAACTAGTGGCAGTGGTGCTCTCCACCTCCCACTTTGCCCAGATCAGCCCAATTGTTCAAACAGTGGTGTACCAGGACCCCCTCTTGTCTCAGAGCAGCAGCCACCGCAACCATCACCTTGGTGAAAGTCCAGGGTGCCATTGCCAGGCCAAACGTCAGAGCGCAGAACTGAAAATGCCCCATAGTTACTGCAAACCTTAGGAACCTCTAGTGTTTGGGATATATGGGAATATGTAGGTACACCTCTGTAAGATCCAGGGCCGTAAGGAACCCGCCCTGTCTTACCGCTAGAATAACCGACCGCAGTATCTTCATGCGGAAGTGAGACACCCGCAAGGTTCTGTTTGCATGATTTGAGGCCCAGAATAGACTAAAACGAGCCTTCTTTTTTGGCACCACAAAATAAATAGAGTATCTACCTGAGCCTAACTGGTCTCTCGGGATTGGAACCACCACGTCTAAGTGAAACAACCGTTGTAACATGTCCTACGAGAGGCAGAGCAGGCTCCATAACCCTGCTCAGTAAACCCTGAGACCATCGTATGCATGCTCTGACATATGACCCACAGATTATGGCTTGAAGAACCAAGGCACTGGTATCAAAAGCCTGTTTCTATAGGGTTTCAACTTTATGGTTCTACACATCCTTTAACGCCACCCCACCTTCCACAGGAATCATAGTCTTCTTTGTCACTGCAGAGACCAGTGCATCCACCTTGGGCATTTTAAGGAGGTCTCTGTCCACCTGTGGAATGGAATAGAGACGAGCCATAGCCCTGCTCCCTCTCAACCCTGATTCGAGCACTTCCCATTCCGTCTCTATCATGTGCTTAATGACCCTATGGACCGGGAAGGCGGTCTGAGTGAACTTAAAACCCTGCAGAAGCAGGTCCTCTAAGGGTTCTTCCATTGATGCAGAAGCCTGAGCTATATTAAACACTACAAGAGAATTGCTAATGAAAAGCCAGCTCCTCCTGCCAAAAGACCCTTACCACACTCCTCAGAGGTCAAATGGTCCTTCCAAGGGTTCCTCTGAGTTCCCTGACTGAGGAGATCCTTGTTCTACCCACAGGTCATTCTCAGTACGTGTTTTATTGCAAGGAGCATCCCCTGTGTTGGTTTCATCCTCTGGCAGGGTTCCAGACACTTGTTCCAAAACTCTCCATTCCCCTTCTAAACTAAAGTTGTGCCCAGGTCCTGTCTCAAACAGTAAGCCTAGTGCATCAAAAATACAAAATTTGGTGTGAAAAAAGGGTCTGAGTGGCCAGAAATATCCGAAGAGGAGGCCCCCGATGGAGAATCGCAATTGGGCTGTGTTGCTTGCACTCCACCTGCTTCTGGAGACAAAATGGCCACAGGGGGCTAAATGGCTGTGGTTCCCGTCAAAACTGCAGGAACTGCCAGCGGAGAAATGCCCTTTTCTGCTGGCCTCGATGCGCTCTTCATCCCCCCAGCCAAAATTAAGGCCGCTGCAGATTTACTGTCCTGAATGCACATTCCGGCCTTGTACAAGGTGCTCCTCCAACTGCCACATGCTAGGTAGGGAGCCTTTGCTGTCTGCATGAAGCCACAGCTAAGAAAAATGAAGCGACGGCCCAACGGGGGAAGCAAAAGTAAAAAAGACACTTACCCGAGAACTGCAGCAAGTACCGCTGGAGGAAGCCCAAAAAGATGCTAATAGACTGGCAGATCATTTCCTACTGCACTGGTGATTACCGGCTGCATACAGGCTTCAGTCTGGCTCCTCACACTTCTGTCTTTTTTAATTTTTATTTAAAGGCACAGCATACTAATAGCGAGTCAGTTGTATAAAGAAGGAAAACTAGGGAGTCCTAGCCAAAGAACTGCTGGAGTTTCCGGCTGGGGGTGGGGGGAAGGACCTTGACCACCAGGTATTTGACCCCTAACAGACACCTAGCTGTCCCAATGGCCCTGTGGAAGCAACCCCTGCCACCTGCTCACCCAACTGTGCACAGAATCAAGCAGTCAGTTTCCCAGCCCAATGACCTGTCTCTGCTTGTGAGCTCCTATTTATCTCATTTTTAAATTTTTTATTATGCTCTCTTGTCCTTTCAGTGAAGTCCAGACAACACAGAAGCTCCTCACCAGCTTCTGGAGACTGAGATACTGGTTTCTGGAGTCAGGGGATGGAGCTCTTCTATTGTTACATTACAAACCTGACATGCTCCGTCTCCAGCTGCTGATGGAGGGAGATAACTCACATGTCTGGACTGGACTGGAGGGACAATAAGGAATGGCGCGTTAGGTGCAACAACACCGCATTAACTGTTGGGGGTGTGGAAAGCATTTCCCCGGCAGTTAACGCAGAGCCCAGCCCCTTAATTCACACCATGTTAGCATGGGCGTACTTAACTTCATCTATTAAGGTGACATTAGGTAATCCCACACTAATGCAGGTAGCGCAAGGTATGAACACAGCACTAATTGCACTGAGCTCACCATGCACTCTTTACCCCTAACCTACCTGCTTACAACCTTATCGCAAGTTAGACAGCATGGAAATCATCCTGTGCTGTCCCAATGTGCATTCAGCATGTGCAAGAACACGCACTGCAACTGGCACCTTTTAGTAAAAGACCCCGATGGTTCACTGCTTGGGGTATAGTTCAGGGGGATGGGGTGGTTGTTTTGATATTGTAATGACATAAGAACATAAGATATGCCATACTGGGTCAGACCAAGGTCCATCAAGCCCAGTATTCTGTTTCCATCAGTGACCAATCTAGGTCATACGTAACTAGCAGTTTCCCCAAAAGACACAGGTTCCACAATGCTTGTAGTGGGTCAGGCATTGATATCCTGGGTCCCTTCTTAATAATGGTTTATGGACCTTTCCTCCAGGAACTTGTCCAAACCTTTTTTAAACCCAGCTACACTAACAGCCTTTACTACATCCTCCGGTAACAAATTCCAGAGTTTGATTACATGTTGAGTAAAAAAATATTCTATTTTATTAGTCTTAAATAGTTTACCCTGTAGCTTCATTGCAAGTCCCCTAGTCTTTCTATATTCTGATAACGTAAACAATCGATCTACGTTTACCTGTTCCACTCCGTTCATTAATTTATAGACTTCTATCATATCTCCCCTCAGCCGTCTCTTTTCCAGGTTAAAGAGCCCTAACCTTTGTAGCCTCTCTTCATAGGGGTATCCTTCCATCCCCTTTACCAAGTGCTGTGGGGTCAGGGTAGGATGAGGGAATATTGAATTGTATTTAGTTCATTCTTGCTGTAAACCACTCTAAGCGGGTGGTTGTGTGGTACAGAAGTTGAAATAAATAACTAAACTGTCACTATATTTGACACTTCTGCAACATGCCTCACTAAGGCTGCCACCACATGAGTCTCTGCCCACTTGATTAGTCTTTCCTTCCAAGCCAGATACAAGCTCCTAGCATCTCCCTGTTTGCTCACATAGGCCACTGCTGCCACTTGTCTGACAGCACCCTCACTGGCTTTCTTCCAAGAGCTTCCTCAAAATGCACTAAGTTCAACCTAAAGGCCCTAATTCCAACATGTAGATGGGTACTGGGTCTCTTCTGGGACCAGTATTCTTGATACACATAGCCCAAGCAATGTGCAGCCCCTCCAAAACCCTCAGGGTTGCATCTGTAGTTCTACCACCCATGAGGGAGTTTATAGCCCCTTTTCTCTTTCTAGGTTGCTTCTGCTTGACTTGTTCTCAGTGCTCCTCTCAATGGAAATCTCTCTTCAGGTTCTTCCACCTGCGACCTCCGAGCAAGGATTAACTGTTGTAGTGGTCACATATGGGACCTTGACTAGACCACTTCTTCCACGATTTCTGCCATAAATCACAACACCTTAAACCAGACTCTTATTCTTAGGGTCTGCATCTGCAGCTTTTTTATCTAGACCTGAGATAAAAACACCTTGCCTTGGGTGGGGTCGAATAGTGCCCCTGGTTATTTAAGTGCTGGGAAAGTTGCAACTTCTTCTTAGCAATGTTCACCACTCATCTTCACAATTCCAATACCTAGATCACCCTGGCCTTGACTGCTCTGCTTTCCTGTTCCAATTTGGCCTGAATAAGCCAGTCATATAGATGTGTGGACCAAAATGTCTTCTTTCCTTAAGAATGTTGCTACTTAGAGCAGGTCTAATAGAGGAGGAATTGACATTGCTCATTGAGATGACTGCTTTATCCTTGAGCTCTATGCAGCCTTAAAATAATTAATGAATATTTAGTGTCTATAATGCACCAAATTTCCTGTAAACCAGAGGGTGTTAGCAAGCATTGTTGTACATGTTCAGCAGTGGTGCTTATTAAGCACAAAATAATGAACTTATGCGAGTACTCTTATTTGAGAAGCAAGCTGACTGCAAGTAAGAAAAGCAATATGGCGTCTCTTGAGACTATTTATTTGTTTATTAGATTTTTATCCTATCCTTTCAAACTGCTCAGGCCACAGACCGCAGAACCTAACCTGATTTCACAGGATGAACTAAAAGGATGGTTTCAAGATTTTAAGGCAGACCTAGCAAGGCTCAATAGCAAACTCATGGAGTCTACTGCCAAAATCAAAATGGATATATGCTGGAGACAGGGCACCGAGTTGAGGATGTGAAAGCACTTACAGATGGCTATACAGGGAAGTTATTGAGACTGAGAAACAGCTTAAAGGACATGGAGGGAGTAAACCAGCAGCTGTTCAATAAGGCAGAAGACATGGAAAAGAGAACCCAGTGGAGCAACCTGTGTATCTGAGGGGTTATGTGGATTGTAAACACACCATGGTGATCACACCCATATGTGGAGGTAAAATTGGACAGAGCTTACTGTATGCTAGAGGCATCACATGCTAATATGCCCAGAGACATTATTATTGTATTTGGATGCAGGTATTGGAGGGGCCAAAGAGGGCAGCTGTTTGGCTGCAGCAGGAAATGGCAATGGATGGCAATGGACTACCAAGGACAGTCACAGACTGAAAAAAAAACATGGCAAAGTGAAATAGATCTGGGAAAGGAGTTCTGCAGTTGAGGTAATTCTGGAGTTCGCAAACCCTTGGAACTGATGGATTGTTTTCTATAGAAGACCCATGGATGAGTGCTGGTGCTGGGGTTACAGTTTATCATTAAAGGTTGCTTTTTCAGTTTTTAGCATGGTGCATTGGATATACATTTAGAGAACATGTTGGAGCAATGGGACAAGGAAGGCCAGGTTAACTGTAAAGGCTTGGGTTGAGGGATCACTATTCCATATGAACCTCTGCCAGGGTGCGGCAAGGGGCTGACAGAGAGAGTGAAGGGAGAGGGTGAAAGGGGAAGGGATAGTGGGGGGAGTATGTTGGTAACATCAAAATGGAAGTTAGGTATATAGTGAGCTTGTGTGGGGTAATGGCAGCTGTGGAGGAGGAGTGGATGGATGGTTGTGTGGTGTGATGGATGAGCGTACCATGTAAAATTTTAACTTTAAATATGAATGGTCTAAACAGTCAATAAGCAACTCTTATTTACGGATGCCAAAAGGCTTACAGGAGATATTCTATTTATAGAGGAAACACATATAAAAAAGGCCTGGTGAATGCTCATGGAGATATAGAGCCTTCCCATATATATTCCTTGCATTTAACTGCTGTGATGCAGCAGACCCTCTTGCAGATAGAAGAAAAGTTTTAAATCCAGAAAAAAACAGGTATAAGCTGCAATATCCTGAAGATCCACATAGAGGGAGCATGAGAGTCAGTACAGACTCTGAAGAACCACGCCTCTATGGGCAGGACTTGGGCCCAGTCAGTTTGGATTTAAGCAGAGGCAGGTCTGAATCAAGGGGAGAAAGATATCCAAGGAGAGAAAGATATCCAGAGAGATGTCCAGAGAAGTATCCGGAGAGATATCCTGAGAGAGAAGGACAGAGACTCAAGAGCCAAAGAAAGGGCAGTCTTGAATGAGAGAGAGAAAGCAGGCCTGAGAAGCAACGAGAGTGCTGGCCTGGGAGAAAAGTGGAGAACACAGAGGACTGGTGAGCAGAGAGAAGCTGAAGGAGCGAGGCCACCAGGCAACGACAGCCTCAGGAGTGAAAGCAAGGGCAGATGGCAACAGCTGCAGCCTTGGCACAGAGAGGTTCGTCCATATACTAAGGCAAGAGAGATATCGTGGGAGAACTTGGGCCATCCTGAGTTAGAGGACAACCGGACTAGGCCTCAAGCCTTCCCTGAGAAGGAAAGAAGAAAGCTCAAAGGTAAAGCTTCTATTACGTGCAATTGTTTGCTCAAGCCTAACATAAGAGAAAGACAGGGGAAGGAAGTTTCTCCTTGTAACAATGACATTTATAAGCAAAAGCTAACAGACAATTTCTCTAAGAGGAGAACTGTAAATACTAAGCATTGTGCTGAGAGAGCTTTTAAAACTATAGCTGATGAGGAGCCATTGTTTTACCCAGTGGCCAGAAACCGACGCCCTAACCTAGCTACCAGACACTGGGAAACTGTACGGCACGCTTTTAAAAAGCCAGAGTTCAGTTATGCAGAAGCCTCAGACTCAGAGCTATCAGACATAGAATTTATGCAAGTGGAATCTGTAGGCGAAGAGTCTGACGAGCTGATGGAATGTACATATTGTACAGCAGTGAAGCTGTAGTTTATTTCTAGCTCCATGAATGCATAAGTGAATGCAGTGTTTTGTCTTACCTCAAATTACTGTGAAGTTAACAGCCATTACTTTGACCGTTTTATTTGTGCTTTAAACCTGATGCAAGGACCTGTTGAGTTGTGTTACTTTCGAAAGCCGTTTATCCTGTTTTTGAACCATTTTTGTGCAAAAGGGGAAATAAAGCCTTTTTCATTTTTCCCTCCATTTTCGTGTGAACTTGTTCTTTTTGGGAAGTTGGTAACGAGGCCGGCACAAAGGACTGCTACCCTTGACCCTCGCACCTGTCCAACCCCAATCACCATAATCTTGTGCGCTCCCCAGCCCTTCCGTGGAAAACTACGCCGCCACCAGGGGGGGCTGCGGGGGACACTGCTTGGAACCTAAGATGGCGGGGGGGGGGGGGGAGGGAGAGGAATCCTCATCTCTAAAAGACACATAGTAGAAGTGTTCTAGGCTGTGATGGGGTCTATAGAGTGTTTTCCGTCCCTCTCTAGAGGGATTATCAGCAGGCCCCTTTAAGAGAGCCTGCAGCCCCGAGTTCTAGGTTGGGAGGGCATGGCTCACCGGAAGAGATTAAAAACCCAGCAGGCTGCAGGAAGGAAAGAGATCTGTGGAGCCAGCCGTTCTTTCAAGGCAAGCTATCCAAAGGTAGGAATTTTAACTGGCCTAGAGGAAGGGATGGGAGACAAGCTTTGTGACGGTTTAACAAACTGGGTCTGAATAAAAACACGTTTTGTTTTCCCTGAACTGCTATCTGTTTGGTGTTTTAACAGAAAACCCTTCCCCACCACACTACCACATACGCTATTAGGGATGTTTGAAGTCAGTATACTTTATTGAATAAGAAATAGAACTACAGAAAATGGTGGCAGATAAAGACCATGCAGCCTGCTCATCTATACCAACTGCAAAGCTCTACAATCCCTTCCTCACCCTTAGAGAGAGCAGTGCTGGAGCAGGACTCAGATTAGAATCAGGAACTGGGAGTCTTCGCAGGGATTAGGAGCCACAGAGTTGTATCCAGGGAGCAGTAGTGGAGCAGAAGTCAGGTTGATAGTCAGAAGCCAAAAGTCTTGGTTGTGAGCAAGAGAAAGAAACAGGCAAATGCTTGGGCGCAAACACTCCATTTGAAAAGTGAAGGGAGCTGGACTGACAATAGAAACAGGTTAGACCCACCAAAAAATGTTGAATCAGCAAGGGTATGTGTGTCTGGCTCTTCTTATATATGGTCGCTAATAGAACACATCTTTTGCTGGTCCAATGGGCTCCTTCGGGGGCAGGCTTCACTGTCCACTCTCTCTAGGTGTACATTTCCTGGACTCAATTCAGGTTGAGTGGCTTCTGTGCTCCAATTGCAAACCAGGACTCTCCAGTCTCCAAAGCTGCAGATTTGACTCTTGATTAGCTTGACAAAATGAACCCCCCTTTCCCCACCTCTGCTGGGGCCTTAGTACCAGGATAGTCTCTATGGAGCTAGACCAGCAAAGTCTTGGCATGAATGTTGATGGCTGGCTCTTAGCCGCATTCCTCTAGGCCATATCTCTTCCAGTCCACCAGATAATGCAGAAAGCCCCAGACAAACTTAGAATCAAGAATATTTTGCATCACAAACTCTTGATGTTCCTTAATATTTGCTGGCTGTGGAGGCAGGGAATGCCAAGCTGGAAAAGGATTCTCTCTAAAAGGTTTCAGCAGGGCCACATGGAAAGTAGGATGGATCCAAAATCTTGCTGGGAGCTGCACTCAAAATGCCATTGGATTCATTTGTTCCTGATTATAAAGGGTCCCATGAAAGTCTGTCGGAGACTCAGAGGGTGATATTTAGCAGCTGCTTTAAACAAGATATTCAATTCTGGGGTCATATTGGCCACTGGCATTGAACATCCGGGATGACCAGATAAGGATTTAGCTAACCAGTCAGCCATGATATTCAGCGACTGGTTGGTTAGCCAAATCAGATGCAGTTAGGCCAGCCTTTAAAGTACCTAACTTTAACTAATTTAGGATAACCAGTTAGCGACTGAATATAGCCACCCCCGCTCCATCCCAACACTAACTGGCTAGCGTCAGGGCATTTAGTTGCTCAAAAATGGGTATATTCAGCAGCACTAACTGCATTAGTATCACTAAATATCCCAATAAGTGGTATTTAGGAGATTTGCAGGTCTGCAAAATGCCTAAATGCTTTTGAGTATCCCCTCCCCAACCAGGCTTTATCCCCAAAAGCAAACTGAGGATTCTCTTGGCGTTGCTTGTCAGCATACTTTTTGTGGGCCTCGTTTGCCTTTTCTAGTTCCTGTTGCACTTGTGCAAATCTGCTGCCGCTGGAACTCTTGAATCTCAGACTTCACCAGAATGAAAGCAAAGATGAATGCTATTTTTTTTTAAATGGTGAAGAATTGATTCATGGATGTTCTGAATTATTATATACAAATTCTACCATTGGAAGTAGTTTGTTCCCATTGTTTTAATGGTAATTGCACTAGCATCATATGTATTGTTCCATGATCTGGTTCGTATGTTCTGTTTTCCACTGGATTGTGGGTGGTAAGCTGAAGAGAAGTGAACTTAGATATCTAAAAGCTTCATCACTTCTCTACAAAATCACACAGTAAACTACGTGCCTCAGTCAATGTGGAAAGGCAGCCCATGAAGGCGGATCACCATGTCTCCTATTTCATGTGCTGTCAGGATGCCAACCGCAGAGATAAAGTGGGCCACCTTGGAGAAAAAAAAGTCAATCAGCACCAAGCTTGTGGATTTCCCTTATGACACCGTCAAGTCCATAATACAGTCCATGGAAATCCATTCCCAAGATTTAGTGAGTGTGGGTAATGGCATTAACCGTCCTAGGAAGATCTCTCTTGGACCCTTATTTCAGGCATAAACTTCACAGGAATTAACATATTCCTTATGTTCTGACCCTACCCTGGCCACCAGAAGTCTCAGCCAGCCAGTTCCCTGGTCCTACAAAATACAAGGGTGGCCTGTATGGAGGGCTCCTTCCTTTGTGTTTGTATGTACTTTTATGTTTATTGATTTAAACCTTTAAATGCTCAAGAATGTCCATCTTTCTATTGACCAAGATAAAATTATTAGGGCAGAAGATTGTGGTAGGAGACTCTGTCTCTGGTACCTCATCCTCTTCTCTCTGGGAGTGTCTGCCTTATTTTAGGTTCCCGTTTGGTAGAGAAGGACAAAATTGAATTGAGAGAAGAAAATTGACCAGAAAAACTAACTTTGACAAGATGGGACAATACCTCAAGGCAGTGGCATACCCAACCCTCTCAGCACCAGGGGCAAGCACCCCCTACCTTGGTGCTGGACCCCCCCCTGACTACATGCCACGATACGCACGCACACACACACCCCATTTGGGCCCATAGAGGCAGCATGGCAGGACAGCAAGCATCAATATTTGGAAAAACTAAGAAATGTAGTCAGGAAAACAAAAATATAAATGGAAAAAAATAGCCAATGCAGTTAAATGGAGGACATAACCTTTTTTTAGATATGTTAGGAGGAAGTACGAAAGTGGTATTGTCATTCAAGGGTGAAGGGGAGGAATATGAAGAAACTGATGAGGATAAAGTGGAATTGCTTAAAAAATACTTCTGTTCTGTGTTCACAGATGAAGGCAAAAAAAAAAAAACGTAAACCAGAGAAAGGACAAAGCAATAGATGCACAGATGTCCTTCAGCAGAAATTTAATGAAGAGAACCAACGCCTATATCAGGGGTCTACAAATTATATACACAAAAGAAGGGATTTTTTTTTTTTTTTTAGTGCCATCAAGTCAGTGTTGACTCATAGTGACCCAGCTACCTCTGGGTTTTCTTGGCAATGTATCACCAGAAGTAGATTGCCAGCCTTTTCTTCTGAGGCAATGGAGGGTAAAGTGACTTGCCCAAGGTCACAAGGAGTGCCAGTGGGAATATGAACCCTTGATCTTCTGGGTACTAGGCAGTTGCCCTACCACTAGGCTACTCCTCCACTCCTCCAATACATAAAAACACTTTCACTATCATTTTTATAATTTTTTGTTTTTTTGCTTTTCGTTTTTAAAATTTCTGTTGTCTTCTCTTAGGTGTTTTTTCTAAGCAATCCTCTGACTTTAGTTCCATTTCTGATAGCAAACCATGACTATTGGATGTAACTATCTTAGATCCACATTCTTTAATAGCATTATACCTAACATTGGCTTATTGGTATACGTATTCTCCATATTCAGGTTGGTCACACATTGTTTTATGGCTATCATAAGCTGTATATGTTTATATAACTTGAAGGACTACCAAAAAGGACTGCTACAGCTGGAAAAAGATCTGCACTTGTAAGTATTCATCTTTTGGAATATACTCTAAATTTCAGGGGAAAAGGGAATTCTTTGGGTTAAAGCTGATAAATCTGTGTATTTTAGAATTCAGTGTTTTTGCTGAGGTCTTAGTACCACCAGAGAGCTTTTCATTTAAATCAACTCAGAGTATAGCTTAGCATAGAAACTAAAACAGAGTAAACAGACTCTGAGTAGAAAGAAATACATTTGTTTCTAGACAGCTGCTGTAACCACCACCAGCAAGCTCCCTCTGATCGGGGTAGAGCCGGGGAGCAGGAAGCAGGACTCCTCCCCACTCTGGGGCTCAGACCCAGTCAGAACAAGCCGGCCGCCACCTTTAAAATTGCAAGCGCCATCGGGCGCGTCTGCGCCTGGTGGGCCCACGCCTGGGAATGAAGGAGTAACAATGAAATCTTAGCTACTCGCCCTGAAGCATCCACTCCAAGAGACAACATCTGCAAGCAGAGCAGACAAAACCTGCTCTGCCACAGGAACATAAACCCCTCACCAGCCGCCTCGTGATCACCACCACAATACCTACCAACCTCCTCGTAGTAAGTACACTATAATAATTCACAATTCTGGTGCTCACAATCTGCCCCAAAGACTTGGAAATACTTGGACCACCACTGCATTCATTACCAGATAGAACTCAACACCAACCATGCCTCTATATCATAACAAACTCTGATCATACTGTTACACCGCTGTTTTTCAAATACTCCAATGTATTTCATCTACACAACCTCTAAATTGCTATGTAATTGCATTGTTCCAAATTCTAGCTGTACCTCTGTAACCTACCAAGTTCATCTTCTATTCTATCATACTGCCTCTGTGTCATACCACCCCAACTTATCCCTCGACACTCTAGCGTCCACTCCATTACATCTCTTGGTCCCCTCTGACCTCCTCCAGCTATCCTCTCAAGGCTACACTACTTCCCACCATCCAACCACTATGTCAACATGGCCACCTCCCAACCCTGGTTCCTGACTTTTAACTCACACATCCTAATCTCAATCCTAATCTTAGCCCTACTTACCAATGGGCATCAGGTAAAACATAACATACGAATACCAATAATTCACTCTTACCGACACCTACCCACTTCTAACCAATCACCCCACACCTACATTCATCACACCCACTGGAAATGTAGACTAACCAGGATAACCATTCTCCCCACTGCATCTGCCCCACCTGCACCTAAATCTAACCACCTCCTTCTCAACTGTGCCTTAACACCCGCTCGGCTCGGAACAAGATCCCCATACTTGCCGATCTAATATCTGATTACGAATTTGACATACTTTGTATCACAGAAACATGGTTCCAAGACACAGATTCGGTACTTATGAATCAGCTATGCCCTCATACCCACACTATCCACAGTTGTAGTCGTACTTCTAGCAGAGGGGGAGGTGTATCCTTAATCTCCAAACAAGAACTGAACCTTTCCGACACTGAAACCACTTCTACCACTGAAACCACTTCACTATGCCTAATATACCGGGCACCGCAATCAGAGGCTCAAGACCTTTCATTGATCCTTGACATGGCATGCACTAACCAATCACAATCTCACCTCCTCATACTCTTAGGTGATTTTAATCTCTCTTCAACTACCCAGAAATAGGCCTCCTCCTTCTTAGAAGCTCTGGATGCACTACAATTCTTCCAAATTCTAAAAACTCCAACTCACGCCAAAGGTACATAAAAACTTAAGATATGCCAACCTGGGTCAGACCAAGGTCCATCAAGCCCAGTATCCTGTTTCCAACAGTGGCCAATCTAGGTCATACATACCTAACAGTTTCCCCAAAAGACACAGGCTCCACTATGCTTGTATTGGGTCAAGCATTGTTATCCTGTGTCCCTTTTTAATAATGTTTATGGACCTTTCCTCCAGGAACTTGTCCACACCTTTTTTTTAAACTCAGCTACACTAACAGCCATTACTACATCCTCCAGTAACAAATTCCAGAGTTTGATTACACTCGACCTAATATTCTTGCCTCAATCTAACACACCAAACACTCAACCCTCTCACTCTATCCTCCCAGAACCATGGTCGAATCACTCACTGATCCACTTCTCCATCCCCAGCAGATATACCCAAACCCAGTCACCTACACCAATTCAAAAGACGACCCGAAAATTCAAGCAATTTGACCCCAGCCTATTCCTCAAGCAGGTCACCCCTAACTTAGACATTCTTAACACTAACCATTCAGATCTCACTGCCCAAATCAAAGGATGGAACGAAATCATGGCAGCTGCAGCTCAAGCACCACCAAGACTCTCAACTAATAACCACCACAAACAAACACCATGGTTCTCAACAGTCTTACACAATATGAAGAAGGACTTAAGATGGTTAGAACATAGCTGGAGACGTGCAAGAGACCCAGAGCTTCACAACTCATGCTCTTACAAGCTCCAAGCCTATCACACTGAAACTCTAAAGCATAAAAGAAACTACAATGAGAACATCATCATATGCTCAATAAATAAACCCAGGGAACTATTTTCAGTAGCCAAATCCCTCCTAAATCAACCAAACAGTTGGCCGAGGATAAAATAACCCCACAGACCATAGCTGACCACCTTTGCTCTAAATTCCTCACATCCCAACCACCATATACCTAATACGTCACTCACTCACCCACCAATGCTACTCCTAAAATAACCTGGGAAAAGTTTGATCTGTCTTCCTTAGACAACATAATAACTACCATAGCAAACCTCAATGCCTCTATATCAGCACTAGACCCCTGCCCAATCTCATGGGTAAAAACTACCAAAGAAACTCTTGCACCATACATACACAACATAGTACAAGCCTCCCTCCGCACTGGGATCATGCCAACCCCCTTGAAAATAACCTCAATCCAACCCATACTAAAAGGGTCCAAGATTGACCCTTCCACCCCCACATCATACAGACCAATATCAAGCATCCCCTTACTTGCGAAGATAACAGAAAAGATCGTCCAAACCCACTTCCAAAACTACATTGACCACACCCCCTTGACCCTTTTCAGCATGATTTCAAAAGGAACCATGGGGTCGAAACCCTATTTACATCCTTCCTAGATTCAGTAATTCCATACATCCAAACTCCCACACAGGGGTGCCTCCTAATTTTTCTAGATATATCCTCAGCTTTTGACTCGCTTCCTCACAATCAACTCCTCGACAGGCTCTATGACATCGGCCTTAGGAGTACCACCTTTGACTGGTTCTGTTCTTATTTAGACCACAGAACACAGCAAGTAAGAACTGGCGAAAAGACTTCTCAACCATTCATTCAGTCTCAAGGCATCCCTCATGGTTCTCTTCAATATCTTTCTCCAACCTATATGTAAAATTTTCCAAAATTTCAAAATCCAATATCAACTCTACGTGGACGACATTATGTTTTTCACCCCGTTTAACACTGCAAAGCCCGTCTTCACTAATATCAGCAACTGCTTCAAGCAAATTAGACATTGGCTCCAGCACACAATCTCTATACCAACCTAGTCAAAATAGAAACCCTCCACCTATTCACTGAATCATCTTACACCCCACCCTCATCCCTTGCCCTAGGTGACTATACGATAGCTGTAAAAACTGAAATTAAATATTTAGGCATACACTGGTTTTTAATTTATTGTACACTGCCTTGATTTTGTAGAAAGGCGGTTTTTATCAAGTAATAAACATAAACATAGGCATAACACTTGACCAGCACCTCTCCTTCCATGAACACATACATAAAACAACTCAGTCAATCTACTCCAAGATCAGAACATTAAGAAACCTCCACCCCCTACTAAACCCAGACGCCTTCTGTTCTGTTTGCCAAGCTCTCACCACCCCTACCCTTGACTACTGCAACCTAATATACTATGGCCTCTCAAACCATAACATACACCCCCTCCCATTAGCCCAGAACACAATAGCGTGGCTAATCTCTAAGACCCCCAGAAGATACCACATCACCTCCATACTTCAACAACTCCACTGGCTATCTATCCTTTCTAGGATAAAATTTAAAATCCTCATGCTAATTCACCAAGTTATCCATAAGGAATCTGCTCCTTGCCTTTGCCCACTCCTAACCAAGCCTTCTAACTCCAGATCCCGCAGGCCTAACTCAGCATACCTACTACACATCCCAGCCCGCAAACGAAAGAACTCACAAGATATCTGCAATCGTACTTTCTCCCTCTATGCCCCCATAGAATTGAATGCCCTCCCCCGACCCCCAAAATTGCTCTGATCATGCAGAATTCCACAAAAAAATGAAAATGCTCCTCTTCAAGTACTACTATAATACCAACCCACAAAACAATATCCAACAAACTTCCACCTAAATTTGCCAACCCCCTATCCACCACTCAATATCCCCCTCCTCCCTATACGCTCCCCCCCCCCACACTTATCCCCTTTAACGTACATAGTTGCCATTCTGGCATTATAAACACCTGTTAACTTATGTTCCTTAAGTTCTTGTTCTATGTAAAACAGATGTTCCCACACTGTTAGTTCTGAGTTCCATGCAAACAGTCTTGAATTGTAGAAAGACGGTATATTAAAAAAAATTAAATAAATAAATAAATAAATAGATCAGAGTATAGCTTAGCATAGAAAGTAAAATAGAGTAAATAGTCATTAAAATAAATTTGTTTCTAGAGAACTTTTTATTTAAATTAGATCAGAGTATTGCTTAGCATACAAGTGGAATAAATACTCTCTGAGTAGAAAGAAATAAACTTGTTTCTAGTGACCTTTACAAAAAAGCCTTCCAGTTAGGAGGCAAAAGATTTGTGAAGTTGTCTCAAATAGGTGTTAAAGTCAAATGACAGATCAAAGGGGCAATTTGAAAGGCTGCCTCTATCAAACCAAGCGCTATGTGAATCAACCAGGAAATTGACAGGACTTTACCTTAGAAGCATAAGTCAGGGCACTGTGTAGCAAGCCAGCTTTTATTAAGTCTTCTTTCCCTCCCACCCACCCTGATGCCTGCCCACCCCAGGGATAATATTAGTTTTATAGGCTCTTAAACCTATTAAAAGGAAGGAGGTGCCCATATTCACTTTCAGAAATACATTAATTAAGAACCTGAGATTAATTAATCTTGAGGTGAGCAAAGTCCATTAAATGTATTAGGTATAGTTGTATTAGTATAACTATCCCCAGCAAACCTAAATAAACAACTTAAATACCTAAACAAAACCTTAAAACTAAGATACAGACAGCAGTCCAGCAGCGAGATGGGGGCTTTCCAGTCTTTTGCATTGAGTGTCACATGCATGATTTTCTCCCAGTTGGTGAGGGGTTTGGGCTTCCAAGATAGTACTCTTTGATCTCAGGGAACGAGTCCAATCTCTGGAGGCTAGAGTAGCAGACTTGGAGGACATAAGGAAGACAGAGAGTTATATAGACAAGATCTACAGGGACGTAGTATTGAAGTCTCACTTCCAGTCTGGCAGCCTCCATGTTGCCATGGAGGAGAGAGGTCATGTGACAGGAGAGCTAGGACATAACCTTCAAGTGATGTAAAAGCCTCTTGCACCAAGGAGGTTTTTCCAGGGCCATGTGCCCATGAGGGAAGGGTTAGGAAAGCCATTATAGTTAGTGATTCAATCATTAGGCATGTAGATAGTTGCATGGCTGGTGAACGTGAGGGTCATCTGGTAACATGCCTGCCTGGTGCGAAGTTGGCAAACCCAACCACCACCAACACAAGGTTTTAGATAGCAGTGGGGAGGAGTCTGTTGTCTTGGTAAAAGTTAGTACCAATAACATAGGAAAGTGTGGGAAGGAGGTTCTGGAGGGCAAATTTAGACTTTTAGGTAAGAAGTTGAAATCCACAACTTCCAGGGTAGCATTCTCAGAAATGCTTCCCATTCCAGGCGCAGGACGCAAAAGGCAAGCAGAACTCTGGAGTCTCAATGCATGGATGAGATGATGGTACAATGAAGAGGGTTTTGGATTTGATAGGAACTGGGCAACATTCTGAGGAAAGAAGGGGGTAGGCCCTGTGGTCTTTTTCTGCTGTCATGTTTCTCTGTTTCCATCTTAACCAAGATGGAACCAGACTTCAGGCATTAACCTTTAAAAAGGAGATAGAGCAGCTTTTAAAATAGATAAAAGGGGAAAGCCGACAGTCACCCAAGAGCACATAGTTCAGAAGGATGTATCCTTGAAGGATACTAGCAGAAGATTGAAGTATATTGACAGAGAGCTTCCAATAAAGACAAAAGTAACCCAAATGCCCTTAAGCACAGAGCAGACAGAACTTAAAGATTCCAAATTACCCCTGTCTACCGATAACCAGATTATTGTGAATAAAATGCAACTTCTAAAATGCCTATATGCAAATGCTAGAAGTAAAAAAAAATAAGATGGGAGAATTAGAATATACAGCATTAAATGAGAGGTTAGATATGATTGGTATCTCAGAGACCAGGTGGAAGGAGGACAACCAGTGGGACACTTGAGTACAAATTATATCACAATGATAGAGTAGATCAAATTGGTGGAAAGGTTGCGCTCTCTGTTAGAGAGGGCATTGAGTCACACAGGATTCAAGTTTTGCCGGAAAGAAAATACACTGTAGAATCTCTATGCATCTAAATTCCATGTAAAAAAGGAGAAGGCGATGGCAGTGGGGGTGTACTACCAACTGCTTGGTCAGAATGAATAAATGGACGATGAAATGCTCAAAGAAATCAGGGAAGCTAACAAAGGTTTGTCGCCCCCGCCTGGCCAGGTAGATAACTGATACCAGGTGAGGTCGCCTTTTTGGCTTTAAATTAAGTTTCCCTTAAAATGGCTGCCAGGAGGGCTGCTGGGAATTGTAGTCCTATCTTAAAGCAAAGGAGTTGTGATCCGAGGGTTAGGCATAAGACAGAGAAAATTTATTTAATGTAATCAGGGGTTCCTTCATACACAGGACACAAGTGGAAAAATCAAATAAAGGATTTTTAATCCACGCTACAGCTTCAAAAGAAATAGGAACAACTTTGCTTGTATTTCAAAAATGCAAAGAAACAGGCACAACTTTGCTTGTAAATCAAAAATGCCACTTATTCCAAAACTTTTAAATTCTTAAATGTTTCTCTTCTTTACAGGCACAAAACTCTTGCAGCAAAACAACTCTTTAAATGTCCCTTGAACATTAGTATCAGCTTTCAACCTTATAAGTTGAGTTTAGCACTCAGCTGTTTTCTTCGGTTGTGACGTCTTCACAATTCAGGCTGCTTCCTAAGCAGGCATACAGTCAATGGCTTTCTGGCTCAGCTCTCTTCTACGTCAGAGGCTTGACATACAGCACATTACATTTCAAAGGAACTGTCTTCCATATCTGTTATCTCCATATCTTCAACGCTGTCATTCTCACACACATCCAAAGACATCTGAGGGGAGAGCTTACTATTCTCTTTCCTAATCAATTCACTCAATTTCTTAAGCAGGGCTTGTTTCTGCACTAGCTCGTCTGCTATATGAGCTACTTGATACTTAGATAAACAGTCTCTCTTTATCCTGGGGTTTGGCTTGTTGCTGGAATCAGCTTTTAACTCTAAAGCTAATTCTCTCAAACTTTTACTGGTTAAGAACTGAGAAGGACACACTTGCCTGGTTTCAGAGGTATTCAGAATCTCTCTCTGCCCTGCAAGCCAGTCATGCTGTCTTCCGTTTGCATCAGCTCCGTTTGCTTGCACCAGCCTCTCTTTCCTTACTCTCTCAGCTGTGCTTGGCAATCTCTCATCAGTTCTCTCTCTTCGGGTTCCAGTGTTTCCTTCACACTGTCTTTCATGCTCTGCAAGCACTCTCTCACTTGCTCTCGCTTCCCTCTTTGCGTTCCTTGTTCTTGCTGCTTCACTTCCAGCTCCCCTTTCTCCTTTTCCTTCTCTCTCTCCGTCTCTATCTGTGTTTCTGAAAGTCAGCTTTTTAAACTTTCCTTCTTCCTGAGCCACACCTTGCTCCCAGCACATGTGATTAGGGTCAAGCTTCTCCCTGACGTGCTGCTGTGGGCGGGGCTTAGGGATGACTAGGTTCTGAGTCAGAGACTCTTGGTTACCAGGGAAACCCTTGATACTTTCTGCTTTAAAGTGACAGGACTCATTTCCCTGTGTATCTCTATACTCAGCAGTGCTTTCCTCACCACAGGTTACAACACAATAATAATAATGGGTGATTTCATTTACCCTGGTATCAACTAGGTCAATGTTATTGCAGGACATGCTAGATAAAGTTTCTAAATGAAATAAATGACAGATTTTTGGAGCAGCTGGTTCATGAACTGATAAGAGGGGAAACCATTTTGGACCCAGCCCTTGGTGGAACATATATATGGTGCAAGAGATAAGGGTGTTGGGGCCACTTGGCAACAGTGATCATAGCATGATCACATTTGATTTAATGAATGGAAGGACAGCAAGGAAAGTGAGGTTACTTACCTGTAACATGGGTTCTCCTTGGACAGCAGGATAAGTCAGCCACACTTGGTGACATCATCCGACGGTGCCAGGGACGGAGTGCTCTCCTTTAGCTCAGAAAGGCGAAGCCTTTCTGAGCATGCTCTAGTGCCCCCACCCCTGGGCCCGCCCTTACCTGGCTTAGTTTGTGCCAAGAGTAGCGTCTCCGGCAGGTAGGTGCAGGCCTTGCTGGTCATGGACGGACAGGCCATCCATAGGGGAGGAGGGTGGGAATGTGTGGCTGACTTATCCTGCTGTCCAAGGAGAACTCATGTTACAGGTAAGTAACCCCACTTTCTCTCTGGACAAGCAGGATGTCGTCAGCCACACTTGGTGACTCCCTAGCGAGGCCGGAGGCCTATCGTTGCTGTGGGCAGGTGGCCCCGGAGTCCTTGCGGAGTACAAAGATACTGAGACCAGAGTGTGTGGTAACGCAGAATTTATTAACACTCACACAAAGGTAATAGCATAACAACCAGGGTTGTGGCGCTGCAATCCAAACATAGGTAAAATTCAACAAGTCAAACCTACAACAGGTTCAGGAGGGAGGGACCGGAGGCTGTCCCGTGTCCGTGTTGGCACTCAAGACGGTCCGTCCGAAGGCAGCGTCGGTGCAGGTCAGCTGGTCCAAGCTGTAGTGCCGCTGAAAGGTGTGTACGGAGGACCGTGTGGCGGCTCTGCATATGTGTTGGATAGGCATGGCATGGAGGTTAGCCGTGGTGGCGGCCAGGGCTCTGAGCTGGTGCGCGTGTGCTGTAGTTGGCTTTGTCCCCGCCTGGGAACAGCAGAAAATGATGCATGCCGAGATCCAGCGGGAGAGGGTTCTTTTCGTGACAGGGTGACCCAGTCTGCCAGGGTCAAAGGACATGAAGAGATGCGGCCCTCTGCGGTGCCCCTCTGTGCGGCTCAGGTAGGTGTGCAGAGCCCGTACGCAGTCGAGGATGTGGAGGTGGCGCTCTTTGTCGTTGGCGTGAGGTTCTGGGTAGAGGTTTGGGAGCTCAATGCTCTGATTGATGTGGAAGGTGGATACCACTTTGGGTACAAACTTGGGGTGTGTCCGCAGTGAGGCGTGGTCCTTACGCAGGACCGTGTATGGTTGATGTGCCACTAGGGCTTGCAGCTTGCTGACCCTTCTGGCAGAGGTAATAGCAATCAGGAAGAGGGTTTTCCAGGAGAGGAACTTCAGTGGTGACTCGTCTAGAGGTTCAAAGGGGCTCTTGGTGAGTGTGTTGAGGACGCTGGGTAGCTCCCATTCAGGTACCGGTTTCTGCAGTGGTGGTTGTAGGTTGGAAAGGCCCTTCATGAACCTGGAGGTTAACGGATGGGTGGAAACCGGATTGTCATCCACCTGGTCGTGGAAGGCGGCAATGGCTGCAAGGTGCACCTTCACTAATGATGCTTTGAGTCCTCTGTGGATGAGGGTGGTGAGGTAGCGGAGGACTTGCGGAAGAGGGCAAGAGATAGGGTGGAGGCCCTCTCCCGCACACCGCGTGTCGAAGCGTCTCCGCTTCATCTGATAGGAGCAGCGTGTGGAGTCTCTTCGAGCCGCGAGGATGAACCGTTGGACTTCCACCGTCAGGTGCATGGAGGATAGCTGGGACCTTTCAAGCTCCAAGCAGTCAGTGCAAGGGTGGCCAGGTTGGGGTGAAGGGTGCTCCCTTCGTCCTGGGTGATGAGGTTCGGTTTCAATGGTAGCCGGATGGGCATCCTGTCTGTGAGCTCGCTCAAGATTGGGAACCACATTTGTCTTGGCCAATAGGGTGCGATGAGGATGACCGTGGCCCTGTCGTGTAAGATATTCTGTAGCACCTTGGGGATCAGCGGAGTGGGGGGATAGGCGTATAGTAGTTGGAACTCCCCCCAGTGTAGGTCAAAAGTGTCTGCTGCCGTCCTCTTTGGAGACGGGTGGCGAGAGCAGAATTGGCGGCATTTGATGTTGGAAGGATGGACAAAGAGGTCCAGTTGTGGACGGCCCCATTGCTGGAATAGTTCTCTGCCACCTCCTTGTTGAGGGATCACTCGTGTGGTATAAGCTGTCGGCTGAGTTTGTCTGCCAGATGATTGTCTGTGCCCGGCAAGTAAACGGCTTGTAGTTGACAGTCCATGTGGAGTGAGAGTGTCCAAGTTTGGAGGGCCTCCCTGCAGAGGGGTAGGGATCCCATGCCCCCTTGTTTGTTGACATAGAACATCGCAACTTGGTTGTCGGTCTGGAACCGTAGAGTGGTTCCACGTAGCCACTTCGAGAAGGCGCGGAGGGCGTAACGGATTGTGTGGAGTTCGAGTAGGTTGATATGCAGAGAGCGCTCGGTCTTTGTCCATGTTGCTTGTGTGCGCAGGTGACAGAGGTGCGCTCCCCATCCCGTGTTGGAGGCGTCCGTAGTCAGGACAACGTCGTGGCGGGGTGCCTGGAATGGTTTTCCCTGGTCCAGGTTTTCCCTGCTGCGCCACCAGCGGAGGCGCTTCGCATTCTGTTGTCGATGCAGATTCTTGCAGACATCGGCTGCTTTCACTGATTCCAGTTCCTTCTCAGGTGCCACTGAATGGTCCTCATGTGGAGCCTGGCATGTGGCAGCACTTGTGTAGTTGCTGACTTGTGGCCTAGAAGGTGTAGCATCGTCTTGGCTGCCACGCATTTGGCATTGGCAACTGATGTGGAGAGGGAGATGATGGCATCCGCTCTCGGGGCGGGAAGAAACGCCTTTGCCGTGGATGTATGGAGGGAGGCTCCGATGAACTCCAGGCTCTGTGTGGGATGTAGCTGGGACTTCTGGAAGTTGATGAGGAACCCCAGGTCTGAAAGTAGAGATACAGTGTCTTGCACTGCTCTGTGCATCTTGTCTTTCGAAGGAGCAGAGATGAGCCAGTCGTCGAGGTAGGGAAAGATGCAAATTCCCATCTTTCGCAGGTGTGCCACCGCCACGGCCATACACCTTGTGAAGACCCTTGGTGCTGGGGATAGTCCGAAGGGGAATACCCGGTACTGATAGTCTTGCTGGTTGCAGCTGAAACGCAGGAACCGTCTGTGCGAGGGGTGGATGGGGATGTGGGCATAGGTGTCTTGGAGGTCCAGCGAAGCCAGCCAGTGGTGTGGTTGTAGCAGCGATAGGATGGATCCCAGAGAATACATCCGGAAGCGTTCTTTGCGGATGAATTTGTTGAGGCCTCAGAGGTCGAGGATGGGGCAGAGGCCCCTGGACTTCTTGGGTATGAGAAAATATCTCGAGTAGAACCCATATCCCCGCTGAGCCAGGGGTACCTCCTCGATAGCGCGCGCTGCTAGGAGGGCTCGAATTTCTGCCTCCGTAGTGGCCAGGAGTTTGTCCGGTGTTTTGTTGGAGGGGCGTGAGCGCTGGGTTGGGGTTGTGAAGAAGCGCATCTTGTATCTTGAGCGTATGATCCTTAGAACCCAGGCGTCGGTTGTGACGTTCTCCTATGCTTTTATGAATGTCGAGAGGCGCCCTCCCACCTGAGGGTTCTTGGTTGGCGGAACATCAAAAGGAAGGTGTGCTCTTCCCCAAGGATGAGGAAGGTTGCTTTTGCTGTCTGCGGTCCTTCAGTCGTGGTTTCTTCTGGTATGATTGGTACTGGTACTGTTGTTGCTTGGGTGGATTGGACTGCCATTTCTGGTATGGCTGGAAGCGTTTGGAGGCCGCAAAAGCTCTGCGTTGGTAAGGACCTTGCTTGTTGCGGGAGTTAGGGTTGCGCTCCATGCCCTCCGAGGCTAGGGTCTTGAGAGTGGAGCAGCAATCTTTCATGTCGTCCACCATTTCCTTAACCTTCGTTCCGAAGAAGTTGTCCCCTGCGCATGGCGCGTCTGCCAGCTTCTCATGGGTGTCCTCCCGAAGGCCAGAAGCTCGTAGCCATGCCCAGCGTCTGGAGGCGATGCCATTGGCGGCTGTCCGGGCCGCCGAGTCGAAGGTGTCAAAGGCGGCACGGATGAGGTGTTTTCCGCATTCTTTGAGGTCATTAAGGATGGTCTAGAATGGTGCTTTTGTCTCGGTGCTGAGTCCCTCGATCGCTCCCTTGAGGTTGTCCAGCACTGTGTCCATGTATAATACCTGTTGGAATGCATGTGAGGCGATTTTTGCGCTCAGCATGGCTGCTTGGTAGGTCTTTTTACCAGAGTCGTCCAGCAACTTACAGTCCTTGCCCGGGGGGGGGGGGGGGGCATTGGCGTGTATGATAAGGAAGCTTATCAGGATCTAGGAGACAGGGATAAAGAGAAGGAATTCACCCTTATCAAAGGACCTATTTTACAAGGTCAGAGACTCAAAACTCCATTTACACCTAGAAAGCAGGCAATTCCTAGCTGCAATAGGTTGTAGAATGCCCCTAGAGGAGAAAAGGAGAGGGAACACAGCCCAGGGTAAGGAACCCTTACGTCACTGAATTCCCCAATTACTCAGCTGCCATGAGGCAGTTTGATCTCCAACACCTGAGAGGAGAAGGGGTGGGGCTGGAGCCTGAGAGGTTTAAGTCTAGGTCAGATTATCCAGAGAGAGAGAGGAGTAGGAATGCTTACTGGAAGAGAAATGGAGCTGGAACAGTAAGAACAGCAGGAACAAGGAACACAAGTTGGAGGACAGGACGAGGAAGCTCAGGAGAATGGTGGCCAGAGCATGAGCAAGGAGAAGCTGATACAAGCCTTGACCCAGGTATGAGCATTAGAAGCTTGTCTAATTTGGAGCACTACAGAGTTGCAAGAGACAGCTTTTGCCCTAACGGAAGGCAGTCAGCCAAGCCCTCTGAGCTAGAAACGAAGGTAGAGCCTATGCAACTGGGTGAACAGGACCTAGCTGTAGAAGAAGACTCATACATGGATTGCTCTTTATGCCAATCTTCAAATACAGAGGGTTTGGAAGGGAGTCAACCGTAAGGAAAACCTCCAGAGTCCGGTAACCCTGAGAGCCTGTAGATAACTTGTGAAGGTCCTGTATTAAAGGAGAAATACCTTTGCTGAGCAAGCTGAAGCTGTCTAATTAAAACTTGTTAAACAGCTGCTAGCCAGTGCAGTGCACAGCCTGAAGCCGTGCTGATGGTGAAAGTAAGAAAAGCTTTGATTTTGTTTTCACTATTCCTAAAAACCTTGCATAGAGAATTGCTTGCCTATGAAGAGTTTAACTTCTTGTTGAAAGTTTTTGTTAGGGAAATCAGAATCCTATATATGTGCCCTTTGTAATAATAATGCTTAGTTTAAGTCAGTGATGGCTAACCTTTTTGAGCCCGAGTGCCCAAACTGCCGCACAAAACCAAAGAATTTCCTCAAAGTGCCAGCACGTCATTTGCATAAGTGGTCTTATTTGCATAAATATTTGCATAATGTTACCATACACTAACTTTTAGTAAACATGTCTCTTAATGAGTGTATGGATAAAGAAAGACTAAAAGATTTCTACATTACTATAATCCAGTGCCACCCACCAGGCACATTAGGAACTACTACAAACGCTGCCCATTTAGAACCCATAGCAAACCCGCCGTATCCTGACAGCATTACCAGGACTCACAAAGCACCATACCCTACCTATCAAAAGGCAACACTGCAAATATTAAACCAATACATTTCAGTGAATACTGGGGAAAGAGAACAAGTGGCAACGTCAAATAGGAATTTCCTCTTGTACCAAACAAAGCGCAGATGTTAATGATGCACATTTCCCAGAGCTGACATATTCCAGTTAATAAATTCAAAATAAAGAGATATCTTTCTACCTTTTGTGCATTTTTTTTCAGTTGCAATTGGTCCAGCCATTTTCTTCTGGTTTCTTCATGTTTTCTGCTAACTCTCCATCGTCTGCTGTCCATTTGTCCTTTCTTCTCTCTTCTAGTTTTTTTTCCATTCTCTCTCTCTCTACATCTGCTTTAACATACTAATCTTTCTCCTTTTGCTCTTTCCTCATTCCTATTTCATCCACACAAATTTTACCCCTCCATCCTCAATCCCCAATTACTCTCCCAATACCTGGCCAATTGTAGATTTTTCATCCCTCCTACACAAAATATTTTTCCCCTCTCCATTTTACTCTCCCAGCCCCATCCCATTCTAATCCTCCCCCAACATCAGCTCCCTTCTAGTTCCAGTCTCACCCAGCATCCATTCCCTTCTTCAAGCCCCCCACTTCCCCTCAGCCCATTTCCATTCCAAGCCCCATCCCCAACAACTATTTGCAGTTCAAGCCCCCTTCCACTCAGCCCATTTCCAGTCCTAGCAACCCCCCCAACCCATTACCAGTCCTAGCCCCCCATAGCCCACTCCCAGTCCTAATCCCACCAGCCCATTTCCAGTCCTAACCTCCCCATCAGCCCACTCCCAGTCCTAATCCCCCATCACTCAATTTTTAGTTTAAGCCCCCCCAGCGCCTATCACCACTCATAACCCCCCAAGCGCCCATCACCACTCCTAACCCCCCAAGCCCCGCGCCCATCACCACTCCTAAACCCCCCGCCAGCCCAGTGCCCATCACCACTCCTAACCCCCCCCAGCCAGCCCAGTGTCCATCACCACTCCTAACCCCCCCAGCCCAGTGCCCATCACCACTCCTAACCCCCCACCCCAGCCCATCACTACTCCTAACACCCCCCAGCCCAGCCCAGCACTACTCCTAACCCCCCCAGCCAGCCCAGTGCCCATCACCACTCCTAACCCCCCCAGCCCAGCCCAGCCTATCACCACTCCTAACCCCCCCCAGCCCAGCCCAGCCCATCACCACTCCTAACCCCCCCTCCAGCCCATCACCACTCCTAACCCCCCCCCCAGCCCAGCCCAGCCCAGCCCATCACCACTCCTAACCCCCACCCCCCCAGCCCAGGCCAGCCCAGGGAAAATTTAAAAAAAAAGAAAACCTGTCTGCTGCCGCTGTCGGGGCCGCCGCGGCAGAATCGAGCGTGCCGCGGGGCCCCCCTGTACCCGGCAGATCCTGCCCTCCCCGTAGCAGCTCTCTCTTTGGAGCTGCAGTCAGACGCGCCGGCTTGCAGAGCGCGAGGGAAGAGTTCCCTCGCTGCTCTGTTAAGCCCGCGGGGGCTGATGGGAAGTTCCCATCAGCCCCCGCGGGCTTAACGGAGTCGCGAAAGGGAAACTCTTCCCTTCGCGCTCTGCAAGCCGGCGCGTCTGACTGTAGCTCCAAAGAGAGAGCTGCTACGGGGAGGGCAGGATCTGCCGGGTACAGGGGGGCCCCGCGGCACGCTCGATTCTGCCGCGGAGGCCCCGACAGCGGCAGCAGACAGGGTTTGTTTTTTTTTTCTTCGATTGCGGACCTTCCCGCGTGCCAGCTGCAAGGCCTTCGCGTGCCACAGCTGGCACGCGTGCCATAGGTTCGCCATCGCTGGTTTAAGTGCATATACAGGAGGCCTGCACAAGAGAAATTAGAATCCTATAGAAATCAGAATCCTATGTGTGTGCCCTTTGTACATTCTGGTGTGGGTATGGAAAAAGGAATGTGCTGTGTAAGCTAAACTGATTGTTCTACTCAAGGATGACTTGTATTTGCATTAGTTACTGATAAACTATAGTGGGCCCCCAGAAGATGGGTGGATGATGTATGAATATGTTTCTGATGTATAAAATACGGACAATCCCTCCACCCTTTGGAATAAACTTGCATACTTTCCTACTGTGTGGTCTGTGAGTTTTATTCCCCTGGATTCCAGCCAGCCGGAGCAGCACACCGCAGATGAGGGTTCAGGACTTCCCTGGCCTGGAGTGACCAACAAGAAACAGACCCTTTACATTTGGTGTCAGAAGTGGCGATACTCCCGTTGGCCAGGGATCCCTGTGCTTTGGTAGCACAGTTTAAATTAGAACTGGTATTCTCCCTTTGGTTGGGAGTGTCCCTATTGCTTTGGTAGCATGGTTAAATGGTAATTAAGACATTCCTGTTCCCTGGGTGGGAATCGGTGGGAAAGCTAAATTTTTTTTCTCTCTCATCTGCGGCTGCTGTGAGGGCTGTGTGTGTGTGTGAGTCTGGCTATACGCCCCTGCCGTATTTTGAAGCGATATAGCGCTCGTGATAGATACTGTGCAGAAAGCAAGTGGCCAGACGTGCGTTTGTTGTGAATTAATTAGAGGATGGGGGGGTCCCAAGGTGAGGGGGCCGCTCCAGAATCCGCGGGAGTGCATGTTCTGCTATATGTTGTGATAAGTTTTAAAACTGCAGCTAAAAAGCAGCCATTCTACATAAATTGTCAGTGTAAGTTACAGGAGTCTGTTAGCATGTTTATCTCTGTGCCTATACGACACCCCACCCCCCCCCCCACCCTCTCTAGAACTGATGACTCTGGAATGCAAGTGACAAGTGGTGTTTGTTTATTCTTCCACTGATTTGCTCTTCCCTCCCCCTCCCTTCCTGTTCTTTGTGTTCAAAGGTTACGGACAGGCAGACAAAACAGAAACTTAAAGTTAAACAGCATACTAAAACGTAAATTATTATTTGTTTGCAGAGTGTCTATTTATTGCCATATTGTAAGAAGACAAGCTAAATTGAAAGAAATTTACTTTTGTGCTTAACAACGGTATAACTGTCACTAAAATATGTAATAGGGTGTGTCTGTATTTAGACACCCATTGCTATAGCAATGTACTGAATAATGAAATACTAAAAGAGCTCTTAATCTGCTTCACAATATCCCTCTCAGAGTCTCATTGGCCAGGTTGGCTAAAGGTGAATTGGCCACAGGTAAAGGTGTAAATAACAGCTGGGGCTCGCTGGGATTTTCCCACAGTGGAGTGACTCCTGCTGAGTGGAGGTGCGAAGACGCGTCCTGTTGATTTTAACAGTCTCACCTCCTTCTCTGCGGAGAGGTCTCTTTACTAGCTGGTACTGGTCCTGGGTGACTAGAGATATTGTGAATCGGAATGTGACAGACAGTGAATTACAAAAGCAGGCACTGCAGCAACCAAGTGAATTTTGTGCACAGATCGAGGTAAGGAAAAGTGGGACTTTGGTTTCTACCTTGGTGGTTTGTACATTCTATTGGGAATTGAGACTGATTGTGTGTGAGTGAGATGTATAATGTAAATAATGGAGGTATCCGGGGAGTGGGGTGGGCTCCAAATACCCCGAGGGTCTAGTTCATTATGCAGGGCAAAATTTCTTAAGAAAGCACTTGTAAGCTTTGATTTGTCTCTTGTTTAAATAAGAACTGAAACAGAAGTTTCCCAAATAAGTAACTCCTTTGTGTCCTTCCCAACAAGCTGAAAAAAAAATATGTTTTGTTTACAGTAAATATTGTTTTTCTTTTACTTGCTGGTAGGTGCAGGATTTAAGGAATCTGAATAAGATTGTCCAGACCTAGCAACGGATACTTTCCTTTGAAAACCTTATTTCAAAAGAAACCCCTTGATTTGTATATTTATGCTTTTGGTTAAAAATATTGAGCTAAATTTTGCATGAACACAAATGGTTCAGTATTGTAGATTTGAGGTATATGTTTGAGCCTGCTCCCTAGGCACTATGTAGATGATCTTCTATGTTCAGGGCAGGAGAAACCAGTTGTGATAGAAGCCATTCACAATCTGCTGCATTTCTTGGGTAAGAAAGGTTTCAGGGTGTCCTGAAGAGAAAAAAAAAATGTATGTTGAGGTTGGGGCTATCCCTTCCCCCTACAGCACTAGAATCGAAACAATAAACTTAAAAAACAAACAGAGAACAAAGAAGAGAGAGGGAAGGGGAGCAGCGCCTCCTGTGGGCTACAGAAGGCGCAAATGGTTTTGGATTATAGTACAGCCCTTCTCTGGTCGTTTGTCAATGCATTTTGTAGCATGGCCATATTTACTAGCCAGGGGTTGAATTCCTTTCATCTTGAAGTGATATTATAAGTGAAGGAAAGTGAAACTAAAAAATAAATCCGGAGAGAATAAAGGGTATTGTGGAGTTACCTTTGCCTAAACTAAGAGAGCTGATATCCGTTTGGCTGGGTGTAAAAAGGCTGTAATGATGTCAGAAAGGTCTGGTGGAAACTGTTCTGTTTTTCTTTAACCTTCAAAGTAGGGGTTGGGAACCCTATCAGGACAATGGGGCATCCTGAGCCAGTAATTAAGACTGCAACTTGAAAAAAAAATGATTTGAATCCTGAGTGAATAAGAAGGTCATGTTATGTGTCTGGTCTTTGTGTATGCTATTGAGTAAACTTAAAGAGTTTAAAAAAACAATGATTTTTATATTTTGTGGCAAGCACCTCAGAGGTCATAATTATTGTTCATATATTATAGAAACACATAGAGTTGTAACTATAGGAATTTAATAGCAATCACAATTAGTGACAAGTCTCAAGCAACTTTTTATTTAGGACTTTTCTCTCTCTTGTTCAGCTATCTGCATTTGCCTGAAGGAATTTGGACTCAAGACAGACCTGCTGTTTACTTTGCTATTTGTGTTTGAGATAACATCAAGGTTGAACTGTTACTCTAGCATAATTTCATTGTTTCAGATCAGTTTGATACCAGTCTCAAGTATTATGTATAAGGTTTTAATTTAAATGTGACAAAGCATGATTCTGAATTCACCTTTTTGCAGTTTCATGTTATTTGAATGTCTGTTTCCTGAACTGTAAGATTTTAAGTTAATTACTTTGCATTGTTAAGCTCGGTGCTGATGACTGACAAACAGGACAGTAGCACCATGGGTGCTGGCTATCTTTCTGATTTGATGTGTTGGGGTCCAGAGAGAAAAAGCTTTTAACATTTCAGTTTTAGTAATACAGTATATTGTAGCACTATGACATACAAGTTTTCTTTAGTTTACACACTTGCACTTTATGTTACCAAAATACTTGTCGTAGCAGTACATTATGTAGAGGTTCAGTACATATAGAAATTATAGAATTTTGGAAAGAGGCTGATCTGCAATTGCTTTGTTCCCAAGCACATAGATCACATTTAGTGGAAAGATGGAGCTTAGTTACCAGGAAATATGAGAATATTTGTAAAGTTAGTAGACAAATAAAATAATAATATTAACTTGAGATGATTGGATAAACTAAATTTTACTTGTTAGCAACGATCTAGGAGAGGTTTAAAAAACAAAACAAAAAAATAAATATTAATAATAATAATAAAAGAGAGAGAGAGAGACAGAAGGTGAGGCTACAGCCTTGGAAAAGGCAATAAACGTGCTGCTCCGAGTGTGATGCCACCAGAATTCTGACTGCTTTAAGACTCCTCGAGGACCCACAAGGCCTGAAGAACATGAACCTTGCATATTTATGCCTCTGAAGAGACATGACTAGGCAGGGGGGAATAGGCCAAGAAGAACCCGAGGAAACATCGCCCTGAGGCTCAACCACAAATGCCTTGAACCTTCTTAGGCCTCTCATCTCAAAAGGATCTCTTAAACACCATGATTAGTGAGTAACTTCCACAGATCCTTGTGGGCACTGCGATTATAAGATCAGTCCTCAAATATTTTTAAGTTTCCACAACACTCTCACTGGGAACCGGGTATAAGATAGACTTTAGTCACACCTGAGAGATTATGTGGCTGTTCTGTTAGAAGCCATACTCCTTCCTATTGGGATTGATGTTATAAAATGCCGTGAAGCACTAGTCTATATTGTAAGGACTTTATGTATATTTTGTTTAGGCAGTTGCTAATTAGAATGAGCACTGTTTATGCTTATTGAAAAGGATCTACATTTACAAAAAATACTAAGTTTCTAACAATTGTTTGATGTTCTTAGCAGCCTTGCCAAATAAGGATACACTAGTATGGTATAAAAAAGACAGAAGGACCTATGCATGTAGTTTGATGGAATGATGTACGTGAAAAAAAAAGGTGGTGTTGAGAGGAGTGTGATGGAATATTCATGTTGGAAAAGAGAACTCAGATTAACATTATAAAATGGTGAGGGTAAATTAAAATGTGAAAGGATGTATCCGATGTATCCACCTAGAAAGAAAACTGACAATGAATACTCTACAATATTTGATTATGCCATCCGCATTAACTCCAATTTTGGAAGTCATCTAGCCCAGAGATATATCCAGTAATTGGAAATAGACACTTGGAGATAGGCTGAATGCACTTTTCATCCTAATGAGCTTTGGGGAGACCCACACTGGCCATGTGGTGCTTTTCAGATGCTTTTATCCCTTTTTGCCTCTATGTGTCCTGGCCCGACACATGAAGCTAAAGGAGGAAAGTTACTTACACAAATTTTTACAAATTGGTATAATTCTAAAAATTGTGGAACAATTGAGGAAGTGTGGGCATCTTGTCAAAATGTATTAGCTAAATTGAGTTGCTTAGGATTGGCTGTTGTATGCAAGCAGCAATCCACGAAGAGGGGAACCTCCGAAACCTTAAACTTTGTAAAGAAATTAAACTGTCTTGCTTTTGACTCTGTTCAAAAAAAAAAAAAAAAATTGCCCTAAGGGAGTAGACTGAACTTTTTCTCCCTCTGAACTGTTATATGGAAGACTGCTTATTTTTTATACTCCTGAGCCTCACATTTGATCTCTTGTATTTCCTAGCAGCAGAGGCATCTCTCTTCCCTCCACAGGTATGCTCAGCAGGTCCAGTCCTTTCTGCTGGATGACTCAGCTCTTTTCTTTCAATCCGGAGACTGGATTTTGGTAAAGACATACCACTAGCACACAGTACAAGCCCCTTTTCCAGTATGGGACCGTTCCAAGTTCTTCTGATAACACCGATTACGGTGAAGGTGGCGGCTAAAAGATCCTGAAGCCATTGCTCTCGCTGGAAACATTCTCCATATACAGATCAGGCTTCAGGACCAGGATGAGAAGTAGCTGACGCCGGGGCAGTCAAGGCCCTAGCAACTGGAGAGGAGAGGAGAAGACTCCTGAAGAAAAGCAGCTTTCGGCCTAGAGGTACCGAACCAACATATCCCTTCAAGGTTGGTGACCAGGTACAGGTCAGAGCACCTCAAAAGCACGGTACCTTAGACCCGCTCTACGGACCTCCAAACTACAGTGATCGCCATCACATGGACAGCCATCCTGTGTGACTCCTCCCCTTCGTGGATCCATGCGTCAAGAATCAAGCGTGTATCATCTCCACTGACATCTTCTGTTCCAGCCTCCTGACCATCACGCACAAGACTGTGTTGACTCCTCCTACCACTCATGTGGTGCCTCCTTCAGCCCATTTCGGGAACTGTTAATACGGCAATACTACTTGCCCAGACTACCTTACTTTTTGTGTGCGCAGATCGCTACAAACTGAAGCTTTTCTCTCAACATGTCTCATTACTGTACCTTCTAATCTGTGTGAAATGCAGAAGTTTACTGTACTTGACAATTTAAACTGCACCCAGCCCCATGTTTCTTTTTCTACCTTTTTGTATAACATTGGTGTTACTCGCCTCTCTTTGGGATATGACTAGGTCCCTTGCTCATTGTAAACTGTCTCTAGTTTTAATGCTACGGATTGTTTTATTGTTTCTGCTTTTAGCCTGCCTAATACTGCTCTATACTGTTCTTCAACTACAGGGAAGTTTCTCATGATTACTTTCTGATGTATTTTTCTTTGGGGTGGTCTCAAAGGACTGCTTATTGCCCTATTGAGCGGTTTTATAATTCTTGTTCTTTTTTGTTGTATATTCATTTGTTCTTGACTGTTGTTGAAAGGCCTTACAAAGCTCTACCACTTTTATGTATTCCTATACTCCTGCTTTTATGGTGGCTGATGTACCTGAGCTGCCACATACAGATGTTCCATTAATAATGTCTGTTTAGTTATTTTGTAGTAGATTGTTAGGCTGTTCTTATAGTGGGCCTATGCAGGCCCAAAGGGGGGATTATTAGGGAAATCAGAATCCTATATATGTGCCCTTTGTAATAATAATGCTTAGTTTAAGTGCATATACAGGAGGCCTGCACAAGAGAAATTAGAATCCTATGTGTGTGCCCTTTGTACATTCTGGTGTGGGTATGGAAAAAGGAATGTGCTGTGTAAGCTAAACTGATTGTTCTACTCAAGGATGATTTGTATTTGCATTAGTTACTGATAAACTATAGTGGGCCCCCAGAAGATGGGTGGATGACGTATGAATATGTTTCTGATGATGTATAAAATAGGGACAATCCCTCCACCCTTTGGAATAAACTTGCATACTTTCCTACTGTGTGGTCTGTGAGTTTTATTCCCCTGGATTCCAGCCAGCCGGAGCAGCACACCGCAGATGAGGGTTTGGGACTTCCCTGGCCTGGAGTGACCAACAAGAAACAGACCCTTTACAGTTTTCCTGTGCTTAAGGAGACAAACAGCCGGGAAGTGTTCTGGAATGAGAGAAAAGAAACCTGCTTTAGGAAAAGCTGTTTCTGTTTGTTTTAAACAGCACTGCTAGCCATATCTGATAGCATTGGCTGTTGAAAGGACTTTTCTTTATGCTGAAGAAAATTATAAGCTGTTTTGTTTTGAGTTCAGTTATATCCTGATGTATTTTTGAAAGAATCCTGGAGAAACAATCCAAAGGTGTTATTTTGTGAGCCTAGCGTTTTCCCCATAAATAAATTTCTGTCAAAGCCTTACCACTCAAAGCCAACTACAAATGTGTTTTTTTTTACCTGAAGCCAAGTACCTCCTGACTGAACTACCTTTCCCATGAGGCATTACAAGGCAGCCAGTCAGGTAAAGGCTAAATGGTGAATCTCTCCTATGACAAGCACGCCCCTCCATACTGTCTGTAAGGGGCTAAGGGCGTGACAAGTGTGTCCGTGTGCTTTTGTTGTGCTTCAGTGCAGATTCCACAACAATGGATTGGTGCGGGAGCTGAGTTTTGTCGAAGCCTGGAGTGGAGGCGACTTGGTATTTCGCCTCAAGTCTCCGAGAGGTCGTGGCACTGGATGCTGGGGTTTGCCAAAGCCTGGTGAGGTTTTCCAGGAGCAAGTGATGCACTGGGATGGAGATTATGGATCTGGGAGTGCTGAGGAATTTGAGGAGGCCAAGGACCTCATTTCTGGGGTCTGGCATGTCCGTGGGCGTGAGTACCAGCTGCGTTGATATCTTTTGGAAGAACTTGGGGTATGTGAGGTCCTCTGGTGGAGATGGCAGCAGAGATGGTGGTGTCGGGGTTGGTGGTGAGGAGAGCATGACCCTTTGATGGAGGAGCAGTGGGAGTGGCTTGAAGGAGATGGTCCCACCGCGTGTTCCTCATCACTGTCCATTAGCGGCTCTGGCGAAAAGCCCTGTAGCACCGGGTACCCCGGTGAAGGAGTCCGGGATTGCTGTAAAACCGACCTTGAAGAGGGCGAAGGATCTCACTTTGATGGGCTCGGGGAGCGGTTCCGTGCGGAGTGCTGACTGGAGTCCCGCTGCGTGATGAGCTTGGACAAGAGCTCGATAAGTGTGGCTTGCGTGTTCTTTGGCAGCTGGCTATCTCAAGATCTGTGCCAGGCATCTCCACCTCTTCTAGTGTTCTCCGAGGTTCTGGCGTGTTTCACTGGAGGGCTGAGCGTGCCCGAGCATGATCTTTGTGGGGAGACATCTCTGTGGCGTTTCCTGCTTCCCCTGTGGCTTCCCTGGTGGCTGTGGGAAGAGTAGGTGCTGTGCGATCTGCTGGCCCGGTTCCTCTGATGTGCTCTGTGTTGAGAGTTGGAGCGGGATTCCCTGCTGTGCTGCTCAGCGTGGTAGCTGTAATCCTCACTTTGATCTTCGGTGCGGTAGCTGCTGCGGTCTCCCCTGCGATCCTTGGAGCGTCTGGTGGTGCCGTGGTCTGCTTGTTGTACGGCGCGGGAGCTGGCACCATGCTGATCTCCATCGGGGCGGAAGTGACGTGCTCCGGCGTCAGAAGTGGGCAGAGCTTCATCGCGCCTGTGTTTCTTGGCACGGGAAGCTTGCCTGGGAGAGGGCCGAGGCTCAGAGGAGCGTCCGGCAGCAATGCAGGAGCCTGTTTTCGGTCGGGGAGACCCGGAGGAGTGCGGTGGAGTCGCTACAGCACGGGAGTGGGGATAAGCATCCAGGGAGGCCACGGAGGAGGAGGGAATCCAGGTGGCGGCTAAGATGACGGCAGCCATGCTGCTCACCTCTTTCTTGCTTGTACCGGCCTTGGCAGAGGAAGTTTTGTCCTTTCCTGGTGCCTTTTCCTTTCTGGTTTTCAGATTAATAGCCCTGCTGGTGGAACTTTCTGTTGAAGAGAGGAATTCCTTCAGAGAGTAGTTCCTTGCTTTCAGAGCTCTGGGGGACATGCTGGCACAGTGGGGGGGGGGGCGGCAGTCCTCCACGTGGTGGGCTTCCCCCAGGCAGCAGATGCAGGCATTGTGGGAGTCCTCGGAGTTCATCTTCCTTGAACATTTGGGGCACTTCTTGAATCCAGGTTTGGAGATTTTCTTCTCTTTGCTGGTTTTTTTCCATGTTTGAAGAATTGGATGCTGATTTTTTTCCATGTTTGAAGAATTAGAAGGAGAGCTGTGAATTCCGTCCTGCAGGCAGGTGGATGAAGAAAAAACTGAGCCAGGTAGGGGCAGGCCCAGGGGTGGGGGCACTAGAGTAAGCTCAGAAAGGCTTCGCCTTTCTGAGCTATAGGAGAGAACTCCGTTCTCGGCGCCGTCGAGTGAGGTAATCAAATTTGCAGATGACACAAAATTATTCGAAGTTGTTAAAACGCAAGAGGATTGTGAAAAATTGCAAGAGGACCTTGATTAATTGGAAGACTGGACGTTCAAATGCCAGATGAAATTTATTGTGGACAAGTGCAAAGTAATGCATCTAGGAAAGAACAACCCAAACTATGGTTACGAAATCCAAGATTCCACATTAGGAACCACCACCCAGGAAAAACATTTAGATGTCATCGTGGATAACATGTTGAAACCCTCCGCCCAGTGTGCAGTGGCAGCCTAAAAGGCAAATAGAATGCTAGGAATCATAAGGAAAGGAATGAAGAATAAAACAAAGGAAATTATAATGCCGCTCTATTGTTCCATGGTGCGACCGCACCTTGAATATTGTGTGCAATTCTGGTCGCTGTATCTTAAAAAGAATATAGCGGAATTAGAAAAGGTACAGAGAAGAGACACCGAAATGGTAAAGGAGATGGAAAGATACCTCTTTGAAGAGAGGCTTAAAAGATTAGGACTCTTTAACCTGGAAAAGAGACGGCTGAGGGGAGATATGATAGAGGTCTATAAATTAATAAATGGGGTGGAATGGGTAAATGTAGATCAATTATTTATGCCATCAAAAAGTAGAAAGACTAGGGTACATGCAATGAAGCTACAGTGTAACCTATTTAAGACTGTTGTTGCTGATGTTAAGTGCCATAGAGTCGGTGTCGACTCATGGCTACCTTCTGCAAAGTTGTCCTAAATTGTGTTCAGTCCTCCATCAGGTAGCTTATTGTTGAAAGAATGGCACCCATAGCTGCTGTTGTTGTATCGATCCATCTCATTGCTGGGCTCCCTCTTTTGCGTTGACCTTCTACCTTGCCAAGCACGGTAGAAGGTCTTTCTCTAATGATCTCTCTCTTCGCATGATGTGTCTAAAGAATGAAAGTCGAAGTCTTGTCATCTGAGATTCTAAAGAAAGCTTAGGTTTGATCTCTTCTAGTACTGGCTAGTTTGTTCTTTGGGCAGTCCATGGTAGGCACAGTTTTTGTCGCCAGCACCATAATTCAAAGGCATCCATTTTCTTCCTGTCTATCTTTTTCACTGTCCAACTTTCGCATCCATATGACGTTACTGAAAATCCCATGGCTTGGACAAGTCAAATCTTTGTATGGAGAGAGACATCTCTGCTCTTGAAAATCTTGTCTAGGTCCTTCATAGTCATCCTGCCAAGATCAATGCATTGTCAGATTTCTTGACTGCTTGTTGGTTCTTCATTGACAGTTGATCCAAATAGGATAAAGTTGTCCACTATTTCAATTTCTTCTCATCAACAATGAGCTTATTGATTTTGCCAGTTGTCAGGATCTTTGTCTTCTTAATGTTAAGGTGCAGGCCCATTTTAAGACTATGTTCCTTGATCTTGAGAAGCAAATGTTTCAGATTTATTTACATTCTCTTATATACCGCGCTATTCTGCATCAGTGCGGTTTACATTGAACAAACTGAAATTACATTGAACAGGGCATTATAACTTGGAGATAACTATTTTACAGGGAACATGGGCTATGGAGGGTTAAGTGGCTTGCCCAAGACCACAAGGAGCACCTGTGGGACTAGAAACCCCAGTCCTTCCGGCCCAAGGTTGCTGTCCTCTAGTGGGATTTGAACCCCCGACCTTCCGGCCTGAAGTACCTTGCCCCAACCACTAGGCCACTCCTCCACTCCTTTGTCTTCACTTTCAGCCAGTAAAGTGACATCATCAACATAGCGAAGGTTGGTGATGAGTCTTCCACCAATTTTCACACCTTGGTTGTCTTCATACAGTCCTGTTTCTCTGATGATTTGTTATGCATATAAATTAAATGGGTAGGGGGAAAGTATGCAGCCTTGTCGTACACCTTTGCTTATTTTAAACCATTCTGTTTCTCCTTGTTCCGTTCAAAGTGTTGCTTCTTGATCAATATAAAAGTTGTGCAAGAGAACTATCAGATATTCTGGTATACCCATGCTTCTTAATATGGCCCAGAGTTTCTCATGGTTTACACAGTCAAAAGCTTTGCTGTAGTCAATAAAACACATATAGATATCCTTTTGGTATTCTTTAGTCTGTTCAAGGATCCATTTCACATCCGCAATGATGTCTCTCATTCCTCCCCCTTTCCTGAACACTGCTTCAGGCAGTTCTCGTTCCACGTATGGTTGTAGTCTCTGCTGAATAATCTTCAGTAGAAGCTTGCTGGCATGTGGGATCAGAGTGATTGTGTGATAATTTCCACAGTCAGTTGGATCACCTTTCTTTAGTATTCGTATAAATGCAGATCTTTTCTAGTCAGTTGGCCATGATGTTGTCTTCAAATTTCCTGGCAAAGCCTTGTACGTATGGTAACAGCTACATCCGGTTGCTGTAATACTTCAATGGGAATGCCATCAATGCCAGGCGATTTGTTCTTTGATAAGGCTTTCAATGCTGCTTCAACTTCTTCTTTCATCACCAATGGTTCCTGATCATAAGGTACAGGTTGGCCCACTTGATCTTTATTGTATAATGACTCTGTATATTCTTTCTACCTTTTCTTGATCTTCTCAGCATCATTCAACATGGATCCTTGAGCATCTTGTAACATTCCAATTCAAGGCTGGAATTTTTTCTTTAACTCTCATAGCTTTAGAAAAGCCGATCTTGTTCTTCCTCTAATACGTAGCTTCTGCTTCTATTTCCTTGCATGCGTCATTGTAGTACTTCTCCTTGTCTTGCTGCACATTGGAAATCTCTGAGTTCTGCGATTGCCTCTCTTTCTCCTCTGGCTTTAGCTTCTCTGCATTTCTGGGCAATTTTCAGAGTTTCTACAGTCATCCATTTTGGCCATTTTTGCTTTTTTAACTTTTGTAGAGATTTCTCACTTTCTTTCAACAGAACTAACTTGATGTCATCCCATAATTCTGCTGGAGCCTTGTCATTTGTATCTAAAGCAGCAAATCGATTTTGCAGGCAGTCTTTAAATTCCAGTGGTATATTTAAGACTAATAAGAAAAAATATTTTTTTACTCAATGCATAATCAAACTCTGGAATTTGTTACCGAAAGATGTAGTAAAAGTTCTTAGTGTAGCTGGATTTAAAAAAGGTTTGGACAAGTTCCTGGAGGAAAGGTCCATAAACCTTTATTAAAGAGAACCCTGGAAATCCATTGCTTACCCCTGGACAAGCATTGTGGAACCTGTGTGCCTTTTTGGGAACCTACCAGGTACTTGTGACCTGGATTGGCCACTGTTGGAAACAGGATACTGGGCTTGATGGACCTTGGTCTGACCCAGTATGGCATATCTTATATTCTTATATTTTTATATGTATACATTATTTTTTGTATACGGTCAATTTTATCACATATTATGTATTTTTTTGTTGTTTTTAAGTATTTATTTTTTTAAAGTTATAATTCTCTTCTTTTGTTTATATGATTTGTAAACTCTTGATGCAGGCATGTTTTTTCCGAAACCCGACCATGTTGGGTCCTTTCAATAAATCTCTATGGCACTGCTTCACAAACAATGTGCCTTGGGAAAGTCCTTGGTGTGCCTTTGTGCTGACAGCCAGAGATGTGGCTAGGCAAGATGAAATTAGGCCTTGCCTTCTAATTTTCTTTCCTGGAGTCCCTCCAGTTCAGTCCAGATGTGTGGGTTATGCTCATCCACCAGCAGATGGAGACTGAGAACAGCAAGCTCAAACTTCTCACTTAAGTAGCCTGTGCTCCTCTGCAGAGTCAGCATGAACCTCATAAAGCAGCAGAACCAAGTCCCAGAATCCTAACATCTCCACCAGCCCTGCAACAAATTGTGAACCAGAATTACCATGTACACCTGGCCATTGAATATCTCAACATGCTTTGTTTTGTTTTTAATAGTGTCAAAGCAAGACACTCCATCCCCCTCCAAGGACTGTAACTTGCAACAGGGAGAGCAAACAGTGCAACAGTACAGTGGAACCTCCTTGAATCACATAGAGAAACGAAAGGGAAACCGCCATAACCAGATGGCCCGATGATTGCCTATTCCAGCAAACATATCTTTAGAACAGGCACAAGACCAGAAAGACAGAAGTCAAGTCCCGGGGAGAGTCCTGGACTGGACAGGATTGGAGGCACTCCAAGAAAGAAAATTAGCAGGTAAGCCCTAATTTCACCTCTCAGTTCATCCCTTTTGTCCAGTCCAGATGCATGGGACATAGCAAAACAGTACTATTGTGGGGTGGGTACTAAAACTCTGGCCTGCAAAACCCGAACCCTGAAATGCACATCCTGACGGGCCTGCACATCCAGCTGGTAATGACGCGAAAAGGAATGGAGCAATGCCTTGCAAACATTCTGGGGCAGAACAAGGCCAAACTTTGCCGAAGAGGCCGCTTGAGCTCCGGTAGAATGGGCTCACAGCCCCATCGGGACAACGCACCCCTTCAGCAAATACACGGATTCAATGGCACCCGAATCCAATAGGAAATAAATGCCTTGACCACTACCTCGCCTTTGCGAGACCCACCAAACATCACAAAGAGAAGCTCTAGGCGCCAAAATGCCTCTGTCACCTGCGAGTACCCCTTAAGCGCCAAGCAGACATCGAGTAAGCGCAGATCCCTAGACTCAGCCAATTCAAGGGGACCGGCAAGGGTTGGCAAGGTCACTGCCTGATTAAGGTGGAAAACTGAAACCACCTTCAGAAAAAAGGAAAGAACCAAAGGACCACTCTTTCCTTTGTTATCATCAAATAAGGCTCCCTGCATGAGAGAGCCTGTAGATCTGAAATGCGACATGCTAAGCAAATGGTCACCAGAAACACCACCTTCAGTGTGAAATCCTTCAAGGAGGCTCTCGAAAGAGGCTCAAACAGGGCCCCCGCAAGTGCGGAGAGAGCCAAGTTAAGGTCCCAGGATGGAACCGGGGGAACAACAGGGCGGTCTCACGTGCTTGACCCCTCAAAGAAAACAGACCATGTCCCAGTGAGAGGCTGCATCTGTACCTTCAAGGAGTTTAAGGTCAAACCCTTATCTAAACCATCCTGTAGGAAAGCCAAAATATCCAGGAGAGAGGTCCCTAGGGGCCGCACATCTCTCTCTTGGCACTAAACCTCAAAAAAGTACCAAACCCGCACATAGCAACCACCTTAGGGAATATGCTCGGTGCCTCAAACGTGCCCTCTCAAAAGCCAAGCCGTAAGCAAGAACTGATCCATGTCCATCAACCGGACAGGACCCTGCATCAGAAGCTCTGCTTCCTGAAAAAGGGGGAGAGACTCTGTCACCTGGAGCCGCACCAGGTCTGCATACCATGGCCACCAGGACCAATCCAGGGCACCAATACCATGTGCCCCATGTGGGCCTCAACTCTCTGCAGGATGCACCTGATTAGCAGCCATGGAGGGAACATGCAGAGAAGCCTGCAAGGGGGCCAGGGTTGGACCAGCGCATTGCGTCCCATGCACTCCTTGCGCTGAAGAACCTGGGAGCCCTGGCATTCGGCAATGTTGCTATCAAGTCCATCATGGGAACACCCCAGTGTGCCACAATCAGCTGGAATGAAGTCTTGGACAGGGACCACTCCCCCGGGACTATGAGATTATGGCTCAGGTAATCCACCTACACATTTTCTTTCCTAGCCACATGGGCCGCCGATAGTGAAAGCAGATGGGCTTCCACCCACCGCAGGAGTGAAATCGTCTCTTCTGCCACCAGCGAACTCCAAGTGCCATTCTGCCACTTGATGTAAGCCATAGTTGTGGCATTGTCCATCAGTACTCTCACAGCCCACTGCTGAACCATGGGAAGAAAAAATTACAGGGCAAGACACACTGCCCTGGTCTCCAGGCGACTGATGGACTATCAGCTCTCCTCCACAGACCATTGCCTCTGGGCCACGCAGCCCTGACAATGAGTCCCTCAACTGACAAAGTTGGCATCCATTGTCATCACCACCCAGTCCAGGGTCTCGAAGGGCATTCTGGACACAAGGTTTGCTGAGTTTGAGCTACCAGTCCAAACTCGCCGAAGCCTGTTCCGGGAGAGTGAGGCGAACATCCACTGACTGCACCTGCAGGGACCACTGTGCTAAAAGCGGCGCTTGGCGGGGCCATATGTGGAGTTGAGCCCAAGGCACTAACTCCAAGAAGGCTGCCATCGAGTTGAGCATCTGAAGATAGTCCCAAACTATCTTGAACGGGGAATCGCCTGCAACCTCTGTACCTGCCCCTGCAGCTTTATTATCCTGCCCTCCAGCAGAAAAACCATCAATCGCTGCATGTCGATGTGGACTCCCAGGTACTCCAAGGACTGCATTGGGGACAGATGACTCTTGGCGAAATTCACAACCCAGCCAAATTCCTGCAGCTGCTGTATCACGCAGGCCGTTGTCTCCCCACTCTCCTGCACGAATTTCGCCTGAATGAACCAGTGATCCAGATACAGGTATACCAGGATATCCTGCTTCCGCAGGGCTGCTGCTACTACTACCATCACATTGGTGAACACTCGAGGGGCGATGGCCAGCCCAAAGGGAAGAACCTGAAACTGAAAATGCCCCTGTGTCGCTGTAAATGTATTTATTTATTTATTTATCTGCATTTATATCCCGCTTTTCACCGGGTCAAAGCGGTTGGGGGATACATTTAACACGAGGGATATGAGACACATACACTAATACTTACAGGGAACATGGGCAATGGAGGGTTAAGTGGCTTGCCCAAGACCACAAGGAGCACCTGTGGGACTAGAAACCCCAGTCCTTCTGGCCCAAGGTTGCTGTCCTCTAGTGGGATTTGAACCACCAACCTTCCGGCCTGTGGTACCTTGCCTCCTCCCACTAGGCCACTCCTCCCATTTGTAAAATGCAAAAACCGTCGATGCACCAAGCAAATGGAAATATGCAGGTATGCCTCGGACAGATCCAGGGATGTCAAGAACTCCCCTTATCAGACGGCCACAATGATGAACCACAGGGTCTCCATGCGAAAGCGTAGGACCTGGAGGGCCCTGTTTACCCCTTCAAATCCAGAATGGGATGTCAAGAACCTTCCTTCTTGGGTACCAAAAAGTATTCCACTCCTGGCTTCTCTATCCTCCCTAACCTAGATATGAGCGTTTGACTTTCCTATCTAATTACTGACATTCTTTTCTCCTTTCCACTTTCTGTATTTTTTTTGTACTGTACACTGCCCTGATGTCTTGATGAAGGGCAGTATATCAAGCCAAATAAAACATAAATGGAGTCTTCCACTCTTCCAGGAGAACAGGCACAACAGCTTCGAGCTGCAGAAGATGTTCAAATGTCTCCCAGACCACTAAAGCCTTGGCGGGGCTCAACAAGGAGACACCAGGAAGGCGTCTGTGAGGGGCCTGGCAAACCTGAGGACATAGCCCTTGTGGATGGCCTCCTAGACCCAGGCATCCATTGTAAGCTGGGCCCAGGCAGGGTAAAATCGACTTAGGTGACCACCTATCGACTGCGCCTCCACAGAGGCCCCCAAACCTTCAGTGAGAGGACTTAGTGGCTCTGGAACCTCTTGCAGTCCCACCTCTGCTACCCTGACTGCCTCCATGAAAGGGGAGCCCTTGGGGAGAAATCAGGACCTCTGAGGATCACCCCTCGGGCTGGACAGAACTTCCATACCTGCTGTCCCAGCTCCTGGAAGAGGACTCACAGCCCACTGCGTTGGGCTTTTCTTCTGAGAGTTGAGGGACCTTAGTGTCCCCCACGTCTTTCACCAACTTTTCCAAATCCTCCCCAAATAGCAGTCTCCCTGAGAAAAGGAGCTTGCTTGACCTGTCTTGGAGGCCAAATCCACCAACTAATTCCATAGCTACAAGAACTGCCTAGCAGCTACCACAGTCGCCACAGACTTGGCTGAGGCCCTAATTAACTTGTACAGATCAGCCAGAAAGGCAGACCCAGACTCCAACTTGGCTGCATCCTCTTGGGCGGACGCCTCAGCCAGTGGCCACCTCAGCCACCGCAAATAGGCCCATGCCACATAGGAGCCAAGGCAGAAACCTAAAAGGCCTGCTTAAGCAGCACCTCCATACACCAATCCTGCGGGTCCTTCAAGGCCATCCCCCCCCTACTGGAATGGTAGGCTTCCTCGTGACTGCCACCACCTGTGCATCCACCCGGGGAAGGTGTAAGCACTCCCTCTCCTCCAGAGGGATGGGGTAAAGCCTGCCCATGCTTCTACCAACAAGCAGGCCTGCATCAGGGGCCTTCCACTCCTCGTCAACCATGGCCTTCGCCACCCGATGAACAGGAAAAGAGTGAGGGGGTTTCTGGATATCCTCAAGGAGTGGATCCTCTGCCTGCTTTGTGGGGTCCAGCAGTGGATTGTTCACAATCTGTAGGGCTGCCAGGTCTTCACTATCAGGAAGGGGTGCACATTCCTATGAAAAATCCAAATCGCCAAGGAATCTTCCCCAGCAGGGAACTCCCCCTTCTCAGGGTCCAGATCCTCCAAAAAGTCAGAAGGACCCTCCAGAGCCCCAAAGTACCCCATCATGGCCCCATCCTCAAAATCCAGCAATCTCTCTCAGTGCGGGCGCTTCCCCATTGCCGGGACTGTCAGTCCCCTCTGGTAGGAGGGAGACCCGTCCCCAAGCCTCTGTTGCATTAAAAAGGCCTGATGCAGCAGTAAAACAAATTCGAGGGGAAAGGGGATTTGCCCCCGCTGTTCAAAACCTCTCCGACTGTCCCAAATATGGGGCCACCGGTTGTAAAAACAGAGCTTCCCTACACTCCAAGGCAGTAGAGGAGGCAGCAGTCAAAATGGCGGCCTTCCCACCAAAACTATGCGTGCCCTGACCTCCCCTGAAGGGCGCTCGCAACCAGAAAGCCCTCCCGCAGCTGCCTCTGATGCAGCTGGACTTCCAGCCATGATCTCTGCGGCAGCCACACTCTTACACAGGCATGGCAAAGTCCAACCATGGAGAGCAGGCTCTGGTGGCTGCCACATGCTGCACAACGGCCCCTCTCTGGATCAGCTATGTGTACGTCACATGGGAAAAAAACTTCAACCTGACTCACCGGCTCCTGGTGGTCCCGCTGTGCCTCTCCCTGATGCTACCTGCTGATCGTCTTTTTATAAGTCTGACTCAATGCAGAAGCAGGAAGACTCAACCCCCAGCTCCCTCCCCAGAGTTGGGAAGGAGGAGAAGGGGAACAGCTGCCTCCTATCCGCCCGGAGGGTCCTGAGTAGCAGCAGGAGAGGCTGGGGGAGAAACCTGGTGCCACCAGGGTTCTGCACCCCAAAACTGCAGCTCAGCACTCTAAGGAAAAGAAAATAACAAACGGCCATCACTGTCTTATGCTCATCCATCTGCTGGAGACTGAAAAATACTGGTTCTGCAATGGAGCACAGGCTACTTGAGAGGTTTGCGCTTGTTGTTCTCAGTCTCCATCTGCTGGTGGATGACATTAACCCACACAACTGGACTGGCGAAATGGAATAGCTTATGAGGCACTTACCCCATCTCAGTTGGACAGGCCTCCAAAAATAGCTATCTGCTTCCTGCTCCATTCCCTTTCTTTTCTGTCTTAGATGTACAAAAATAACTTTTATTTTCAGGTTAGCAATCATAATGTGTGCTCTAGTAGCTGTAAGCTCCCTCAAGTAAACTGGAACCTCTTTCCTGTACAGAATTTACATGCTGGGAATACAGTCAAACCTCGGTTTTCATTTGCCCCGGTTTTCATACGCTTCGGTTTTCAACGTCTTTTCTGACTGAGATTTTGTCCCGGTTTTCATGCATTGCTTCGGTTTTCAACGTCTTTTGACTGAGATTTTGTCCCGGTAGCAGGGAAGAAAAGCTGTCAACGTAAGCAGGAGATGTTGCATGAATGTGGGAGGCAGTTCTTTCTCTTGCAGGGTACGTCTGAAGCTATATCATTAAGATTTTCTGCCATTCTGAAGCATTGAGCAGATAATGTAAAGGTATTTTAATGGACTGAATTCAATGTGATTCCGAAGAGAGCTGGGCACAGCAGCTTGTCAGGGGTGGCTAAGGCCAGATGTTAACAAACTGTACTGTACAGTACTGTACTTAGCTTGCTTTCAGTGATGTTAAATGTTCATTTATCCATTTCATTAGTCATTTATATTTATTTCTCATTGTTTTCTGTATGTAAAAATATAGTTATTCTCTATAAAATGTATTTTTTGTGAATATTTTTGGGTGTCTGGAACGGATTAATTGGATTTACATTATTTCTTATGGGAAATATTGCTTCAGTTTTCATACGTTTCGGTTTTAGTCAGACTTTTTCGAACGGATTAATCATGAAAACCGAGGTTTGACTGTAGTTTGATTATGTTGGCTAATCTGATTTTACTCTGGAGTATAACTAATTGTCTTGTAGGTAGGACATACCTACCAGTTCTGAGGATTTTGTATTGAAGATGAAATTAGACTTACCTGCTAATTGTGGTTCCTGGAGTGGAACCCGTCTAGTCCCGGAACCTCTGGGTTGCCCATCTTATCTAGCAGCTTGGAGACTGAGAAACTCCCACTTTTGTGACATCATGAGTATATCTCTCCGGTGTCCGCCTCCAATCATCAGTAACCTATTGACAAAGCAGACTCACCAGAGAAACAAGTAAATATACCCCTCAACATACTATTAAACCTACTACATCTTATGGTCAAATAGACAAAACTATCAGGAACTAAGAAATAGCCCTGTCATCTCTGTGACTACCAACTCCTGAACAGATCAGGATCTTATCAGAAAGAAGGAAAGGAGAGAAAGAAACCCCCAGAAAGAAAGGCCTCTGAACCCCCATCCCCTTTTACTCATGCAAGTAGTTAGTTGTGTTTTTTTTTTGTTTAAACGAAACTGAAGCAAGAAAAAAGACCAAAGCACAAGTCTTACCCGTAATCCTCGGAGACACTTCAGGCTTCTGTGTGCATGCACATCCGGGGAGGGATCCGGGACTAGACGGGTTCCACTCCAGGAACCACAATTAGCAGGTAAGTCTAATTTCATCTTCCTGATCGTGTCCCCCGTCTAGTCCCGGAACCTCTGGGTTAGTACCAGAGCAGTAAAAACCAATCAATCACGGGAGGGACCCGGCAAACCAGCCTGAAGAACCGCCCTTCCAAAGGAGGACTCCTCCACCCTCTGCACATCCAGACGATAGTGTTGGACAAAGGAATTCAAAGACGATCACGTAGCCGCCTTACATATGTCAACCGGCGACACCAAGCGATGTTCCGCCCATGAAGCAGCTTGCGCCCTAGTGGAGTGAGCCCTTAGTCCCTCCGGCACTACTCTACCTTTCAGTACATACGCTGAAGCAATCGCCTCCTTGATCCATCGGGAAATGGTAGCCTTGGACGCCGCATCTCCCTTCTTCGGGCCCCCAAACAGCACAAAAAGCCTGTCTGACTTCCGGAAAGACTCCGTGCGCCTTAGATACTTCTTCAAGGCTCTACGAACATCCAACAGATGTAGGTTCCTCGATGAAGAGTCGGGGCCAGCCTTAGAAAAAACTGGCAAAACGATTTCCTGGTGCAGATGAAATGCCGAAACTACTTTCGGGAGGAAAGCCGGGACCGGGCGCAAGACCACCTTAGTAGCAAAAAAGGAAAGGTAGGGCTCCCTACAGGAGAGCGCCTGCAGCTCGGACACCCTACGCGCCGAACATATGGCCACCAAGAACACCATCTTCAGAGTAAGATCTTTAATAGATGTGTTCGCTAATGGCTCGAAAGGGACCCGCTCTAAAGCATCCAGAACGAAAGGCAGATGCCACTTAGGAAAAACATTCTTTGAAGGAGGTCTAACCAGAGCAACCGCCCGGAAAAAACGCTTCACATCCCGGTGCGACATAAGGGACTGACCATTGACCAGGCCCCTGAAACAGGACAAAGCCGCCACCTGGACCCGCAACGAGGCCGCCGCCAGACCCTTGTCAAATTCATCCTGCAAAAACTCCAAAATCTGAGGAACAGAAACTTTCAAGGGCACGCACTTTCTGTCCCCACACCACGCCTCGAAAATTCGCCAGACGCGAATGTACGCCAGAGACGTAGAACGCTTCCTGGACCTCAATAATGTAGAAACAACCGCCGCCGAGTACCCCCTGGACGTCAACCGAGCCCTTTCAAGAGCCAAGCCGTAAGCGAGAATCGATCCACGTACGGCATGAGAAGAGGCCCCTGAGAGAAAAGGTCCTCCCGGCAAGGGAGACGCCAGGGCTTCGCCGCCAACAATCTCATCAGGTCCCGTACCAAGGACGCCTCGGCCAATCCGGCGCTATCAAAATCACGGAACCCTTGAATTTTTCTATCCTTTGAAGAACCCTTCCGATCAAGACCCAAGGGGGGAAGACATACAGCAGTTGTCCCTCCGGCCAAACCTGGAGCAGAGCATCCAGACCTTCCGACATCCTTTCCCGGCGCCTGCTGAAGAAGCGACTTGCCTTTGCGGACGCGAAGGTCGCCATGAGATCCATGACCGGGGAGCCCCATCGTCGAGCTATCATGTTGAAGACCTCGGGATGAAGGACCCATTCCCCCGGATCCACGCTCACCCGACTGAGGAAATCGGCTTTCACATTGTCCACCCCTGCAATATGTGCCGCCGACAAGTCGGAGAGATTCATTTCTGCCCAGACACACAGGGCTGCGGCTTCGGACTCTAATGCGACACTGCTGGTGCCGCCCTGCTTGTTGATATAGGCCACCGCTGTCGCGTTGTCGGACAACACCCGGACCTCCTTTCCGGCAATCAAGAGACGAAACCCCTGCAGGGCCAGACTCGCCGCCCTCAGCTCGAGGCGGTTGATCGGCCACGTTGCTTCCTGGGGATTCCACCAACCTTGAATGAAACTGCCCTGACAATGAGCGCCCCAGCCTAACAGACTGGCATCCGTCATTACCGCCACCCAGTTCGGCACCACCAGGGACTTTCCCCGCTCCAATGACTCGGGAAGCAGCCACCAGAGCAGATCCTGAAGGACCTCCGCCGGGCAAACTAGTCTCCGGGACAGAGGATCCCGCTGATGCGACCACCGACGTAGCAATGCTCGCTGCAATGGTCTCATATGAGCTCGAGCCCACGGCACCGTCTCGATGGACGCCGCCATGGTGCCCAACACTTGTAGGTAATGCCAAGCCAAGGGAGCCCTGCGCTGCCGGAACCTCTCCACCAGAGCGCGTAGGTGCTGAGCTCTTTGCGCTGTGAGGAACACTCTGCCTAACTGGGTGTCGAAACGCGCTCTGAGATATTCCAAGTTCTGAGAAGGGCGCAAGTGACTCTTCGCCACATTGACTATCCACCCCAGACTTTCCAGGAATGAGACTACCCTGGCTGTCGCTTTCTCGCTCTCGGCGTGAGATTTCGCCCGGATCAGCCAGTCGTCTAGGTAAGGGTGAATGAGGATGCCCTCCTTGCGCAGAGCCGCCGCCACCACTACCATGACTTTGGTGAAAACCCTCGGAGCCGTGGCAAGCCCGAAGGGCAATGCTTGAAATTGATAATGACCGAACGGAACTGCAAACCGGAGGAATTGGTAATGATCCGGTCTGATGGGAATATGCAGATAAGCCTCCGAGAGGTCCAGCGACGTGAGGAACTCTCCACGCTGAACCGCCACAATGACGGATCGCAGGGTTTCCATGTGAAAATGAGACACCCGAAGACAGCGGTTGACACCTTTGAGATCTAGAATGGGACGCACTCCCCCGTCCTTTTTCGGAACCACGAAATAGATGGAGTAACGACTGCATCCGCACTGGTCTGAAGGTACTGGGACGATGGCCCGGAGGTCGAGTAACTTTTGTACCGTCTCCTGAAGCGCCACGCGTTTCGCCACGGACCGACCTGGAGACTGAACAAAAGCGTCCCGCACCGGACGGAGGAACTCCAGGGCATAGCCCTCTCGAATGACCTCCAGGACCCACTGATCCGAAGTGATTTGGGCCCAGGCAGGATAAAATTCCTGCAAACGCCCCCCCACAGGGATGAGGGGAGTCTGGGCCCTCCTCGCTTCATTGCTGCTTCTTGAAGGTATTCGAGGTAGAAGAAGAGGCACCGAACCCCCTTCCTGCTCCTCGAAACCCACGAAATCCCCGTGTCCTGTTGGGGAAACGGCCTCGCTGACTCGAAAAAAATCTTTGGGAGCGAAAACGGCGAGAATCGCGCAATTGCCCCCGACCCCCCGGTGCCCCACGGGTCACCTTAGGCTTATCCTCCGGTAACCGTCCACCTTTGGACTCACCGAGGTCCTTAACCAGCTTCTCCAAGTCCTCACCGAAAAGTAGACGACCCTTAAAGGGAAGTTTACTTAATCTAGCTTTGGAGGAGTTATCCGCCGACCAATTTAGGAGCCACAAATAGCGGCGCGCTGCGACAGATGAGGCCATACTTTTGGAAAGACCGCGCATGAGATCATACTGAACATCTGCCAAGTAGGCTGCCCCAGACTCCAGACGGGCAGCCTCCTCTGCCAACGCACTGGGTTGACCCTCCTGCACCCGCTGGGACCACCGCAGGCAGGCTCTAGCCACCCACGCGCCACAAATAGCCGCCTGGAGCGAAATGGCATTGACCTCGAAAACCTGCCGCAATAAAGCATCCAACTTCCTATCTTGCCCATCTTTAAGGGCTGCACTGCCTTCTACGGGAATGGTCGTTTTCTTGGTTACCGCCGAGACGGCCGCATCCACCTTAGGTAATTTAAATACCTCTCTATCCTGATCTAACAATGGATACAAACGCCCCATAACTCGGGAGCCTTTTAGCGGTGCCTCTGGGAGATTCCACTCCTCCTGAATCATCTCCTGGAAGACTCTGTGTACTGGGAACGCTCGTTGAGTCTTCCGAAACACCTGCAACAAAGGATCTTCCAAGGACTCATCTGCTGAGGTCCCTGGGACCGGCATATTGAGCGCTTTAAGCGTCTCTACAATGAGGGCTGGAAGCTCATCCCTCCGGAAGACCCTCACAATCCGGGACTGGTCCGCCCTCTCCGAGATCTCTCCTTCCTCTAGCTCCTCATCCAACTGTAGACTCTGCGACTCCTCATCCGAAAGAGGGTCCTCTGAAGCCCCCGACTGCACACACAGCTCACCTTCTCCACAAGGTTTCTTACCCCCTACCGGAGCGCAGTCCTCCCGAGGAGAAGGAGGGCGCTTACGTGCGCCGCCCTTTGGCGGCTGCTGCTGCAGAGAGCCTCCAAAGACTGATTGTTGAAGGAGAGCTACAAACTGCTGAGAAAAAATAGAGGACAGCTCTACAGGCAACGCCGGCAAAGAGGAGGGAGTGGATGAGCTGGTGGAAGGGCCTGCAACTGACTCTAATTGGGAAACTTCCTGCCCCACTGAGGGGGAAACGTCAGAAGCTGATGCCGGGACAGACTCCTGCTGCACCTGTTCCGAAGACGGCTCCCCGGAGTCACCCATACAAGACTTGCAGACTCCAGTAGATGTCTTCCGCGTCCCACACACTAAGCACAGGGACTTGGAAGGCATGACGGTAAGGACACTGACAAAGAGACTGCCTAGAACAGAAACTCAAATTCAGAAAGGCAGAGATCTCCCAAACGGGCTGCCAGAAGCTAATCAGCCGTACACTCCCCCTTAAAGCTGACCTACATGGGAAGCAGAGAGAAAGCAATAGCCCCCTTTAATGTTTGGTATCTGTTACTTTTTTTTTTTTAATGCGAGGAGAATCGCTGAGGCATTTAACCGCCTGCTGAAGTCCACGAAATACCCGTGCTGTAGGCCTGAAGGGTCGGCACGCCGATGCCACGCGGCAGGGCCGATCAGTGCAAAAGCGCGCGAAAACGCGCTGAGGGGAAGCAAACCCGCTGCCCGATGCAACACTTACCTCTGGCCTGCAAACACGAGGAGGAAGTGCGCAGAAAGGAAGGCTGTGGCCACCGACACCGGGAGCGCTCGAGACGCCGCAGGCCCGAGAGACACCCCCGATGCTGGAAATCAAGCCGCCGGCCGCGTGCACCGGAGAGAGCCGCCAGACGCACGAGCAGGCAAGACTTCTGTGTGGCGTCGGCTCAACTCCGTGCGCAGCAGTTCGTGAAGCAGCGACTAGGCAGCTGCTGCAGACAGACCGTGCCCTCTCACAGCCGGTGTCTGAATGGGCCGGAACCCCCCACTCTCCAAAGCAATCAGCAGGGAGATAGAAAAGAGAAGAGGGGTAGGGAGGGACGAGTAGAGAGAGCCAGAAAGAAAGAAGCTGACCTGTGCTGAGAAAGAAAGCCACAGATCTGAGGCAAAGGGAGACCCTGGAACTAAACTACTCCCACTAAATCAAATAACTAGACCAAATTCTCAAATTGTTTCTCTAGTGAGCCCGGACCCCCGGGCTCCCATGTATCCAGCTGCTTGGAGACTGAGGTAACTGATGATTGGAGGCGGACACCGGAGAGATATACTCATGATGTCACAAAAGTGGGAGTTTCTCAGTCTCCAAGCTGCTAGATAAGATGGGCAACCCAGAGGTTCCGGGACTAGACAGGGGACACGATATGGAACCCAAAAATATTTTGTAGTAGAAAAATTGAAAGAATGTGATTTTAGGTATAATTTGAGAGTAGGTTATTATAATTTTTCATGGACAGAGTCCACTGGACTCCCCTCACCCTCTCAACCAAATTGTACTGATTGCTTATTACTAGCACTCTCCCCTCCAATTGGCAGGACAGCAGCACTTCTTAAGGGGTAATTAGTATTTGACATATCATGACAATAATGAACTTCACTCCTGTGGAGGAGTCTTACCTGTGTGTCTCCTCTGCTGGCTTCAGTCTGGTGTCTGAATGCATGGAGCCCTGCCATCTTACATGACCTGCTGGCCTCATATGTTCAGAAGTGAGATTGAATCCGACAAAATGAGGGACTCACAGGTTAAAAATTCTTTTTTTTTTGCTGGTGGGAGGGACCAAGCAGTGAAACCACCTTAATTTTACATATATTTAAAAGCGTGACGTCCAAATATGCGTTTTTCTTGGATGTTTTCTGAAAGGGATGTGTTGAGATGGTTATAATTGAATTTGATAATCAAAATCTTAGGGAGGGTGCTAGGGGGTCTAAACGCTAATTTCAAGGGAGTGCAAGTCTGAAGGCTTGCCTAGGGTACCCAATACCCTTGCATTGGCCCTGCATGCAAAATCTGATTTGTGTGTCCGAGGACTGAACAAACTCTACAGGAAGCCACAAAATAAAAAAGGTTAAGAAACACTGCTTTGAGAGAAGAACATCTATGCATCTACTGCTGTAGTTTTTCTCCGGTTTATGTTTTTTGCCTATTTGGACTGACCTATGACAGAGATTCCCTTCTCTTCCTTGTTCCAATACTTCTTCACAGATGAAGGACCAAGAGCAGGATCTCAGAAAACATCCACAAACAGGAACAGAAGTGAGGTGGATCCTGAACGATTTTCAGAAGACTGTTTGCAAGGAGCTAAACTAAAAGTAGTCAAAGCGATAGCGCCAAATGGGATATATCCGAGAGTATTAAAGAAACGTAGGGAAGTTCTAGTGACTCCAATGTCTGACCTTTTCAATGGTTCTTTAGAGTCAGGAGTGGTCTCAGAGGACTGGAGAAGGGCACATGTGGTCCTTCTACACAAAAGCGGATGAGGTTTGTTTATGTATTTATTTAAACTTATTTTTATACCGCCTTTCTACTATTCCAAGCAGTTTACAGTTTAACAACAGATTAACATGACCAAAAAGGTACGATGTTTTAAGAGAACTGAAACAGTATAACAAGATAACAATATAACTGCATAACATTGGTATATTTAACTATGAACTGCAGGCTAGTTAGTCAGACTTCTGTGGTGAGTAAATTAATGGAAACTATGCTAAAAGAGAAGATAGTCAGTTTTCTGGAGTCCAATGGATTGCAGGATCCAAGGCAGCATGGGTATACTAGAGGCAGGTCATGTCAGACAAATCTAATTCATTTTTTGACTGGGTGACCAGAGAGTTGGACTGGGATTTCAATAAAGCCTTTGGCACTGTTGTGTACAGGTGACTTATAAGTAAATTGAGTGCCCTAGGGATGGATCCTAAAGTAAGTGACTGGGTTAGAAATTGGTTGAATGGGAGGCAACAAAAGGGTACAGGTAAATGGAGCTCACTCTGAGAAGGATGTTACCAGTGGTATTCCACAGATATCTGTTATTGTTCTGATTGTTTCTAAAATGTTTCTAAGTGATACTGCAGAAGGGCTGCTGGGTAAGGTTTGTCTCTTTGCGGATAATACCAAAATCTGCAATAGAGTAGACACACAGGAAGGCATAGATAACACGAGGAGGGATTTAGGGAAGCTTGAAGAATGGTCATGAATTTGGCAGCTGAGATTTCATGCTAAAAAATGCAGAGTTATGCATTTAGGCTGCAAAACTCCAAAGCAGCAGTATAGCATAGGGATGAAGTACTTCTATCATCGACTCCTGCTCTCCAACTAGGTGTTTCCTTACCTTTCCCCTAGACCAGTGCCTTCCGAACCTCTATCCCATATGACCCCATTTTAACAACTGAAAATTCCTGTGACCCCCAAACGATGATGAAATCAAAATAGCAGGTCTCCGGCCTGTGTCCCTTCCTTCCACTCATTTAAAGCAGGAAAGCACAGCGACAGCAGCCAGCACAGTGCCCTTGTGTCAGTGTTTGCTTACAGAGCCCGGTAGTCAGAATGGGTTGCCAGCCTTACAGAAAACCTACCCATGAGTGGGCAAGGGCCTATGAATATTCACTGGCCCACATGCCAAATGCTGACTGGTGATTTCCACTGCTTGACATAGGTCACAGTGAAAGCCCAGAGAGAAGGGGAAATAGCCATGTTTCTGTGACCCCATTCACTGATGGTGAGACCTCACTTGGGGTCCTGACCCCCAGCTTGGGAACTACTGCCCTAGACATATCCTAGTCCTCAGCTGTTATGCTGTCTGTCTTGACTAGACTGTCAGCTCTGATGAGAAGATACAGTCTCTTACATGTCTCTGTACAGCGCTATACAAATGATCAGTAGTAGTAAAGAAGAATAGGACCTGGGGTGATTGTTTCTGATGATCTTAAGGTGGCTAAACAGAAACATAAAACATTTAAACATAATGGCAGATAAAGACCATACGACTATCCAGTCTGCCCTTCCACTGGAAGTCTGCCCTTCCATACAAGTAGAAAAGGCAACGGTGATATAATCATCACTCTTAGTTCATGCACAGAAGTACCTTACCCCCTACTGTACTCTCTCTCCCTTTGTTTTTTGCAGCCCAAATACATGACCCTGCCTATTTTAGCATTAAATCTTAGTTGACAAATTCAAGTCGTTCTTCAAGTTTTGCAAAATCCCTCCTCATATTGTCCACCCTATGGCAGATTTTAGTATCATCCGCAAAGAGGCAAACCTTACCTGACAACCCTTCTGCAATATCGCTTACAAAAATGTTAAAAATAACTGGATCAAGGATCATTCCCTGTGGTACAATTCTAGTAATACCATTATCTTCAGAATGAACTCCATTTACTACTAACCTCTGTCTCCTCCAACTCAACCAGTTTGTAACCCAGTCAGTCATTTTAGGGCTGATCCAAAGGGTGCTCAGTTTATTTATAAGCCACCTATGCAGAACTACTTTAAATGATCTCCTATGTCTCCCAAAAAACACTATCATCCTATGCACACAGAATTAGGCTCAGTCGTACCTATACTGAACGCAAGTCATGTGCTTACTGGCAGCTGATGAACATATAACCTTACCAACTGTGTATTTTTAAAACTAATACAGATAGTATCAGGCCAAATATCTGACTGAACAGCCTTATGCTATCCATATAAGAAGGGACAAAGTTTGGGCAGGGCAACAGAGGACTAAAAAATTATCCATTTAGGGGGTTATTCTGAACCATGAATAGCGGGGATGGACGTCCCAACGGAAAGTCTATCCCCGCTATTTGTACGGCTGCAGGCCCCCGAATAACTTCCCTGCCGGTTGTGTGGGGAAGTTAGTCAAGAGCGGGGAAGAGGCAGCCCGGGGGCAGAGAGTGGGCGGGCAGTGGGCAGTTGCCAGCCCTGGACATACAGGGCCGATTCTAATGTCGGCCCTGTACGTCCAGGGCCGGCGAATTGGCCAGAGAAGTTATTCCACCCCAGGGTGGAATAACCTCTCTGGACGTTTTTTTTCTTTCAATTCAGGGCACAGAAGGGGCTGGGGGGGACAAAGTTAATCCTCCACAGCCTGATCCTGGCTTTAGGAGGCCGGATCGGGGGTTGGGCTGCGGGGAATTAACTCTTTGGGGCAGCGGCCGGCATCATGGCTTTTAAATAGAGCCACAGTGACATGGCAACGGGATGCCATGGCGCCGCGGCTCCATTTAAAAGCCCTGGCTGAGTTAGCTGGGCTAGCACTGTACGTGCAGGCCAGGACTGAATCGCAGTCCTGGCCTGCATGTACAGTGCTGTTTGCGATTCTGATCCCACGATCAGAATCGCGATCTCCTTTGTACGTTCGGGTCAGCCAAGACGTACAAAGGAGATCTACGTCGTGAATAGAATAAGGCCCTTAGTGGTGATATTCAGCAGTTAAATAGCAGGCCTAAACTAAATGGATAGTGCCAACACGGCGACCACACTATTCATATATATAGTGCCACTACCTATTCAGTTAACAGCGCTGAATATATGGATTAAGTTAAATGCTGTGCTGGTTCTATCTTGACCCCATAATCTTTCTTCTTCTTTTCAAACTTTCAAAAAAAAAAACCACACAGAATTAAACAATCTTTCTCCACCTTTTAAAGGACAATATAATTCTTACTCATTCACCAGAAGAGGCAGTTTCTACTATTAACTCTCGCTTTGACTGTTTCCAGCTCCAGTGCCTGGCTCCTCAGTCTCTGTGACATATGTAAGCTCTGAATGTGTGATGTTTTATTCTCCATTTATTTCAGTCAACACCCACAATCTAAATTTTATCAACAGTGGCCAATTTCTGCCTGTTTTTAAACTGAAACACTTTTTGGCTCATTTCTGCTTTAATTTAACAAAATGATTCCAGCTTCTAGTAATTTGAAAGACGATCTAGAAATAGGAGGTGAAAAGTCAATTGCAGCTAAAAATATCTGGCTGGGAGCAACCTGTCTGGAAGGAACGCAGAAGAAAAGAAAACGTCTCCAGACACAGGGCACTCCACAGGTCATCCTTAGAGAAAGAATCCAGAAGGCAGAGCACAATGAGAAAAAAAAGTTCTTTTAGAAGCCTTTTTCAGTTTCATGCCAGCAGTCCTTAAGAGAAAAAAAAGCATATCCTAGTGTGCTGTGACTGAGTTACAAATTCAGGTTTGTGTCCTTCTCCATCTGAGCCTAGTGCAGAAAGATTCAGCTTCCTTTCACTTTCCCACTGTATCTCCAAATCTGCTCATACATGCCAGGCTTGGTGGATAACCGATTTGAATCCTGCCTTCTGAACTCTCAGGGTTGGCACATTGGGATTCATGTTCTTATCTTTTTGTAATGCATGAGCTGCACAAACCTCAGAATGCTGAAGGCACAGAAAAAAAAAACAATTGGTGTTGACTCCTGGAGACCCTGTGGACAGTTGACCTAAACTTTGTTCGGTCTTCAGCCAAGCGGCTCATTGTTGATAGAGTGGTATTCATAGCTGCTGTTATTGTATCAATCCATCTCATTGCCAGCCTTCCTTTATGGTGACCTTCTACCTTGCCAAGCATTATGTCTTTCTCCAATGATCTCTCTCTTCGCATAATGAGTCCAAAGTATGAAAGTCAAAATCTTGTCATCTGAGCTTCTAAGGAAAGCTTAAATTTGATCTCCTCTAGTACTAACTGGTTCATTCTTCAGAAAGTTCATGATATACACAATATTTGTTGCCAGCACCATAATTCAAAGGCATCCATACCAACGTTCGCACCCATATGACATTATTGAGAATACCATGGCCTGGACAAGTCAAATCTTTGCATGGAGAGAGACATTTCTGCTCTTGAAAATCTTGTCTAGGTTTTTCATAGCCATTCTATCAAGAGCAATACGTTGTCAGATTTCTTGATTGCTAGTCCTTTCTTTATTGATTGTTGATCCAAGTAAGTTAAAGTTGTCAAGTATTTCAATTTCTTCTCCATCAATGATGAACTTATTGATTTTGCCAGTTGTCAGGATCTTAATGTTAAGGTGCGGACCCATTTTAAGACAATGTTCCTTGATATTGAGAAGCAAATGTTTCAGATCACCTTCACTGTTAGCCAGTAATGTGGTATCATCAGTATAGAGATGTACTGGAATAGGAAGAGTGTATTCTTAGAAGTAAATAACACTGCAGAGACATCAGAATGATGTGGCTCTAAGAAAGCAAAGTCTCTTGAAATAGTTTTACTGGGAAATTGTCTTTGATGACCCATAGAAAATTGAAATAATAAATCCTAATGAAAGAATCGGTCAACAAGATGCCAATGTTACAATTTTCCTATTTTCTATCTCTAAATCAAAGACAGGTTGTCATGAAGCGGATGGATATGAGAAAGAGAGAAAATCTTGCATCATCAGAAAATGGCAAACACTAAGATGTTTCCTCTCCAGTGGGGATATATGAAATTAAAGCAACATTGATCCTTCTGGTACCCTGTTATAAGCAACTTTGATCATGCAACACATTTTCTACAGGAATACTGGCTTCCAGTCTCATTTCGCATTCAGTTTAAGATTCCCTTACTAATGCATCACGCATTCTACTCAGACCTCCCCACCTCCCTCCATTTGCACCTTATCCCCTTCTCTCCCTCATGCACCCTTCGCTCCTCAACCGAGAACCTTCTAATTACCCCTACAATTAAAACACTTTGACTAGCCATGCACAGATCAATTGCTTTTATGGCCCAAGCACCTCACTTGTTGAACTCTCTGCCCACCGAACTTCGGCTAGAATCCTCGTATGTAAAATTTAAATCAGTCCTGAAGACCCACTTTTTATTCAGGCATTTGACATTTAGTCTGTTGCTCCTTCACTCTCTCTGCACTCCCTCCTCCTATTCTCAGTAGTTATTCTTAGTAGTCCTGGTAACGATTGTTGTGCAACCCCACCTCCCTCCGTTGTCTGTGTCCCATTTTTTAATGTGCATGAACTTGTTGATCCATATTTGTTTCTATATACTACTGGTTATTCTGAAAATCTCGGCAATGCCAATAACAGTATATAAGCTTTCCAAATAAATAAATAATATTGAGAATGGTTTCATACTGTTTGCTAGTGTATATCTAAATGCTGAGACAGGCTTTCAGAACAGGACAGAAGCACACAGTCTTCCATCTCCCAAGAGCCTCTGCTGATAGGAATACTGAAGGTAAAGCATCCACAATCCCCTCATCCATTATTTTGCCCTTTGGCAGGCCCAGCTGTGATCTCACAAAAGAAGCTACACCAGTGCCTTGCAAGTTAAGCATAGCTTCGTCTGGATCAGTGTAATTACTCATAACAAGGGTCATTAGCACTAATAGCCTATTTAAAATACATGCTGGAGCATTTAGTGTCGCAATTGTGCAGAGATTGCTCTTGATGATGCCGATCGCTCTCGCAGCCTCCTACCCACATTCTCTGCAGGCGCATGGCAGTGCCAAAACAGATCCACAAGTTTTATAAAGAGTAGTGAACACTGAAAGTTTTATAGGGAGATTCACATTCTAAACATCCTCTTCTAACACATATTACAAAGCCAGCAATATGCTTTGGCATTCCAAGGTGGCATCTGCTACTGACCAAACCACTGCCAAGCAGATGCAAGGGCTTGGACTCTTGAATTTGGGTCCCAAGGAAATAGCTACTAGTCTGATTAGATTGTAATAAACTGTAGCAAACAATACCAGGCCAGACAGACCCTGAAGACCTTTGTCCTTGTGATGGGTTTTCATCTTTGATTTGAGCATGTAAATTGCCAGGACGCCTTCATCTCCAGGACCTCAGAGTTCAGTTGTTCTTAAGTCTATTTCTTTTTTCACAAAATGCTGTTGAGTCTGTATATTATGGAGGTCATTTTAAAAGGCTTAGCGTGATTTAGGATGTCTGAAGAGGTGCATGTAGACGTTGAAATCACACAGACACCTCCGAAGACATTCAACAAATGACGTTTACAGGAACATCCAAGGAGGCAAGGGGGTGTGGTGGATGCATGTCTGGGGAGGTGCACTGGCATTACACATCTCTGTTTGATTTCAGGAATGATGGGGATATCCGCAGGCACATTTAGGCATCAGGAAAGTGCTTGTTTTGGCCTTAAAACCTCCAGAGAGTGTAGAGAAGATGGAGAGTTAAGTGACTAGCCTAAGATCACAAAGACCCACACTGGGATATGAACTGTAGCCACCCTGCTCCCAACCCACTACTTTAACCATTATGCTGTCAGACATCCATGTTCTGAGATGCTATTCTGTGGATGTCTATGTAGATGTCTCTATGGATGTCCATATTAGGCACACCCACGTTTCTGAAATCATGCCAGAACTTGCACGTGCCTGCTTTTTTTTCAGACATTCTGGCTTTGACATTCCAGATTGCACTTGGACATCCCATTGTAAAATGTGCCTTTATGTCTTATGTTCCATTGTGAATTTACTTTGTATTTTATGTAACTATTTTTTGTTCTCTGGTGTTATATGCCAAGGAATAAACTTAAACCTAAGTCTAATAAATGGCAATCTTTGCAAAAGTCATATCTGGCCTTGAAAGCAAGGACAGCAAGTGTGAATGTTTGAGTTGGTTTGGTTTATTAGCCTTGATAGACAGCCATTCAGTGTTTAAAAACATAAGTAGTGACTGGCACTTATCTTTAAGCAAAGACAACCCATAAAAAGCAATAAATGTTGCAGACATGCTGAGAATGATGGATTGATTTAATAATTACCTAGAGATCAGTAATTATGCTGATGGGAATAGCTTTTTAAGGATAAAAAAGCTAAGAACCAGAAAATATGGATTTGACCATTACCACAGCAAGAACATATTGATTGCACCTCATTCTGACAATATGGAACCTTTTTATAGAAGTTGAAAACAATGGGCTGTTAACGTTCATTGAAATTTAACCCTGCATTTAAATCCATTGATATTGTAATTGTGGACTGTGAGGGAAATTTTCAAAGCCAATGACCTCGAAAAACAGCAGTTTACCTGAGTAAATTGGCCTGTCTGAAAATTTCCTTCTGTCAGTCCACTGACAGTATGCACAGGATTCCACAGTGCGTGTTCTTTTAGCTAAGCTGTGAGGAGGTGTTCCCAGAGACATGTTTAGGTCAGGGGGAGAAAAAGGCATGCATATACATTTTCAAAAATAAAATAGCATGTACAAAATAAGGTGCTGCTTTTAACATACTCTTTATATTAATTTTTTAAAGACAAACAACTCACGTTCTCGTTGAAAATTAATATAGAGCATGCACACTCGAATCCCATGCACTTTACAATAAGCAAGCTATTCGAAAATTGCCCCTCAGGGGCCTGCAAGCTGATTTCATTGGGAAACTCCAGGCAGAGTTTTCTTTTGAAAATTCCTTCCTTAGCGGGGTCCATGAGTACTTGAGTAACTGCATACTTTGCAAGTGCAAACTACCCACCGAGAAGAGTAGGTTAAAAATAAACTCCTGTTTATACAGGATAGCCCACCCCTTTACCCTACAAGAGGAAGATATTATTTCAAAAGGTCTTTTTTACACAGCTACTCATTTACTTCTGAGGAGAGATCTTGTCAGTCAGTCCCATTTCTCAAGGAGTAACTCTTGGAAGTAGTAGGGATTAGGTGCCTGATTAATCATCATTAGTCATACGAGTTTATTGTATAACATTGCTAAGTACCCTCATGTTAAATGTAACCCTCCAATTGTGCTATCTAAATGTTGTTAAATACGCTCATGTTAAATGTAACCCTCCAATTATGATGTGACCACTTTGATTGTAGGATAAGGTGGTATACAAATCTGTCTAAATAAATAAATAAATAATCTTGTGGTCTACAGAGAACACCTGTTACAGGTAAGCAACTATGCTTTCTCCATCAACAAGTAGGATGTAATCAGGCAAAACACATGGGTAATTCCAAACTCAGGGCCGCTCAGCTTTATAGATAACTTATCCACTGTTGAGAAGCAGCCCAGTCAGATGATGAAGAGAGGGTTGCATTGATCACACAGATAGGTTGGTTAGGACAACTCATCCTAATGCACTGTCTCTAAGGACTAGTCCAAGAAGTACTGTGAAGTCAATGAAGTGAGGACCAAGTAGCTGCTTAGCATATGCTGTCCAGTAAAACAGATTTCAAAAGAGCTATGGTAATTGCAGTGGCTCGGATTTGATGAGGTTTGACTCTACTGTGTAGAGGGATACAAGTTTGCTTATAACAGAAATGGATACAGGAAGTTAGCCAATTACCTAGAGTTTGTTTTGCCACTGGAATGCCAAATCTGTTGGGGTCAAAGGAGGTGAACAGCTGTGTAGATATTCTGATAGATTCTGTTCTTTTAAGAAAATAAGCGTTTGCAGGAAAGTGTGCAATGACTTTATTTATTTATTTGCGAGCATTTGCTATACCACCAAAGAACTCAACAGCCGTTTATAGCGGTTTACATCAAAACAAATATAAAATGGACAGGGAAAGCAGGAAGAAAAGGAAAGAGGAAGGGAAGGAATGCACAAACTGCTGTGAAGAAGGAAGGGAGAGAAAGAAGCGGGTCATACCCTTGGGAGCGTGAGGCAGGGTGGGTAGAAAGAATATATCAGTTGGGGAGAGGGTCGGGAAAAAGCCATAGGGCTGAAAAAAACATGTCGAGAGCTTTCTTAAACTCAGGGAAAGAGGGTTCCAATCAGAGGGAAAGAAAGGGAGTTTCAGAGGTGGGAGCCCAGGCAGGCAAAGGAGCAGTGTCTAGAAACTTCCAGGTGGAGGACCAAGGGCAAGCAGGGAAACCTGAGAGGAACGAAGGGAGTAGGAAGGAGTGTTGGGGGAGATAAGTACAGCAAGGTAGGGAGGACTGAAAGTGAAATAAGTGTGGTAGACCAAAATAAGGATCTTATACTGCAGACAGAAAAAGATCGATACCCAATGAAGGGAAATCTTTCTTCATTCAGATGAAAGGATGTGACCACCTTCAGCAGGAATTTAGGATGAATATGTACTATGACTTTCCTATGAAGAAACTGAGTGTAAGGTTCATACATGACTAATGTTTGAAGTTCAGAGTCTTCTAGCCAAAGTAACTGCTACTAGAAAGCACATTTTTCAAGTTAAATTCTTGACTGATAAGGATTTCATGAGCTCAAATGGTGATTTCATGACAGATATAAGGGCGACACTGAGGTCCCATGGAACAGGAGGCTTCTGTATCAGTGGATGAACATGAAGATGCTCCTTCATGAATTTGGAAATTAGACACTGAGAAGCCAGGTTGAGGGCACCACAGACTTTGATGTTTCTGACAGAGGACATATGCAGCCATAAGTAATAAAGATGGTATAGATATTAAAGTATGGTATTTGGTAGCACTAAAAGTGGTCTTGGCCATTAATAAAACACCCGATTAAAAATCTTTTCCATTTAAATGCATATGTATATCTGCAGCCACCAAGACATCTTAGATTCCAGTAGTCCACCCAAGGAGACAACCTGGCCCTGCTCCATTTCCAAGCTGTCAACCAAGTGACTTGACGTTTGCATCAGAAGAGAGTCCTCATTCTGCATCAAGGCTGAGCAGGTGGTTTTGAGCTTGTAAAAAGGAAGAACTGAAATTCTGACAAGCCCTGTACAGTACTATAGGAATCACTGTGCTGGGCCTTCTTTGAAATTTATGCAGGGTTTTTGCTATTACAAGGGATAGATGAATAAGCATAAAGAAAGGGTCAAATTATGTGTATTGCTTGATCATCCTTCCCAGGCAATCTATAGATGGGTGCATTGAATAACTGAAAAAAGCAATCTAAGGAGTTCTCCTATTCTAAAAAATATCTTGTATGATGTGATGCTTTAGGGACCATTTGAGGAGTCGAAGAACTCTGCTCAGTTTGTTTGCTACATGGTTCTGACTGCCCAGTATGTGAGTGGCTTGAATTTATTTATAACGGTAAATCACAAAGTCCTCAATTCATGCTGCTTCTTGGCACAGTATAAATACTCTATTATAACTTAATGTCAACGTCTGTGAATCTATGTAGGTGAAATTCAACGATGTAACAAAACATATATTGCCAGCCAATCTTCCGTGAAAAAGATTTTAAAACTTTTCTTAGTATTCTAACGGTAGTCTCAGAACAAGAGGGCACTCTACACCACACGTACTGTGGAAAATGAGTAATGCCTCATTCACATCAACGACTACCAGGAGACCACCTCTTCTCCCCTCTTTTTTGATTATTTTATGTGATAAAAATGGTGCCAGCAAATAAATATATATCACCAAAGTTTTTCTGCCTTGTGAAATTTCTTTAAGTAATATATAATAGGCTTATCTTAGTTTAGTAGACAAGTTCATGTTTCAAGCCAAACAGGTAATCATTTCTCAAACAAATAATTGTTTCTCTACGCCTTCCCAGGGCGCCGCGTTAGCGTTTCTCTCCTACTTGGAGGTTCATCAGGAGAATCTGTAAAAGAAATTAAAGTAGCATTGCAAATCTTCATATGCTTGTTTAGCCCTCTTTCTATAGTGACTCATGTGAAAGTTGAATAAAAACAATAAAATAAAAGATCTTCCCGTAAAGAGCCCCATTATTTCTTGAAACAATTAGAATATGTATCGCCAAACTGTGGAGTACTCACTATGAAGTGCTGCCCGCGTCTCTCAAATTACTTCCATGACAGAAAAACGCCGCGCATGCGGTCTTGCACCAACAGCTGACTTTTATCTTAAGTCATGTGGGATAGCTTATCTGCACACCTGCCATTCTACTGAGGCATTAAGCCCCTGTGGTTTCACAGTGTTAACCAGAAAAATCCACCGTTGTTCTGCATAAAGCAGTGTTTCATCTAGAGTTTTACCACGTTTGGGAACTGAGATCTGGTCAATGCAGAAACAGCGTAACTGTTCAAATTTATGATGAAACTCTTCACAGTGATGAACAATAGGGGCAGACATATTCTTACAGCGTAAACGGCTGTGATGTTCTTGTATCCGAACTCTAAAGGACCGAATAGTCTTCCCTATGTATATCAACCCACAAGGGCACCGGATAGCATACACCACTGATTCTGAATTACACGACGTGACATATCTCAAAAAATAAGTTTTCCCGAGATATTGGAATTCAGTTAGCTCATCTGTCACATAACATATGTTACATATGGCCATATACTTCAAACTATCCCTGGCCTGGAAGACAAACGAGTAAGATGTGTCTGGCAGAGAAACAGTAACTTGCAACAACAACTTAGTCCTACTATTCTTCGTTCTAATAATATTGTGAAGCGCTCACCGGAAGCACCCGGCCATAGAAAATGTGGCGGCTGTAACATATGTTATGTGACAGATGAGCTAACTGAATTCCAATATCTCGGGAAAACTTATTTTTTGAGATATGTCACGTCGTGTAATTCAGAATCAGTGGTGTATGCTATCCGGTGCCCTTGTGGGTTGATATACATAGGGAAGACTATTCGGTCCTTTAGAGTTCGGATACAAGAACATCACAGCCGTTTACGCTGTAAGAATATGTCTGCCCCTATTGTTCATCACTGTGAAGAGTTTCATCATAAATTTGAACAGTTACGCTGTTTCTGCATTGACCAGATCTCAGTTCCCAAACGTGGTAAAACTCTAGATGAAACACTGCTTTATGCAGAACAACGGTGGATTTTTCTGGTTAACACTGTGAAACCACAGGGGCTTAATGCCTCAGTAGAATGGCAGGTGTGCAGATAAGCTATCCCACATGACTTAAGATAAAAGTCAGCTGTTGGTGCAAGACCGCATGCGCGGCGTTTTTCTGTCATGGAAGTAATTTGAGAGACGCGGGCAGCACTTCATAGTGAGTACTCCACAGTTTGGCGATACATATTCTAATTGTTTCAAGAAATAATGGGGCTCTTTACGGGAAGATCTTTTATTTTATTGTTTTTATTCAACTTTCACATGAGTCACTATAGAAAGAGGGCTAAACAAGCATATGAAGATTTGCAATGCTACTTTAATTTCTTTACAGATTCTCCTGATGAACCTCCAAGTAGGAGAGAAACGCTAAAGCGGCGCCCTGGGAAGGCGTAGAGAAACAATTATTTGTTTGAGAAATGATTACCTGTTTGGCTTGAAACATGAACTTGTCTACTAAACTAAGATAAGCCTATTATATATTACTTAAAGAAATTTCACAAGGCAGAGAAACTTTGGTGATATATATTTATTTGCTGGCACCATTTTTATCACATAAAATAATCAAAAAAGAGGGGAGAAGAGGTGGTCTCCTGGTAGTCGTTGATGTGAATGAGGCATTACTCATTTTCCACAGTACGTGTGGTGTAGAGTGCCCTCTTGTTCTGAGACTACCATTAGAATACTAAGAAAAGTTTTTAAATCTTTTTCACAGAAGATTGGCTGGCAATATATGTTTTGTTACATCGTTGGAATTTCACCTACATAGATTCACAGACATTGACATTAAGTTATAATAGAGTATTTATACTGAGTCTAATTTAATTGCATACTCTGAGAAGACCATTTTACGCTTCTTGGCACAGGCAAAAGGAACCCATGACTCCTTGCTTGTTGACATAAAATATGGCAACTTGATTGTCTGCCGGAATCAGCACAGATTGATCCTCGAGATGCACAAACACTTGGAGGAGTAAATAATTACTCTCAATTTATGATGATTTACTTAGAAACATAGAAACATGACAGCAGAAAAAGACCACATAGCCTTAGTCTGCCTTCCATATCAACTACAATAGTCCCCTTTTTACCTTTAGAGATCCTCTATGTTTGTCCCATGTTTTTTTGAATTCAGATACTGTCCTCATCTCTACCGCCTTCACTGGGAGACTATTCCACGCATCTACCACTCTTCCCGTAAAGAAATATTTCCACATATTACTCCTGACTCTATCCACTTTCACCCTCATCCTATGTCCCCTTGTAATAGAGCTTACATAGAAACATAGAAACATGATGACAGAAAAAGACCACAAGGCCCATCTAGTCTGTCCTTCCATAACAACAACTACAACAGTCCACTTTCTACCTTTAGAGATCCTCTGTGTTGGTCCCATGCTTTTTTGAATTCAGTTACTGTCCTCATCTCTACCACCTCCACTGGGAGACTATTCCACGGATCCACTACTCTTTCCGTAAAGAAATATTTCCGCATATCACTCCTGAATCTATCTCCCTTCACCCTCATCCCATGTCCCCTCGTAGCTTGCTTTCAATCAAAAGAGACTCTCCTCCTGTGAATTTATGCCACATATTTAAAAATCTCTACAAGATCGTATCTCATATCATATCTTCTCTATCCCGCCTTTCTTCTAAAGTATACATATTAAGATATTTAAGTCTGTCGTCATATGCTTTAGAATGAAGACCACATGGAAATTACACTTACCTGGTAATTGTTGTTCCTTGAGGAACTCCAGTTTAGTCCTCCACCTCTGGGTTGTGCACCTCCTCCTGCAGCTTGGAGCCTGGGCATGTCAAAAAACGTGACATCACTGGATGTAGTCTGCTGGTCTCCCCCATCAGCCCCAGTGAACTATTGACAAAGCACACTTAAAGGAGCAACAAATAAGTAGCTATTTTATTCATTTAACTTTAACAAGAAATTGAACTTACATTAACTAACCATATACCATGAAATTTCCCTCTATAGAAAAGTACCTTTTCCTTGTACTGCTTCCTTTCCATCCTCGTTATACAGACTAATAGACCAGAAGAGCAAGAAAGGACAGTAAATTATAGCAACAACTATACCTACCGGTAATGGAACACCTCTCCCAAATGAAACTTCACTGCTAGCTACACAAACCTGGGTGGGAATAAGGACTAAACTGGAGTTCCTCAAGAAACAACAATTACCAGGTAAGTGTAATTTCCATTTCCTTATCGTTCCTCCAGTTTAGTCCTCCACCTCTGGGATGTAACAGAGCAGTAATCATTGGGAGGGACCTTTCCAGCCGGCTTGTAACACCGCCGATCCGAACATGGCATCATTCGATGCCAACACATCCAGGCAGTAGTGTTTGCTGAAAGTATGAAGAGACGACCAAGTGGCCGCCCTACAAACTGTGCTCCGCCCATGAAGTTGCTTGCGCTCTGATAGAGTGCGCCCGTAACCCTGTTGGCATGCTGAAGCAATCGCCTCTCTAATCCATCTAGAAATGGATGCCTTCGCCACCGCTTCCCCTTTACGGGAACCTCCGAACAAGACAAATAAGTGATCTGATTTGCGAAAGTTCTCTGATACCTTCAAATACTGCCGTAGCACACGCTTTATGTCCAAGCGATGCAACCCCCTGTCCGCAGCATTTCCCTCCAGCGAACCTAGCACTGGAAGTGAAACCGTCTGATTCAAATGAAACAGAGAAACTACCTTAGGCAAAAGGGAAGGAACTGGGCGCAGCACTACATTTTCCCTAGAAAAGGACAAAAATGGTTCTCTACATGACAACGACTGCAATTCCGAAATTCGCCTTGCCGAACAAATGGCTACCAAAAAGACCGTCTTCAGAGTTAAATCTTTAACCGACACCCTGTGTAAAGGCTCAAAGGGTTCCTTGGCTAACGCCCCTAAAACCAAATTGAGGTCCCACGGCAGAACCACAATTCTATGAGAGGGTCGCATTCTAGACACTGCTTTAAGAAAACGTAATACATCTGCATGTGCACCTAGAGCTACTCCTTGCACTTTGCCTCTATAACAAGAAAGGGCTGCCAACTGCACTCTTAAGGAACTGGCCGCTAGACCCTTATCAAATCCCTCTTGCAGAAAAATTAAAACCAAAGGAACTGATCCTGTAGCCGCGCGCACTTGTCTCCACGAGCACCAATCCTCAAAAATACGCCATATGCGAACATATGTCAGCGAGGTCGACTTTTTCCTAGCTCGAAGCAAGGTTGCGATAACTGCACCCGAGTAGCCTTTCTTCTTTAGCCTCGTCCTTTCAATGGCCAAACCATAAGCGAGAACCGATCCACTTGAGGCATCCGCAGTGGACCTTGTAATCACAGACTCTCTGCCGCCAGCAACCTCCAAGGCTCCCCGTCGAGCAGCCGGATGAGATCGGCATACCACAGATGTCTTGGCCAGTCCGGAGCCACCAGCAGTACTCTTCCCCGATAAGCTTCGATACGCTGTACCACCCGTCCTATGAGCGCCCACGGGGGAGATACATAGAGAAGACCTGTCGTCGGTCAACGCTGCATTAGTGCGTCAATCCCCTCTGACATCCTCTCTCGTCGTCTGCTGAAGAAGTGACTCACTTTTGCTGATTGAAAGGTTGCCATAAGATCCATGATCGGCATACTCCACCTGCGAACTACTTGGACCCTGCTGAGAAAATCCGCCATCACATTTTCTTTCCCTGAAACGTGTGCTGCCGAAATCGCTGGTATTCGCCGCTCTACCCAAGCAAACAGCGCCTCCATCTCTTCCTCCATGGCTGCACTTCCTGTGCCGCCCTGCCGATTGATGTAGGCCACCGTTGCGGAGTTGTCCGACAGCACTCGCACTGCTCATTCCTTCACTGTCGCTTCGAATGTTGGCAGTGCGATAAAAAATGCTCTCAGCTCCAGCCGGTTGATTGACCATGTGTTCTCTGGAACGGGCCAAGTGCCTTGCGCAAAGAACTCAATGTGCTCCCCATCCCGCGAGATTCGTGTCCGTCAACAATGGGAGCCACTCCGGCTGCTCCAAAGGCATCCCAGCTTCCACAGATCCTGGCACCAGCCACCAGCGCAGCGACTGCCAGACCCTGAGGGGACAGGGAAGTTGTTTGTTTAATGAGTCGCACTGATGTGACCAATGTCGATGCAGTGCCCGCTGTAGCGGTCACATATGATACCTGGCCCATGGCACTGCTTCCAAGGTTGCCGCCATTGTTCCCAGCAATTGGAGATAACTCCACGCCGAAGGCGCCTGAGCGGCTCTGAACTTGTGTACCAATTGCCGAAGGGTTTGAATCCAATGATCCGGTAGAAACACCGTCGAGTGTCGAACCGCATCCCCAAGTATTCAAGATCCTGGGATGGCACCAAGTGGCTCTTGGTCTGATTGACCACCCAGTCGAGACTCTGCAAGAACTTCACTACCTGGGCCGTAACTTGAACACTCTCTGCCTTGGATTTTGCTCAAATCAACCAATCGTCTAGATAAGGATGGACGAAAATTCCTTTCTTCCGCAAAGCCGCCGCCACCACCACCACCATGATCGTGGTGAAGGTTTGCGGCGCCATTGCCAAACCGAAGAGCAACGCTCGGAACTGATAATGCCCCTAGTGCAGAGCGAAGCGCAGGAACTTCTGATGAGCTGCTCTGATAGGGATGTGTAAATATGCCTCCGTAAGATCGAGGGATGTCAGGAACTCCCCTTGGCGCACCGCTACAATGACCGACCTTAACGTTTCCATCCTCAAATGCGGTACTCGAAGACAACGGTTCACCCCTTTGAGGTCCAAGATCGGATGTAGAGTTCCGTCTTTCTTTGGCACCACGAAATAAATTGAGTATCGTCCCTTGCTGTAATCTCTAATTGGTACCAGCGCGACCGCTCCCAGTTGCAATAGCCGATTTAGTGTAGAGCGGACCGCTAAGGTTTTCTGTTGACCTTTGCAGGGAGACATTACAAATGAATCTCGAACCGGTTTTGCAAATTCCAGTGCGTAACCTTCGCAGATTACTTCTAAGACCCACTGATTGGACGTTATTTGGGTCCAGGCAGAAAGAAACTCCCGAAGTCGCCCGCCTATCGGTTGGCTTCCCACCGGGACCAGCCTCACTTCATTGTGGTTTCCGAGATGTCACTGCGGAAGCTGTTGCAAAACCCTTGCTTGCCCCCCCAAAACCCACAAAATCCCTGGGCTCTAGAAGCAATTCTTCCTCTCTGGAAACCCCCCAATTGAGAAGTTCGGAATCTTCTAAAATCTGTATACTGACCTCGAAAGGCCGGCGAAGACTTTCCCAGCCTAGGCTTATCCTTTCGACTCTCCTAACTCCTTAACCAACTTGTCAAGGTCTTCTTCAAACAACAACCTTCCTTTAAACGGGAGCTTACTGAGGCGCGATTTAGAGGAGCCATCGGCTGCCCAGTTTCTGAACCAAAGAGGCCATACTATTAGCCAGTGCTCTGATCAGGTCGTAATGCACATCTGCCAAATAAGCCGACCTCGACTCTAGCTGATCCAGCTCACGCAGACTTTCCTGCTCCAGATGAGAAGACTGCCGTAAAAGTTGGGACCATCTGAGGCATGCTCTTGCCAGCCACGCTCCACAAATGGAAGCCTGCAAGGACAAAGCGTCGGCTTCAAAGGATTGTTTCAATGATCCATCCACTTTTCTGTCCTGCGCATCCTTCAAGGCCACACTACTTTCCACCAGAATAGTGGTCTTCTTAGTTACCGCGGACACAGCCGCATCAATTCGCAGAGACCGGAACTTTTCCTTGTCTTTATCCGCTAAGTGATACATAGTCCTAATTCCTCTTAGCCCTGTTTCTGGTTGGTCCCACTCGTCCTGTATCATCCAGTCTACCACTCGATGAACGGGAAACACTACTTGGGTTTGCCTCACGGCCTGAATAATAGGATCTTCGCCATTTTCTTCCTCCGTAGGTTGTTCCGTAGTCAGATGTAGTGTCTGAAGGGATTCCGTGATAAGCGCCATCAGCTCATCCTTCCGGAATACCTGAATAATTTTCACCTGATCCTCCGGCTCAGGGATCTCTCCCTCTTCCAATTCCTCCATTCCTGCTTCGAGGTCTAGCTCTGCCTCATCCATCTCTTGCCACTCCAAATCTGAAGGCGAAGGTTCCCAAGGCCGTGATCTTTTGGGAGGCTTCGGGGCATTGTTACTAACTCCTGCTATTCCAGACTGCTGCAGCGGAGTAGAGAGCAACAGGGGATCCGGAAATTTCTCTTGCCATCTCAAACAGAACACCTGATGCATTCTTAAGACAAAGTCTGGACAGAAATCTCCGGGTTGCAGCCTCGCTCCCACCGTTGCAAGCGCACCTGACAGCCCAACCTGAGCGTCTTGACTAATTCCTGGTTGAGTGGTCAGCGGGAGCTCTCCCTCGGCTCCAGCCGATGCACCAAGAGGTTCCTGTCCTACCTTAACCTCCTTCTGCTGCTCTACGCTGGTAGAAACTGCCGTACAGCCTCGACAGATCCCAGAGTCAGCGATAGCCCCTCTGCGGGTGCCGCAGACCACACACTGAGGGCGCGATGCCATCAATAACCCCCAATTCCTTCAAAGTGGCCAATGTCAAACAGGAAAAATAAACCCCTATCTTTCTTTCTTTTTTTTTTTAAATAATAATAGGTAAGTCCCCCAATCAACAAAGCTAAATTAAGCTAAGGCCCTCTTAACTGAGCTTAACTGCCTCACAGCCAAAACTCCCAGGGCCCCATTCTCTACATGGCAACGTAAAGAAAGGCAGCCCACACTAAATAAAATAAAATCCAGACATGTGGCTGGTAAAAGACTGATCTAAAACCTTCCTCTGCCACGCGGCGAACACGCTGACAAAATGTCTGCCGCTGACAGGATATGCAAATGGCGCCAAAACGCCAGGGAGACCGCGCACTTCAGCGGTCCATTCCCGTCTGCCGCCCGATCCCTTGCTCCCACACAATACCTTTTCTTCTTGTTTTATAGACGCAGGGATCCAGCCCGCACAGCCCCGCTCAGCTGACGAGCGAGCGGAGAGCCACCGGTCGAGCTTCCCACCACTCAGCAGCTCAAATAAAGATCAAAGCGACTGCCACAGCTCGCCGGCAAGGGAATTTCTACTCTGCAGAGCTCTCCTCCGTAGCATCAAGGAGGAGAGATCTTAGTCAAAAATGCCCGATAGCAATTAGATTGAGAAAAGGCAGACAGGACCCGGCACAAGCAAACAGCCTTTCTTTTTTTTTTTAAAGGCACAGGAAACCAAAATTGAACAAATTTAAACAAAGTTTAAATATACTGACAAATCAATTAGAAATCTACACTAATGCTACTCTAAGCGCTCCTCATCTGTTCCTCAAATGAGCCCAGCACCTAGGCTCACTACGTCCTTCTGCTGCATGGAGACTGGACACACTGGGGCTGATGGGAGAGACCAGCAGACTACATCCAGTGATGTCACGTTTTTTGACATGACCAGTCTCCAAGCTGCAGGAGGAGGTGCACAACCCAGAGGTCGAGGACTAAACTGGAGGAACGATAAGGAACAACCATTTTAGTAGTCACCCTCTGCATCGACTCCAACCTGTTTATATCCTTTTGAAGGTGTGGTCTCCTGAATTGCACACAGTACTCCAAATGAGGTCGCACCAAGACTTTGTACCAAGATGGATAGTTAGAAAATTAGTCCTTATATACAGTATATAGGCCATTTATACAAATAGTTATTGATTATTATAAAATGTTTGTGGCTCAATATTCAAAGGAGAAATTTGATCTTGCCTGCTAATTTTCTTTCCTTGAGTCCTATCAGACCAGTCCAGACGAACAGGTTCTGCCATCCTGCCAGCAAGTGGATTTAGAGAATAAATGCCTATGCACAATGTCCAATATAGGGCACCATGCAGCTACATTCTATCAGTTTTTTTTCTGTAACAAAGCAAGAATAGATCTCCCTCAAATCCCAGCCATCCGGAGGAGAGTTCCCAAGGTCACCTCAGGCCCATCCTTAGATCCAGGAGAGAACCAAAGAAAATCCAGTAAACAAGGAAACGGCAAACACTGAAGTAAGAAGAATCTCCCAATAACATGTGGGAGAGACCCTTGACAAACCAACACAAAATTGCCAGGGGTGGCCGGGAGACCTGGACTCTTTCAAGTATCTCTGGGTACAGAAGTTAGATCTGAGGAACCAGGGAGATCCCATCCATCAAACTCAATTGTTTGTTCTGCCTCCATCAGCTAGCAGGGAGGCCATTTGTGGTAGAACATAATGAATGGAAATATCTGGAAAAATGGTTGCCATAATCTGGATATTTATGTAAACATGATATACACACCTTCTTATAACATGCAAGGTGAGTTACAATAAAAAAACAGCATACCAAAAAATAAGTATAACCTACCTACAAAACAAATGATATGTCAAACCCTTCCCTTTCCACCAGCAAACAACCAAGCTTTCACTTTTTTACGAAAAATCAAATAAGACAAAGGAAACATATTCCAAAGATTAGGGCCCTGAATGGTGAAAGACCGGTGACGAGTACTCTGCAATCGAATGCCCAAAGGCACCACAAAAAATGCCTGTTGGGAAAAGCGCAAACTTCTTCAAGGAACACAGAAAGATAGATAAGATTTCAAATAAGCTGGGCTATCACAGTATAAAGCCCGATACACTAAGCACAATATTTTAAACTGGACACAAGCCTCCACAGGCAACCAGTGAAAAGCCGTCAGAATAGGAGTAATGTGATCCTGTACTTTCATAAAAGTTAGAAGCTGAGCCGCCATGTTCTGCACAAGTTGCAACCTCTTGAGCAGATACTTTGGAAGTCCAGCATAAATAGTGTTACAATAATCTACTTCAGTCATAACAAAAGAATGCACCACAGTAGCAAGATTGTGCACCTCCAGCTGTGGTCGCACTTAAGAGAGTAACCGTAACTGGCAAAAGAAGTCCTGATGAAATCTGTGTATGGAAAGATAATCGCTCATAAAATACCACTCCCAAATTCCACACTATGTGTTGCAGAGTCAACTGAATTTCCTAATATCTATTAAGACAACTAATCCATAAATATTCAGAGTTCCAAATATTCAGCTTCAAGTTAGACACCTGTAACCAAACTGCAGTTGCCTGCAGACAGTCTACCAACTTAAGCAGTGTTGGTCCCTGAGTCTCCCCCACTTCCAGCCCAACTGAATATCATCTGCAAACAGATGATAAAAAAAACCAAACTGCTGGAAAATGGCCATCAATGAATGAGTAAACAAATTAAAAAGCAGGAGAGAAAGCACTAACTTCTGAAGGAGTCCACAGTCCAAAGATTGCGGACCTGAATTCACCCCTTCCCACTCAACATCCTGCCTAAGGGTCTTTAAGTACAAAACAAACCACAGTTTTCCTGAATGCTGCACTATCCATGGATATTCAGTAGCACTATACAGACGAAAGCTGTCCTACAGTCATCTGGATAATGATCTGAAAACTGCTGCTATCTTGCTAGCACTGCCACTTGCTACTCAATCCAGATGTTCAGCACCGGCCACAATCCAGATATTGGTGCTGAATATCTGGATTTTATTTATCCTCTGTGGCTGGCATTTTAAAAAAAAACACCAAACATGGTAAATAGCAGGCATTTGGTTTCAAGAAGCCATTAGAAATTAGCCATTAGAAATTGAGTTGCATATAAAGAACAATTATATCTTGTCAGATATCATGTCAGAGCACATTATTTCATTTCTTTTGGCATGGGATATTTAATTAATTTGTTTTTTTAGATATTGTCTCTTTCCATTTTTGAGCAGTTTCTGCCATGTTTATGAGTTTTCTTTTGGTATATAACTATGATACATTTATACTGAATTATATTTATAATCAGTGGTGAATTAATACATTTATAGTTACATAATTAGCCATTATAAGGCACACTTCTCTGAAACACAGAAGATGCCTATTATTGTCTGTCCATCTGTACACTTTTATTTGTTTGTGCAAAAATATGCATGCAGACTAAAATGTAATAATAGGGAAGGAACAGTGAGCTGTAGGCTGGCGGAAAGTTAGACCCTGTCACTTGAAGATCAGTAGGAGCCACAAGTCAATGTTGTGGGGACCCCAATCCTCATCAGCATCAGAAGAGGAGTGGAACTGCAGTAGCTAAATCACCAGTGTGTCTTCACCACAGTGTCTTCACAGTAACAGCAGAGGAGGGGAACTGTTATGAAAAAATCATCACTGTGCCAGGAGGGATGTTACCCAACCAGCACAGAAACAAAAAGCGCTCTGAGGCAATAGCATGAATAGGAGCCAGCAAGGGTCCTCAGTCTCTGCCAATGAAGAAGATGAAGTTAGGCCCTACCTACTAATTACCTTTCCTTGAGTCTCTCCAGTCCAGTCCAAACGCATGGGTTGTGCCCCCCAACCAGAAGATGGAGACTGAGCAAGCCAAGCTTTGCTGATGTCATCCTATAAGGGCTCTGTGCATCAGGAAAACTGGCCAGAATTGGAGTCTCAAAGCAGAATTTCCAGCAAAGTACTGGCCACGAAACAAAGGCCTTCTGCCCAGCAACGTGCTCCACTCATCCAACAATCTTGCTTTGCCAATTTTGCCTGCCGGATGTAGTACCTCTGAACTTTCCTCAGCATTACATCGACTTCCCAAAAGAAATATTTTTCCTTTACTTTTATTTCCTTCTTTTTTTTTGATAGTGCTGTGTCCCCCAAAGAGGAAATTTACCAACTGGAGTCCTCGGGACTCCTGGCTCCGACTTCTGTCACCAAAACCAAAACCGGAAGGCCACAAACCAACAATACTCTCTCTCAAATCAGATTACTGCAGACTGGATGAGTGAACAGGGCAGGTTCTCGACTAGATTGAAGGGACTCAAGGAAAGGTAATTAGCAGGTAAGGCCTAATTTTCACTTTCCAGATCATCCCTGCAAACCAGCCAGATGCATGGGACATAACACAGCAGTGCCCCTTAACAGGTGGGACCAGCGAGTCAGGCCTATAACACTCTCATCTCGAAACACGCTTCCTCTCTTTCCTGGAATCCAGGCAGTAATGCTTCACGAACGCATGCAAGGACACCCAGGTGGCAGTACTGCAGATCTCCCCCGGCAGTACCAGGGTTACCTCTGCCCAGGATGACGCATGTGCCCTGGTCGAATGGGCCTGCAGCCCCTGGGGAACTGCCTGACGCTTCAGTAGATATGCCGAGGCGATCGCCTTCTTCAGCCATCACACAATGGAAGCCTTCGAGGCCATGTTACCCTGGCAGGCAGCCCCAAAGAGGACAAACAGCTGATCTTACTTTCTGAACATCTCCGTCCGCCAAAAATATTCCTGGAACGCTCTCCTGGTATCGAGCAACTGCAACTTTTGACCTCCCTCCATGCAGTCAGCTCCCTGCAGAACTGGCAAGGACAAGGGCTGGTTAACGTGAATGGAGTCACCACCTTAAAGAGAAAGGAAGGGACCGTCTGGAGAACCACCTTCTTGGGATGAAAAATCAAAAATGACTTCTGAAACAACAGGGCTTGTAGTTCTGAAAAGCACATTGCTGAGCAAATAGCCACCAGAAACATGGTCTTTAGCATAAGGTCCTTCAATAAAGCTCTCTTCAGCAGCTCAAACAGAGCACCTGTAAGCACCTCCAGTACTAGATTCAGATCCCACAGTGGGACCACCAAGTGTTGCGGCAGGCAAACTTATTTCACAGCCCTCAGAAAACGAATCCCATCTGCGTGCACGGCTACCAATGTGCCCCGCACCTTACCCCAATAGCAGGCTAGGGCAGCCACTTGTACCCGCAACGACCCGAGCGCGAGGCCCTTCTCCAGCCCTGACTGCAGGAAAGCACAGTTACTTACCTGTAACAGGTGATCTCTGGGAACAGCAGGAATAAGTCTTCACATATGGGTACGTCGGTACCGACGGAGCCTGCGCGGGAACGCTCCCCAGCGTCCAATCAGAAAGCTTTTGGGAGCATCCCTCAGCGCCTGCGTGCTGCCTTCCCGCCTGTCTCTCCTCAGTTGAGTTTCATAGCTGAGACAAAGAGAGAGAAAGAGGAAAGGAAAGATAGATATAGAAATACAACTCCTAGGGGAGGTGGGCGGGTTGTGAAGACTTATTCCTGCTGTTCCCAGAGATCACCTGTTACAGGTAAGTAACTGTGCTATCTCCAGGAACAAGCAGGAATGAGTCTTCACATATGGGGACTCCCAAGCTAAGATGCCTGGAGCCCTTACATGTTGAAGATTGAAAACATGCTACACCTCATATGGCCAGGCATCCTGAGGATGGAGGGCAGGAGTTGAAAAGAGAGGAGCTGCAGAAAAAACAGCTAACTTAAGAAAGGACTACCCACAAGGAGTCCTTGTTTGTATGATCATTATCAAAAGATATATTGAAATGAACAATCACCATAATATTGAAATGAACAATCACCATAATATTGAAATGAACAATCACCATATGACGCTCACCTACTGGATTGCAGGAAGTAGAGAGGCTGATGGAGTCTACTGGGGATCCAGTAGAATAATGTTCAAGGTGACTTCACTGGAGTGAAGGCGGAGGTCAACATCTGGAAGTGAGAGGTGACCTCAGGATTCAATTGGAGTAGCACAAACACGGCAGGTCTTCAGTGGGAAGCTTCATGGAAAGCTGAAAACTCTTTTGGCTACAGAAGTATTCAGAGGTAGGAGCAAAAGAGGAAGACTGACCGATCTGGACAAACAGACCTAGTCCTTGAGGGAGGAAAGGGTATGAGAAGAACCCCATACTCCCAAGAAAGGACAGATGTTTGAGGAATTGAATCTGAAATCCACTGAAGATCCACCATGTCTTTCCTAACTGGTGAGAGGTTGGAAGACATTGGGGCATGGAGCTTCAGGGATACGTAAACCTAGGATACGGTAGGGCTGTCAGTACCACAGCAGTGGTTGTGTGCATAATATCCGAAACATACTGTGGAACAGTATGAAGCTGTGCAAGCCCACTGTTAGAAACATACAGGAAGGTAAACGTGTATATATATATATATATATATATATATATAGAGAGAGAGAGAGAGAGAGAGAGAGAGAGAGATACGGGTATATAGATATATATATATTTATAATGAGATCCAAAGGGCATAGCATATGCACACAGCTGACAGACAGATACATCTACAGAGATGTATATAGGTATATATAGATATATAGATATATATACCTGAATATATAGGTCTAAAGATAGATGCCTGCAACTAAGCAGACAGAGCTATGCATACCAGGACATTCACATGGAGATGTGAAGGGAAAAGATTCATCTAAGAACAAGGAGGTGAAACCTACTTGAGAAAATATATAGAGAATCTGTTCACCCAGAGATGATGGTAAAGGAATGCTATCCAGTGAATAACCAGGATGGTTACGTGAAAAAACAGAGGATAATATCAGTCTGTAAACAGCAAGTCCGGAGTCCTGTGGAACTCCAGCATGGTAAAAGGACAGAAAACGAATAGAATGAGATACCAGGTTGACCTACGTGAGGGACAAAGGAGGTATCAGGCGTTTTCTAGATTCATATGTGCTGTCCTTGAAGTACTAGGATACCATGAGGACAAGCTGCAAGAAAAAAGAGAGTATATTCCCTATAGGAATGGGATAACTCTTAGACTTTCACGTGGAGAAGGCTTATGTCCTTTTCCCTCTTTTTTTTTTTTTTAAAAGAAGATAGTAGGGTGTGAAGAACCCTCACAGTCATAGGGGATGACTGAGGAAGCCTTTTTCAACCATGATGGATAGCCATTAAAGAAACTCTATCTAGAAAGGGCCCATAGTGGAAAGCTTCTCAGTAGGATTGCAGAGAGCATTATGCAGGAGAACTGGGATGTAGAACTGGCTGATGGAGAAAACCGACAGCCACGTCCACTACGTTGCCAAACCCAGAGATTGGAGATGGCAAGGGTAGAAGATAGTGTAAGAAGCCTGTAGTGAAAAGGATTATTCAAGAAAGATGTAGAAAATGTCTTGGAATCACTACTAAGGCCAGACAGGAGTGGTGGAAGACAAGACTGGGACTTGTGGAAAAGTACCAGTAGTCAATTACTGGAACTCCTGCATGGGCAGCTACTGAATAGGACAACAGAGAGTTGGTCTGTGTCAAACAGAGAGAACAGACTGAACAAAGAGAGCAAGCTGTCTCTGTCTGCAGAACTGCCCAGATAAAGAAGGGAGTTTACTCAGGAGAAGAAACTCTACAGTGAAAAGAAAGACAAGAAAAGTCTTTCAATGGTATGGTACCACTCTTACAGGGGAAACCGTGGCGAAGAGGGTAGAGATAGAAGCTGAAGAAGGACTTACCACATGGTAAGTCCCTGGAAGGAAAAAATTCATGCTGGTACAGAGAAGCTATCATGTGATAGTTGCTAAACCTCTCTTCTAGTCAGGAAGAGGTGGAAAACCCTGTAACTTATAGACATGAATATCCTGACAGTTCAGCATACTGAAGAGTAAATGGATTTCCTGAGAATAGGAATCCCTGAGCAGAGTTTTGAATGGAAAAAAACAGTGAAAAACTTCTGCTGAAAAGAAGTTAACTGTAGTTATAAAAAGATTAATCAGAAACCTATGGTTACTGTGTTTATTCAGCCTGGCTAGAGTTTGGATTCTTCAGACCAGGGCGAGACTTCCCCTGCTTGGGAACATCCGAATGATGGGCAGGAGAAGAGGAAAACCTCTTTCTTTTAGGGAAAGAAGGTTTGGTAGGGCATTTCCTACCTGCTGAGGAAGGAGAGGGCTTAGGATGGCCCTCAGCAACAGGAAAGTCAGTGGAGCAATGAGCAACCTGACGTAAGGACTCCTTATTGAAGAGATTTTCTCCAGTACAAGGAGTATTACTCAGTCTTTGTTGTGCCCATCTACGCAAGTCTGATGCTTGGAGCCAGGCTTTACGACGTGCTCCTATGGCTATAGCAGACGTTCTGCTAACAGACTCAAAAGAGTCTAGGGAAGCACGAGAAAGAAACCAAGAGATATTTTGGCTATGACTAAGAAGTAAGGAATAGTCTGCAGCCTTGGGCTCTGAAAGAAAAGGAGTCAAAAGAGATAATTTCTTTGTGATCTCCTGAAGGGATAGACTCATATAGAAAATATATGAGAGAATCCTTGTTGCCAGCATAGATGTTTGGAAGGTTTGACGTCCAAAGGCATCCAGTGTTCTAGATGCACGCCCTGGCGGGAAAGAAGAATGTTTTTTCTTGCTTTTTACCTTCCTCATTGCTGATTCCACTACAATGGAATGATGGGGAAGTTGAGGCTTTTGAAATCCTGGAGAGGGGGGCACCTGATACAGAAGATCAGTTGCTGTAGGAGGTGAAGAAACCCTTAAAGGTTTTTCCCATACTCTCAGAAGAAGATTCTGCAAAGAGTGATGTAAAGGAAGCATTCTATTTTCCTTTTCTGCAGAAAAACCCTGAGAAGACTCATAGCCAGGGATAGGAATATTAAGGAAGGTTGCCATGTCAAGGAGAAATTTCTGAAAAGAAGGATCTCCGATGGGAACCATCCCTGGACAGGCTAAATTTGAAAAGGTAGCCTGGGCACCGGAGGATGTACCTGACCGGTGCAGACCAGGATTTGTAATGGATGGACACTGGAACTGGCAGTTATGAGTTGAGACAGTCAGTAGTGCATCATCCATGCCAGGTATCGACTCCAAACTAGGTATAGAGAGGAGCGATCCAGGTGAAAAAAGCATGGAAGGAGCTGGTTCCGATGATACTGCAGGTACCGGCATCGATACCGATACCGGTAGTTGTGCCGGAATCGAAGGCGAAACCGACACTGAAGCAGTCATCGGAGGCTGCTCAAGCGGTACCGAGGTAACTAAAAACCCTTGGTGATTATCCTCGGTACCGTGCATGCGGAATCGGGAAACATCGGTTCCGAGACGCGTCGGTACCCAGTCCTCTAGACTAGAAATCGATTCTAGACTCGGCATCGAAAGAAGCAAGTCTATCGATGCATGCCTAGAGGGTACCGACGTCGGTGGTGGTATCGGCGGTACTGCTGATACTGGAAAGTCAATCTGGGACGTTTCGGTCGGTCCCAAAGGTACCGAGAACGCCAGATGACGATCCCTGGTGAAGAGCGGATCACTCAACACCGGTGCCGATGCCGGGTTATCGGTACCGCTCGAAGCGGATGCCACCCACCAAGCATGGCTCAGGTATGTTCTGTGAGGGGTGAGCCCCAGGAACAACCTGAAACCCCTGAAATGCTTTGGAGCCCGAAGTCTCCCGCTGGGTTTTTAATGCCAATGGGGTCTTGAGGGCAAGGCCGGGGCCATCAGCATGCTTAGCATGAGACTTACCACTCAAGGATTGGCTAGTCTTAACAGACTGTTTGTGGGTTACCTGATCCTGTAGAGAAGAAATGGCCGGTGCCCTGCCATAGGGAGGGAAAACGGTATCAAGGGAAACTCGAAAGAGAGAATCTCTTCTCACAGTATTGTAGCCTGACGGTTCAGGGGAAAAAGGGTCAGGACCCAAACAGGTTAGACACCAGTCATTGGAGTCTAAAAAGAAAACAGTATTTCCACAGTGAAGGCACTTCTTGGGAGAAGAAGGCTCCATGATGGAGAGGCCTTATAGGCCCAAAAAATTGTAAGACAGAAACTGAGGGAAAAACTCTCCCTCAGTTTGAGAAAAAGAAAAGAAAAAACCCCACCGGCGGTACCGGTGGCGGCGGGAAAACAGCCGCGACCACAAGAAAACAAGAATTAAAAAATTAAAGAAAAATGTTTCTGCGGTGACAGGAGGACGTCCTGCCGGCTCCGCGGAAAAACGAAAACTGAGGAGAGACAGTTGGAAAGGCGGGAAGGCAGCACGCAGGTGCTGAGGGATGCTCCCAAAAGCTTTCTGATTGGACGCTGGGGAGCGTTCCCGCGCAGACTCCGTCGGTACCGACGTACCCATATGTGAAGACTCATTCCTGCTTGTTCCTGGAGATTGCTAGTATCTGAGGAATGGAAGCCCCAGGGCCAATGCTCCTCTAGCCCTGTACAATTCCTCGAAAACTCTCCACACCTTGATGCGTGACAGGCAGGTAGACCACTTGCACGCTCTGAGGAGTGCTGCCACTACTGCCAGAGAGTACACTTGGCTGCTCAGCCGCGCCCTTTCAAGAGCCAGGTCGTAAGTGAGAATTGATCCACCTGCAGCATGCCACACCAGCAAGTTGTCCCATACCAGCAAGTCGTCCCGCTCCAGGAAACACCAGGGAGGTGCCGCTGCTAAGCGCACCAGATTTGCGTACCATGGCCTCCTCCTCCAATCCGGCGCTGTAAGTATCACTTGACCGTGATTCCTCTCCACGCGATGCAGCATCCAGCATATGATAGGCCGGGGGGAAAGACATTCAGCAGCCCCTTCTGCGGCTATACTAGCACATCAAAACCTTCCGCCATGTGTTCACACCTCCTGCTGAAGAACCTGTTCACCTTTGTATTGCTCATTGATGTCATAAGGTCCATTATTGGCTGACCCCAGCATCTCACTAAGCCCTGAAAGACAGCATCTGCCAAGGCCCAGTCCACTAGGTCCACCCAGTGTCAACTCAGGAAGTCTGCCTGAACGTTGGCCTTGCCTGTGACATGCACTGCCGACAGCGCCAGGAGGTTGTCCTCCACCTACTGCAGCAGCAGTGGGGCCTCCTCCATTAAGGAGGCACTGACCATACCTCCCTGTCGGTTGATGTAAGCCGAAAAAACCTTCACCACCTGGGCTAGCACCAGGGGCCAGAAGCTCTGCAAGGCAAGGAACACTGCCCACAGCTCCAATCTGATTACTGACCACTATGTCTCTTCCGCTTTCCATTGACCCTGTGCAATCTGCGCCAGACAATGCAGGTGCAATCCGAGAGGATGGTGTCTGTTGCCACCATCACCCATTCAGGATTTTCCAGAGGCATCCCTGCTGAGAGCATCCGTGTGGAATCCCATCACCACAGCCTGACCTCCCTCAGGCACAGGAACCGGATCGACAGGGAGTCCCGCTGCAGGGACCAGCACGAAAGCAGAGTGTGCTGGGGTGGACGCATGTGGGTGTGAGCCCACAGGACCAACTCTATCGTTGCCAACATGGATCCCAAGAGCTGCAGGTAATGCCAAGCCAATGGCTGTGCTAATCAGAGAAACCAACACACCTACGCCTGGACCTTCCCTGCCTTTTCTGGCAAAAGGGAGATCAACCCTCTGCACATATTGAACAGTACGCCCAAGTAGGTCAAACGCTGTGAAGGAATCAGGTGGCTCTTCTCGAAGTTCACTACCCATCTAAGGCTCTGGAGGAGCTCAACCATCCACTGCATGACGCCAGTGCTCTCCTCCGCCAATTTCGTCCTGATGAGCCAGTCATCCAGGTAAGGATACACCCCTTCCTGTCTCAGCGCCGCCGCTGCTACTACCACCATTACCTTCCTGAAGGTTCTAGGCACTGTGGCGAGCCCAAATTGGTGCGCACAGAACTGAAAGTGACATAGACATCTCCAAGCTCTGTTCAATCTGCTCCTCCATTCTACAGCACTCCTTAGCCTTGGCCTTCTTGCCAGAGGACAAGCCTGAGGTCCTTTGCTTCTCCTCTGCCTCCACGCAGCTCCAGCTGGCCGACTTTACTGCCACCGAGGAGCCATGCACGTTCAGGGTCAGCTCCAAAGCTGACGTTTCAGCAGCCTCCTCCTGCATTCCTGACTGCTCTTCCTGCGAACACTGTGAGTCTCTCAGCACCTGCTGTGCCATCCTGCTCTCTTCGGAGCATAAACAGCAGAGCCCGGCTGCAGAGAGTGTGCCTCTGCGTGCCCCACAGGCTGCGCAAAGGTTTTCCCGAGGCCATAAGCCCACCAAAAAAAACACTCTACACACAAGTGGCCGACAATGCAAAAACAACACCATGCACCGTTCTCCGCTATGGCTTTGAGGAGCAGACACCTCCAATCAGCTATGAAGGCCTCCCTCCCCCCATGAGCCAGAAAGTTTAGTTACTCACCTGTAACAGGTGCTCTCCAGGGACAGCAGGAATCAGTCCTCACATATTGCTGATGTCGGCACTGACAGAGCCCATGCGGAGCATTTCCCCAGCTTTCAAAGAAAGCCTTTGAGACATGCTACCACGCATTTGTGGTCCCCTTCCCGCCCAAGGATGCCATCTTGCTCAGTCAGATGACATAGCTAAGACGGCAGTAAAACTAAAATAAGGTAGGGAGGCAATTCCCAGTGGAGGAGGGAGGGTTGTGAGGATTGATTCCTGCTCTCCCTGGAGAACACCTGTTACAGGTGAGTAGCTATGCTTTCTCCAGGAACAAGCAGGAAGTCAGTCCTCACATACAGGACTCCCAAGCTCCAGCCTGCTGAAGACAGACCATGACAGCACCAACGGGGACCAATTGGGTAGCCATGAGTTGCAGAAGGTGAGTCCCCACTAAGAGACTCTCCAAGACCCTAGCATCCAGCGGCACTATCACTCCGGCAGCCTGAACACAGAAGGGTCGGAGGGCAGGAGTTGCCTACACCCCAAGAATATTATGGAGTACTGCTTGGCCAAAGGCACTGTTCCTGCAAGACTCGCTCTCCAGGCAGTAGTGAGCTGCAAATGTATGAATTGAAGATCAGGTGGCGGCCTTGCAGATCTCCATCACTGGCACTGAGTGGAGGTTGGCCACCGACGTGGCCATCGCCCTTACATGATGTGCTGTGATCTGTTGCTCAAGGGAGAGGCCAGCTCAATCATAAGCGAGGGCAAAACAGTCCACCACCCAAGTGGACAGAATTTGCTTAGTCACGGGGAGCCCCAGACTGCTGGGGTCAAAAGAAACTAAAAGCTGAGGAGCTTTGCAATGGGCCTGGGTCCACTGTAAGTAGAAGGACAGGGCCCATTTGCAATCCAATGTATGAAGTACTAATTCCTCCCTGCCGGCATGAGGCCGCAGAAAGAAGGTGGGGAGGAATTTGGGATATGTGCGGAGCACTACCCTGTTCTTGTAGAACCTTGTATATGGTGGATCTGCCACCAAGGCTTGGAGTTCGCTCACTCTGAGCAGATGTAAGGGCCACCAGAAAGGAAACTTTATAAGACAAGTACCGCAGGTGGCAAGTGGCCACGGGCTTGAACGGCAGTTTGGTGAGCTGGGAGAGCACCATGTTGAGGTCCCACTCTGCCGCTGGAGGGCAGAGAGGGGTCTTGAATAACAGAAGGCCCCGGAGGAACCTGGAGACCAGGGGCTGGCATGAGAGTTGTTTTCCCTCATTAGGGTGGTGGTGAGCGGCTATGGCGCTCAGATGCACCCTCACTGAGTTAGATTTTAGCCCAGTGTGTGACAGCTGCAGTAAGTACTAAAGTACTAGTTGCACATGACAGGAGAAGGGATTCTCCTCCCTTTCTGCACACCAGGCAGAGAACCTTCTCCACTTATTTATTTATTTTATTTTTATTTATTTAGCTGCATTTATATCCCGCTTTTCACCGGGTCAAAGCGGTTGGGGGATACATTTAACACGAGGGGATATGACACACATACACTAATACTTACAGGGAACATGGGCAATGGAGGGTTAAGTGGCTTGCCCAAGACCACAAGGAGCACCTGTTGGACTAGAAACCGCAGTCCTTCCGGCCCAAGGTTGCTGTCCTCTAGTGGTATTTGAACCACTGACCTTCCGGCCTGTAGTACCTTGCCCCAACCACTAGGCCACTCCTCCCTCTTCAAGGCACTTTTGCCACTTAAAGGCAAAAGTCCGTCTGGTGAAGGGTTTTCAGAAGGCCAGTAGGATCTCCTCAACTTCTCCTGGAAGACTGAAAGGGGTCAACGCTACCCATTCAGAAGCCATGCTGTTAGAGTTAGCAATCCCAAATTGGGGTGCAGGAGGGAGCCCTCCTCCTGGGACAGAAGATCCAGGAATCGGCCCAGAGGGACTGGGAGTGCCACCAACAGGGAAAGCAGCAGAGGGAACCAAGGTTGCCTGGGCCACCTGGAAGCAATCAGTATGACTGATGCCCCTTCGGTTTGGACATTGAAAAGGGTCCTGACGACTAGGGGGGTCAGTAGGAACACATACAGTAGACCCTTGGACCACAAGATAAGGAAGGCATCTGCCGCCACTCTCTCCAGGTGTGGCTGACGGGAGCAGAAGAGGGGTAGCTGTGTGTTGTCCAGAGAGGCGAATAGATTCATCACAGGCCTGCCCCAGAGGTGGAACAGTTGCTTCGTTACTCTGGAGTTTAAGCACCACTTGTGTTCAGCCTGTCTACTAGGCAGTTGTCCTGGCCCGGGAGGAACACTGCTCACAAAAGCATGCTGTTGCATGCTGCGAAGGAGGGGAGAGCCACCACCTCCTGGCAGAGGGAGTACAAGCCCATGCCCCCCTGCTTGTTGATATAACATGGTGACCTGATTGTCCGTCTGGATCAGCACAGGTAGGTGTCACAGGCAGTGGCAGAACCCTCGTAGGGCCAAGAAGATTGCCCTGAGCTCCAGGAGATTATCTGTAGGAGTGATTCCTCCTGAGACCAGCTGCCCCCTAACCCAGGAGGGAGGCGTCTTTGGTCAGGATCCTCTGCGGCACAGGTGCCTGGAAAGGCCTTCCCACCTGGAGGTGGTGCAAGTTTCACCACCAGTTGATGGACTCTGCCAGCTGGCGGGTACCCCTGACCCTGTCCTGTAGTCTGACCATGGCCTGAGTCCACTGCGAGCATAGACACCACTGGGCTGTCTGCATGTGTAAGCGGGCGGAGGGCATGACATGGACTGTCGAGGTCATATGGCCCAGTAGGAGGAGGAGGAGATGACCCGGCACTGACCGGTGGTGCTGTATCTCTCCTGCCAGTTGCCTGAGGCGTTCTAACCTTTCCCTTGGGAGGACAGCCTTGACCTGTAACGTGTCCAACTGACAACCTATGAACTCCAGGCTTTGGGCTGGAGAGAGATGGGATTTGGGGTAGTTGATGACGAACTCCAGGTGCTGCAGAAGGAGGGTTGCATGCTCTGCATCCTGTCTGACCTCTGAGGCTGTACTGCCTCTGATGAGCCAGTCATCCAGGTAAGGGAAAGCAAAAGCCCCTTGTAGGCGCAGGTAGGCAGCTACCACCGCCAGGCATTTGGTAAAGACCTTTGGCGAGGAGGCCAGGCTGAAGGGTAGCACCCTGTACTGGTAGTGCCCTCCTCCCACCACGAACCGTAGGTATTGCCTGTGGGAGGAGTGGATCAAGATGTGAGTATACGCATCCTTTAGGTGGGAGCACAGCCAACCTCACTGGTGGAGGTAAGGCAGCAGGGTTCCAAGGGAGAGCATCTTGAACTTCTCCCTCACCAGAAACTTGTTAAGTTTCTCAGGTCTAGAATGGACCTGAGGCCTCCAGTTCTCTTTGGGACAAGGAAGTACCTCACTACCTTTCTTCTCTTATCTCTCCCTACACACCCTCCCCCCCTCTCGGGAACTCCGCTCTTCTGGCAAATTGCTTCTATCTCTGCCCTTTTCTTCTACTGCTAACTCCAGACTTTGCTCCTTTCACCTTGCTGCACCTTACGCCTGGAACAAACTACCTGTGTCTGAATGCCAGGTGCCTTCTCTGACCCTTTTCAAATCCAGGCTGAAAACTCACCTCTTTACTGCTGCTTTTGGATCTTGACTCACTTGATCTCCTTGTTTCTTTAAAATTCCCCCTAGATGTATCCCTGTCTACATCTTCTGTGTTGTCTGTCTTGACTAGACTGTAAGCTCTGATGAGCAGCAACTGTCTCTTGCATGTCTGTGCAGTGCTGCGTACGTCTTGTAGCGCTATACAAATGTTAAGTAGTAGTACTAGTAGTAGTAATATCTGGAGTAGAAGCCTTTTCCCCATAGATGTTTGGGTACAGGCTCTACTGCGTTGCCCCTGAGCAGACCTGTGAGCTCTGAGAGCAGAAGGGTCTGGTGAAGGAGAGGTCACACTGGCTCTCCTGGAAAGAACCTGGGTGGTACCTGCTATAAGTGGAAGAAGTATCCTTCCCTTACCACCTACAGTACCCACTGGTTCAAGGTGACACTAGCTCACTTGTGGGCCAAAAGTGCCAGGTTGGTGAAGGTCAAAAGCTTCCCCCAGGCTGGGCGGGAGCTGGGGCCTGGGGCTTACATGCCTTTGGCTTCTGAGCCCCATGGCTTTGTCTTTTAGGGTGAGAACCCTCTTGCTGGCCCGAGAAGGGCTGGTAGTGGTGACTCTGATGAAAGTGCCCCTTTTTCTTCGGGAACAGGGGTCTTTTCCCCGATGGTTTCTTATGGGGAAAGGATGAGGTCTTCTTGGACAGCTTCTGTCATGTCACCATGTCGGCCTCGATCTCGGCCGCCTTGTCGGCCATAGATTTGCCAAACAGGTTCTCCCCAGTGCAGGGGACATCAAGCAGCTTGTCTTGGACCCATTGCTCAAGGTCCGAAGACTGCAGCCAGGTTTGGTGTCGGATGCCGATGCCAGTCGCTGCTACCTGAGCCGCTGACTCAAAGCCGTCATAAGCCACTCGGGAAAGGAACTTAGTACAGTCCTTGTTCCCAAAGGTCAAGGATTGGAACCGCTGGAGGGGTTCCCCGGTAAGCCCCACTGAAAATCCGGACAACTCTTGGGTTAGGGCCTTTAGGTATATGCCTATGTACAATTCATAGGCTTGAATCTGGCAACCCAGCATGGAGCCCTGGTAACACTTGCTCCCAAGGGCATCAAGGGCACTAGTGTCCCTCCCAGGAAGGACCGAACAGCAGGTCTTCTGGCTCTTATGTTTCTGCATGGTCGACTCGACAAATTATGTGGGAGTTGGTGCTTGTGGAACCCGGGGCCCTTCCAGACATGGTAGACTTTAAGGTGCCAGCTCACCACCAGCACTGAGGCCGGTATCTCCCACATTCTGAGTAGCACCTGCTCAAGGATCAGCTGCACAGGTACCATGAGAGTCTCCTTGGGTGGAGACTCATACTGGAGAATCTCCAGTTCCTTGATGCACGGATCTTCCTCCCCCTCGGTTTGCACCGAGAGGGCTCTGGCAATATCCTTGACAAAGTCGTGGAAGACCATATCTTCTGGAGGAGAACAGCGCTGGGGCAACAGGTCTGAGGGAATATCTCAATGCCGCTTGGTTTCCAGAGACGCCTCATCGTCGGTCTCCCACTCGGAGTCGAGCGATGATGGCGAGTCTGAGGCCTTGCGATTCATAACATCGAGGCCGGGGCTGAGTGGCTGGCAGCCTCCAGAGGACCTGAGGTCCGAGTCACGGAAACTGGCCGGGGAGGACTGGATGCCTGAGGAATGGGACCTCGACCGGTGCCGAGGGCTTACCCAAGGCCGATAGTGCTCAGAGCTTGGCTCGGCGACCAGGGACTCCCCCGCAGTCGGGGGCCCGGTAGTCGGGACAGATAATGTGGATGAACCAGCCATCATAGCTAGCTGCAGGGCCAGGATAGCAGTGATGTTCTGCTCCAAGGCCGCCATTCTGGTTTCCAAGTGAGAAGGCTCCGCAGATTTTGGCGTGGGCACCGAGAACCTCGGACCCGGTGCCGGCATTCTCACGAGTGCGTCCTCAACGAGGACTATGATCTTGAGGAACCTCTCACAGTCTCTACCAGCCCAGGAATCCTTTTTGAGGACCTTGGCAGGGCGGTTCTCGGAGCCGCCCAAGTCCCTCCAGGCAGTTTTACCAGGTTTCTCTGGTGCAACCTCAGTGGACTTCAAGGATTTTTTCTTCTTTCTCTTGGGGTCCGAAGTGTTCTCGGAGAAGCCACTGCTGCGGGACTCTGAGGGTGCCCGGGCCTCACGGGAAGTGCTGGGCTTTGAGCTCGGCGTTAGGGAGGCCAGTGCGGAGTCAGACCTGGGAAACAGTTTTTCTTGAAACGTCAAACTCTTTTTATTAGGTTTAGACATCATGGCCTGGCACAGGTCACAGGAGGTGCTGTCATGATCTGGGCCCAGGCAGCAGTTGTGGGTGTCGGTCATTGACATCGTTTGACTACAGTGGTCAAATTTTTTGAACAAACCGGGGGACATGGCGGGGAACACCCAGTTGGGGTTGACGACCCCCGGGCGAAAAAGGGTGCGAACGCCAGTCGAGGTGAGCCTTGATCAAAAAAAGACAAAATCTGCTGAGAACAGTGCCGGAGATGGCGCCGGCTCAAGGTGGGAAGAGGAACCGGTACACAAACTGAGAAACTAACTATTTTGAGGATAATTAGCAACGATTTTTCTGGGGAAACAGGACAAACATCCGTTGGACTCTGTGGAAAAAAAGAAGACTGAGCAAGATGACACCCTTGGGCGGGAAGGGGACCACGCAAGCATGGTAGCATGTCCCAAAGGCTTTCTTTGAAAGCTGGGGAAATGCTCCACGCAGGCTCCGTCGGCACAGACGTCACCCATATGTGAGGACTGACTTCCTGCTTGTTCCTGGAGAACGTACACCACCTCAGAGGCAGACAGTTACGACCTTCCCTCCGACTAGGAAACAGTCATGTGTCTGATCAATAGACCACCTGGACAGCACTGGAGGGAGGGACTCGGGGCACCTGGGTTTTCACTCTTTCGCAGGCGGGGCCATCACTGCATCTGAGCGGTTCGTAGCACCCCTGTTCAGCACAGCAAATCACTGGAGTCCAATTCCCCTGTTACCAGAACTGGATGCCAGACAGTATGATGGTAACTCTGCTGCTGCCTTCCTTGATCCTTCTTAAACCATGTTTTTTTGTACAAGTGCTGTCCTTCACCTGCCTCCCATCTATCAAGAACCACTTACACAGCCCAATTCCGCTCCACTATGCCACTGATCATACCTTACCAAGTCCTACAATTAAGTCCAATTCAGCTCAGATGCATAGGTGAGACCACCATCTGCTGGAGACTGAGCAATCCTGGCCAGTCTTCCTGATGCACAGAGCCCTTATAGAATGACATCAGCAAAGCCTGGCTTGCTCAGTCTCCATCTGCTGGTTGGGGGGCACAACCCATGCATCTGGACTGGACCGGAGGGACGATTTGGAATGGTGGTTCCTACAGTAAAGCACAGCAGACTGAGGTCACAGGTAGGGGAGAGCCCAAGTCCCCCCACCAAGAAGAGCCAACAAGACCTAATGTCAAATATGTGATGGTGACTAAGGAAGAAGTGGGGCTAGGAGAGGTAAGGTGAGTTAGATGGAGAGGGGAGAGGAAGAAGAAAGGAAGAAGAAGGTGGCCAGGAGGAGAGGGAAGGGCGAGGGAGTCTAGGAGAAGTGTACAGGAAGGGGGAAGCAGGAAAGGAGGGGAAAAGGGGGGGCTAAGAGGAGGATAGGGAGGAAGAAATGAGGGGAATGGGAACTATGAGGATGTAGGGGCCAAGAAGAAAGGCAAGGAGGAAGGCTACAAGGAAGAGGGTATGGGGTTTAGGGAGGTTTGGAAAAGGGGAGGAGGATAAAACATGGAGCAGAGAGTGGAAAGTGAAATAGTGTGCAGTACATGTCTCTATCACAGAGACATATACAAACACACAGACAGAAATCCCACATGCAACAGCATACACTGGCTCCCAAACACCCATGCATATTCGCCAGAAAAGGTACAGAGAAGAACAACCAAAATAATAAAGGGGATGGAAGGATCCCCAACGAGGAAAGGCTTAAATGGTTAGGGCACTTCACCTTGAAGAAAAGCAGCTGAGGCAAGATATAATAGAGGTCTATAAATAATAAGTGCCGTGGAACAGGTAAACATAGATCAGTTGTTTACTCCTTCAAAAAGTAGAAAGACTAGGAGACATGCAATGAAACTACAATGTAGCACATCTGAGACTAATTGGAGAAAATATTTTTTCACTCAATGCGTAATGAAACTCTGGAATTTATTGCTAGAGGGTATAGTAAAAGCTGTTAGTGTAACTGAGTTTAAAAGAGGGTTGGTCAAGTTCCTGGAGGAAAAGCATAGTTACTCACCTGTAACAGGTGTTCTCTGGGGACAGCAGGAATCAGTCCTCACATATGGGTGACGTCGGCACCGACGGAGTCCTCTTGGAAGCATCCCCACAGCTTTCAAAGAAAGCCTTTGGGAGATGTCACCACGCATGCGTGGTCCCCTTCCCGCCCAAGGGTGCCATCTTGCTCAGTCAACTAAAAGACGGCAAAAATAAAAGATAGTACAGGAGCAACTCCAAGGGGAGGAGGGAGGGTTGTGAGGATTGATTCCTGCTGTCCCCGGAGAACACCTGTTACAGGTGGGTGAATACGCTTTCTCCAGGAACAAGAAGGAAGTCAGTCCTCACATATGGGTCTCCCCAGCTACAGGCTACCAAAAGCTGATAGCAAAAACAGGGCTCCCACAAGGGGAGCCACAAGCAGCAGCAATTGAGTTTGTGTAGAACGACCACAGTAGGACCCCTGTGTCTGATGAAACCAGCACTCTGGTAGCCTGAACACAGAAGGGTTAGAGGGTAGGAGTTGCCTAGACCCTGAAAAGGTTACGGAACACAGCCAGGCCGAAGGCATTCTTCCGTCGGGACTCTCTTTCCAGGCAGTAATGGGCTGCGAAGGTATGGACTGAAGACCAGGTGGCGGCCCAGCAGATGTCCACCATTGGACGGAGCGCAAGTTTGCCACCGAAGTCGCCATGGCCCTGACACGGTGCGCCGTGATGCAGCCTTCCAGCGGGAGCCCTGCCTGTTCATAAGCAAGAGTGATACAGTCCACCACCCATGTGAACAGCGTACGCTTTGTCACCGCCTCCCCCAGCCTACTGGGGTCATAGGAGATGAAAAGCTGAGAAGCTTTGCGGTGGCCCTCAGTGCGTTGGATATAGAAGGACAAAGCCCACCTACAGTCCAAGGTGTGGAGGACCGCCTCCGCCCGACTGGAGTGAGGTCTTGGAAAGAAAGTAGGGAGCACCACCTCCTGGTTAACATGGAAGGGCGATACAACCTTTGGAAGGAATTTGGGGTGCGTGCGAAGCACCACTCTGTTCTTGTAGAACCTGGTATAGGGTGCCTCCGCCACAAGGGCCTGGAGCTCGCTAACTCTGCAAGCGGAGGTGAGCGCAACCAGGAAAACCACTTTCCAAGAGAGGTAGCAAAGGTGGCAAATAGCCAGAGGCTCGAAGGGCGGGCAAGTGAGCTGCCCCAACACCACGTTGAGGTCCCATTCGGTTGCCGGAGAACAAATCGGGGGTTTTGATAAGAGCACGCCCCAAAGGAAACGGGTCACCAAAGGTTGGACCGAGAGGGGCTTACCATCCACTGGATGGTGGTGCGCTGTCAGGGCGCTAAGGTGCACTCGGACGGAGTTAGACTTGAGCCCGGACTGAGAGAAGTGGAGAAGGTACTGTAACACCAGAGCCACCGGGCAGGAGAAAGGGTCAACCCCGTGTTTGGCGCGCCAAGCAGAGAACCTGCGCCATTTGAGGGTGTAAGCCTTCCTAGTAGAGGCCTTGCGAGAGGCCATCAGAACGTCCTCCACCTCAGCCAGAAGGTTGAGAGGGGCCAAAGTCACCATCTCAGCAGCCATGCTGTCAGCGAGAAGAACCCCAGGTTGGGGTGCAGGAGAGAGCCCCCCTCCTGAGAAAGGAGTACCGGGGCGATCCCTAAGGGGAAGGGGGCCTCCACTGTCAACTGCAGAAGCAGCGGGAACCACGGCTGCCTGGGCCATTGAGGAGCTATCAGAATGAGCAAGGCCCTGTCACGGAGGGTCCTGAATAGGGTCTTGGCAATCAGCGGCGGGAAGGCGTACATGAGGCCTTCCGACCAAGAGACTAGGAAAGCATCTGCTGTCATCCTGGAGGAGTGGACCTGCAGGGAGCAGAAGTGGGGCAACTGAAAGTTGTCCGGGCTGGCAAACAGGTCCATCATGGGTTCCCCCAGAGCCGGAAAAGCCGACTGGCTACCCTGGGGTCCAGCTGCCACTTGTGCGGCTGGAGAACACTGCCCGCAGGAGGATACCCTGTTAGAATGCGTACGAGCAGAGGACCAGTGCCTCCTGACAAAGGGTATGAGACCCCGTGCCCCCCTGCTTGTTCACGTAGAACATTGCCACCTGATTGTCCGTCTGGACCAGCACTGGCTGGTGATGCAGGTGGTGACAGAAGACCCTCAGAGCTAGATGTATGGCTCGGAGCTCCAGGAGGTTGATCTGCTGGGTGCTCTCGTCTGGTGACCAGTTGCCCTGAGTGCGGAGATCTCCACAGTGGGCTCCCCAGCCGAGCAGGGAGGACCCTTGAGTGGCTTGGGGCCTGTAAAGGCATGCCCACTTCAAGATGCTGGGGCAACTGCCACCAAACCAGGGAGTCTGCCAACTGGCGGGTCACCGAAACCCTGTCTCGGAGGCGGCCTGTGGCCTGAGACCACTGATCCCGGAGACACTACTGCGCCGTCCTCATGTGGAGGCAAGCATCTGGGGTGACGTGGACCGTGGATGCCATGTGCCAGAGGAGGCGCAGGAGAAGCCTAGCGGGCACCGAGGGACGGCACTTTACATCCCAAGCTAGAGATCTGAGTCGATCGGCTCGGTCCTTGGGCAAGAAGGCCTTAGACTGGAGAGTGTCAATCTTTGCCCCGATGAACTCCAGGCACTGTGTTAGGAGGAGGTGAAACTTGGGGTGGTTTATGACGAAGCCCAAGTGTTGCAGAACCTGGATGGTGCGTGCGGTGGCCTGATGCACCTCTGAAGCTGTGCCTCCCTTTATGAGCCAGTCATCCAGGTAGGGAAAGACGAAGACCCCCTGGAGCCGGAGGAAGGCGGCCACGACTACCAGGCATTTTGTAAAAACTCTTGGGGCAGAGGTTAGGCCAAAAGGGAGTACCCTGTATTGAAAGTGCCTGCCCCCTACTACAAACCGCAGGTATTGCCTGTGGTTGGGATGGATGAGGATGTGAGTATAAGCATTCTTGAGGTCTAAGGAGCATAACCAATCTCCTTGCTGGAGGTATGGCAGCAATGTTCCAAGGGAGAGCATCTTGAACTTCTCCCTCACCAAGAATTTGTTGAGGTTGCGCAGGTTGAAGATGGGCCTTAGGCCCCCAGTCCTCTTTGGTATGAGGAAGTATCTGGGGTAGAACCCTTTGCCCTTGAGATGGTGGGGCACCGGTTCCACTGCCTTGTCCTCAAGAACACCTGCCAACTCCTTCAGAAGAAGGTCTCGGTGGAGGGGAGACCTGAGGGGTCTCTCCCCGGAAATAAGGGGGAGGTGTCTGAGTCAGGTGGAGGAGATAACCTTCCCTGACCACCCTTAGTGCCCAGGAGTCGGTGGTGATGGCCACCCACCTCTGGAAAAAAGGGTCAGATGTCCCCCTGTGGGCTGCTGATCTCCTTGGGATAGAAAGGCTATGCTCAAGGAGTCAAAAGCTCCCCCCTGGCTAGGCCGTGGCCGGTAACTGGGGTTTTGGAGCCTTCTGCTTACGCGGGTCATGCCCATGTCCCTTGGCCTGCTGACCCTGTTGGGGAGCCGGGGTGGCCTGATAGGGTGGGTAGTTTCAGTAAGCAGCTCCCTTCCTCGGGTAAAAGGGCTTTTTATTTGAGCCCTTCCATTGGGAAGGGGCAGTGGTCTTCTTAGAGAGCCTGGTCCTCGTCATGAACTCAGTCTCCAACTCGGCAGCCTTGACGGTCATGGGTTTGCCAAAGATGACTCCTTGGCATTGGACATCAAACAACTTGTCCGGAACCCACTGCTCGAAGTCGGACGACTGAAGCCAAGCTTGGTGGTGTGCACCGTTGCCTGCCGCGGCCACCCAGGCCGCCGACTCAAACCTGTCATAGCCCGCTCGAGACATGAATTTGGAACACTCATGGACGGTCTTGGCCAGAATTTTGAACCGCTGCAAAGGTTCCTCAGAGAGACCAGAACCCGGCAAATTCCTTCATCAGGTCTCTCAAGTACATGTCCATGTACAGCTGATAGGCCTGGATGTGGCAGAGGAGCATCAAGCCCTGGTAGCACTTTCTGCGGAGGGCATCCAGGGTGCGGGCCTCCCTGCTGGGGAGCACCGAGGAGTGTGTCTTCTGGCTTTTCAGCCGACGCATGGCCAACTCCACCACCATGGAGTTATGCGGCAGTTGTGACTTCTGGAAGCCCGGGCTCCGGCGGACCCGATACATCGAGTTGAGCCATCTGCTCACCACTGGCACTGACGCCAGTATCTCCCACATGCGGAGCATGAGCCATTCCAGGATGGGATAGTTGGGCGCCATGAGTGATTCCTCGTACTGGAGGATCTCTAACTCATCCGCCAGAGGGTCATCCTCCGACTCGGTCGGGAACGCCAGGGCCTTAGACATGTCCTTGACAAAGTCCAAGAAGCCCATGTCCTCGGGTGGGGAGCGCTGCCAAGGGTCCGAGATGGGAGAATCTGAAGGGAAGTTGCGGTAGCGATGGGTATCGGGGGACTCATCTTCCTCCATCTCCCACTCAGAGTAGTCCATGGAGGGCTCGTAGGAGGGCTGCTCCGCGGGCTTTGAGGGGCCCGATGACCTATAGCCGGCACCTGGTAAACTTGCCGGGGACAACTGCAGTCCCATCGAGCAGGACTCAGAATGCGACTCTGGCTGAGGATCAACTCGAGGCTGAAGGACCTCGAGGATCAGCTCGGCCTCCAGGGACGTCTTGGATGTCGATGGCCCGGTAGTCGGGGTGGATGAACCGGTTGTTCCAGACAACAGAGCCTGCTGCTGGTCCATGAAGGCAGACAAACTGCACTCCAGGGCCAACATTCTGGACTCCAGACCAGAAGGCTCTACAGCCTTTGGCACGGGCACCGAGGCTGGTGAATGGTTGGATCCTTCCGGGGGAGCTTCGCAGGTCGCTCCTTCTCCGATGCCTCGGACGAGCGTCTCAAACTACAGGACCGGGCAACTCCCGGCCGGTCGGAACCATCCAACGACGCCACCTTCGAGGGTTTCTTCTTCTTTCTTGGTTCCCTCGAGGGAGACCTCCTGAGGACCCACGACGAGGCTCGGGTTCGGAGAGTTCTGCCCGAGATGTCGGGGCCTCAGAAGGCATCGGGGACTCAGGGAAGAACTTATCGTGCTATTGCTGGCGGCTCTTGAGGGCCTTGTTGAACATCCTCCTGCAGAGGCTGCAGGACGCCGGGTTATGATCTGGCCCGAGGCAACGAAGACTGCAGTCATTTGTGTCAGTCAAAGACATGATTTTGGAGCACCGATCACACTTCTTAAAGCCACTGGTAACCATGGGGGGAAAAAGTACCCCTGTGAGGTCGAAGACTCTTCGGGCTGCCAGCAGGAAAAAAAAGGTCGAAGGCACCTGAAAAAGAAAATAATGAAAAGACTACAAAAGATAAAACGAGCCTGACGCTGAGGCACTGAGGTCGGTAGGCGGGAAGAGTACCGGTGCAATACCGGAGACGAGTTGGAAACTCGAGGAACAAAAAAATCATCTTTATCCAGGGATAAGCCAGGGCTGCATGGAAAAAAGGAGACTGAGCAAGATGGCACCCTTGGGCGGGAAGGGGACCACGCATGCGTGATGGCATCTCCCAAAGGCTTTCTTTGAAAGCTGGGGGGATGCTTCCGCGAGAGCTCCGTCGGTGCCGAAGTCACCCATATGTGAGGACTGACTTTCTGCTTGTTCCCGGAGAAAGTCCATAAACCATTATTAAAGTGGACTGGGGAACTGGGATAAGCAGCATGAAAGCTGTCTGCCTTTTGGGAACCTGACAGGTACTTGTGACCTGGATTAGCCATAGTTGGAAACTGGTCTGACCCAGTATGGCATATCTTATGTTCTTATGTCCCATTCTCTCCCCCCCCCCTCCACACACACATCCAGACCCCATGCCCCCACAGTCACACTCCATCCAAAGACCTATGCATATTCACCATCAACACACACCTCCCTTCCCCCTTCACATACCCGTTCTTCCCAACAGTCTGCATCCCCACTACGGCATATTCTCCAAATACATATTCCCCTGATGTTTCCAGCTATACACAGTGAGCCACACACATAACTTTCCCAAACTCTTCCACACAAACATCTCCCTCCTCAAACACTGTAGTATTTTATTTTTTATTTATTTAATAGTATTTAGCTCATGTCTTTCCAGTAATAGTTCAAAGAGAGTTACTGTATCACCTAACTGCTAAAAAAAAAAACCCATATACACCCTAAGTCTGCAAATGCAGAGAACGGAAATGTTCCATTATGTCACACTGTTATGATGCACTTTGCGAGTACAGTTTGTTCACATTTGCCTACTTGTAACTGTAATAGTTTGGCTGTCTCTGATATTTTCTCTGCTCATCACATAGGTGTTGAAATCAGCAAGAAATGAAAGTGGATCTCCATGGGTGCAAGACCATATTCTGTTCAAGGGCTTCGAAACCCAGGAGATACAGGATTAATAATATTGGGTAGAACTGGAAAACCTACTAGCCAAGGAAAATATCTACAGAAAGTAGCTTTTTCTTTTCCCCTTACTAATTTCCATTTCTGACGATTAACAGCATGGATGGTTTTCCTCTCCCCTCTGGTTGGCTTCAGAATTCAATGGTCTTTGTAGAGCTCACATAAGAACTCTGGGAGCATCATTCTTTGGAATGAGTCAAGAGGCGCTTTCTGCAGGTCATAGCAAGAGGGAGTTAAACTGTTGTAAATTAAATGATTAAGGCAATGGACATGAAGAGAAAATATTTAATAATATGTATAAAATGGCTCTGGAAAATACTGCAATAGGAGGTGATTTGCATTATTGTAGCCTTGTTCTCTATCCAGTAGTCTAAATTTGAACCATTCTAACTCCACTTCATTAGATGGTTCATTATATAAGCCTTAATGCAGAATTGTAGTAGCCTTGGAAAAAGCAAATTCTTTGCAGGTTGTGTGGTACCTTTTACTGAATCAACATAGGAATCAGTGAATTAGCATAGTTGCTTACCTGTAATGGGGGTTCTCCATATATAGCAGGGGTATGCAACCACACTCACCGCCCACCGTCCCTTCACAAAGAACATTCAACTCTCTCGCTGTCTCTACAATTCTACTGCAGACAAGACACATCTGATATCTTGCAGCTGCCTCATTCCTTCTGCTCCTTTATGATTCTTCATTGCTTTACTTTTGGTGGCCCGCTCTGAGTGTATTTTAACGCTGCGCTTGCCTGCTTTGAATCCAACTGAGGCAGCTCAGAGCAGGGTAGCAAGGCGGGAAGAGGCACACATGCTCAGAGAAGTCCAAAGGGCAGCATCTAGAGTGTGCCTGCGTCCCCCTGCTTGTATCTGGAGAATGGATTTATCTCACACCTGTCTCAGAAGTTCAAGGAGAATTACACTCAGGTATAGTAGGCATTTTTCCTGTTCCTAGAGGGCTGACAATCTGAGTTTGTACCTGAGGCAATTGAGAGTTAAGTGACTTGCTCAAGATCACAAGGAGCAGCAGTAGGATTTGAACCTGGCTCTCAGCCCACTGCTCTAACCATTAGGGTAACCCTGGGATTATCCAAACTTCATGTTGTACATGAACTTTTGTGACCAAAAAACGTCCTTTCTTGGGACAAATCTTCAAATGATCTTGATGATGTCCTCCATGTTCCATGAAGTGAAACAGAGGAAGTGAACCAAGTTAATCAGGGTGAGTCCCGTTCTCAAGATCTGATTTAGATACAAATATAAAACCTTACAAGGTTCTTTAACTCTACATCCTCTGCCTTTACTGGGAGGCCAAAGATTTCAGCATCGACAAAAAAGCTTCTCATGAAGCACAGAACATCGTGGTTGTTCCCAAACCAGTGTTTGGCCCAAGGCATCCACTGGCCCTATTTTGGCCTTGAGGAAAGGACTATGGACTAACTCTCTATGTAGCACACTGGCTACTGATAACCCAAATTCACAATGAGGCCTCAGATAATTTAATGTGCACAATCCCTCGGCCATCTGCTGCTCTCACTGACAAGTAACCACTACAAATTGCCTCCATGGTCAATTTTCACATATCCATTAGCAAGCAAAGAAAATCTATATAAATCCGGGATGATTCTGTGGTCATATGAGGGTAATTTTTACCCTCTTTGTTTTAAATGGCAGTTGAAATGCTAGTGTCAGGTGCTGGGCTCTGCAATTTGACATCTGTCATGAGTCTTTGGAACCGGTTCAGTACAAATGGTAGTGCTTCCCCAAACTGCCCTACCAGTGGGTCTCAACCTTGCTAAAGGCCAGGAGCACTGAAATGTATCAGAGGAAGGATATATACTTGGGTTGCCAACATTGTGACTAAACAGTAAAAGACAGCTTCTTGTCTGAATAGAAATGAAATCAAAATATGGTATATCTATATAAATAAAAATGTAAACGTTCGTTTGTTCAAAATCGCAAATCTCCAAAAGTTCTTCACCGATTGCTTTGAAAGTTTGACACAGCATTGCATTCCAATACGCGGGTGTTTTTAACCTACTATTATATAGATGTCACACCTGTGACAGGTAAAAACATGTTTTTTGTGGAAAAACAGCGCCATCTGTTGGACGTAAAAGCAACACACGCTACATATTTTATGATTCACGTGCAATCGAGCTGCTTTAGTTCATCCAAATAATGCCTCGCAGAAGATCAAACTTAGGTCGTCGTACTCGCCGAGTGGACACAGTGCAACGAGTAATTGCAAATCAAACCGAGGAAGAACGGGCATCAGCGAACGAGCAAAACAGACAAAGAATGGCTCAAATACGTGCCGAGAAAGCAGCAGAGCGACGTGCAGCTAGACTTCAGGATGCACGGTTGCGAGCACAGAGATCGCGCTCTGCAGCTTCAGATCTGCTTCGTTCTCAACAGAAAGAACGCGACAGATTGAGAGTGGCTGAAAGACATCAACGAGAAACAGCGGATCAGCGTCAAACACGACTCCGTGCTCAGCAATCACGTGATTACAATCGCCTTGCATTCCGGTACAACCCAGCTGATGATTATAGTTTGAGCCGGCATGTTCTCATCGGCACTATGACTGAAGTATGTCCTTATTGCAAGGCTCTGAAATTTAATGGAGAAACGAAAGGCATGTGTTGCGCCGACGGAAAAATTAAACTGCCTCAACTGGGAGAACCGCCAGAACAATTGAAAACTTTGCTTGCCGGATATACCGCCGAATCAAAGCATTTCCTTTCTAACATCGGGAAATACAACTCATGCTTCCAAATGACGTCGTTCGGCGCAGAAATCGTAACAGCTCAATTCATGCCAACTTTCAAAGTGAAAGGACAAATTTATCGTAAAGCCGGCTCCCTGGAGCGATAAATTATCCAACAGAATTTTTGAATTCACTCGATCTGCCAGGCATACCACCGCACATACTGCAATTGAAAATCGGCGTCCCAATTATCATGTTGCGAAATATTAACCAGACAAAGCTTTGCAACGGCACGCGGCTTGCAGTAAAAACATTGATGAGCAACGTCGTACAAGCAACAATCTTGACAGGACCTTTCAAAGGACAAGATGTCCTCATTCCTCGCATTTCTATGATTCCAACGGATATGCCATTTCAATTTAAGAGATTGCAATTCCCAATTTGATTGGTGTTTGCAATCACCATCAACAAAGCTCAGGGCCAATCTTTAGAAATCTGCGGTTTACATCTCCACACGGATTGCTTCTCTCATGGACAATTATATGTTGCGTGTTCGAGAGTCGGCAAACCAAGCAATCTCTATATCTACACAGACAATGGAACAACGAAAAACATTGTATACCCACAAGCATTATGAAATTAAACATATTACAAACGTGCGTTCTCTCTTTTCTTTCTTTTCCATTTAACCAGAGTCAGCCACAGCAACGCGTGGCTGGGTACAGCTAGTTCCTAATAAATGAGTGTTCCATCTGCCCTACAGACAACTGGTTTCGTGCTATGTCCATGTCTGAATTTTAAGTTTTTTAATTTGTCTTTTTCTTTATTTATTTTTCACTTAAATTTATAAGCCACCTATCCATTAAGGAGCTATTTTATAAGGAGCCACATATTTAAGAAGCAAGAACGTGCCTAAATGTCGGTATTTTAGTCATTTACACATCTAAGTGGACATTCATGCACATAAATGATCTCTTAAAGAATACCAACTAGCATAAAAGTATCTGCCTTGTTTGCATCGCACATACTGTCACTGTAGAGGTGCATATGGGCAGAGTATGGGTGGAATGAGGACAAAACACACAAGTAAGTGCCTAGATAATAAAATATTATAATTTATGTATGTTCTTCAAAAATCTAGATGAAAGCATTTATATCAGCTCTAGGGCCAGTGTAAATGTCCACATGTGAACTAAAGTTACCACAGGGATAACTGGCTTGTGGCAGTCAAGAGTTCTTAGCTACGTCACTTTTTGATCATTCAATGTCGGTTCTTCCAATCATTGTGAAGCAGAATTCACCAAGCATTGGACTGTTCACCACTAATAGGCATTATTTTGGCCACTGATGCTAATATTTTATAAAGAAAGGTAGGTGCCTACTTATCCTTATTAAATAGATTTTAAAATAGGCATGTTTTGGGTACAAAGAACAAAGCACTGGGCATTGATGGTATTCCCATTGAAGTATTACAGCAATCAGATGCAGCAGTTAACATAATTACAAGGCTCTACCAGGAAATTTGGAAGACAGCATCATGGCCAACTGACAGGAAAAGATCTGTGTTTATACCAATACTGAAGAAAGGTGATCCGACTGACTGTGGAAATTATCATACAATTGTTTTGATCCCACATGCCAGCAAGATTCTACTCAAGATCATTCAGCAGAGTCTGCAACCATACATGGAGCGAGAACTGCCTGAAATGCAAGCAGGGTTCAGGAAAGGGCGAGGAATGAGAGACATCATCACGGATGTGAGATGGATCATTGAAAAGACAAAAGAATACCAAAAGGATATCTCTATGTTTTTTATCGACTACAGGAAGGCTTTTGACTGTGTAAACCATGAGAAACTCTGGACCACATTAAAAAGCATGGGTATACCAGAACAGCTGATCGTTCTCTTGCACAACCTTTACATTGATCAAGAAGCAACAGTTCGTATGGAGCAAGGAGAAACAGAATGGTTTAAAATCAGCAAAGGTGTACGACAAGGCTGCATACTTTTCCCCTATCTCTTTAATTTTTATACAGAACAAATCATCAGAGAAGCAGGACTGTATGAAGACAACCAAGGTGTGATGATACCATATTACTGGCTGAAAGCGAAGACGATCTGAAACATTTGCTTCTCAAGATCAAGGAACATAGTCTTAAAATGGGCCTGCACCTTAATGTAAAGGAGACAAAGATCCTGACAACTGGCAAAATCAATAAGTTCATTGTTGATGGAGAAGGAATTGAAATAATGGACAACTTTAACCTACTTGGATCAACTATCAATAAAGAAACAACAAGCAGTCAAGAAATCAGACAATGCATTGCTCTTGGCAGAATGGCTATGAAGGGCCTAGACAAGATTCTCAAGAACAGAGATGTCTCTCTCCATACAAAGATTCGACTTGTTCAAGCCATGGTATTTTCAGTAACGTCATATGATAGACAGGAAGAAAATTGATGCCTTTGAATTATAGTGCTGGTGACAAATACTGTGTATCCAGTGGGCTGCCCGAAGAACAAACCAGTCAGTACTAGGCTTTCCTTAGAAGCTCAGATGACTGAAGAGCTTACTTAACCCTCTCCTCACCAGCAACCTACTGGGCTCTTGAAGCTACAGAAAACTACATTCAAAACAATGGGAAGGTTAATCAAAAGACAGCAATAAAATACACACATCAATATAGAAATACACCAAAGCTTTAGTGGAGAGAAACTGAGAGAAACACATTCTCCCTGTTTACTCTAACTTACTAGCCATGGTTCACTTTATTTATAAGGCTCTTTTAGATTATACAGCATAATTTCACTTTATTATTACACGTCAGGTATACGTATTTATCATATCATAGGTCAATGTCTAATCACTGTAGGTCAGTATGTGGAGACATACATGGGGTCCAAGACATAACTGTTTACTGCTACATAGGTCATTTTGAGGAGACATACAGGATTCCAGGACATAATTGACATAATTGTTTACTGTTGACAGCTTGGTATCTAATAACCCTGAGTACTGCTTGATATCTGCTAACCCTGAGAGTATTTTAGCTAATAACCCTGAGACAGAGAGGCTAGAGTACAACCTGCCCTTTTATTTATTTATGTAAACCTTCACTTAGTAAGCAAATATATGAAGTTTTATTTCTAAGCAAGGTTCTGAACAGAATTAACTCTTTCTCAGGTTTAGTCAGTCTAATAGTGTACGGTACCCTGTACAAACATACATGCTTTCAATGACAAGATTTCATACTTTGGCCACATCATGTGAAGAGAAAGATCATTAGAGAAAGACATCATGCTTGGCAAGGTAAAAGGTCAACACAAAAGAGGAAGGCCAGCAATGAGATGGATCAATACAATAACAGCAGCTATGGGTGCCACTCTGTCACAATGAACTGCCTGACTGAGGACCAAACACAGTTTAGGACAACTATCCAGAGGGTCGCCGTTAGTCGACACCGATTTGACGACACTTACAACAACAAGAGGAAAGTCAGGATAGGGGCAATATGATAAAGATATTTAAATACCTCCGTGGCATAAATGCACAGGATGGTCTCTTTCAATTGCGAGCAAGCTATACTACGAGGGGACATAGCACGAGAGTGAAAGGGGATAGACTCTTTACGGAAAGAGTGGTAGATTTGTGGATTAGTCTCCCAGTGGAGGTGGTGGACACGAGGACAGTATCTGAATTCAAAAAAGCATGGGACAAACACAGAGGATCTCTAAAGGAAAAAAGGGGACTATTGTAGTTGATATGGAAGGGCAGGCTAGATAGACCATGTGATCTTTTTCTGCCATCATGTTTCTATGTTTCTACCTTAAACTAGGTGCCCAAGGCGTCAAATAATTACCTTCCACATGCTCCATATGAGTACATACAGCTTTATTTTTTTTTTTAATTTAAATCCTCTTTATTAAGGAAACAACAAGGAAATACAAGCAATATGCAATATTCAATAGTATTTAAACAAATAATAAAAACTCCCAGCCCACAATATGGAGTGTGAAATATACAAACATAAAAAGAAGAAAAATATCCCACAATGGAGCGGAATTAAATTAAACAGACTCCTATTTCTTAGCAAGAGCTCCAAAACCAATCAAATCATTTTGAGACCGACCCCTTCAAAAAGGTCTCCAGTTGTGAAGAATCAAAAAAAATATATGATTTGCCTTGGTAAACGACAACACATTTACACGGATATTTCAACATGAAAGTGGCTCCTAACGCCAAAACCCGAGACCTAAGTAGAAGAAAAGCTTTCAGTTTCAATTGTGTACTACGGCATACATCAGGGAATATCTGGACAACCTGGCCAAAATACTTCTCATGTCGAAATTTAAAATAAGAACGCAATACCAGATCTTTATCTTTCTCCAACGAGAAAGTTGCAAGTAGAGTGGCCCGATTAGAAATTTCCTCAGTAGAGGTCTCCAGAAATTCAGATAGATCTAAACTTGGCTCAATCAACTGCTCCATTTCTCTGTTAACTCCACCACCTGACTCCGAGCTCAACGTACAAGATTCTCTGACACCTACAGGTAGGTAATAAAGTTTTGATAGAATTATAGTATCAGGATCAGGTATTTTCAACACATCTTTTAAATATTTAGTAAACAGGATACTCGGAGAGAGGTAGTGGGTTCGGGGGAAATTTAGCAAACGAAGATTCTTTACTCGAAGTGCGTTCTCAAACATTTCATCACGACGATGTAATAATAGAGAGTCTTGGACAGAAAATGCCAGGACTCCCTGCACAGAGGAAATTAAACCTTCCATTTTAATTTTAGAATGTTCTAAACTACTTAATCTATCCTGATAATCAGCTAACACAGTCACAGTTTCATGAGTAAACTTAGAAAGTTTCATTAAGGAAGAGTTCAAGGATAATTCAGTCCGAGAAACAACTTGCCAGATGTCTTGCAATGAAATCTCTTTCGGCAGCTTAGGAGCATCAATAGTGGTAGAAAAGTCAAAAGGAAAAGGGAGAACAGGAACCCCAGAATTTACCTTTAAGAAGGAGTCAGGCAACTGAACAGATTCGGGCACAATTCCCTCCTTAACAACACAAGGAGAGCCTGCGCCCTGAGTCGGCAGCTCAATGCTGGGTGGAGTAAAACCCTACGCGGATCGGAAGTCAAGTCTCCAAAGACCGGACATAGAGGAATCCGAAGATGATTGAACAGTAGGGAAGGACACCAAGGATTTAATATGGCTATCCATGGGTCCTACAACCTTAACTGCCTTCCCAGAAGACATAGATAAGGAAAATGATTTCTTCTTACGTTTCCCCATAAAACACCGATGTAAGGATCAAAGCGATGAAGACTTCTAATGCTCCGAAGTGCTCCAAAGGGGCGCCAAAGAGATAGTGGCACAAGTGCCAGCACATAGCTTTATACATTGGTGTAGTTAGTCATAGTCACAGTTTGATACATCATCCAGGTCTTATTCAATGAAGGTTATTTCTATAGCCACAAAAAAGATAAAAGATTTTGTTAAAATACATGCTAATGATTGCAAAATGGTTTTGTATCCTTCTGGGATCCCATGCAAGTGTATTAGACTCTTTCCACTGTCCAAACCGCTTGTGATAATGAAGGTGGATGCTGAGCACATAGTGCAGCAAGATAGCAATGAAAAACCTGAGTCATCGTAACATTCAGTCCAGCGTGCCCAGTCTATACTGCCAATCACAAGAGTGTGACCAAGATCTCTGCTTATCCAGGACAGTCTGTCTTCTTTCTTTGTACCCCACTATTCTAGATAGAAGATCCCAACTTAGTTCCATCCAACACACATCTTTCCAATGCCTAATCGAAGGCTTCATGAGTGCCTTCATTTCCACTAGGCCTTCCAGTTAATTGCAGACATTGCAGCCTGCCAGACAAACACTGCTAATTTGATTCCATCATCATGGCATAATTTAAATCAACTATCTTAACCAGTGCGCCTTCCAAGTCCAGAGAGCCTCCTTTACAGAGAGCCTCCTTTACAGAGAGCCACTAGGACATCTACCTGCCAGACAAATGAAGTGTGAATTGATTCTGCCAACAAAGCCTCTCAGATAACCCCAGCCACATGGATACCTGTGTTCACGTCTCTCTAATAATACTGTATACGTTGGCACCACTGAGAATGGCACAATTTATTTGTATTTAGCTCACACCTTTTCAGTAGTAGCTCAAGGCAAATTTCATTCAGATACAGTAGGTATTTCACTGTCCCCAGAAAGCTCACAATCCAAGCTTTTGTACCTGTATGTATGACAAGGTTTGTGCATAAGGATGTACACAGTAGAGGAACAGCAAAAGGGTACCATTCATTCTTTGTACAAGAGTCTGGATCTTTTCTAAGTACTTATCCTTAGGACATATTCCAGGAAAGATTTAGCCCTTTCAGAAGGTATAGGTCTTGATTTAGGATGTTCAGATGCTGCCATCTTGTGTAGCACTGCAGAAATGAACGTTAATAGAATAATTTAAAGAAACATGTTTACTAAACTGGGCTAACAGTGCTATTTGTAACTAGGTCCCGTTGAGTCTTCGGCTGTCCTAAATGAACTTGGTTGATCTCTGAAGCTAAGTAGTGTTGGCCCAGCTAGTACTTGGATGGAAGACCACTTTGGAATACCAGGGAGTTGTAAACTCACTGCACAGAAGAAATGCCTAGCAATGTACTTTGGTTGCACCTTGCTAAAAAAAAGTCCAGGGGTTGGGTTGCCAGAAGTCAGCAATGACTCGACAACACACATTTTGCCCACTGAATAAAATGGGACCTAGACACAAACAACACATACTAACGATAAGCCCAGTTTAGTAAACAGGCCCCAAAGATTCATAGCAGAGCAGACATTTTGAATTCAGATTATTAAATGAAGTAGACAAAATGAGAATCTTCTGGAAAGGTTATGATGCACTGTCAAAAATTTGGCAATTATATGTTAATACAAAACAGTGGACAATCATATGCCCTAGAACATTTTTTTACTTTTACTATTTTTGCTACCTACATGTTGCCAAAGATAGACATTAAAGACAAGCAAGACGGTTGCCCTGTGCACCATGCACTCTTACTCAGCAGAGTTTGATGGATAATGTCCTGGTATCAAAGTAAAATAAAACAAGGAGAAGGAACCTCCAAAAGAGATGATATGAACCAGAAAAAGCAAGGGATAAAGGTGGAAACCAGGCACAAAAAGGTGAAATTAGACTTACCTGCTAATTGTTGCCCTCACTTGGTTTGCAGCTTGTCGTGCTGTGAGGGCTTGTGTGCATCAGTGATGCTGAGAGCTAAACTATCGGTAGTTTAACTACTGGCAGGGTCTCGCAAGATGGACAGGTCTCAGCTGAGGTGCCAGACCAAGACAAACCACCTATCTGAGCAGCAGCAGAATGGGATAGTGTTGATGGCGGAGGATCACATTTCTGTGAGAACGGCAACAACACCAAACTTAAACTGCATGGAAGAAAGGCCCGGCAATCTACTTCTGTATCTTGCCATGAAAACCCAATGGATAGTTACAACAAAACAAATTGTGCTAGAGTGCTGGAAGATGAGACCCCCAGGTCGGAAGGCACACAACTAGCTACTGGGGAAGAGCTGAAGACTTTAAGAGTAAAGCCAGCATTTATGATGTGGTTGGATAAAAGCCCTCGGGACGTCTGACTGCTGATGTAGCTGAGCATGAAATGAGAGTCAGAAGCTGTAAAGATGTCTTACACATTGGAACATGGAACGTACGAAGCATGAACCAAGGAAAGTTGGAGGTGGTCAAGAATGAAATGGAACGTGTACAACTTGATCTGTTGGGTGTCAGCGAACTGAAATGGACCAGCATTGGGCACTTTGCATCAGATGATCACATGGTCTACTATGCTGGAAATGAAAGACAAAGAAGAAATGGTGCTGCATTTATAATAAACCTGCAAGAACTGTAATGAAATACAATGCAGTCAGCGAACGCTTAATCTCTATTTGTCTACGAGGAATGCCTATCAACACAAATATAATTCAAGTATATGCCCCAACAACAGCTACAGAAGAGAATGAAATTGAAGAGTTCTATGAACAAGTATAAGCTGAAATTGACAGATCATGCAAACAGGATATCCTGATAGTCATGGGTGACTGGAACGCAAAAGTTGGCAACAAAGAAGAAGGCAAAGTAGTTGGAAAATATGGACCTGGCAACAGAAATGAAGCTGGAGAAAGACTGATAGAATTCTGCAAGACCAACGATCTATTCATCTCAAACACCATCTTCCAGCAACACAAACGGCGACTGTACACATGGACTTCATCCAATGGATTGTATAAAAATCAAATTAACTACATCTGTGGAAGTCAACGATGGAAAAGCTCTATAACATCAACAAAGACAAAACCTGGAGCTGACTGTGGTACAGATCATCAACTACAAGTATGCAAACTCAAGCTAAAGTTGAAAAAGAGCAAACCACTCATGAATGCAGCAAAATATGACCTTGAGAATATACCACTAGAATTTAAAGACTGCCTGCAAAATCGATTTGCTGCTTTAGATACAAATGACAGAGCTCCAGAAGAGTTATGGAATGACATCAAGAAGGTTGTGTTGGAAGAAAGTGAGAAGTCTCTACAAAAGGTGAAAAAGAAAAAATGGCCAAAATGGATGACGGAAGAAACTCTGAAAATTGCCCAGAAACGCAGAGGAGCTAAAGCCAGAGGAGAAAGAAAGACAATCACAGAACTCAACAGAGATTTCAAACGTGCAGCAAGACAGGACAAGGAAAAGTACTACAACGACGCATGCAAGGAAATAGAAGCAGTAACTATTAGAGGAAGAACAAGATCGGCTTTCCTAAAGCTATGAGAGTTAAAGAAAAAGTTCCAGCCTCGAACTGGAATGTTACAAGATGCTCAAGGTTCTATGTTGAATGATGCTGAGAAGATCAAGAAAAGATGGAAGGAATATACATAGTTTTTATATGATAAAGATCAAGTGGACCAACAGCCATTTCAACCTGTACCTTATGATCGGGAACCATTGGTGATGAAAGAAGAAGTTGAAGCAGCATTGAAAGCCTTATCAAAGAACAAAGCATCGGGCATTGATAGCATTCCTATAGACGTATTACAGCAATTTGATGCAGCTATTACCGTACTTACAAGGCTCTGCCAAGAAATATGGAAGACAACATCATGGCCAACTGACTGGAAAAGATCTGTGTTTATACCAATTCTAAAGAAAGGTGATCCAACTGACTGTGGAAATGATCGCACAATCGCTCTGATCCCACATGCCAGCAAGATTCTACTGAAGATTATTCAAAAGAGACTACAACCATACCTGGAACAAGAACCACCTGAAGTGCAAGCAGGGTTCAGGAAAGGGCGAAGAATAAGAGACATCATTGCGGGATGTGAGATGGATCCTTGAAAAGACTAAAGAATACCAAAAGGATATCTATTTGTGCTTTATCGACTATAGAAATGCTTTTGACCATGAGAAACTCTGGGCCACATTAAGAAGCATGGATATACCAGAACACCTGATTGTACTCTTGCACAATCTGTACATTGATCAAGAAGCAACAGTTCGAACGGAACAAGGAGAAACAGAATGGTTTAAAATAAGCAAAGGTGTAAGACAAGGCTGCATACTTTCCCCCTACCTGTTTAATTTATATGCAGAACAAATCATAAGAGAAGCAGGATTGTATGAAGACAAATAGAAATTACACTTACCTGGTAATTGTAGTTCCTGGAGGGTCCAGTTTAGTCCTCCACATCCGGGTAGTGCACCTCCTCCTGCAGCCTGGAGACTGGACCAATCAGAATCTTCCTCTGTCAGGATGTATGCTGTCGGAGCTCCCATCAGCCCCCAGTGAACTAGTAACAAAGCAGACTTACAGAAGCAACACATGAGATTATTAGAAATATGTAACTGGAACAGAAATTTAGTCCCCTAAGGAAATAAGCGGCCCCCTCCCCAAACGAGGAAGCCAGAACTCTGCACATTGCCTTTGCCCATAACCCGCAGCAGAAGCAGACCTAATCCCAGCCCCAAGAAATCAAGAATTCCAGAGCTGGAAGGAAAAGCACGCCGTAACGGGTCCGAGAGATGGAACCCGAAGAAAAGTACTGATATAGTTTCATTCCGTTCGCAGTACGCGCGCCGTAACAAAACAAACCTGACACCTGGGAGGGAAGGAGGACTAAACTGGACCCTCCAGGAACTACAATTACCAGGTAAGTGTAATTTCTATTTCCTGAGCGGTCCTCCAGTTTAGTCCTCCACATCCGGGATGTAACAGAGCAGTCAACACCGGGCGGGACCTTGCCAACCGGCGCGCAGCACTGCCGAACCAAAACAGGAATCCCGAGCGGACAGCACATCCAACCGATAATGCTTACTGAAGGCATGCAGAGACGACCAGGTAGCCGCCCTACAAATCTCGACAGGCGGAACAAGGCTATGCTCCGCCCAGGACGTCGCTTGAGCCCTGGTAGAGTGAGCCCGCAGACCCACCGGAACCGGCCGACGCTGCAAGATATAAGCCGAAGCAATCGCTTCCTTAATCCATCGAGCAATGGACGCCTTTGCCGCCGCCTCACCCCGTCGTGCCCCACCAAAAAGCACGAACAACCGGTCGGTCTTACGGAACGATTCTGACACCTTTAAGAAGCGACAAAGGACACGCCGGACGTCCAGGCAATGTAACCCATCGTCCGAAGCACCTGTCGCCCCCGCGGGAAGGACCGGAAGGAAAACAGACTGATTCAGATGAAAAGGCGAAACCACCTTAGGCAAAAAAGATGGAACTGGCCGGAGAACCACGCGTTCCCGAGAAATAGATAAGAATGGTTCTCGACACGAGAGCGCTTGCAACTCCGAAATGCGCCTCACCGAACAGATCGCCACCAGAAAAACCATCTTCAAAGTGAGATCCTTAAGAGACGCCCGCCGAAGGGGCTCAAAAGGTTTGCGTACCAAGGCCTGTAGAACTAGGTTCAAATCCCATGGAGGCACTGACACTCTGCGCGAAGGCCTCAATCTGAACACCGCCCTAAGAAAACGCCGTACGTCGGGGTGTGCCCCTAGGGAAAGCCCCAAAACCTTGCCCCTGTAGCACGCGAGCGCCGCCAACTGAACCTTCAGAGAACTGGCCGCTAAACCTTTGTCAAAGCCGTCCTGTAGAAAGCTGAGAACTACCGGCACCGAAGCTTTCGCAGCTCGAACACCACGCTTTGAACACCAGTCCTCAAAAATTCTCCACACCCGCACATACGCGAGCGAGGTGGAGGATTTCCGCGCCCGAAGAAGAGTGGTGACCACCGCTGGGGAGTAACCCTTCTTTCTTAACCGAGCCCTTTCAATGGCCAAACCGTAAGCGAGAATCGATCCACCTGGGGCATCCGAAGCGGGCCCTGAATCAGCAGATCCGGTAACGGAGGAAGTTTCCAAGACAGTCCGTCGCGTAACCGCACCAGATCGGCATACCACGGTCTCCTGGGCCAATCTGGAGCAACCAGCAGAACCCGCCCCTGGTGCGCCTCGATACGTTGAACGACACGACCGATCAACGCCCAAGGGGGAAAGACATAAAGAAGTCCGGCCTCCGGCCACGGTTGAATGAGGGCGTCGATGCCCTCGGACATGCGCTCCCTCCGCCGGCTGAAGAAGCGACCGGTCTTGGCCGTCTGAAAGGTCGCCATGAGGTCCATGATCGGAGGCCCCCGTCTGCGAACGATTTGCACGTAGATCTGCGGGTTCAATTCCCACTCTCCGGGATCCACCTTTACTCTGCTGAGATAATCCGCCATCACATTGTCTTTTCCTGCGATATGAGCTGCCGAAAGCGCCGGAAGACGGGACTGCACCCAAGCGAACAAAGCCCCTGCCTCTCTTTCCATGGGCACACTGCCGGTGCCCCCCTGGCGGTTGATATAGGCCACCGTTGCCGAGTTGTCCGAGAGAACTTGCACCGCTCGCCCCTCACCAGCGTCTCAAGGGCTAGCAGCGCGAGCCTCACTGCCCGTAGCTCGAGACGGTTGATCGACCAAGAAGCCTCAAGGGGAGACCACGTCCCCTGCGCGAAGCGGCCCTCGCAATGGGCTCCACAGCCCAAGAGGCTGGCGTCCGTCATGAACGGGACCCAAAGGGGTTGCTCCAAGGGCATCCCCATTCGCAGATTCTTCGAGCATAGCCACCACCGGAGCGACAGACGAACGGACATCGGACAAGGTAACTTCTTGTTCAACGATTCGAACTGATTCGACCAACGACGTAACAGGGCGCTCTGTAGCGGCCGCATATGAAACCTCGCCCAAGGAACGACCTCCAGCGTTGCCGCCATAGTGCCCAACAGCCGTAGATACCACCAGGCGGACGGCGCGGGAATCCCTAGGAAGGTGCGCACGAGGCCCCGCAAGGCCTGGACACGGCGCTCCGGCAAGCACACCACACCTCTCGTCGTGTGAAAATGAACACCGAAGTATTCGAGGGATTGAGTGGGCACCAGACGACTTTTCTTCTCGTTGACCACCCAGCCGAGGGTTTGCAGCAACGCAACCACTTTGTCCGTCACTCGCATGCTCTCCTCGTGGGATTTTGCTCGAATCAACCAATCGTCGAGGTAAGGGTGGACTAAGATCCCTTCCTTTCGCAAGGCCGCCGCAACCACCACCATCACTTTTGTGAAGGTGCGTGGAGCTGTGGCCAGGCCGAAGGGCATGGCCCGAAACTGAAAGTGGCCCCAGGGGAAGGCGAACCGCAGGAACTTTTGATGAGCCTCCCGAATGGGAATGTGCAAATAGGCCTCCGAGAGGTCGAGAGACGTGAGAAATTCCCCGCGACGCACCGCCACTATGACGGATCGTAAGGTTTCCATCCGGAAGTGTGGTACCCGAAGAAAACGATTTACGCCCTTGAGATCTAGAATCGGGCGGAGCGAACCGTCTTTCTTTGGCACCACAAAATAAATAGAGTAGCGACCGATGCCGAGCTCGGAAGGAGGAACGGGGATCACCGCTCCCAGGGCCAAGAGATGGTGCAGCGTCAACCGAATGGCTCGCGTCTTTTGCTCGCCTTTGCAGGGAGAAAGGACAAAGGAATCCGGAAGCGGGCAGGCGAACTCCAATGCATAACCCTCTCTGATTATTTCCAGCACCCACTGATCTGAGGTTATTTGGGCCCAGGAAGGAAGAAAGTCCCGCAGACGACCCCCGATGACTAGACTTCCCTCCGGAGCCCGCCTCGCTTCATTGTGGCTTTCGACTAAAGGAAGAGGAGGACGCTGCCGAAAAACCTCTTCCCGCTCCTCGAAAACCTCGAAAGCCGTGGGACCGTGCGCCAAAACGGCCGCGCTGGGAACTCCAAAGGCGGGAAGAACGAAATCTGCGAAAATCTCTAAACTGACCCCGAACTGACGGCAAGTTTCTAGTCAGCTTAGGCTTATCCTCCGGCAGTCTACCACCCTTAGACTCGCCGAGGTCTTTAACTAACTTATCCAGATCGTCTCCGAACAACAGTTTGCCCTTAAAAGGAAGCTTACTGAGACAAGATTTAGAAGATCCGTCGGCCGCCCAATTCCGTAACCAAATAAATCTGCGCGCCGCCACCAATGAAGCCATACTATTCGCCAGGGTTCTGATCAAATCATAATGCACATCCGCCAAATACGCCGACCCAGACTCTAAACGGGTCACTTCCAGCAACCCCTGCTGATCCAAGCTGGAAAGTTGCCGCAAATGCTGCGCCCAACGCAAGCAGGCCCTAGCAACCCAAGCACCACAGATAGAGGCCTGCAGAGATAAGGCATTAGTCTTGAAGGCCTGCTTCAACAAACCATCCACCTTCTTATCCTGCGCATCCTTTAAAGCCGCACTGCCTTCTACAGGGATAGTGGTTTTCTTGGTTACCGCCGTAACAGCGGCATCAACACGCGGCGACTTAAACTTCTCCTTATCCTTGTCCGCGAGGGGATACAGGCGGTTCATAGTCCAAATCCCCTTCAGACCGGATCCAGGCTGATCCCACTCAGTTTGAATCATTTGCTCAACCACCCGGTGTACCGGAAAGACTACCTGCGAGTCCCGCACCGCCTGAGAGGATCCTCCAACCCGTCCTCTTCAATAGGACGGGCGGCCGCTAGATTAAGTGTCTGAAGAGATTCCATAATCAAAGGCACCAGCTCCTCTCTACGAAACACCCGAATAATTCGGGCTTGATCCTCCGGCTCGGGGATCTCACCGTCCTCTAGCTCCTCCACCCCAGCATCGGGATCCAGCTCCATATCCTGATCATGCCAGCTCAGGTCGTCGCGCTCCAGATCCAATGACCTAAAGCGCTTGGCGGAAGGCTAGAGCTTCCTCCGGGGCTCCTCTCCCTTCAAGGAGGGAAGGGGCGACGGCCAGGCCTCTGGCAACTTGCCCGAGCGCCCCAAGCGAAAGGCCTGGTGCATAAGCAGGACAAAGTCCGGGGAAAAATCGGTGAAGGTAGACTCGGGAGCATCAAGCGGTAACGGGCCAACCTGTCCCATAGGAGGGACCGCAGAGAAAGAAGGGAGAGGGCCAGGCGAAGGACCCCGCTCCGTCTGGACAGCCGGACTTTCTGGGTCTGACAGCTTCTTGTGCTCCATTTGATGCTCCAAGTCCGAGGAAACTGAGGCGCAGCCCCTGCAAATACCAGACTCCGCCACAGCCCCCCTGCGCGAACCGCGGATCACACACTGCGGTCTGGCAGCCATGCAGGTCGAAGAGCCACTCCAGGGAGCAGTGCACAACTGAACCCACAAAAAGAAATCACGCAAAGAAAGAAAAGGCTTCTGTCAACTTTTTTTTTTTTTTTTTAAACACAGAAATAATTGTCAAGAGCCCTCAATCAAAAACGCCAGCCTAAAAATGCTCAAAAACGCAGGGGAAACCCGTGCCCAACTTCTCAAATCGAGCGGGAAAAACGGAGTCCGAAAATGGCCGCCGGCACATTTTCACCGGCGAAAAAAATGGCGCGAAAAAACAAGCAAAACTAAAGAAATTAAAGCAGAAGCAGCTCCTTAAGAACCGAACACTCACCGCACAGGCAGGGAATCGCCGGCAGACTCCCCGCCGCTTGAATCCAGAGCGGGAGTGCGCTGCCGATCCGGGCTGTCAAGCAAAGGCCAAGGCACTGGGGATCGCCAAGAAGGAAGCCAGGACTTAACAAAGACTTCCCCGACCCAAACAGAGTGCTGGCAAAGGCAGATCTCTCCTCCGTGCAGCCCAGAAGGAGAGATCAAACCTCCCTGACTGCAAATAACACCCCAGCAGAAAGGGCAGAAGGGCAGTGCAGACCGGCTCCTCAGTCACCGCTGATATCCTTTTTTTTTTATTTTTATTAAAGAGACAGCTACCTAATAAAAAGAAACCAAAGAAATATAGGAGGGAGAAAGAAAAAAAACCCCAAAAAACTAACTCTCTAGTGTTGCCTCCAAGCGTCCCTAAGTGAGCCTAAACCAGGCACACACGTCCTCCAGCTGCAAGGAGACTGGACACACTGGGGACTGATGGGAGCTCTGACAGCATACATCCTGACAGAGGAAGATTCTGATTGGTCCAGTCTCCAGGCTGCAGGAGGAGGTGCACTACCCGGATGTGGAGGACTAAACTGGAGGACCGCTCAGGAACAGAGGTGTGAAGATTGATGGAAGACTCATCAACAGCCTTCGCTATGCTGATGATACCACATTACTGGCTGAAAGTGAAGATGATCTGAAACATTTGCTTCTCACAATCAAAGAACATAGTCTCAAAATGGGCCTGCACTTTAATGAAGACAAAGATCATGACAACTGGCATAATCAACAGGTTCATCACTGAAGGAGAAGAAATTGAAATCATGAACAACTTTAACCTACTTGGATCAACTATCAATAAAGAGGCAACAAGCAGTCAAGAAATCAGACGACACATTGCTCTTGGCAGAATGGCTATGAAAGACCTAGATAAGATTCTCAAGAGCAGAGATGTCTCTCTCCATACAAAGATTTGACTTGTTCAAGCCATGGTATTTTCAAGACTTCGACTTTCATACTTTGGACAGATCATGTGAAGAGAGAGATCATTAGAGAAAGACATCATGCTTGGCAAGATAGAAGGTCAACGCAAAAGAGGAAGGCCAGCAATGAGATGGATCGATACAATAACAGCAGCTACGGGTACCAGTCTGTCAACAATGAGCCGCCTGACTGAAGAACGAACACAATTTAGGATAGCTATCCAGAGGGTCGCCATGAGTCAACTCCGACTCGACGGCACTTAACAACAGCAACAACAGCTAATTGTTGTTCCTTGAGGAACTCCAGTCCAGTCCCGAACCTCTGGGTTTTGCACCTCCTCCAGCAGCTTTGGAGACTGAGCATGTCATCCTCTTTGATGACACTAGTATATATAGTACAGGGACCGCCTCCTTGCTCCAGTAACCTATTGACAAAGCAGACTCACCAGAGCAACAAGTAAGTAGAAAAAACATCACAATCAAACTGTAACTTATATTAACTATTAACTGAGAAAAGAACAAAAACCATCCCTTCGTTAGTTCTGCCAACAAAGGGTACCTAGTACGCTTTGCGCTGCTTAGGGCTGCCCTCCTCTCTTACAGAGGATCTCACCCCCACCAGAATCCCCATTCTACCAACCCCCCCCCCCTTAAGGACTGCAACCCCTGTAGCTGCTCCTCCACCTGACCAATTGAAATACTACTTCACTTCAGGCCACAGCCCAAAAGAAAACGGGGAGGGATGCGGGACTGGACTGGAGTTCCTCAAGGAACAACAATTAGCAGGTAAGTCTAATTTCACCTTCCTTATCGTCCCTCCAGTTCCGTCCCGAACCTCTGGGAATGTAACAGAGCAGTGAAAAAACATTTACAGGAGGGACTTGCTAGACCAGCCTGAAGCACTGCCGATCCAAAACGGGTATCCCTTTCCGCCTGAACAGCCAGACGGTAATGCTTTACAAATGAATTTAAAGATGACCAAGTAGGTGCTTTACAAATTTCCACGGCCGGCACCAAACTATACTCGGCCCACGATGCAGCTTGTGCTCGCAGCCCCTCTGGAACGGACCTACCTTTAAAAACATACAGTGATGCTATAGCCTCCTTGAGCCACCTGGCAATGGAAGCCTTTGACGCTGCCTCTCCTTTTCTTGGCCCCCCAAAGAAAACAAACAATCCGATTTGCAGAAAACTGCTGTCCTCTGCAGATAGTTTTTCAGCACTCGACGAACGTCCAGCTGATGCAACCACCCTTTGGCTGCATCCCCGGAGCTTTCACCAAAAACCGGCAATGAAACCACTTGATTTACATGAAACGCTGAGACCACCTTGGGAAAAAAGGAGGGAACTGGCCTCAACACTACCTTCGTATCCAAAAATGACAGGAAAGGCTTTCGACAAGACAAAGCCTGCAACTCTAAAATCCTTCTAGCCGAACATATGGCCACTAGAAACACCACCTTGAGAGTAAGGTCCTTAATCGACGCGCCAGACAAGGGCTCAAAAGGCTCGCGCACCAACGCTTCCAACACCAAATGTAGATCTCACGTCGGCACCATCGCCCTACATGGCGGCCTCAAGAGAGATACCACCCTCAAAAAACGTTTAATATCTGGAGGCGCTCCCAGCACCGCTCCTTGTATCTTTCCTCTATAACAGGACAGCGCTGCCAACTGTACTCTCAAAGATGCAGCCGCTAAGCCCTTTTCAAAACCATCCTGCAAGAAAGACAGGACTTGCGGCACCAAAGCCTTCAACGAGTGGACCTTCCTGTCTTCACACCATGCTTCAAAAACACACCAGACTTGTACATATGCCAGCGAAGTAGACCGACGCCTTGCCTTTAACAATGTGGAAATCACCGCTACTGAGTATCCTCTCGCCCTCAGCCTCGCACTTTCAAGAGCCAGGCCGTAAGCGAGAACCGATCCACCTGAGGCATGTGTAGAGGACCCTGCAACAACAGGTCCTTCCGATTCGGCAGCCACCATGGCCGCTCCACCAGGAGCCTTATCAGATCCATATACCATGGTCTCCTTGGCCAATCCGGTGCGATCAGAACTACCTGACCTCTGTGAGCTTCTATTCTCTGCAATACGTGACCTATTAACAACCAGGGTGGAAAAACATACAGAAGCTGTTCTTCAGGCCATCTTTGTATGAGGGCATCGAGACCTTCCGACTTCCTCTCTCTCCTCCTGCTGAAGAATCGGCTGGCCTTTGCCAACTCGAACATCGCCATCAGATCCATAACTGGAGTCCCCCAGCGACGCACCACGAGATCGAACACTTCTGGATTGAGAACCCACTCTCCTGGATCCACTCTGACCGGACTCAGAAAATCGGCTTGCACATTTCCACCCCTGCCACATGTGCCGCCAACAACACTACCAGATTCACCTCGGCCCAAACGAACAACTGCTCGGCCTTTGCCTCCAGAGCAACACTGCTGGTACCCCTCTGGCGGTTGATGTAGGCCACCGCTGTCGCATTGTTGGAACGAACCCGAATCGCCTTCCCTTGCAGCCAAGGTCGAAAGGCCTGAAGAGCCAAATTCACCGCTCGCAACTCCAACCTGTTGAAGGACCACCCTTTTTCCAGCACAGTCCACTGCCCCTGGGCGAACCGCCCCTCGAAGTGTGCTCCCCAGCCGTACAGATTGGCGTCCGTTGTTAGCGGTATCCAGGATGGTGATTCCAAGGGCATTCCTTTCTTCAACCACCCTGGACAGAGCCACCACTGAAGGGCCTGATGTGTCTCTGGCGGACAGGTCAGCCTCTGAGACAGCGGGTCCGATTGGTGTGACCACCTCCGTAGCAGAGCTCTCTGCAATGGTCACATGTGGGTCCTTGCCCACGGCACTAGCTTGAGCGTGGCCACCATGGTTCCCAGCAACTGCAGATGCCACGCCGTGGGCGTTTTCCTTCTCAGAAACCTGCGAACAAGCTTTCTTAGCCCTAGCACCCTCAGCTGTGGCAGAAACACCTTTCCTACGCTTGTGTCGAAGCGAGCCCCCAGGTATTCAAAGCTCTGCGATAGGGTCAGCCTGCTCTTTGCCATGTTGACTACCCACCCGAAACTCTATAGGAACTCCACCACTCGGGCTGTAGCTGTTTCGCTCTCGCTCCTTGACTTTGCACGAATCAACCAATCGTCCAGATAAGGGTGAACTAACACCCCTTCCTTGCGTAGCGCTGCCGCCACCAACACCATCACCTTGGTGAAGGTTCATGGAGCTGTCGCTAAGCCAAACGGCAACGCCCGGAACTGAAAATGTCCCATAGGAACCACAAACCTGAGAAACCTCAGATGCTCCAGTCGAATCGGAATATGCAGGTATGCCTCCGACAAATCCAGAGACGTAAGAAACGCCTCCTCACTTACTGCTACTATGACTGACTGTAGAGTTTCCATATGAAAATGAGACACGCAGAGGCACCGATTTACTCTCTTGAGATCTAAAATCGGCGGAAAGAGCCTTCTTTCTTTGGCACCATGAAATAAATGGAGTACCGACCGCTCTGGTCTGGAGGTACCGGCACTACCGCGTTGAGGCTCAGAAACCTCACTAAAGTCTCTTGCACCGCTACTAACTTGGAGCGTGCCTTGCAGGGAGATAGAACGAACGAATCGACCACCGGGCATTGAAACTCCAGAGCATATCTGTCCCGAATGACTGCCAACACCCACTGATCTGATGTAATTTGGAACCAAGCAGGATAGAACTCCCGTAGCCGATCTCCCACGGGCACAATCCCTGCCTGGGCCCGCCAGGCTTCATTGCAACTTTCTAAGGCCTGAGGAAGAGGAGGCAGCAAACCCCCTGCCTGCCCCTCGGAAGCCCCGAAACCCCTGATTCCTATAAGGGAAACATCCTCTTTGAAACTGACCGAATCACGGAGAATGGAACCGCTGAAACTCCCTAGGTTGACCCTTGGACACGGTAGTCATACATCCTTGCTTCTGTTTGTTCTCAGGCAGTCCTCCACCCTTGGACTCTCCCAGGTCCTTAACCAACTTGTCTAAATCCTCTCCAAAGAGGAGCTTACCCCTGAATGGCAGTTTACCTAGCCTTGCCTTGGAAGAACCATCTGTCGCCCAGTTACGAAGCCACAGATACCGCCTCGCTGCTATCACCGACGCCATACTTTTCGATAAGCCTCGAATAAGATCATAATGAATATCAGCCAGATAAGCAGTCCCAGATTCCAATCAGGCCGCCTCCTCAGCCGACTCCTCCACTTGCTCTTCCTGAAGCCACTGAAACCACCTGAGACAGGCCCTCGCCATCCATGCTCCACAAATAGAAGCCTGCATGGATAGTGCATTGACGTCAAAAACCTGCTTCAACAAGGTGTCCAGCTTTCTATCCTGGGCATCCTTGAGAGCGGCACTGCCCTCAATCGGAATATTTGTCTTCTTGGTAACCGCTGAGATGGCTGCATCTACCTTTGGAGACCTAAACAGATCCCGATCCTGGTCCGCCAAGGGGTAAAGGCGAGCCATAACTCTTGACTCCATAAGGCCGGCCTCGGGCATGTCCCACTCTTCCTGAATCATCTCCCGCACTACTCTATGCACCGGGAAGAACCTTTGAGCCTTCCGAACAGCCTGCAACAACGGGTCTTCTAAAGCAGCATCCTCTGATGGAACTGTGGATGGAATATTAAGAACCTTAAACGTTTCTGCAATGAGCGCCGGCAACTCCTCACGACGAAAAACACGCACCACTCTCGCTTTGTCCTCCTGTTCTGTGAGCTCACCTTCCTCTAACTCCTCCTCTAGCTCCATGTCGTAATCCAAATCCTCAACCTGGCGCTCCTCTGAGTCCATAGACTGCTCCAGCCGTTCCCTCACACTCCTAGGCTTCTTAGATGGGACGTCGCTAGCCCCCAAGCCCAGGGGGGTTCCCGGGCACTTCTCCCCCAGTTCCCCCTCTGCAGAACCGGCCCCAGGCCCTTGCTTACCCACGTCGAAGGCCTGTTGAAGCAGACGCATGAAATCCGGGGAAAACATAGCCGCTATGCCCCCCGGCAAGAGAGCCTGAGAAGGAAGGTCTGGAGCTGAAAATGGCTCCGCCACCGGCTCCTGTGGAGGCAACGAGGGAGAACCAGACTCCGATAACGTGGCCCCCTTCTGACCCTCTATTCCCTCTTCCACCATGTGCTCCATAGCCACAGCTTCCTGGACGCACCCCCTACACACACCTGCTTCAGACACCGTTCCCCTCCTAGCACCACAGACCAAGCACTGCGGCCTAGTAGGCATCACTTCCAACCAGCCAAAAACACTCTTGAACCCTCAGCCGCACACCTAGACCAATGCTGAGTCTCTACAGCTGACTTATAGCCTCTCTCCTTGCCAAAAACAAAGATTTTTTTTTACACAGTTATGTAGAGCCTCCTTCTCCAGGCTCCCCAACCTCATTCACAGCGCAAAAATATCAAAACGAAGCTCCCTCGCTAAATGACAGCCCTACCAGACATCCCCCAAAGAAACTGCACCAGAGCTTTTCCCGCACGGCTGCCACGCGGTCAGGCCTAGCCGCGCCGATCGCCCACACTCGCAGTCCCTCCGATCCTAGCATCTGCTTCACTCTCCCCTTACCTCCAAACCAAGTGCCTTCTGCTGCTATGTCCCTCTCTCCCTACGCTCAGCCGAAATCAGCGGCTTCGGCGTCGGATGAGAGAAGACAGGCGGGAGGAGCCGCTGCAGCGATCGCCAACCTGCTCTGATCCCTGCAAGGCCTCCTGCTGTGCTGTGTCACTCACGCTACCGGTTCCTCACCCAAAACGGTGGGTTCGGGAACCGAAGCTATCCCCTTTGCACTCTGTGTACTCCCCACCCCGATAACCCGGAATAAAGAAGGGGGGGGGGGGAGAGGGGAGGGCACCCTTTCACAGCAGCCACTCTTTTAATCTCTCCTTTAACAGATCATCAGGAAAAAACTTCCTCACTCAGCAAATTAAACTGCACTGCCTAAACCCTCTCTAACTCTCCTTATTTGTCCCTCAAGTGAGTCCTGCACCTCCAGGCTCACCACTCTTCCAGCTGCTTGGAGACTGAGATAACTGGAGCAAGGAGGCGGTCCCTGTACTATTTATACTAGTGTCATCAAAGAGGATGATGTGCTCAGTCTCCAAAGCTGCTGGAGGAAGTGCAAAACCAAGAGGTTCGGGACTGGACTGGAGGGACGATAAGGAAAGTCCAATAAAACATTTTTATTCCAAGGTGTGTAAGAAATCCGACTCAGCTGAGTACGTGTGCAGGAGACTTGACTCAGCTGAGTCAAGTCACCTACACATCTTGAAATAAAAACATCCACTACAACTAACCCCCAGCAAAAGCATCCTACACCCCCATATGCCATTCCCATTAATGCCCCCCCCCCCCCCTCCATAACCACCTATAGCTACCCAGCCTCATTTTATCACATACTGGAAATATCGGAAGCATTTTTCACCCCCACCTCATTACCTCACTTGGCCTACCCCCACCTTTTAATTCTCCATTTCATAGCATTCTGTAATACAGGTCCTAATTTATACCTTCCCGGTATTACTTCCCCTCCCCATGTTAAACAATGTTTATAATTTAGTTGTTGCTGTTTTAAAGTTGCTGTATACGTTTTCAATTTGTTCCTTGCAAACTATTTTGTTCTGTTCTATGTAAACCGTTTTGCCTCGTAGAAAAACAGTATATCAAAACCAGTTAAATAAATAAATTGACTTTATTCCAGCTAACACCTATGCATTCCGGCCTTCGCCTTCTTCAGGGGGTTGCAGCCTCAAACAACAGCAAAAATAGTACATATAAAAGAATCCAAAAAATATAGCAAACATTGTTTAAAACCAATAATAAAAGGGCACTATAAAAAAATAATAAAAGTTGAAAAAGAATATAAAACTATCAAAAAGTGAAATCATATCTTAAATCATCTTGATAAACATATAAGAGCCAAACTGTATATAAAATATGACATATGCAAGTACAATAATTTGAAATGGAGTGTAAAAATAAAATATAAATAAAATATTATCAAAAGGTAAAATAAAAGGAAAGGATGTTATTGAGAACACTAACGAACTCATATGTCTCTCTGAGTACTCTTAAGAATACAAACATTGTAACTTCACGAAAACATACTAACTGTATTTATTTATTTAACAGGTTTTATATACCGCTTTATCATTTTAATCAAATCCGCAGTGACAAAAAGAAGAAATATCTATGGGGATGAGGAGGACACCAAATTGTGACAAATGATCAGAAACGGGTACTCACTCTTGTATTAGAAAACCATTGGTGTGATGCAATAAACACCAGTACTCAGGGTCTAAAAATGGAAATATGTAATGGGCTGTTACAGATTGCAATTCACAATCTCTTGTTCATATCTATAGTAAAACCCACAACCTTAATACCAAGAAAAAATATGTAAGCTATAGCCTATATAACACTTGCCTTATAGTGTGAAACCTGGAATCTCAGCGAAACTCATAGTAAAAGGGAAGCCAAAAAAATGCTGACATTTAAAGCATTCAGGGTTTTGCGCCGTACAGGAGGTTAAAAGGCATGAGATGGCTGACAACCAGCATTAAAGAGGACAGAGGTCAAAACGCAGTCTTTTGACCATGTGAATCAAATCCAGGAATGTTTTTATGTACAAATTAAAAATAGGAACTGGACTATGAAGACTAAAATGTAGATCATGAAACAAATAAACTTTCAAAGTACGATCGTAATGGAAAAATATTGTGAAAGTAATGGGCACACGAATTGCGGGATTATATGGCCTGGCTCAAATCCCGCTCTTATCCTGACTTTCTCCACTTTAAATTCATGCTCTCCTCCTTCCAATCAGCCATTGCGCTTTTCAAACAAATTTACTTCCTCAATCTGACTAACTCTCTTTCCTCTAATCCTCATCATCTCTTTAGCACACTCAATTCTCTCCTCAGTGTGCCTCCACCCCTGATTCCTCCCTCCCTTTCTGCCCAAACCTTGGCTAACTACTTCCATGACAAAATCCACACAATCACCCTCCAGTTCCCCTCCTCACCCTCTTCCCCCCCCCCTATTTCCCATTTCTCCCCTCCCCAAACTTCTGCCACCCTTTCTTCCTTCCCTATGGTCTCTGACGAGGAAACGTCACTGCTTCTCTCTTCCTCCAAACCTACTACCTGCTCTTCTGACCCCTTCCCCACCTTCCTCCTTAGCTCCATCTTTACATCTCTCGTCCCTTCTATTTCTCATATTCTTAACCTCTCTCTCTCCACTGCAACCTTCCCTTCTGTTTTCAAGCATGCTGTGGTTACACCCCTCCTCAAAAAACCTTCACTTGATCCCACTTGTCCTTCTAACTATCGTCCCATCTCTCTCCTTCCTTTCGTCTCTAAACTACTTGAGCATGCAGTCTATCACCGTTGTCTTGATTTCCTCTCCTCTCATACCCTCTTGGATCCTTTACAATCCGGCTTCCGTCCCCTACACTCCACTGAAACTGCTCTTACTAAGGTCTTGAATGATTTGTTCTTGGCAAAGTCCAAAAGCTTTTACTCTGTCGTCACTCTTCTTGATCTCTCTGCTGCCTTCGACACTGTTGACCATAACTTTCTTCTTATCACCCTATCCTCACTTGGATTCAAAGACTCTGTACTATCTTGGTTCTCTTCCTATCTATTCCATCGCTCTTTCAGTGTGTGCTTCAATGGCTCCTCCTCCTCTTCAACCCCACTACCTGTAGGAGTTCCTCAGGGTTCCGTCTTAGGTCCACTCCTCTTCTCTCTCTATACCCAATCCCTTGGCACCCTTATTTCTTCCCATGGCTTTCACTATCATCTCTATGCCGACGACTCTCAAATCTATCTTTCTGCACCTGTTATCTCTCCTGATATCCAGTCTACGATCTCACTCTGCCTCTCTGACATTGCTGCCTGGATGTCCCACTGCTGCTTAAAACTGAACATGGCCAAAACTGAGCTTCTTATCTTTCCCCCAAATGCTTCCCCTCCTCTTTCTCCTTTCTCTCTCTCTGTTGATAACTCTGTACTCCTCCCTGTTTCTTCAGCACGTAACCTTGGTGTTATCTTCGATTCCTTCCTCTCTTTCTCTTCACATATCCAGCTCATTGCTAAAACTTGTCGTTTCTTTCTATAGAGTATTTCCAAAATTTGCCCCTTCCTCTCTGTTGACAGCATTAAATTGATTGTCCACTCCTTAATCACCTCCCGTCTTGATTATTGTAACGTTCTCCTTGCCGGCCTCCCTGCAAGCCACCTCTTTCCTCTTCAGTCAATTCAACACTACGCTGCTCGACTCATTTTCTGCCAGTCTCGTTTTTCCCACATCACGCCTCTCCTCATGTCGCTTCATTGGCTTCCCATCCGTCTCCGTATTCAATTTAAACTTCTCCTCCTGACCTATAAATGTATTCACTCTTCTGCCCCCCCCCCCAGTACCTTTCATCTCTCCTTACACCCCCTCTCGGTTGCTTCGCTCTTCTAACAGTCTTCGTTTATCTGTGCCCTTTACTCGTACTGCCAATTCCAGACTTCACTCCTTCCAACTGGCAGCACCCTTTGCTTGGAATAATCTTCTTATCTCTGTGCACCAGGCGTCCTTCCTGGCCATTTTCAAGTCCAGACTAAAATCCCACCTCTTCACTATTGCTTTCCATTCCTGTCTTACCCTATCTTGATCTCTCTATCAACATTTGCTTACTTTGTCCTGTAAATTTTTGTTATTTGTATTATGTAACTTATTTTGTTTTCTGTCTTATTAGATTGTGAGCTCTGATAAGCAGGGACTGTCTCTCTTCTATGTTTGTACAGCGCTTCGTATGTTGCGACACTTTATAAGTCTTTAACAATAATAATAATAATAATATATGTGTTAATTATATTTCAGTCATGATATAGTCATCTGACCTTTGGATTAAAAATGGGGATATGTATATATAAATGGGGTTAATTAAAATTAAAATAAAACTATGGATACTAAACATTGGCAGATCGCAGCAGAAGAATAGAGCAATACAGTTCCAGGGGTTGGCTCTGGACTGGTCTAGCAGGGCTCAAGGAAAGGACATTAACTGGTAAGTAAAATGTCACCTTCCATATCATCCTGCTAGACCAGTCAAGACAAGTGGGACGTACCAAAGCTACAACTCCACTGGATGGGAAAAAGACATAGTAGCTCGCAAAACCCTTGAGCCAAAGGCCATGTCCGCCCTAGCATGAACATCCAAGTGGTAACGCTTGACAAAAGTGGAAAATTATGCCCACATTGCTGCCCAACGAATGTCTGCAGGGGCCACCAAGCTCCGCTCCACCCATGAGAATGCCTGTGCTTGGGTAGAATGGGCACGCAAACCCTCCAGAACCAGCTGGCTCTGTGATACATCGAGGTCATGGCTTTCTCAATCCAACACCCCAAGTTGACTTAGCCACCACATCACCCTTGCGCGGAGCAGCAAACAGCACAAAAAGATGGCCAAACCTACGAAAGGAATTCGTAATCTCCAAATACCAGAGAAGGCCCCCCCCAACATCCACAAGGCGAACATCCTTATCCTTCCCCAACACTGCTCCTTAGCAAAGGAGGACAGGCAGACCACCTGGTTCAAGTGAAAGGGAGAAAGCACCTTAGACAAGAAGGAAGGCACAGGCTGAATGGAATGGCCTCCTTTGAAAGGAACAGATAAGGATCTTGGCAAGACAGAACCTGTAGCTTGGAAATCCGCACTGCAGAACAAATCGTGACCAAGAAGACCGTCCTGAGCGTCAAATCTTTCAAAGTAGCACACATTAACAGCTCAAAGGGTGCTGCCATCAGGCCCTGAGCACCAGACACAGACCCCAGGAAGAGATCATAGCCTGGAGGGAAAGACCCAGATGCTGGACCCCTTGGAGAAAGCATGAGACATCCAGGTGCAAGGCTAGAGATGCACTAACCACCGGACCTTGGAAACAGGCCAAACCTGCCACCTGAACTTTCAGGGAGCTAAGGGAAAGGTCCTTCTCCAGTCCATCCTGTAGAAAGGCCTACAGAGATGGCACCTTGGCTGCCTCAGGAGTTAACTGCCAAGCGCCGCACCATTGATCAAAGAGGCACCAGATCAGCACATATGCTAGCTTTGTAGACCTCCTCTGGGCTCCGAGCAAAATGGAGACTGTTAGGGGTTGTTTTCTTTCCCACTTACCACCCGCACCTCACTGGGGGCTTTCCCGCCACTGGTCCTCCATCACCTCGATGCCTCAGGTACCCGGGAATAAAGACTAGTACAACTCAGGTAGCATATGAATCTTTATTCAATCTCTATAGGGGCTTTCCCCCTTATATACCCCTGCACAAACAAGTTATACAATATACGGAAATGACTATACAATAGGGCAGGCAGCACGAGTATACAGGATGCACCTAAAGCCTAGACATGCAAACAGTCACGTACATAGTTTCCTAACACAGTTAGGTGGTGTAATGGAGATTTCCAAAAACCAACATTTTTATTTATTTATTTTATACCGCTTTATCATTTCAATCAAAGCAGTTTACATTGTAACTTAAACTTGTAAATGTACAAACAGGGACATTGATAACTTGGATTTTTCTGAGCAATGGAGGGTTAAGTGACTTGTCCAAGGCCACAAGGAGTACTAGTGGGAATCAAACCCTGGTCTCTGGGTTCCCAAGCCAGTGCTCTAACCACTAGTACTATCTTACTAAACCCATTGCTAGCATAATCTTAACCCTAACAATCCCCCCTTTGTGTCCAATGGACACACCCATAGCATATCAAACAAGCAGAAAAAACAAGTTACCCAGTATCCACTAAGTGCGACGAAAAGGTAAGTTATCATACACATTATTAAAGGATAAGGCGGGATAGAAATACCATTAAATAAATAAATTATTGTGTGGGGTCAGGGAGGAGGGGACACGGGAATAGTAATAAGGAAAAATAGACAGTGAGCAGGGGGGGCGGCCGCATAGAGAACAGACAAGGGACAAAGAACAGCAGGTAATGAGGGCAATAAGCAGAAAGCTAATGGCAAACATCAGCAAGCCACATAACCCAGCCCCTAAACCAGAAAACCAAGAAGTAAAAGAGGACCACCAATTAGCAGCAGAGGGAACAGTAATCTGGGAAGCAAGTATACGTAGGTCCTGAACAAAGCGCTCAATCGGGATGCTCTCATCAGTGAGATTAAAACAACACATGCCCTCAAATTCCTCACACCATGGTTTAAGCGTAAGAGCAGAAAATCTATAAAAAGTCTATTTTGCAAAATGGCTGTGCGCAAGCCAGACATCTCATGGTTCATAGAAGCTAGTATAGAAGAGGTAAGATTAATGGATTTAGCTAAGGAGCAAGCAATGCGATTAATTTCCATCGCATTATGTAAAGTGTCACACTCCCCCTGCTGGCCAAGCCAATAGGCAGAAGGGTGGCCTAATTTGCCTTTAAGTAAAGAGTCACTAGATTTTTCTCTCACCAGGGAACTCTGGGAGTTGTAGTTTCTCACAATTACTTGTAGACAAAGTAGTTGCAACCACTCGGTTTGTTTAAGGCAAAACAGAAAATTTATTTTTTTTGATTTGGGTTCCCCTTTCGCATCAAAATTCAAAACACAAGGCAGTAAAGGATTGTTCTCCAAAAGAAAACTCAACAGGAACATAAAGCGTCTGGAACATCAGAACTTGGTAAAACCCTTTTCACACACAGTAGCTGTTCACAGCCATTCTTCAGCAGTAAGAAAATCACAGCTACTTTCCTCAATTTTAAATCAGGTACAGTTCTTTTCTCTTTATCCAAAACTATTCAGTTAACACTCAGGATTCCAGGAATGTTCTTTACTTCAAATGGAAACTTCTGTTTCTCTTCTAGCTAAGAGACACCGGCTATGCAAAGACTTCCCTTCACAGTCTTTCTTCTAGCACATGTGAAAGCTTCCCTTCTTACAATAAGAACAATCCATTGGTATCACATCGCACTCAGTTTCAGGCATACACAAATCTACTTGCATATTTTCCTGTATTGCAAGTTGTCTGTCCCTCTCTGGACTTTCACTAGCAGATTCAAGCTGTTTGGAAGAAGCTTCTGGAATTCCCTTACAAACTGCTCTCCTGGAGAAAGGTTAGCTATGCTTTGAGAATAAGCTCCTCTATCCTGCAACAGTTGCCTTAGCTTTTCAATTAGGTTCAGGTCTGTCTCACTGCCCTTGGCCGGGTTCTGGTTATCAGCATTTGTAATAGCTTTCACCCACCTTCTGGCAGCTCGGGTTCCTGGAGCACTCTGCTCTGCACTCTTTCTCAGTTCATTAGCAACGTCCTCAGCTAAGCTTCTGCTGGACTCTGAAGCAGACACAACTTTTTCAAAAGGATTGCTTCCCTTGTTGCTGGAGCCAAATTTCCCCGTGGAATAAAACCTTCCACGTCTCCCTTCTCTGGGCTTCCTTAAACCAGGTTTCTCCTTTGAACCCACTGGCTTCAGTACTCCCTCTGAACAGGATCCTGGCCACGAGCTTCCTGCTCTCCCTGAGCCTTCTGTCCACTCTGACCTCTCAGCTTTCTATGAACCTTCTGCTTCCTTTGTTCCTCCAGATTCTCCAGATCCTCCAGCTCTTCCAGCTTCCTCTGCCCTCTCTGACTTCAGTGACGCAGGTTTAAAAAGGTGCTTTCCAGCCACCACGCCCTGCTCTCTGCACACGTGTTTGTTATCAGAGCTCAAACCTGACCCTACGTTAGGGCTTGGGCGGGGCTCTGCCTCAGCCAAAACATGCTTCTCTAGTTTGTTTGTAGTTTGAGCTCTCTGGGAACCTTGCTTTTCTTCTGACTTAAAGGTGTAGTCCCTATTTTCCTCTATTTCCATTTGCTCACTACAGCTCACATTGTCACAAAAGCTAATCCAGGGGCACTAACAATAGATAACGCTAAGCATAGGGCTGTTTCATCACTGTAAGGTTCAACATTGGAGTTACAGGAGGATGGCATAGGCTGTGATCGAGGAGAGCATAAGCGGGAAAATGGGGAACTAACGTTGAGGGGAATATGGGAAAAAGCAGCAGTAGTGAGCCTAGCAAAGGTACAAGGGCCACCGGTAGCATTTATGGGGACATAGGTGTAAGCAGTGCGGCCACATAATAAAAACCACCCCAAGGGGAGATACATCATAGAGTAAGCATAAGAAACAGTAGTAGTGGAAGTACAATGCAAAGCAGTATTAGATAAGTTAAAAACACGAATGGTGGCATGTACAAAAATAAAACAATCAGTAGGATTAAGAGTAGAGACAACTCGCAAGGAAAAAGGGACCTGGTTAAAATGGACTGGGGAGGGACGAGTAACACCAATATGGTAAAAGAAAGTAGAAAATGAAACATGGGGCTGAGTACAATCCAAATTGTCAAGTACAGTAAATTTCTGCATTTCACACAGATTAGAAGGCACAGCAATGAGGCATGTTGATAAAAAGGCTCCAGCTTGTAACGAGCTGCGCACACAAAAGTCTGACACATTTAAGGCAGTTTGGGCGAAAAAATATCGCCATATTTACAGTTCCCAAGATGGGCTGAAGGGGGCACCACACAAGTGCTAGGAAAAAAGTCAGCGCAATCCCACGCATTATGGCCTCAAATCCTGGGGCGGGTCTTCCACGGAAACCTTTGTTAGGCCTCCTATTGGCGCACCGCCCGGGTTAATTGGTGCTTTCTTAATCCGGGATGCGTGAATTCACATGGGCTGATCCTCCGTTAGAACAGCCGTCCGGGTGGTTGCAATCACCGTGGTCGGTTCTCCATATGGAGGTGTCCAGGAGCCATGACGATGTAGCGCCTTAATAACAACGGTGTCTCCGGCCCAAAAAGGATGTGTTGGCCCTGCAGAGGGAAACGGCAGAGCATCATACACTTTCCCAAATATCTTCTGTAAATATACTGACAGCTGATAAGCGTATTCCTCTTGGGCTAGTCCCAAATCATTGGCAGTAACAACAATACCCCGTAACCATTTCCAGGGAAGGGGAAAGGACGTCCCATTAAAATCTGAAAAGGAGAATATCCATTTTTCATAGGGGCTAGTCGCATCTGCTAATATTGCTGGTAAAAAATTTGGCCAATTTGTAAAAGTTCCATTAGTGGCTTTTCACAACTTGTCCTTTATCGTCCTGTTCATCCTTTCCACCACACCGGAGGACTGAGGGTGATAAGGGACATGAAATTTCCATTGTATAGAAAACAGGTGTACCACTTGCTGTAAAAGCTTATCAACAAATGCAGGCCCTTGATCAGAGTCTATAGAAAGGGGGCACCCAAAACAGGGTATAATTTCTTTACATAAAATTTTAGCAACTGTTCTAGCATCCTTTTACTGTAAGAAAGGCTTCCACCCATTTAGAAAATCTGTCTACTATAATCAGCAAGTACTTAACCCCTCCTTTTGCCCTCGGCATATGCGTAAAATCAATTTGCAAGGCTTGAAAGGGACCCTTGTGGGGGTGGCAAATGTTCCAGTTGCCCAGCTGGTTTTCTGACCTGGACATTATTTCGGACACATGTCAAACACTGTCCTAATTGTAACGTCACCAGTGACACTAAGTCCCAGCAAAGGAACAAGGCTTATAATGCTTTTAAAGTTAACTTTGTACTTTGGTGCCCTACACCATGAGCTTGAGTTATAAATAAAGGAGTTGCAGTTCTGGGCAATCCTATCTTCCCATCTTCCCCTATCCAAGCTGAACCTCCCTTCTGTTCCTGTAATTTTAGACCTTGACTTTCCCAATATTGTACATCCTCCGTGTCTGCAGCGTGTTGCAGCACCTGAGGTGAACAAACTCCTTCAATTGGAATCATATAATATTCCACCAAGACCGACTCAACTCCCTCCCCTTTTTTCCTTTACGCACGCAAGGCAGTCTCTCGTGCTGCAAAATTGGCTAGGGCATTCCCTTGAAGCACCTCTGTTTGTTCCCCCGTGTGCGCTGCACATTTAATAATAGCAATTTGCCGTGGTAGACACAAGGCATGCAATAATTCTGTTACTAATTGGGAATGCGAAATGGGCTTCCCATCCGCAGCCTTGAACCCTCTCCTGGCCCATATACAGCTGAAATCATGCACTATTCCAAAAGCATACCGACTGTCGGTATACACGTTAACAGATTTGTCTGCAAACAGCCGACAGGCTGCAATGAGGGCACATAACCCCGTGGCCTGCGCCGAGGCGTATGGCACCGCAGTTGCTTCTAATATTTTGGATGGTAACTGTACAACAGCGTATGCTGCCATATACACATTATCCAAGGGGCGGAAGCAACTGCCGTTTACATATACATTCTCTGCGCCCGCAATCGGTGTTATGTTTAAATCTGATCGGACAGCAGTTTCTCTATTGATGATTTCTAAACAGTCATGCACATCTGAGGTATGCTCTAAGCTTTCCTCTTCTTCGGTGTCTGCTAATGTTAACAGGGCGTATAATGCCAGTAAAGGAACTACTGCCAGGGATTGCTGTTTTACCTGCAGGCCCTCTGTTGCCATGAGGATGACCTCATACCCACTCAACCGCTGAGAAGTCATGTGTTGAGTGGTTAAATTTCGGAGCACATGCAAAACTGAATGAGGGGAATATAAAACAGTAGCATGTGACAACATGATGGGACTCACCGTAAGTACTGCACAGGCTGCCGCCGCCAAGGCTCGCAAACATGCGGGCATGCCTTGGACTTGCAATGACAATTTTTTAGAGAAGTATGCCACTGGACGGTATGATCCTCCATGCTCTTGGGCTAAGATGGCAGCCACTGATCCTCCCCCTTCTTTTACATACAAATGAAAAGTGTGGGTATAGTCAGGCAGGCCTAAGGCAGGAGCTGAGATTAGTAACTGTTTCAATGTACAAAAGGCAGTGTCCATCGCAGGAGTCCATTGAATAGGAGCAGTCGGAAGTAGTTTGAAAGTAGCAGCACACAGAATAGAATCCCAATAAGAACAATCAGGGATCCATTGTCGGCAAAAGCAGACTAAACCCAGGAAGGAGAGGATTTGCATAACTGTAGAGGGGGGGGGGGGAGCAACCCTCACGACTGCCTGCACGCGTTCAAGCGACAGGCGCCGCTGGCCGTGAGATAGTCTGAATCCCAAACAAGTCACAGAGAGGCAGCACCATTGCAGCTTGGAAAATGAGACTTTATGTCCGTTTTCAGCTAGGAAGTACAACAAAGATAGTGAGTCCTTTTCACAGGCCTCCATCGTATCCGCACATAACAATAAATCGTCCATATACTGAAGGAGGGTGGAGGAGCTGGGTGGATGCCATGATACTAAGGACAGCTGAAGCCTGCATAAAAGGCTCCAGTGCCTTGCCCTGTTGAGGCTTTCCTAACCAGGGCTCTACAGATCAACAAACAGTAAGGATTTGAGGGTTTGTTTTTATTATATTACATTGTTAGCTCTCTGACTGGGAGCTCTTAAAAGGGTTTTTTGTATATTTTTTAAAGCAAGGTTACTTTCTTTTTGGTGCTTTAGGGGACCTTTCCTTGAGCACAATAGGTTGCTGAACTCTAGTAACCTCCTCAGGTTTAGAAACTGCTAACACCTAATCAGGAGTTAGTGGGCTTGATTTCCTGAGTGCAGCTGAGGCCTGCATAAAAGGCTCCAGTGCCTTGCCCTGTTTGAGGCTTTCCTAACCAGGGCTCTACAGATCAATAAACAGTAAGGATTTGAGGGTTTGTTTGTTTGTTTTTATTATATTACATTGCTAGCTCTCTGACTGGGAGCTCTTAAAAGGGTTTTTTGTATATTTTTTAAAGCAAGGTTACTTTCTTTTTGGTGCTTTAGGGGACCTTTCCTTGAGCACAATAGGTTGCTGAACTCTAGTAACCTCCTCAGGTATAGAAACTGCTAACACCTAATCAAAAAACGCCGCGCCGAAGGGCTCACAGGTACACGCCAAACAGCGATGAAAGACGAAGCTGCATCCTTAACAAAAAAACAACAATAAAAAATTAAAACAATTACACTAAAGTGCTAGAACAAACCCCCTGATGAAACTCAATGTAGTGAAACGCAAGCAAGGTGCCGGATATTGGCGTTGGGGAACACATTAGTAGTTTAAGATAAGCACTTTTTTTGATTGGAAAAATTTGAAAATTTTATACCTGCTTAAAATTGTATGTGAACTGAGGTCATTGATGCAAAATCGGTACTACAGAAGAAGAACTTCCAGATAAAGTACCTAGAAAGTCTGAGAACTTTAGTTCATGAGAAAACATATAAAGAGTATATACAAAACGTTTCAGTAGTGGCTGAACAACCAATAGATGATAATTTGCCTGGAAGTATATTAGAGGATACATTTTATAGTATAGCAGTCTAATCCTCTGTCAAAAGACCAAAACATTTTCTAGGAGAAATCAAGTCAATTCAACACTCCACTGCTCGACTCATTTTCCGCCAGTCTCGTTTTTCCCACATCACTCTTCTCCTCATGTCGCTTCATTGGCTTCCCATCCATCTCCGTATCCAATTTAAACTTCTCCTCCTGACCTATAAATGTATTCACTCTTCTGCCCCCCCCCCCCCAGTACCTTTCATCTCTCCTTACACCCCCTCTCGGTTGCTTCGCTCTTCTAACAGTCTTCGTTTATCTGTGCCCTTTACTCGTACTGCTAATTCCAGACTTTGCTCCTTCCAACTGGCAGCACCCTTTGCTTGGAATAGTCTTCCTATCTCTGTGCGCCAGGCGTCCTCCCTGGCCATTTTCAAGTCCAGACTAAAATCCCACCTCTTCACCATTGCTTTCCATTCTTGTCTTACCCTATCTTGATCTCTCTATCAACATTTGCTTACTTTGTACTGTAAATTTTGTTATTTGTATTATGTAACTTATTTTGTTTTCTGTCTTATTAGATTGTGAGCTCTGATGAGCAGGGACTGTCTCTCTTCTATGTTTGTACAGTGCTTTGTATGTTGCGGCGCTTTATAAGTCTTTAATAATAATAATAATAAAAATAATAATAATGTTACTTACCTGTAATGGTAGTTCTCCGTGGACAGCAGGATAAGTCAGCCACACACTCCCACCCTACCTTCCCTGCAAGGGGGCCATCTCCTGGCCTACCTACGCCCCTAGCACCTGCTGGCTCAGTGGCTGGCTAGGGGCGGTCCCAGGGGTAGGGCCAGGGGGAGGGGGGTTCCGCCCAGAAGGGAAAACCCCTTCTGGGCTAGAGAGTACTTCCGTCCTTGGCGCTGTCGGATGACATCACCAGGTGTGGCTGACTTATCCTGCTGCCCACGGAGAACTCCTGTTACAGGTAAGTAACCTTGATTAGCAAGAGGATGGAATCAAACTTAAATAACTTTTATACTTAAAAAGAGGTTGCAAACTGCATGGGGCAGTGGGTACAACCCTGAACAAAGGCATAAAAGAAGTAACATGCAAACTTTGATGGACCATACTGATCTTTATTGTCTGTCATTTATATTACTCTATTTTAATATCAGTCATGCCATCTTATTGTGCCTTTCTGTATACAGGTCTTTTGACATCAGCACACACAAGCCAGCAATGCTTGTGTAACTGTTTTCACCTTTCAGAATCTACAGCCCTCTATTTTTACCAGAGGTGGGAGTTTAACTCATTATTAGCTCAATTAACTTGTTAGCATTTTAACTCAATTAAAAAATGCAACTGAATTATACATTTCTAACTCACTTAGGAACTTGTTGCTTCCCAAACTGCCCTGCAAGGAGATGTATATGAGAGGGCATCACAGGTTGTGCTGCTGATGGATATGGATCCAAGTGAAAATATTTTATCAGATTTGTCTTTGCTTGCTCTGAGGCTCTGTGGTATTTGGGAAGTAAAGACTGGTTGTAAACCAGCTGCCTCCAACTTCCCACCTCAACATTTTTCCCTTCTCGCTTTCCAATTAAGCATCAATGCAAATGAATAAAAACTATAAAACTCTTTACGTCAGATTACTTCAACTAGGCACCCTCTTCGTTTTTTTCTTCCACGATATGTACTTCTTCAAGCGTCAGCAAACGAAACATAAAGGCGAGGGAACGAACTCCACACTCCTCGCGCCAAGGTCCCACGTGCTCACTCTTCCCCATAACATCGGTCACCTTGCGCATGCGCGTGCAATGACAACAGTCGCTCTGTCCACCATCTTCGTAAAGGGAAAAAGAAAGTGAGAGAGACCTTCGGACGCGGCGGCCATGTTAGATACGGGCAAGGCCAGACTGCCGGATCCGGTTGAATACACTTTTTAAACTGTATTATTATATTTAAGTATGCATACGTTGTAAACGAGTGCGTTACTTTACTTAGAATAAAGAGCTCGCTACCTCTTTGGGTCACTTTTAACATCGGTTCGTTGTCTTTCCGTAAAATCAAAGTGTTTGTTCTGCTTTATTAAAGATTCGTCATAGCAACGAATTCTTATCAGTTCGATATAGTGAATAACAGTTTTTACATAGTTTTGTTCTGAGTTTACGTTGGTTTCCGGCTAGCTGTGACGTACGCAGAAGGTGTCGTCATGGAGACGGGTGGCCGGAGGCGTAGTCGTGGGCGAGGCCGCCGGCAGCGGCGGCGTCGGGGGCGCGCGCGTTGTCTGTCTGGTGATGTCATGTCACTTCCGCCGTCATTGCGTGGCCGCGCACGGCGCCGCGGTGCCGATTCATTGTTGCCCACGGCCTCCTCAGCAGATATGGCTTCAGTTGTGAATGGGACTGATGCTGTTGTGGTGCTTCGTCAAGCTGCAGTTATGTACGAACAGCTCAAGGCCGAGTGGAACAAGAAGAATCCCAACCTGAGCAAGTGCGGGGATGCTCTGGGCAAGCTGAAGGTGAGGCCTGAATGTCTGTTTAAAAGTTTTTCACCACTTCCCTCTGGTAGAGGTTCTCTCATTCCACCGGGGTCAGGGACCCTCATTGCCCTTTTTCTCGGGGAATAGGGAGATTTTCATTCATTGTGATTCTTACCATCTTGATGATAGCTACTATTACTACTTATAATTTCTGAAGCGATCGCAGGCGTATCTGTCTTCTTCTTGACTTCTTAGTGTTTGATGAGTGTTTTACTAATAGATTAACAAACTTGTATATTTTTTTATAGAGAGACAGTTTACCCTTGTTATTTTGTACATAGTTGCTTTATTATGCCGAGACTTACTCCTTCTTGCACTGAGACTTTAACCCCTGACTCCCAAGTATTTCACCCTCGCAGAATCTTTAGCCTACGTCCTAGGACATTATATGCAGGTACAGTTCCTCATGACATTTTTGCTTATATGGAGTAATTTTATGGGTGTGTCATCGTTCAACAAGTTGACAGTAAATTTAGTGATAGTTGGTAAGCCTTCTCCCTTCTGCAATGATTTCCTCTTCACCATCACTGTGGGGAACTCTTCTTCACTAGTTTGGTCACTTATTTAATCCTCGGACTTATATCATTGTATAAGGCTATGATACTGACAAAAGCAGTGACAAGAGATGATTATGATAATCATATTTCTAGGTTCCTTGTTAGAACCCAAATCACAGGATTAAAAACAGTCCTAGACTATGTCTTCCAATGAAGAATCCTCTATAAATCATAATGGGTTTCCTTTACAGTGAGATATAAGGATAACTGAGTTGGTCATTACAGGGGTACTGCCCGAGAGTTGAAAACTAACCCCAAGTAGGACAAGGTCATGTATTTGGGCTGTAGCAATCCAAGGGAGCAATATAGTATAGGGGGTGAAGTACTTTTGTCCACTAAAGAAGAGCAGGACCTAGGCGTGGTTGTGTCTGATGATCTTAAAGTAGCTAAACAGGTAGAAAAGGCAAAAGCTAGAAGGATGCTTGGATGCATATGGAGAGGAATGGCTAGCAGAAAAAGGGAGGTGATAGTGCCTCTGTATAAGTCTTTGGTGCGACCTCATTTGGAGTATTGCGTACAATTCTGGAGACCGCATCGTCAAAAAGATATAGACAGGATGGAGTCAGTACAGAGGGTGGCTACTAAAATGGTTAGTGGTCTTCATTATAAAGCATATGAAGACAGACTTAAGGATCTTAATATGTACACCTTAGAGGAAAGGTGGGATAAAGGTGATATGATTGAGATGTTTAAATATCTCCGTGGCATAAATGCACAAGGGGAGAGCCTCTTTCAATTGAAAACAAGTTCTTCTACGAGGGGACATGGGATGAAGGTGAAAGCGGATAGATTCAGGAGTGATATGCGGAAATATTTCTTTACGGAAAGAGTGGTGGATCCGTGGAATAGTCTCCCAGTGGAGGTGGTAGAGATGAGGACCGTATCTGAATTCAAAAAAAGCATGGGACAAACAGAGGATCTCTAAAGGAAAAAAGGGGACTTATGGAAGGACAGACTAGATAGACCATGTGATCTTTTTCTGTTGTCATTTTTCTCTGTTTCTATGGTGGGTCAGTGAAAGTTAGACTTGGCCAATGGGTCCATGAACAAACATCTTTGTCAAAGATGGGGAAGCTGTTGAACTAGAGGACGTGACATGAAGTTACAAGAAGGTAAACCTACAAGCCATATAGTAACTTGGAGTGGAGGAGTGGCCTAGTGGTTGGGGCAAGGTACTTCAGGCCGGAAGGTCGGGGGTTCAAATCCCACTAGAGGACAGCAACCTTGGGCCGGAAGGACTGGGGTTTCTAGTCCCACAGGTGCTCCTTGTGGTCTTGGGCAAGCCACTTAACCCTCCATAGCCCATGTTCCCTGTAAAATAGTTATCTCCAAGTTATAATGCCCTGTTCAATGTAAACCGCACTGATGCAGAATAGCGTGGTATATAAGAGAATGTAAATAAATAAATAAGTAACATAGTAACTGATTGTTTAGGGGTGGACCCACCACTCCATGTAGGACACCCCTATTTGTTGAGAAGTTAGATGGTCCTGTTTATTTTGTTTTTATCCTGTTGCTATAAAGGGATCCGCAGTGCTTGTCCCATGCTGTTTTGAATTCCGTCACCGTGTTTGCCCCCACCACTTCCACCGGGAGAGCATTCCAAGCATCCACCACCCTTTCAGTGAAAAAATATTTCCTGACATATCAGGAAATACTTTTCACAAAGTGTGGTGGATTCCTGGAATGCCCCCTTGAAGGAGGTGGTGGGAGCAAAAACAGTGACAGAATTTAAAAAGCCATGGGACAGACACAGAAGATCACTACATAGCAAGAGGATGGAATAAAACTAACATAAATAATTTATAAAGACAGAGGGGTAGCCTGCTTGAAACAGCATGTTCAACTCCGGCACCTTAATGGGCAGACTAGATGAACCATGCTGGTCTTTATCTGCCATCATTTACTGTGTTGTAATATTTTGAGACCAGAAGAAAACTGTAGAGCAATGCTTCTCAACCAGTATGCCTTGGGAATGTCCATGGTGGATTCAACCGGAAGCTTGGCTTTGTATGGTCTTGTGACACTTTTGCCCAATTCTATTGGAAGTGCCCAGAACAGCCTTCTGTTTCCCATTGTAGCCCTGTCCTTCCTGGCAGCATGCAGGAACGGGAGGAAAGAGGGTGAGCTTGGAGCAAAGAAGAGCTGTCTACTTCTTATGTCCTTTCCCTCTTGTCATTCAAGAATAAGAAGAAATTAGCATGACTGGAGCAGACACTGCAGAGCAAAGAAGAGTATCTAGTTTCTCTAGTCCTAGAATCAAAATGCTACAGTTAGAGTTAGTAAGAAAGAAAGGAGCCAGATAGCAGGAGAATTATGGAGAATTAACCTAGTTAGAGGGATATGGAGCACTGAGAAGATCAAGTATTGCAAAAGGGAGAATCGGGGATGAAAGATGGTAAAGAAAAGAAGCAGTGAAGATGAGTGGCAAGATCCAGTTGTGCTTGCATAGAATTTGAAGAGATGATGTTTTAAGGAAGAGATTTAAAGATAAAGAAGAAAAATGAGATAATGATATCTGAGAGAAGAGTAAGGGAAATGATGAAGACAGACAAAAGAAGAAAGGTAAAAGTTAGAGGAGAGTCTGGAAAAGAAGTTAGGAGAAAATAGACAAGATACTAGAATCAACATTATAAAGGAAAAAAAAACACTTGTGCCACAAAGGAAGAAAAGGGCCTTTCATTTTCTGTAGTTATTACAATATGTAACGCAGTGATTTAGTAGCTCTTTGGCTCCTGGAGTAAACTAGATGTAATAGAACCCAACTGACAATTGCTAACCAGGATACAACTTCCATATACAGTAGTTGGATTGTGTTGGCTAATCTGATTTTAGTTTCTGGTAAGTATTTCTCACAAAATACCAAGCAACCTCGCGAGACCGCCCTATCGATGTTTCAAGCCATACAACAGAGATCTTATCCTTGCGGAAACTCAACAACTCTTCAATGAAACCACCCTGAACCTTGACGACCTAATTTCTCGCTGGAACAATTGCCTCAGCACAGTCGCCCTACACACACCAACCAACAGGCCCCCAGGTAAAAGAGCGAGTGCCTCATGGTACACAGCTGATCTTAGGGCATCTCTTACCCAATTACGGAAACTAGAGAAACGCTGGCGCCGATCTCATTCTTTAAGCGACCAGACATCATACAACTGTCATCTGGCTGCGCACCACAAGGCAATCACCGATACGATGAAACAGTACTATTCGGATACCTTAAAGAGATCACTCAATAAACCCCACTACCTTTTCGACCTGGTCAAGTCTCTATCAAAGGAACCATCCTCTGGGCCTCAATTTGAGATACACCCACAAGACTTTGCAACCTACGTTCAATCCAAGATATGCCAGACCAACAAAGCCTCTACTACAACCACTGCCCCAGAGCAAGATTGCCCAACAGCCCTAACCGTATTCTCTACCCCCACCAAGAAAGGAATTGAAGACACTATTATGGCCCTTAACACCACCACATCCCAGTCCGATCCTTGCCCAGCCTTCTGAATTAAGGAGCTTCGCAGTCACTTCAGCCCAGTACTATCCAAGATAATGAACCTTTCCTTCTCAACCGGCTCTTTCCCTTCAGCCCTTAAGCATACCTCTATCAGACCTCTGCTAAAAAACTGCAAGCTCGATCCCCAACAGGTAGAATCTTACAGACCTATATCCAGCATACCACTACTTGCGAAGATCATTGAAAAGGAGGTTCAACGACACAGGATCACATCGACTCCGCTGCACCTTTAGACCCCTGCCAACATGGTTTTAGGGAATTCCATGGAGTGGAAACTCTTCTTACCACTCTCTTCTGCAAGATAATCTCCGGCATTGACGACATCCATCAAGGATTTGCTCATCTTTCTGGACATCGCTGCAGCTTTTGATTCAGTAAGTCATGAGCTTCTCTTAAAACGACTGATTGAGAAAGGCATTAATGGAAGAGCGCTTGAATGGTGCAGATCTTACCTGTCTGGAAGATGGCAGCATGTTCGTTCTGGAGGGATAAATTCAGAACCCTTCCACCAAAGCCAGGGAGTCCCACAAGGATCCTCCCTTTCTGCACTATTGTTTAACATTTACATGCAGCCAATCTGTAATATCATCCGGTCCTTCAATGTTGATTGCATGTTATACGCAGACGATGTCCTGCTTTACATACCCTTCTCTACTGAGCATTTAGACCTCTCTCCACTGACGAGCTGTTTCAATGCAATATCCGACTGGCTTCTTTCTCAAAACCTCCGAATACAACATAAGAAAACGGAAGTACTCTTCATTACGAGGAACCCTAACTTTACCCCTCCATAATATCTCAAAGAAAATGAAGCTGAGTTGCAATCTAAACCCTCAATACGCTACCTGGGAGTCACTTTGGATCAACGCCTGGATATGAAGGCCCACATAGGAAACATAGTCAGAGCAGTATACTACAAGATCCGCTCACTTAGGCATTTACGTACTATGCTGGAACCAAATGATTTCCGGACAATCTACCAGGCGTTGATCATACCTCATTTTGACTATGCCAATGCCATCCTACAAGGTCTTCCCCAATCCACCTTGAACCCGCTGCAGCTCGCCATGAACGCGGCAGCAAGGGTCCTCCATGGAGCCTCCAGAAGCGACCACGTGACGCCCCTGCTGATACAGTTGCATTGGCTACCCATCCAGGCTAGAATTGTTTTCAAGACCTTGTTACTCACTTTCAAAGCTGTTAACAATCTCTCCTCTGCATCCTTAACTGCCCTCATTCATACTACATCCTCAAATAGAGCAAGAAGATCCATGTCTATAAATTCTCTAAAAGTCCCGAAAGCACTAACAGTTTGCACTAAATCGACAGCCAATAGGGCTTTTAGTCTCAGTGTCTCAGTGCGCCAAGATGCTGGAATGCATTACCCCCTGGTATCCGGGCTATTAAGAGCCTATCACAGTTTAGGAAAGCCCTCAAATGCCACCTTTTCAACAAGTACCTCATTGAGCCCAATGACGTCCCCTAGAGCCCAAAGAAACCCAGCGATACCATATATTTGCCTGGCGAATGGTATCTCAATAACACACCAAGATTGACCCATAACGGTACATATGTTTCTATGAAACCCCTGTTCATATGATTCCATGTAGTAAGTTTTGTAAATAGTTTACCCCTGTTATCCAAGTTTTTTGTACCCTGTTATCTGTAAACTCATACGTGTTAACTGTACTGAACATTTTTGTTCCATGTAAACGGCGCTGATGCTGAATAGTGCGGTATATAAGAGATTGTAAATAAATAAAGTAGAGCATACCCACCAGCCCTGAATCTTTGTATTGGGCTCAAAACAAAGAATGTGGTTTTACACACAGTTTGAAAGTAGTCACTTACCTGTTCCTCCCACCCTCCTCACAAAAATGAAATGCTCATCTTGGATTCACCTACCAGTAAACTAGTAGTCTTACCCTGCCTCCTTCCCATTGGCAGAAGGAGAACAGCACTTTCTATGTGTGTGCTTCCACTTCTGGTTTCAGTTTGACAAAGTTTGACGTCTTATAGTCTTGCCGTTCCCGATGAGGGGAGGAGTGGCTCAGTGGTTGGGACAGGTTACCTCAGGCCGGAGGGCTGGGGGTTCAATTCCCGCATGGGGACAAGTAACCTCAGGCCGGAGGGACTGGGGTCTCTAGTCCCATGGCCGCTCCTTGTGGCCTTGGGTAAGCCACTTAACCCTCCATTGCCTCAGGTACACTTAGGGGTATGTTTACTAAACCGGGCTAACGGTTAACCCGGGCTATCTGCCACTAAATCCCATATTATTCAATGGGACCTAGTTGCAGATAGCCCGGGTTAACCGTTAGCCCGGTTTAGTAAACATACCCCTTAGATTGTGAGCCCTTCGGGGACAAGAGAATAAAAAAGTACCTGTTAGTATATACATGTAAACCGCTCTGATGTGTAAGTAAAGGGCGGTATATAAAATGCCTAAAGCCATAAACCATATGTTCAGGCATCAGATTTGAAGCCAGCAAAAGGAAGGACACAGATTAAAAAGAAAAAATTGTCTTTTTTACTGGTAGGAAGAAGTAGAGGTTGATGATCACTTTATTTTGGTGTGCCATGAAGATTAAACAAACTTAACTGAAATGTTTCTCAAAATGAAGTTGAGAAGTACTGCTGTAGAGGGGTGATGATGTGAGCATTTAGGATTAAAACCAGAAGGACGTCTTTGCATTGGATGGGAATATGCAGCTTGAGAGGGGATCAATTGATAACAGCTTTAATATAGAGGGGAAAATTGCACCCCATTCACATCTTATTCAGATTCATCTAAAATAGGGCTGCCAAACTCCTGGGGAGCTGCAAACCAGTCAGGTTTTTAGGATATCCCTAATGAATATGCATAAGAGAGATTTGCAAGCACTGCCCCGTTGTATGTGCAAATCTTATTTAATAATATTTAAAGAGATCCTGAAATCCAGGGTGATTTGTGGCCCTCCAGGACTGGAGTTTAACACTCCTGGCCTAAAAGGTGAGAAGTTGATAGTAAGAATTGGGTAAGACTTGGATAACAGCTTTATTCCCTCAAACTAAGATTGTCTAGTTGTATATATCATCCCAAGGATCATACAGAGGCATGAAAGAGAGAAACTGGGAAAGTATTTAAATGTGCTCAGGAGATGAACATTAGCAGATGGTCCAAGGTGCAAGTACAGTAATAACTAGAAGCCCTAGTAAAAAAACAAACAAACATGTATTTGCATAACTGGGTCAATCTGGTAAGCTACATAAGGGACCAAGGAAGCCAGATGCTTAGTTTATTTATTTTATTTACATTCTCTTATATACCGCGCTATTCTGCATCAGTGCGGTTTACATTGAACAAACTGAAATTACATTGAACAGGGCATTATAACTTGGAGATAACTATTTTACAGGGAACATGGGCTGTGGAGGGTTAAGTGGCTTGCCCAAGACCACAAGGAGCACCTGTGGGACTAGAAACCCCAGTCCTTCTGGCCCAAGGTTGCTGTCCTCTAATGGGATTTGAACCCCCGACCTTCCGGCCTGAAGTACCTTGCCCCAACCACTAGGCCACTCCTCCACTCCAATTAACAGCTTTGTGGTCATAGGAAAGAAGGCTGAACTAAATAGGGGATTTTTGAATGCTCACTACCTAAGTGGTGAATAACTAAAAACCAAGGTGACAAACTCTCCTGAATAGTGTAATATTTTCCATAGAAGCATGATCGCAGACAAAGACCATATGGCCTATTCAGTCTGCCCTTACATACCAACTACTATAATCCCTTTTTTTCCCTTAAGAGATCTTCTGTATTAGTCCCATGCTTTCTTGATTTCAGATACAGTCCTTGTCTCTACTACCTCCACTGAGAGACTGTCCCACGCATCTACTACTCTTTCCATAAAGAAATATTTTTGCATATTATTCTTGTCTATCCCCTTTTACTTTCATCTTAGGCCCTCTCATTGCATAACTTTCTTTCCGTTGAAAGAAGCTCTCCTGTGCATTTTTGCCACACAGGTATTTAAATGTCTCCATCATATCTCATCTCCCGCTTTTCCTTCTCATTATGTGTATTTTGATCTTTAAGTCTGTTCCCATATGCCTTATGACGAAGACTACTGACCATTTTGATAGTCACCCTCTGCAGAGGCTCACTCTGAGAAGAAGGGGGTTACCAGTGGCGTGCCACAGGGAGCTGTCCTTGGTCCGTTTTTTTGTTTTTTTTTTAACATCTTTGTTAGTGATTTTGCTGAAGGGATGTCTGGTAAGGTTCGCCTCTCTGCGGATGATACCAAAATATGCAATAGAGTAGACACCCAGGAAGGAATAGAGTACATAAGGAGGGATCTAGCTAAGCATCAAGAATGGTCTAGAATTTGTAGCTGAGATTTAATGCTAAAAAATGGAGGGTCACTTGTTTGGGCTGCAAACATCCAAGGGAGTGGTCCAGTGTAGGGGGTGAAGTACTTCTGTCCACAAAAGAAGAGCGGACCTGGGCTTGATTGTGTCTGAAGATTTTAAAGTAGCTAAACAGGTAGAAAAGGTGACGGTGAAAGCCAGAAGGATTCTTGGGTGCGTATGGAGAGGAATGGACAGAAGAAAAAAGCAGCTGATAGTGCCTCTGTATAAATCTCTGTTGCGATCTCATTTGGCGTATTGTGTGCAATTCTGGAGGCCACACCTTCAAAAGGATATAAACAGGTTGGCGTCAGTGCTGAGGCTGGCTACTGAAATGGATAGTGATCTTCGTTATAAAGCATATGAGGAGGCTCCCACGTGATGCATGAGTGAGTAAGGAGGTTTCCTGCTCGCTCCGGGGCTGCCCCAAGAAATCTAATTATTATCGCAACCCTGCCACAAAAAAATACATTCTACTTGGAGGAGAAAGTAGAGAACAGAAGACTTATACGGAGTGGAGGAACAAAAGTGAAGGAAACATTCCATTACCAGCTAAGAAAGACCCAGAGAAAGCAGGCAAGTCCGGGGCCTTGTCATCTACGCTGACGCAGCCAATCTCCCCTGGATCAGAGATTGCAGATTCAGTGATGGAGGATTTGGCGAAGGAAGTAGTAAAACTACTAGATCCCAAGTTCGACCAAATAATAAAGAAATTGGAAACAATGGGAGACTCGTTGACGGAGATTGGACAGAGAGTAGAGGAACTTGAGCACTGAATGGCGAGTGTCGAGGATGGAGAAGGACGACGAGAGAACGAGCGGAGCAGAAAAAGCAAATACAAGCCTTGCAACTGAAGGTGGATGATCTTGAAAACAGGTTGAGGCGAAATAATTTAAGAATTGTGGGAGTGCCAGAATCAAAGACAGAGTGCATGTTACTGCCGTTGCTTGAAGAATGGCTGCCAAAAGAGCTGGGCCTAGACTCGCTAATGGGAAATCTCTTAGAATTGAGCGAGCGCATCGAATCGGAGTAAGGTGGGAGGAGCAGCAAAGGCCATGGGTGGTAATTATGCACGTTCTCAATTTTCAGCATAAAGTGCAAATACTGCAAGCCTACTGGAAAAAAGGAGATCTAACGTTGGAGAATCAGAAACTTTTAATATTTCAGGACTACTCCGCAGCAGTGGCAGAAAAAAGGAAGAAATTTTACTCCCATTTGCGCTGCCCTCTTTAAGAAAAAGCTGCGATTCACATTAGCATTCCCGGCGGTCTTGAGGGTGTCAAACCAGGGACAGAACTTCGTTTGAGACTGTGGCGGCAGCAAAACATTTTTTGGCTGGGTTAATGGGAGTTGACAGCGGAGAAGGCGCTCCGGCCTGAGCCTTTGTCAAGGGACATAAAGCGGACAAAGATGGACATTACAATAATTTCTTTTGGTAAAAATAAAGACTTAAAAGCCGTCTGAGAGGAGAAGTAGAAAACAACAAGGACATTTTGGACTGGCAAGATGGGGATCAGCGAGTATTATGATATAGAACCTATAGGCAGATGCTACTGTGTACGATAAGAGGGGGGCGTAATGGAGAGGGCAGAGACGGAGATTCGGGGCAGCCCTGTGGCAGACAACTGGGATCAGGCCTCAGCAGGGACGTGCTGAGGGTAGCAGATGCAAAGTTACATGGGGAGTAGGGGAAGGAAGGGATGGGAAGACATAAGTATGAATGGAGACTGTGTGGTTGGAACGAATGGGTGAGAGGGAAGAGCGAAGAGAATGTAAGTGATTTAAAGAATAAGAGAGATCCGAAAAGTCTTAACAAACTGCCTGAGAAACAAAAGAGCAGATATGTTGATTACGCACATGATACAGAGTTCGGGGTTGGGGCTGGGCAACCCCGGGTGACGTTTTGAATATTATGGAATCTGGGAGCAGATATGAAAAGAGATAAGTGTAATGGGACATGATTTGCGGATAATTACATGGAATGTGGGGGGAGTGAGTACACCTGTGAAACATACAAAAATATTACAAAAGAGGGAAAGCTCAAGTGGCACTAGTGCAAGAAACCCAACTAAGTGCAAAGGAGCATGAGAAGCTTAAGAGATTGGGTGGGGCAGGTATTTGCTGCACCGGTGGGAGGTAGAAAGAGGGGAGTAGCAATTTTGGTAAAAAAGAAAAAAAAGGGATCCCTCTGGATGTTATCAGCGAGGAGAGGGACCCACAAGGTCTATTTTTATTCTTGCACGCTCGAATACAAGAGGAGGAATTATTTTTGGGTAATATTTATGCACCAAATGTGTATAACCATCAATTTTTTAAGTTACTTCTTCAAAAGATAATGGGGGCACCAAAAATATCACTGATACTGGCTGGAGATTTTAACTGCCCACATGACCCAGAGCTAGATAGATCACAGGCGAAGAGGGGAGGGGGGTAGACGAAAAAAGGGGTTGGATATCTATGTAGAATGGGAGGACTGATAGACACATGACAGATGTGTGTAATCTTTCACCTTCATGTAAGATTCGCCAAGAGCCCACCAATCGTGGTCTCGAATTGATTATATATTAACTTCCAGAGATAGGTTCAATCTCCACACTCATCACTTTACCAAAACTGTCGTGGTGTCTGACCATGCAGTGGTAAAGGATGGATTGGAGAGTGAGGAATGCTTCTGGCAATAAGTGGTCTTTTCCTAGACACTTGTGGAAAAGTGAGGAATTTCGGCAATACTTAGTCCACCACTGGGAGGAATATTTAAGGTTCAATGAGAGACAAGCGATAAGAGTGGTGATATTTTGGGAGGCGGGCAAAGTAGTGCTACATGGGCTCATAATAGCATATGTAGCAAAGAAAAGAAGCAAGTTAATGAAACTATATTAAGACTAGCCCAAAACCTCCAAGAAGCAAAGAGAGAAGTTCTGACAAATCGGACACACATGAAGGTCTATCTCGAAACTCAAAAAGCCTTAAATGCCGCACTACAAGAGCTGGCGATCTATTCTATGCAATTTTATAGGCATCAATTGTTTAGATATGGAGACTGAACGGGGAAGTTACTGGCTCGGTTGGTAAAGGATAGAGGCAGTATTAGAGGGGTAACCATAATTAGAGACAGATGATGTGAAGCAAAGAGAGGTGGGGAAGACAGTGCAAGTTTTCAGGCAATTTTATCAAGACTTATACTCGCCCGAAATGGAAGATAGAGAACAAGAGCAGGCTTTCTTAGATGCGGTACAACTACCAAATCTATTAGAAGCAGAGTTGCAAGAGTTAAATAAACCCATGACGGGAAGAAATACAGAGAATAATTAAAGGAGGGACACCGCATAAGGCTCCAGGGTCAGATGGGTACGGGACAGAATTCTATAAAATCTTAATGAATCAAGTTACGCCTACTTTAATGGCTCTATATGGAGAGGTGCTGGAGACGGGGCTTTTCCCGAGAGATATGTGAACAGCGGCTATCACTATTTATTCCCAAGCCGGGAAAGGACCCCGAGGATCCGGTTTCAAATAGGCCCATATCATTAATCAATTATGATATGAAGATTATGGTGTCGGTACTAGCAACTAGGCTGCAGAAAATACTTCCAAGATTGATAGGTAGACATCAGTCAGGATTTGTGAAGGGGAGAGAGGCTTTCTCGACTATTAGAGTTCTGCTGGGAATGGAAGCGTGCCTTCTTCAAGAGACTCCATTGTTACTGGTAAGTCAGAAGCGGAGAAGGCTTTTGACTGGGTCTCCGGGGCTTATATGTTTGAGGTTCTACACAGGTTTGGATTCAAAGGGGCTTTCTTAGAATGGATAAAAGCATTGTACATGGACCCCTCTGGCCTGTGTGGCTAGTGAGGGGGGAATACTCGGTCTTTTTCCTTGAGGAGGGGGACACGGCAAGGGTGCCCCTTGTCTCCCCTTCTATTTGTTCTTCAGCTGGAGCCTTTATTGCTTTCTCTTATCAAGGCAGAAGAGGTGAAGGGAATAGAATGGAACAATGGGGGCATTAAAGTGAGCGATAGCGACAGAATAAAATGCCTGGGATTATGGTGGAATTGCTACAAGGAGCTTTTCAATGGATACAAAATATTTCTGAATCAATACGATTACAATAAAAAAACAATATTAATTTTTCTCTGGCAAGCATATGTCCATAATGTATGGGCAGCTCGGGTGGGCTTGACTTTGACAGATGTGTGTAAACTATGTGGACAAGAGAAAGGGACCCTTGCCCACCACTTTTGGTTGTGTGAATTGATACAAAGTTTCTGGGGGGAGGTGGAGATAAAGCTAGCGGGGTGGAGACCACATTGTCGGTTATTCTCGCCAGAGTGGTGCTTGTTTGGTGTATACGAGGGGGGGGGGGAGCCATCATAGAGACTTATATGACAGAGGCTTCATAGTAGCTAAGCAATGTATTTTACGCCATTGTCTATCTGAAAACCCCCCTGAAGTGACGGAATGGGTGCAGACTCTGATAGAATAGATACGTATGGAGCAGAAAACAACCCAGATACTTGGGGAAAAACAAAATGGAGGATTTGGGAAGCATATGGGAGCCAATCTTGCAACAGTATCCCCCTTGAGGAGATGATGTACAATAGATTATGGTTATGATTGTGATAGAGCAATGGGAAAAGACAGTAAAGACGGACGGATGGATAAGTGAGGTGTGCATGAGTGAGTGACTGGAGTGCTTGGGGTAAATATGAACATAGGTAGAGTTTGGAGGGTGGAGGGAGGGTAGGTGAGAAAAGAGCATAGAGCATAGAGGGGAGGGAAGGAGTGAGGCGGGGGTTAAATCCTTAGACAGGATGAGTAGAAGACATGAAGGTCATATGGTTAGGCTTTGTTCTCTGTTTAATCATTGGTTAACAACTGCAAAAAATGCATAAGGGGGCGGGGGAGAGTTGATTGTACTAGAATTAGTTTTCATTTAGATAAATGGTCAAAATCTTTAAGTAAGATTTAAAGTGAACAGTGGGGTGTTGTAACTTGGGAAATGACCTGAAATGTTACTTTGGAATATATACATTGTATGGAGTAATAGTGTTTATAATGTCAATTGGAAGTTCAGTAATAACAAGAAGAATAATAATAAAAATGATATTCCTTAAACCATGAGGACGGACTTAAAGATCTCAATATGTTTACTTTAGAGGAAAGGTTGGCTAGAGAAGATATGATAGAGATGTTTAAATGCCTCCATGGCATAAATGCACAGGGGAAGAGTCTTTCGATTGAAAGCAAGCTCTGCTACGAGGGGGGCATAGGATGAGGGTGAAAGGGGATAGATTCAGGAGTAATACACGGAAATATTTCTTTACAGAAAGAGTGGTAGATGCGTGGAATAGTCTCTCCCAGTGGAGGTGGTAGAGCCGAGGATAGTATCTGAATTCAAAAAAGCATGTGACAAACAGAAGATCTCTAAAGGTAAAAAGGGGACTATTGTAGTTAGGCCATGTGGTCTTTTTCTGCCATCATGTTTTTATGTATCTATCCTGTTTTTATCCTTATGAAGGTGTGAACTCCAGAATTGCACACACTACTCCAAATGAGGTCTCGCCAAAGACTTCTATACAGAGGCACAATCACCACCTTCCTGCTGGTCATTCCTCTCTCCCTGTGCACCCAAACATCCTTTTGGCTTTTGCTGTTGCCTTTTTTACTTTGTTTGTTTTATGATCTTAAGGTGGCTAATCATGCCCAGGTCCCACTCTGTTTTTGTGGACAGAAGTACTTCACCCCCTATACTGTACCGCCCCCTTGGATTTAAGCATTAAATCTTAGCTGCCAAATTCTTGGCAGTTCTTCAAACTTAGCTAGATACCTCCTTATGTTCTCTATTCCTTTCCTGGGTGTCTTCTCTATTGCAGATTTTGGTGTCCTCTGCAAAAAGGCAAACCTTACCCGACAGCCCTTCTGCAATATCACTAACAAAAATGTTAAGAATCAGAACAAGGACAGATCCCTGTGACACACCACTGGTTACATCATTCTCTGAGTAAGCTCCATTAACAGTTATGGTCAACATTGACACCCTTGCATTTTTAGATATGTTGTGTGCAATATCTTGAGAAATAATTGGAAATGTTCCAACTGTATGTCATCATAATATTTTAATAGTATGTTCAAGGGTATACATTCCAAAAAAAAGGATGTCTGCAACTTAGACATAGTAATTTCTGAGAAAAAAAACAAAATAAGACCTGCACAAGATTAAGGACACCCTTTTCTGATATTTGGTTGCACAGCCCTTGGCAGTGAAGGTCTCCAAATGTTTCTTGTGCAAAACTTATAGATGGCGACATCTGTCTGCTGGTAGGTTCTTCCACTTTTCAACTGATTTGTTCCAGCTCATAAATGTTTCCAGGATTTCTTTTACCAATGGCAGATTTCAGCTCTTTCCAAAAGTTCTCGATTGGCTTGATCAGAAGTCATTGTTGGCCAGTTTAAAACTGTCAATTTTTCCTTTTTTTTAATCATTCTTTTGTAATTTTGAATGTATGTGTTAGGTCATAGTCCTGCTGGAGGACCCATGACCTTCAGACCAGACCTAACTTTCTGACACTAGGTAGCTCATTTTGCTGCAGGATACCTTGGTAGTCTTCTGCAGGGCTGGCTCTAGAGTTGGTCCAAAGTGTTGGAGCCCTAGGCAAACCTCAAGCTTTGCACCCCCTCTGGCTGTCAAAATCTTAGCTTTAAATGGCCTGGTTTTGCTGCCCTACACGACCAACTTGGGCCAGCCCTAGTCATCTGAGTTCATGATTTCTTGAATACGTTTCAAGCCTCCAGTTCCTAAGTCAGCAAAACAGCTCCCCAACATTATGGAACCTCCACCATATTTAACTGTAGGGAGGGTGTGTGTGTTTTTTTCCTTATAAGCATAATTTCTTCGGCTGTAAATGTATATCGCTGATCTGCATTGCGAAAGAGCTCAAGTTTGGTTTTATCGGTCCACAGAATATTTTCCCAGAAGGATTTTGATTTCTCAAGGTGGTTTTGGGCAAAGTTCAGGTGTGCCTTTTTATATATTTTATTATTTATTTATTACATGCACTTATATACCGTGCTATTTTCCATCAGTGCAGTTTACATAGAACCAATTAAATACACATCTCAAAACAGTCGATTTATGTTTACAATTAACAGGCAACAGAACTTGGAAAAGACAACAAGGGATAACTATTTACAACTGTACAGAAAGAGCTGGCTGAACGTCTGTTTGACGTGGTTAGTTTACTGTTGAGGCATTTGAGGTGCTGTCATCCGGTTGTGCGTGAGGAAAAGGTGATATTTCAGAGCTTTCCTAAACTGCTTTAAATTAGTGATTGCCCGTATACTGGGAGGGAGGCTGTTCCATCATTTTGGTGCAGAGAATTTGAAAGCCCTGTTCACTGTTGTCTGGCAGCACACTTGGTTGGTTGTTTCTCTTGGGACTATTAGTTTATTGTCCTCAGGGGATCTTCTAGGTCTGTTCATGGGGGTTATCTGAATGAGGTCTGCTAGGGCGAGCTTATTTATGATCTTGAAGGTAAGAATTATGGTTTTGAACGTAATTCTGCCTTTTATGGGGAGCCAGTGGAGTTGTTTAAGGATGGGTGTCATGTGTTCCCACTTGGAAGCGCCCTGGAGCACTCTTGCAGCAGAGTTTATTGCAAGCTGTAAAGGGTGTAGCGTAGATTGTGGGAGACCCTGGAGTATGGCGTTTGCATAGTCAAAATGCGGTATGATCAAGGCTTGGTATACTGTGCAGAAGTCGTCAGGTTCCAGTAAGGTGTTTATGTGTCTAAGTGATCGGATTTTATGGTATATAGCTCTTGCTACATTGCCTATATGGGTCTTCATGTCTAGTCGCTGGTCAAGTGTGACTCCTAGATATCTAATAGAGGGTTTGGTAAGTAGTTCTGCGTCTAAGACCTTCAAGCACGGTGGTGTGATGAATTTTGGATCTCTGGTGACGAAAAGGACTTCGGTTTTCTTATGTTGGATTCGAAGGTTTTGTGATTAGAGCCATCTAGATACTGCGTTAAAACAGTCCGTGAGCGGTGAGAGTTCAGGGTTCTCAGTTGCAAGGAGCACGTCGTCTGCGTATAACAGGCATTCCACTTTGAAGGACTGGACGATCTCGCAAATCGGTTGCATATAAATATTAAACAGGGCAGATAGAGAGGATCCTTGTGGGACCCCTTGGCTCTGGTGGAAAGGTTCTGATGTTGCTTCATCTGATCAATCTTGTTGCCATCTATCTGAGAGATATGACTTGCACCATTCGAGTGCTAAGTCACAAATCCCCTTCTCTTTGAGGCATTGTAAGAGGATGTCATGGGAGACAGAATCAAAGGCCGCTGCTATATCCAAGAATATGAGTACGTATCCTTGGCGTATGCTGTCAATTCCTGCAATTATGGTACTGAAGAGGATGGTGAGGAGAGTTTCGACCCCGTGTGCGGCTCTGAAGCCGTGTTGACACGGATCAAGTGGTGCGGAGGCGTCAATATGATCTTGAATTTGACTTTGGATGTCTTTCTCGACGATTTTCGCCAACAGTGGTATGCTGGATATCGATCTATACGAGTCGGGCTTCTTAGAGTCCAGTTTGTTGTTTTTGAGGAGTGGCCTGATTGAGGTATGTTTTGAGGGATTGGGGAAAGGTGCCTGTCGTGTATGAGCAGTCCATTAGCTTTGCTATAAAAGGGCTGACTGTCGGTCGTAACTCTCTTTTATCCAGGACACCGGGCAAGGGTCGGTTTGTGCGGTTGTTGTGTTCATTCCAGTAATTATGTCCTCAATGTGTTTGGCAGATGGCTTAGAGAAGGCAGACAGTCGGGCTGAGGATCTCGGCTCGGGTGCCATGGTATGTGTGGGGGACTTATTAGTTTGGCACAGTTTCGCTTTTAAGTAGTCGGCAAAGGCTTGAGGGTGGATTTGACTAGGTGGTTCTGGTACTGGCTCTTTTGCTAGGTTCTTTACCATGGTGAAGAGGTTGTGTGGCTTGTTTAGGGACTGCTTTAGAGTGTCAGTGTGGAATCTCCTCATGCTTTCAGATATTGCTTGGTGGTGTTTATCTAGTTGAGTGTTGTATGTCCTTAGGTCCTCTGTGGAGTGAGTACAGCACCAGCGTCTTTCTATTTTTCTCAGGCAGGAGAGTGACGTTCTAAGCTCTGTGGAGTACCAAGCTGCTGCTGTTTTCTTCTTGGTAGGCTTGTTTGATGGTGGTCGTAATGCAATGGAACTGAAGTTTTCATTCCAGGTGGAAACTAACACTTCAGGGTCGTGGGATGTTAGGTCAAAGAGTGTACGGGTGTGGTTTAAGTTTTGGTCTTTGTCAAAGGCTATGAACCTGCGTGGAGCTGTTTTGAGGCTGCTGGCCTTATCAACACACTTTTGGAATTTGTTGGGTAGAGATATTTGGAACATGATTAACATGTGGTCTGACCAGGGGACTGCTGTAGTGGACAGTATGGTGGTGTTTGTTTTAAAGGCAGTTGGGGGGGGGGGGGCAAAAACAAGGTCCAGTGTCCTTCCTTTAGCATGGGTGGGCACATCAACGAGTTGTGTGTATCCTAGTTCTTCGAAAGCATCCAGGAAAGATGAGGCATGTGCATCGTGCAAGGATGGTAAATTGAAATCGCCTACAACCCAGCTTGGTGTGCTTGGCGATTGTGAGTTGGATGCAAGCTCAATTAATGTTGCGAGGGAATCGGAGTCTGTGGATGGGGCCCTGTATATCAGGTTGAAGGAGCAATGTTTATCTGTAATGGTGATTGCGTCTGTGTATTGCATTGGTTGTATATGTCTTTTGAGCCTTTGCCTATGAAGTCCTCCTTTTGTTTAGTGTGTGGCGCATGGTGTGGGTTAAACCACCACTCCAGCTTACTCCAGATCAGCCTTAAGCTGTCTGGATGTTGTACATGGTATATTTACAACAGTTCACACTAGCCTTTGAAGACTTCTTGGATTAATTTTCCTCTTCCCACGTCATCCTTGGAGGTTTTTTAACAGCTCCCTGAGCAGAAAACTTAACATTGCAAACTGTAGACAAAGGAATTCCAAGGTCTTTGGAGATGGTCTTGTACCCCTGTGATGTTTGATGTTTGGTGATGGCTTTTCTGATGGTTTCAGGCAGCTCTCTTGTCTTCACCATTGTGAAAAATGGAATAGGGAGTGAATGTGGCCATTTTAATCATTAGAGCCATCATTCATTGGTTGATTCAAATTATTTGAGTACTGACAGTTTGATCATAGGTGCCTCTAATTTTACTGCAATGGTAATGTGGTTCTTCTGTTTTAAACTGATTTGAATTGTTTATAAGGATGCCAGTAATTAGATGTAGGTGCATGAAGAAGGACCAGGAGCTTCATGGTTTGAAACACGACGTTGTGTACAATATTAGAGTTTACGTTGTCTTGGATAATTGGGCACATCGAGAATGATCTTGAGAAGCAGAAGACTCTGAAGATTCCTTGGGTCTAACAACCACGACATTTCACATGATTAAGTCAACACTGATTTTTGTCAGTTTGTTGGCGGAGACAGCGTATCGTCATTCATCTTGGAAGAAATGCGGGTGAATCGTTTTTGGGAGTCCAGGACCTTGAATTAAGTTTACCATTAATCTGCTTACATATCATTCTCAGGAATGTGATTTTGTCATTGTGTTTACTGAGGATTATTTTGTAATTTTGCCTCAGTGGATGGAAAGGGTGAGTGCACTCTTTTAATAAAAGAAAAAAAGGAGGGTTTGCTACGAGAGGGGGAAGGTTCCCTTTCAGGGCAAACGATCCGACAAAAATATTTTACACTAAGTATAGAATTAAAAAGGGCTGGTTCAAATTATTTAGTTCATCTCTTGATGACATGTCGGTAATCATGTCCTGGCAGCGTCCCAGTTTTTATACTACTTTTTTAAATTGGTCTTGTTTTATTTGATTATTTATGTGTGAAATGTGTGCTTATATAGTCCAAAGCCATTTCAATGGACCTCACATTTTTTTGGAGATATTGGATATTAAGGGGTTGAACTGAAAGGGTGCCAATAATGTTGACCACAACTGTACCCTTTGTCGCCTCCAATTTCTAACCCAGTCACATTTCAGGGACTATTCCTGGGATGTTCAATTTATTTATATGTTTGTGCAGTAAGGTGTCAAAGGTTTTACTGAAATCTAAGTGCATAACATCTGTGGCTCTCCCTCGGTCCAACTCTCTGGTCACCCAGTCAAAGAAATTAATTAGATTTGTCTGACAAGACCTGCCCTTAGTCAAACCATGCTGGCTCGGATTCTGGAATTCATTGGACTCCAGAAAACTCACTATCCTTTGTTTTAACAGCATTTCCGTTAATTCACTCACCTCAGAGGTCTGACTAACCAGTCTGTAGTTCTCAACTTCATCCTTAATGCTGCGTTTTTGTGTAAAGGGACCACATGTGCCTTTCTCCAGTCCTTTGGGAACACTCCCGACTCTGGATGTGCAGATGGCATTCTCTGCCTTGGCCTTTTCCCTCAACAGGAAGGATTGAAGAGAAGTTTGCATCCTGGAGATGAAGGCATGGCTGTGTGGATATTGTCAAAGAGCATCTTGGTTTCCTAGACCATGGGATGACTTTTCAAGGGCTGCTGAGCAGAGACAGTGACCCTTCTTGGATAGGTGGACAAACTGTCTTCCACAGCAGACTGGCTAACGTACTGAAGAGGGCTTTAAACTAGATTCACTGGGGTATGGGTGAAGAAATCCCTCAGTTAAGTAGAAGTCCTCAGGTAAGAAACATTTTAGTACCTCTAAGAATGGGTAAAAGGGCAATGTCTGGAAAGCAGTGTGCATTAATGCCTGTAGTATGGAAAATAAGATCCCAGCTGTTGAATCTTTAATGGAAAAGGCTGACTTGGATTTAATGGTGGTTATGGAGAATCATCAGAGAAGCAGGATTGTATGAAGACAACAGAGATGTGCAGATTGGTGGAAGACTCATCAACAACCTTCGCTATGCTGATGATACCACATTACTGGCAGAAAGTGAAGATGATCTGAAACATTTGCTTCTCACAATCAAAGAACATAGTCTCAAAATGGGCCTGCACCTTAATATAAAGACAAAGATCATGACAACTGGCATAATCAACAGGTTCATCGTTGAAGGAGAAGAAATTGAAATTGTGAACAACTTTAACCTACTTGGATCAACTATCAATAAAGAAGCAACAAGCAGTCAAGAAATCAGACGACGCATTGCTCTTGGCAGAATGGCTATGAAAGACCTAGATAAGATTCTCAAGAGCAGAGATGTCTCTCTCCATACAAAGATTTGACTTGTTCAAGCCATGGTATTTTCAATAACATCATATGGATGTGAAAGCTGGACAGTGAAAAAGATAGACAGGAAGAAAATTGATGCCTTTGAATTATGGTGCTGGCGGCGAATACTGTGTATACCATGGACTGCCCGAAGAACAAACCAGTCGGTACTAGAGGAGATCAAACCTAAGCTTTCTTTAGAAGCTCAGATGACAAAGACTTCGACTTTCATACTTTGGACACATGCGAAGAGAGAGATCATTAGAGAAAGACATTATGCTTGGCAAGATAGAAGGTCAACGCAAAAGAGGAAGGCCAGCAATGAGATGGATCGATACAGTAACAGCAGCTACGGGTACCAGTCTGTCAACAATGAGCCGCCTGACTGAAGACCGAACACAATTTAGGATAGCTATCCAGAGGGTCACCATGAGTCGTCTCCGACTCGACGGCACTTAACAACAACATGGAGACATGGCTCACTGACAACTGAGACCGGGATATATAATCATGTCGGGCAATGCTTTATTCAGGATGGAGGAGTGGCACTATATGTAAAAATCATATTAAAGCTACAGAATTATAGGGCTTACAAGGGAAGGAGGAGATATTGTAGGTTAAACTAGCAAGACATTAAAGGGAATCCATGTAATATACAGATTGCCTTCACAGGCAGAAACGCCATCTGCACATCTATCTGCTTCACCCTCTCTCGCAGAGCCATGAAGTCAAACTTGATACTGTTATGTATCCCTCAAGCGTATCATTTGTGCCGAAATGGATGAGTATCATCATATATAATAGTCGGTAGGCTTGACGAGTCTTGGCAAACTCTCCGTAACATCTTGGATTTTGGTACCTGGCGCATCGCACACCACCTTAGATTTCAAGTCTGGTTGGCAGATGGACATCTCGATACTCCTCAAAAGAGAATCGCTAACTACCACTACTCTTCGCTTTTTTTGTGGTCACTGGTTAAGAACATAAGATATACCATACTGGGTCAGACCAAGGTCCATCAAGCCCAGTATCCTGTGGCCAATCTAGGTCATAAGTACTTAGCAGTCTCCCCAAAAGACACAGGTTCCTCAATGCTTGTATTGGGTCAAGCAGTAATATCCTGGGTCCCTTTTTAATAATGGTTTATGGACCTTTCCTCCAGGAACTTGTCCAAACCTTTTTTAAACCCAGCTACACTAGCAGCTTTTACTACATCCTCCAGTAACAAATTCCAGAGTTTGATTACACGCTGAGTGAAAAAATATTTTCTCTTATTAGTCTTAAATAGGTTACCCTGTGCTTCATTGCATGTCCCCTAGTCTTTTTATATTCTGATGACGTAAACAATCGATCTAAGTTTACCCATTCCATTCATTAATTTATAGACCTCTATCATATCTCCCCTCAGCCATCTCTTTTCCAGGTTGAAGCGCCCTAACCTTTTTAGCCTCTCTTCATAGGAGTATCCTTCCATCCCCTTTACCATTTTGGTGTCTCTTCTCTGTACTTTTTCTAATAACGCTATATCCTTTTTAAGATACGGCGACCAGAATTGCACACAGTATTCAAGGTGCGGTCGCACCATGGAACGATACATAGGCATTATAATATCCTTTGTTTTATTTTCCATTCCTTTCCTTATGATACCTAGCATTCTATTTGCTCTCTTGGTCGCCGCCGCTGCACACTGGGCAGAGGGTTTTAACATGTTGTCCACTATGACACCTAAATCTTTTCCTGGGTGGTGGTTCCCAATGTGGGACCTTGCATCGTGTAACTATAGTTCTAGGCGTTCCTCCAGTCTGGTCCCTTTTACCTCTGGGTTGTGCTCCTCTACCAGCAGCTTTGGAGACTGAGCTCTTCAACTTTTTTCTGATGATCCTCCAGTAGAAATACCACTGGCTCCTCCCATCAGATTCAGTTTAGCTCAGTCTCCAAAGCAGCTGGAAGGAGCACTAAGCCGAAGGAAGGCTTATTGGAGAGATTTAGGATAGCTAGGGTGTGTTTTAAGGCTTTTTCTTTCCCTAATTGTGCACCCTTGTGCTTGGTTTATTTGCGGGAAAGAAGTTTTCAATTTGTTTTGGTTAGGATAGCTGTGCTTGGCGGGAGAGATCTCTTCCCCTCCCTACTCTCTTTTCTTACCTCAGCGGAGCCTGGAAAAGAGCCCCGTGCATTGCAGAGAGGAAGGTCTAGGGCAGAATAGCCTCTCGGGCCACCGGAGTGAGGAAGCGCAGCGAGAGGCAGGAGGCTTCCTTACGTGCTGACCCCGTCTCGTGGCCGAAGCCCTCGTGGAGGCTGAGCATGAGGACAGGAGTCGGCATACATTCAGAAGGGTAGACAGGTTCTGGTTGGTTTCCGGGCCCATTCAACTTGGAGTTTAGCTACCTCGTGGGCGGAGTTTAGCTTGGTTCCGCCCATGGAGATTTGTAAGGCGGCGACTTGGTCGTCACTGCATACCTTCGCTAAGTTTTATCGGTTGGATGTTCAGACTACGGAGGATGCTGAGTTTGGGTCATCAATGCTTTGGGCTGCTCTGTCAGGGCCCGCCCAGAGATGAACTGCTCTGTTACAGCCCAGAGGTAAAGGGACCGGACTGGAGAAACGCCTAGGAAAGAGTAATTAGACCTTACCTGCTAATTAGCGTTCCTGAAGAGATTCCAGTCCGGTCCCTGATCCCACCCAGTTTTGGTCAAGTCATCCCGAGGTTTCAGGTAAGTCAAACAGGAAGTTGTTGGGGGTGTGGTCATCGGGGGTATCCTGGTGAAAGTGGGAATGTTCCGTAGGAACGGAGCTAGAGTACTTACGGGTAAGTTCACGTAAACCACCTCTCTTGGGGGAGTGGAGCGTCGATCTCTTTCTCTCCAAGAGGGTGGGAGGAGTTGCGTTCTTATGAGGTTGGTTAAGTCTTATTCTTAACATGCTTCTAGGCTATTGCAAGAAGACAGTTTGAGGTTAGTCTAAAGTTATTCAGTTTAGTTGATGGTTGGTTTTAATGTCTCTTCGTTAAGTCTTTGTCAATAGTATACTGAATATGATGGGAGGAGCCAGTGGTATTTATACTGGAGGATCATCAGAAAAAGTTGAAGAGCTCGGTCTCCAAAGCTGCTGGTAGAGGAGCACAACCCCAGAGGTAAAGGGACCGGAATGGAGTCTCTTCAGGAACGCTAATTAGTAGGTAAGGTCTAATTACTCTTTTGAGTTGTTCTTTCCTAGGTGCATAAATTTGCACTTGTCCACATTAAATTTCATCTTCTATTTGGATGCCCAGTCTTCGCATTTATCAAGATCCTCTTGCAATTTTCCACAATCCTCTTGGGTTTTAACAACTTTATATAGTTTTGTGTCATCTGCAAATTTGATAACCTCACTCGTTATTCCCTTTTCCAGGTTATTTATGAATATGTCAAAAAGCAACAGACCCCAGCACAGATCCCTGCGGTACTCCACTATTCACCTTTTTCCATTGGGAGAATTGGCCATTTAGTCCTATCCTCTGCTTTCTATCTTTTATCCGGTTCCTGATCTACAATAGTGCACTGCCTCCTATCCCCATGACTTTTTAGTTTTGCCAAAAGTCAATGATGAGGGACCTTGTCAAAAGCTTTCTGAAAGTCCAGATACACTATATCAACTGACTCACCTTTTGTCTACCTGTTTATTCACACCTTCAAAAAAACATAACAGATTAGTAAGACAAGATTTTCCTTGTCTAAAGCCATGCTGGCTGTCTCCCATTAAGCCATGACTATCTACATGTTCAGTAATTTTGTTCTTTATGATGGTTTTTACCATTTTTCCCGGTACTGACGTCAGGCACATTGGTCTGTAGTTTCTCGGATCACCCCTGGAACCCTTCTTAAACATTGGCCATCCTCCAATCTTCAGGCATTAGAGATGATTTTAATGATAGTTCACAGATTACTAATAGCAGGTCTGCAATCTCATATTTAAGTTCTTTCAACACCCTTGAATGTATACCATCCGGTCCAGGTGATTTGCTACTCTTCAGTTTATCTAATAGTTGTAATACATCTTCCCGGTATATCAGTATTTCTTTCAATTCTTCCACAGTATCACATTTAAATACCATGTCTGTCATGGGTAACATCCCTACATCTTCCTCAGTAAAAGACCGAAACAAAGAATTCATTCAGTCTCTCCACTATAGCCTTGTCCCCTCTTACTGCCCCTTTTACTCCTCCATCATCTAATGGTCCAACTGGATCACAGGTTTTTTGCTATGAATGTACTTGAAAAAAGTCTTTATTATGCATTTTTGCTTCCACAGCAAGCTTCTTTTCAAATTCTCTTTGCCTGCCTTATCAATGCCTTGCATCTAACTTGCCAGTTCTTCTGCTGTTTCCAGTTTTCGTCATTTGGCTTTTTTTTTCCCATTTCCTGAAAGATGCTTTTTTGGTAACAGCCTCTCTGACCTCGCCTTTAAACCATGCTGGCAGTTTTTTGGACTACAGGTTTTCAGGATAACCACAATCAATATGCATGAGAGATTTGCATGCATTGTGTCCACTGTATTCAGCTCTCTCTCTCATGCATATTCATTGAGTACTGAGTTGAGAACACCTGTTGCCCACTATTAAGGATTATTCTGTTACTGCACTGCCATTCCTAAAGGGTCTCCATTGCAAGCAAGTATTTTTGGGGCTCTCGAATACAAACGCTCTGCCTGAGAGCTCTTAAAAGGGTGCGGGTTGTGGTGTGTTTTTGTTTTTGTTTTTTTTAATTGCTAACTTTTTTTTTCTTCTGCATTGCCTAGTGAATTGTAGCTGTATTGTAAAAGGGGGTATCTTTTTGTATTCTTAGGCAAAGCATATTTCTGTTAGTCTTTTTTCCTTCTCTAGCCTTCAGGATCAGAGGAAGGCAAGCTCTGAAGTCACTGCCTCTCCCAGGTGTTAGTTCCATTTTTGGGTATCTACTAAAAGTTAACAATTTTGATGTTCTTGAAGGAACTTTAATGTGTTCCTTTTGTAAAATTACCTAATCAAACAACATACTTCAGATGCATAGCATCGGAATTTATTAGTGTATTGCTTCTCGGCCTTTTGTCTAAGATCAAGTGTAGAATTTATTAGTGTAAAATTAAGTCATCTACAAGCCATTTGAAAAGTTTAGGAGTCGATTGCCGAGATCTTTCAGTGTTCACCTCTCCCCCGCCCCCATATGATGTATTGCAGCTCTTTTTCCATAACATCCTGCTAGACCAGTCCAGACAAGTAGGTTGTATCCTTCCAGGAAAGATGGAGACGGAGAAATACTTCAGAGATTTCTTTTGACTCCATGCTATATCGGTCAATGCAGCTAGGGGCACACGTCAGTAATTCTGTGTCTTCAACAGATGCTTCAATGCAGCTCTGATTAAAATTTGGAAGAGATTTGATTTCACTTGTAACTACTCTTAGGGGTAACTTCCTCACTGGGGCGCAATGCTGGAGACTCCACCTGAGTCGCCCTTAGAACTGGTACTCTTTTGGGTATTTTCATACAGAGGAGGGAATTTGTTCAGTTCCTTGTCCTTGATAAGGAGTTTGAGACAGGTTGTGTGAGGCAAAGAATCCTTAGTGCCCCCTCTCCCCCCTTCTTCCTGAAGATCAGAAGGAGAGGTATGTGCCTGCAGGCCCTGGCAGCAGGAGAGTAGTATCAAGCTCTGCACAGTCTTCCCTCCTGGGTTGCTTGGGGGCAAGTACCAAAAAGCTAAGTCTGACTTGTTGTTTGAGGGGGCTACTCAATCTCGTCCACTGGGCAATATGTACATCAGGTTCTGGGGCATCCATTGATGAGGTGCGGTTTTTCCCACCTGTTCTTGCTTCATTGTGCTGTCTGTGCATTAAGCCGCGTATATACTAAGCGCAGTGCTTAACCCATGCCCAGTCAGTTGGTTAAAAGTCACACACGATGAAACTGCATCAATTTAACCAAATTAAGTATTAAGCCACTCTCTCGGGGTCATATGCCAAAAGACCTAAAACAAGCTATTATATGTCCCATATTCAAACAAAAAGCATTGGATAGATCATGTTCTACATCTTACAGACCAATATCCAGCCTCCCATTTCTTGAAGAATGTTCATATTCAATTGCAGGACCACATTGATATGCATACACCTCCTAGATGACCATCAATATGGATTCAGACCTCATCATAGTGTAGAGACACTATTATTAATCCTATTTAACAAACTGATAAAAGGAATAGAAAATTCCAAATAAGCATTCATCCTTATCTTCTTAGACATTGCCTCAGCCTTTGATTCTACCAATCATAATATACTTCTCAATAGGCTACAGCAAACTGATATATATGGCACCACACTTCATTGATTCAAATCCTACTTATCAGACAGGTCACAAGATAAAATTGACCAACAAGCATGATATTTACGAACAGCAACAAGGTTTGCCCCAAGGCTCAGCCCTCTGCCTTATTTAATATCTATCTGCAGCCCCTATGTAATAATAAATTTCAAGTTGGCTATTCCATCTATGCTGATATGCTATACCTCCCCTTTGACATAACAAATCCTAACTTTGACAGCATGATATCCTGCTTCAATAATCTCACAATGGTTGAAATCCCATAACCTAAACACAGACTATAAAAAAAAAAAGTACTGTTTATTACAAGAAACCAGGACTTCAACTCCTCCTCTCCCCCCCTCCCCCCCCCCCCCCCCCAATATTCATTGGAAAGAAGCCATCCTGGAAGTAAAAAGTGAAGTAAAATATCTATCTAGGTATTACCATAGATCAGACTCTCAACTTAACATCCCACATGAACCACCAGAACATTTTATAATAAGTACAGCAGAAGGGACTGTGTGTGACCACCTATAGACTGAGCAATCTTTCCAGTGTAGCCTGAATGGCAGCCCTCTTGGCTGCAGAGCTACATGGAAAGATAATGAAGGCATCTAGTATAGGCTTCTTGCCTTCCAGATGTAGCCATGCTGAATGGTGTCTAGCAGCCAGCGATCTTCAGTGACCTGGGCCCACTACTGGTAGAAAAGTGTAGCCTGCTGCCCACAGGGGGTATCCCAGAATGAGCCCCAATCTGTCAATGGGCTGCAAGGAGAAGGTAGATCTGGAGGTAGTAGGCTCCCCAAGGTTCTCTAGCCCCACAAAAGAACTGTTTGGGACCAAAAGCCAGAGAACACAGAAAAAGTTGGCTTTCTGAAACCAATACAGACAGGAATACTGGGCACTCCAGTGTTCCAGGTACCTGAACCAAGGATGTCAGGCGGCCATTGTGAAAAAGGACATGCCTGTTAATTTTCCAGGCCCCCTGAGCCAATCCTTAATCAGCTTCTCCAAGCCTTCCCCCAAACAAAAGCTTCCCCTTGAAGGCAAGCTGGGACTTGGAGGCCGAGTCTGCTGCCCAGTGGCAAAGCCACAGCCAGTGTCACACCACCATCAAGAAGGATATATCCTTAGCTGCCAAACAGAATAGATCATATATGGTATCAGTTAGGCTGCTACCGATTCTAGGAAGACAGAGGTATCATCTAGAGGGAGCAAAATGAAGGAGAGCTCAAGTTGTCAGATCCACACATACCGCTCACTGGAAAAGAACAGAAGAAGGAGCCGAAACTAACGCTTCAGGAGAGCTTCCATCTTGCAATCTAAGTGGGCCTTTAGGGCTGCGCCATCTTCCACCAGGATGGGTAGTCTGCTTCTTGACTGCTGTGACATGTGCATCCACCTGAGGCATGATAAACTACACTGTGGTTTTACATGGGTTTATTAGAGGCAGGTCTCGTCCAGCAAATCTGTAGAGGAAAGGCAGGATAAAGGAGATATGATAGAGATGTTTTACATACTTCCATGGCATAAATGTACAGGAGGAGAGCCTCTTTCAACTGAAAAAAAGCTCTGCAACGAAGGGACATAGGATGAAGGTGAAAGGGGGGACTTGGGAGTAATATGCTGAAATATTTATTTACAGAAAGAGGAGTAGATGCAAGGAATAGTCTCCCAGAGGAGGTAGTAGAGGCGAAGAGAGTATCTGAATGCAAGAAGGCATGGGACAAACACAGAAGATCTCTAAAAGGAAAAAAAAAAAAGGGACCTATAGTAGTTGATATGGAAGGGCAGACTAGATAGAAATATGATGGTAGAAATACCATATGGCCTTTATTTCTGTGACAGGGCGTAGAGCTATTTCAAGACCCTGACCCATTTTAACGGGGAGTCGGTCAAGTCCCACTCTGAGTGGACCATGCTTTTGATAACCTCTGGAACGGGAAGGGACCTAGTAGGCTTCCGAACCCCTTGCAAGAGGGGGGTGTACCTGTGGGGTTTGTTCTGCTGCTGGAAGGTCAGCCAATTGCAGAGCAGAAGACACCTGAGCAATTGACACTGCCAGTTCATCCTTCCCGAACAGTCGGATAATACAGGAATGTCTAGATTTGTGCAGAGGGAATGCTTTAGGTATGGATATAAATCCACAACTAAATTCAGCCCCTAAAGGCCTCTACTGCCTGGACACTGCTGGAGTCCACAGCTTTCACTGAGAGTTGGAGTTAATGTGCAGCCTTTTCTGGGCCTTTCCAAGAATCATCTTGATCCTCTGAAGGAGACAGTTCTTCCTCAAGACTGGAGTCCTCGCCAGAGGTGTTGGAACTGGACTCCAGACCTCAGGCAAAGGAGAGATGATCTAAACCTCTGGATTCCAATATCTGCCGAGATCTTAGGTGGCAGAGCCCAGGTAAGGCTTCGACTATCTTGTGTCATAGGACCTTCTTCCAACCAAGCAGAGCGAGAGAGCGCGACAGACCCGGAAGCCCCATGATCTGAATTGTCTCTCCAGAAGGACCAAACTTGCTAAAGAAATAAAAAGAATTCATGGGAGGACAACCCAGAGCTCCCTATTGGGATTAGCTCCACCATCAGAAGTGGGCAGACTTGCTGTCAGACTCTTAAGAGAAGGGACATAGCAAATAGAGGGAGAGCTCGAGCCTAAGGCTTGGAGACCATCCTTTAACACTACCTCCTGCAGTGAAGACGACAAGGGTAGCCTCAGAAACCTCCATGCAGGAGACAAAAGCTAGAATCCAAAAATATAACGTTCTGCAGACTAGGCAGCTTTAAAAAAAAAAAAAAAAAAACTGTGGCATGCATCCATACTAACATGTACCTTCTACATCATTAGTAGCCTGGCTTAACAGGCTCAGGATGCCTTAATAAGGCACACTGCAATTCAGATTCAATGAGCGTAAGACCAACCTGCAGTATTTAGGCACATACGTAAGCAAGCAGCTCAGCTAAGGTGCATATAAGGTGCAGGGGTGGGCAAGTCCAGTCCTGGAGAGCCGCAGACCAGTCAGGTTTTCATGATGTCCCTAATGAATATTCATGGACCTATTTCCATACAATGGAAGGCAGTGGATGCAAATAGATCTCATGAATATTCATTAGGGATATCATGAAAACCTGACTGGTCTGCGGCTCTCCAGGACCGGACTTGCCCACCCCTGCAATAAGTGATCCAAACATATAGTGCAATCTGCAACAGAACTCTAGCTAATTGGGACACAGAGCGTGCACCAGGCGTGCATTCTCTGAGACAAGCTGCATGCAGTGTGATACACTTCATTTGCTAGCATGTATTAATCAAGGAAGTGCTCCGAACAGCGTCTCAACTACCACTGCATGCCCCTTTGTGTTCGCGACAAAAACCGGCAAAGTTTGGATCCAAACTAGCATGAAGTGAATGCATGCAGCGTGCACATAGGATGCATGCAGTCCATTCACTAGCACGTCCCAGTTAGATAAATATGTTGCAGATTAGGTTGCATTGTGTGTTTTGTTTTATTTATTCAAAGGTTCCTTATCGTCCCTCTAATCTAGTCCCGGACATCTGGGGTATAAGCACCTCCTCCCGCAGCCTTGGAGACTGAGCCCGTCACCCTTTTTGATGACACCAGTATAAATAGATGAGGAACCGCCCCCTTGCTCCAGTAAGCTCAGTCTCCAAGGCAGCTGAAGGAGGTGGGAGCCTCAGAAGGGCTCACTGGAGGAATGATTGAGGAGTTTTTTTGTAGGAAGTAGAATAGTTCAGATTAGGTCATAAAAAAAAAAAAAAGGTACTGCAGCTTTAAATTTGACGGCAAGGGTTGTTTTTTTTTTTTTTTCTGCTAAGTGGCTGCAAGAGTAAGATTTAAGCTTCCCCCTCTCTCCTTCCTCCCTGGAGGTACTGGGTTCAGGGGTGAGTGCGGGAGCTGCTGCTGGGCAATGTTCCCTCTAATTTTCTGTAGGCTGTGTGCGCATAAAATATCAGCTGTGCAGCTTTTGAAGGAAGGTTAAATTTTTGTGCGCCACATAACGACACGCGGAGTTATATACTTTAAAATTTGACTACACATCAGAATACAGTATGTACACCACATTGATTACACTAGAAAACATTGTAGAACTTGTGAAAATTGTAAATACATAACAACTTTTAAATTTTAAGACGTCTGTGTTTTCTATCAGAATCAGAACCATAATTTTTGTGCGCTCTGTTGTAAAGTATGTGCGCTCGCTCGGCGAGGTGTGTGCGCACGCACACGCGCACAGCTTAGAGGGAACAGTGCTGCTGGGGCCTCCCTCTCCCGAACCCGTGAATCGGGTGAGGAGGTGTTGAGGTAGTAGACGCGCCGGTGAATGGACCCGCGGCGGCAGCTGCTTTTGCTGCCACAGTGGGGTTCGTGGCGGCGAGTGAAGAGCTGAAGGGTCGCCCAGTTTTATGTCTTCAGTCTGAGGTGAGAAATGCGCGGTGCAGGCTCTCAGAGCACAGAGTTTGGCGGGGGGGAGCAGGCAGTCCGAGGAGGCTTAGGACGTGCGGAGGCCCGAACGAAAAGTGCAGCAAAGTTTCACGGCTCAGGTTACAGAGGGGGAAAGGCCTTAGCCACGCGGCGTCTGCGCGGGAAGCCCTGGGGTGGCTTTAAGCAGGTAAGCAAAGGTTTTTGGAGGCCACGGTACAGGGGTGTGCCCTTTGAGGAAGGCACCTGGGTTAGCAGAGTGAAGGAGCTGCATTAAAAAAAAAAAGAAAGCAGTTTTGTTAAACAGGATCTGTGCAGGTGTTTGAGAACTTGCCAATATGCCCTCCAGGCCCCAATGTGTAATGTGTGGGGCTAAGAGAGGGTCTGTGTCGGAGGTGGGGGTCTGTAAGGGCTGTGCACAGGAATCTGCGGCAAAGGAGATGGAGGCTGACGACGCAGCGCAGAGGGAAGAAGCGTCGGTCTCTCCGGAACCCCCCTCTCCAGCCATGCCACCGCCGGCACCAGCACAAGGGCCATCCACGGCTCCGGAGCCCTCCATGTCCCAGCCTGTCTTACAGGGAGGGCTAGCGGCCATCTTTTCCCAAGATTTTATGTGTCTACTTCAGCAGGCCCTGGGAGGGAAGCAGGGGACTGCGGATGTAGAGTGGGGCCTTAAGCGAGCCGGAACGTCTCTGATCGGGGTGGCTGGGGGGCGGCCTATGTAAAAAGCCTAGGTTGGGGAAGGATAACGTAGCGGCTGTGGTTTCAGAAGTTATGTCAGACAACCAGGATTCAGACATGGGTCTAGACCTGGAAGAAGGTGAGATAGCGGAGCAGGAGGATCAGGTAAGTGTCTTCAGGTGGGAAGAACTGGCAGCTCTTATTTCAGATACTCTGAAAGCTCTTAACATGCCGGTGGTGGAGCACGATGCGGATTCGGCTTTGGAGGATCCGTTACTTCAGGCGACTTGAAAGTCCCAGAGTTTTCCCAATGCATCAAATTTTTAGGGAAATGATCCAGGAGGAATGGGACACGCTGGAGGCCGGGCTGAAGGGTTCCAGGGTAATGGCACGGCTTTACCCATTGCAGGAGCAGGACAAGGATCTTTTCAAATCTCCTAAAGTGGATGCAGCGGTATCTGCTGTCACCAGAAAGACGATGATTCCGGTGGAGGGCAGTGCTGCCCTTAAGGATGTGCAAGATAGGAGGCTAGATACTCTGCTGAAGCAGGTGTTTGATGTCAATGCTCTTTCCTTGCAAGCTTCCATCTGTGGGGCATGGGTAGCAAGAGGATATCTACGATGGGCCCAAAGGATTTCGGTAGACCGGGAAGAAGAGACGGTGGAAGAAGCGGCCAGAATGGAGTCGGGGGCAGCTTATTTAGCAGATGTACAGTATGATCTTATTCGGGGTCTGGCGAAGAGCATGGCGTCCATGATAGCGGCGCGCAGGTATCTCAGACTGCGTAATTGAGCGGCAGACGGCACCTCTAAAGCAAGACTAGAAAAACTTCCCTTCCGGGGTATGCTCCTTTTTGGAGAAGGTTTGGACAAATTGGTAAAAGACCTCAGAGTATAAAGGAGGGAGGCTGCCGGAGGATAAGCAGAATCGACCTCTCGCACCCTCCAGAAGCCAACAGAGGGAGTTTGGGAGATTTCGTACGCCAAGATTTGGTCAGTTTCAGAGAGGACGTTTTCAGTATAGATCCCAGGGATTTCGAGGATTTAGGGGAGTGGGGAGAGGTTTTGGAGCCTCCTCGGCCCTCAAGAAGTCCCAATGAAGCAAGGGGTCCCAGGCAAGATTGGTACCCGTAGGGGGGCGGCTGAGAGTTTTATCTTGCCTGGGTCCAAATCATGTCGGATCACTGGGTGTTGGAAGTCATACAAAAGGGGTATGCTTTGGAGTTCCAACGACCTGTTTCCGACGCCTTCGTCCAATCTCCTTGCCGAACGAAGTTGAAGCGACTAGCAGTGATAGAGACTTTGCAGAGGTTACTGGACCTCAAAGCGGTGGTACCGATACCGGCAAACCAGTACGGCTGCGGTCGGTACTCAATATATTTTGTGGTGCCCAAAAAAGAAGGTTCTTGGTGGCCGATTCTGGACCTCAAAGGAGTCAACAGGTGTCTCAGGGGTGTCTCACTTTCGCATGGAAACTCTACGGTCTGTTAGTGGCAGTACGGCAAGGAGAATTTCTCACATCCCTAGACCTCCGAAGCGTATCTGCACATTCCCATTCGGTTGGAGCATCAGCAGTACCTGCGGTTTGCAGTCCCGATGGGGCACTTTCAGTTCCAGGCATTACCGTTTGGATTGGCGACGGCACCGCGGGCCAAGGTGATGGTGGCAGTGGTGGCGGCATTGCGCAGAGACGGGATGTTGGTTCACCCGTATCTAGACGATTGGTTGATTCGAGCAAAGTCACAGTGTGAAAGCGAGGCAGCTACTCTCCAGGTAGTGCAGTTTCTGCGGAGCTTAGATGGGTAGTAAACATAGCAAAGAGCAAGTTGACATTGTCCCAGGAGTTGGAGTACTTGGGAGCCCGCTTCGACACGAAAAGAGGCAGGGTATTCCTGCCGCACGCCAGGGCTCAAGGGTTAAGGCGGCTCATTCGGGAATTCTTGGGGAGAAAAGTCCCTTCAGCGTGGCATTACATACAACTATTGGGTACAATGGTGGCCACGCTCGAGCTAGTGCCTTGGGCCAGGGCGCACATGAGACTGTTGCAGAGAGCGCTGCTCAAGCGGTGGTCCCATCAGTCAGATCAGTTGTCACGGAAGCTAATATGCCCGGTGCAGGTGAAGCAGTCTCTTCAGTGGTGGCTGGATTCCAGAAATCTAGAGCAGGGCATGCCGCTGGAGTCGCTGGGTTGGAAACCCTTGACAACAGATGCCAGTCTGTTCAGCTGGGGGGGCGCACTTCGAGCGGCAATTTGCCCAAGGACAGTGGACAGAACAGGAAAGACAATGGTCAATCAACAGGTTAGAACTAAGAGCAGTCACTCTGGCGTTAAGGGCTTTCCAGCAGCAGGTGCAAGGCAGCGCAATTCGAGTGCTGTCAGACAACGCCATGGCAATAGCATATATCAGTCGGCAAGGGGGCACCAGCAGTGTAGCTCTGGAGGCGGAAGTGGAAGAGCTACTAGGTTGGGCCGAGTTGCATCTTGAAGGCCTAACGGCAGGACATGTGGCAGGAGTGGACAGTGTGACCGCCGATTTTTCTAAGTCGAGTCGCGGTGGACCCAGGGGAGTGGGCTCTCAATCAGGAGATTTTCGAGATGATAGTGGGTCGCTGGGGAATTCCGGTGATGGATCTCATGACAACGTTCGCATCAGCGAAGGTAGGAAGGTTTTACAGCAGAAGGCGAGAGAATGTCCGAAGGCTTGGACGCCCTGCTGTAGAGGTGGCCGGAGGAGCAGCTCCTTTATGTGTGTCCATCGTGGGCCTTAATAGGTTGGGTAATTCAAAGAATAGAGAGACACAAGGGTCAGGTGATCCTCGTTGTGCCGGATTGGCCTAGGAGGCCATGGTATGCTGACCTGGTACGGCTCCTAGTGGAGTCACCGTGGAAACTGCCGGTCAGGGAGGATCTGCTAGTGCCAGGTCCCTTGCTAATACCTCACATGGATCGGTTCTCGCTTATGGCCTGGCTATTGAAAGGGCAAGGTTGACGGCCAGGGATTATTCGTCAGTGGTAATTTCCACTTTGTTGAGGTCTAGGCATAGGTCTGCCTCAGTAGCATATATCCGCGTATGGCAACTCTTTGAGTGGTGGCACTGAGAGCCTCCCATTCCACAGATTCTGGCGTTTTTTGCAGGATGGTTTTGATAAAGGCCTAGCGGCAGCGTCCTTAAGGGTCCAGTTGGCAGCACTTTCTTGTTATCGGGGAAAGGTGCAAGGGATAGTGCTTGGGTCTGATCTGGACTTGAGGTGGTTTTTGAGGGTGACATCTCTTCTGAGGCCGCCATGCCGGAGTCCGGTACCGACTTGGGATCTCAACTTAGTGCTGGAGACATTGATAGCCAATGGCTCGAAAGGCCTACCTAAGACAACGTTGAAGGATCTCACACTGAAGGTAGTATTTTTAGTGGCGATTTCTTCGGCAAGGAGAATTTCAGAGTTACAGGCCTTATCGTGTAGGGAGCCTTTTCTGTCCTATGACAAGAAGGTAGTGTTGCAGACAGTGCCTTCGTTCTTGCCAAAGGTGGTATCGGTGTTTCATGTGAATCAAGAGGTGTCTTTGCCGGTTTTCGAGAATGATATCAGGGACAGTTCCAGGAATAGGTTGCATCGATTGGATGTGAGTAGAGTATTGCGGATGTATTTGCAGAGAATGGCTGTATTCCGCAAGACGGACAGATTGTCTTGTTTGGAGGACCAAAGCAAGGGGAGCCGGCATCAAAGGCTTCCATTGCAAGATGGATTAAGGAGGCTATTGCATTGGCATATATATTGAAAGGCAGATCTGTGCCGAATGGTTTAAGAGCTCATTCAACTAGATCCCAGGCGGCTTCCTGGGTGGAGCGCAGTTTGGTGCCTGCGGCAGAGATTTGTAAGGCGGCGACCTGGTCATCGTCACATTCCTTTGTCAAACATTATAAGATTGATCTGCAAGCAGAAGGGGATGCTAGTTTTGAATCAGCGGTTCTTCAGGCTGGTCTAGTGGGTCCCTCCCGTTAAAATGTTACTGCTCTGTTACATCCCCAGATGTCCGGGACTAGACTAGAGGGACGATAAGGAAGGTGAAATTAGACTTACCTGCTAATTGTTGTTCCTTGAGGAACTCTAGTCTAGTCCCATATCCCTCCCTGCTGTAGAGTTGGGTCCATAGCCTGAAGGAAGTTAACGGTATTTAATCGTTTGGCTACGGCAGCACCTGGATGGCCTGCGATACTGTGGTGGGAAGGTTAATACTTACGGGGCAGTATTAACAGTACCTGCTAGGAGGTCCTAGAGAGAGGGCGAAGCAGGCCTAAGTGGACGCGTACATAAACCTTGCTTGGTACTTTGCCAGGTACTAGTGTTAAACAAATTTCTGCAGTTATTATAGTTCAATAGTTAGTTAAAGTTTTAAGAATGCTATCTCTACTTATTGCTCTGAGTCTGCTTTGTCAATAGGTTACTGGGGCAAGGGGCAGTTCCTCATCTATTTATACTGGTGTCACCAAAAAGGGTGACGGGCTCAGTCTCCAAGGCTGTGGGAGGAGGTGCTTATACTCCAGATGTCCGGGACTAGACTAGAGTTCCTCAAGGAACAACAATTAGCAGGTAAGTCTAATTTCACCTTTTCTATACAGTCTTTTCAAGAAATCAAAGCTGTTTACAGTATAACAATACTACATGATTATATTGCAATGGTTTCTTATAATATAACAATTTGTAAGATATATTAAGGAGGGATATGTACAGTATAACTTATTTAACATTTCTTATATACCGCGCTCTTTGTCATCAGTGCGGTTTACATTGAAACAGTATAACACTTGGTCATCTGAGTATGACTTTCGTTTACATATAACAGGGATTTTAACATGGAGGTAAACTGGGGAAAACTATTTACATTTCTAGCAATATACATGTTGGTACACAACTTGCAGTAGTTTTATGTAATTAGCTATCAGAGGTTAGGAAATGTAAGGGGGGGATATCTAGATGTTTAAAATGCATAAGAAACAGGTGGTGTTTGATGGATTTTCTAAACTGCCTAAGGTCCCTGATCGCTCTAATGCTGGGAGGAAGTTTGTTCCAACACCTGGGGGCGAAGTTCCTAAATGCCCTATTGATGGTTGTCTGGTTAAGCTTTGTAGAATTACTTGGTATAATCAGCATGTCTGCAGTTAGTGATCTCCTAGATCTATTGTTTCCGTTGTGTGTGATTAGGTCAGAAATTGATGAAGGTGACATTTTGTTAAAGGCCTTGAAGGTTATGAGGAGGACCTTGTATAAGATTCTACAGCTTATTGGAAGCCAATGGAGTTCTTTTAAAATGGGGGAGATGTGGTCATTCCTTGAGACTCCGCAAAGGACGCAAACTGATGTGTATTTAATTTGGTAACGTATATACACGTTTTTCTTTAGATAAGTTACTTTGTATATAAAGGAGGCTTATATAGAGAGTGATGGGGCGCTAGGTGCGTTATCTGACCTGATATTGTGATTATTAGAATGTGTAGTTATTGTTTGGGAGAATTAGTTAAGGGTCTAGGTTGGATAGATTTATTGTTTTTTAGGTACATTAGAGTTACCAAAATGTTCAATAAATAGATGGGTTTTTAGGTCTCTCCGAAATGTAGACAAGTTGGTGAAAGATCTTAGCTTCTCTGGAAGTGTGTTCCATAGCGTTGGAGCAATAAATGAAAAAGCCCTGTTACTAGTGGTATGGTTCATTTTTGAGATACATTGGGGGCACTTTTAGGGTATTTCGTGTGCAACCTCTTCTTTGGCGATCATTCGGGGTGATTTTTTATAAATATGATTGTGCTATATGTTTGACTAATTTAAATATGGTCATCGGTAGTTTATATTTAATTCTGCTTTGTATTGGTAACCAGTGGAGCTTGTATAGTATTGGGGTTATTTGTTTGGATGTATGTGCTTTATGGGATTTGCGTGCTGCTGTATTCTGTACTCCATCTATTTTGTGGTGCCAAAGGAGAACATGTCCTGTCCAATCCTCAAAGGGGGTCAGAGCTCGTCTGTGGATCTTAACTTCTGCATGGAGACCCTAAGATTCGTGATCAGGCGTTGCAGCACGGCACAGTGAGGTTTTCACATCCCTGGACCTGGTTGAGGCTTACTTCCACACTCCTACGTGCAAGGGTCAGCAGCGCTTCCTTCGTTTCACCGTTTTTGTCTTTCATTTTCAGTTTGCCGCTCTTTCCTTTATCCTTGGAGCAGTGGACAGTCTAATCTCCAGGAACAAGCAGGAATGTAGTCTTCACATATGGGTATCGTCGTGTACCAACGGAGCCTGCGCGGGAACGCTCCCCAGTGTCCAATTAGAAAGCTTTTGGGGGCATCCCACAGTGCCTGCGTGCTGCCTTCCCGCCTTTCCCAACTGCCTCTCTCCAGTTCTTAGTTTTCCGCAGAGCCAGCAGGTCGTTTTTCTGTCACCGCAGAAATTATCCTGTATTTTTTCATTCTTTTTTGTGGTAGCATCTGCCTTCCTCGACGCTATACCGGTACCGCTGGTTCTTTCTTTTTCTTTTCTTGTACATAGTTTCCCAAGTTTGTACATAGTTTCCCAAGTTTATGTATATAGACTTGGATTGTAGATAGTTTCCCCAAGCTTATTTCCATGTTAAACCCCCTGTTCTATGTAAACGACAGCCAATGTATCTGACCAAGTGTTATATTGTTTTAATGTAAACCGCACTGATGACAAATAGCGCGGTATATAAGAAATGTTAAATAAATTAATAAAATAATAAAAATTTCTAATTTTTCTCTGGATTTTCCAGCTTTTTTCCTCTTGGGCGCCACACGCCATTTTGGGCACTAGGCCCAAATTTTTCCTCAACATGGAAAAACCTGCTTCGGGTTTCAAAAAGTGTTCACAGTGTGGCAGTACCATCTCCGTCACCGACACTCACGAGAGTGGTGCCTTAAATGTTTAGGTCCTGACCACTCCATCTCGGAGTGTGTTGACTGTGGGATGATGTCGAAGAGGGGTCGGCAGAACCGAGCTGCTAAGCTTAGCACCCTTTTTCCCTCCGATGCAGCATCTGTGGCATCGACGTCTTCCAGGGCTTTGTCTTCCTCCCATGGATCTCAGGTAACCAAACATAAATCTGGCCGGTCCTCAAAGGGTAGATCTCCTTCCAAGTATCGAGATGCCTCTGGCGTTGCCCTTGAGGAACTTGTACTGGCAAAATTACCCCAGCGGGAGGCTTCGGCTTCCAAAGCAGTATCGGGGCTCCAGGATGTTCTCGAGGCCTCAACCTCGGCAGAACTACTGGTGCCATGCTCTGGGGTACCGGCCGTTTCGTCCGGTACCGACACCCAGGCATCGGCAGCGTCAATTGACCAGAGATTCCTGGCTATTGAGCACAGTCTGGCGGATCTCCTTGCGGCATCGGTGCCTTCGGGACCGGTATCGACACCGTTTCTGACACCGACATCGGTACCGGTGCCGACAGCATCAACCGGCAAGTGTGCTTCCAACACCGAGTCATGCAGTTTCCTCTGGTATCGACAGGCCGGTACCGGATCCCTCTGGTATTGACTTCAATCGGTACCGGTATCGTGCTTTACAGGAGCACCTGGACAGAAGATATTTTGAATCCTCCGATGACTGAGGATTCTGACAGCTCTGTCGATGCCGGAGTACATCTCTCTGAGGAGCCTTCTCCTAAACATAGGATGTCTCCTCCAGAGGATATATCCTTTCAGGATTTCATCAGGGAGGTCTTTCCATCACAGTGGCTCCTGAAACAGAGCCCAGGGCAAAGGAGTTGGAGATTTTACAATATCCTAAAGCTCCCAAGGAAGCGGCTACTTTCTTAACATGAGATCATGCAAGATCTCATGAATAGGCAATGTGGGAAACACCTCTTACCACCTCTCCTCATTCCCGTAGGCTGGATACCATGTATCGAGTGCCTCCTTGTCCTGGATTTCAAAAAACTCATTTGCCATACCACTCCATTGTGGTGGAGTCAGCTATGAGAAGAATCAAGAGTGCAAAAAGGCATGCATCTAATCCTCCAGGACGTGAATGTAGGACTCTTGATGCCTTTGGACGTCAAACATTCCAGGCCTCTATGCTTTCTGCCAGGATTAGTTCCTACATCTTATATATGGGAATGTTCCTTAAGGAGGTCACAGGAGATCTAGAGCTTATGAGCCCTCTCCTTCCTGATGATAAAAGGCAGGATTACCTTACACTTGTTTCCAAGTTTGTTAATCGGGCAGCTTTCGACTGCTTTGAGTGCATAAGCAGAACCATTGCCATAGGGGCTCGCAGAATTGCCTGGCTCCAGGTATCTGACTTGGAACTCTGGGTACAGGACAAGCTGGGGAATATCCCTTGTACAGGCGAAAATCTCTTTGGCAAAAATTGGCAAGAGAAAGCTAATGAGCTGGATGCTGATAACACCACTTTGGATAGACTATCCAAAGCTACAGCTGATCCTGCAAGGAGGAAATTCTACAAGAAACCATTCTTCTCTAAAAAGAAGAGGTTTTATCCCTCCTATACCCAGCAGGTGCATTCTGCAGGTCAGTCTGCCCGAAAGGGACAGCAGCCCCCAAAGCAAAGGAAATCAAAGACTGTTAAGCCTCAACCGGCCCAACAGACTCAGCCTCCACAGGGGCTTTGACTCTTATCTAGAGAACTTGGCCTTCCTGGCCCTGAACGGGCCATAGCCTTCCACCATCCCAGGAAGGTTGTGTCATTTTGCTCCCAGATGGGGGCAAATAACAGCAGAAGAATTGACTCTTTCCATTGTAAGAGAGGGGTACAAACTTCATTTCTTCAACATGCCCCCTCCTACAGTGGTAAGACAGTTCAATTCTCAGGCTTCTCTCAAACACTCAGTTGAGTCAAGAGGTCAATTTACTTCTTGCCCAGGGGGAAATAGAAGACGTACCCATTTCCCAACAGGGTACAGGGTTTTATTCCCCTTATTTCCTTATTCCAAAGAAAACAGGGGGACACAGACCCATTTTAGACCTCAGAGAACTGAACAAATTCCTGTTCAAAGAGAAATTCAAGATGATTTCTCAGGGAACTCTGCTGCCATACCTTCAGAGTCAGGATTGGCTTTGTTCTCTAGATCTCAAGGATGCGTACACTCATGTTCTCATCCATCCAACTCACCGAAGCTTCCTTCACTTCCTCTTTCAAGGAAAGCATTACCAATACAAGGTGCTTCCTTTTGGCCTGGCCTCAGCACCAAGGGTGTTTACAAAATGCATGGCTGTAGTGGCAGCATTTCTTCGCACTCTAGGAATATTCGTCTTCCCCTACTTAGACGACTGGCTCATTCGAGCCCCATCAGAGTCAGAGGCCAGAATTTCTCTATCTTGCACAATGCGTATCCTTCAGTATTTGGGCCTGGTCATAAACATCCCAAAATCCAGCCTAACTCCCACTCAATCTCTAGTTTTATAAGAGCTTTGCTGGATACCAGAAAAGCAAGGGCCTATCTTCCACAGACCCGCTGCCTTCGCATTGTGCAGTTAGCCTCCCAGGCAGTGTTAAAAACTCATGTCACTGCTCGGGAAATGTTACAACTACTAGGCCAGATGGCATCTACCGTGCACGTGGTTCCCTTTGCTCGCCTCCATATGAGAGCAGCCCAATGGACTCTATCCACTCAGTGGACTCGGGCATCAGGCTGCCTATCAGACAAAATATCAAACACAAGTCGCCTTATTTTGTCTCTACAATGGTGGCAGTCAACCCAAAACCTGTTGGTGGGGTCCCCTTTCCAACAACCCCTACCCCAGGTCACTCTAACAACAGATGCCTCACAAGTGGGTTGGGGAGCTCATCTGCAAGATCTCTGTACCCAAGGCACCTGGACTCCACAGGAGACCCACTTACACATCAATCTCCTGGAACTCTGAGCAATCTGCCTTGCTCTTCGAGTGTTCCATGCTCATTGAGTGTTCCATGCTCGGCTACAAGACAGTCCTAATTCAGACGGACAATCATGTAGCTATGTTCTATCTGAACAAGCAGGGAGGAACAGGCTCTCTGTTGCTTTGCAACAAAGCTTTGCGACTATGGGCCCTCGCCAGAGAGCATCAAATTCATCTCCTGGCGGTGTATCTGCCAGGCATTCAAAACTCTTGGGCAGACAGACTGTCGAGTTCTGCTTCCACACGAATGGTCTCTCCATGCAGACCAGGTAGCAAAAACTTTTCAAATTTGGGGAACTCCGGACATAGACCTCTTTGCAAGTCCATTGAATGCCAAACTTCCCTGGTTCTGTTCCAGAATTCCGGCTCAGGGTTCTCAGGCCAGGGATGCTTTCCTCCTCCATTGGGGTCGGGACTTCCTATATGCCTTTCCACCCATTCCCCTAATTCCCAAGACCCTATTCAAGCTTCAGAGAGACAAAGGCCACAGGATTCTCATAGCTCCACATTGGCCACGGCAGGTGTGGTACCCTCTGCTCCTGCATCTCTCTCAAGCTCCCTCTGGAGTTAGGATCTGCTCCAGATCTCCTGTCTCAGGAGGACGGGATGTTGTGGCATCCCAATCCCCACTCTCTGCATCTCAGGGCCTGGTTGCTGAGAGCCTAGACCTTCATAGTCTTAACCTTTCTCAACAAGTAAGGGATGTCCTTTGTGCTTCCAGGAAACCTTCCACAAGATGCTCTTATGCTTTCAAGAGGAAAAGGTTTTCCATATGGTGTTCGCAGAAGGGTCTTGACCCCCTTGCGATACCTCTGGAATCGTTACTGTAGTATCTCCTTCATTTATCTAATGCAGGACTTAGCACTTAAATGGACTCTTACTGAGTTAGTTTTATTTCAGCTTCTTTAAAGCCTTTAAATGGGCAGCCTATTTTCCTCTCATAGCGAGATTTATGAGGGGCCTTCTTCTAACTAAGCCTCCCATTAGGCTACCACCAGTGGCATGGGACCTGAATCTGGTTCTTGGGCAGCTCATGAAGCTGCTTTTTGAACCTTTAGCTACTACCTCCTTGAAATTCCTTTCCTGGAAAGTTATCTTTCTCATTGCAATCACATCAGCACATCGCATCAGTGAATTGCAAGCAAGTTGCTGATCCTCCTTATACGAGGTTCCATCATGATAAGGTAGTCCTTAGGACTCATCCACACTTTATGCCAAAGGTGGTCTCACCTTTTCATTTAAACCAAGCAGTTTACCTGCCTGTATTTTTTCCAAGGCCTCATGCTTCAAATGCAGAAAGGAATCTTCATACTTTTGGACTGTAAAAGAGCACTTGCTTTTTACTTACAAAGGACACAGCAACATAGAAAGTCCTCTCAACTCTTTGTTGCTTTTGATTCTTCTCATTTGGGACTTCCAGTCTCCAAGAGAACATTGTCCAATTGGATTGCACAGTGTATTTCTTTTACCTTTCAGAGTAAGAACCTTTCTCTCGAAGGCCATGTCACAGCTCACAATGTGAGAGCCATGGCAGCCTCAGTGGCTCATCTACACTCTGTGTCTATTGACGACATCTGTCGAGCAGCTACTTGGGCCTCGGTTCATACCTTAGCCCATTACTGCTTAGACAAGGACTCCCGCCGGGATGCCTTGTTTGGTCAGGCTGTTCTGCAACACCTGTTCCATACTTAATCAACTCCTACCCACCATTCCCGGTAGGATGCCAGAGATCCATGGGGGGAAGTGGAGCCCTTTCAAAGGGGCACACAACTTCTGGGGTCTCTCCCTGGCATCTGTAGCTAGGGAGTCCCCATATGTGAAGACTACATTCCTGCTTGTTCCTGGAGATAGCATACTTACTCACCTGTAACAGGTGATCTGTGGGAACAGCAGGAATTTAGTCTTCACAACCCACCCACCTCCCCTAGGAGTTGTATTTCTCTTTTCTTTTCTTTCCCTCTTTCTCTTTGTCTCAGCTTTAAAACTCGATTGGAGAGAGGCAGTTGGGAAAGGCGGGAAGGCAACACGCAGGCGCTGTGGGATGCTCCCAAAAGCTTTCTAATTGGACACTGGGGAGCGTTCCCGCGCAGGCTCCGTCGGTACCGATGATAGCCATATGTGAAGACTAAATTCCTGCTGTTCCCGGAGATCACCTGTTACAGGTGAGTAACTATGCTTTCTCAAAGGTCATGGTGGGTATGGCCGTGGTGCTGAGGTGCGAGAGGATCTGTGTTCACCCATATCTGGATGACTGGGTTATCCAAGCCAGGTTACAGTCTGAAGCATCTCAGGGGTGGGGAGGGTTGGCCTGAGTGGTACTGTTCATAGTGAGTCTCAGCTGGGAGATGAACCACAAGAAGAGTCACTTTCTGCCTTCCTGGTCACTAGAATACCTGAGAGCACAGTTCCATACTCGTTCAGGATAGGGTCTTTCTACCTGAGAGAGTTATTATCTCAGCTGAGAGCCATCAGGGCATAGTGGACTCCCAGAGTTTGGAATTACCTACCGATTCTTGACTTGATGGTGGCATCAATCAGACTAGTCCCTTGGGTGCACGCTCATATGAGACCGACCGCTGCAGAGGTCCTTGCTGTCTCGCTGGTCTCCAAGCTCTCAGGGAAGGAAGCCTAACCTTGAATTCCTTTCTTGGTGATCTCCAGCCTGCGTTTGGTGGGTACAGCCCCCCAGTATCTGAGAGTGGGTATACCACTGGATGATCCCTCATGGCTCCTCCTGTCAGCAGATGCCAGCCTCTCTTGGCTGAGGAGCCCATTGCCAAGGGCAAATAGTTCAAGGCCACTGACAGGGCTGGGAGATGGCATCATCAATCAAATGCCTTGAGGCAAGGGCCATTTTTTTTCTTCCTACTATGCCTGTGGTCCAAGGGTTCTTGAACAATGCCAAGGGATAGCATATGTCACCAGCAAGGTGGGGCATGAGGAGTGCCAGAATAGACAAAGATGGCCCTCTTGTTCGCCTTGGTGGAAAGAAACCACCTAACTCTCTCTTGGTGAAACACATTGTGGGCATCAACTGTGTAGAGGTGGAGTTTCTCAGCCACCACTCTCTCGATCCCAGGGAGTGAGAGTTGAGCCATTTGGCATTTTGGCAGATTCTGGATCTCCTGGGGTCATCCCAAGATGAAGCTGATTACAACCAGCTCAAATGCCAAAGTGCACAAGTTCTTCAGCCGCTATAAGGAAATGGGCTCCAAGGGCATAGATGCCATAGCTAAAGCAGTGCTTGCTGTATGGGTTCCTTCTGTGGCCATTTTGTGGGGCGTGTACATTGCCGCATAGAGTGATATAGCCGGGTGAGTTGTCCTGGTGGTGCTGGATTAGCCATAGAGGCTGTATTTCAGGGATCTGATGCATCTCCTGTCAGAACCTCATTTGACTTCCTACAGCCCAGGGGCAGGGGCCGATCCTAAGTCCACCCTCCCACTCCAGCCCCCCTTCCCTTCTTAGTGCAGACACCCCGCCACCCCCACTAATTCATGCCCCTGCCCCCTCATTTGTCCTCCCCTTTCTCCCAACATATATCCTTCCACTTGCTTAACAGTTCATTTCAAAGATTACCTCAAAAACCCCACTTCTCGGTACTCCCAGCAGCCAATTCAGTTACCCAGATGAACCTCAGACAAACACAGAACACAGTGAAAACCAAGCTGTCCCCTCACTAGAGGTCTACTCCACCTTTCCAGTTGTCAGTGTAGGCCTGGATCCCATGCACCACCCATCAAATTTTACGTTCGACAACCACTTTTTTTCTTCCCCCTCCCCCGAATCCCTTCTGCTTTACCCCCAGCATCCATCAAGCAGTCAATGAAAGCCCAACTGGCACAGTTCCAAAGCCTGCAACAGTATCAGTGACTCTGGTGCTCCTCATATTAAGGCAAACTTCACAGGGCAAGACCTGATGTTTTCTCAGCTGATGGAGGTATCGCTATCCCTCAGGGCCAGCCCTATGCTTTACCGCCTATGGCTTGTTCTTGGGTGCCTTTTGCAGATGACATGAAAATTTGCAATAAAGTGGACTCCTCTGAGGTAGTGGATAACATGAGTAATAATGGTCAAATGGTTGGCAGTTAAGATTTAATGTGAAGAAGTGCAAAGTCATGCACATGGGATACAGAAATCCAAGGGAATTGTATGTGATAAGGGACGAGAGGTTGGTTTCCATGGACCAAGAGAAGGATCTCGGAGTGATTGTTTCTCCACCTTGAGATCCTTGGAAACCAATGTGAGAAGGTGGTGTCCAAAACCATAAGGATGCTGGGTTGCATACAGAGAAGAATAACCGGAAGAAAGGAGGAGATGTTAATGCCCCTGTACAAGTTGTTGGTGAGGCTTCACTTGGAGTATCTGTTTTCAGTTTTGTAGACCATATCTCACAAAAGATATAAAAGGACGTGAAACGGTTCAGAGGAAGGCGACCCAAATGATTTGGAGCTTGTGCCAGAAGACGTATGAGGAGACACTTGAAAACCTATATATAGACATATGAGGAGACTGCTAGATACTTATGACCTAGATTGGCCACTGTTGTAAACAGGATACTGGACTTTATGGACCTTGGTCTGACCCAGTATGGCATATCTTATGTTTATGCAATCTTGATCTCAGAATAGACATTATAGACAAGACACCTAAAGGAAAGGGTTTCACCAAAACCCTTTCAGCCTCCAGCCATGGAGGGGCATTTGCTTGTTGCCGTTGCAACCAAAGTGCACCATATTGTTAAAGCGACTCTGTGTCATAAGCTTGAAAATCTGGTAACTCAACACCCTCCTTCCTTAGTGGCAATTTTAATTTGGACAGAGCTATCCATGGTGCCTTTTATATTCCACCGAAAAGCCATAATTCTATCTAGTGTTGCATAAGAATTTGTTTTATAATAATTTGGGAGCATTCACAATTTATATAGGCATTTTTTCACATTTTCTCACACTCTCATGTGGGAGTGGCATAAGTAGCCTTATGTCTGTGTTCTGGGCTGCCATCTCCAGTTTGGAAACCTGCCTTTTGGCCTAGCCACCCTCCGTGCTCTTTTTCCAAAATCATGTTGCTGCTAGTGGCCTTTCTTCACAAACAGGGATTCCCTGTTCACCTGTTCTGGATGTCTGGCTGATCCATTGGGGCTTCTGGTGAAGTCCAGATCAACTTAGCCATGTGCTGTATTGGCTGGAAAGACTGGCATTGGTCATCAATTATCTCAAGAACAGTCTGCTTTTGTTCCAGGAGATGGAGTACCTGGGGGCTGGATTGCATACTCTCTTGGGTACCAGTTATCTCTTGACAGAGGTCATGCCAACTCAAGGCATTTTCTGCTTGGCTCCACAGGCTCGGGGATTGCCTCCAAATCTCTGGGACCCTGGGTTTGCCCTTGGAACAGGGCACACCTGTGTCCACTGCAGAGGCACCTGCTAACCATCTGGTCTCCCTGTTCAGTTCTTTAACCAGACTCTTCTTTTCCCCGTGGAGGTCAATGAGTGTTTGAGTAGAAACTGCAGTTCTGCCATCTGGTAGCCAGGATGCTGTTGGATTAAGTAATTTTTCACCTTGGATGCCAGCCTGAAAGACTGAGATGCTCACTGCTTGGGTCGGTTGGGCCAGGGGTTTTGGCCTCCTCAGGTGTCCTCCTTGGATGATGATCTGCCTGGAGATGCATGATCCGCTTGGCCCTGAAGAGGTTCTGGCCTCTCCTAGTGGGCAAGATCATCCAGGTATTCAGACAATGCATGGCAGTGGCATATGTCTTCAAATTAAGCATAACTCATACTACTGCAAACAAGGCGTTGGTGGTATAGTGTCTGCGGAGTGGGGGAGCATCACAAACATTGACTACTTGCAGGCTGATTTTCCTCAGTCAGTATTCCGTAGTTCCAGGCAAGTGAGCAGTCACACTTTCCGAGAAAGAACAGCACAGTCCACTTCATCTTAGCCAGTCTATCCTGTTTCTTTCCTTCTTAGAGGAGGATCTTTGGAAGGATCCTTCGCTGCATCTAAGAGACATGTGGAAGGTGTTGATCAGACACATGGCAATTGCAAATTCCTTCTGCTGGTTAGCTTGTCTTTTTGTCCTTGGCGTTCTGAGGGGGGAAGAATGGCAGCAATCAAGTCTGTCATTGCTCATGGAATTGAGGAGGCCATTGGGTCAGTGTACATTCTGATTGATAAAACTGAGCTCACTCCACTAGGATGTAGGTCGCCTCTCTAAGTGGATTCCGCTTTGGTATCTTCAGAGGACAACATGGAGGCAGCTATCTAGTCTTCGTTGAGCACCTATATGAAGCACTTCAAGTTGGTTGTGGGAGTTGATACAGGTAATGCCTTTGGTAAGGCAGTTCTGTCCTAAGTGTCGTTTTCATCCCTGGATCCTGCCTGGGTACATCCTACATGCCTGAACTGGTCTAGCAGGATAAGGAAGATGAAATTTTATATACCTGATATTGTGGAAAACTATTTGCCACGTGTTTGGGAGTCTGGCTGCCATAGAATACCATAGTCAGTACTGTGGTGTGAAGCAGATTTCATTTTGATAAGAGCCAAATACTTGCTCATGGTTGTGAAGCTGTCTGGTTGGTTGATTTACGATATGTATATCTGTGTTTTTCAATGTAGCTTACAGCTTAGAAATGTCATACTAGCTTCTTTTCGTGCTGCACCAGTATATCTACTGGTGAATGAAAATAAGGACCTGAGGAAGAAGATTTTTGATCCATTTATTGTAAGCTAGTCAAAAAAACATGTTAAGGATAGTCCAATAAAAAAGGTTTCTATATAGTCTTGCTAGACCAGACAAGTAGGTTGTGTTCCCCTACCAGCAGTTTATTGGAGATACAGAACGAATGAAAAGCCCAGGTTTCAATGACATCACTCCTGTGCTTCTATCCGCCTCAGGAAAAACCAATCCAGAAACGTGGCAGTAAAAAGGGCAAAAGGAACTTTATTGATCCTTACTAAAGGAGGAATTTTCAGAAAACCCGACACAGGCTGTGTTTCGTATGCTGCTACTTCAGGGGTACTATGGCTCACTACAATTTATAAATCAACATGTTAATATAAATAAAATAAAATACATTGTTTAAAATGATAATTAAAACATATATCAAACTTGATCATAAATAATATTAAAAACATACCAATAAATATAAAACAGCCAACAATGAACAAGTGTTCAATCATACATAATTATATGATAAAATAATAATAAAAAACTACATGCGAATTAGACATATATATGAGAGAAAATGTGAAAAGAGTGTAACAAAGAAAACATAACAGTTAACAACCATACTTCAAGTCATACTACTGTGAACAATACATTATTGTATATCTTTAAGTTATTTCTTAAGAGAGAGAAGAGAAAAGGAGGGATGAAGAACTACGAAGCAGGAGTGAAACGGAGGTGATAAAAATGAAATACGTACCAATATGGAATTGAAATCGTTAATATTACATAAAAATGATTAAAATATAAAAGTTAGTTACCATATGAAATTCCACACATAGATCAACTAAGGGGGTTATAATTGTGCACATGAAAACCTACCTATACAGAGATCTTATCTAAGACATTTGTTGAATCTGTTACACCGTAGAGTGAGCCCATCATAACAAATAAACAAGATAAGGCACTAAACAAATAAAATAATATAAACCTGAGTACCTTGCAAGTACTTGTATAACCACTCGCTATCACCGTGGTGTCATAAGCCACGGTCGTGCCCTTAAAACACCTTCAGGCTTCTCTGTAAAACCAAAAACAATACCAAAAGGTTGTTTACAAGTATCTTGTATTAAAAACTTTTCATCTGAAAGCATGGCCATCTTCCTCCCCTGTGCGGGGAGAGCAACACCGCCAGGCCATCCGGCCTACCTGATAAACCCCTCCAGCCCAGTCGGGGCTGTGGGAGGGGGGAGGAGCAGTGGGCCGGGATAAAAAGAAGCCGCCGCCGGCGGGAAAACCCTCTGGCCATCTTCCTCCCCTGTGCGGGGAGAGCAACACCGCCAGGCCATCCGGCCTACCTGATAAACCCCTCCAGCCCAGTCGGGGCTGTGGGAGGGGGGAGGAGCAGCGGGCCGGGATAAAAAGAAGCCGCCGCCGGCGGGAAAACCCTCTGGCCATCTTCCTCCCCTGTGCGGGGAGAGCAACACCGCCAGGCCATCCGGCCTACCTGATAAACCCCTCCAGCCCAGTCGGGGCTGTGGGAGGGGGGAGGAGCAGCGGGCCGGGATAAAAAGAAGCCGCCGCCGGCGGGAAAACCCTCTGGCCATCTTCCTCCCCTGTGCGGGGAGAGCAACACCGCCAGGCCATCCGGCCTACCTGATAAACCCCTCCAGCCCAGTCGGGGCTGTGGGAGGGGGGAGGAGCAGCGGGCCGGGATAAAAAGAAGCCGCCGCCAGGCGGGCCCGCGCCTGGTCGGGCCCGCGCCTGAGGGCCTCGCCAGAGGGCCCTTTGGCGTGGCCCTTAGGCGTGGAACAGGGTGGAAAGCTTCGCCAAACGATTGCAGCATCAGACCTCCAGCCACACAGCTCCCGGATACGAAACACGGAAGCACAGCACCACCTAAGAAAACACTTTATCAGAGACATACTTGTAACCCTCACAGGTACTGATCCTAAACAGCTTTGCATAGCACTACCATTAACAATATTATGGCTTTACCATTGTCATTATATGTTCCCTATTGGTAGCCTATACTGTATATTAGCTTGTAGCTTATCCCTGTTAGATTAAACTGCATTATCTGTTCATTATCTGTTCACTATTGCTAGCTTTTACTGTGCATTTAAATTGTCTGAGTAATTGCTCCTCAGCTTGCCCTCTTATGAGTGTATCTCTGCTGCATAGTTCTACTAGTTACCCAGCAAAAGTACCAACATTTACTGCCATCTTTGTCTTATTTATCGTGTATGTACATCTTACTACCACACTACAACATGTAAGCATGTTTACTTTTACATGCGTTTGACATCATTATCTAGTGCTATATGCCCCTTTAATACTTACTAGTTCTACTATTGCTGTGTAATCTACAGTGAGAACCTATCCATATTGCAATCACTATTGCTGTGTAATCTACAGTGAGAACCTATCCATATTGCAATCACTCTCTCCTATACACACAAGATGGCCTCACACATCCTGACTCTTGCCAGCCTGTATCTCCTTACACATTGGCTGGGAATATCCAATGCACTATCTCAATCCCAGAACCATATCCCCATCTTGAGCAACTGTGGGAAAAGATGGTCTGGACCCCACCCAAGTCACGACACACGTCGCTCTCACCTTATACACATTCCACTGCAACCTTCCAGGACACCCGACCACAAGAAACTAAAATACTGCCACAACCTAAAGTGTGCCATGATTAATGCACGTTCCATACGCAAGAAATGGCCCGTTGTCCTAGATATAATATCCCTGTATAACCTGGACATACTTCTGATCACGGAAACCTGGCTATCATCCGAGGATAACGTCATCCTCAACCAACTCCTACCTCCCAACTTCTCTGTACATATAAGACACAGAGAAACTAAAAAAGGAGGGGGAGTACTAATACTTACAAAATCAGATCTTCATTTCCATATCACTGAAGCCTCCAGTACAAGTGACCTGGACTCGCTTTCCATCAAAAACCAGCAATGTTCCATCACTCTACTATACAGATCACCATCTTCATCACCTGAGGACCTCCCCACAATTCTCGACCTTGCTGCCAATGCTCACAACCTCAACCCACCTATTTGGATAATGGGAGACTTTAACCTCCCTTCACTTCATCAAAGCCACGCAACTGCATTCCTCGAAGCCATCGAGAATCTGGGCTTTACACAAATCATCGACAAACCCACACACGATAAGGGCAATATCTTGGACATGGTGTTCGCACCTCACGCAGCCCTCGAGGAAAAACCCATCACACGATGTTGTCTATCATTGACGTCCCCTGGTCCGACCATAAACTTATCACTTTTCAAATACCCACCAGGAACAGCCAGCGGCACAGTACCCAAAAATGCTACAACACAGCTCGAACCTCAACAAGAAACTTCCGCGCATTTGACAGAGAGTTAATACTATCGCAAACCCAATCCCTCTTCACCATAACCTCATCGGACCCGGAAGAACTAGTCACCGCATGGAACCTCAACCTCAAGGCTATCTCACAACGTCCACAAAGCAATAACACATCCAAGAGAATAAGAAATGCGGCCCCTTGGTTCTCCCAAGATTTGAGAACTTCTCTAACACAACTACGTAGACTAGAGAAAAAATGGCGCCGATCACTCTCCACACAAGATTTGACAGCCTACCAACTCCACCTAACAAGGCACAGGGAAGCGATCTCAATAAAAATGAAACAGCACCACACTGACACTTTGAAAAGATCTCTGAACAAACCACGGGATCTTTTCAACTTGGTGCAAGCCCTTTCTAAAGAACCAACTCCTGAACAACACGTGGATATCCATCCACAAAAATTCGCTGACTATCTCCAGTCAAAGATCATACAGACCGACAAAATATCAACAGCCTCACTCCAAGACCATACCGGCATAACCCCTTTAAATAAGTTTTCCGCACCATCTAGAAAAAGCATTGAAGATACAATAGCTTCCCTCAATACCTCCACTGCACAAACAGACCCTTGTCCGGCTTTTTGGATCAAGGAGCTACGCAAGGAATTTAGTCCATTCATCGCAAAACTGACAAAACATTCCTTTACTACTGGTTCCTTCCCTACAACACTCAAACAAACCTCTATCAGGCCGTTACTGAAGAACACTAAACTTGATCCACAACAAGCCGAATCGTACAGACCAATAGCTAGTATTCCTATACTAGCAAAGATATTGGAGAAAGAGGTCCAAAGGCAAATCCAGGATCATATAGACTCCACAGCGCCCTTGGATCATTGCCAACACGGGTTTAGAGAATACCATGGAGTAGAGACACTTCTCACCTTCTTATTCAATAACATCTTCACAGGCATTGACAACATCCGACAAGGCTTTGTGCTCATCTTTTTAGACATCGCTGCAGCCTTTGACTCGGTTCATCATGAGATTCTCCTCGGACGATTGAAAGAAAAGGGAATTTGTAATACCGCACTCAATTGGTGCAGTTCCTATCTAAATGGCCGATGTCAATATGTTAAATCTGGAGCAGAAGAATCGAAACAATTCCATCAAACACAAGGTGTGCCGCAAGGATCCTCATTGTCATCTTTACTATTCAACATTTACATGCAGCCCATCTGCAACATCATTAGATCATTTAACGTGAGCTGTCTGATATATGCAGACGACATCCTACTATATATGCCTTTTTCAACCGTGCAAATGGACCTTACACCTCTTATAGAATGCTTCAATACCATATCGGATTGGCTACAAGCACAAAACCTCCGCATCCAGCACAAGAAAACGGAGGTATTATTCATCGCTAGAGACCCAGACTTCACCCCACCGACACATATAAAGGTAAAGGAAGCGGAATTACAAACCAAAGAAACAATAAAATACCTGGGGATCACTTTAGACCAACATCTTGACATGAAATGTCATATAAGCAACATTGTCAAAGCGGTCTATTTTAAAATCCGTTCACTCAGACATCTGCGCTCCCTACTGGAGCCAGATGATTTCCGGACCATATACCAAGCACTGATCCTGCCGCACTTTGACTTTGCCAATTCCATCCTACAAGGTCTCCCGCAATTCACACTAAACCCGCTACAACTGGCCATGAATGCTGCAGCAAGGATTCTTCATGGAGCCTCCAGAAGAGACCACGTGACTCCGATATTAAAACAGCTTCATTGGTTACCTATACACGGAAGGATTATTTTCAAAACATTAATCCTCTCATTCAAGGCAATCAAGCACCTTTCCTCCACAGCACTTACGGATCTTATCCATACAGTGCCACCCAACAGAGCTAGGAGGTCAACAGCTCTAAATTTATTAGCAACCCCGAAGACCTTGACAAAATGCAATAATACAACAGCAAATAGGGCCTTCAGCCTTTACGTCCCCAAATGTTGGAATGCACTCCCACCAGACATTCGAGCTATAGCAGACCTGACCCAATTCAGGAAGGCAATCAAATATCACCTCTTCCTCCAATACTACCCAACCAGCGATGAATTTAGTTAGCACCACCTAAGAATCACCGCCCTTTTGCAGCACATACTCACAAGGTATCAAGTATTCAAAACGGATTCATCATTTATTGAGCAATTCAACAATGTTATAGGAATGTTATAGGACTTTTTACCTCATGTATAGGAATTTTTTACCTCATGTATATAGCATATTCCATGTAAATAGTTCATGTATATAGTTCAGCCCCTGTTATCCAAGTTTATATTCCTGTTCGATGTAAAACCAAACAGAATGTGTGTATTGGTCACTTTGTTATACTGTAAACAGCGCTGATGCCGAATAGTGCGGTATATAAGCAACTGTAATAAATAAATAAAATAAATAAATGTTCAAAATGATGTAATCAAAAATTTGTATATATTAAAATCCTTTAAAAGACTTAACCTGCTAGGTAGCAGAAATAATTACAAAACAGTATGTTTAAATGCCTTCTCACAAAACAAAAGATTTACGGAGCCGTACTCCCGTTTTAGCATGTCCTAACCTGCACTTACCGGGGAATAAACGTTAAACTTTTATATCTAAATAATGCCCCCTTAATGCATATATAAACCTACATCTTTATTCTACAATTATAAATAACCAGACAACCATGACAAGCGACAATTATAACTGGAGAAGGCAACCGTCATTTTGTCTATCAGAGGGAGAATAAAAACAAACAATTAAATGTGGGTTTTAAATCACAATGTTAGCTCAAATGATCAATATGGATTGAAAACCATAACAAACACATTGGCAACGGGAGCTTGAAACAGAAAGAAGAACCTGAAGGGCTCTTGTCCACTGCATAAAAAACACCGTCGGGCTCAAACTTGCTGTTCAATTGTAAAGACGCCCACACATGCGCTGTATAAGTAAGCCCCCCTAACCGCGGGGGAAAAAGGACAGTGGTTATCTTATCGGAGGCTCAGACATTTAAAAAAAACAAAACAAAAAAACCCTGAAAATAAAGTGTAACGGGAACTTGCCCTGGTTTGCTATAAACACTAACCGAAATATAAATATATAAATTAATCAGCACGGGCTGTGTTCCATATGCTACTTCTTCAGGGATACCATTACTCACTCACTTGCAAATCCTTATGTAACCACTTACTAATACCATGGTACTATGGACCACGGACGTGCCCTAGAGCCACCTCAAGTTACAATGAAGATTACTTTTCACCGCAAGAAAACGTCAACAGGCTAAGGCTACATAAGATATGCCATACTGGGTCAGACCAAGGTCCATCAAGCCCAGTATTCTGTTTCCAACAGTGGCCAATCTAGCTCATACGTACCTAGCAGTTTCCCCAAGGGACACAGGTTCCACAATGCTTGTATTGGTTCAAGCATTGATATCCTGGGTCCCTTCTTAATAATGGTTTATGGACCTTTCCTCCAGGAACTTGTCCAAACCTTTTTTAAACCCAGCTACACTAACAGCCTTTACTACATCCTCCGGTAACAAATTCCAGAGTTTGATTACACGTTGAGTGAAAAAATATTTTCTTTTATTAGTCTCAAATAGTTTACCCTGTAGCTTCATTGCATGTCCCCTAGTCTTTCTATATTCTGATAAGGTAAACAATCGATCTACGTTTACCCGTTCCACTCTGTTCATTAATTTATAGACTTCTATCATATCTCCCCTCAGCCGTCTCTTTTCCAGGTTAAAGAGCCCCAACCTTTTTAGCCTTTCTTCATAGGAGTATCCTTCCATCCCCTTTACCATTTTGGTGGCTCTTCTCTGAACCTTTTCTAAAATCGCTATATCCTTTTTAAGATACGGCGACCAGAATTGCACACAATATTCAAGGTGCGGTCTCACCATGGAACGATATAGAGGCATTATAATATCTTTTGTTTTATTTTCCATTCCTTTCCTTATCATACCTAGCATTCTATTTGCTCTCTTGGCCGCCGCTGCACACTGGGCCGAGGGTTTTAACATGACGCCTAAATCTTGACGCCTGGGTGGTGGTTCCTAATGTGGAACCTTGCATCGTGTAACCATACTTACCTTATTTTATACTTGCAAATGAGAGCATAAAAAAGGAGGGGTATTATATGACCTGTAGTCTCTTATCTATTGTATAAACCATTATTAGACTAGTGTATCTAACCGTACACCGACACCATAAATGAAATTAATAAATAACTTAACTGTAAAATGGATGAAAAATAAATAATTGTTAAAGTGAATAAAAAGCATTGAGAAACTGCATATAATTTGTAAACAGTGAAACTAAAAACATCCCTATATATGTTAAAACACAAAAACATAAAACTAAGAACACAGGGCATTATCATATGAATAAAAACATATAAAAGATAAGATGGTTATATGAAACCATAAATTTTACAAAGACAGAACATGGCCGTATAAACCAAAAGAGTCATCGAAATTAGTTACAAAAATACCGAAAGATCTTTGTCCAAATTTAAACCATGTGGTGGTATTGTATTAAGCCGAAAAATGTATCGCTGTTCCAGTTGTAAAATAGTTTTATTAATGTCTCCACCTCTCCAATTAAGTTTTTTACTTTTTTAATAACAAAAAATTTTAAATCCGTTACTTTGTGTCCCATGTCAAGCCAATGTGGAACCAGTGGTTTATCTACTAACTTTATTTTTATGCAGCTCTTATGTTCTACAGTTCGTACCCGTTGCTACGAATTGTCTTACCAACATAAAGCTTATTGCAAGGACACTGGATAATATAAATGACGTGGGATGTATCACAATTTGAAAAATCTTCAATAAAAAATTTTTGTTGAGTATTGGGATGAATGAAGACATTACGTACTGGCAACGCTTGTAGACAAACCGAACGGTGACTACACTGATACTGTCCTTTTATACTTGGATAATATTTTCCGTTCTTTAAGTACCGAGGGAACTAATAAATTACGGAGATTTACATTACGTTTATGGGCTATTATAAGAGAAATGTCCTGAAAACCAGGAATAACCTGTATAAGATGCCATTCTTTCTTAAGTATTTTTGTAATATTGTGTGATTGTAATGAATATAAAAGGGGGCACACCATGTTTGATTGTTCTTTTCTATTCTATGGTTTTAACAATGCGTCTCGGGCTCTTATATATGCCTTTTCAATATAACAATTAGGGTATTGTCGTACCCTAAATCTTTCTTTCATATGTTTAACCTGTTGTTCAAAGTCCTCCACAGACGTGCATACCCTTTTAACCCTAAGGAATTGTCCCACTGGTAAATTCTTTTTTAATGCCGGGTTATGAAAACTAGTATAATGTAGTAACTGATTTCTATCAGTGGGCTTTCTGTATAATGTTGTAGTAAGTTTATGCCCTTCTTTTTTGATCAAGAGTTCCAAATAAGGGATCTGCACAGGATCATAGGTAATTTGAAACCGTAGGTTATCTAATTCATTAATCCATATATTAAATTCAGAAAGTCGATCCATAGACCCATCCCATAGTATCAAAACGTCATCTGTGTAACAGATCCATAGCTTGACCTGGTCCCTAAACGAATGATCCTTCAAAAAAGTCTCCTCGAACTGAAACATATAAAGGTTAGCAATATCAGGGGCCATGGATGACCCCATTGCAACACCCTTGATTTCTTGAAAGAGTAAATCTCTAAAACAAAAAAAGTTTTATATTTTATTTATTTAGTGCCTTATCTTGTTTGTTTTTTTACGATGGGCTCACGCTACGGTGTAACAGATTCAACAAATGTCTTAAATAAGATGTTATAGGTAGGTTTTCATGTGCACAATTATAACCCCCTTAGTTGATCTATGTGTGGAATTTCATACGGTTACTAACTTTTCCTTATCGTTCCTCCAGTTTAGTCCTCCACCTCTGGGTAGTGTACCTCCTCCTGCAGCTTGGAGACTGGGCATGTCAAAACTTGTGACATTACTGGACATAGCCTGCTGGCACCACCCATCAATCCCAGTGTGTCCAGTCTCCATGCAGCAGGAGGATGTAGTGAGCCTAGGTGCTAGGCTCACTTGAGGAACAATTAAGGAGCAGTTAGGTTTCCCTAGTATTTACTTTAATCCAATTGTTTTAAACTTTATTTCTTAAATTTAATTTCCTTTCACTTATTTGAAAATTACATTCAGGGGCTTTCAAATTTCTTTCGTTTAAATTAATTTGCCATCCTTTTGCTTTGATTTGGGGTACTGTGCCTTTAAGATCGGCTGTCTTGTCTGTTCATTTGTTTATTGTTGCTGAGGCAGCTGTCCGCCGGGATCTCTCCCCCTGGACTGCATGGGGGAGAGCCCCAGTAGTCTCAATGGCGCATGAAGTCTGTGAAGGCCGGCGGCGCTGCTTGAGCTGCAGCGCGCTGCCGGGACCACAGAGACAAACACAGAGCCGCTGCCGCAGCGGGTCGGAGCGGACACCCGCGGCCCTGCGGATGACAGCTGTTTCGTGATCCGGGGGGAGTGGAACGCACGGATAAACGGGGAATGCATTTTTTTTAGGCCAGCAACGCTACCTTGGCCTGGTGGACGGCTGCGGCCCGTTGCAGGGAGTTTGTAGTGAAGTGGGATTTTTGGCGCCAAATAGGCTGGAGCGCAGCGGCGCCATTTTCTGCAACTGCGTGGCTGAGGTAGCATAGGCCTGCGATTCTAGAGCCCGCGGCACAGAAGGAAGTTATTTTCTTTACTTTTTCTTTGCAACGGAGTTAGCAATTGATAGTTTGTTTTTATTTTGGGCCTGTTGATTTTAATTTTAAAAAAAAGATGAACAAAGAGGCAGCGGTTAATCCAAGTGGCTGACTGGGTGGTCGGCTACAGGCGATTTGAGCGGATTTCGTTGCGACCATAGTGTGTGGTCTGTGGAGCACGCAGAGGGACTGTGGCTGACACAGGCATCTGTCGGACTTGCGTGTCTGTCTCCAGCAGTGTGGAGCAGCAGATGGACTCTCAGGTTCAGCTGGACGTGCCGGAGCCGGCAGGGGCAGCCGGAGAGGAGGTGCTTGCGGTCGTGCAGCCAGGGCCCAGTACAGAGAGCCTTGCGGGACCGTCGTATGCACCGTCTATGGTGTCCTTGGGACAGCCAATGGAGGATTTTTGTCCAGATTTCGTGTTAATCATGCATCAAGCATTCCGTATGAAGCGTCAGGGGAAGTTGCCTGAGTCCTTGCAAATGGCAAATTCTGCGCCACTACCCCGAACTGGAGATCCTAGTGGGACCGCTCCACAAGTACCTAAACGAGTTCAGGTTTCCGATCCTTCTCCCTCAGATGTGGCGTGGGCCGAGCCGGATGAGATGGAGGAGGGGCTCGAAGCTGGCGAGGACGAATTGGAAGAAGGAGAGATACCTGAGGATCAGGCGAAAATCATTTGGGTGTTCCGGAAGGAAGAGCTGATGGCACTTATCACAGAATTGCTCCAGACGTTGAGACTTGCTACAGCACAACCGGCAGAGGATGAGGAGGTTGAAGATCCTGTCATTCAAGCGGTGAGACAGTCTCAGGTGGTATTTCCCCTCCATCGCATTGTGGAGCGCATGATCCAGGATGAATGGGATCAGCCTGAGGCAGGTCTGAAAGGGGTTAGGACCATTAACAGACTTTATCCATTGACAGATTCGGACAAGGAGAGGTTTCGGTCTCCGCGGATTGATGTGGCTATCGCAGCAGTGACAAAGAAGACCACCCTCCCGGTGGAAGGTAGTGCTGCCTTAAAAGATGCGCAGGACAGGAAGGTATATGGTTTCTTGAGGCAATCGTTTGAAGCTGACGCGCTTTCCTTGCAGGCTTCCATCTGTGGAGCTTGGGTGGCGAGAGCTTGTCTCCGATGGTCGCAACATTTGCGTCAGTCTCCGCAGTTAGAGCTGGAGAGTATTGGTCAATTAGACCGCCTTGAATCTGGATCAGCGTATCTGGCAGATGTGCATTATGACCTGATCAGAGCGTTGGCTAATAGTATAGCTTCCTTAGTGGCTGCTCAGAGATCCCTGTGGTTGAAAAACTGGGCGGCCGATTGGTCTTCTAAGGCGCCTCTCCGTAAGCTACCTTTTAAAGGGAAGTTGTTTGGCGAAGACCTCAATAAGTTGGTCAAGGATTTAGGTGAATCCAAGGGTGGAAGGCTTCCAGAGGATAGGCCTAAACAAGGAAAATCCCTGCCAGCCTTTCGGGGTCAGTTTAGGGATTTCAGGAGATTTCGTTCTTCTCGGCTGGGTGGTTTTCAAAGGGGAAGATTTGCTTCTAGAGCCCAGGGGTTTCGGGGAGCAAGTAGAGGTTTTGCGGCGTCTTCCTCTGTGACATTTCGAAAACCACAATGAAAGGGGGCGGGCCCCGGTGGGAAGCCTTCCAATAGGGGGGTGTCTTCAGGAGTTTCTTCCTGCCTGGGTCAAAATCACGTCCGACCAGTGGGTGCTGGAGATCATTTGCGAAGGTTATGCACTGGAATTGGTAAAACCGGTTCTGTACTCTTTTGTGATGTCCCCCTGCAGAGGTCAACAGAAAGCTTTGGAAATTTGGCAAACATTAGACCGGCTGTTACAGTTGGGAGCTGTCACGCCGGTGCCAAGAGCAGATTACAGAGTGGGTCGATTCTCCATCTATTTCGTGGTGCCAAAGAAAGGTGGCTCGGTCCACCCTATTCTGGATCTCAAAGGGGTGAATCGGTGTCTGCGAGTACCTCATTTCAGAATGGAAACGTTGCGATCAGTCATTGTAGCGGTGCGTCATGGGGAATTCCTGACTTCCCTAGATCTTACGGAGGCGTATCTGCACATTCCCATAAGAGATTCATCAAATGTGGCTACGATTTGCTCTGCCTTGGGGTCATTATCAGTTCCAGGCATTACCATTTGGTCTGGCAACAGCTCCTCGGACATTTACCAAGATTATGGTAGTGGTCGCAGCGGCTCTACGAAAGGAGGGGATTTTGGTCCACCCTTATCTCGACAATTGGCTGATTCGAGCAAAGTCGTGTACCGAGAGTGTTCAGGTCACAGCCAAGGTGGTGAAGTTTCTGCAGAGTCTTGGCTGGGTGATCAATGCGGACAAGAGTCGCTTAGCTCCGTCCCAGGACCTCGAGTATCTGGGGGTCTGCTTTGACATGCAGAGAGGAGTGGTGTGTCTCCCGAAGCGGCGAGTATAAGCTCTGCAACAGTTGGCACACAAGTTCAGAACTACTCAGGCACCCTCGGTGTGGACTTATCTTCGGGTGCTAGGGACGATGGCGGCAACCTTGGAGGTAGTGCCGTGGGCACGATTTCATATTTCTCTGGAACGCCTTACCAACAAACATCAGGGCAATCACTAACCTAGCCCAGTTTAGAAAGGCCCTCAAACACTACCTTTTCCTCAAATACTTCCCAGAGAACACCGAATCACACCCCCTCAAACATTGGTAGCTACATCAACATACCTAGGGAGCCAGGGGAACTCACTTAGCAAGGTGTCATTGACCATTGAATGACATGTCCTTGACCACTGAATTACAGGTTACACTTATTCTGTGACTCTAATGTGTAAATAGTTACCCCCTGGTTATCAAAGTTCTGCTGTCCTGTTATTTGTAAACTCTCCCTCGTTATCCAAGTTTTGCTGTCTGGTTAATTGTAAACTCAGACACATGTACCCTGTCGGATTTTTCTGTTCCATGTAAACCGCGCTGATGCCAAGTAGTGAGGTATATAAGAAATTGTAAGTAAATAAATAAATATGAGACCCTTGCAGAGGGCGTTGCTTTTGTTGGTCGCATCAGTTACATCCGTTGAGCAAACGACTTCCCTGCCCTCGCCGGGTCAGGGAATCGCTTCAATGGTGGCTTCACCCGGAGTCCCTGACAGCAGGGGTGGCTCTGGAACAGCCGCAGTGGCTTCCCTTAATTACGGATGCGAGTCTAGCGGGATGGGGGGTGCATTGCGGCACCCTTTTCACGCAAGGCACTTGGACCGAACAAGAAAGGACGTGGTCGATCAACCGGCTGGAGCTGAGAGCGGTCTCACTGGCATTACGGACGTTCGAAACTATTGTAATGGGGCGAGCAGTGCGAGTCCTGTCCGACAACTCCGTGACGGTGGCCTACATTAATCAGCAAGGCGGTACAGGAAGTGTGGCCATGGAAGAGGAAGCAGAGGCTCTATTTGTTTGGGTAGAACCTCGACTTCCAGAAATCTCAGCGGCCCACATTGCAGGAAAGGACAATGTAATGGCGGATTATCTCAGCAGAGTTCGGGTGGATGCTGGAAAATGGGAGCTGCATCCGGACATCTTTGCGTAGATCGTTCGCAGATGGGGTCCACCAATCATGGATCTCATGGCGACATTTCGGTCAGCAAAGGCGAATCGTTTTTTCAGCAGGCGCCAGGAAAGGATGTCGGAGGGGTTCGACGCCTTGATTCAGCCTTGGCCGTCACCAGGCCTCCTTTGTCTTTCCTCCGTGGGCACTGCTGGGGCGAGTGATTCAACACATCGAAGCTCACTCGGGGACAGTGTTAGTGGCTCCTGATTTGCCAAGGTGCCCATGGTACGCCGATCTCATTAGCTTACTCGACGGGGATCCCTGGAGGTTGCCGACGTCGGAGGACCTTTTACTTCAGGGTCCGCTCCGAATGCCTCAAGTGGATCGATTCTCGCTTACGGTTTGGCCATTGAAAGGGCAAGGTTAAAGAGAAAAGGTTATTCAGCAGCAGTCATTGCTACCTTGCTTCGGGCAAGAAAAAGTTCCACATCTCTGGCTTATGTGTGTATTTGGCGTATTTTTGAGGACTGGTGTTCTCGGAGGCAGGTAGCCGTGCCTGTAGTGAGTTTTCTGCAAGATGGGTTCGATAAAAGACTGGCGGCCAGTTCTTTGAGAGTTCAGTTGGCGGCATTGGCATGCTATAGAGGCAAAGTACAGGGCGTGGCTTTGGGAGCACATCCAGATGTGTTGCGGTTTCTCAAAGCGGTCACTAGGCTGCGTCAATCTCAGAGAATGACGGTTCCCCCATGGGATCTTAATTTAGTATTAAGAGCATTGGGTAAGGCGCCTTTTGAGCCGTTGCATCAAGCGACGGTTAAAGGATTTAACTTTAAAGGCGGTATTTTTGGTGGCTATTTGTTCAGCAAGACGCATTTTGGAATTGCAGGCATTGTCATGTAGAGAGCCGATTCTATCTTAAGAGAAAAGGTGATGTTGACCAGTACCGTCGTTTTTGCCAAAGATAGTGTCTCCATTTCATCTCAATCAGACGGTTTCCCTTCCAACGATCAGTTCTTCGGAAGGGAACGGCTCGGACCGTAGTTTACATCGTTTGGATATATCGAGAGTTCTGCGGCACTATTTGAACGTTTCTGAAACTTTTCGCAGATCGGACCGTCTCTTCGTGCTGTTCGGGGGTCCTCGTAGAGGGGAGGCAGCAGCGAAAGCCTCTATCTCTAGAGGGATTATTTATTTATTTAGAATACATTTGTATACCGCAACTTTCAGCAATCAGCAGCGGTTTGATTACAGATTGAAAATTGCCAAATCAAGACAGAAATTTCGGAGTATCAATACATTGATTTGAAAGGAAAGCACGGCACACAGTAATAAGGTCATAGGAGAGGAGTCAGGAAAAATGTACATATGTAAATTTCTAACAGAATTCCTGTTGCAAATTGTGACATCTTGTATTCCCCTGGGATTTACATCAAATTGTAATAGCACTGGAATAGATGAGTCTTTAGCTTTTTCCTGAACACATTGAGGTCTTTGGTCGCTCTGAGCTCAGGCGGTAGTTGGTTCCAGAGGGTCGGGGCAGAGTAAGAGTGTGCTCGGCGGCTAGTACTGGATTTGACGGACCTGATATCAGGTGGAACATGTAGGGTGTCTGAGTTGACGGTTCTTCTGTCTCTGTTGGATTAAAGAGACGATTGCGTCAGCATATATTTTGCAGGGTCTGTCAGTCCCAGGGGGGCTACGTGCTCACTCTACTAGAGCAAGGCGACTTCCTGGGCAGAACACAGTTTTGGTTCCGCCAGCGGAAATTTGTAGAGCGGCCACTTGGTCGTCTCTACATACTTTCAGTAAGCACTGTCGACTTGATGTTTTGGCGGCAAGCGATGCCTGTTTTGGGACGGCAGTGTTACGATCCGGGTGCAAAGATCCCTCCCCATAATTACTGCTCTGATACATCCCAGAGGTGGAGGACTAAACTGGAGGAACAATAAGGAAATTGAAATTACACCTACGTGGTAATTGTAGTTCCTTGAGTGGATCCAGTTTAGTCCTCATCCCACCCTTTGGATGTTCAGTTCTCGGATTATTTACAGGTGGAGAAGAAAGTTCATTTTGAAGGCTGAGGGGCTTCTATAGATATCTGGATCGCTGTGAGTATCACTGTTTATCATATTTCCCTTTCCTTCTCTTTGATGGTTTAGAGGATGGAGCAGAGAAGGTAAAAGGATGCTGGTAAGCAAACATTAAAAAAAAACAAAAACGGAGATCGGACGTATTATGAATTCATGTTTAAAGGTCAAGGTCGTTTTGTTGAAGATTTAAGTTTGTAGTTCTTGTTGGCTTTAAATTTTAGCTACTTACTTGTTGCTCCTTGGAGTCTGCTTTTTCAATAGTGCACTGGGATTGATGGGTTGTGCCAGCAGGCTATGTCCAGTGATGTCACGAGTTTCGACATGCCCAGTCTCCAAGCTGCAGGAGGAGGTACACTAACCAGAGGTGGAGGACTAAACTGGATCCACTCAAGGAACTACAATTACCAGGTAAGTGTAATTTCAATTTATATGTTAATCATTTTTATGTAACATTAACGATTTCAATTCCATATTGGTACGTATTTCATTTTTATCACCTCCGTTTCACTCCTGCTTCGTAGTTCTTCATCCCTCCTTTTCTCTTCTCTCTCTTTTAAGAAATAACTTAAAGATATGCAATAGTGTATTGTTCACAGTAGTATGACTTGAAGTATGTTTTTTAACTGTTATGTTTCCGTTGTTACACTCTTTTCATGTTTTATCTCATTTGTTTTTAATTCGCATGTAGTTTTTTATTGATTCTTATTTTATCATATAATTATTTATGTATGATTGAACACTTGTTCATTGTTGGCTGTTTTATATTTATTGGTATGTTTTTAATATTTATGATCAAGTTTGATATGTTTTAATTATCATTTTAAACAATGTAATTTATTTTATTTGTATTAACGTGTTGATTTATAATTGTAGTGAGCCATAGTACCCCTGAAGAAGTAGCATACGAAACACGGCCTGTGTCGGGTTTTCTGGAAATTTTTCCTTTATTAAGGATCAATAAAGTTCCTTTTGTCCTTTTTACTGCCACGTTTCTGGACTGGTTTTTCCTGCTGCTTCCGTGGCAGTTTGGTGGACTTCTATCCGCCTCAGCCACAAGAGGTCCCTACAGTATTTCTTTGTCTCCAGCAGATAGTAGATGGATTTTCTTTTCTAGAAAATGTGAAGATTGAAAGGAAAAGAGATTGATTAAATGCTTGTGAACGGCTACCTTAAGCCTTAAAGAAGTGAGACTCTCTTACTTGAGCATGACGTGGGAGACTCCACTAGACTCTGGTCTTTTCGGTAGGCATAGGAGGAGGGAAAATTTGGTTCAGTTCCATGCTCTTATGATAAGAGCCTGTTGTACACCTAGGAGTCCTTCCCTAGTGTAGTTAACACATGCTTGCAGCCCGATGCAGCCTTAGCACTTGCTCTTGTGATGCTTACCCTAACTCTATCTTCTTCCAGGAAATGTTGTTTGACCTGTCAGGTGAGGGTCCTCATCCTTGGATTTTGGACTTTGCCTATCCTGTATGTAGCAGCTTCTGAGTTGACCCTGGAGGGCATGTTTTCCCCCTCTCAGCCAGGGGGATACAGTTAGTCTGCCTTTACCTGCCTCAGAATGTTCCCAAAGATACTGCTAAAACCCTTCTTCATTTGTAACAGTTTTTTGTCGGGCATAAATTGTGAGGGAAAGACACTCCACAAACTTCCCCAAAACCACAATACATGCCCCTTTTAATCAAACATAGAAACTTGTGACTGAGAAGAGACTACTTTCTTCCAAATATATTTCACTTAACTGAACCCATGCACGACGTGCACGTTTAGGGGGACACCCCCTGTATCAAGCGCTCCAAAAAGAACTTGAATCCAGTGCTACCAAGGCACTTCCTCAACCGTTGAAAACCGCCAAACCCTAAACTGATAAACAAGAAGATGCAAACTCAGGGCAGGAGGTTCAGGATGGCGCCAAAGGTAAGGATGCTCAACTAGCCGGAGTCTCCAGCAACTGTGCTGTGAGCCGCTCTTTATTCTCTAGGGCAGGGATGACTGACTCCAGTCCTGGAGTTCCACAAACCAGCCTGGTTTTCAGGATGTCCCTAATGAATATTCATGAGAGATTTGCATTCACTGCCTCCCATTGTATGCAGGAGTTTGGCGAGTGGCTTGACATTCTCAAGGTGGATGCACAGGTCTGCTGGTTACTAGATGGTCCACCATTCTCATGGCAGGCGAATCAGCCTTAAAGGGTGTTCTGGACAGTAAGGTTGATTCCTTGCTGAAGAGCTAGTTTGCCATGGCAGTGACTATTCTACAACTGGGGGTAGGTACTAGCTTAATGTCCAGAGCCCTGATCCAGTGGATTCAGTCTCTTTCGTCTAATGATTCTACTTCTCTCTTGGAGTCTGCTACGGCCTTCCTTTCTGATGCATGTATTACCTGCTACGTTTGGCAGTCAGGGATTGTGCCTTGATGACAATGTCATGGCGTTGGGTTTGGCTCCATCACTGGGTGGTGGACACATCCTCCAAAGCCCGTTTGGAACATATTTGGAAAAGCTGGTGATGGACCTAGGTGAGACATTCTTACCACCTCCCGGAAGACAGGTCCAGGGGGCCTATGAAGCAGGCTAGTGCCCCTTTCTCATCGGCCTCTGCCCAGCCACCAAGGGTGCACTGTTAGGTTTTCCCAGTCAGTAGTAATGATAGTCCCAACTTTTCCTTTCAGCCTCAGGCTCATTTTCATAGAGCACGTGGTCCCAGGATGTGGCCCCATCAAGAGGAGGACCCTCCCGAGCCATGCAGTGAGGTTTGGTGGCCCATTCCTTGATGCCTCCGGTGTGTGGTAGGCTTCACTTCTTTCAGGAATGGGCCCGGGTTACCAAGGATCGCTGGGTGCTAAATAACATTCAGTTCAGCTGTGCTTTGGAATGCAAAGAGCCGATTCCTGTTGCCTTCATAGTTTCCCCTTGTGAATCTGTGATCAAAGGTGCTGTAGCGTTGGACCACCTTGGACAAGTTGCTTCGCCTAAAGGTGGTGGTGGTGTCCATCCCCCTCAAGGGTAGATACTCCATCTACTTCATGGTGCCCAAGAAGGACAGTTCCTTCTGGCCCATTCTGGTCCTCAAATGGGTCAACGAGCACTTGTGTGTCCGCTTTTGGATGGAAACCTTACACTCTGATTTAAGCAGTGTGCCAAGGGGAATGCTTGGTTTCATATCCTGATCTGGACAGATCAGCAGTCACGGATCTGCTGTGACTGGCTCTCACTATCAGTTCACTGCTCTCTTTTGGGTTCTCTACCGCCCCAAGGATGTTCTTAAAGGTCATGGTGGTGGTGACACTACACCAAGGGATCTGTGTCCATCATCCCTGTCTAGATGCCTGGCTCACCCGAGCCAGTTCCCTGTCAGAAGTGTCTTGGGTGATGTCCCGAGTGGTATCCTTTTTGGAAAGCCTCTGCTGATTGATCAATCAGGAAAAGAGCCAGCTTTCTCTTCTGGCAGGAAAACTGTCAGAAACTCCAAGGACCGGGAAGTAAAAGAAAAATGAATTGCCTGGTGATTGCTCTGTAAACAGCAGACCCCAGAGTCTGGGATTATCTTCAGCTCCTCTGACTGATGGCAGCGACCATAGAGATGGTCTCTTGGGTGCACAGTCACATGTGGCCACTCCAGTGGTCTTTGTTTACTTGATGGTCCCTGAGTTCTCAGGAGTTTGAGCGAAGGCTTTTGCTCACGTTGAGGGTGAGGTCAGCCTGCAGTGGTGGTGGCGGCAACCCTGTCATCTGAGGAAGGACGTACTGCTGGATGATTTCTCCTGAATCCTACTGACAACGGATGCCAGTCTCTCAGGCCTGGGAGCCCATTGCTGAGACCGTATGGCTCAAGGCTATTGGAACCGCAGGGAAGCTGTGTGGGCTATCGACTGCCTCAAGGCGCGAGGGCCATCAGGTTGGCTCTTCTACATTTCCAGCCCCTGGTCAGGGTGTTTTTGGACAGTGCCATGGCAGTGGCTTTTGTCAATCTGCAAGGCAGCACAAGAAGAGCCAGAGTGGCCCTGGAGATGTATCTCTTCCTGTTTACTTGGGTGGAGAACCACCTTCTAGACTTGTTGGCTGAACACATTGTCCACTTCAGTAATGGGAAAGCTAACGTCCTCAACCGGCACTCCCTGAATCCCAGCGAGTGGGAGTTCAGCCAAGAGGCATTTCAGTTGTTTCTGTGCCATTGGGGTTGCCCCGAGATGGATCTGATGGTGACCTGCTCCAGTGCCAAAGTGTTCCATTGCTTCAGTCACTACATGGAGATGGGGTCTGAAGGCACAGTCAGTGGCTGTTGTATGTGTTTCTTCCGTGGCCTCTGGTGGGGCATGTGATTTGTCGTATAGAGCGCCACCTGTGCAGGATTGTTCTGGTAGCACCAGATTGTCCGCAGAGAGCGTGGTTGGAAGACCTGATGTGGCTCCTTCCTCTTCGGCTGCCTCCATCTCAAGGACTGATCGTCCTGGAGGACCCAGCTCCCTTCTTGCTTAAAGCATGGCTCTTGAAAGAAGATTGCTAGTGCGTAAGGGCTACTCTCCAGTAGTAATCTCTACCATACTCGATGCCCAGGGGAGGTCTACCAAACTACCATATGCATGGATATGGTGCTGCTTTGAGCGCTGGGGTAGCACATGGCACTTTGGTTCCTGAGGCAGCCAAGGTGTTCTCACTGTTGGCCTTTCTGCAGGATGGCCTAGAGAAGGGACTCTCACTTAGCTCCCTGAAAGTTCAGGTTGCAGCTTTGGCCTGTTTCTGTGGTCCGGTGGCAGGCAAGTCCTTGGTCTTGCATCCGGATGTCTTTGTCCTCCCCTTCGATCTGTGATTTCTTCCTGGGATCTGTCTCTGGTGCTCAGGGTTCTGATGACAGGCCCCATTTGAGCCATTTTAAACATGCTATCTTGAAACATTTGACGCTCAAGACTGACTACTTGGTCGCAATTTGTTCTGCAAGGCGGATCTCCAAGCTGCAGGCTCTGTTTTGCCAAGATCCTTATCTGTCCTTTTCATCTGAGGCCGTTTTCCATTTGGCCTGTGCTGCCTTTCTTGCCTAAAGTACTGGCTCCATTTCACATGAACCAGGTAGTTTGCCTGCCCTCCTTCTCTAATGAGTAGTGTCAGGGGAAGGATAAGGATCTTCGCCTTGTGGATGTCCGGAGAGTACTTTCCAGTACTTGGAGGTTACGAATTATCATGAGCATACGTTTGCAATCCCTTGGGATATTTTAGCAACCTCCTGCATCTTTCCGTCTCTCTTAAGATTACTGTTGCAGTCCTTTGCCCAAGAGTCAAGCAGACCCACGCTTTTTGGCATGTACAGTCCTGTTCCCCTAGTCTGGGGGATAGGTGGCTGCTATTGAGCAATATTGATGCTGTCCTCCTTTATCTTCCTCCCTATCCTTGGATATGAACACTTCCTCCACAGCGTACCAGGCCAGTCCAAGGAGTATAGGAATTTTAGTAAGCATTAAGGTTCATCAACTTTCCTTATGAAGAAATCCACCTGAGGTGGCATACAGCAAGTATAGTTGGACATAGGTAACTCCACAAATAAAATGACCAAACTTCAGTGTAATACACAATTGGAACAGTGAAATAAACTTGGAGATAGAAAAAATAAATTATAATAATGGTGAAATTAGGATTCCCTTTATGGCAATCATGTTGGCACACAGTGTAGTGCTTTTAAGGCAGCGTTTTTCAACCACTGTGCCGCGGCACACTAGTGTGCCGAGAGATATTGTCTGGTGTGCCGTGGGAAAAATTCCAATTTCATCCGTAACATGTGGCCTCGGCTCACAAATTAGGGTTGCCAACCGGCCGGTTTTTCCATGGCCAGGCCGGCTGCCGGCACAGTTGTAAAACCGGCCATTGAAAAGCCGGTTTTTTGCTCTGGCCGCAAGATCGGGAGCGGCCAGAGCAAAAAAACGGCTTTTGTGCCGAAGTCCGCGGCGCGAACGCGATCACGATTCCCTATAGCAGTGCAGCCGCTGGTTCTGCTTTGTACAGAGCAGCGGCTGCACTACACTTACATTGAAAAATAAAGAGAAACTGTGTCAGGAGCCCTCCGGTCACGCAGAGCCCGAGGAAGTGATGTCATGGGGGCGGGCTCCTCACAGGCTGTCTTTCCTTTTCAAATTAACTTTAGCTGCAATAAAGTTAATTTGAAAAGGAAAGACAGCCTGTGAGGAGCCCGCCCCCATGACATCACTTCCTCGGGCTCTGCGATGACCGGAGGGCTCCTGACAAAGTTTCTCTTTACTTTTCAATGTAAGTGTAGTGCAGCCGCTGCTCTGTACAAAGCAGAAGCAGCGGCTTGGGTAGAGGGGGGGGGGGTGTTTGTGTGAGTGAACCAGCAAGGGGGGGGGGAGTGTGAGTGAACCAGCAAGGGGGGGGGGGCGTGTGTGTGAACCAGCAAGGGGGGGGGAGTGTGAGTGAACCAGCAGGGGAGGGGGGTAAGTGAGTGAGTGACCCAGCAGGAGGGGTGAGTAAGTGACAGGGGGGTGGGTGAGTGAACCAGCAGTGGAGGGGGGGGGGTGGTGTGAGTGAACCAGCAGGGGAGGGGGGTTGGTGTGAGTGTTTGATTCCTATTCAAGGGAATTACTTTATATATAGTCAATATAGACAGAGGTAAATTTTTTTAACATTTTCTAATGGTGGTGTGCCTCGAGATTTTTTTCATGAAAAAAGTGTGCCTTTGCACAAAAAAGGTTGAAAAACACTGTTTTAAGGTGAGAGCAGGCTTTGCTTTGTGATCAGATCACTTTTAACCTGACTACCACATTTCCCCCTTGCTGAGCCCCCTGATTTCTGATCTGTTGTGTTACAGGGAAATTGAAACGCTTCGGGTGCATGGAGACCACCGTTTCAGGTTCTGTACACCATGTGGTACTGGAATGATATAAACAAGACATATGATCTAGAGCCGGGGTCTCAAACACGCGGCCCGCGACGCATTTGGCCCATCGTGTTAAGCATCTGGCCGGTAGATTTTAAAAAAACCAAACTTGCTGCTGCTGCCGTGGCAGCAGCAGAATCAAGCGTCCCACGGCGCCCCCCCCCCCCCCCCCCCCACTGCCCGGCAGAGTCCTCTCTGCAGCATTGGCTCCAAAAGCAGCGGCTTTCAGAGCCGCGAGAGAGAAACTCTCTCTTCGCAGCTCTGAAAGCCGTCGCTTTTGGAGCTGATGCTGCAGGGAGGATTCTGCCGGGCGGGGGGGGGGGGGGGCCGCGGGACCCTTGATACTGCGGCGGCAGCAGCAGCGAGTTTTGGGTTTTTTTTTTTTAAATACATGGCTCCAGACCTGGTGCAGAAAAGAAGGATTCGGATTTATTGGCAACTGGGACAACAGATGGACCAACAAGAGACTATACTGTGCTGATGGACTACATCTCTCTTCCACAGGGAAAAGAATCCTAAGTGAAAAATTCAGGCAGTATGTGGACATGCATTTAAACTAGGAAAAGGGGGTGACGGATGTGGAAGGTCAACATCTGCATGCCACCCCCAACAAAAGCAGAACAACATCAGAAACAGCCACACTTTTAAACCACACATCAAAAATATGTGGGAGGAAGTGGGCAGAACAAAATCAATGCAAAATACACACAAGCCAGGAAAGTGCTGGAAAGCAATGAGCACAAATGCTCGAAGCTTAGCCAACAAAATTCCAGACCTGGAAGCCCTAATGGTGGAAACGGACTTGGACATTGTGGCCATTACAGAAACATGGTTTAATGAATCACATGATTGGGATATAGCCATAGCTGGCTATAATCTATTCAGGAGGGACCAAGAAAATGGAAAAGGAGGAGGAGTAGCCTTGTATGTCAAAAGCAATATTAAAGCTACTGAAATGCAGGGGACATGGGGAAAAGAAGAAGCACTCTGGATTGCGTTGGAGAGAGGAGATGGCACTGTCATCCATATTGCTGTAGTCTATAGACCTCCAACTCAAATTGAAGAGAGAGACAATGAATTGATTATAGATATTGCCAAGATAGCATCAAAAGGGGAAGCAATCATATTGGGTGACTTTAATCTACCTGATGTGGATTGGATTACTCCTTCTGCACATCTGGAAAGAAGCAAAAGAATTGTGGATGCTCTCCAAGATGCATTATTTAGACAAATGGTGATGGAACCAACCAGGGAAAGCTCAACGCTGGATGTAGTGCTCACCAACGGTGATAGTGTGTCAAATGTCTGCGTGAGTGCCCCTGTGAGCAACAGCGACCATCACACAGTGTGGTTTGAAATAAAAGCCATGGTTACAGGCCAATCATAGCAAGCTCAGAGTCCTAAACTTCAAATACAGTGACTTCAACAAAATGGCAGAGTACATAAAGGAGGAGATGACGGGGTGGGAAGAGATAAAGGAAGTGGAATTGCAATGGGCTAAACTAAAGGAGGCAATGAAAGGAGCAACAGATAAATATGTAAGAAAAGTAAATAAAAAAAGCAAGAGGAGAAGGAAACCTATTTGGTTTTCCAAAGAGGTGGCTGCTCATATAAAGGCAAAAAACACAACTTTTGCAAAATTCAAAAGTTTGCAGACAGAAGAACACAGAAATGAATACAGGATCAAACTCAAAGAGACAAAAAGAGAAATAAGGATAGCAAAATCAAAGGCAGAGGAAAAGATGGCTAAAGATGTTAAGGGTGGCAACAAAAATTTCTTCAGGTATATTCGGGAAAGGAAAAAGATCAGAGTTGGAATTGCAGGACTCAGAAGTGCTGGGAAAGGACTCGTGGAAAGTGACACTGAAAAAGCAAAATTGCTAAACAATTACTTCTGCTCTGTGTTTACTAAAGAAGATCCTGGGGATGGACCAGCTGTGACTCCCAAATATAAAAATGGGAATGAAGTAGATACCACACCATTCACAGCAGAAGAGGTGTTAGAACAACTTGCTAAACTGAAAGTGGACAAAGCCATGGGACCAGATGGGATACATCCCAGGATACTGAAAGAGCTCAGAGAGGTTCTTGCAGGACCGTTAAAGGATGTCTTCAACAGATCCTTGGAAACAGGAGAGGTTCCTCAGGACTGGAGAATGGCTGATGTCGTACCTCTACACAAAAGTGGTGACAGGGAAGAAGTGTCAAACTACAGACCCGTGAGCCTTACCTCGGTGGCAGGAAAAGTAATGGAGGCACTCCTGAAAGAGCAAATAGTGAACTTTCTGAAAACCAACAGCTTGCAAGACCCGAGGCAACATGGTTTTACCGAAGGACGATCTTGCCAAACAAATCTGATCGAGTTCTTTGACTGCGTGACCAGGGAACTAGATCAGGGGCATGCAATGGATGTCATCTACCTGGATTTCAGCAAAGCCTTTGATACTGTTCCTCATAGGAGGCTTGTCAACCAACTCAGTAGCTTGGGGATGGGTCCCAAGTTGGTAAACTGGATTAGAAATTGGCTGACTGACAGACGACAGAAGGTGATTGTACATGGAGCTCACTCGGATGAGAGGAAGGTGATTAGCGGGGTGCCCCAGGGTTCGGTCCTGGGCCCGGCACTGTTCAATGTATTTGTGAGTGATATTGCTGAAGGACTGAATGGAAAAGTCTGTCTTTTTGCAGACGACACAAAAATTTGCAACAGAGTGGACTCCCCCGAGGGAGTGGTTAACATGAAGAAAGATCTACAAAAGCTGGAAGACTGGTCTAAAGCTTGGCAACTACGATTTAATGCAAAAAAGTGCAGTGTCATGCACTTGGGTAGCAGAAATCCAAGAGAAATGTACGCGATAGGGGGAGAAAGGTTGGTATGCACAGTTCAGGAAAAAGACCTTGGTGTGATTATCTCTGCGGCTCTCAAGGTGGCAAAACAGTGCGACAAGGCAGTGGCAAAAGCCAGGAGGATGTTGGGCTGCATACAAAGAGGGATTACCAGCAGAAAAGAAGAGGTACTTATGCCACTGTATAGGTCACTGGTGAGGCCTCACTTGGAATACTGTGTTCAGTTTTGGAGACCATATCTTGCAAAGGATGTAAAAAGACTGGAGACTGTTCAGAGGAAGGCGACCAAAATGATTTGGAGCCTGTGTCAGAAGCCTTATGAGAAGAGACTTGAAGACCTAAATATGTATACTTTGGAGGAAAGGAGGCACAGGGGAGATATGATTCAGACCTTTAAATACTTAAAGAGAAATGATGAACAAACAAACCTCTTCCAAAGACGGGGAACCTGTAAAACTAGAGGGCATAACATGAAACTGCAAGGGGGTAAATTGAAAGGCAATGTCAGGAAATATTTTTTCACTGAAAGGGTGGTGGATGCTTGGAATGCCCTCCCGATGGAAGTGGTAGGGGCGAACACGGTGACGGAATTCAAAAAGGCATGGGACAAAGACAGAGGATCCCTTTACAGAAATAGGAAAAAAAAACAAAAAAAAAACGGTACCATCTGACTTCTGAACCATATAACGTCTCAACAAATAGGGGTGTCCTACATGGAGTGGTGGGTTTATCCCTGAACAAGGATATGGGGAGGGGTGGCCTGCGCGGAGCGACAGGTGCACCTACTCTTGCCATCTTGCTGGGCAGACTGGATAGACCATGCTGGTCTTTATCTGCCGTCAACTACTATGTTACTATGTTTTGTTTTTTAATCTACCTTGGCTGATGGGGGGGAAGGGGGTTAGGACTGGTAATGGGCTATGAGGGGGGGTAAGATTGAAAATGGGGTGATGGGGGGGGTAAGACTGGAAGTGGGCTGATGGGGGGGGGTTAGGAGTGGTAATGGGCTGATGGGGGGGGCTAGGACTGGAAATGGCCACAAAGAAAGTGGCTGGAACAATTGCAACTGAAAAAAAATGCACAAAAGGTAGAAAAATATCTCTTTATTTTGAAGTTATTAACTGGAATATGTCAGCTCTGGGAAAGCGCTTTGTTTAGTACAAAAGGAAATTAATGTATAGTTTTATTTCTACAGTGTTGTACATTTCAAGTTTGGCCTTTGGGGTTCCCAGTTTAATTATTGCCTTCCTGTTTCTAAATTGTGATTCCTTGTTTGGTGATGGTGTATGTTCTGCATGTGTAACTGAGCTGAGATATTCTGTTTTTATGTAATTCCTATTTGACATTGCCACTTGTTCTCTTTCCCCAGTAGGTCATGTATTGGTTTAATATTTGCAGTGTAGCCTTTTGATAGGCAGGGTATGGTGCTTTGTGAGTCCTGGTAGTGCTGTTACGATACGGCGGGTTTGCTATGGGTTCTAAATGGGCAGTGTTTGTAGTAGTTCCTAATGTGCCTGGCGGTTGGCACTGGATTATAGTAATGTAGAAATCTTTGTCTTTCTTTATCCATACACTCATTAAGAGGCATGTTTACTAAAAGTTAGTGTATGGTAACATTATGCAAATATTTATGCAAATGAGGCCCCTTATTCAAATGAGGCCTGTGTCTTATGCGGCCCGTGGGTTACTTTACAAGTCCTCATTTGGCCCTCAAAGCAATTTGAGTTTGAGACCCCCGATCTAGAGGATACAGAACAGGACTTGATAGTGGGTAGTATAGCATGTTTGTCATCCAGGACCATGGCATAATAACAAATTTTAAAATGCCTCTATATTTGTTGCAAAATCAAACAAGAAAATGTTTTCCCTTGTACATGAGTTCCCATTGTAAAATGAGGAATACAGACACACATTCTTGGCCTACCCAAAGCATATCCTCTTGAAATCCCTGCATGATGTGGATTTCTATATGTAAAATAAATGCTTTTTTTGCAGCCGCTATTTGTATATTTATGTGATTTACGCTTGTAAATGGCATTATTTACAAGTTGAGATGCTTCTAAAATCTGAAAAATATACCATACAGATGTATCTGCACAACCTGTCCTAAGCAAATGTGCACATTAACACATTTCCTTCTCCCTTTCCTCCTCCTCAAGAATACCTGCACTACAAATCCCTGAGATATTTATGTATTTTTTATATGTATAAATAGATATAGAGGGAGAGGGCCATTCCTGTGTGTACTTGCGTGTATTTAGTTTTACAAAAAGCTCCTCATTCGGCAGAGGGTTTTTTGACATACTTCTGGCAATGAGCACATCCTGACCTGGAATCTGAATTCTGATCTCAGTGTTCTATATAGTATGGGCAGTCGCACATTTTTAAAACTTACAATAAATTGTCACTTATTCTTTTTAGATCTGATCTCTCTGTATGCTATTTGTTTACCTTAATATGTTGCTTAATAATATTTTCTGAGCTCTAGATAGCGATATGAGAATTCTCATTATGCCAGGTGATGGAGTGGGGTAAGTCACATTACCTACTGCCACCACCTCTCTCTCATAGGTACCTATCATGGATTACATCTCTCCTCCCTCCTAAAACATTAGTTACAGATAGGTAAGGGCAATTTATTTATAGATTGTACCTAGTGTAGCAGACGGTGGCATATGCTCTGATAGGTCTAACATTCCTGAAAATTTTTTTTTGATCGATTGTTCTATAGCTGAATTTCATTCTTTTAAATTCTGTAGATATCTCCACTACCCATATTCTCTAGATTCCTACTGTTACTGCAACCTCTGGAAGTTCTGGTGTTAAACAAAGCACCTAGGTACCTGGCACGCTGCAAAACAATCGGTCTTAAATTCCATTTACTCCCACTCAATATTTTGTGTGGGAGGATGTTCTCTGTCATCCATCCACCTCTTCTCTCTTCCACACCAGTGGCAGAGCAGTGATTTTAAAGCACTGTACACAGAGTTGTGCAAGCTGTTACAAAGTGCTTGCTCAAAAAAAAAAAAAAAAAAACGTTTTCTGCAGCTTGAGTGCTCTAGGATTAGATGCTTGGTCGTGAATCAGATGACGGCACATCAAAACATTTTGGCCCATAGATCTATCCAGTTATTCTGATTTACACTTGTCCAAAATACCCTGTAAATGGCTAAGCTTTATGATTGGTATCACGCGATCCAAATAAAATTTGTTATCTGTTTGGTTGCATACTGTCTTGAGTGGATACTGTGCTTTCTAAAAGTCTTTACACTTTTGTACACATTTCACATTCTTCTGTTTAATGCACTTTGAATTGCATTTTTAAATTAGAAATTTCTTTCACTGATCTATACAATATACTTACAGTTGTGGTCAACATTAAGGGGTTGAACTGCAAGGCTGCCAATAATGTCCTTTCCTTATCGTCCCTCCAGTCCAGTCCCGCACTTCTGGGTAGTGTACCTCTTCCAATAGCTTGGAGAATGAGCATGTCATCTCTTTTGATGAAGCCGCCTACCAGCCCCAGTATGCTCTGTCTCCAAGGTAGTGAGCCAGGGTGCTGGACTCACTGAAGGGACAACTAAGGAGATAGGTTTAGTTTGAGTTTCCTTTTTATTTCCCCTGTTAAAATGCAAGTTTCTTGGTTTTTAAAGGCAGAAAAGAAAAAAAAAACAACAACAAAGCAGATGGATCAGAAAGAGAACCTGGGGGACAACATGGCTGAGAAGAGGATATTCCTTATGCCCCCCCCCCCCCAAGAATTTGGTGGGGGAGCTCTGTGGAGGCCTTCCTCAGGCTCCCGAACCCATTTATCAGATGAGGAGCTGCCACAGGGGCAGCAGTGGATTGACAGGAGTGAAAGCCGGCAGCCCTAAGTCGCCCCCCCCCTCCCTCAGTGCAAAACCACTCAGCAAAGAGGCTCCAAAGTAAGAGCGGTGGGGGGAGGGGAGGACAGCAGGAATCCCTAGCAACCACTGGAACACAAGGACACAGAGCAGCTTGCAGCCATGTGTTTGGGAGCCTGCAGCAGTGAGGGGAAACGCTTCTCCTCCTCCTCCCCCCCCCCCCCCCCCCCCCCGTGTTTCGGTGGGATTTCTTCTTATTCCGGCCTGCATACTTTTTAAACTCCCCCCCCCCCCCCCCCCCCCCCCGCTGTATTTTGGGCTCCTAGGAAAGGCAGTCACTGGAGAATAAAGCAGGATAGAGCAGCTTCTTCCTAGGGGGCTATTTGCAGTTTCCTTTCAATTTCAGTTTCTGTTAATTAGATTTTGGTAAATTGGTTTTTATTTTATTTTAGTTCAGGTACTCTAGTGCTCCATGTCAGAGTCCGTGGGGGTACACTGTGCTAGGAATCTTTCTACCTACCCGGGTACAGATTGAGGGTGTTCCTGAGGAGTACCCGCAGCCCTTCCCACCATGCTGGCCAGACCGCAGTGCTGGTATGTGATGGTATCAAGGCGGGTGAACCCCACTTCATACCGCATCCTTAAGCATTCCTTGTGTTATACAGCTCAAATCTTATTCAGTGCACAAGGACTTGATGCAGACCTGTGGCAAGTCTAACTAAATGTGTCATTGTCTTGTTTCTGGGCAGATTTCAGAGAGCTGCTGTGCTTGGTCAGTTGGTGCAGGAGAGATGTAAGTGACCATTTGTTGAGACCTTGTGACTTTTTCCTGAGAAGGATCAGGCAAAAAAGTCAGACAGAAATAAATGAGATAAGCAGGAAAAAGTGCTGAGTAGCTTGTGTAGCTACAGTTTTGTTCTGTGAAACAGGAAGCACCAGCATACAAGAAATGTATATAACTAGAAAGACAGACAGTGGATAGGAGACAAATGAAATCTTTCCATCTGTCTATGGCCAGTGGTTAACCTAACATGATCATCTTTTGTCTCTTAGCCCAGACTCTGTACCTACTAAATTTGTGATATTGCTTGTAAGGGAAGCTGTACTGCTTACAGCCATTTGTATTACTTATAATAAAAACTTTTTTTTATCAAAGAAAATGTCAGTCTGATTGGATCAGTGCGTGGTCCATTTCATATCTTCGAGGTACAACATGGCAGCGCAATCTAAAAATTCTCAAGATATGCGAGACCTGACGGGGAGCGGTCTCTGAGGCAGACGTCTGCCTAGACTGCACACAAGAGGCTAGGTCATTGGAGCAGGGCCTGCAGGATGAGATGAGGCAAGATAATCCCTCCTGGTCGAAGAGGTGATGGCGGGAGATGCTGTGTTACCTTCAATGGATCCGGCCCCCGAATCCCTGTGCAATGCCTGGACCATCCACCTCTCGAGCCCAGGGAGCAGTAGGGCTCCCGGGGGAGTTCTTACTGGAGTTTGTTTTACTTTTGCATAAGGCATTTTTTGCTACATTGACAGGGTTTGGTAAGTGGCTCCTCAGCCCCGGAACGCAGGACTAAGAGGGTGTTGGACGCAAAAGAGTACGAGTCAGGGGTAGTGGCGACTAAGTGGGCTAAAGGAGTGGCAGCAGTCGCCACTGGGCTGGATGGGGAAGACTTTGACACAGAACTAGATCTGCAGGAGGAGTTTGGAAGAAGGAGAGATCCCAGAACAGGAGGATCAGGCCTGGATTGTTTGGGTGTTCCACCGGAAGGAGCTGCTGGCGCTCATTTTGGAGTCCCTCAAGACTCTGAATATGCCCGCTAGTCTCCTGGCAGAAAAAGAGGCACAGGAGGATCCGCTGCTCCAGGCAGTGCGGAAATCATGGAAAGTCTTCCTGGTACGTAGAGTAGTAGGACAGGTGATCCAGAATGAGTGGAATCTATCAGAGACTGGCCTTAAAGGGGTGCGATCCATGACGTGCCTGTATCTGAGAACGGAGCAAGAATGGAGCAGTAGAGACCTTGATTCATCTCCTGCAGCTAAGAACCATGGAACCAGTTCTGCGAGACCAGTATGACTGCGGCCGATACTCCATTTATATCGTGGTGCCCAAAAAGCAAGGTTCCTTTCACCCGATTCTCGATCTCGAGGACATGAACCGCTGTCGCCGGGTACCTCATTTCCACATGGAAACGCTGAGATCAGTAATGGTGGCGGTAAGGAGCAGAGAGTTCTTGACGTCTCTTGACCTCACGGAGGTGTATCTGCACATTCCCATCCATCTAGAACATAAGCAGTTTCTCCGCTTTGCAGTGCTAAGGGGCCATTTCCCATTTTGAGTGTGGCCCTTCGGTCTGGCGACCAGCCCCTGTACCTTCACCAAGGTTATCGTGGTGGTGACAGCAGCTTTCCGCAAGGAAGGAGTTTCATCAACCCGTACCTACACGATTGGCTGATCCAGGCGAAGTCCAGGGACAACAGCAAAAGAGCAACAGCGCGGGTGGTGGAGTTCCTTCAAAGTCTCGGTTGGGTGGTCATCCTGGCCAAAAGTTGGTTACGGCCGGCCCAGGAGCTAGAGTATTACGGAGCGTGTTTCGATACCTGCGTGGGCAAGGTTTTCCTGCCAGATCTCCAGGCGCAGGAGCTATGACAGTTGATACAGCAGTTCCTGAAGATGGCGAGACCATCAGTGTGGCCTTATCTGCAGATTTTGGGGATCATGGCGGCGACTGTCAAGCCTAGTTCCATGGGCAAGAGCGCACGTGACTGCTGCAGAGGGCTTTGCACCGACGGTGGTCCCATCAGAGTCAACCCCTATCCCAAGTACTCGCCTGCCTGCAGAGTACCAGGAGAGCCCTCAGGTGGTGGCTGCATCCAGCGGGCCTGGAAGAGGGCATGCCACTCGAGTTCCTGGTGTGGGTTCCGCTGATGACCGATGCCAATCTGTCAGGTTGGGGAACTCTTTGCAAAAGATGCTTTGTTCAGGGACAGTGGAGTCCATAGGAAGCCCTGTGGTCGATAAACAGGCTCGAGATGCGAGCAGTGACCTTGGTACTAAAAGGTTTTGAGCCATGGTTGCAGGGGAAGGCGGTCCGAGCTCCCTCAAACAATGCGACCATGGTGTCTTACGTCAACCGGCAAGGAGGCACTGGCAGTGCAGCGCTGGAGGAGGAGGCTGAAAGGCTGTTCGGATGGGCAGAGACTCGTCTCCAGGCGTTATCAGCGGCACACATACCGGGAATCGATAGCATGACGGGAGACTATCTCTTCTGAGTGTGCATGGATCCTGGAGAGTGGCAGATCAAACAGGGGGTGTTTGAGCAGGTAGTCTGCCGATGGGGCACACCAGTCATGGACCTAATTGTAACGTTTGAGTCGGCCAAGGCCTGCTGATTTTTTTCAGCAGAAGTTGAGAAAGGATGTCCGAGGGCCTGGATGCTCTAATTCAGCGGTGGCCTGAAAAGGGTCGCGTCTGGTTTTTTTGTGGGTTTTTTTTTTTTCCCCCCCATGGGTGCTCATAGACCAGGTAGTGCAACAGATAGAGGCCCACCAGGGATTAGTAATTCTGGTGGCACTGGACTGGCTGAGGTGCCCGTGGTATGCCGACCTGATTCAGATACTGACAGATGGCAGCTTCTGGTTCAGGAGGACCTCGATGCAGTGGCCACTTCGCATGCCTCAGGTGGATCCAGTCTCTATTTATGCCATGACTCTGGAAAGGGCGAGGTTGAAGGAGAGAGGCTATTCGGGCTCGGTGATGACAACCTTGCTACAGGCCCAGAGGAGGTCTATGAACCTGGGGTACATCCACATGTGGTGCATCTTTGGATCGTGGTGCGGAGAAAGGCAGATGCACCCTTCCACTGCCTCCATCTCGGACATCTTGGCATTCTTGCAATACGGTTTTGATAAGGACCTAATTGCCAGTTCCTTGAGGGTGCAACTGGCAGCACTTTCCTGTTATCGCGAGACAGTCCATGGGGTGCCTTTGGGTACGCACCCAGATGTGCTGAGATTTCTAAGAACAGTGACCCATCTCCATCTGCCGAGGAGGGCGATGGTACCACCTTGGGATTTCAATTTGGTGCTGATGGCGGTGTCTGGGGAACCCATTGAGCCATTGAGTCTAGCTTCCCTGAAGGATTTGACTCTGAAAACGGTATTCCTGGTGGCGATTTGCTCGGCACGCAGAATTTCAGAGCTTCATGCCCTGTTGTGCCAGGAGTCATGCCTTTCTTTCTCCAAGGAGAAAGTGGTCCTGCGCTCGGTTCCTTTATTTTTGCCTAAGGTGGTGTCAGCATTTTATGTAAATGAGGCAGTTTTCTTACCGGCTCTGGTGAGCATGGATGTGGGCCCTGCCACTCTGCAACTGTGCTGCCTCGATGTTAAAAGAGCACCGCGAAGGTATGTGAAAAGGACATCATCCTTTTGGAGATTGGACTGTCTGTTCTGTTTGGCGGTCCACACAAAGGTGAGGCGGCAGCTAAGGCCTCCATTTCCAGATGGATCAGGGTTGTGGCTGCATTCCATGAGGGCTCGGGCAGCCTCATGGGCAGAGTATAGTTTAGTTCCACCAGTGGAGATCTGTAGGGTGGCAACATGGTGGTCGCTGCATATTTTCTCTAAGCATTATCGTCTGGATGTCCAGGTGGTGGGGGACGCTCGTTTCAGATCCGCAGTGCTTCAGGCCAGTTGTGCAAGTCCGTACCATTAGTTTAACTGCTGATACATCCCAGAGGTGCGGTACTGGACTGGAGGGATGATAAGGAAAGAGAAATTAGACTTACCTGCTAATTGTTGTTGTTCCTTGAGGAACTCCAGTCCTGTCCCGCACCTCTGGGTAGTGTACCTCTTCCAGTCCAGTCCCGGAACCCTCCCTGAGTGCTTTCTGTGATAATCTGTGCGTGCCCTGGTCCTGAAGATGGTTCCCTTGGTGGAGGAAGTGGCAGGAGGAGCAGAGGAGTGGGGTGTAATTGACATATGGGGGGGGGGGGTGGACTGGAAGAGCTGTTGGTCGCTTGCTCCCCACTGATTGGAGTTTCTCGGGCGCTCAACAGGGTAGGCCTCCTCATCCTGGAGGGGGGGGACTGGATATCCTTCCCAGGGGATGAAGGGGGTACTAGTTAGGCATTAGAAGTGTTTTTTGCATGTTTCTCCTGTGAGCCTGCTTTGTTAATAGGTACTGGGGCTGGTAGGTGGTGCCAGCCACTTAGGTACACTAGTGTCGTCAATAGATGACATCCTCAATGTCCAAGCTGCTGGAAGAGGTACACTACCCAGAGGTGCGGGACAGGAGTGGAGTTCCTCAAGGAACAACAATTAGCAGGTAAGTCTCTAATGTCTCTATATCTCCCCCCCCCCCCCCCAAAAAAAAGTAGCTAGTGAAATGGCGCTGGATTATATATGCACACATTTGGCACACAAAAGAATCAAATAAAACAAGACCAATTAAAAAGGAAATAGTAGGAAATAGTATAAAATCTGGGACATTGCCAGGACATGATCATTGTGCACATAAAAAAAACTCCTAGTCAAGGCTACAAAAATACTCTAATTAGAAAAGTCAGACAACCGAATCCCTGAAAAAGTGTGGTGTGGTGTGGTGTGTTTTTTTTGTTTATAGATATATATAGATATAGATAGATAGATATAAAATTCAAAAAGAGAGATGTAAACGATTGACAAATTTTACAAAACAAAGATGACGACCGGAAATTGTCGAAATAAAGACGTTACATAGCTAAAAAGGGTAAATAAGTAAACTATTTAAGCTTTTAATTTACGAGATGTTCTCACTTTTTTTGGGCCACCGTGCGTGTGTGTATATATCTATATATTTGGTGGCGTGGTGTGTTTTTTTTTTGTATATATATATATATATACATACATACATTATGTGTGTATATATACATACATACATTATGTGTGTGTATATACATACATACATTATGTGTGTGTATATATGTGTATATATATATATATAAACACACCACACCACGCCACCAAAGATATAGATATATACACACACACACGGTGGCCCAAAACAAGTGAGAACATCTCGTAAATTAAAAGCTTAAATAGTTTACTTATGTACCCTTTTTAGCTATGTAACGTCTTTATTTAGACAATTTCCGGTCGTCATCTTTGTTTTTTAAAATTTGTCAATCGTTTACATCTGTCTTTGAATTTTTAAATAACTTATATGCTACGAGATGTTCTCACTTTTTTTTGGGCCACCCTGTATATATAAACTTTTGAAAAAGTCCTTCTTTTTTTTTTTGTTTTGTTGGAGTGTTTGTTATGAAAAACGATAACCATTCTCTCAAGACAAATCTTCCTTTTTATTCTCTTTAAAAAGAGCCCCAAGCTCCAAAAGATATGCAAGAGCGCTACAACAACACACTACATATAAACAGGTTTCATTATAGACTTATCTGAATGATGTAAGCTTCTTAATCAGTAGGCAGCCATAGGACTCCTTAGTTGAACGTTAATATTCTAGCCCACTCCAGAACAGTCTCGAGAAAGTGTAGCATATCTGCACCAAATAATGCATCTCCAAAAAGCTTTGCAGATGTACAAAGACTCCCTTCAATCCAGATTGTGATACAGTTATGTGTTTCAAACTTCAAGCAATTTTGTAAGCCCTTCTCAAGACTGTTCTGGAGTGGGCTAGAATATTAATGTTCGACTAAGGAGTCCTGTGGCTGCCTACTGATCAAGAAGCTTACATCATTCAAATAAGGGCTATGTGAAACCCGTTTATATGTAGTATGCTGTTGTAGTGCTCTTGCATATCTTGGAGCTTGGGGCTCTTTTTAAAGAGAATAAAAAGGAAGATTTGTCTCAAGAGAGAGGTTATCCTTTTTCATGACAAACACTCCAACAAAAAAAAAAGAGGACTTTATGAAAAGTTTATATTAAAAAAAAAAAACAAACTTTTTTTCGGGGATTGGAAGTTCTGATTTTTTTCTAATTCAAGGACATGATTATTGGCACCCTTATAAACAATTCAAATCATTTGAATAGAAGAACCATATTCCCATTGCAGTAAAATTTAGATGCATCTGTGATCAATTGTCAGTACTCACTTGACTTGAATCAACCAATGAATGATGGTTCTAATATTTTTAGAATGGCCACATTCACGCCCTGTTTCAATTTCACAATGGTGTAGATGAGAGCTGCCCGAGACTGTCAGAAAAGCCATTATCACCCAACATCAAACTTCAAAGGGGTACACAAGGCCATTTTCAAAGACCTTGTAATTCCCATGTCTATGGTTTGCAATGTTAAAGAGTTTTCTGCTCGTAGAATTGTCAAGAACCTCCCAGGACGTGATGGGAAGAGGAAAATTTAATCCAAGAAGTCTTCAAAGGTTTGAGCAAACTGTTGTAAAAACACCATGTACAGCATCCAAAGAGCTTAAGGCTGACCTTGAGCAATCGAGTGGTGGTTTCAACCCACACCATATACCATGCACTAAACAAAGGAGGACTTCATGAGCGAAGGCCAAGGAGGACCCCACTGCTCAAAGACATACATAAAAAGGCACACCTGATCTTTGCACAAACCCATCTTGAGAAACCACAATCCTTCTGGGAAAATGATCTGTGGACAGATGAAACCAAACTTGAGCTCTTTGGCAATGCAGGCCAGCAATACATTTACAGGCAAAGAAATGAGGCTTAAAAGGAAACACGCTTCCTACAGTTAAATATGGTGGAGGTTCCATAATGTTGTGGGGCTGTTTTGCTGCCTCAGGAACTGGAGGCTTGGAACATATTAAAGGAATTATGAAGTCGGGGGACTGCCAAGGTATTTTGGAATGAAATGTGCTTCCTAGTGTCAGAAAGCTAGGTCTGGGTTGAAGATCATGGGTCCTCCAGCAGGACAATGAGCTAAAACATACATCCAGAAGTACAAGAGTGGTTAAAAAGGAACAAATGGATTGTTAAAATTGTCCAGCAATGATTCCTGATTGCAATCCAATCAAGAACCTTTGTAAAGAGCTGAAATCTGCCATCAGTAAAAGGAATCCTAGAAACATTCATGAGCTGGAACAAATCGCAGTTGAAGAATGGGAGAAACTACCAGCACACAAATGTACAAAACTTTATAGATGGCTAAAAGAAATGTTTGGAGGCTGTCATTGCTGCCAAGGATTGTGCAACCAAATATTAGTGAAGGGTGCGATTTTATTTCTGTCCAGGTCATATTTTGTTTTTTTTCTCATAAATAACTATGTCTAAGTTGCACAGACATCTGTGTTTTTTTTTTTTTTGTATACCTTTTGAACATACTTATTAAAGTACTATGATGACATACAGTTTGAATATTTCCAATTATTTCTCAAGATGTTGTACACAACATACCTAAAATACAAGGGTGCCAATAATGTTGACCACAACTGTACACTTTCAATGTGAAACAACAATTATAGAAATATTCAGAAAGTAAATAAACCAAAGAAGATATGATCAGTCTCCTACATTGCTGACTTTTTAAAAGTATAACATCTAAAATACTGAGTCGATTTTCAAGAAATGCACTCTTTTTGATTCATCAAAGTCCATGTTAGTGATATATCCATGTCAGCATGACAAAGAAGAAGCTGTGCGTTCTAATTTTGCTCTTTTCTGTTAGCCCCCCTTCAGGGCCTACAAGAAATGCTGAGGTCCCTGAAAATTAACATTGTTTTTCTTAGTGAAGATGTAAGACCTCTTTCTGTTTGTAATTCCAGCTGGCCCTCTTGGAGCTCAACTTTTTACCCACCTCAGGAACCAAACTGACCAAGCAGCAACTCATATTGGCCAGTGAGTATGCTCTAGGCATTTCCATAAGGGGGCTTTTATTTATCTAGTTTGATAACTTGGTGTTGAGAAATGTGCAATGGATAAGATACTTATAGGCAAAGCTTACTGTAAACAAAGCTTCTAAATGGTTTGTGGGTTTATGGTTTGTTCTTGATATACCACTTTTAAGCAAATACCAAAGCGGTTTACAATAACTAAACTATAACAAACTAGAAAGGAACTCCAATCAATAAAAGGAGAGAGCAGCTTTGATACAGGTAAACGAGAGCAAAGTAAAAGACTGTGACCACAATCCTTTGCTTCCTGCTGTATTCACCCTCAAATACTAGTTGACATAGTGTGTTTTAATCCAGTTTTTAAAGCTTTATAAGATGTTTCCGAGCTAAGAAGGAGAACATCATTCTAGAGGTTAGATGTCCTGCAAAAGAACACTGCATGCTGAGTACTTTTTCATTTTGTTTGGGCAGCAGGTTTAATTGGTTGCCATGAATAGAGGTGGCAAAGTGGAGAAGCAGCCTAGTGGTTAAAGCAGTGTGCTGAGAACCAAGGAAACAGAGTTCAAATCCACTGCTGCTTTTTGTGGCCTTTCTGTTGCTTCATCTAAGCCCTCCGGGGATAAGGAAATAGTTTCTGTATCTGAATGTAACTCACCTTGAGCTACCACTAAAAATGCATGAGATGTGCTAAATCTAAAACTAATAAACTCTTGTGACTAGACTGTTCTAGCAGGATAAAGTTCTGTTTTGAGACTATCATGACTGAGCAGATGCTCTGTCAACAAATCAAATGCTCTCTGGGCCTCAGGACATGCAAATTGAGACTTCCATATGCATCTTCAGTCTCGCAACAATTCTGAGCTCTGTATCTATTAGACAACTGACCTGAATTATAGTATAATATATCTAAATATATCTCTATTTCCTGAAGATCCAGCAGCAGTGGTAGTCCCTTGACCTTACCCCTCCCAAGATAGCAGCATGACACTCCATTTTGAGGTCCCCTATGTTGACACACTTCAAGGTTTTTGGAGGATAGGTTCTAGTTGTAATGCTCCTGACCACTCTGAATAATAGATGAAAATTTTGCAGAATAGGTTCAGTAATTTTTAGAATTATTTATTTCTGTTTTCTTTCAATGAAAATGGAATAGAAAGATTAAACCGAAAAGCCAAAAAACCACACTATCCATTATAATTTTTGTAGTGAGCTTGGTATATTTCAGGGTTCTCCATAGACAGTGGATCATCATAACTGCACTGTTGATGACATCATCTGTGATAGAGCCAGTGGTCCTAGGTTCCAAGCTGAAGTTCTAGGAAGTAACACTGCACTTGCGCTGGTATTCCCCACACTTGTTAGTGAGGCACAGTGAGGTCATTCATTTTATCCACTCTGTGATGAGACATATTCCAAGGTTCCAATAACCAGTCCCTCTCAGAAAAGAAGTAATTACATTAGAGTTAAACAATGCAATTTGACTTTGCCACACTGTTGTTCAGCATGGCTGATTTAAAAAAAATAGCTTAAAAAGATGCCCACTATGTGAATGAAAAATGTCTCTAGCTCACAAATTTCGATGTATCAGACATTTGCACCATGTTGGACTGTGGAGCTTGTGGGAAAATATCCTCTTGAGGCCTGCAAGCTCAGAGCTTAAACTGAAGAACTAACTCTTGGTGAAAAAAAAGCCAGAGTCAAAAGCATGCCAAGCCTCGCATTTCATTGTACAAAATATCACCAAACAGGACTCGCTGGCAAAGATGAACTTATTGGACAAATGGATAATAAAGGCAATTTACTGGACAACGGATGTGAGCCCTGGCACTCGACGCTGAAGAAAACCTCAGTTGAGCCGAAGAGCCAGCATTGCTCCAAGCATTGAACCAACACCTCTCGACACAAGCATGGGCAGCACAACTCTATGCTGAGCTTGTTCCGCAGCTCTATCAGTGTGGAAAATCGGTGCCATAGAGGCTGCTTTCAACTCTTCTGAATTCCTGGCACCAAAAAAGTGCCATGAGAATGGTGCCATGAAAGAGTATCAAGCTTCATCTAAAACATCCAGATTGCTCTTCTGTGGAAGAAGTCATCCACACATCATATCCTCTCTCAACATCAAATATCAACCTCTCCACAGCTACTCCTAGTCATAGCAGAGATATGTCTAATAAAACCAAAACTAAATATAAACTGCAGACAATTACAAGCCATGGAAAGCTCTAGCTTCCACATCAATCTGTTGTGGTGGAGTCTGCCTTGAAGACAGAGTACTGCCTCCCAATCAAACACTCCTCCAACTAAGGACTTGCACCTCCTGGACAACTTGAACAAAAGATTTAATCGGAACACTATGCTTACAGCAAGAATTGCAGCATATCTGTTCCAGATGGCACAGTACATGCATGAGATAACTGAGTCTATCTTTCCTCCTTCAAAGTCGAGCACAAGCTCCACCACTACTGCTGTTCAGGAATTCCATGACTGCACAAAAGATACTATCCAATCAGCATTTGGTGCCTATGATACAGCGGCAAGGGGAGCTGCAATAGTGATCACCACCAGGCTGTTAACTTGGCTAAAGTCCTCAGCTCTTCAAAGACGTACACAACAGGGTGGCAGATGCTCCATATACAGTGCCAACATACTTGGAGACAAAATAGAAGACAGAGCTACAACTATTTGGAAAATAAAACTGAAATCCAGGTCTCTGAGCAGTTTTAGGCCTGAGAAAACGCCACCCTTTTGTCTTCAAATGACATTTCAAGATGCGCTCATTGCCATCCATTCTCATGAATAGCTAGTAATGCTGGACCTCCAGGATGCTCACACTTGCATTCCCATGCAGTATCTTCGATTTGTATTGGTAGTGGTGGTGCTGTATGAAAACGTTCTCCCATTCAGATTCTATAGCACAGTGTGCTCACAAAATGCATAGCAGTTGTAACGGCCTTTCTAAGTCTACAGGGGATATGTATATTCCTATACCTAGATGACTGGCTTTTGGCTGCCCCGAAACAGGAACGTGCCCTCAAGACTGGGACACCACCATTCAAAACCTCAGCTGGGCTTTCTCATAAATTACAAGAAGGCTATCTCCAGGAACAAGCAGGAATAAGTCCTCACATATGGGTACGTCGGAACCGACGGAGCCTGCGCGGGAAAGCTCCCCAGCTTCCCAGGAAGGAAGCCTTTGGGGTCTCCCACTGCACATGCGCGCTGCCTTCCCGCCTTCCTGACCAGCTCTCCTCAGTTTCTCTTTTTCCGCGGAGCCAGCAGGTCGTGTTCCTGTCACCGCTGAAGAAATTGTTAATTTTATTTGTTTTCTTTAGACCGCGTACCTGCCTTCCCCATACCGAAACCGGTACCGCCGGTCTCTCTCTTTCTTTCTTTTTAAAAAAAAAAAAAAAAAAAACTTTTTATTTTTCTTCAGCACAGCTTGGTAGCTTTTGTTAGGCCTTCAGGCCTACTCAAATTCTCCTCATAGAGAAGCCAGCTCCTGGTTTCAAAAAGTGTACCAAGTGCAGTGCTGTCATTTCTGTCACAGACACCCATGAATGGTGTCTTAAATGTTTGGGACCTGACCACTCCATACCGGACTGCCCATCCTGCTCCCAAATGTCTAAACGTGGGTTGCAGAACCGGGCCAACAAGTTCCATGTTTGCTTCGGATAATCCAGCATCACAGTCATCCAGGTCTTCCTCTCCGGATGGATCTCAGGTAACCAAACCCTCTGTGGGCAGGTCCTCAAAGAGCAAATCTCCTTCAAAGCATCGAGAGGCTCTCTCTTTTGAGTCTGAGGATCCTGCCCCAGCCAAACAACCCCGGCGGGAAGCTCTGGCTTCCAAAGCACCATCTATGGGGTTACAGGTTGACATCGATGGCACGGCCTCGACTGATCACCTGTTGGACTGCTCTGGGGTACCGGCCCATACCGGTACCGACATCCAGGCAGCAGTGGCGTCTATGAGCAATACTGTTCAGACCATGCAGCAGGCCATGCTGGCTTTTATCAATGTTGCGACGCCCTCGGTATTGCGTTTAGCGATACCGGGTCCGGTTCCGGTATCGTCTCCCATACCGGAACCGAGACCATCGACTTCCAAACGCAGATCGGTTCCGCATGCCGGATCCGGGTTTTTACCCGATACCGATCCCATACCCGGTACGCCCGATGTCGATACCGATTGGTATGCGTATCGTGCGTTGGAAGCAAATAGAGAATACTCTGATTCCTCAGAGGATTTTAACTCCTCTGAGAACTCTGATGAGCTGTCTCTGGTTCTTCATGAAGACCCCTCTTCCCCAAAGAGGAGAATGTCTCCACCAGAGGATTTGTCCTTTCAAGAATTCATTATTGAATTAGCTAAAGGACTTTCTATTACCACATCCTCAGAAAAAGAACCTAGATCAAAGAAATTGGATATTTTAGGATACCCCAAGGTTCCTAAAGAGGCAGTCACCCTGCCTATCCATGAAATCCTTCAAGAACACTTGATGGGCTTATGGGAGGCTCCTCTAACGTTGTCTCCTTATTCTCGTAGGCTGGACACCATGTACCGGGTCCCTCCTTCTCCTGGTTTTCAAAAGACTCAGTTGCCTCACCATTCCATTGTGGTGAAGTCTGCACTGAAAAGGATTAAGAGTACCAAAAGGCACTCTTCTACCCCTCCAGGACGAGAATGTAAGACCCTAGACTCTTTTGGCAAGAAAGTTTTCTAGGCTACTATGCTTATAGCCAGGATTAACTCTTACAGTCTGTATATGGGCATGTTTCTTAGAGAACTTGCCCTAAAGATATGACCTTTTGCCTCCTTTATCCCTGAGGATAGGAAAGAGGAGTTCATTTCTCTGGTGAAACAGCTTTTAGATGTTTCTAAGTTCTCCAACAGAGCAGCTTTTGATTCCTTTGAGGGTGCCGGTAGAGCTTCGGGCATTGCTATTGCAGCCCGACGACTTGCTTGGCTCCAGGCCTCTGACCTAGAACCCTGGGTCCTAGATGGCTTACGGAATCTGCCCTGTACAGGTGAGAACTTATTTGGTAAGGACTGGCAAATTAAAGCCACCCAAATGGATGCAGAGAATGCTACCTTGGATAGACTTTCTAAGTCTACCTCTGCTCCTGCCAAGAAAAAGTCTTTCAAGAGGCCTTACTACAAGAAGGCCAGATTTTCCACAAATACTGGCCAACAATCTTCTCAGCCTCGCTTTGCTACTAAACGTCAGCAACCTAAACAGGCAAAGTCAAAGCCTGCAGTGTCTACCACTCCTCAGCAGGCTCAACCCCCTCAGGGGTTTTGACTTGCCCCTAGAGAACTTAACATTTCTGGCTCTAGAACAACCAGAGCCCCTCACCATTCCCGGAAGGTTAGCTCACTTTGCTCCCAGATGGGAGCAAATCACATCAGAGCAATGGACCCTCTCTATCATCAGAGAGGGCTACAAACTTCATTTTTTCAACCTTCCTCCATATACCATGGTGAGGCACTTCAATTCTCCCCCATTTCTCCTGGACCTGTTGGATCAGGAGGTCTCTTCTCTCCTTGCCCAAGGGGCAATAGAAGAGGTTCCTCTTCTTCAACAAGGGACAGGATTCTACTCCCCTTATTTTCTCATAACAAAGAAGACAGGGGGATTCAGGCCTATCCTAGATCTGAGAGAATTGAACAGATTTCTGTACAAGGAGAAATTCAAAATGCTTTCCCTAGGCATTCTCCTTCCATACCTTCAGAGTCAGGATTGGCTTTGTTCTCTAGATCTCAAGGATGCGTACACACATACTCATCCACCCATCCCACAGAAAATATCTAAGATTTCTGTTTCAGGGAAAACCTTTCCAGTACAGAGTACTTCCCTTCGGTCTAGCCTCTGCTCCAAGAGTGTTCACCAAATGCATGGCAGTTGTTGCCGCATTTCTAAGAGGTCTGGGAATTTTTGTATTCCCATATCTGGACGACTGGCTCATCCGAGCTCCATCTCAGTCAGAGGCCCAGATTTCCCTGGACCGCACAAGGCATCTTCTGCAGTATCTGGGACTGGTGGTAAACCTTCCCAAGTCTCAACTTACCCCTACTCAGTCTCTAGAATTCATAGGGGCCCAGTTGGACACCACCACTGCAAGGGCCTACCTGCCTCAAGTCCGGGGCCAACGTCTGCTGTGCTTGGCCTCCCAAGCTCAGTCTAGCAGTCACTTGACAGCCAGAGAAATGCTGCGACTTCTGGGCCACATGGCCTCCACGGTACACGTGGTGCCCTACGCTCGTCTTCATATGAGAGCAGCTCAATGGACCTTGGCCACCCAGTGGACTCAAGCGTCAGGAGCGCTCTCCGACCAAATACTCACCTCAAAGCGTCTGTTTTGGTCCCTCCAATGGTGGATGTCCACCAAGAATCTGTTGTTGGGGGCCCCCTTCCAACCTTTGTTGCCCCAAGCAACCCTCACAACAGATGCCTCCCAAACAGGGTGGGGAGCCCATCTACAATCCCTCTCCACTCAGGGTACTTGGTCTCCGCAGGAGACCACCCTTCACATCAACCTCCTGGAACTGCGAGCAATCTTTCTTGCCCTCAAAGTCTTCCATACCCTCCTTGTCAACCTGACCGTCCTAGTTCAGACAGACAATCAGGTGGCCATGTTCTACGTAAACAAACAAGGAGGGACAGGCTCTCTGTCGCTTTGCAACGAAGCTCTCAGATTGTGGGCCTTCGCCAGAGAGCATCAAATTCATCTTCTGGCAGTATATCTTCCAGGGGTTCAAAACTCTCGGGCAGACAGACTCAGTCGAGTTCTGCTCCCACACGAATGGTCCCTACATATGGACCAGATAGGCAAAATCTTTCAGGAATGGGGAACCCCGGACATAGACCTCTTTGCAAGTCCGTGGAATGCCAAACTTCCCCGGTTCTGTTCCAGGACTCCGTGTCAGGAAGCTCAGGCCAACGACGCCTTCCTCCTGCATTGGGGTCAGGAATTCCTATATGCCTTTCCACCCATTCCTTTGATTCCCAAGACTCTGTTCAAACTCCAGAGGGATCACGGATCCATGATCCTCATAGCTCCACGCTGGCCACGCCAAGTGTGGTTCCCTCTACTTCTGCATCTCTCCCAGGGACCCTCCCTGGACCTGGGAGCTGCGCCAGACCTTCTCTCTCAGGAGAAAGGGACTTTGTGGCACCCAAACCCCAAGTCCCTACACCTCAGAGCTTGGTTACTGAAGGCCTAAGCCTTCATGACTTCAATCTTTCTCAACCAGTGAAAGATATCCTTCATGCCTCTAGGAAACCCTCCACGAGGCGTTCCTATGCTTTCAAATGGAAACGCTTTTCCATTTGGTGTGCTCAACAGGGTCTTGACCCTCTAGCACTTCCTTTGAATTCTCTACTAGACTATCTCCTGCATCTTTCTAATGCAGGCCTTAAGACGAATTCAGTAAGAGTCCATTTGAGTGCTATTGCAGCATCCTTAAAACCTATAAATGGACAACCTGTCTCCTCTCATCCGCTTGTCGCAAGATTTATGAGAGGCCTGACTCTAACTAAGCCTCCCATCCGACCTCCTCCGGTAGCATGGGACTTGAACCTAGTTCTAGGTCAGCTTATGAAGCCACCATTTGAGCCTTTACACTCCACCTCCTTGAAATTTCTTTCATGGAAGGTAGTTTTCCTCATTGCAGTCACTTCAGCTCGCCGCATCAGTGAATTGCAGGCTTTAGTGGCTAATCCACCTTATACTAGATTTCATCATGATAAGGTGGTCCTTAGGACGAACCCCCACTTTATGCCCAAAGTGGTTTCGCCTTTTCATCTTAATCAAGAGGTATATCTACCTGTCTTTTTTTCCGGCTCCTCATGCATCCAGTGCAGAGAGGAACCTTCATACTTTAGATTGCAAAAGAGCTCTTGCCTTTTACCTCAACAGGACCCAGCCACATCGAAAGTCTTCCCAGCTTTTCGTGGCTTTTGATCCTTCTCATTTGGGACGTCCAGTCTCCAAACGTACATTTTCCAATTGGATTGCTCAGTGTATTTCCTTTGCTTACCAGAGTAAAAACGTTTCTCTGGAAGGCCATGTCACAGCTCACAATGTGAGAGCCATGGCCACTTCTATGGCTCATCTTCACTCTGTCTCCATAGATCAGATCTGTCGAGCCGCCACATGGGCCTCGGTTCATACCTTCACAGCCCATTACTGCTTGGACAAGGACTCCCGCCGGGATGCCTTGTTTGGTCAGGCTGTCCTCAAACACCTGTTCCATACTTGAACAACTCCTGCCCACCTTCCCAGGATGGATGCCTGAGATCCATACGAAGATGGCGAACCATGGAACGGGATCTCCCAGGCATCTCAGCTAGGGAGTCCCCATATGTGAGGACTTATTCCTGCTTGTTCCTGGAGATAGCACAGTTACTTACCTGTAACAGGTGATCTCTGGGAACAGCAGGAATTAGTCCTCACAACCCACCCACCTCCCCTAGGAGTTGTATCTTCTATCTATCTTCCTTTCCTCTCTCTATTGTCTCAGCTATAAACTCGAACTGAGGAGAGCTGGTCAGGAAGGCGGGAAGGCAGCGCGCATGTGCTGTGGGAGACCCCAAAGGCTTCCTTCCTGGGAAGCTGGGGAGCTTTCCCACGCAGGCTCCGTCGGTTCCGACGTACCCATATGTGAGGACTAATTCCTGCTGTTCCCAGAGATCACCTGTTACAGGTAAGTAACTGTGCTTTCTTCCCTCATACCATTACAGAAGGTGGAGTTCATAGGAACCATTTTTCACACCGCCACGACAATTACTCTGATTACCTCAGATACAACAGTTGTTGTGTTTGTCTTGACTAGACTAAGTTCTGAGCAGAAACTGTTTCTTATATGTCTCTGTATAGCACTGCATATGCCTTGTAGCGCTATACAAATGATTAGAAGTAGTAGTAACCTAAAGCACGTGAAAAGTGAGGGAAAGTCTTTTATTTTCAGTTAGAAGTGTATTACACCTTCTTGGTCACATGATGGTGTCCTCCCTTATTCCATCTTCCAGATGAGACTTGCAATGGCAGTTGAGGATCTAGTGATTTGTATGGCAATTAACCATTCTCGCACCATATACAGACAATTCTGACCATACGTTTAGCGTTAGTATAGTGGACAACTTCAAACAACCTCACCTGGCCAAAGTTTCTGCACCCACCTCGCCCAACACACATACTGATGACTGATACCGCCACTCCGGGATGGGGAGCCCATGCCAGCAAACCCTCCATTAGGTTTGTTGGTCACAAAAAGGAATCATAACATCAGTCTGCTTGAGTTGAGCAGATCAAAGGTGCCAAGCCCAGCATCATGTAACATGCATATGGTCCTCTCTGCCTTTGCAACATGACTATGCTGTATTTTTAATGGGCATTACTAAACATGCCTGAAGCACCAAGAGGTTGAGTTAGTACAGGATTGAAATTTTTGGGCAGTAATGTTTTGTTTTATTATGTGTCCAGGAAATCTGTGCATACATTTCTGTTTGTGTCTTTGGAGATAGAAGGCAATAAATGTAAAATGTGAAACCTCCTCATGTAAGAAGAAAGTTGCAAGGTACTTTTTTTCTTTTCTTTTTTTTTTTTGCCAAATAGAGCAAGCCCTAGAAAGCAAACGGTTGAGTGCTCTCTATTCAAATAAACATAGGTCTCACATACTTCTGTTCCCTAAAACAATGAAAGCTTTGCCACTTCCTGTTGTAACCAGGTGCTTTGATTTTTGATAGTCCTATTTCTGTTTTGTACAGTACGGGAGTAGGGTGTAGGGGGCTGATGGAAACATGCAAATCGGACAAAGATGTAGCAATTAGCTGTGTCAGTCTGCGGGAGAAGACTGAGGGTTGCTTTGGCTTTTACTGTCCTGTTGCTCTTGCAAGTTCTGTTTTTGCATCACCCAAGAGAGTGTAACTGCCTTTTGTTTTTATCCAGGAGATATTCTGGAGATTGGAGCCCAGTGGAGCATCCTGAAGAAAGATATTCCATCATTTGAAAGATACATGGCCCAGCTAAAGTGCTATTATTTTGACTATAAGTAAGTGTTGGTACACATTGTTTTTACCTAGTAACAAATTTAAAACAGTGGGAGGCACTGTGAAGCGTGTTTGCAACCTAATTTAGTGTGTTTCATTTAAAAAAAAAAGAGGGGGGGGCATGCTAGATGGTAATGAGAAACAGAATCACAGTAACAGATGGATGCAGTCCATTTCAAAAGGCCTCAACTTTTGTTCATTCACAAGTAGTTTGGGCTACTTTTGTCTTCTCTATTTCTGTTTTTGTCCAGGGAAGAGTTGCCAGAGTCTGCCTATAAACATCAACTACTGGGGCTGAACCTCCTCTTCCTGCTCTCCCAAAACCGTGTGGCAGAGTTCCACACAGAACTGGAAAGGCTTCCAGCTAGAGACATTCAAACCAATGTCTATATCAAGCACCCGGTGTCTCTGGAACAGGTAAGGATAGCATGATCCTTCAGTACAGTCTACATTTATTTATTTAAAAACATAGTCTGCACGACATCCTAGGCAGATAACATAAAACATACATAGTATGTGCATATAATACTACCTTTTTTTTTAGACCGCCTCAAACCAAGCTATCACATCCTTTTCTATCTTGTTTTCAGTACTTGATGGAGGGCAGCTACAATAAGGTCTTCCTAGCCAAGGGAAACATCCCGGCAGAGAGCTACACTTTCTTTATCGACATCCTGTTGGACACCATTAGGTGAGTTGAGTGCTCATTCCTCATTTGCATGTTTGATGGAAATGAGGGGCTTTGCACCCCTCTGTGATACATGTGGATCAAAATATTTGTCTTTTTTACCCATTTTTTTTTTGTATGTTTGATTATATACAGAGCAATTTAACCACGACTGCATTGTAGTGGTCCATTTGTAGTACACGCAAATAGCACTCAATACCTCTTCTGCCTGTCTTAGTACAGCATGTATTAGAAATAATTTATCTATATAGAAATTCTAAAGTATTATCCTGCTGCCTGGTATGTTGAGGGGCTAAAGAAGTTTCAGTATACATAACCACGTTTAGTTGTTAATTCCTGCCCTTAAAAGAGTGCCTGCTTTTCTGTGCCTTAGGGATGAAATAGCTGGCTGCATCGAGAGAGCCTATGAGAAGATCCTGTTTAATGAAGCTACTAGAATATTGTTCTTCAGCACCCCCAAGAAAATGACAGACTATGCCAAGAAGGTGAGTGATGGCAGGAGAGTCTGCTTATGGAGGAAAAACAGATAGGAATATGAGATTTCAAACAGAGGACCTCTAACTTTTTATTTTAATACGAGTAGTGGCCCCAGCATTTGTCCTCTTCTTCCCAATGAATGCCTCTCTAGCCTTCCCACTCCTTCCATGGCTTACCACCATCTGTGGATTTTGGTTCCCACTGTACACTTCCCTAGTGCTTCAGCTTCCCTGGCACCTATGGCTTTTCAGTGGCAGCTGTAGCTGCTACCTCAGGCACATGTCTGTCCCTTGGCAGAGGACTGTGCATGTCCACTAGAACATGCATACACATTCAACTCTGATAGATATTATTTCCAGCCCCTTAGTGCATTTATTTTATTTATTATATATAAATATAACATTCACTGACTTTTCTCTACAAAAACGGAACAGATTGGCAGAGCGGAGAACATTATTATGTGCAGGGAAAAATGATAGGCTGGGACTCTGCTGCATTATCTTGAATTAGTGGAGGGTTTTTTGCTGGTCTTGAGGTCATTTCAAAAGCCAGGCAAAATCATATTGGGCAGAAATATCTCCTCTTGCACAAGAAAGTGGATATGGAAGTATTGGACTTTGACAGGCTGGCTTTGGTGAATGTATTTTGCTATCCTGAATGTTACATTTTTTTTTTTCTTTTCTAGCGTGGTTGGGTTTTAGGTCCAAACAATTACTACAGTTTTACCAGCAAGCAACAGAAACTGGAAGAAGCCACAATACCTTCTACAGAGTTGGCCAAACAAGTTATTGAATATGCCAGACAGCTGGAAATGATAGTCTAGTGCTAGTTGACTGGGAAAGGTGTCTTTTGGGTGGGAGGGGGGCTTTTTTTCCCCCCTTTTAGTAGTAATTTTTATTTTATGTTCTAGTTAGGAAATTTTATATTTATAAAATGACAGGCTGTGGGGATTTTTTGTTTGTTTTTAACAGCTGGGGAGGATGCCCTTGTGGACTTGATGGGGCACAGGCCAGTGTGTGACATGTTGTCTTTCTGCTAATAAGTGAACTACCTGATAACAGCCTATAGAGACCCCAAGTAGTAGAAGGAAGGATGAAACTAAGAAGCCTCTGAAAACCCTAAGGGGGATGCTGAAATCTTTGTAGTGGCTTTAACTAGGCCATGAGGACCTGGATAACAGTAGCTTTGAACTGCCTATACCCTAAACCCCCTCCTATAGCAAGTTTTGTCCCTAGAAACACTGCACATTTTAAATGGTGGGAAGGTTTAAACAGCTGCACAGCTCAGCATGAAGATGGATTGCTCTCAAATTCAAGCTCGGTATCAAGGGATTCAACACCAGAGCTGGAACTGGGTGTGGGTGATATTTTTCTTTTTATGCACAACCATTTTTCTTTGATCACCGAAAGATAAATTGGTTATAGTTTGTGGCCACAGACCATTCTGTCTGAGACCTCAAGTTTTCACTTCCTCAGTATTATAATAAAAATGTTGAAACTAGAAAGTGCACAAGTAGGATCCATTCAGCCTGTCCTTTCTTTACCTTCCTGAGTTTGCTCGACCCTTGAAGGTAGGACTGCTTCCGTATCCCTAGCTTTTGTCTTCTTTTTCAATCAGTGGGGAAGTTTAAGGGTTCTCCGGGTCCTGGTCTTGCTTGCAGAAAGTTCTTCGGTTGAGAAGCTAAATATATTCTGGTATCTGTTCTGTTTTCTGTGCAATAAACACGTGCCCACAGCATTACAAAAGGCTTCAGCGTATGTATTTGTCAAGCATAATATTACACATATTACACTGCTAGAGACCACCTGGAGCTGTCCAGGAGAGTTTCATCTGCTCTGTTTTGCCAGCATGGGCTCTTCCTAAAAGCTCCAGTGGAGTATTATGGATGTGATGCTGGAACAGCTTCTACTAAAAAGTGGGACTCTGTAAATAGGAGGTTAAACTGGTCAAATGAGAGCAGGATATGTATTAATAGTATGTTCCTTGGTGTGTCTCAGTAGTGAATAGGTGCTCCTGTTAAACCGAATCTCCTCTCAACTACAGCAAGCCCAGCCCTGCCATATCAGACTTATTTCAGCAGAAATACAAGGTTTTTACAATATACAGCTTCTGGGGAAAAACTTCTAAATGTGAAGCCACTTCACAAAACTATGCTTTATTCAGAAAAAAAAGTAAAGTCAAAATTTCAGCATTTTGTGCTTAATTTGCAAAAAAAGTGTACTTTGCGCCAAGTGGCTTCACATAAGTGCTCTCTTATAGTAGTGAAATTTGTGTAAGGTGAAATTTGTTGTGCAGTGTCCATATTCATGAGCTGCTTTGCATGAACTTTGTAGCACAGCAGTTCATTTAATGTGGAATTTTTCAAAAACTGACATACAAAGAGACTTACTTAGCACATCCTTTTTTTTTTGGAGGGGGAAGCTGATATTTTCTCATGGTGGGGCTAGTGGCCCCTTTTTAAAAATTGAATACTGCTTTAACCAATGTTTTTAAGGCTCTCTTCAGAGGAGCTTAGTGGTCCTCCTCTGTGGCAGTATCCTCCTTGACAACACACTTTACCCCCTGACTCATTCAGCATCAGTTTGGAGCTAAATGTAAAAAAAAAAAAAAAAAAAAAAAAAAAAGCTCTGGTTATCCCCCTCCAGCCCCAACTCTTCCCAAACTGTGGACCTTCTGTAGGAAACGTATTTTAATGCTTCTGCCCTCGTTTTTGTATTAGAGCAGGCATGAGTGGGAATCGGAGAGGATACCAGAACCCCTTTTTTTAAGGGCTTAGAGCTAGGCACACACGAATAAGGCTTGGCAGAGGACCGCTTTTTTTTTTTTTTTTACACTTTGTCTGGATCAGGATCTACAGAAAGGTGGTTCAAGGGGGCAAGACCTCCCCCCCCCCCCCCCAAGACATTTTTGTGGGTCAGTGGAATCTTTAGGGCCTTGGGGATACAAGGACAGGTCTCAGGCATGAAGCCAGTTGTCTCTTTAAATTCTAATTGCTGCTGCACAAGAGTGGATGAATGTGAGAGGCAGTTAACGACCAATATAGCTGATCGGAGCCAGGTATTATAAGGTAAATATCTTTTACATGTTGCTTTATTCTTCCAGTATTTCTAATACTGTAATGGCATATACAGGTCAGCTCCTTTTACCTTGCTATCCTTGTGATGCAGTTCTTGGGCTAGCTTTTTCCAAACTGAAATATGAATGTTTACTAATGAGGTTTTGTGAACCAAAGCAAAGATACAGCTGTCTTTGCATGGATAAAGTGTTACTCACCTGTAACAGCTGTCCTCTGGGAACAGCTAGAATCAGTCTTCACATATGAGTATCTTGTGTCCTGAAGGAGCCCGCACGGGAACGCTCCCCAGCTTTCCAATTGGAAAGCTTTTGGGAGCACTCCACTGCACCTGCACATCTGCCTTCTCAAGTCCTCTCCTCAGTTGAGTTGCAGCTGACAGAGGAAAAAAGAGAAAACCCTACAACTTCTAGGGGAGGAGTATGGGTTGTGAAGACTGATTTCTGCTGTTCCCAGAGATCACCTGTTACAGGTGAGTAACAACACTTTCTCCAGGAACAAGCAGGAATGCCGTCACATATGGGACTTGCTAGCTCCCAGGTACCGGACTGGAGTTGGTTGCAAGGATAGAGACGAGAAGGTGTGGATACAAGTAGCCCCATTGGATTTGATTGCAGTTGGAAGACCATCGACGGGAGTCTGGTGCCAGAAAAGTCCAGGACAGAGGGTTGGAGTTGCAGTTAAGTCCCACAAAGGTGCTGGAGGACAGCCTGACTTAAAGACAGCATCCCGATGCGAGTCCCTGTCTAGGCAGTAGTGTGCAACAAATGTTTGAATGGAGGATCAGGTAGCTGTTTGATATATTTCATCAATGGAGATGGATTGAAGGTTGCCAACTGAGGTTGTCATGGATCTCATGGAGAGAGTCCTGCTTGAGCATAAGCAAAAGAGATGCAGTCCACAATCCAGTTGGATAGGGTGTGCTTTGACATGAAGTCCAAGGTGTCCTGGATCAAAGGAAATGAATAATTAAGAGGATTTCCTGTGATTCTTGGCTCAATCCAAGTAGAAAGCCAGAGCATGCTTGCAGTCCAAAGTATGGAGCGTTGCTTAAGCCCTAGAGGCATGCAGTCTGGGGAAGAAGACCGGTAGCATGACCAATTGGTTGAGATGGAAGGCTGAGACCACCTTCAGAAGGAAGTGTGGATGTGTATGGAGAACCACCTTGTCATGATAGAAACAGGGTATATGGATGATCAGACACCAGAGCCTGCAGTTTGCTGATATGGCGAGCTGAGGTCAGGGTGATGAGGAAGATTATCTTCCAAAAGAGGAATTTTTAAAGAGGCGGTTGTTAAAGACTCAAAAGGAGGCTTTAAAAGTTGTGTATGACCACATTGAGATCCCAGGCCCCTGGTGGTGGTTTGTTTGGTGGCTTGAATCATTGCACCAAAGGGTGTGAAGAAATAGAATGCCTGTCTACCAGCCTGTGATAGGTTGAGATGTCACCGAGATGAACTCTGAGTTAGTCTTAGTCTTAGGACCTGCCAAGGACAAATGGAGGAGATATTGTAAAAGAAATTCCACCAGACAGGCAAAGGGGCCAGTATGTTTTGGGGTACACCAGAGGGTGAACCTTTGCCATTTGAACATCTAGTTAGACGGCTTGCATGATGCAAGTAGGCTGTCCTTGACCTGTTGAGGAAAGTCGAGATCAGCAAAGATTATGCTTTCAGCAGCCACGCCATGAGAAGGAGGGCTTGTGAATTGGGATGGAGGAGCATCCAATGAACCTGTGAGGAGGTTGGGCGCATGACCTAGACTGAGAGGTGGAGTCTGTGCTAGGTGAAGTAGCAGAAGAAACCATGGCTGACAGGGCCAGTAAGGGTCTTTTAGAATCATAGAGCCCTGATTGGCCTGCAGCTTGAACAAGATCTTGAAAATTAAGGGGGTGGGCGGGAATACATAAAGAAGCCCCTTTCCCCAATGGAGAAGGAAGGCATGCCCAGCTGTGCCAGGAGGGAAAGGGAAGCCTTGAGCAAAACAGCAGAAGTTGTGAATTCTCCTGAGTGATGAACAGATCTATCTTGGAGGTCTCCCACATGTGGAAGAACCCAAGATGCTATTTCCCGATTCAAAGTCCACTCGTGTGGACGCAGGGTTCAGCTAAGTTTGTCCGCAAGGAGATGCACCGCCTTGAGATGTGTATGCTGTGTGCTCCTCTTGATAGCCAGGATGCGCTGGTCGAGGAAGGAGGCCGATGCCTGGGTGGATTCACCTATGGGGCTTTGAGCCACCGTCCCAGAGCAAGGAACCAGTAGCTCTCCAGAGGTCAAGGCTTTGGGAGCGTCCTGGCACCCCTATGGTGTTTTGGAGGGCTGGTCTCCCGCTGGGGCTGTTTTGGCAAGCCGGTCTGCATCGGATGCACCTTTTTGGTGAATCTCTGACGATGAAGCAACTTACCTTGAGGATCGATATCAGTTTTTGACTTACGTTTGGACTTTGAGGAGACCTGAGAACCAAGAGAGGAGGCAGACTTCCTCAATGATGCGGAAGTAACTGAAATTGAGTATGGAGCAAACACTCTATTTCAGTCCCCAGACTGCCCCAGACTGTCTAGCCCTATTATTTAGGCCTCATTTTGTCATTTGTTGACACAAAGGACAATCAGTCGGTAAATGATCTGGGCCCAAACATTTTAAACACCAGTCTTGTTTATCGGTGACTGATATTGTACCAGAACACTTGGCACTTTATTTAAAGCCGCTGATGTGTTTTTCCATCATGGCAGAAAAAGTGTAGGCCATGGCCTAATTTGGCGGTAGAACCACCAAAATTTGGAAAAAATGAAAAATAAGAGAAATATTTGAAAAGAGAAAAAATGTCGGCCAGTATCTGGGGGGAGGTACCAGCGTCCATGGAAAGGCAAAGCACAGATTTGATTTTTGCCGGTGACAGGAAGAAACCCTCCTGCTAGCTCCATGGAAAATGAAGAACTGAGAGGACAGGACTTGGGAAGGCAGATGTGTAGGCGCAGTGGAGTTCTTCCAAAAGCTTTCCAGTTGGACACTGGGGACTGTTCCCACACAGGCTCTGTCTATGCCAACGATACCCATATGTGAAGACTGCATTCCTGCTTGTTACTAGAGATAAGGTCAGTACTTTAACCCTTCTACCTTTGACAGGTTATAGTTAGGGTGGTTGTAGTGGACCTGTAGGCATACTGGGGTTGCTATATTGCAACTAGAATTATGCCAGTGGCTGTAGGCTTTCTTTCTGTCTGATATAGATCCTGCTGAGAATGCTGCTTGTAGGAGTAGAAGGGTTCATAGACCTTACCCTGCTGCTGTTTTCTTAGCATAGCAATACATTGGGGTGTTAAGTGATACATTATGAAAGTCTATGCTGCTATCAGTTCTAAAACTGATAAAAGGCTTTCTATAAAAAAGGCGTGTGGTCTTTGTAACACCATAATCCCAGAGATATAAATGTTTCTCCCCTTTGTTGCTGACTGGCTACCTCATTGTGTCTTCCAAAATTCCCCCTCAGCATTTAGTTTCATAATAAAATTTTGACATTTCTGAAGTATCCGTTTTTTTCCCTTTTTGCGTTTTCTTTCCCAATTCAGTAACTGTTAGTTTTTCACCGCTGCAGTTTTAAATGCTGGGCAATAGAGAGGGTGATGTCTCATGGGTTGACCTGTGCATCTGTTCTCTGAGAGCTGTGGTGGGAAGAGCAGAACCTAACTGTCATTCTCCAAAAGAACAGAGCTTGTTTCCTTTATGGGGGAAGGGTGGCATCAAAAGTGGTTTCTTTATGCTTGCTTAAAAAAAAAAAGAGAGATCTATGAGTTACTACATTCCCTTTTTTTTCTCAGATATAACTTTAACAGAAACCTGTTTTTTGGTGGGTGCTGATATAAGTATGTCAAGGGTGTCAACCCTTTCTCCAGGAACAAGCAGGAAGGCAGCACTCCATATATGGATGATATTGGTGCCAACAGAGCCCTGGGCGGAAGCATCTCCCCAGCTTGCAAAGAAAGCCTTTAGGAGATGCACAATGCATGCGTGGTCCCCTTCCCACCCAAGGGTGCCATCTTGTTAAGTCTCCTTTCTTCCACAGAGCCCACTGGATGTGTGTCGGATTTCCCCGGGAAAAAGCAGTTAATTTTCATCCTATAGTATTTTGCTTTTCTCCGGCTGCGACCGGTTCCTTTCCCGCTTCAGAATTTGCTTACCTCGGCATTGTGTATCAGACTATCCTTTTTCCCCTAGTTAAGTTCTTCTTTTTTTTTTTTTTTTCCCCGATGCGGCTTTGCACCTTTTTTCCACTGGCTGGCAATTCCTTGGGTCGCCGGGGCACTTTTTCCTCTGATGGATAGCAGCTTTAAGAAGTGTAATTGGTGCTCTAAAAATATGTATCTCACTGACACACATGATTGCTGCCTCCATTGTCTGTCTTGGTCCAGATCATGACCTGGAGGTTTGTGGCCTCTGCCAGCAGAAGTCCACTAAAGCAAGCACACTGTCAACAGAAGCATGACCAAATTTTCTACAGGTCAGACTCTGCCCCTGAGTCCCTGGTGATCCCACAATCCAGAGCCCTATCCGACACCCCAGAGTCGCATAGTGACCCTGCGGCAACTGACCAGGCATGCGGGTTCTCCGACCGGGGTTCCCCAGACCAGTAACGCAAGAGGAAGGAAGAGTCCTGGAGGATCTCTTTGCAGGACTCTGAAAAAGTGGACAAGCCCCATGCCAGATTCCTCAGCCTGATGTGTTGGAGTGGGAGCAGCCGTCTAAGGACCCCAGGAAGGAATCGTCGGTCCCTGGCAATCAGCCTCGGACCTCCAAGGCCATTCTTGTCAAGGACTCCCCCTCCTTGCTGGCACCAGAACCGGCTATCCCGGCGTCCACGCTGAAGGCTGTGGTACCATCTGGACTGCAGTCCAGGATGGAGTCCCTGGAGCACAGCCTAACTGCCTTATTGGAGACACAGCGGGCACAGTTGTATGGCTTAGCCGGTTCATCCTCCCAGACCACAGGGACCTTGACTTCGAGGACTTCCCCAGTTGTTAAGCCGATCCTCGTGAGCTTACAGCCTTGAGTTGATCCTCAACAGCGGTCTCTATCACAGTCCTGTTCCTCAGGCTGTCGATCATCTTAGACCAATGCTCGTGGCTCCGGCCACGCAGCCTCAAAGGCCAATGGACCACCGGCCCTGGGCCCATTTCTGGCCATAGAATCCTCCACTGAGTTCTCTGACTGGAAGTCCGAGGATGCGACATCCCCAGACACTCGCAAGCACTGTGACATGCTGTCGGACCCATCTCTACCTGAAGCCAGGCACCAGTCACTGCCAGAGGACAGAGCATTCCTCGAAATTGTGCAGGACATGTTGAAGGCATTGGCATTCCCCACTGACTCTGAGGAGGACCCTCGCATTGAGGAGCTCGAGATCCTCCCAGCATAAGTCCCCGCCAAAGGAGTCGTTCACGTTGTTCATCCTGGCCATTCTGGAAAGGCTGCTACTCCGAATGTGGGAGTCATCGGCCTTGGTGCCAATAGCTAGCTATTGATTCGACTCTGTGTACAGAGTCCTCCAGTGCCCAGGCTCCAGGAAAGCTCAGCTTCTGCACAACTCCGTGGTGGTGGAGTTTGCTATGTGTTTTTGCTTAAAAGCCAGAAGACACATTCATTGGTGCCCCTGAGCAGAGAGGCCAGGACCCTCGACGCCCTTGGCAGAAAGTGCTACCAGGGCTCGATGGTGACTTGTCAGATCCAGGCATACCAACTAATATCTGGGGAAGGAGCTTGCTGGGTTCTCCACCAGTCTCTCCAAGGAACCCCTCCAAAGGTTCCGAAACCTGGTCAAAGGCATCGGTGACTGCTCTAAGTTTTGTCTCAAGCAGCCTACGATGGCTTAGAGTCCACAGCCCAGGTGGCCATAGCGGGCATCTGCATCCAATGCCAGGTCTGGCTCCAGTCCTCGGACCTGGAGCAATGGTCCAAGACAAACTTATCGATGTCCCATGCCAAGGAGAGATCCTCCTTGGTAAGCCCATGTCAGACAAGGCTGCGGAGCTAGAGCAAGTTCCTGACAAGAACTGGACTTTCTAAGAAAACCACCACTCAGCCTCAGGTAGGGTGGCTTTTTCCCCAGAGGCCTTCTGTTTAGGCAATCAGCAGTACCAGCCTTCCCAGGCTCCACAGCAGGGGGGCAGCATGCCAAGAGGCATGCAGAGGATTCCCAAGGTCCCAATGCTAATTCTGGCCCCGTCTGGGGGTTGGACATAGCGCCTCTACCCTCAGGAGGTCAGTTGCCTGGTCCACTTCACCCACTGGTGGCCAAACATTACTACTGATGCCTGGGCCCTCCAGATGGTCAGGGAGGGTTACCTCCTCCACCTGGACCAGGCGTCCCCCTCTTTCTTTCCAGGAGAGCCCTCCAAGACTCCACTTTACCAGACCCTGCTCCAGTAGGAGCTCACAGGTCTACTTTAGGACAGGGCTGTGGAACCGGTGCCCCACTGCCAAAAGGGAAAGGGATTCTACTTCAGTACTTCCTCGTGCTGCAAAGAACTGGAGGCCTTGGGCCCATCCTAGACCTGCGGAACCTGAACAAGTTCCTGGTGCGGGAGAAGTTCAGGATGCTCTCCCTTGGAAGATTGCTGCCCCACCTTCAGCAGGGAGACTGGCTATGCTCCTTGGATCTAAAGGATACTTACACCTACATCCTCATCCATCCCAGTCAAGACAGTACCTGAGATTTGTGGTTAAGAATGAGCACTACCAGTACAGGGTGCAACCCTTCGAGCTGGCCTCCACACCCAGGGTCTTCACCAAATGCCTGGTGATGACTGCCTATCTCTGCCTCCAAGGGGCCTTCGTCTTCCCCTATCTGGACGACTGGCTCATAAAAGGAGAAACAGCCACTGCCACAGGCTACACCATCAGTGTCCTGTAACACCTGGGCTTTCTAATAAGCCGCCCCAAGTTTCATCTCACTCATACGCAAAGCTTGGAGTTCATAGGGGCACAGTTGGACACCTACCAGGCCAAGGCCTTCCTCCCCCTAGATAGGGCGAGTTGCCTCAAGGCTCTGGCCGCAGAGGTACAGCACCGTTGCTTAGTGCCGGCTCGCTGCATGTTCCGCTTGCTCGGCCACATGCCATCCACGTTGCATGTTACACCAGATGCCTGGCTCCACATGAGGGTGACCCAGTGGTGCCTCTGATCCCAGTGGACAGAGTGCGCGTGACACCCCCCCTCCCCCCCCCCCCACTGGCAGAGTCGCTCAACTGATGGCAAGTGACACAGCACCTACAGGCAGGCATGCCCTTCCAGACCCCCATCCCCCAGCGGGTCCTCACCACGCACTCCTCTCAGCTGGGTTGGGGAGCTCACTGCGGAGACCTCCGCATGCAGGGCACCTGATACAGGGCAGAAAGCCAACAGCAGATCAACCTCTTGGAGCTCAGAGCCATATTTCTGGCCCTCCAAGCCCTCCACCATTGCCTACAGCATCAGCTGATACTGGTCCAGACGGACAACCAAGCTGCCATTTTCTACCTGAACAAGCAGAGGGATACAGGGTCATACACCCTCTCCAGGAGGTAGTAGCCCTCTGCTCGTATGCGATCAGCCAGGGAATGCTCCTGAAAGCGGTTTACCTGCTGGGTCAGGACAATACCCTTGAGGATAGGTTGAGCAGGGTCCTCCAGCTGCACAAATGGCGGCTAGACCCCCAGAGTAGCCCAATGACTGTTTCAGCTCTGGGGGACCCCTTGGATGGACCTTTATTCCAGTCTGGCCAGTGCTCGGTTGACACTCCTGTTCCCACCAGAAGGCGTATAGGTCTTCCTCATCCCCTGATCGGAGAGCCTCCTATACGCCTTCCCGCCCACGCCATTGATCACCAAGACCCTTTTCAAGGTTGTCTGGGACAAAACATTGCTAATTCTGGTAGCCCCCAGTGGTCCAGGTAGCTGTTCCTGCTGCTGCTCCGCTTAGCAATGGAGCCCCCAGTCCCTCTTGGGAGCTCTCTGAGGCTACTGACTCAAGAGGATGGTTCTCTCCTCCACCCCAATCTGGGGTTTCTGCTGCTAACAGCTTGGCTGCTGAAATGGTAGACTTGGCCCCCTTCAACCTTTTGGGGGAAGTAGTGGAGGTCCTCCTGGCCTCCTGCAAGGCCTTCACGAGGTGTGTCTATGCTTTCAAGTGGTGTTCAGAGACAGGCCAAACCGTTCTCCTGCTTGGTGCAGACTGTGCTGGTGTACCTGCTTCATCTTTCATAGGCTGGACTCAAGTCCAACTCAGACAGGGTGCACCTGAGTGCTCTCTCGGCGCACCACTACCCTCCCGAGGGCAAGCCTCAGTCGGTTGAATAGAGAGCTCCCTCTGCTGCCAGAGGAAATCTATCTGCAAAACAAAGAGCCTTATGCTGAGTTTTCTGGGCAGCCTCTCCTGATAAAAAGTCTTCTGTGTGCACAGCTTTTATTTTCCTGCTCTGCCTGGCAGCAGTGCCCGTGACAGTTACTATGGCTGTCATTGTGCCATATTCTTTTCCTGCCTTGACCAATGACAGTCGCTCAAGATACTGTACTTATGCAATTCTAAACTGCTTTGATTATTTTTAGAAAGGCGGTATATCAAAAAAACAAATGAACCATAATTATCGAACCAGACGTTGGTTCATAAACTGCAGCAATAAGACCTGGTCTCAAGGACACTAGTTATCTTGTAGCACTAAACGAAGGATTAGTAGTAGTAGTCCCTCTGACTGCTGTTTTATTGTAAATCTAAACCAGTGGTTCCCAAACTTGGGGTCACTGTTCAGTGGATGGGGTCACAGAAACATGGCCATTCTCTGGGAACAAGCAGGAAGCCAGCCCTCAAATATGGGTGACACTGGCACTGACTGAGCTTGCACGGATTCACTCCCCAACTTTCATAGAAAGCCTTTGGGAGTTAGACCGCGCATGCGAGGTCACCTTCCCATCCAAGGGTGCCATCTTATCTCAGTCTTCTTTTTTCCACAGAACCCTGCAGACGTCCTGTCAGTTGTCCCTGGTGAGAGTCTAATTTCTCCAACCTTCTAATTAGCGCTTTTGCCGGTCTGTTCCCAATCACCTCCGAGTCTGCCCTCACCTTGGTGTTGCATTTTTCTCGTGCCCTTTGCTTTTTCTTTTTGGGGGGTGTGGAATTTCTCTCGCACCCTCCCAAACAGAGATGTGTGAGTTTGATCTCATGGGTGCCGTCTTCCCTGCTATGTATTTGGACAGTGGGTTTAAGCAATGTGGCAAATGCCCCCGCACCATGTCCAACACGGACAGTCACAGTTGCTGCATCAAGTGCCTCAGTGCAGACCACGATGACTCTTCTTGCCCGTTCTGCTTGCAGATGTCAGCAAAGAGCCAGAAGAATAATGTACAGCAGCAGAAGGAGCTGTTTGGCTCAAAGGCCTCTGCTGCGGGGCTGGCATAAAGTATGGAATTGCTGTTCTCGGGGACTACGTCGGATTCGGCATCGTGCAGGTGTGCTCCCCCCTGAGATTGCAGAGCCTTGGACTGGGGGTTGTCTTCCAAGGATCTCCCCTGTGGGCTCAAGACATTGTCCAAGTCTAAGTCTGATCCCAGAGCTGGAGGTAAGTCGTCAGGTACCCAGCTTCAGAGCCCTCGCCCTGGCGCCAGGGTTAATGGCCAGGAATGGCCCTTGAAGCTGCCCCGATGGGAGGAGACTCTCAACGCATTGAGGGATTGGGCACAGTCTCCTGGTGCGATCACAATCTGTAACTCCCCATTGAAGGATCCAGTTCTGGGCTCGATGCCCTCGAGACCTGAACTGGTTGCTGCAGAATAAGAACATAAAAACATAAGATATGCCATACTGGGTCAGACCAAGGTCCATCAAGCCCAGTATTCTGTTTCCAACAGTGGCCAATCTAGGTCACATGTACCTAGCAGTTTCCCCAAGAGACACAAGTTCCACAATGCTTGTACTGGGTCAAGCATTGATATCTTCGGTCACTTCTTAATAATGGTTTATGGACCTTTCCTCCAGGAACTTGTCCAAACCTTTTTTAAACCCAGTTACACTAACAGCCTTTACTACATCCTCCGGTAACAAATTCCAGAGTTTGATTACACGTTGAGTGAAAAAATATTTTCTTTTATTAGTCTCAAATAGTTTACCCTGTAGCTTCATTGCATGTCCCCTAGTCTTTCTATATTCTGATAACGTAAACAATCGATTTACGTTTACCCGTTCCACTCCGTTCATTAATTTATAGACTTCTATCATATCTCCCCTCAGCCGTCTCTTTTCCAGGTTAAAGAGCCCTAACCTTTTTAGCCTTTCTTCATAGGAGTATCCTTCCATCCCCTTTACCATTTTGGTGGCTCTTCTCTGAATCTTTTCTAAAATCGCTATATCCTTTTTAAGATACGGTGACCAGAATTGCACACAATATTCAAGGTGCGGTCTCACCATGGAACGATATAGAGGCATTATAATATCTTTTGTTTTATTTTCCATTCCTTTCCTTATCATACCTAGCATTCTATTTGCTCTCTTGGCCGCCGCTGCACACTGGGCCGAGGGTTTTAACATGGTATCCACAATGACGCCTAAATCTTTTTCCTGGGTGGTGGTTCCTAATGTGGAACCTTGCATCGTGTAACCATAGTTTGGGTTGTTCTTCCCTAGGTGCATAACCTTGCACTTGTCCATATTAAATTTCATCGGCCATTTTGATGCCCAGTCTTCCAATTTATCAAGATCCTCTTGCAATTTTTCACAATCCTTTTGGGTTTTAACAACTTTAAATAGTTTTGTGTCATCTGCAAATTTGATAATCTCACTCGTTGTTCTACTTTCCAGGTCATTTATGAATATGTCAAAAAGCAGCAGACCCAGCACAGATCCCTGGGGTACACCACTATTCACCTTTCTCCATTGGGAAAATTGGCCATTTAGCCCTACCCTCTGCTTTCTATCTTTTAACCAGTTCCTGATCCACAACAGTACACTGCCTCCTATCCCATGACTCTCTAGTTTTGCCAAAAGTCTCTGATGAGGGACCTTGTCAAAGGCTTTCTGAAAGTCCAGATACACAATATCAACCGACTCACCTTTGTCCACCTGTTTATTCACTCCTTCAAAAAAACATAACAGATTAGTAAGACAAGATCTTCCTTGTCTAAAGCCATGTTGGCTGTCTCCCATTAGGTGGTGACTATCTACATGCTGAGTAATTTTATTCTTTATGATGGTTTCTACCATTTTTCCTGGTACTGACGTCAGGCTCACCGGTCTGTAGTTTCCCGGATCACCCCTGGAACCCTTTTTAAAAATTGGTGTTACATTGGCGATCCTCCAATCTCCAGGTATTAGAGATGATTTTAATGATAGTTCACAGATTACTGATAGCAGGTCTACAATCTCATATTTCAGTTCTTTCAACACCCTTGGATGTATACCATCCGGCCCAGGTGATTTGCTACTCTTCAGTTTATCTAATAGTTGTAAGACATCTTCCCGATGTATCGATATTTCCTCCAATTCTTCCGCACCTTTAAATACCACTTCAGTCATGGGTAACATCCCTACATCTTCCTCAGTAAAGACCGAAGCAAAGAATTCATTCAGTCTCTCCGCTATCGCCTTGTCGCCTCTTAGTGCTCCTTTAACCCCTTTATCATCTAATGGACCAACTGACTCTCTCACAGGTTTTTTGCTACGAATGTACTTGAAAAGGTCTTTATTTCCCGTTTTTGCTTCCGCAGCAAGCTTCTTCTCAAATTCTCTCTTTGCCTGCCTTATCAATGCCTTGCATTTGACTTGCCAGTGCTTGTGCTGTTTCCAGGTTTCGTCGTTTGGCTCTTTTTTCCATTTCCTGAAAGATGCTTTTTTGGCAACAGCAGCCTCTCTGACCTCACCTTTAAACCATGCTGGCAGTTTTTTGGACTTCCTTCCACTTTTCTTAAAGCGTGGAATACAGCTGGTCTGGGCTTCCAAGATAGTATTTTTCAACAACACCCAAGCTTGATGTACGTCTTTAACCTTCACAACTGCTCCTTTTAGTTTTTTCTTAACTGTTTTCCTCATTTTATCATAGTCTCCCTTTTGAAAGTTAAAAGGTAGTACTGTGGATTTCCTTACTATCCCTCCTCCACTAATTAAATCAAAGGTGATCATGCTATGATCACTATTGCCAAGTGGCCTCAACACCCTTATCTCTTGCACTAGATCTGGTGTTCCACTAAGGACTAGGTCTAATATGGCTTCCCCTCTGGTCGGTTCATGAACCAGCTGCTCCAAGAAGCAGTCATTTATTTCATCTAGGAACTTTATCTCCCTAGCATGTCCTGACGTGACACTGACCCAGTCGATACCGGGGTAATTGAAATCACCCATTATTATTACTGCGCTGTAACTTTTGTTAGCTTCCTTGATTTCTTTGAGCATTTCATCATCCATTTGGTCATTCTGGCCAGGTGCTCGATAGTACACCCCCACTGCCATCGCCTTCCCCCTTTTATATGGAATTTCAATCCATATAGATTCTACAGCAGATTTTGTTTCCTGCAAAACGTTAATCTTTTCTGACTCAATGCCCTCTCTAACATAAAGCGCAACCCCTCCACCAATTTGATCAGCTCTATCATTACGATATAGTTTGTACCCAGGTATCACAGTGTCCCACTGGTTGTCCTCCTTCCACCATGTCTCTGATATTCCAATCATATCTAACCTTTCATTTAGTGCTATATATTCTAACTCTCCCATCTTATTCTTTAGACTTCTAGCATTTGCATACAAGCATCGAAGCCAGAATGGCAGCCCTGGAACACAGCCTGGCTGCTTTCCTTCAGGTGCAGTGGGACCTGACACCCAGAACCTCTGGATCATTGTTGCCGACATCATGAGGGCATCCATCCTGTGCTGGAGTGTTTGATTTTTTGGAGCCATGTCAGTTGGCCTCCACTTTGAGGTGTGACTTGCCCCTGAGCTCCTTTGAGCCAGTGCTCCCCTCCAGGATCTGTCTGATCAACTTGATGACCACCTAGGACTTGAGGTCCCTTGGGGAAACTGCTAGGTACATATGACCTAGATTGGCCACTGTTGGAAACAGAATACTGGGCTTGATGGACCTTGGTCTGACCCAGTATGGCATATCTTATGTTCTTATGAGGTCTCATCCAGCTCAGAGTTGAGTTGGGAGACGGACGACAAGTCGCCAGTGGACCCCACATTTCTCAACTTAATCTGCAGTATGTCAAATGCCCTGGCCTTTGTAGCGGAGTCAGAGGATGAGCCTTGTGCCAAGGACTTAGTGATACTCCAGTACAAGACTCCACCAAAGGATGCATTGATGGTGCCAATTCTCCAGGACCAAGCAGGAAGTCAGTCCTCACGTATGGGTGACGTAGACGGAGCCCCAATGCGGAGCATTTCCCCAGCTTTCAAAGAAAGCCTTTGGGAATGCAGGCACACATGCGCGGTCCCCTTCCCGCCCAATGGTGCCATCTTGCTCGGTCTTCTTTTTTCCGCGGAGCCCTACGGATGCCTGTCCTTGTCACCCGTGAAAAAAGTTGATTTTTCCTGTGTTGGATCGAGTTTTTCATCGGTTCGATGTCGGTTCCTTTCCTGCCTGGACTCGGTACACCGGTGCCGAGCCCGGATCTCTCTTTTTCGGTTTTTGTCCTTAGAGACTGCGTTCGCGCCTTTTTTCTTTTCCCTGGCAGCCCAATTTTTGATCTTGCAGGGGCCCTTTTTCCCCCGATGGCTGCCAGTGGCTTTAAGAAGTGTGATCGGTGCAAGAAACTGATGTCTCTCACTGACACACACGACTGCTGGTGCCTAGGTCCAGACCACGATTCTACGGTCTGCAGTCCCTGTGGCAAAATGTCTTCCAAGGCATTGCGGAGCCGTCAGCACCAGCGTAAGAGGATCTTCTCCGAGTCTGCCTCTGGACGGGTCCGGACTTCGCCAGAGGCCTCGACGTCTCGGGAGTCTGACCCCGAGCATCGTCGGGGCTCCTCTGAAAGGGAGTCCGCCTTGAGGGAGCACCAAAGGAAGAAGAAACCCGCGAGGGCGGCATCGGTGGACGCTCTTGGCTCCTCGAGGGCCAGGTCGAATAGCCCCGATCGCCGTCCCGGGTCTTCGGAGTCGGAGAGGCCTGCCAAGCATCCACGTGTAGAGTCGGCGGCCCCGAATCACGTGAGTACTGTATTTCTCATGGACTCTCCTCCCAAGGAGGCCTTTACTGTCCCGGTTCCTCCGATGCTGGAGCGGTTGCTCTTCCGCATGTGGGAGGCGCCGGCCTCGATGCCGGTTCTAAGCAAGCGGGTCGATTCCATCTATCGAGTCTGCAAGAGCCCCGGGTTTCAGAAGGCACAGCTACCGCACCATTCCATGGTGGTGGAATCGGCCATGCATCGCCTGAAGAGTCAGAAGATACACTCCTCGGTGCCTCCCGGCAGGGAAGCCCCAAACCTGGATGCCCTCGGTAGAAAGTGCTTCCAGGGCTCTATGCTTGCTTGCCACGTCCAAACCTACCAGCTGTACATGGACATGTACCTTCGAGACCTGGAAAAGGAGATTGCCGGGTTCTCTGCTGGTCTGTCCGAGGAACCTTTGCAGAGGTTCAAGGCCTTGTCTTCTGGTATTCGAGAGTGCTCGAAGTTTATTTCTTGAGCAGCCTATGATGGATTTGAGGCTTTGGCCCGAGTAGCAGGGGCCAGCATTGGTGCACGCCATCAGGCCTGGCTACAATCCTCGGACCTCGAGCCGTGGGTACAGGACAAGTTGGTCGATGTCCCTTGCCGAGGTGAAAACCTCTTTGGCAAGCCCATGGCCGAAAAGGCTGCACAGCTCAAGACCGAGACTCTTACCCGGATAAGACTGTCCAGGAAGACCTCTGCCCCTTCTCAGAAAAAGAAGGGCTCGGGGAAAAAGACCTTTTACCCGAGGAAGACCACTGCCTATAAAACCTACCCTCGCTACCAGGCCTCTGCAACTCCCCAACAGGGCCAGCAGGCCAAGGGGCAGGGTCATGGGCCCCATAGGCAGAAGGCCCCAAGCCTCCTATTCCAGCTCCTGCTCAGCAGGGAGGGGGTTTTTGACTATGCCAGCATAGCCTCTCCTCCTCTCCAGGGCACAGGAGGTCGGCTGACCCTGTACGCAGACAGGGGCCAGCCATCACAGGGGATGCTTGGGTGTTAAGTATCATCGAAAGGGGCTATCTGCTCCACTTCACCCAGATACCCCCCTCCTACTTTCCAGGGGAGCCTCCAAGACCCCCTCTGCACAGAGACTTACTCCTTCAGGAGTTGGAAGGTCTACTGAGGGACCAGGCGGTGGAACCGGTGCCTCACCACCTGGAAGGGCAAGGCTTCTATTCCAGGTACTTCCTGGTACCAAAAAGAACAGGAGGCCTCAGACCCATCCTCGACCTGCAAAATTTGAACAAGTTTCTGGAGAGGGAAAAGTTTGATGCTTACCCTTGGAATCTTACTGCCCTACCTCAAGCAGGGAGATTGGCTATGCTCCTTAGACCTGAAGGATGCTTATACTCACATCCTCATCCATTCAAGCCACAGAAAATTCCTCAGATTTGTGGTGGGAGGGAGGCACTTCCAGTACAGAGTGCTTCCTTTTGGCCTCACCTCCGCCCCCAGGGTTTTTACAAAATGCCCGGCGGTGGTTGCGGCCTACCTCAGGAACCAGGGGATCTTTGTGTTCCCTTACCTGGACGACTGGCTAATCAGAGGCCAGTCTCCACAAGAGGCCAGGCAGGCCACCTGCAGAACCATATCCCTGCTTCAGCACCTGGGGTTCGTGTTAAACTTCCCAAAGTCCACTTTGGTCCCCTCACAAGACGTGGAATTCATAGGGGCCAGGTTGGATACCCTCCAGACAAAGGCCTTTTTGCCTGTGGACAGAGCTCACAGGCTGATAAAGTTGGCCGGTCAGTTTTGGGCGGACTCTCTGGTCTCGGTCAGAAACTTCCTCCGGCTCTTAGGTCACATGGCTTCCACAGTGCATGTTACCCCACATGCCCGGCTGCACATGAGTCCGGCTCAGTGGCACCTCAGGATGAAGTGGCTGCAGGCCACAGGGAAGTTGTCAGACAGAATAAAGGTGTCCAAACCCTTGGACTCCTTACGCTGGTGGCAGCATCTCCCAAATCTGGTCAGGGGTGTTCCTTTTCAGGCCTCCCCACACACTCGGGTACTGATAACCGATGCTTCCCTGCAGGGATGGGGGGCTCACTGCCAGGGAGCCTGCACCCAAGGTCTGTGGTCTCCATGGGAGGCCGCCCAGCAGATCAACCTGTTGGAATTGAGGGCCATTCGGCTGGCCTTGCGGACTTTCTCTCAGATCCTGTCTGTCCTAGTTCAGACGGACAACCATGTGGCTATGTTCTACGTCAACAAGCAGGGAGGCACGGGATCCAGACTTCTCTGCCTGGAAGCACATGCTCCTGGGCTGTCACCCACGGCATGACCCTCAAGGCAGTCTACCTCCTAGGCCAGGAAAACTACCTGGCAGACAGACTCAGCAGACTCCTGCAGCCTCACGAGTGGCAGTTGGATCCTCTGGTGGTGCAAAAGATCTTTCTGAAGTGGGGTCTTCCGACCATGGATCTTTTTGCCAGCCCGCTCAACAGGCAACTACCCCGGTTCTGTTCCAGGCAACCGCATCCCTATCCCTTGAGAACAGTGCCAGATGCCTTCCTGATCCCTTGGTCAGGGGGCCTGCTGTATGCCTTTCCTCCCACACCTCTGGTGGCCTGGACTCTATTCAAAATCCAGCAGGACCGAGCCATGGTGATCCTGATAGCCCCCCAGGTGGCCCAGGCAGCCGTGGTTCCCTCTTCTTCTGCAGTTGGCGGTGGATACTCCACTTCCTCTGGGATTGCAACCCGACCTTCTGACTCAGGATCAGGGGTCCCTCTTGCATCCCAACCTCAAATCCCTCAATTTGATGGCCTGGCTGCTGAAAGGCTAGTCCTTGCTCCCTTGCTCCTCTCAAGGGAGGTTGAAGAGGTGGTGTTGGCCTCCAAGAAACATTCCACCAGGAAGGCCTATGCTCTAAAGTGGCGTAGGTTCTCTATTTGGTGTTCTCAACAGCAAGAGGACCCTTTCTCCTGCTGTGTCCAGGTGGTGCTTCAATACCTGCTCCACCTTTTCAACCTAGGACTTCAGTCCAACTCTGGCCGGGTTCACCTCAGTGCCCTCTCAGCTCATCACTTGCAGGTGGATGGACAATCTCTCTCAGGCCAACCTCTGGTGTCCCGCTTTCTAAGAGGCCTGCTTCTGCTTAAGCCTCCTATTCGTCCACCTGCTCCTGAGTGGGATCTCAATGTGGTCTTGCGGCAACTGACTCGACCACCTTTTGAGCCGATGGCAACCTGCCATTTACGTTTCCTCTCCTGGGAGGTATTGTTCCTTGTGGCACTCACCTCAGCTAGGCGGGTGAGTGAGCTTCAGGCCCTGGTCTCGGATAGGCCGTATACCAGGTTCTATAGGAACAGGGTAGTCTTGCGGACTCATCCTAAGTTCCTTCCAAAGGTAGTGTCCTCCTTCCACCTCAACCAGGAGGTGGTACTTCCAATGTTCTTTCCCAGGCCGCACGCCAGTAGAGCAGAGACTGTCTTGCATACCCTGGATTGTAGAAGGGCGCTGTCCTTTTACCTTGAACGTACGCAGGGGCATAGAAGGGCTTCTCAGCTCTTCATTTCCTTTGACCCTAATAAATTGGGGTTGCCTGTCACTAAGTGTACATTGTCCGTCTGGGTGGCGGACTGTATCGCCTGGGCGTACAGGTCAGCCGGCCTCTCCCTCGAGGGTCGCGTCACGGCCCACCGAGTTCAGGCGAAGGCTGCATCAGTAGCTCACTTCCGCTCTGTTCCGTTGGCAGACATCTGCCGGGCCGCTACTTGGTCATCAAGCCAGACTTTTGCGGACCAGTACTGCCTCGAGAGGGAATCCCGTAGGGACAGTGCTTTCGGGCAAGCGGTACTCCGTAATCTCTTTGAGGTTTAGGCAACTCCTACCGGCCCTGGTGTTGGGCTACCATTCAGGTGTGGTCTCAGAGAAGATTCTCTCACTGTTGCTGGGGCTCTAGAGGGAGCTGTATTTTTCAGCCTGGGTTCCTGGTAGCCCAGAGCTAGGGAGTCACCCATATGTGAGGAGTGACTTCCTGCTTGGTCCTGGAGAAAGAGTAGTTACTCATCTGTAACAGGTGTTCTCCAAGAGCAGCAGGAATCAGTCTCACGACCTTCCCTCCTCCCCTTGGAGTTGCAGTAGTATATAGTTCATTTTTTTTTTTGTGCTGTCTTTTAGCTATGTTATTTGACTGAGCAAGATGGCACCTTTGGGCGGGAAGGGGACCGCTCATGCGCGTGCCTGCATTCCCAAAGGCTTTCTTTGAAAGCTGGGGAAATGCTCCGCATGGGGGCTCCGTCGACGCCGACGTCACCCATATGTAAGGACTGATTCCTGCTGCTCCTGGAGAACACCTGTTACAGGTGAGTAACTACTCTTTCTTGCGCCCCCCCCCCACCCACACACACACACACCCCCCCCCCATTCTGGAGCTCTTGCTGTTCAGCATATAGGAGAGCCTGGTGCCTTGATTCCCAGTATCGAGTTGGCAAGAGCCCCAATTTTCAGAAGACACAGCTGCTTCACAACTCCATGGTTGTGGAGTCAGACATGCATCGGATAAAAAGTCAGAAGACGCACTTCTCTGTGTCCCTAATATTTATTTATTTAACAGTTTGGGGTTTTTTATATAAGAACATAAGATATGCCATACTGGGTCATACCAAGGTCCATCAAGCCCAGTATCCTGTTTCCAACAGTGGCCAATCTAGGTCATAGATACCTAGCAGTTTCCCCAAAAGACACAGGTTCCACAATGCTTATATTGGGTCAAGCAGTGATATCATGGGTCCCTTTTTAATAATGGTTTATGGACCTTTCCTCCAGGAACTTGTCCAAACCTTTTTTAAACCCAGCTACACTAACAGCCTCTACTTCATTCTCCAGTAACAAATTCCAGAGTTTGATTACACGTTGAGTGAAAAAAATATTTTCTCTTATTTCTCTTAAATAGTATATAACCTGTAGCTTCATTGCATGTCCCCTAGTCTTTCTATATTCTGATAAGGTAAACAATCGATCTACGTTTACCCATTCCACTCCATTCGTTAATTTATAGACGTCTATCATATCTCCCCTCAGCCATCTCTTTTCCAGGTTAAAGAGCCCTAACCTTTTTAGCCTTTCTTCATAGGGGGTATCCTTCCATTCCCTTTACCATTTTGGTGGCTCTTCTCTGTACCTTTTTCTAATAATGCTATATCCTTTTTAAGATACGGTGACCAGAACTGCACACAATATTCAAGGTGCAGTCGCACCATGGAACGATAGAGAGGCATTATAATATCCTTTGTTTTATTTTCCATTCCTTTTCTTATGATACCTAGCATTCTATTTGCTCTCTTGGCTGCCGCTGCACACTGGGCAGAGGGTTTTAACATGTTATCCACAATGACGCTTAAATATTTTCCTGGGTGGTGGTTCCTAATGTGGAACCTTGCATCATGTAACCATAGTTTGGGTTGTTCTTCCCTAGGCGCATAACTTTTGCACTTGTCCACATTAAATTTAATCTGCCATTTTGATGCCCAGACTTCCAATTTATCAAGATCCTCTTGCAATTTTCCACAATCCTCTTGGGTTTTAACAACTTTAAATAGTTTTATGTCATCTGCAAATTTGATAACCTCACTCGTTATTGCCTTTCCAGGTCATTTATGAATATGTCAAAAAGCAGCGGATCCAGCACAGATCCCTGGGGTACACCACTATTCACCTTTCTCCATTGGGAAAATTGGCCATTTAGCCCTACCCTCTGCTTTTTATCTTTTAACCAGTTCCTGCAAAGTGTACATGTTTAGGTCTTCAAGTCTCTTCTCATAAGGCTTCTGATGCAGGCTCCAAATCATTTAGTTGCCGCCTTCTGTACAGTTTCCAGTCTTTTTACATCCTTTGCAAGATACGGTCTCCATAACTGAACACAGTATTCCAAGTGAGGCCTCACCAGTGACTTGTACAGTGGCATAAGTACCTCTTCCTTTCTGCTGGTGATTCCTCTTTGTATGCAGCTCAACATCCTCCTGGCTTTTGCCACTGCCTTGTCACACTGTTTTGTCACCTTTCTTCAGAAATAATCACACCAAGGTCTTTCTCCTGATCCGTGCACACCAACCTCTCACCTCCTATCGCATACATTTCCCTTTATTTCTGCTACCCAGGTGCATGACTGCTCTTTTTTGCATTAAATCTTAATTGCCAAGCATTAGACCATTCTTCCAGCTTTTGTAGATCTTTCCTCATGCTAACCAGTCCCTCAGGAGAGTCCACTCTGTTGCAAATTTTCATGTCATCTGCAAGAAGACAGACTTTTCCAGTCCATCCTTCAGCAATATCACTCACAAATACATTGAACAGTGCTGGGCCCAGGACTGACCCCTGGGGCACCCCGCTAATCACCTTCCCTTCATCCGAGTGAGCGCCATCTACCATCACCCTCTGTCTGTCAGTCAACCAATTTCTGATCCAATTTACCATCTTAGGATCCATCCCCAAGCTACCGAGTTTGATAAGCTTCCTATGAGGAACGGTATCAAAGGCTTTGCTGAAATCCAGGTAGATGACATCCATCGCATGCCCCTGATCTAGTTCCCTGATCACCCAGTCAAAGAACTCAATCAGATTTGTTTGGCAAGATCGTCCTTCAGTAAAACCATGTTGCCTTGGGTCTTGCAACCTGTTGGTTTTGAGAAAGTTCACTATTCGCTCTTTCAGGAGTGCCTCCATGACTTTTCCCGCCACCGAGGTAAGGCTCACAGGCCTGTAGTTTGTCACTTCTTCCCTGTCACCACTTTTGTGTAGAGGTACGACATCAGCCATTCTCCAGTTCTGAGGAACCTCTCCTGTTTCTAAGGATCTGTTGAAACCATCCTTTAACAGCCCTGCAAGAACCTCTCTGAGCTCTTTCAGTATCCCGGGATGTATCCCATCCGGTCCCATGGCCTTGTCCACTTTCAGTTTTGCAAGTTGTTCTAACACCTCATCTTCTGTGAATGGTGTGATAACTACTTCATTCCCATTTTTATATTTGGGAGTCACAGGTGGTCCTTCTCCAGGACTTTCTTTAGTAAAAACAGAGCAGAAGTATTCGTTTATCATTTTCGCTTTTTCAATGTCATTTTCCACACGTCCGTTTGCAGCACTTCTGAGTCCTGCAATTCCACCTCTGATATTCTTCCTTTCCCAAATATACCTGAAGAAGGTTTTGTCACCACACTTCACATCTTTAGCCATCTTTTCCTCTGCCTTTGATTTTGCTATCCTTGTTTCTCTCTTTGTCTCTTTGAGTTTGATCCTGTATTCATTTCTGTGTTCCTCTGTTTGCGAGCTTTTGAATTTTGTGAAAGCTGTGGTTTTTGCCTTTATTTGAGCAGCCACTTCTTTGGAAAACCAAATAGGTTTTCTTCTCCTCTTGTTTTTGTTTACTTTTGTTATATATTTATCTGTTGCCCCTTTTATTGCCACCTTTAGTTTAGCCCATTGCAATTCTACTTCCCTTATCTCCTTCCACCCTGTCAGCTCCTCCTTTAAGTACTCTGCCATTTTATTGAAGTCGGTGTTTTTGAAGTTTAGGACTTTGAGATTTGCTATGTTTGGCCTGTACCATGGCTTTTATCTCAAACCACACCGTGTGATGATCGCTGCTGCTCCCAGGGGCACTCGTGCAGACATTCGATACGCTATCGCCGTTGGTGAGCACTAAATCCAGTGTTGAGCATTCCCTGGTTGGTTCCATCACCATTTGTCTAAGTAACGCATCTTGGAGAGCATCCATGATTTTTTTTATTCTTTCCAGATTTGCAGAAGGAATAATCCAATCCATATCAGGTAGATTAAAGTCTCCCAATATGATTGCTTCCCCCTTTGTGGCTACCTTGGCAATATCTATAATCAATAGATATTGCCAAGATAGTCACAGGGCACCTGGACACAGGAGGAAAGTGCCTTCCAGATCAACCTTCTGGAACTCCGAGCTGTGACTAATGCCCTTTGGATGTTCCAGGCCCACCTGGCGGGCCAAGTTGTACTCGTCCAGATGGACAACCAGGTAGCGATGTTTATCAACAAACAGGGGTGAACGGGCTCATATCTCCTCCACTGGGAGGTGGTTCGTCTGTGGAACTTTGTCATGGAGAATGGCATGGTCCGCCAGGCAGTCAGCCAACCGGGCGAGGACAGTCTGCTCGCAGATAGACTCAGCAGAGTTCTTCAGCCTGACTGGTGCTTCAGTCCAGCGGTGGCTAACTCCATCCTTCGACATGGGGGACCCAATGTTGGATCTCTTTGCCAGGCCCAAGAACGTTCAGCTGCCGCGCTTCTGCTCATGAAGACAGGCCCCAATCCAAGTGGCAGTGAATGCCTTTCTCCTGCCTTGGTCCCAGAGTCTGCTGCGTGTGTACCTGCCTACCCTACTGGTTCCCGAGATGTTGCTCAAGATCCAGTCAGACTGGGCCTCTAATCCTCATTGCCCTTCGCTGGCCCAGGCAACTGTGGTTTACTTTGCTGCTGCAGCTGTCCCGAGCGGCCTCCATAATGTTGGACCAAGACCCACACTTGTTCTTGCAGGAGGACGGGACCCTTTTTTATCCCAACCTCCAGTCCCTCTCCCCGATGGCATGGATGCTGAACAGCTAGCTATAGCACACCACCACCTCTCCCAGGATATGGTGGATGTCCTACTGACATCATACAAGGACTTAACACTGTGCACATAAGCCCTCAAATGGTGCAGATTCTCTGTCTGGTGCACAGACGAGAATCTCAACCCTTTCTCTTGCTCAGTGCAGGACATACTGCAATATCTTCTGCACCTATCCTGGTCTGGTCTAAAGCCCAACTCAGGGTGCACCTCAGTGCCCTAGTGGCAAATCACCTTGTTGATGGCCAGCCCATTTCAGTGTACCCCCTGGTAGGCCACCTCATGATGGGGCCTCTTCTCCTTCGTCCCCCTATCTGCCCACCGCTGATGCTGTGGAACCTGAACATTGTTCTTGGGAAGCTGATGGCTCCCCCTTTTGAACCCCTGTGTATGTGCCATCTCAAGTTCTTATTGTGGAAAGTGGTGTTCCTGGTAGTACTTACTTCAGCCAGAAGAGTTAGTGAGCTACAGGCTTTGGTGGTCTATGCCCCCTATACCAGGTTCCACAAAAACAGTGTTTTTTTCCAGAGCCACCCAAAATTTCTGCCTAAGATGGTGTCTGCTTTTCTCATGAACCCAGGAGGTGGCCCTTCCCACCTTCTTTCCCAGGCCTCATGCATACTGAGCAGAGGCCTCTCTATCCACCCTAGATTGCAAGAAGGCATGGTCCTTCTACCTTTTAAAGGACACAGCCCCATTGCCACTTGTTGCAGCAATTCATCTCCTATGATGTTAACAGGCTTGGAGTCATGGTCTCCAAGCATACTCTGTCCATCTGGGTCGTAGACTGCATCTCCTTCATCAACGAGCAGGCTGGACTCTGCCTGGAGCATCACATTACTGTACATAATGTGTGCACTGTGGTGGTCTCTGTGGCCCGTCTTCGCTCTGTTCCTCTGCTAGATATTTGCTGGGCTGCCACCTGGTCTTCGGTCCATACCTTTGCAGTGCATTACTGCTTGGGGGAAAGCTGACAGCACGACAGTGTCTTTGGCTAGGCTGTGCTTTGTCACCATTTTGGGGAATAGTGCAACTCCTTCCTTCCAGCCTGTTGCATCCATGCTAACGGTGTGGTGATTCCATAGTCAGTGTTGGAGCTGCATCTGGACATCAGGCCTTTCAGCGCTCCTTGTTGCCCTGCACTGTTCATGAGTTTTTTTGGGGGGGAGGGGTTGCCCATGCCTATGCCTCCTACAGTGTTTTGTTTTCTTTCAGTAGCTTGGGAGTCCCATATATGAAGACTGACTTCCTGCTTGTCCCTGGAGAAAGTGTAGTTACCTGTATCTGGTGTTCTCTGGGGACAGCAGGAATCGGTCCTCACAACCTTCCTTCCTACCTGTGGAAAAGATTTTTTTTTTCTGCTTGATTGAGCTATGTCATACTGAGGTGAAATGGCACTCTTGGGTGGAAAGGTGACCGCACATGCATGGTATAACTCCTAAAGGCTTTCTTTGAAAGCTGGGGAGTGAATCCGCATGGGCTCTGTTGGTGCTGATGTCACCCATATGTGAGGACTGATTCCTGCTGAACCTGAAGAACACCTGGACTTTCACTGTGATCAATGCCAAGTAGTGACACCTACCAGTCAGTATGTGGCCTGTGAACTAGTGAACATGCATTGGTCCTTGCCCCCTACTAACTAAGCTTCCTGTTAGACTGGAAACTTATGCTGAGTACTGGCAATCTGAGCAGGTTGTATGGATGTTAAGAGGTTGCAGCAAGATCTGATAAGAGTGCATAGCCTGCCTGGGGAGGGGGCCGTGGCTTCTTTGGACTGTGCCCCATCTATATTCACAAGGGGGCATCCTTTGAGCTTGGGTCCTGCAGATGTATGTTGGTGCTATGGTGCACCTCTGTCTGAGACAGTAACTGGGTGTGGCCCCTGATTACTGCATCAGATCATTCGTCCGGATCTCTGCATTCTGCAGAAGGCTGCTGTAGCAAGCTGTGATGATGCCTCTCAGAGGAGTTACGAAGAGATAAAATAAAAAAAAAACTTAAAATAAGAAGAAACAGAATTGCAAGGAAAGGAAACGGAAGCTTAAGTAGAGGGGAGCAGGATCCATCTGCATGTTGGGTGGATAGAATAGACTGAGGTTGGAAAGGAGGTTGGACACTATGGTGGCTGGTACATGCTCCGAGGAGTCTTCTAGACTCTTCTGAGCAATTGGAGAGCTATTCCGTCCATGGTGCCATTGGATGACATCACCCATGTGTGGCTGACTCATCCTGCTTGTCCATGGAGAAGTGCTGACTACTGGGGGTCTGTAAGCACACATTGCACACTACCAAAGGGACCCTGTACTGAATGCAGTTGATGTTGCCACTACTGTTGCTGCTACCTTCCTGCTTGAGATGAATGGAGGGAGAGGAATGAGGCGGGAGACCTGCTGTTTTGATTTCAACTTCATGAGGGGTCATGAGAATTTTCAGTTGTTAAAATAGGGTCATATGGGATAAAGATTTGAAAAACACTGTTCCAAACCTTGCTTCTCCCCAGACAGGGATAGTCCTCTGAGAACTGTGTGAAGCAGACACTGCCTCGCGTCCCACCCAGGGACGACAGAGGAATTTTGACCGTGCTACCCAAGCACCCGGGGGTCCCCCCGGCCCACGGGAGGATCCCACTTTGACACCAAATTGTAACGGGGTTGTCCCTGTTCACAGCCTCCAGGCCTGGGGAATCCCCTCCATCTGCTTCCTTTGTTCCTCCTTGGCTGCCTGGAATTCCAGGGGAATGAACTCACAACCACACCAAGACACAGTATGCAAGTTTATTCCACAGGGTAAAGGGGTTGTCTGTCTTTTATACATTAATAAAAACATATTCATATGTCATCAACCCATCCCCTGAGGCCCACTGCAGCTTATCAGTAACTTTGCAGATACTAGTCATCTCTGTGTAGAACAATCAATTTAGCTTAGCACAGCACATTCCTTTCCATATATAAACATATACAGGATTTCTAATCACCCCTCTGCAGGCCTCAGAATCCTTCTGTACATACACTTAAAACTAAACCTTATTTTTCCCCTATCAAACTGCATAAAGGATGCCATCATGATGGCATTAGCAAGCTCTCTCTGATATTAAGACCCTACCAAACTGAGCCTCACATCTGTGCTTACTGGGGGATTTCCATGTTCCATGGAGTCTCTTCCACTTTCATGTCACAATTCTCAAGCACCTGAGAGATGCAAAAGTATATATGGAATGGCCGGACATTAGACTCTTATCAGACTCCTGACTAGTCCCATACTGTTGTCAGTAACCATCAAGATTCTGCTGTCTTATGTTGTCATATGCTGTCTTATACTGTCAGTATTCACTACCAACTGATCTCCCTCTTCACCCTCACTAAGCAACACCACTCACAAACAACAACTGTCTTCATCAACCTGACTCTTATAGTTGTCTGTATCGCATTCACACAGCAAACACCTGACACCTGTTATATTTGCCTAACTCTTACAGTTGCCTGTACTCGCATACCCTCACACCTGACTCTCCTCATCAGCCTGACTCTTACAGTTGCCTGTATTCACATACTCTCACACCTGACTCTCTTCATTGGTCTTACTCTTACAGTTGTCTGTATAGCATTCACACACACACACCTGACACCTGTTATATTTGCCTGACTCTTACAGTTGCCTGTATTGCACTCACATACCCTCACACCTGACTCTCCCAGTTACCTGTATTCACATACTCTCACACCTGACTCTCTTCATTGGTCTTACTCTTACAGTTGTCTGTATAGCATTCACACACGCGCACACACGACACCTGTTATATTTTGCTATAGCCATTACTAGCCTTGTAACATACACCTCAATCAGTGATACCTTTGCTACCACCTCATAGTCTGTATACTGTACTGTGAAATTACCTGTATACTGTATTGTGTATTCTTACCACCCAAAACTCAATTACCCCCTCATACTATATCCCAGAAACCAAAATGTCTCTCCACCTCATTACTCTCCTCAGTTTCTATCTTCTCACAGATTGGCTCGGAACCACCATTGCCTACTCCCCCACCTACAGTCTTATCCCCATCCTCAAAAACCACGGAAAGCAATGGGCAGGCAACCCTTTTCATTATCCGACTAGGGAAGCGCATATCCGACACTCCCACCTGATCCACATTGCAATACAGCAATCCAGCAACCTGAAGCAACACAAACCATCGCCCTCAAAAAACCTAAAATGTGCCCTTATAAATGCTCGATCAATTTGAAAAAAATGGCCTGTAATCCTAGACATAGTTACTCTCTATGATCTTGATGCTCTCATGATCACCGAAACCTGGTTATCTAAAGAAGACAATGTCCTTATTAACCAACTCATTCCACCAAACTTCACTATACACACAACCCACAGAGAAAACAAGAAAGGAGGAGGAGCACTCATACTCACCAAGTCTGAACTCCTCTTCAACATGACTAACTCCCATAGCACAAACAATCTGGACATAATCACCATAGCCAATAAACAATGCTCCATGAACCTGGTCTACAGAGCCCCCTCGAGCTCCCCAGATGATCTGCCCACTATATTGGATCTGGCCGCTGACACCAGCAACCCCAACACTCCCAACTGGATTATGGGAGACTTGAACCTCCCATCACTACAACAAAACCAGTCCTCTTCACTCCTCAATGCCATCGAAAATCTTGGTTATAAACAAATGATCACTGAACCCACTCATTCCAAAGGAAACATTCTTGACATGGTATTTGCCCCACACCATGTCGCCGAGCAAAACAGCAACATTGTAACATCGGTCACCGATGTCCCATGGTCTGACCATAAACTCATAAACCTACGAATCCCTCTGAACAACAGTCATAATTTGAACACCAGCAAACTCACCAATACATCCAGAGTAACACGGGGCTTTCGACCTTTCAACAGAGAACTTATTCTGTCAAGTACCCAACCAATCCTCAACAACACATCACTCAACCTCGACGAGTCAATCGCTGCCTGGAACGACAGCCTCAACGCTGTTGCTCAGCTACCAAACAAAAAGACCTTATCAGGGAAAAGAACCTCTGCACCATGGTTTTCCCCAGAACTACGGGCCTCTCTTACGCACCTACGAAGGCTAGAAAAACGCTGGCGCCGCTCACTAGCTACCGATGACCACGAAGCCTACATTCTTCACCTCTCAACTCACCGCGAGGCAATCGCAGCCAGAAAGAAGCAATACCACTCAGATATGCTCAAGAGATCATTGAACAAACCTCGTGACCTTTTCAACCTGGTTAAGTCACTATCAAAGGAACCATCTTCTGAACAAAATAATGATATCCACCCGCAAGAATTCGCTGATTACTTGCAATCAAAACTCCTACAGACAGATGAACTCTCAAAAAACAATATACAAGAAACGACCTGCCCAACATCCCTATCCGCACTTCACACGCCTTCTTCTAAACACATTGAAGACACCATCTCCTCACTCAACACAACCACTGCGCAAACCGATCCCTGCCCAGCCTTTTGGATAAAGGATCTGCGGTGTGACTTTAGCACCTTCATTGCAAGAATCATGAACCTCTCTTTCACTACTGGCGCCTTCCCATCTGCTTTAAAACTCACATCCATCAGGCCACTACTAAAAAACGCTAAACTGGATCCAAAACGGCCAGACTCCTACAGGCCAATAGCCAGTATCCCCCTCTTAGCAAAGATCTTTGAGAAAGAGGCACAGCGCCAAATCCAAGACCACATTGACTCCGCAGCCCCCCTAGACTATTCTCAACACTGTTTCAGAGAATTCCACGGCGTCGAGACACTGCTTACCACCCTCTTCAATGATATTCTCAATACCATAGACAACATCCGACAAGGCGTCGTGCTAATCTTCTTGGATATAGCAGCAGCGTTTGACTCGGTAAATCACGAGATTCTCCTCGGTCGACTGGAAGGAAAAGGCATCTGCAACTCAGCACTTGAATGGTGTAAATCATACCTCGACACCAGAATGCAATACGTCAAATCCGCAACAGGAGAATCAAAACTCTTCCATCAAAGACAAGGCGTTCCGCAGGGGTCCTCACTCTCATCCCTCTTGTTCAACGTCTATATGCAGCCTATCTGCGATATCATCAGGTCCTTCAATGTGAAATGCATGATATACGCCGACGATATCCTACTCTACATGCCATTTTCCACAATGCAAATGGATTTACTGCCTATAACAAACTGCTTCGATGCAGTCTCACAATGGCTCCTGTCACAGAACCTCCGCATTCAGCATAAGAAAACTGAGGTTCTCTTTATCACAAGAGACCCCAACGTCACCCCACCACCACATATAAGTGTCAAGGGAGCTGACCTAGGCACCAAGGATACAATAAAATACCTCGGAGTCACACTAGACCATAGGCTCGACATGAAATCACACATAAACAATATCGTAAAATCTGTATACTTCAAAATACGCACTCTTAGACACCTGCGTCCCCTACTAGACCACGAAGACTTCAGAACCATCTACCAAGCACTGATACTGCCGCACTTCGACTTCGCCAATTCCATTCTACCAGGACTCCCACAATCCACCATAAGCTCCTTGCAACTCGCAATGAACACCGCTGCCAGGGTTCTTCTAGGAGCGGCCAGAAGTGAACACATCACACCTATCCTCAAAAAGCTCCATTGGCTCCCTATACACGGAAGACTTACATTCAAAACCCTCATTCTCACATTTAAGGCCTTAAATGGTTTATCGTCCACATCACTTACCAAACTCATCCAATCCGTCCCATCAAATAGAAATAGGAGACATGCAGCATTAAACTCACTAACAACCCCAAAGGCTATAACAACGTGCAGCCTATCAACATCAAACAGAGCTTTCATGTTTAGCGCACCAAAATACTGGAATGCTCTCCCACCTGATCTCCGCGCCATAACCGACCTAACCCAGTTCAGAAAGGCCCTTAAACTGCACCTTTTCATCAAATACTACCCTACATGAACCGTAACATAACAGCCTCACCCTAGTATAATCCACAATATCCCTCTTGTTCCAAGCATCACTGCTAATTTTATGTAAATAGTTCGAGCATGCTATCTAGCTAATAGATTATATACTCCATGTAAATAGTTCTCCCATGTTATCCAAGTTGATACTCCTGTTATATGTAATACCAAACAGCATGTTGTTCTGGTTCCTTTCTGTTATTTGTAAACCGCGCTGATGTCAAAGAGTGCGGTATATAAGAAGTTGAAATAAATAAATAAATAAATAAAATAAAAATCCCTGATATAGTGAGTCATCACTATATCCCTGGGATCAAGGAGCTACCATGGTTGATATTGCTATACTCCCATGCACAAAAACTGCATCCTCTGTATTTAAAAGCAATTTAGACATTTATGGCCAGGGCCATGCCAACCATTGCACTATTCTTTCCATTAAAGGTAAGCCTATAACAAGTTTATTTATCCATGCAGAATGGATTTGCCACCAACCATCTTGGCCATCACTATAATATACTTTTACCAGAAAGAAAATGCCCAACTTAAAAAATGTTTTCCATAAAGCAGCTTATGAGAGCATCCTTTAGAAATGAACACTGGTTCATGCAGTATCCAAACCCTTCCCCTGGTGAATCAAGACCCACTGATTAGCCCAAACCAAAAATCCCCCCTCTGAGACCTGTCCTTCCATAGCAGAAGTCAACTAGGACAGCGCAGGGAGGACACAGCCACACCTCTTAAAGAAACCTTTTATTTCATAAAACCTTCCAAGGTACAGACCCGACTTGGCCAAGTTTTGGCAGTCAGCCAGTAGTTGAAAGCTCAAAAAGCACTTCTCAGGTATGCCTTTGGCATCTACTGCGAAAGTGAAAGTAGATGCCATAGGCATACCTAAGAGCACCTGTGGGACTAGAAACCCCAGTCCTTCCGGCCCAAGGTTGCTGTCCTCTAGTGGGATTTGAACCCCCGACTTTCCGGCCTGAAGTACCTTGCCCCAACCACTAGGCCCCTCCTCCACTCCATTAAATCTGTCACTAAATTTTCCCCAATGATCATCTCCATTCTCGCTCTGGGATAAACAAATGCCTGTCTTCTAAGGCTACACTAAGTTCATTATTACACTGCATACTCTTCATGCTCTCTCCCCTCTGAGATATATCCAGAAAAAACCTCAAAAGGGGAACTGAGAGGGCTGCCACTGCACTGCAAACTCCCCCCTCCCCCCTCCTATTTAAAAAAATCCATAATGACACCTCACGACATTGCAGGGAGTCTTCTGTTAACCTTGAATCTCCAGCTGTTCAGGAATTATGAACGTTGGGTTTTCATCTTCTCTACTCTGGTCCCTCCTCCTACTAACTGGATAAGATCTGTTAGGAGGTTCCCATAGTCTATCTTTGTTTTTTTCCTCAGCATGTCAGTCTACAAAGCAGCAAATCCACAGTGGATGATGCCTTATCTATTTTTCTGTATAGCCAGCTACACGTGCTACCTCACTGCAGTCATTCCTTCACTTGATTTGGATAAAGGCTAACCAGTATTGACCTTAGTTGACCACGATATAAACAGACATCGCATCCCAGCTGAAACGGTACTACCCCAATGCTAAAGCCCTAAAAACTGTATCTGTATATAATGTATATAGTTTTTACTGTTATGTTCTGCTCAAGCTTAACATTGTTGTTTACTTATAATATTCTTCGTTATTTGACGTTACATGTAAAACAAACGCTGCTTTGTTAATTGGTTGTTTATTGTGAACCGCAACTGATCTCAGGAAGATGCGGTATATAAATGTTTGTTAAAATAAATAAAAATAAATAAATAAAATTCCTCAACTGAGCTGTGGCTACTGCTAGCAACATCATACTTTTGATATACAGTAATAGTTTATTCACAATAGCTTCTGTTCCCTGTGCAAAATCATGAGGAATTGGCTTGTCTATCCCAGTCTTAGTTCTTCCAAAGTACTTTTTGTTTTCTTTGTATCTCTACAGAAGAGATGACTATGCTAAATTTGGAGGAGATCCTTCAGGACACTAGCTCAATATTCATTCTGAATCTGATGATTTCCATTGCAGACCTGCATTTTCTTCATCCCTGTACACTCAGACAGTACTACTGGACTCAGATTGCATATTGTTAAACTCTTCCCTTTGAACTTCAGATTTGTTACAGAAGTTCCATTGGATAGCTGGGATTTGCACTAGAACCATGGATTACATAAACACTGGATTCCCAGATGTCCCACTAGATATCCAGGATACATAGACAAACAGAATGAACAACTGGCCTACCCAGAATCCTTCTGTTTTCCCAACACCAGCTCTATTCGATTAACTCCTCTTCCTAATAACTATATGGGATACCTATACTGTAAACATTGCACTATTGCTAATGCCTTCCCATGAGACCTAATTCAGAGTAAAAGATGAGAGAGAGCCTTTCTATCATTCTAAAAAAAAAAAAAAAAATCCACCCTGGAAGAACAATACTGAGTCCTCTTCTCATCCCCATCATCCTTAAATCTATGGGTGGAAGCCTGAACCCATACCATAAGCCATGGCCATCCATGCCGAGGGAACATGTTCTACAACTCTCATTTAACTGAGCCATTGCCTTTGGACAGTCATGAATTTCCATACAATAATGATACGGGGGTGTGGGCAGGGGGGAGGAATGGAGAGAATAACAGGTGAAGGAGCAGCTGCAACAAACTACTGATTCACTTCTTCCAAATCCTCTAATTGCTGATGCTGTAAGTGGGGGAAACCTGAATGAATGAACAATGTGGAATTCCATTTCATCTTGCTAGAACAGTCTAGACAAGTGGATTGTGTTCCCTACCAGCAGTCTGGTGGAGACAAAGAACCAATGAAAAGCTCAGGGGCCAATGACATCACTCCTATGCCTCAGCCACTAGAGATCTCTTCAGTATTTTTTTTTTGTCTCCAGCAGATGGATGGATTTTTTTTCCCCTCAAGATTGATAGGAAAAGATTGATTGATTAAATGCTCATGAATGACCACCTTGAGGATGACTCGCTACCTTGAGCGTGATGTGAAAGGCTTCACTAGACCGCAGTCTTTTTGGGAGCCATAGGAGGAGGGAAAATTTGGTTCAGCCACACACATCAGAAGAGCCTATTGAGCAGACAGAAATTGGGAAGGATCTGGAAGAGTGCAGCAGCCTCACCCAACCTCAATGCCCCTTCCTCCTTCTTCTGTCCCCCCTGCTCTGTCCTGAAAATTTCAGTAGGCTCTCAGAGGGATCTACCTACCAGCAGTGCTGAAAAGCTAGTAAAACAGATACAAGGGAGTAGAGCTGAGCCCGGCATGGATTCTCTGCCTGGGGCTCAAGGGGCGAGTACCAAGGCTTGACCTCAAGCAAGAGACGATAGGAGGTCACAGGTGCTTTTATTAATGAAAGACCCCCTATGCGTTTCGGCACAAGCCTTCTTTGGGGGGTATGCATAGGTAACACACTGTGAGAAAATGGTCTTGAAAAAGACACCAGTCATGTTGAAACTCAAAGGCTTATGGTAGAATAACACAGAAAAACTTCTATTCTTTGAAGCGGCTTTTTTGGAAAGCCTTGGCTGGGTGATCAAGTGAGGAAAGAGCCAGCTGTTGCCTTCCCAGTACCTGGAGTTTCTGGGAGCATGGGTAGGGGTTTTTTTTCTCCTGTAGGAGGAGAATGTCAAGACTGTAGGATTGCTTGGCGCTGTTCTGTGCACAGTAGGTTCTCAGAGTCTGGGATTATCTTCAGCTCCTTGGATTGATGGCAGCAACTATGGAGATGGTGCCATGGGTGCCTGCTCGGAAGTGACTGCTTCAGTGGTCCTTGCTGACTCCGTGGTCCTTGTGTTCTCAGGATTGTGAGCACAGGCTCCCACTCCTGTTGATGGTGAAGGCCAGCCTGCAATGGTTGGCAGCAGCTGTGTCATCTGAGGAAGGACGTGCTGCTGGACGATTTCTCCTGGATCCTGATGACTGATGCTAGTCTCTCAGACTGTACAGCCCAAAGCTGTTGGAACCACAGGGAATTGGTGTGGTCCATCAACTGTCTTGAGGTGAGGGCAATCAGGTTGGCTCTTCTGTGTCTCTGGCCCCTGGTCAAGGGATGGGTGTTTGAGTATTTTCAGACAACACCACAGAGATGGCTTATATCAATTGGCAAGGCAGCACAAGGAGTGCTGGGATAGTTCTGGAGATGGCTGTCCTGTATGGGTGGAGAAGTACCTCCTAGCCTTGTCTGCTCAGCACATTGTCAACCTCAGCAATGTGGAAGCGGGCTTCCTCAGCTGGTACTCTCTGGATCCTGGAGAGTGGGAGTTGAATCAGGAGGTGTTTCAGTTGATTGTGTGCTGCTAAGGTCACCCTGAGATGGATCTGATGGCAGCTTGATCCATGCCAAGGTTTGCTGCTGCTTCAGTTGCTGCATGGAGAGGAGAGCTGAGGACATCGCTACCTTGGCCAAGTCATCACCTGCTGTACGTGTTTCCTCTGTGGTCTCTCGTTTGGTTGTGTGCTTTGGTGTATAGAATGCCACCCGGACAGGATTGTTCTGGTGGTGCTGGACTGACTGAGGAGAGCAGGGTTTGGAGACATGTAAGCTCCTGCAGGCACCTCCTCTTCAGTTGCCTCCATCTTGGGGCCTATTGCGGCAGGGACCAATTGTCTTGGAGGGTCCAGTTCCCTTCACGCTTACGGCTTTGCTCTTGAAAAGAGAGAGCTAATGTCTAAGGGCTATTCTCTGGCGATGATCTTCACTCTGCTCAGGGCCTGGAGGGAGGTCTACCAAGCTTAGCATACCTGTGGGTCTGGTGCCTCTTTGAGCAATGGAATGGCCTTGGCAGTTTGAGCCTGAGGTAGTCAAGGTGCCATCTCTGTTGGCTTTTCTACAGGATGGCCTGGAGAAGGGCCTTTCTCTTTATCTCTTTAAAGGTTCAGGTGGCCGCTTTTGGCCTGTTTCTGAGATCTAATGGCTGGTAAATCTCTCTTTCCTTGTATCCAGATGTCTCATGCTTTCTCCGGGGTGTTTAACATCTGTGTCCTCCCCTCCAGTCTGTTTCCCCTTCCTGGGATCTGTGGCTGGTGCCAGGTCCCTGATGTCTATGCTCTTTGAGCCATTAAAATGTGCTACTTTGATGCTCAAGATGGTGGTCTTGGTCTCAATTTCTTCTGCAAGGCAGATTTCAGAGCAGCAGGCTCTATCTTGTCGAGATTCTTATCTGTCTTTTTCAAAGGAGGTTGTTTCCATTTGGCTTAGGCAAGAAGGAAAGCACAAGGGTGCTTCTCCAATATTTGGTAGTTATGAATTCCTTTTGTAAGTCTGGCCATCTTTTTGTGCTGTTTGCTGGCATGTGCAAGGGTCATGTAGTGGCTAAGTCTACTTGGGGTGCTGGGTTAAGGAGGCTATTGCCTTGGCATATCTGTTGTGGAATCAGCCAGTTCTGGAGGATTTGCACATCCATTCTACTCAAGCACAAGTATCCTCGTGGGTGGAGTGGAGCTCAGTGGTCCCTGCGGACATCTGGGGGGTGGCAACATGGGTATCACTTGTTTTTGTCAAGCATTACCACTTAGTGTCTGCAGCTCAAGGCTTTTGTGAGCTGCTGTCTTCTTCCTGCCCTGTGAGCATGGTATGTCCTACTTGTCTGGACTGGTCCAGCAGGATAACATGGAAGGTGACATTTTACTTACCAGTTAATGGCCTGTCCTTGACTCCTGATAGACTAGTCTAGGGCCTGCCCCTGAAACTGTATTTGCCCTGTTCTTCTGCTGTGGTACCCTTGGCTCTGCAGGTTCATCTACTGACAGCCTTCTGTTTAAGCTTTTCTGTACTTAGTTCTCTACTGTTGATTACTTATTGTTGTCCATGATTGAGGTTGTGTGAGGCTTGCCAAGTTTCCCCCATATGCTTTGGGACAAATACTGAAGGGACCTCTGGTGGCTGAGGTGAATAGAGGCATAGGAGTGATGTCTTCGAAGCCCGAGCTTTTCATTGGTTCTTTGTCTCCATCAATCTGCTGGTAGGGAAACACAACCCACTTGTCTGCACTGGTCTAGCAGGACTCGAGGAAAGGACATTAACTGGTAAGTAAAATGTCACCTTTCTGCTGGGTCATCTAAAATTATCAGGTGATCAATCATCCTCCTACCACGCACTGCTTCTTCCAAGATCTAAATAAGTTCTAAATCAAAGTTCCTCTACTACCAGGCCTGGGAGTATTCACTCTTCCCTTCATCTATTTTCACGGGGGGGGGGGGGGAGAGAGAGTAGGAGTAGGATGCGAGAGACAACTACAGACTGCTACAAAGAACAATCAGCACACCATACTGTTATGTTATTTACTCTCCGTAACATTTAGTCCCCAAACAACTAAACTACTTTTTCTACATTCCAGATGCTACACCTCCACCTTTTTGGCTTCTACCTCTACTCCAAAGCAAATGCATCAAAACATAATGAGAACCCTTCAGCCATTGCTTTATTTTCCTTAGAAAGGAACAGCCCTGTCCTTTATAGGATTAGTGACTTCATTGATCCTGTAGCCAAATGTTGCAGGCCTCCCTGCCTCATAAACCAGCTCAGTTCCACAGGGCTTTACACCCAAACATCCCCAGCAATCACCAGGGGCTTCTTATAAGGGTGGTACCCATCTACCATAAAACAAAATAGTTTTGGAAACACACATGAATAAAGGACTTCTGTCTCAAAGCCATTCATATAACAGTAATAATGTTTGGCATTCCATCCAACAACATTGATCAGGAAAAAAAATCATTTTAATCATTAAAAAAAAAAAAAAAAAAAGTAGACCAAAATTTCCTCAGTGATAACGGTGTACAACTAACATCTGCATATAAGTGACTTTGTATTTGTTTTGATTAAGTTTGTTGTGCATGCTGCATATTTTAAATCTTTACCTGAAACACTTCTGTAGAAAAGATGCCATTGTCAGTCCATGCAGCATACACAACAAACTATATATATATATTTTAAATCTTTACCTGAAACACTGCTGTAGAAAAGATGCCATTGTCAGTCCATGCAGCATACACAACAAACTTAATCAAAACAAATACAAAGTCACTTATATGCAGATGTTAGTTGTACACCGTTATCACTGAGGAGATTTTGGTCTACTTTTTGGCCCCTGAAGCTGCATTTTTTTCTGCGAAACTAAGGTCTTTGCCAGGCAATTGGACAACTAGCAGCTGCAGATTAAGTGACTGTATTGGTTTGGATTAACAAGGTTGTGTATACTGCGTTGACTGGCAATGGCATCTTTAAATCTTCACATATATCACTTCTGTAGAAAAGAGTTGAGAGTTCATTATATACAGTATAAAAAAGAATTAGAAAGGAGTTGTTTTGGGATCAATAATGTTAGATGGAATGCCAAATGTTAGTACTGTTATATGATTGGCGAGGAGACTGGGGTCCTTTTTTCTCCTTTATGTGTATTTCCTAAAGATTTTTTGTTTTGTGGTAGAGCTGTTATTTTTTGAGTACTCTTAAGTGTATACATAGGGTGGTACACATTGCTTTACCTTATTTCACGTTGAAGCACATATCTATCTTAATCAATCATGCCTGTACCAGGGCCCCCACATTCCACAGGGATTTCACTAAGTAAAATCCCAAACCCTGTCTCGCTTTGCTATCCTGTCAATCCCAGCCCCATCTGAAAATGAATGAGTTAATTAATTAATTAAAACCCCTCAGTAATAAACAGCAGCTACATAAGACAGTAAGAGCATCAGGATGTTCTCCCCATGCTTGCATTTTCCCTGCTTATCTAGAGAAAAAGCAGACTTGCTTACTTGCAGTGGTGGTTTGCTGTAGAAAACAGAGAAATCGGGGTTACTTACCTGTAACGGGAGTTCTCTGTGGACAGCAGGATAAGTCATCCACACCAGGTGGCGTCATCCGACGGCGCCGAAGACGGAAGTAGTCTCTCTCTAGCCCAGAAGGAGTTTCCCTTCTGGGCATGTATCAACTGGCCCTACCCCTAGGCCCGCCCCTAGCCAGCCACTGTGTCCCGAGCTGAGTCAGAGACTAGGGGCGATAGGGCCATGACCTGCGAGGGTCCTTACAGGGGAGGAGGGCGGGAAGTGTGGATGACTTATCCTGCTGTCCACGGAGAACTCCCGTTACAGGTAAGTAACCCCGATTTCTCCTAGGACAAGCAGGATGAAGTCATCCACACCAGGTGCCTCCCTAGCAGAGAAATGCTGAGATGGAAGGACCCTGGCAGGGAGGTTCAGAAAGTCACACTGAGAGGGTAGGCAACAAGATTGTTTATTCCCGCAGGTGAATCGACTGGCCGTACGTGCACAGGTGTAATCGGGAACATCAGTGAACAGGTGTAAGGAGATATATGCAAACGGACATTAAACATGTGTAAACAGATAGTAAACATGTTACTAAAACATCACGTGTGCAAATAACAACTAATAGGTGCAATTCAAACGTGTCAGGAGCAATTCTTAACCTCTTACATAACAGGTGCAAGAAGTTCAGTGCATTTAGATCTTACTTGACCCTTACTGGGTGACCAGAAGGTTCATAGCATCAAGTTCAAGTTATACGAGACATTAGGTCAAGGTCCGGCGGGAGCGCAGGCTGCCGTCAGGACCGCCCTCCCGAAAGAGCCTGCTTGCCCGTCTAGGCAGTAGTGTCTTTGAAAAGTCTGGATGGAGGACCAGGTGGCTGCTTTGCAGATGTCGGGGACTGGTACCGCTCGTAGATTGGCAATAGAACTTGCGAGCGCCCTCAGCTGGTGTGCGTTTGCTGGTGGCAAGGGTCCGGAGCCGGCTTGGTTCAAGCAGAAGGAGATACATGCAGTAATCCAGAGGGACAGAGTGCGCTTGGTGACCAGGTTTGTTATGGTCATAGGATACAAAGAGTTGCGTGCTCTGCTTTTGCGCGGCCGTCCGGAGGAGGTAGATTCTCAAGGCACGGACGCAGTCGAGCTTGTGCAAATGTTCTTCCTCAGGGGAGGAGTGGGGCTCCTGGTGAAAGTTGGTGAGCTCGATAGTTTGGTTAATGTGGAAGGCAGAGGCCACCTTCGGGACAAATTTTGGATGTGTCCGGAGGGAGGCCCGGTGTTCGGACAGCTGTGTGTATGGTGGGTGTGCCACCAGTGCTTGTAGCTCGCTGATCCGCCGGGCTGAGGTGATGGCCACCAGGAACAATGTTTTCCAAGAGACGAACTTGATGTCAGTTGATTGCATGGGTTCAAAGGGAGGTAACGTGAGCTGGTTGAGGACCGCATGAAGGTCCCAGTGGGGCACCGGCCTCCTGACGGGGATGAAGGTTGGACAGACCCTTCATAAACCGGCCCACGATGGGTAGCTGGGCAATGGACTCGTCCCCTGAGTGCTCGTGGAAGACTGCGATGGCTGCCAGGTGGACCCGGATGGATTGCATCTGCAGCCCCTGCTGGGACAGGGAGGTTAGGTACTGCAGGATTGTCGGTATGGGGCAAGAGAAGGGGCCACTCCCTGAACGATGCACCAGGAGGTGAAGCGTCGCCACTTGAGGCTGTAGGATTTTCTGGTCGATGGCCGACGTGAGGCGAGTACCACCTGTTCGACCTCATGTGGAAGGTGGAAAGGGGAAAGGGCTATCCGCTCAGCTTCCAGGCTGTAAGAGCAAGGGTTTGAAGGTTGGGGTGGAGGGTGTTCCCTTCGTCCTGCGAGATCAGATCCGGACTCAGAGGTAGGCGTATCGGGGGGCACACCTGTAGCTGGTGGAGAAGTGAGAACCATCCCTGATGGGGCCAATAGGCGTATACTAGAGACCACTCCCTCCATGACACGTCGAATGCATCCGCTGCCTGGCTCCAGGCAGAGGGGCGTTTTGAGCAAAAGGTTCTGCATTTCGTATTGTTCTCCGTGGCGAAGAGGTTGACTGCAGGATAACCCCAGACTTGGAAGAGACGGAGGGCCACCTGAGGCTTCAGGGACCACTCGTGTGGATTGAGTTGCGGCTCAGTCTGTCGGCCAATTGGTTCTGAAGGCCGGGGAGGTAGGAGGCTTGGAGCATGCAAAGGTGAGCGGACGCAAAAGCCCAGATCTGAAGGGCTTCTCTGCAAAGGGGTCATGATCCCGTCCCACCCTGTTTGTTGACGTAGAACATAGCCACTTGATTGTCCGCTTTCAGCAGTACTGTCTTGTCCGAGATCAAGCTCTGGAAGGCCTCCAGGGCATATCTCATGGCTCTGAGCTTGAGGAGGTTTAGGTGGTACTGCCGCTCCTGGGGTGACCAGACGCCTTGTGTCCGCAGGTGGAAGCAGTGTGCCCCCCAGCGCACAGGTGATGCATCGGTAGTGATAGGTCTCCCGCATGCTAGATTCTTTTTGAGGGTCCACCAACGGAGGGAGGACAACACTGTCTTGTCCAGGGGAATGATGGTCTCCAGAGACTGTGAGTGCTGAGACCAGACTGTCCGAAGGTGCCACTGGAGGCGCAGCGCATGTGGAGCTTCGCTAAGGGTACCGTTTGGGTGGCTGACGCCATGTGTCCTAGGAGGCACAGGAGGGTCCCTGCCGAGGAGGACTGTTGCGTTCACACGAGGTGTGCTAGATCCCTGATGGTGTTCATCCTTGTTCAGGGAAGGAAGGCCATAGAGCGAGAGGTGTCTACGAGCGCTCCTATGAACTCCATCCGCTGGGAGGGGTTGAGGTGCGATTTTGGGTAATTCACCAGAAAACCCAAGGATGTCAGCAGGGAGATGGTTGTTTGGGTTGCGCGCTTGGCCTCTCTGAAGGAAGGAGCAGAGATAAGCCAGTCGTCCAGATAGGGGAAAACAGAGATTCCTTGTTTGCGAAGGTGTGCTGCCGCCACTGCCACGCATTTCGTAAACACGCGTGGTGCAGGGGACAGGCCGAACGGAAGAACTTTGTATTGGACGTGTCTCCCGGCGGCTTGGAAGCGTAGATATTTCCTGTGAGCCTTGTGTATGGGGACGTGTGTGTACTCGTCCATGAGATCCAGGGATGTGAGCCACTCTTTGGCTGGATAAGGGGCAGGATGGTCCCGAGGGAGTGCATCCTGAACTTTTCCTTGACGATGAATAGATTGAGTTTGCGTAGGTCGAGGATGGGCTGCATGCCGCCTGACCTCTTGGGAATAAGAAAGTATCTGGAGTAGAATCCAGTGTTGATCTCTGCCTCCGGAACCGGCTCTATTGCGTTGGAGGCCAGGAGGGCCAAGATCTCCGTTTCCAGAAGGGAGGTGGATTGTTTGCAACGTGGAGTCGCCCACTGTACGGGTGGCGATAGAAACTTTATCCGGTACCCCTTGGCAATGATTGCTAGAGCCCATTGGTCTGTAGTAATGGATTTCCAATTTTGAAGGAACCTGGCCAAGCGACCCCCCCATGGGGAGGTTGGCCCCAGTCCTCCCATCAAAAGGTCTGGTTGTTTCTCCCTGATGCCGGCTGAGCTGGTTTTTGCTGTCTCCTTTCAGACTGGCGGGGCTTTTGCTTGTAGGAAGCGTGGGAGGAGTGTGATTGTTGCTTATAGTGGGGCTGCTGCCACTTTCGGTAAGATCCGTACTGATGCTTGGAAGATGAGAAGGAGAAAGGTTTATGCTGGTAGGAGGTCTTGCGGACAGGCTGTTCCAGGCCGTCGTCTGTGAGTGTTTGGAGTGTCGTACAACGGTCCTTCATGGCGTTGACGGTGTCATTAACTTTGTCTCCAAACAGGGTATCCCCCGTGCAGGGGGCATCGGCAATGCGCTCATGCGTGTCCTCCCGTAGGCCTGAAGCTTTGAGCCAGGCAAGGCGTCGCGCCGAGATGGAGGTAGCCGCAGTGCGGGCCACCGCATCAAAGGCGTCAAAGGCTGCCTGCACCTGATGTTTAGTGCATTCCTGCAGGTCAAGGAGGGTGGTTGAAGTAGCGGCTTGTGTCTCCTGGCTGGAAGTGGAAATGGCCGCTTTTAATTTTTCCATGAGGGTGTCCTGGTACAGGGCATGCTGCAGTTGGTGGGCGGCGACTCTAGCGCATAGCATGGACCCCTGGAAGGTCTTTGTTCCGACTTCATCGAGTAGCCTTAAGTCTTTGCCAGGCAGAAAGTTGGCTTGTGTCCGTGCTGATTTCGTTCGTTTGAGAGCGGATTCCACAACTATGGAGTGGTGGGGAAGTTGCATCTTATCAAAGCCTGGAGAAGGCTGGACCTGATATTTCGCATACAACTTCCTGGATGTTGAGGTCCCGGAGGAGGGATTCTGCCATATGGATAGTAAGTTTTCATTCAGCAGAGGGTGTACAGGTAGGTGCGCTGAGGAATGTGGGGCTTCAAGGAATTTCCTTGTGGCTTGAGTTTCAGGGTGCTGGTCAATCAGAGGGCAAGCGCTGGGGAGACACAGAGCGTCAGCTACCTTACAGAGGAATTTTGGATAGGAAAGATCCTCTGGGTTGCCAGGGCAGTCCGCAGACTGTTGGCCAGCTTTTGATGAGGGTTCCTCGGAAACCGCAGTGTTGCTCTCTGTGTCATCGTGAGGAAGTCTGGGTTCCTGCGAAGGGACAGCGGTGGAACCGGGGTCCGGTGCAAGAGCATCCGCAAGCTCACTGGGGACCCCGGGACGTGCTCCTGCTGCTGGCGCTGTTGAAGAGCGGGTCCACTGCTCAAAAAGACTGGTGAGGAGGGACAAAATTTGAGCAGGGGCTTCCATGGCCATAGGGATCGTAGTGGCAGGCTCAGGGAGTAGACAGGATGGTTGGGCTGCCCCTGGAGCCTCAGGAGATCCAGACAGTGAAGGGGGGGTTGCCGGAATGAGTGCCCGACTAATGTAGCCTGGAGAGTCATACCTGTCTGGTGAGTAGGCAGCTTCATCGTGAAAATCACTGTCCCAGGAAGAGGAGAGTCTGGCCGGGGTGTGGAAGTGGTGGTGACTCCGGCGCCGATGATGGCGCCGCTTATGTAGGCTCCGGTTACTGTCTGTACCGCTGGAGCTGCTGCTGCTGCTGTAGCGGGAGGTCGCCTTGTGATCACGGTGCGGGTAGGGCCGGTGCCTCCGTGCCGAGCGGGATCTCCAGTGATGGTGCCTGTGTCTCGATTTGCTTCGTCCTGCATGACGCTTCTCCTGGCGCTGGCCAATGGCGCCACGGTGGGCAGGGCTTGCGAAGCTGGCATCATTAAAGATGGCCGCCACCATGGGAGCCTCGTGGAAGGATGGGGCTTCAGGGTGCCGGCTGTCCGAAGAGCCAGGAGTTGAGTCGCCGTGGGAGGAGGCCAGGACCGGCGCACCCGGGGCTACCACAGCAGCAGGGGGCGTCGTCAGGAGCTGTAGAGGCATCAAAGGAGGCTGCGTAGCAGAGGAGGAACTGGCAGGGAGCAAGGCACTGCTAGGAGCTCCGGAGGGCAGAGATGCAGGGAACAGTTCATGGAGCGCATTCCTCCTAGATTTTCTTGCTCTAGGGGACATGCGTGTGCAGTGTGCGCAATCTTCTACCTGATGGGAGACACCCAGGCACCGCAGGCAATGATCATGCAGGTCAGTCGTATTCATCTTCCTGGAACAGCTGGGGCATGGGGCATTTTTTAAACCCCGGTTTAGGCTGTTTTCCAGGCATCCTGATTGAAGATCAGTTTGAAGGAGAGAGAAGAGGTCTGTCTTGCTGGCAAGGCAGAAGAGACAAAAGTGGCTGACTAGGGGTAGGGCCAGTTGATACATGCCCAGAAGGGAAACTCCTTCTGGGCTAGAGAGAGACTACTTCCGTCTTTGGCGCTGTCGGATGACGCCACCTGGTGTGGATGACTTCATCCTGCTTGTCCTAGGAGAAATGCAGCCACACTTTTCCCTCCCTCCTGGGCAGGAACAGAGAATTTTGAACTAATTGTTGACGAGGATAAGTATCAGGAAGTGTAGGAACCCATGTGCTTGCTCAGAGACTGAAGGAAAAAAAGACTCTGAAACACAGGATTGCACTGTGAGTATTGGTGTAGTTTGCTGCCTTAATGGGGGCGGGGCGAGGGACAAAGGAAAAGGAAGTCATACTGACAATGAGGGCAGGGGTACCAGATCACCATTAGTGCCTGCAACATTTACTTCCCCATATGCTGCCCCAAACTATGCCTAGGACTGTGAGGATTTGTCCAAAGGATGTCACCCAGGAAGTGTGGCTGCATTTCCCTGCTGTCTGAAGTGAACCTCCATTACAGATAAGCAACTCTGCTTTTTGGCATTTGCTATTCCACTTCTTGTAATAAAAATCAAAGCTGTTTACAAATGGTAAAACAAAGAGGAGGAAAAGAATGCCATCTTATTACACAGACTAGCCTAAATAAAAGACAGAGGAATATGATGCAACAGAAGTGGTAGAAATTAAAAACTCTTAGTTTGCTCTACCAGACCCCGTGCTGTGGCTATGACCCATTGAATACCAATAAGAAAAGGTGGGTGTTGGGGCAGATTTTAAATTTTCAGAATGACTGTTCAGACCGAAGAGAGAGAGGCAAAGTATTTCATAAAGGAGGCACCTGAAAGAAAAATGCAACCGGATGTGTTGAGTCAAGCTGAGCTTATGAAACCAGAATGAAGAGGTGACATTTTTGAGAAGAATGCAGGGAGCTGATGGGAGTGTAGGGGAAAATAAGAGAGGAAAAGGAGAATGGTATACATGTATTTAGAATTGTATATGCCAGATCTAAAATTTTTTAATGAACTCTGTACCAAATGGAAGCCAGTGAGGGTGAAGGAGGAGAAGAGTTACGTGATCGAATCTGCACACAGCATGGGTTCTGAATTGTTTGCAGGCATTTCAGGTTGGAGTTGTTCTAATAGAGACAGAATAATTTTATGATATTGTTATTGTAAACTGAATAGGTTTTGTAGATATGCGGTATATTGAATAAAAAGTATCATAACCTAACAATTGCAGTAGTCAATACAAGAGGTATTAGAATATGTATCAGGTTATCTCCAGGAACAAGCAGGAATGTAGTCCTCACATATGGGTATCGTCGGTACCGACGGAGCCTGCGCGGGAACGCTCCCCAGCGTCCAATAAGAACGCTTTTGGGAGCATCCCTCAGCACATGTGCGCTACCTTCTTGTCTTTCCAACTGTCCCTCTTCAGTTCTTCGTTTTCCGCGGAGCCAGAAAATTACATCTTTAACCTTCTTTCTGTGGTTGCGTTTGCCTACCGCATGACGCCTACCGGTACCACCGGTTCTTTTCTTTCTTTAAAAAAAAAAACTAAAAACTTTCAGTGTTTCTTTCAGAAACTTTCCTTTTTGGTGCTAGGTGCCATTTTGGGCACTAGGCCCCCATTTTCCTAAATCATGGAAAAGCCAACTAGTGGTTTTAAAAAATGTACTAAGTGTGGCGGTACCAGTTCCGTCACTGACACCCATGATTGGTGTCTAAAATGTTTAGGACCTGATCATTCTTCAACTGAATGTCTCTCCTGCATGGGGATGACCAAAAGAGGAAGACAGAACCGGGCCGCAAAGCTCGGTACCCTTTTTTTTTTTTTCAGATGCCAGATCCATTGCATCCGTATCAAGTACTATCGTTATCGCTCTATAAAACCTACTCACCCCTATCTGAGGAACTTATTCTTTAAACAAACTTGCTGTTAAACAAATGACCAGGTCTCGGACTTCCTGACACTTCAGATGCTAACTGCCAGCATCCTGGCGAAAGCAGTACCACATAGCATCAATGACCTGTCAGATGTAAAGCATGTGAAAAAGTGAAAGAATGAAAAAATGACCTTTTCTCTACAAACTGTTTGGATATACTAGCCCTTTTCGGGGGCATGTGTTTTGGAATTATTTCCCCTGAAGAATCCTGACAAGGAGAAACACGTTGAAGCGCTACAGAGACAGCGTTGGGAGAATTATACATTCTTTGAACCATCGGGAGACATTCAGCATTCATTGAGACATTCTCATCACACATTTATAAGATAAGTCACTTTTCATTGGGAGAACTACACATTTTTTTAACTGTAATTTTAACTTTTTTATTAGATATCTATAAGAGAATTCATTTTGTCATTCTTTCACTTGGTCATTTGTTTAATAGCAAGTTTGTTTAAAAAATAAGTTCCCCAGATAGGGGTGAGTAGGTTTTATAGAGCGATAAAGATAGTACTTGATACGGGAGTATACGCTCTGATAACACGCCAACATATAACATTTAGATCCATTGCATCGATATCGTCGAGGGTCTCTTCTTCCTCCCATGGATCTCGGGTAACTAAACATAAGAGCCGGTCCTCAAAGGGTAGCTCTCCTGCTAAGCATCGAGAGGCCGTTGGCATTGCCCTTGAGGGATCCACACCGGCAAAACAGCCCTGGTGGGAGCATCGATGGGGCTTCAGGATGTTCTCGAGGCCTCAACCTAGCAAGAACTACCTGTGCCATGCTCAGGGGTTCCGGCCGTCCTTACCGGTACCGACACCCAGGCATCAGCAGCGTCGATAGACCAGAGATTCCTCTCTATCGAGCGCAGTATCGCAGCTCTTCTCTCGGTTGCGCTACTGGTGGTCCCAAGAGCACTGGTGCCGATACAGACACCAGTGATGCCGGTACCAACGGTGCCGGCCCCGGTGGGAACTCTTCCTATGCCATCTCTGGCTGGAGGGGACAAGGCTGTACCGGGTCACCTCGGTACCGACTTCGATCGGTACTGGGATCGTGCTTTGTAAGAGTATCGGGGTCAGGAATACTTTGATTCCTCCGATTCCGAAGACTGACAATTCTGCTGGCACTAGAGGGTTTCTCCTAGAAGATCTGTCTTCTCTCCAACGCAGAATGTCACCTCCAGAGGACGTGTCTTTTCAGGATTTCATCCGTGATATGGCCAAAGGTCTTTCAATCACAGTAGCTCCTGAAGAAGAACCTAGAGCAAAGGAATTGGAAATCCTCCAATATCCTAAAGCTCCCAAGGAGGCAGCTACTCTGCCTATCCATGAAATTCTGCATAGCTTGATGCTCAGAATGTGGGAGACACCTCTGACCACTTCTCCTCACTCTAGGAGGCTTGATACTATGTATCGAGTTCCACCATGTCCTGGTTTTCAGAAAACCCAGCTGCCACACCGTTCAATGGTAGTGGAATCAGCCATGCGTAGGATGAAAAGTGCAAAGAGACATGCATCCAGTCCTCCAGGTCGTGAATGCAGGACTCTGGATGCTTTTGGATGCAGAACTTTTCAAGCTTCCATGCTTTCAGCTAGGATCAGTTCATACATCCTATATATGGGAATGTTTTTTAAGGAAGTCACAGGAGACTTGGAACTTATGAGCCCTTTTCTCCCAGATGATAAGAGACAAGATTTTCTTGCTCTAGTTAAGCATGCTCAAAATGTCTCCAAGTTTGTCAATCGTGCAACTTTTGACTGCTTTGAATGAATCAGCAGAACTTCTGCTATTGCCATTGGTGCACGACGGATTGCCTGGCTGCAGGCATCAGACTTGGAGACTTGGGTACAGGACAAATTAGGCAACATTCCTTGCATGGGGGAGAATCTCTTCAGCAAGAACTGGCAGGAAAAGACTAATGAGTTAGATGCTGACAATTCTACCTTAGATAGATTGTCAAAGTCTACAGCCACTCCAGCCAAAAGGAATCCTTATAAAAAAACGTCTTTTAGCAAAAAGAGAACGTTTTATCCTTCCTATACCCAGCAGAGTCAGACTTCAGGTCAGGTTGCCCAAAAGGGACAAACTAGACAGCAAAAGAAACCAAAAGGACCGAGAGCCCAACCAGCTCTCCAGGTTCAGCCCCCCTCAAGGGCTTTGACTCCTTCCCAGAGAGCTTCGCCTTCCTGCCTCTGAGGGGTCCCCAGCCCCCCAATATTCCGGGCAGGTTATGCCACTTTATCAACAGATGGCATCAAATAACAGCAGAAGATTGGACTTTGTCCATTGTAGGAGAGGGGTACAAACTTCATTTTCACAGCATACCCCCTCCTACAATTCTAAAGCAGTTCAATTCACAAACCTCTGCAGACAATCTGCTAGATTACGAGGTCTCCACACTTCTTGCCCAAGGGGCAGTAGAGGAAGTACCCATTTTTCAACAGAGAACAGGGTTCTACTCCCCCTATTTTCTTATCCCAAAGAAAACAGGGGGACACAGACCCATTCTAGACATCAGAGAATTGAACAAATATCTGTTTTGAGAGAAATTCAAAATTATTTCTCTAGGAGGGGGGCGGAGCCTGATGTCCAGCGGGTAAGACGCTTCGCGCTGAAGCTCCCGAGAGGCCTACTCAGAATCCTGACTTAATACCTATACAAACTTACTATTTTGCTCCGAGCTTACCGGGGTACCTCGGGGGGGATGGCGGCCCATAAACCAGCGCGCTTGAACTTCGGGTCTCCTTCTTCTTCACACGGAAAACGCTCCAAAACAGAGGTGTCTTCCCCACAGAAGATGGTTCCACTTCGTGAAAACCCCGAAATGCACCTGGAGATTTTAGAGGAAATACGCGGCGTGAAGGAACTGGTGCAGTCCAATGGAGAAGCGCTTCGAGCCATGCGAGAAGACTTCGGAGTGCTCCAGGACCGACTTGAAAGTCTTTCATTACGGCAGGACAACATGGCGGGGGTCCTCGACTCGCACGCGGTGCGCTTGGGCAAACTGGACAAGGCTGAGCGCCAGATACAGAATCTTCAAAAGGAGTTAGAAGATAGCAATAATCGAGCCCGTCGCAACAATGTGAGGCTCATTGGAATACCGGAGGGGGTGGAAGCAGGAGATATAAGAGAATTCCTGCTCAAAACTCTTCCCTCCTTGCTGAAGATCACTTTTCATAGAGATCTGGAAATCGATCGAGCACACCGTGTTCCTACCCACATGGCGCTCAACCGAACGACCCCCCGGCCTATTATCTTTCGATTACTACGATATCAACAAGTGGAACAAATTTTCAATGCTGCCCGGGCGAATCATCATTTGGAATTTGAAGGTCATAAAGTCTCCTTCTTCCCTGATTTGGCAAAGCCTACCGTTGACCGTCGGAAGAAACTCCTTGCTTTTCGCCCTCGACTTCAACAGCTACAGGCTCGCTTTGGCCTGTTGTATCCAGCGAAGCTCCGAGTGACTCTCCACAACCAAACCAGGACATTCGAAGATCCTGATCTACTATCAACATTTTTAGACTCCAAAGAAGCAGAGCAGATGCGCTAATCCAACAACTTGGACTTATTATCTGCCGGCTCTGTCCGCCATTTTGAAGGGCCCGACGCGGCGGTCATAGCCAAGCACAGAGACTACCTGGACTTTCTTTCTTTCTCTATATGACTTTTATGTTTTTTGGTCTCCTATCCCTCCATGATGTGTGCCTCGGTCGGATTCGGAGCACGCACAGTTCTACAGGTTATATGTTTTTTCAATTTCGGCCTTCTCTGGGGTTTCTCCCCGCAGACACATGGTCGCCAGTAATTTCTGGGGTTCTGCTTCTTCTCTACCGCACCGCGGCTTTTCTTTTTTAATGTGGGGCGCTTCATTGTATTATATTAGCTTATTTTCTTTCATGTCATGTGTACAGCCAGATACAGTTAATATGAGGGACATTGTGAAATTATGTGCGCTATCATGCTCAGAATTTTTAACCTTTCTGAATGGCCTTATGTAAAATCTTATCACTCAACGTAAAAGGCATCAATAGTCCAATCAAAAGAAAGAAAATCCTTAGCTATCTTAGCCATGAGCATGCTGATTTAGTGTTTCTTCAGGAAACGCATCTAAACTCTGCTGAAACACTGAAACTCAATGCTAAGCCTTACATGGTGGCTGCCTATTCTCTCCCGCCGTTTCCAAACGGTGTGGGGTAGCCATTCTGGTTAAGAAGTCTTTGCAAGCTACTGTAATGGATACTAGCTCTGACAAGGAGGGTAGATGGGCCCGTGCACACCTTAAGGTTGGAGATAGTGAATTCACGTGTATTTGTATTTATGCCCCGAATGTGGACAACCCTGCTTACTATGCAAGTATTGCGCAGTTGGCACAGGCCTCTGCCAATACTCCATTAATACTTGGTGGTGATTTTAATCAAGTGTTAGACCCTTTGATAGATAGACAACCGCCTAGAACGAGTAGTCCACCCAAGAGTCTTGCTACCCTTACAGCTCTGATGCAAGATCTTGCGCTAGTAGATATATGGAGGCTGCTTCACCCCTCCGACTTAGAGTTCACCTTTTTTCTGCCCCCCATCACTCACAATCTAGAATAGATTTCTTTCTCATTTCCAAAGCACTGATTTCTCAAGTGGACACGGCTAGGACTCATCCTCTCCATATTTCAGATCATGCTGCCATATCTTTATCATTACATGTCACTGCGCGAGACGATTCTCCCCGAGCTTGGTTTTTTGATAGATCCCTACTAGATCAAAAAGATTTTCAGGTTGATATAAAGGCCGCTATCCAAGATTATTTTCATTTTAACTCACCCCATGACACAGCGAGCTGGGCTTGGTGGGAGGGTTTTAAGGCATCTATCCGCGCAACTATAACTAGCTATCAAATTCGGCAGGGGAAACAAAGAAAGCAGCACTTACTGATTCTAGAGCAGCAGATACAAGCTGGGGAGCGTCTCCTCACGTCCCGTACTGACCCATGTATTTTACTCCGTTTACAACGCTTGCGTTTTCAATACAATCAGCTTTTGTATACTGCTGCTGCTAAAAATATTGAATCACAACAAGGGATATATTACCGGGAAAATAACCGTGCTGGCAAATTGTTAGCAAATGCCCTAAAAGGTCAAAAAGAAGCCAAGCGTGTTACCGCTCTCCGTAATCCGTCGGGGGGGGGCTTGGTCACTAAAGATACAGAAATCTTAGAACTCTTTCGTGATTTTTATACTCGGCTTTATCAATCTGAATGTGATTTTGAGCCAGAAGTATTTGAACGCTTACTTTCAGGGGTACAAAGACCGACCCTATCTGACGAAGACAGAGTGGCCATGGACAAACCATTCACTTTATCAGAAATTCATTCTGCTATCAAGAAATGTGCCACAGGTCGAGCTGCAGGCCCAGACGGTCTCCCTGCTGAATTCTACAAAACCTTTAATGCTGACTTAGCTCCAGTTTTGAAACTTTATTTTTCTGCTTTGGCCGAGGAGGGATCTCCTTCTGGGTCCTTTTCAATGGCAAATGTAGTAGTTTTTGAGAAAGAGGGGAGAGACCCGCAACTAACAGCTAATTATCGTCCAATTTCCCTCCTAAACGCGGACTATAAAATATTTGCCACCATTCTCTCCACCCGGCTCTCTGATAGGATGTCTACCTTAATACACCCAGATCAATGCGGTTTCATTCCCGGTAGATCAACTGCTGACAATGCTCGGACTCTATGTCATGTACTGACTGCCGCAGTTAATCTTGATCGCCCATTTGTTGGCCTCTCACTTGATGCTGAGAAGGCCTTTGATCGCTTAGAATGGCCCTTCCTGTTTGCAGCCCTCCGCTGGTACGGATTCGGAGAAGGTTTTCTCCGTTGTCTCCGCACCATGTATGCACAGCCTACAGCCAGTATCTGTGCTAATGCTTTAAAGTCTCAGCCATTTCCCCTTCAACGCGGTACTCGCCAGGGATGCCCATTGTCTCCACTTCTTTTCGATCTTGCACTCGAACCCTTAGCTTTACTAATCCGGCAATCGGAGGAGATTCATGGAGTCCCCTTCTCTCATAGGGAAATCAAAATTTCAGCATATGCTGATGACCTTATGCTCTTTGTCTCTATAGACTCAGTGCCGGCTGTCCTAGAGCAAATTGGTAAATACTCACAACTCTCCGGTTATAAGATAAATTGGACCAAGTCGGTAGCCTTTCCACTAAATCCTTTGCTTCATCAGGCAGATATGCAACCCTTTCCCTTTTTATGGCAACCTCGCATGGTCAAATACCTTGGGGTTCACTATTGCTCTCCTTTGGAAGACACTATCTCTTTTAATGCCAAAGACTTAACCTCTAAAGTCCGGGTGCTTACTCACCGTTGGACTCCTTTAACACTTACCTGGTGGGGTCGCCTAGAAACCATAAAAATGATGATTGTTCCGAAAGTGAATTATATTTTAGAAATGTTGCCCTGTCTCTTACCTCGACGTACATATAAAGATATAGAGGGCCTTCTGACTAGATACCTATGGCAAAACAAGACACCTAGGATAGCGAAACATAAGCTGCAAGCAGATAAGGAAAATGGGGGTGTCAGATTCCCTGATTTCCTGAAATACCATCAATCTTTTCTTCTCAAACAAGGCGCTCGTTGGCTGGAAGATCTAGCACCGAGTAGACCTGTGTGGCTAGACATAGAGGAGGACCTTTGCAAACCGATTCCTCTTACTTTTCTCCCTGGTATGACTCTCCCATCAGACTCCCACTATCCACCAATGCTTTTAGACACTTTAGGTGCCTTTAATACTCTTATGCAATCTTTAGACTCCCGACTCTGTCCGTTAGACAGGCTCCCGCTTTGGTACAATACTCGATTTCGAATACAAAATAAACCGATGGCGTGGAGCCCCTGGTACACTAGGGGTATTTGGATTCCTAACCAGTTATTCCATGATGGTCGCTGGAAAACTTTTAGTGAATTGCAAATTGAATTTGGTCTCCCAGCAAAACACTACTTTCAGTTGGTGCAACTTCAGCATTGTCTTCGGAGTGCTAAGGTGCTCCCGCCATCGGCATCCCCTACACAAGGTTGGTCGGAGACTATCCGATCTATCGGTAGTTCACCGGGTGTAGCATCTAATTTTTACAAAACCTTATGTAATGCTATAATTAGAGGTACCCCTATAGCGCAGAAAGCATGGGAGCGAGAATTGCATGTAACTTTGACCCCGGAGCAATGGAGCCTTGTCTGGAGTAGAGTGACACGGGTTTCTCGATCCGCCTCACTCACTCAGACACTCTTCTTTCTAGCCCACCGGTGTTTTCTACACTCCTGACAGATTAGCCAAATGGAACACCACTCAGGGCAATAGCTGTTGGACATGCCATGCGGCCATTGGTTCACTACCTCATGTTATGTATGAATGTCCCGCACTACAGTATTACTGGCGTCGGGTCTGGGGTCGTATCCAGTCTATTTTGCACTTTCAAGAGCCCCTTTCTTGGAGGATAGTGGGACTTCGCTCAGCTGCGGGGATCCCCTCTCTTCCAAAAACGGCTTACTTCCTTTTGGACTTTATGCTAGGCATTGCTATTTCCCTAATTACGAAATACTGGAAAAATAGCTCCCATCTGAGCCCCAATGAATGGTGGAATCATGTCTGTCTCTACAGTAAATATGAACAAATACCTCGTATGTTTGCTTCTTCCGTTCAGACTCCTCCTCATCTGTCTAAATGGAAGATGCTCAATGACTATGTTCACACTGCTAAATGCTCTCATCTGACTGTTTAAATTTATATAAATCTCTGTCCCATGATTATTCTGTATCGTAGATACTCTTTTGTTCGTTTTGATGTACAATCACTGTTGTTTGGAAGCGCTCACATGCTGATATTATCGGCTAGAGAAGAAGCATGGGGGTGGGGGGTAATAGGGTTTGCTTTTCCTTATTGTATACTTGTTATGTCTCCTTTGGTGTGTTGTTTCTTTTGTTTGTTGCAAAATGAAAATAAAAGTTTAAAAAAAAAAAATTATTTCTCTAGGAACTCTTCTGCCATACCTTCAAGGCCAGGACTGGCTTTGCTCTCTAGACTTAAAGGATGCACACACACACACACACACACACACAGATCACAGGAAAATCTTTCATTTGAGCCTCCACAGTTACAGAGGCCAGCACTGCACTGTCTCGTACAATGAGAATCTTCCAATACTTGGGATTGGAAATCAACTTCCCAAATTCTCAACTAGTTCCTTCCCACTGCCTAGAATTCATAGGAGCCTGTCTGGATACCAGGCAGGCAAGGGCTTTCCTTCCACAAGCCCAGTGTCTTTGCATTATGCAGCTAGCTTCCCAAGTAGCAGGAAAATCCTCCCTCACGGCTCAGGAACTACTGCAGTTACTGGGTCACATGGCATCCACAGTTCATGTATTATTTATTTATTTACATTCTTTTATATACTGTGCTATTCTGCATCAGTGCGGTTTACATTGAACAAACTGTCCCATATGCTCGCCTCCACATGTGAGCAGCTCAGTGGACCCTCTCCACACAGTGGACACAGGCCACGGGCAATTTGTCAGACAAAATAACAGTCTCTCAAAGACTAATTTTGTCCCTCCAATGGTGGCAATCACTAGAAAATCTGACAGTGGGGTCTCCTTTCCATCAACCTCTCTTTCAGGCCACCCTAACAGATGCATCACAGGTGGGTTGGGGAGCACACCTGGATCATCTCTCTACCCAGAGCACCTGGACTCCACAGGAGGTAGGTTTACACATAAACCTCCTGGAATTAAGAGCAATTTATTTAGCTCTTCGAGTGTTCTACGCCCAGCTCAGCTACAAAGACAGTCCTGGTCCAGACGGACAATCAGGTAGCCATGTTCTATGTGAACAAGCAGGGCGGAACCGGCTCTCTCTCATTATGCAACAAAGCTTTACAACTATGGGCCCTTGCCAGAGAGCACCAAATTCACCTTCTAGTGGTATATCTTCCAGGCATTTAAAACCTTTGGGCAGACAAACTCAGTCGAGTACTGCTACCTCACGAGTGGTAGCTCCACCTAGACCAGGTAGCAAAGATATTTCATCTCTGGGGCACTCCAGACATAGACCTCTCTGCAAGTCCACTGAATGCCAAACTTCCCCGGTTCTGTTCCAGGATACCAGCACACCACTGTCAGGCAAGGGATGCCTTCCTCCTTCACTGGGGTCAGGACTTCCTTTATGCTTTCCTACCCATTCCCCTCATTCCCAAAACACTCTTCAAGCTTCAGAGAGACAGGGGTCGCATGATTCTCATTGCACCACAATGGCCACGCCAAGCATGGTATTCCCTGCTTCAGCATCTCTCTCAAGCGGCACCTCTGGGGTTAGGGCATGCTCCAGATCTCCTTTCTCAGGAGAATGGGATGCTATGGCACCCGAATCCCCAGTCCCTGCACCTCATGGCCTGGTTGCTGAAGGCTTAGACCTCCAGGATCTCAACCTGTCTCAGCAAGTAAAAGATATCCTTCGAGCTTCTAGGAAACTTTCCACAAGAAGATCTTATGCCTTCAAGTGGAAAGGTTTTACTATATGGTGCTCCAGGAGGGGATTAAACCCCCTGGTCGTACCCTTAGAATCGATACTAGAGTATCTCCTTCACTTATCGAATTCTGGGTTAAAGACCAAGTCGGTAAGAGTCCATCTTAGTGCAATTGCAGCTTCTTATAAGCCTCTAAATGGACAACCAATTTCCTCCCATCCACTCCTATCAAGATTTATGAGAGGCCTTCTATTAACCAAACCTCCCATCAAGCCACCACCGGTGGCATGGGATCTAAATCTAGTTCTCGGGCAGCTCATGAAGCTGCCTTTAGCCACTGTAGCCCTTAAGGTTTTGACCTGGAAGGTCATCTTCCTAATTGCAATCACCTCTGCCCGTCGCATCAGTGACTTGCAAGCTTTAGTGGCTGATCCTCCTTATACTAGGTTTCATCATGATAAGGTTGTTCTTCAAACTCACCCACATTTTATGCCAAAGGTGGTTTCGCCTTTTCATTTAAATCAATTTAGCTTCCTGTATTTTTTCCCCAGGCCTCACGCCTCTAATGCAGAAAGGAACCTTCATACTTTGGATTGCAAAAGGGCCTTGGCCTTTTACATACAAAGAACACAGCAACATAGAAAGTCTTCACAACTTTTTATAGCTTTTGACCCTAGTCATTTGGGACTTCCAGTCTCCAAAAGAACTTTATCTAAATGGATTGCCCAATGCATATCCTTTACTTATGAGAGTAAGGGTCTTCCTCTTCAGGACCATGTCACAGCTCATAATGTCAGGGCCATGGCAGCTTCTATGGCTAATCTCCACTCTGTGTCTATCGATGACATTTGTCGAGCAGCCACCTGGGCTTCGGTACACACCTTCACAGCCCACTACTGCTTAGATAAAGCCTCCCGTCGGGATGCCTTCTTTGGCTGAGCTGTTCTTCAAAACCTTTTCAAATGTAAACCAACTCCTACCCACCAACCCTGGTGGGATGCAAGAGATCCATGGGAGGAAGGATCCTCACCCTTGATGGTGGCACCTTCCTGGGGCTATCTCCCTGGCATCTTCAGCTAGGGAGTCCCCATATGTGAGGACTACATTCCTGCTTGTTCCTGGAGATAGCGTAGATACTCACCTGTAACAGGTGATCTCCGGGAACGGCAGGAATTTAGTCCTCACAACCCACCCACCTCCCCTAGGAGTTGTCTCTCTCTCCCTTTGTCTCTTTCCTCTCTCCCTCTATCCTTTCACTCAGCTACAAACTTAACTGAAGAGGGACAGTTGGAAAGACGGGAAAGCAGCGCGCATGTACTGAGGGATGCTCCCAAAAGCGTTCTTATTGGACGCTGGGGAGCGTTCCCGCGCAGGCTCCGTCGGTACCGACGATACCCATATGTGAGGACTAAATTCCTGCTGTTCCCGGAGATCACCTGTTACAGGTGAGTAACTACGCTATATTGAGATGAGAGTTTGGATAGATTGGAAACACCAGAGAGCATAGAAAGTGGAATTGACAAGAGGCCATGTGCACGTCAAAGGACAGTTTTTATAATCGGTATGAATGTAGAGATATTTAAAGAATTCTACTAGAGCTATTGATGAATTGAGCATGGAAGCTAGGATAAGTAAGCAACGTCATCCTATTATCAGGCAATAAGTAGGATTGAGTTTGTTAATTGCACTTCAAACAGGTAGAAATAACAAAGAGACAATGATTCAAAACTGTAAGATCAGGAAACAGCGCATCACTGGAAGTGACCAAAAGAATGTCATTGGCATAGTAATATATGTTGATCCCAAGGTCCTGAATTATGGTGGCTAAGGGCCTTAGAAATATAGAGGGTATTTTAGATGCTCTATTTCTGAGTTGGGGGTCTGAAAATGAGCGCACAAACATGCAAATCAGGTAGATGTCCCTGAAGCCATTTTAGAAAGCAGATTATATACAGTTAATGTCCCTGGCATGAGAATGTCTAGGTAATACGAGGGAGTGGTTGAGGCATGCCCTGGGCAAGGTACCAGAGATGTGTATCATGGTTGATTTCAGAATGGCACAAGCAGATTTGGCCCTAGTGGTTGAGGTGTCCATGCCCATACCTGCTCCTGACCCCAGATAAGCTGCCAAAGGGGTCTTGTTTCATGGCTGCAATGCATTCAGAGCAAAAGGTGCATTCATTGCCATAATTAGTATTTCCTGGCCAAAGAAACTTTCACATAAATACATACTACAAACATATTACAGGCTCACCACTGCACATTTGAGTATTTGAAATGGCAGGGCAGGACTTGCAAGTCCCAGGACATAGACATCCCCTCTTCTAAACTACCCAGGCTGGGATGTTTAAGTACCAAGTTCTCTAGATGCTCAATTAGGAGGCTCCTATATTTGTGAAATTACCTACGCTCATGCATGTACCTAGCTTTGGGCCTGGAGAAGGGGGCATCTCCAGAACCGGCTACTTGGATGTTTATTTTTCAGGGTAGTAAAAAAGCAATTTCAGAAGGCACATATACATAGAAACATGATGACAGAAAAAGACCACATGGCCTGTCTAGTCTGTCCTTCCATATCAACAACTGCAACAGTCCCCTTTTTACCTTTAGAGATCCTCTGTGTTTGTCCCATGATTTTTTTAATTCAGTTACTGTCCTCATCTCTACCACCTCCACTGGGAGACTATTCCACGGATCCACTACTCTTTCCGTAAAGAAATATTTCCGCATATCACTCCTGAATCTATCTCCCTTCACCCTCATTCCATGTCCCCTCATCGCAGAACTTGCTTTCAGTTGAAAGAGGCTCTCTCCCTGAACATTTATGCCATGGAGGTATATAAACATCTCAATCATATCACCTCTATCCCACCTTTCTTCTAAGGTGTATATTAAGATCCTTAAGTCTGTCCTCATATGCTTCATAATGAAGACCACTAATCATTTTAGTAGCCACCCTCTGCACCGACTCCATCCTGTTCACATTCTTTTGAAGGTGCGGTCTCCAGAATTGCACACTATACTTCAAATGAGGTCGCACCAAAGACTTACACAGAGGCATTATCACCTCCTTTTTTCTGCTAGCCATTCCTCTCCGTATGCACCCAAGCATCCTTCTAGCTTTTGCTGTTGCCTTTTCTACCTGTTTAGCTACTTTAAGATCATGATCATCAGACACAACCATGCCTAGGTCCCGCTCTTCTTTAGTGAACAAAAGTACTTCACTCCCGAGGAGATCACGTGATGCGGTGAGGACAGCAGACGTGTGCTGCATGTGCTCCGGTCCCCCGCACCCCTAACCGGCAGATTTCTGAGCATTGTTTGAGTCCCTACGGGCTGATTGTCTGGGCAGCCTTCCTTTGCTATATTTGGCCTGGGAAGCGGAGGTTCCTGACACGATTTGGATGGCGGCTTCCACTAAAACGACGAGGCGGGAGAAGGAGAGGGTGGCCTCCGCAGCCAAAATGGCTGATAACGCTATGCCGCGTTCCCCCTCATCCCCGGCCTTCTTGGAGGAGGTCTCAGCGGCGGTAGCAGAGGCGCTGTCAACGCAATTTGCCGCCCTCCATGAAAAAATGGATGCCCTGCAGACATCAACGGGGGCTTTGGGGGGTCGCATCCAGGAGGCCGAGGAGCGTATTGGGAGAGCGGAGGACTCGCTTGAGACTGCTTCACAGGAGCTGACAGCGTTGAAGGCCCAAGTGCAGGCACAGTCAGCCAAGATCGACGACCTCGAAAATAGATCGAGGAGGAATAATTTGCGACTGCTCGGTATCCCCGAAACGATTGTGGATAAGGATCTGAAGCAGTATGTGGAGAACTTGCTCCCCCGACTATTTGAGGGGAGTTTGGAGAGCGGCGACCTGATGCTTGAGCGAGTCCACCGCGTGGGGAGTAGACAAGCCCGGGACTCCCGGCCGAGGATAGTTTTGGCGAAGTTTCTTCAATATCCGCAGAAGGAGGCTGTTCTCCGTGCGGCACGCCAATGGAGCAGTCTCACTTGTGATAATTTTACACTCAGGATTGCCCAGGACTATTCTGCTTCTCTCAGCCAGAAGCGTAGAGCATATGCCCCTCTCTGTACTAAATTGATCGCTGCTACAATCAAATTTTCCGTGCAGTATCCTGCCCGTCTACACGTTTTTTACGGGGGAGCGCATCGGGTGTTCAACTCGGCTGAGGAGGCTGCCCTCTACGTGGAGCGTATTGTGCAGGAAGGGAGCCCCTCTACTTCAAGCCCCTGACTGTACATTGGATTTGGTGACTGCATTTATCTTTGCAACCCGACATGCAGAGGACGCTTGATTCACACTGCCAGGACCTTTATTTTTTGCCGCCAATGTTCACCGTTGATAATTGGGGGCAGTTTTGGGCCGGACAGAGCTGGCGATTATTATGCCCCAAGCCGGGACGCGCTGCTTCACTGATGTGTGTGAAGGCGGACTAGCGCGCCCGGCGGTACTGTTGTCGGCGCCGCTGAGAGAGTCGGCCCTGACTTGGCCTAAGATCTTTGCCCTGCTCCCCATCTCTGTGCTGGGCGAGTGGTTATCCCATTTGTTGACGATTATGTGTGCTGTTTTGTTGCTTATTTCTTATGGTATTTTAGATAGTACCAGAGTAATTGCCCTGAAGTTGACCAGGGGAGGAGGGGGGTGGATCCCCCTTTATGGAGTTTTGGATTGGGTCTAGGATGCAGGAGACGGGTAGGAATGTGATTTGGTGGTAGCGTGTGGGTGGTGTGGAGTTGGGGCTTATTCGTGTAGTGAGGAGAGTGAGTGTGGAAGGAAGAGGGTGTGTGAGTGGGGGGATGAGGGGGGGGAGTGATGAGTGGGCGACACTGGAAGGTGGGGGAGGGATTTATGGGTAGAGCGATAGGCCTGGGAAGTACGGGAGGAGGGCAGGAGGTCTATGGAGAGGGGAGTAGTGTTGTACTAGCGGTCTAGCCGTGGGTTGGGGTTCTCTATCCTTGGTTCCTTTCCTAGTCAGAGGGGATTTTAGTAGTGGGTTAAAAGGGAAAGGGAAAGGGGGGAAAAAAGGGAAGGAGAAGGAAAAAGGAGAAAAGGGGGGAAGGAAGGAAAAAAAAAGAAAAAAAAAAAAAAAAAAACAACGACATAATTATTATTGGTAAGACCTGTTCTTGGGTGACTTCCTCTACTTAAAAGGTTTGCAAAGCTAGACATGAAACGTTCAGATATATGATGTATAATGTTTATGCCTGTTCAGTACCTAGTTATAAGCTTGTAGATGAAGTACAGTACTGTGTTTTTTTTTTTGTTTTTTTTTTGTTAGCGAAATGACGCTAGCACTGCAACATGGCACTGGGTGGCCAGTACGGGTGGGGGTATGGTGCTGTTCTGTCCTGTAATGTCAGCATGCAAACGGGGTAAACGCGGTCCCAAGTTACATCGACTTGGTGAGGGTGTTTGGTACATTGCAGGACACCAGCAACCACTACCTGACCTATATAGACGGCTCTTGACCCCATAAGGGTAGGTGTGACATACAAAATCCTCGGGCTGTGGTGTAGCTCGGCAGTGGCGATTTTCCCGCTGTAGCGGTTTTAAAGTAAGTGCCATGTTGCGGAAGCCGAATGTCACCCCTTTGTTTGTTTGATATCATGAAGGGGGAAGAGAAAGAGAAAAGAAGGAAGAAGGGAAAGAAAGAGAGGAAAGAAGATAAAGAGGAAGGACGAAAAGGACAGGGAAAAAGAAGAAAGGGAAGGGGAAAAAAAGGGAAGGAAGGAGGGGGAAAAGAAGGAAAAGGAAAGGGAAGAAGGAAGGGAAGAAAAAGTAAAAGAAAAAAGAAAAAAAAAAAAGGTGAAACATTTAATAAATAAATAACTGTATAAATTACAAACAAACATCATATATATGTTGAGTTTGCGCCTTATATGTACTACTTAACAATGGTTTGTTGCGGAGGGATTATAGTGTGGCCGAGGGAAGTGACTCCTCCTTTTTTTTGATAATGGTTATACTCTATGTGTGCTCTGTAATAATTCAGCATGGGGGGTTAGTGGTGGGGGAGGGGGGACAGTCTTCCTGTTTCTTCGTTGCTTGACTCGATCTGCGCCCCCTTCACAGTAGGTTGGGCATTTTTTGGGCCTGGAGCTGTTTGTGACAGGGGCGCGGGGGACTGGTCGCATCTAAGTGATCTACGCAGGTAGTTTGTTCTACCGGAGGGTGGTTTGGTGGCAGATGAGGTGTCACTTAGTGGCAAGGGGGATAGGGAGGGGGGAGGGGGGGTGGGGGTGGGGAACGGGGAGACATGGTCACGCCCTTGCGGGGGAGCCTTTCCTAGGCCTTTGCCTTTTTGAACGCGGTTGGGGGGGGCCCCAGGCTGGGGGGGCTCTCCCTGGACTACGGAAGTGCCTATTGTTCAGGGACTTAATTCCAGCTCAGGTGCATTGAGGCTTATTTCCTGGAATGTGTGTGGCTTGGGGAGTCCAATAAAGCGCTCAAAGGTGCTGCAGGCTCTGGCCAGGCATAAAGTAGATATAGCTCTGCTCCAAGAGACTCACCAGTCGGATATAGAGCATAGTAAATTGCGTAGAGAGTGGGTAGGTCAGGTTTTTGGAGCCCCGGCGTTGGGGAAAAAAGGTGGAATTGTTATATTGATTCACAAGCGTATAAGGTTTGAGACCCTTCGGCTACTACTCGACCCCTCGGGGCGATTCTTGCTTTTGCACGGTATGTTGGAAGGGAAACTAGTGACCCTGGGGAACCTTTATTCTCCCAATGTTCTGGACCTTGGTCTTTATACTAGGTTGTCTTCTAAATTGGAGATTCTGCCGGAGGCCCCGGTCATTCTGGGGGGCGATTTTAATGGGGTGCTGGACGTGGATCTGGATACTACTGCAGGAGGGTCCAGAGAGCGAAGACAGTCTACCCGGGCACTTCAGCAGCTGTGCGTGAGCATGGGCTTGGTGGACCCCTGGCGGTTGTTGCATCCTTCGGAAAAGGATTTCACACATCAGTCGCGAGCCCACGGCTCCTCGGCGCGCATTGACTATTTGTTGGTGACGGGGGCCCTGTTCGCTGCGGTTCAGGACGCGCAGATAGGGCCGGGGGAAATCTCCGATCACGCATTAATCTGGTTGGACCTTCATTGGGGGGATTCGCGGCCTAGGACGCGCCTTTGGAGATTCCCCTTAGAACTTTATACTGATACTCATTTTCGCTCTTTTTTGCACAGACGATGGCAGGAATTTGAATCAGATCATAGGCTGCATTCCGATGATCCTGAATTAGTTTGGGAAACAGCCAAAGTGGTTTTACGAGGCGACATCATAGGCTTCCAGGCCCGTAAGAGGAGATTGATGTCTGAGCGTATTATACGCTTGGAGAAGGAGGTCACAGCTTTGCGTCGACTCTGTGCCCGCCATTCGACGGCTGCAAATAGGGGACAGCTCATGGAGACTCAGGTATTGTTGAATGAGACTTTGCACCAACGAGCGAAGAAATCCGCTTTTTACTATCGGTATAGGTTGCATACCCAGGGTGACAAACCTGGGAAGATGCTGGCTCGTTGCCTGCGGGGTCCCCGGGGTTCCCGATTGGTCTCGGCTCTGAGGGATGATCGGGGAGAGCTGCATAGGACTAGCCCTCAAATTGCCGCGGTGTTTAAATCATTTTTTCAACAGCTCTATTCCGCTGAGCCGGATTCCCCTCAGGAGCGGCGAACTTACTTTGCAGACCTGACTCTCCCTCAATTAACGGCGGCGCAAAGGGAACAACTGGACTTACCGATTACGGTGAGTGAAGTGCAAGCAGTTATATCCAAGGCAAGTTGTTATAAGTCACCAGGCCCCGATGGGTTGGGGGCGGAGGTTTATAAGATATTGAATGATCTCGTCTCTCCCACCCTTTTGGCGGTGCACACTCAGAGAGCAGCACAAGGCTTTTTTCGGTGGGGTAGTAATCAGGCCTATATTACACTAATACCGAAACCTGGGAAGGACCCGCACAGTGCAGCATCTTATCGCCCGATCTCGCTGCTTAATTTTGACACCAAGTTGCTAGCGAAAATCATGGCGGAGCGGTTGGCTATGGTTCTTGGCCACTTGGTTCATGAGTCACAGGTCGGTTTTGTGCGGCAACGACATGCCGTGTGTAATCTGCGGCGGATTGTGGCGTCATTGGAATGGGCACAACGACGGGCCCAATCGACCTTGCTAATAAGTTTTGACGCGGAAAAGGCCTTTGATAGGGTTAGTTGGGCGTATTTGGAAGACCTGCTTCCTCGCTATGGCCTGGGTGATTCCTTTTGTAAAATGGTGAAATGTCTTTATGCAGACCCCCGGGCAGCGATATTGTGTAATGGGTTGCTTTCGGAGACCTTTCCACTCCGGAGGGGGACTAGACAGGGCTGTCCTTTGTCCCCTCTCCTCTTTGTTCTCTCTTTGGACCCTCTCATACGCCGGGTGGACCGATCCCGTGAAATCTCCGGTATAGCAATGGGTAGGCAGGTCTTCAAACTGGCTGCCTTTGCAGACGATCTCCTGGTGCATCTGTCCGCCCCTCAGGAGTCGCTGTTGGCGCTCCTGCAGGAGTTTCAGGTATTTGGTCGGTTTGCGGGCTTTAATATTAATCGTGAGAAATCGGAAGCGTTGGATGTTTCGGGGGATGTCCGGGCGGCGTGGCAGGGCGTATTTCCTCTACGGTGGGCGCAAGACTCCTTTATTTACCTGGGGATTATTTTGACGCCTAGAGCGGCACAGCTCTATCAGGTAAACCTACGGCGAGTTATGCATAAACTACGAGGCCAGTTCCAAACGTGGAGACCCCTCCCTTTGTCCTTATCGGGCAGAATAGCAGCGATAAAAATGGTCCTTCTCCCTCAAATCCTCTACTGGCTACAAACTCTTCCGGTTTGGGTCCTACGGCGGGACTTAGTACGCCTTGAAGGCATGTTGAAAGGTTTCTTATGGAAAGGGGCGAGAGCCCGAATTCCGTACGTAAGGCTGAGGGGGGGATGGAGGCAGGGGGGTATGGGGATCCCGGATCTGGGGGCCTACGCTTTGGCCTGTCAGGCTCGGCACCTAGGGGACTGACTGGGGGAGACTGAGATTTTTACGCCGCGGCGGGTTGAGGAGACCTGTGCTGCCCCGTATTCCTTGTTAGCCATTCTACACCATGAAGACCGTTTGTTACCGTCTTATATTACCGGCAGCGTACTACTGGGAGCCGTTCGGAGGACTTGGCGGCAGCTTAACCGCTACTGGAGGAGGAGTTGGAAAATTTCCAGCTGGCTTCCACTCCGGGGGAATGTTACCTTTACGCCCGGCACGGAGAACGCTACTTTGCGGGCGTGGGTAGCGAAAGGGATGCGAACTGTCGGGCATGTGGTGGATACTGAAGGCCGGTGTAAGTCTTTTCCAACGCTTAAAACAGAGTATGGGCTGGCTTTGGTGCACCCGTTTTCTTATCTGCAACTTTCTCACTATGTGGCTTCGCTTCCGGAGGCCGAGCTCCACGCAGATCGTTCGGCGCAGATAATTGAATTTTTTGATCTGGGGGGAGACTTTCTGCCGTCCATTCGTCGTCTGCGAGTACGATTAGATGGCTTTCGGCAGTTGCCGGACTACCGGCCAGTGGAACTCGCATGGGCCGCAGAACTGCAGCGCGAGGTCCCCCCGGGTACTGTTCTTCGGGGTCTTCGGCGTATGGTTCACTTAGCAGAGGGAGTGCGATGGAGGGAAATACACTTTAAATCCCTGACACGGGTACACTTTTCGCCACGGAGGGCCTTTCGTAGCCACTTGACGGAGGATGGCAGTTGCCCGAGATGCTCGATACCGATGGCGACTTTATTGCATATGTGGTGGAGTTGTCGGCATCTTCGGCCATACTGGTCACGGATTGCTGCGTATATGCAAGACCTGTTGGGGCAACGGGTCGGTTGGGATGCCCTATTTGTTACGTTGGATTGCCTGGGAATAACCTTACCCAAAGGCAAGTGGGGGAGGATGTTGGTGCGTAAGGCCTGCTTGGTGGCCAAGGGACCCTTACTTCGTAGCTGGCGAGAACGGGACCCGCCGTCCTACTGGGAATGGCGGAATTCCTTTCATCAGTTGATGCTGACTGAGTGCTGGAGCGCTCGGGGTAACCCTAAGAGGTGGCTCACTTTCCAGGCGCTGTGGGATCCCTACATTCAGCGGTTGGGCCCCCGTAGTCGTAATGAAGTTTTGCAATGGGCGATACTGGAACCTGCCAATGTCGATGTGGGTGATTAGCTGTTAATGTGGGTGGTACACTAGTTTGCTTGGTCTGGGGGAGGCTCCCCGTACGGGTGTTGACCATGTCTCCGGGGGGGGGGGGGAGGGGGGGAGGGGGGGTCCAGGGGAGGATGTTCTACTACTTTATTGTAAAAAATGTAACACCACTTTTCTGTTGTTGTGCATCCCCTGATGTGGGGATCAGAGACCCACCCCGCTCGGGGGCTGTTGTGCTGTTTGTGATGTTGTGTTGACTTGGTGTTTAAATAAAGTTTTGAAAAAAAAAAAAAGTACTTCACTCCCTATACTATATTGCTCCCTTGGATTGCTGCAGCCCAAATGCATGACCTTACATTTTTTAACATTACATCCCAGCTGCCAAATTTTAGACCATTCTTCAAGCTTAGCTAGATCCCTCCTCATGTTATCTACACCTTCCTGGGTGTCTACTCTATTGCAGATTTTGGTATCATCCGCAAAGAGGCAAACCTTACCTGACAGCCCTTCTGCTATATCACTAACAAAGATGTTAAAAATAATCAGACCAAGGACAGATCCCTAGGGCACACCACTGGTAACATCCTTCTCCTCAGAGTGAGCTCCATTTACCTGTACTTTTTGTCGCCTCCCACCCAACCAATTTCTAACCCAAGCAGTAACTTTAGGGTCCATCCCTAGGGTGCTCAGTTTGTTTATAAGTCACTTGTGAGGAACAGTGTCAAAGGCTTTACTGAAATCTAAATACACCACATCTAGGGCTCTCCCTTGGTCCAACTCCCTGGTCACCCAGTCAAAGAAATCAGATTTGTCTGACAAGACCTGCCTCTGGTGAATCCATGCTGCCTCAGATCCTGTAATCCGCTGGACTCCAGAAACCTCACTAGTCTGATGTAATTGCTTTTATTTAATTATTTATATGCTATTCCCCAGTTAATCCTTGTTTTATTCCCCTGTTACCTGTAACTTGGACAAGTTCTCTAAATCTGAGTGTATTTTGTTTAATGTAAACCGCACTGATGTCAAATAGCGCGGTATATAAGAGCTGTTAAATAAATAAATAAATAAATATTTTCTCTTTCAGCAGCGTTTCCAATAATTTACTCACCACCGAAGTTAAAACTAACCGGCCTGTAGTTTTCAACCTTACTTCCGCTTTTGTGTAAATGCAGCATATGAGCCTCTCTCCTGTCCTTTGGCACCACTCCCGACTCCAAAGAGGTATTGAAAAAGTCAGTCAGTGGAGCTGCTAGACGTCCAAGTTCCCTCAGTCTTCTAGAGTGTATTCCATCTGGTCCCATCGCTTTGTCTACTTTAAGTTGAGCTAGTTTCTCATGAACACAGTCTTCTGAAAATTGTTCAAGATGTCCCTTGCTTCTGTTCCTGTTTGTGGATGTTTTTTGAGGTCCTGTGCCTGGTTCTTCATCTGTGAACACAGAACAGAAATATTTATTAAGCAATTCCGCTTTATCCTTATCAGCTTCTACATATTTCTCCCCTGCACCCTTGAGTCTGACAATACCACTTTTGTCCTTCCTCTTCTCACTAACTTATCTGAAAAATGTCTTATCCCCCCCATTTTATTGCATTGGCTATTTCCTCCTCCTTTTGAATCTTTGCCTTCCTGACTACTTTGCTAGCGCTTCTAAGTTTTTCCAAATATAGATGCCTGTCTTCCTCTCTCTGTGATCTCTTGTATTTCATGAAGGCCTCCCTCTTTCTTCACTTTTTCAGCTACTTCTTTCGAAAGCCATAGCGGTCTTCTTTTCCTTTTACCTTTTATTTACCATTTTAATAAAAAGGTTGGTTGCCCTTAAAATATCCCCTTTCAGTTTTGTCCACTGTTTTTCTACATCCCTCAGCTGTTCCCCATCCCACTAACGACTCCCTGAGGTATTGGCCCATCTTCGCAAAGTTAGTCTTCCTAAAGTCCAAGATCCTCACCTTTGAATGGATTCTAAGAGCCCTAGTCCTAATACTGAACCACACCATCTGGTGATCACTGGATGCAAAATGATCTCCCACTACAACATCAGAAACACTTTCACCATTGGTAAGCACCAAGTCCAGTATGGCCCCTTCACATATGGGGTCTGTTACCAATTGCCTGAATAGTTCTCCCTGTAGAGAATCCAGGATCTCCTTACTTCTAGAAGATACTGCAGCAGGAATGTGCCAATCAATATCTGGCATATTAAAATCTCCTATCAGTAGCGCTTCCCCTTTCCTAGCAATGCTGCATATGTCTTCAATTAACTCTCTGTCCACATCTTCCTCTTGTGAGGGAGGTCTGTATATCACACCAATGCAAATAGATTTCTCTTTCCCTCTTTCTAGTTTAACCCACAATGCCTCCTCTCTCCCTTTTAAGCTCTGTAATTCTAAAGCTTTAATAGTTTTTACATATAGTGCCACTCCTCCTCCCCTTCTTCCTACCCTGTCCTTTCTGAATAAAGTATAACCAGGTATAGTTACATCCTAATCATGGTTTTCTGTGAACCATATTTCTGTAACTGCTACTAAATCCAAGTCAGCCACTCCCACCAAAGCTTCAACATCAGGGATCTTATTTCCCATGCTACGGGCATTTATACACACTGCTTTCCATATAGTACCCCTGTTACCCATTTCCATAAAGGTATTTAATGTATCACCTACCTGAGGGCTTTCACCTACCTGGGGCCTTTCTTCACCCATCCCCAACGAATCTAGTTTAAAGCCCTCTTCAGTAGATTAGCCAGTCTACTACCGAAGATGCATTGACCTTTCTTGGACAGATGGATGCCATCTCTGCTCTGCAACCCTTAGAACAGCATCCCATGGTCTAGGAAACCAAAATGCTCTTGATGACACCATCCACGCAGCCATGCATCATCTCCAGGATGCGAGCCTCTCTGCCTTGGCCTTTACCCTCAACAGGGAGGATTGAAGAGAACACCACCTTGCACCTAACTGCTTCACCCTCTGTCCCAGAGCCATGAAGTCACTTTTGATACGTTCCGAGGGATACCTGGCAGTATCATTTGTTCCAACATGGATTAGCAACATTGGGTAATAGTCAGTGGGCTTGATGAGTCTCGGCAAACTCTCCGTAACATCTTGGATTTTGGCACCAGGCAGACAGCATACCTCTCTGGACATCAAGTCTGGTCGTCAGATGGACGCCTCAGTACCCCTCAGAAGAGGGTCTCCAACCACCGCTACCCTTCGCTTCCTTTTGGTCACTGATTCTGCAACTTTGGGGTACTTGAGCTCTGGTTCTTCCCTTTCCAGGGATGCATAATGGTTCTTCAATTCAAGAGCTGGAGAAGTTGGATTGGTGATTTTGCAGGCCCTGGTGACTTGTGTCCAGCCATCGACGTTCTGTTGGCACCCATCTTCTCCCCTGCTGGAGAGCTTGGTTGCTGCAAGAAGCATCTAATCAATGTACTTCTCACTGTCTTGAATGCTCCTCAGCCTCGCCACCTCCTCTCTGAGTTCCTCCACTTGTTTTCTCAGAGCTTCAGCATGCAGGCACCCTGCATATGGAACCAGTCCTTCAATTGGCATTAGGACCTCGGTCTGGACAGAGGCAGAAGCTGTAATGGGGGCAAGAGCTTTAGCGATATAATTTTTCCCAGCCATTGTTCTGTTCGTGGAGCTTAGGTATCTGTTAAAGCAAAAGAGAGAGATCTACCAAGTACCAGCTGGTTTCCCTGCTGTCCTTTCAGAGAAAAAGCAGTTAAATCTCTTTAATTATATTCAAAATGTGTTGCTCGAAGTCTCTGTGCTTTGTTAAATGGGGAGGTGCCCTATAAAGCAAGACTGCTTACTAAGGGTGGGTGGGAGTTGGGGTGGGTAGGGAGGGAACTAACACCTGATTAGGTGTCAGCAGTTACCAAAGCTGAGAAGGTTACTAGAGTTCAACAACCTACTCTGCTCAAGGAAATTTCTACTAAAGTACCAAAAAGAAAGTAACTTTGTTTTAAATATATACAAAAACCCTTTTAAGAGCTCCCAGTCAGAGAGCTAGCAATTTAATAAAAATAAACCCTCAAATCCTTACCGTTGTTTGACCTGTAGAGCCCCCATTTTTTAGATATTCTGCTTTGGACATCCCTTTTAAAATGCCACATTTGTATTAAACAGCAAGGGTGCAAGCATCAAGACCCGTGGGACCCCGCAGGATAGAGAGAAAAAGGAGTGGATTCCAAAATAACACTGAATGTTTGAATTTCTGAGTAGGACCTTGATTAGCTTATCAGAGATAGTATGCTAGAGTTGATGGACCATTGGTCTAATCTAGATGATTGAACTTGAGGTTCTGGATGGCTCAGACGTTTGGTTAGATGAAATGAAATTCAATAGTAATTGAGCAACAGGTATGCCCTGATTATGCAGAATATTTACTTTTTATCAAGTATTTTAAGGGGATGGAAACATGACATGATTTTAATGTTCAATCTCTTCCCCTTCCCCTCCCCCCCATGGGAGTAGCTGTAGTTTTTTATGCTTGGGTTATTATTTAGTAAGCTATATTTGTGTTAACTGTCTTGCTTCAGTTTATTTGCTGCCATTGTCCCTTATGTGAGTTTACTGAGTTCTGTCACTTTAATACAGTGTTCAAACTTTTATCCTGTATGACCCTATTTTAACAATGGAAAATTCACGGAATCCCAAATGATGATGAAATCAAAACAGTGGATCTCCAGCCTCCTTCCCTTCTCTTCACGCATCTCAAGCAGGAAGGCAACAGTAACAGTAGTTGCAATTGCAGAAGCAGTTGGCAAACGTTTCCTTGTGTCAATGTGCAGTGGGTGCTTACAGATCCCAGTATTCAGCATGAGTTTCCATTCTAACAGGAAGCTTACCCAGGAGGGGGCAAGGGCCAAGGGCCCATGAATGTTTACAGGCTCACAGCCCGCATGCTGAATGGTGACTGCCACTGTTTAGCATAGGTCACAGAGAGAAGTGGAAATAGCCATGTTTCTGTGACCCCATTTGGGGTCCCAACCCCAAGTTTGGGAAATAGTGCTTTAATATGATAATATTTGGGCTTGACTGGGAAAAGAGAAAGCACTAATGCCATTACGATCTTTATTATGCTTTTAATAGAAATGGTCAGTCATTGTCAACTACTTTCAGATCATAATAATCTAGGCAGAATTTAGTACCAGCAACCAGTGATCCAGCAAGTTTCAGGGTAGAGATCCAAGTGGGTTCCATAAGTGTATTCCTGGATGTAGCCAACCTGCAGGAAAAAGTAAGGGTCAGATTTATAAGGAGCCCTAAGGTCACAGTGTGACTTCTACAGAGGTCAGAAGAACCCCTTGCCTTATAAGATAGTCTCATGTATGTCTACAACAAGAAATCTACAAGTCTAAATCGATCTTTCTTTCAAAAGATGTCCTGCACACACTTGAGACTGTTACAAGTTGATACAACAAGCAGGAAACAATTGATGTGTCAGTGCATAGATAGAACTTCAAAATAATAATAAAATGCACAGGCCAGTCACTGAGAAGATGCAAGCAGTACTGTCTTGTTTGGGGCTGATGCCCAGTGTATCGTTTTGGTGAGGATGGCCAATGAGGAAAGATTGGAGCTGTGGGCTGGCTGTGAAATGCATGGGGGTATGTCTACTAAGCTAGGCTAACAGTTAACCAGGACTATCTGCACCTAGGTCTCATGTTATTCAATGGGAACTAGGAGCAGATAGCCCGGGTTAACCGTTAGCCTGGTTTTGCAGAGTCAGAGTGTGTTTGCGACTTCAAAACTAAACTGCTCAAGTTGGCTGGAGCCACACAAAATAAGCCCTAAGATCCTTAATCCTCAAAAAAACAGAAAGCCCCCCACCCCCTCTGGTTAGTATTTTAGACCTGTAATGATTATTACTGTTTAGTTAAGAGAATAATAAGCATATAACTATTCAAAGCAGAGTTTAAGGCTTTCTCTACACAGAGATAATAAAAAATAATCAGAATAAAGATATTGATGAGTATTAGCATGCTATGGATATATTGTTACAGTGCTGAAAAAAGGTTTCTGAACCCCCCCTTAGATAACCGGTATGTTAGTACAATTTACAATGTAAACGTGATCAGATACTAATCTAATCCCTGTCTTTGTCATCCTATCCAAGCACTCTTTCCCCTATCAATCGGCACTCCACCCTAGCTCATTCTCTCTTCCTCTCACCCCTTTCCCTCAGCACGCTCTTGCTTATCCCTATCGCCACACTCTCTCACCCATCCCTTCCTCCCGCACCTCCACAACACATCTCCTCCTACAGCACTGGGACTCTTCAGTGCCCGCAATACCTTGCAGGGCACTGTGTCTCCATCTCCCGCTGGAAGAAAATGTTCAAACAGAACCACGCAGGTATTCAAGCATTCTAATACCCATATTAAAAATAGAATACCTACATAATCACTACCATTATGTCAGCTTCTATGGTGTGGTTCAGTTATACTTCTTGGTTGTTAAAAAATAAAAAGCTTCCATCCTTTTAAGAGAGTGCAAAAAAAAAAAAATCGAGAAAAAGTTTGACTTCTCTTAAACTTTTGACCTAATGGAGGCCTTCATTTCACTTTTTGGGCTTCAGCAGGGGTGTTATCAAACTTTATCGAAAAAGCCTTTCTTTTCTATTTAAAGTGAACTTGAAACAACTGGTTTTCTAATTGTCCTCCAACTCTTGCAGCACACCTCTCACAGTGCTGCTCTTCAGTTCGGGATGCTCCAAAACACTAGATGCCTTGTGTGGTGCACATGCTCATCTCATAGAGGGGCACCAGTTGCAGAAGCCCAGGCAAACTGTATACCTAGTTTACTTTAAAAAAATCAATAAATAGAATCCTTATGTGAAAAAGGTATGTAAACCCTTAGTTTCCTCAGCACAATTAATTAGCTAATTAATAGCAAGTGCTTAAATTATTGGGTAACAAATCAAACCACCCTGCAGACTAAATTCTGTACAAAGGTCCAAAAGGTTTTGAATCTAGGCTTTACCATAAAGGCATCATCCCATGATCAAAAGAAATTTCAGAGGAGCTATAAAAAGAAGTAGTTGATCCTCATCTATCTGGACAAGGGTTACAAGACCATTTCTAAACATTTTGGGGCTTCATCCATCCACTATCAGACTGTCTACAAATGGGAAAAGCTGATGGCTACGGTGACGCCAGTAGCAGTAGTCCTAACAGCAAACTGGAAAATTATCCATATAGTTGCAGAGAACCTCACACTAACATTTAAAATGCTACAGGTTTCTCACTAAAGCTGATGGGATGGTTCATGATCAACAATTAGGAAAAGAATGAATGGGAATTCTGTTCATGGCAGGATAGCTAGGATGAAATTAATGCTCTCCATTAAAAAAAAAACTTGCCTACCTCAGGTTCATCAAAGGACATCTGGATGGCCCACAAGCCTTTTAAATAATGATCTCTGGGGAGATGAGTCTAAAGTTGAAATTTTATGACATAATAACAAACACTGCCTTCCAAAGTAAGAACCTCATCCTGACTGTCTGGAACACTGCTGGAAGTATTGGTGTGGAACTACTTTAGGATCTGGAAAGCTTGCCGACATTGGCAGAACCATGAATTCTGCTGTATATCGGAAAATTCTAGAGAATGTTAGGCCATCCATTCCATGAGCTGAAGCTGAGTCAAAAGTGAGTCATGCATCAAGATAATCTGAAAACATTCAAGTAGATCTATTTCATGATGGCTGAAGAAGAGATTTCATGTTTCGAACTGGCCAAATCCAAGTCTTGACTGAAAGATCTTTAATATGTTGTGACAAGATCTATAGTGGGAGTGGTTCATACAAGATACTCCCCAAATATTACAGAGTTGACAAGAACAGGTTAATTTCCCCAAGGGTGATGTGAGAAACTGATCAGTTACAGAAAACTTGTAGAAATTATTGCTCCTCCTAGAGGTGGTAACAGCTACTGAATGAAAGGTTCACATATATTTTACACAAGGATATATATTGTTGAATATTTTCATTGAATAAATCAAATGGATTGATATTCGAAGCCCGGATAGTGCTTCTGAGTAGCTCCAAAGACCGCTCTGGCACTATCTGGCTAGTGAAGGAGTGGTCAGTGGGTGGAGTGAATCCAGTACTGGTACTAACTGGGTAAATGCTAACACTTACCCCTTAGTGTGATTTTCAGTGTCCCTTTTCCGGACAGCTTAGACCATATGAAAAGCATGTCAGTGTTGCAATCCAAGCAAGCACTGGCTGAAAATCATCCAATAGGTAAGTGCTGCTCAGCCTGGTTATTCAGTGGCCGCTTCTCTCTGAATATCCTACCACTGTCTAAGCATTATGACAATTGTTGCGGCATCCGAATAGCAGCAGTTTTGAAAACTGGCCCAAACTATATCCTGTCAATCAGTTATATTTATTCCTTGGGATTATCTTTCGTTCTTACCATCATTGGATTCAGATCTAATCATATTTTGAGTATAAATTATACCAAAATACAGACCATCCTAGAGACTTCACAAACTTTATCTCAGCACTGTATAAGGCCAAAGCTATATAGGTTTTAATTATGAGAATTTTAATATCTCATGCCAATATACTTCTTGGAGAGCTGTATATTTACAAAGGTATTTAAGAATTCATAATACTGGAGTATCAATATGGAATGGACATTACTCACAAAGCATGGATTAATTTTTAACGTTCCTTAATACTGGGTCCTGGACAAGGAAGGAAGTCTTAAAAAGAGAAATAACTATTGACAGATCTTTCTGCAAAAAAGGAGCCAATCATTGCAGTCCCGCCTTCTCCCAGCAGACTTACCATGAAGCTACATTTGCTGGGAGTTTTCTTGGACCGGTGTGTTTGCAGTGACATTTCCTTGTGCAAGAACTGTCTACCTGGAAAGATGGCCAACGTCCTTCTGGCCTGACCCTTTCTGGAGGTTCGTCAGCCTGCTCCACTTCTCCCTGAACTGTGCTGTTGTCCTGATTTTGGTCTGTTACTTGTTCCCCTTCCTTCTTGCTTTGTTTTGCAGGCTTGTTGCTCTTTTGTGCTTTGGTTTCAGTCTGCATGGGCAGGTTAGGCTTCTCTTGAGGCTGACTGGGCAGCTGGGGCTTCTCTTGAGACTGATTGGGAGGTTTTGTCCTCTCCTGAGGCTGAATGGGTAAATTAGGACCCTCTTGAGGCTGGATGGGCAAGATTGGCCTCTCTTGAGGCTGAATTGGTAGTTTGGAATTCTCTTGAGGCTGGAGGTATGAGGCTGTAACAGGCTTATGCTGGCTCTGAGACCTAGGATGAGGCTTGGATATGGTGCCCGATGGGCTCTGGTGTTTAGTCGTTGGTTTGACTTGGGGAGTTGTTGGAGAAGTCTCAGTTTGGAGCTTGGACTGGCTTTGATATGTGACTGTTTTCCCTAGAGTGCTAGTCACAGACCCTGTCTGCTGGAAGACTGCTGGGGCAGTAACTCTTGGAATCTCTTGGCATGGAAAGGTCGGCAGGAAAATGGTCTTTGCTTGAGTAAGTGGATCCTTTGATCCAGACAAAACTTGAGTCTGCTGGGGAGCCTGCCCTCCACTCTGTGATAAAAGCAGGCCTGTACCTTTAGCTTCCACTTTCAGATGTTGAGGAAAGACAAAGATGGGTGGCTTGAGTATTGCTGGAGAGACCATGGATGGAATCTGGTTTTGAGGGAATGATACAGGAGGTCTATTTTGTGTGCCCTGAAGACTTTGTTGTTCTTGTCTTTGTGCCTGCTGCAGTTTTAATGGAAAAGTAGGTGTTATGAATGTCCCCTGGACCTGAACTTTCATGTCTTTAGGCCCTAAACAGCTCACAGGGATTTTTCGTTTCTCCTCACGTTTTAGAGTGCTGTTGAACTGGAAATGATTTTCAGGCAGACTTTGCGGTGTCATCCAGTCAAACTTTGGTTTGGCACCTGTGAAGGTGAAGGGAGCTGGCTGGAATGCTCCCTGGCCCATCTTGGGCACTTTGCTGTTCTGCTGAGCTTGCCCCAGGGAAAGTGGAGTATGTACTTTGGAATCCGCCACATTCAGATCAGAGGGGGGGGTGTCACTTGAGGGTAGCTGCCTGGCATGGTTTGGAAGGCTGCTCTCAGAGACAGCCTTCTCTTTAGAGTTATTACTTTTTGTTTGCTCATGCATCTCTTGCTTTTTGACTAAACTTAAATCGTCCTTGCTAGCAGGATTCTGACTTTTGAACGTGGCTTCTTTGTCTGTATCAACAGAGTTCCTGGCCACAGGACTGATTGTGGAGGGATCTGGTAGCCTAGACTGCTCAAAAGCTCCCAGGGTGAATTTCTGCTGGGGGCCTTGTTTTAAGGCATCTGCATAGGAGATGGCAGATGAGAAGACCATGCCAGGCTTGTGCTTCATCGCCTGAGACTGGGCAGAAGCCTCTTTTTTGGCCTCCTTTGATCTGCTAAGCAGGTTTAGACGTTGCTCCAGTAAAATATTTCTAGGGCTCATGGCAGGACTAGCTGTCACTCGGTCTGAGCCCTTCGGACTTTCATCTGCACTTGGCTTTCCTAAGACCTTTATAGTCCTTTCAGCTTTGGCAGTGGGAGCCCTGCCCTGATCTGCATTGGTAGGAGGATGAAGAGCTTGATAAGGCACCTTTACATCATCAGCCTTCCCAGGTATGCTGCTTGAATGTCCTGCAGCTTGTTCCTTACTCCTTCTCCCAGAGTGATTAAACCTTAGGATTCCAGGCTTAGTGGCTATGGATGGATCTGGATGCATTAGTGGCACCTTGGCATCTCCTTCAGTGTGGTCCATCTTCTGCCTGGTTGAGGGACTAGAGGCATCTGCTTTTGGAAGAGCAGCTCTGAAGGGAATATCTGTCAGCTGCCCTTGGGTCTGGTTCTTCGGCAAGGGCAGAGCTTCTGGGGATTTGGTCCCTTTCCTAGGGGCACTCTTCTTATTAAAGTGCAAGTTTGTGGTGGAGGTTGGAGGTCCTAGCCGCATTCCCTCTGCACCTTGTGTGGTAGGGATGGATGCTGCCACCCTGACAAATTTTTCAGTGGCTGCTCTAGGTGTTTCAGGGCCATTCTTTGGTAAGAGCTCTCCTTGTCTTCTTGGGACATTCTTAGGTTCCCCTTGCCCTCTTGATTTGGTGCTACCAGGGCCCTCATCCTTCCCTTTCTTCTTAGCCTTTGGGGAAATATCTCGGGCTGGCTCTTTTGGACTGGCCTTTTGCAGACTATATGTCAGGGGCTGGCTCTGCATCACTTTGCTGTTGGGTGGCTGCATCTCACAACAGAGACTCTCAGTAACTGGAGTTGGCCAGGCCTGGTTGTCAGTGCTTGGTGGGACCTTGCCTCCAGCCCCTTTGGCATTCTCCTGACTGAATTTGGCAGCTATGAGGGCTGCACTTTTGCCAGAGCTGGTGCTCCAACGCTTGCTCTTGCAAACCTTCCAGGCTGCGCTTTTGCTACCTTTGCCACCCATGTCGCTGGGCTCTTTCTTCACTGGTGGACTGGCCTCCCGGGCCCTTGCTGTGTCTGTGCTGCCCACTGACCCCAGAGCATGGTCAGTGGTGCTGGCAGCGCATGCACAGCCTGGGATTTCCGGGCTGCACTCTGGGTTTCTCTCTTCACTCTGTGCAGGTTCTGGTTCTGGTTCTGGCTCTGGCTCCTGACAGGCTTCAGATTGCACATTGCCCATCCTTAGGCTTCATCCTGGGTGGAGGCTAATAACAGAGATAGAGATGGTTCAGATCAGGGCAAAGATTGTGTGGCATGGCATACTGACTGCAGGCTTGACCCTTACTCTTGCTCGTGCAATCTGGGCCTGAATGTGTGGGCTGCAGGCTTTTGATATGGATTCTGAATGAGGCCATGGTGCTGAATGCCCAACAGCTGCACTCTGACTAAAGGGATGTGGGTTGGAATACAGACAGACCTAGAGGTTAACCATAGTTCTCAGACTGTCCTACTAATTGAGGGTCGATGGGCCTACTGACTGCCTGGAAACCTTGGGTATGGCTAGTGGCATGAGATGTAGCCTAGCTCTGCACAAATTTATTATGCCTGATATGATTTGACTAATTGACTTAATATAATGCCTTTCCCCTAATGCTGTGGTGCTCCTGATTCTATATAGTGACCTGGGACCCTAGTATGGGTTAAGGTTAGCAATGTGGGGCTGGATCGATTATCTTCAGCTTTGTAACTATGTACTAATTTATCATGGCAGAATGCAGACTGGAATCCAAGTGCCACAGCCTAGAACTATGTCTGCTTCTGATGTACAGTCCAACAAGGCTGTAGCAAGGGGTGCAACCACCCTGGGCAGAGGTATGGAAGGTGTGCTGATGTCATCACTGGTGCTTCTAGGAAGCCCGATAGGAGTGAGCTTCTGCTTGTGGTGGGGGGGGGGGGGTGCCAGTGCTAGGTTTGTAAGTCACACAGGACCCACTTCTAGCTTGCCACAATCCTGCACTCCAATTACTGGGAGCACTGCAAAAAAAAAAAAAAAGCAAGGACCACAGCAAAAGAGGGAAATGATACAAGTTTCATAAGTAACATAAAGCTCTGTTCACCCTGCACCTCCCACTTACCCTATTCCAAGGAGAAACCACGACCTACAGCACAGGTAAGAGACTCTCTGCCCTCTGCTCCTAGCAGAGAGAAACCCTGGATTCCTTCTGGCTTGTGCCCTCTGATAAACTACCATACCCCCAGAGTTCAGGGAAACCAGCCGCAAAGCAAGCAACAGAGCATTCACATTCTACTCACCAATACTCTAGAACTTACTGCCAGAAAGATTAAGACGTATAGAGGACATGTATACAGTACATTCAGAAAGCAGCTAAAGACCGTCCTGTTTACTGAGTACTTTAGAAGTTCAGCTGACGAAATTAATACTGACCCAACACAAACTAGAAACCCAGGCTGTTATCATTCTACTCTATGACTTTATTGTAAAGGGTTACTTTGTTTAATTTACAATGTAAGGACTTTAGCTTAAGTCCAATGTTCATGATTTAATTGCAACTAATGTTAGATGTGTATGGTTCTGTTCCTATGTAAACCACGCTGATTTATTAATAAGGTGGTACATAAAACACACAAATAAAAAAAATCAATCTACTCGGACCTTCCTCCTTTTAGAGAAGAGATTTCCTAATCTTTGGAATGCCCTCCGGATGGAAGTGGTGAGGGAAAATACAATGACAGAATTCAAAATGGCATGGGACAGACACAGTGGATCCCTTTATAGCAACAGGATAAAATCAAATTAACCTTAATTGTCTCAGCTATCTCAACAAATAGAGGTGACCTGCACAGAGCGGTGGGACACCCCTAAACAAAGGCACGGGGAGGGGTGACCTGCAGGGAGCGGCAGGTGCACCTACTCTTGCCACCTTGCTGGGCAGACTAGATGAACCATTCTGGTCTTTATCTGCCCTCATATACTGTATTACTGTGTCCTTTCTCTCAGCCAGAGACCACTCGAACTGTTACCACCCAGGGAGAAATCTCCAATCTACCTCCTCCAAGGCACCTCCAAACCTCTCCCCTCACCCGGCACTAGGGGGAGACTCACTGATACCACTCACCTATTCCCTCCCAGAGAGAGACCCCCAACATGTCCTCTTCCAGATAAGATGCTCCCGACCTACCATCTCTCAGGACAGAGCCCTCGATGCCTGGAAGCTATCCCCGGCCCCACACCTTTGGGCACATCAACAGGTCTCGGTCCCCCTGCAGCCCTCCGGCCAGTTAGAGCCGTTGGACGGGCCAGACTTACCAAACCGGCCCCTGATTCCTCTCCACATGTCGCTATCCCCGAGTCGGGAAGGATTCGGACCGAGCTGTGGAACGGACCAGCCCGAATAGAATCCGCAGAACGGATCGGAAAATAACAGCCGAGGGCTCGAGGGCAGAAGAAGGGGTAAGACGGGAGGCAGGGCAAGAGCGCTGGGGCAACCCTAAGGGGGCAGGAGAAGCGCAAAGCACGAGGAAAGGAGGGGAGCCAGGGGGTAACCCAGAAGGCAAAAATCCGAACTGAAAAGGGCAAGAAATCAACGGGAGCTCCAAAAGGCAGGAAAGGAAAGGGTAAACCAGAAGGGGGTGAGGGAACGGGAAAGCGGGAGAGCTTGGCACCAGAGGGCTAAAGGGAGAGGCTTTTAGGTCGAGGATCTATACGTCCATTTCCGCGCAGAAGCTGGGCACGGGCAGCAAGTAAACCGCGCCTAGCGTCGGCATGGACTTGGCACACACTGCGTTGGCACTCAGTCGAAAAACGCAGAAACAAACTTTTTGTGCGTTTAGAGGGCACCACTGGGCCCCTTCGCTTCGGACCAGGGGCCCCAGCAAACTCCCTCCGGCGTCTCTTTCCCCTTCAGCCACGGGCTGCTCTCTCTGGACCCCCCCCCCAGCCAGGGAGACGGCAAGAAGTAGCAACTCCCTGCGCCAGCGGCCCTGCCAAGTGCCCCGAGCGCTCGCTCTTGCCCCTGGATTCCAGGTGTGGTGATGGCGGGCGCTAGGACCGGCCAGAGGGTCCGCTCCGGTTTCGCTCCTTCCCGGCGCGACTCGGCTCGGCTCCGGCTCTGGCTCTCGGTACCAGCGACAGCCCGGGGCCAGCACGGAGCAGCCCAGGTGCGGCCGGGGGAGAGCAGCGAAGAGAGGGGAGGAGGGGGGGGGGAGCATGCTAGCAGCTGAAAAATGGCTCCTGGAGCATCACCATCATCTTCCGCGGCATCGTGATGCTCAAAGAAAAATGGAGAGAGAGAGGAAAAAGGAAACATCTGAGCGTACGAAATAATTGTTTTAAAAACCCCAAACAGAAGGGGGGGAAAACCCAGACGGGCGAAGCGACGCAGCCGGCTTCTGCAATCATGGAACAAGAGTAAGTCTATTCCGCTTTTATAGACGGAGAGAGAAATTTTTCAAAAAAAAAAAAAAAGAAAAATAATGTATGCACGATGTGTACAGCGGTTCTTTGCTAATTGTGCTTAGGAAGGGTCCTTCTATTTCTTCCTCTCTTTCCATGCACAGATATAATGTTCGTGCCTGTTTTATTTTCTCCCCTCGTTTGCTGTTAAAGCTAAGGATCCTTATTCGTATAGGGCATTTATTATATTCCCTTGCTACGGCTTCCTCTTTCTTCCCATTCTGCCTGGCTGCTGGATGACATTTTGTGAATGAAATTAAATCCATCTTTCTCTCCATCTCTCTTTTTTTTTTTCCTCCAAGGTGGGAAAAAAAGGGGACATATGTTTGTGAATCAATCTTATTTGCATCTGGGCTCATTCATAAAAAGGAGGCAGGGATCCACTGCAGGTTCCATCCTTGCTGGATTCCCCCCCACCTCCCCTCACTTTCCTCTTTGGCAAGGTTTTTTTTTTTCTGGTGTGTGGTAGTTTATGTTTTCTGGTAGAAATCCTTGTGAGCCAAGCACTGAAAACGGATCCAGGTTGCTTTTTGCATCTGGGAGTACCCGATGGGATCTGAGCACCTAGGCTGAGGATTTTTTGATGTCTCCTTGGGTTTTCCCCCCTGCTTTTCACCTGTTGTTTATTGAGGAGAGGACAAAGAACCTAGCCTGGGTCATGTGACCCTCCATTCACAAAAATCCTACCCAGGATTTCCATTGAGAGGGTTTGGAGCAAAGCATTTGGCCCATAGGATTCTGTCTGATGGGTTTCCATATATATTTTCCCCAGCAAAATCATATCTGGGGAGGGAAAAGAGGGGGGAGGAGGTTAGAAATAGGTGCTGCTGGAGGGAGAGGGTTGCTTTTTCACAGGTCCAAGGTACAGTGTTCCTGGAGGACCATAAAACCTGGAATATGATCACCATCACCAAAATTCAGCAGTTCTGCAGAAAGCTGTGAGGTTAGACAAGGATCCTGTAAAATACATACGATTCTTGCTGCTGTTTGGGGATGGGGGAGTGGAAGGGGCTTTGATATTTGAAATGCCTTCCCCTTTTCACAGGCCATCAGCCAGTCTCAGGCATTATTAGACAGGCATTCTCGGGCATTAGCTGATTTTAGGAGGGTGATATGTGATGTAAGTAAATGACAATTTTTATCAACCTATTTATTTGACATGTAATTTTTGTTTTAGACACAGCAGACATATAGAAGTCTAGGGTATAGATACATAAAAATATTTTTTCCATATACAGTGTATCATCAAATATTCCTTTGAGAAAAAATAATATATGTACATATGTGTATATTTTTATTATGGGTAGACATCAATAATGTATGTGCAGTGCCCATTTTAAAGCTACACCACTGCGTATATTGGGGGAAGACTGCATGCCGACTGCTGACTCGTTCTTTCTTTGTACATTCTTGAAGCATAAAGCAATTGTTTACAATCCCTCCTACCTTAGTGTCTTCTCTCCTGTCCCCCTCCACTAAGGAATTTTTAGATCCCATCTTGGGCAGGGATGCCTGACATCTCACTACATGATGTCATCATCTCTCCCATAGTGCAAATTGCAATATGTGCCTTCGAGTCGGTGCTGACTTCTGGCAACCCAGCACCTCCTGGGGTGTTTTTTTGGCAGTATGACCAGAAGTAGATTGCCAGGCCTTTCTTCCAAGGCAATGGAGGGTTAAGCGACTTGCCCAAGGCCACAAGGAGTGCTAGTGGGAATCAAACCCTGGTCTCTTGGTTACCAAGCTGGTGCTCTAACCAGTAGGCTACAATTCCAACAATACAAAAGGAATTAGAACATACATTTAATTACTGTATTGTCTGATCTGATGTAAACAGCTTTGAGTCAAACTTTGGTTCGAGGAAGGTGATAAATAAGTTAAGATAACATTATTCAGTTTTGTATTGGGTCTCTATCTTTCCCCCATTTGGAATTACAAACTCTCTAGTAGAGCTCATTCCACAACCAGAAAGCAGGGTCGTGACTCCAGTATAGTAACACACTATAATGTCACTTCATTTTAAAATGAAGAGGATGTGTGCTAAAAGTTTGCATCTACTTGATTAAACTTTAGCAAACAGAAAGGATACCTCCCCCTCAACACCCTCAATTCTATACTGCTGGAGGTGTGTCCCTGCTTTCTGGTCGTGGAATGATCTCTACTAGAGAGTTTGTAGTTCCAGATGGGGGAAAGAGACCAACACAAAACATGTTCCCTGTAAAATAGTTATCTCCAAGTTATAATGCCCCGTTCAATGTAATTTCAGTTTGTTCAATGTAAACCGCACTGATGCAGAATAGCGCGGTATATAAGAGAATGTAGATAAATAAATAAAACCGAATAATGTTAATCTGCATTTATATACCATCTTCCTCAAACCAAAGTTTGACCCAAAGCTGTTTACATCAGATCAAATAATACAATAATTACATATAGGTTCTAATTCTTTTTGCTTTTTAAATCCTGAAATGTCTCATTAGTGCTTTCATTAGTCAATATGGGCTGTTTCCAGTCCCTAGTACAGCAGATGTTACCAGATGTATGCTGCTTTTGACATCTAAGAGGGCCACACACCTTTGCTCAGGACAAGAACCCTCTGTTGTTTTGTGCAAGTGATGGCTTTCCTTATTAGAAGGGCTACATCTGAATGTTACATGCATAAGCTTGTTCGCACAGACAACCAAATGGATGTCAAACAAATATCTGGAGCTGTCAAGTTACCCACTTCCAGGAAGGAGACTCTTAAGCTACTCCTAGTTTTGAACTTACATCCCAGAGCAGTGTGGTATTTACTTGTAGTCCTTGATTCTACCCATGGAAATCAGCGCTACTGGGACCATAATGCACCAGGATAGGGTTATCAGGCCTTACACCTCCCTCCTAGAACTGGGTAACTTGGCAGCTCTGTGATACTGAGAAAGCAAGGCTAAGCAATCGGTGAGAGGCCACTGTATTCCAGCACACTACCTCCTGTACACTACCCAGGAAAGCACAACATATGAAAGGAAACACAGGCAACCTTCTATACTCCTTGCCTCACTTCTGCCGATTTTACCGTTTATAAGGCCCTATTCTACATCTTTGTTTCCAGCAGTTAAAAAAACTACACAGAGTGTTGAATGTGTTCCTTTAGAGTAAACAGAATCAGACAGACAACTGGTATTGCAGAATATGGACATTCTGTTGTCCAATGGCATGGGCTTAGACAGAACACAGCCCGACCTTTCCATTCTATTGATGCTTTGCAGGAGCTGAGTGGGTAAAACAGTGATGTGCAAGCAGCAAGCTGAGCAGCCTTGTACTGAGTATCACCCCAAGCTCTGATCGTCACTGGGAAGGTACTTTAAATTAATTTTAAGCTCTAAACCACTCAAGCACATATTCTGCCCTTCTTAGGCTCCTCTCTTAGCATGGTTCATTGAGAATCACTTCTCTAAGAGTGAGCTTCCTGCATCAGTTTAATCATTAAACTCTAGAAGGAGACAGTCAAATGCATTCGCTGTCAGAGTCAGACTAGCGCTTCCGTAGGCCTTGGATGGAGATGCCACGCCCTGACTCTGTCAGCCACAGCAAACACCAGGGCAGCAGGAGTCATGGGTGGGGACTGGATAGGGAAGAGCTGAAGACAGAGAGTCTTAGGCTTCCAGACATACTTTAAAGACTCATGTCTTCTGACTGGAGCCTGGAGTCATTTCCTTTCCCAAGATATGCTTTTTTTTATTAGTTTAAATTATTTGTGTTCAGTCATTGTTGCTTATTCAATAAAGATTTTTTTCTATAGGGACAAATTGCTTTTTGAATAAAGCCCACTATAGGGTAAGGAATCAGTGTTGCTGTACTGTTTGTCATCAGAGACCTATGCTCATCATACCCTGACACACCCAAAGTGTTAATGGAGCACAAACAGCTGAAAGAACATTCAGAAGAGGAGACTGCAGCGCTCTGAGACATTCATAGTTTGAATACAGCACATAGATAGACCTCAGGGGTGGAAGCATCAGCACATTGAAACACCCAAAATATGCATAAGCACTTACTTGCTTAATGTAGGTGTATGGATATGTGGGTATTCACATGAGTAGGACTTGGAACAATCTAGTCTTCTTAGCAAAATGCTAAGTCCATCACTAACTGGAAGTCACAGGAGAGTTCTTTGTTGGGAGGGGGCGGGGGTGTCTCAGGTGAGAGTCCCAGGAAGAGTGGATTTTCTATGTGCGGGTGTTAGGAGTGTAACAGAAGCTGCTTCTCATTTCAGTTATGTGGTCCGAGTTCGAGCCGTTGTGATGACACGTGATGACTCCAGCGGGGGATGGGTGCCAATGGGAGGGGGCGGCCTCAGCCACGTCATGATTTGCAAAGTTAGGCGCCCGGAGAATACACGTCAACGGGATTATATCATCCGTGGAGAAAGGTTGCGAGATCAAACGGTAAGTATCATATTTATAGTTGTATAAGGGGGCCCTGACTCTGGGAAACAGGGTACAGGCCTGCAAGTTCTTTGAATTTTCAAGCAGGAAGGACAACTAAAAGAAGGAGTTGGTTTTTAATTTTAATTTCGAGGAGCATGTCAGCCTCACAAAATAGCTTTTATAGTGGCACAGAGATTTAAGAGGGTGAAGCTAATAAAAGTGAATTGAGTTATTTCGTACTGTTGGTGGGGGGAATTGCTCTGCTGCATTTGATAACCGAGGGAACTGTGAGTACCAGGGCTGATCCTAGAGAATGGTGTGGAGACCCAGGGCCAATCAGCCCCTAAAAATTAAAGAGTGGAGGGAAGTCTCCTTAGATTGATATTGCAGTATTTTTTCCCTGTTCCTTTCCTCTTACCAGTCAACCCTTGCCCTTTCCCTTGTCTCTTCATCTAGGATGCAAGAAATACAATCCCTGCCTGCAACCCTCCCAAGCACCCCTTCCTCTGCATGCCGATAATGTCACCCCTGCCAGTGTGTGGCTGACATGCCACCTATTCCTTCCTGCCACTGGTGGAAGGCACTCGCATGGAGCCCTCTAAGGTGCACGTCCTGGGGCTGTCTCCTCATTCACTCCCTGCCTTCCCCCCAAGGTTGGCCCTGCTGAGCATTTTTTGTACTAATTGTTGTGATATGTGGTCCAGCATGTCTGGTTAGAAAAGGTGGGAGTTTGCAGTTACTATATAAAAGCTGCCCCATTGTGTCTCCTCCCCTCTTTGCAGACCATCCTGGAGTGTGTATTGAAGAAGGACCTGGTGTACAATAAGGTGAACCCCATCTTCCACCACTGGAAGGTAGATGACAGCAAGTTTGGTCTGACCTTCCAGAGTCCAGCCGATGCTGTGACCTTTGAGAGGAGTGTGCAGTCTGCTGTGGAAGAGCTCACAGAAGGTGGGCCACATGCCAGTGTTCTCCTTGGGGGGCAGGAGCAGGGGACCCAGGAAGGAGTAGGGGGTGATCCAGAAGAGCAGTCGATCAAAGGGTCCCTACATGACACACAGTATGATTGGGGGGGGGGGAAGGGTCCAGGGAGAGGGGCAAAAAGAGCTTCATCCTTGAGGATGTGGGCATGCAAAGGAAGTCATAGGGCAGCACGATCTCATGTAACATGGGGACCAGTTGTACCAGGTTAGTGTCGGTTGCATTTTGACAAACAATAAAAAGGAATTGCTGAACATCAATAAATAAATAAATAATTACTTTATAAGAACATTTGGTCTAGACCAGAGGTTCCCAGCCTTTTGGTTATATGGACCCCTTATCAACCTCCAAAATGTTAAGTGACTCTCAGTTCATCCCCGCCACTGTTTCCAGACCCCCTTCCCCTTAGCGCCAAGCCTATCCCTCTTTATCTCTCTTTCCCTTCTGTTCTCAGTCCCTATCTCTCTCCCTTCTCCCAGCCAATTCCCACCTGTCCCTTCTCTTTTTCTGTGTCACTTTGGATCCCCTGCAATAGTCTCTCATACCTCCAGGGGTCCGCAGATCACATGCTGTGAGCCACTGATCTAGACATCACTTTATGCTTGTGAGTACTTAGCTTCAGCCATGCTGGTTGCAGTAAAGATTAGATGCAAAATTGTAAGTGACCCTTCCTTAGGGTGGTGGGGCTTTTCCAAAAAAGCTCCTGACTAGTAAGCTCAAACCCCAAGCTGTAAACAGTCAACCATAATGTGGGTGAGATAACCAAACCCTCTTTGTTGTGAGAGGAACTTTGGTAAGTGACTTTATCTCCCTGGATTTCAGTTTTAATTCCAGCTCTGTCACTGACTTTGGGTGTGAGGTTGAGGTGATTTGCATTATTTCCCTCTGCCTGAGTTCTAATCCCAGCTCTGCACCAATTCCCTGTGTGTGACCTTGAAAGGTCACCATAGGTCCCTATGTCTGAGCTCTAACTCTGGCTTTGCTTGTCCGTCGTCATATTGTATGTTTCTCTGCTTTTGCCCCTTCTCTCTCAGGTTCCATCACTCCCTCGTCCTCCTCCTCCTCTCCAGATGAAGCAGATGGCTTGGACCATGCAGTCACAGTAAGTCCGTGCCCCAGAAACTATCCTTCTGCAGCCCATAGATAAAGAGAAATGATGATGAAATGCTCAAAGAAATCAAGGAAGCTAACAAAAGTTACAGCGCAGTAATAATAATGGGTGATTTCAATTACCCCGGTATCGATTGGGTCAGTGTCACGGCAGGACATGCTAGGGAGATAAAGTTCCTAGATGACATAAATGACTGCTTCTTGGAGCAGCTGGTTCATGAACCGACCAGAGGGAAAGCCATATTAGACCTGGTCCTTAGTGGAACACCAGGTGTACTGCAAGAGATAAGGGTGTTGGGGCCACTTGGCAATAGTGATCATAGCATGATCGCCTTTGATTTAATTAGTGGAGGAGGGATAGTACGGAAATCCACAGTACTACCTTTTAACTTTCGAAAGGGAGACTATGATAAAAGGAGGAAAATAGTTAAGAAAAAACTAAAAGGAGCAGTTGCAAAGGTTAAAGACTTACATCAAGCTTGGGTGTTGTTGAAAAATACTATCTTGGCAGCCCAGACCAGCTGTATTCCACGCTTTAAGAAAAGTGGAAGGAAGTCCAAAAAACTGCCAGCATGGTTTAAAGGTGAGGTCAGAGAGGCTGTTGTTGCCAAAAAAGCATCTTTCAGGAAATGGAAAAAAGAGCCAAACGACAAAACCTGGAAACACTGGCAAATCAAATGCAAGACATTGATAAAGCAGGCAAAGAGAGAATTTGAGAAGAAGCTTGCTGTGGAAGCAAGAATGTGAAATAAAGATTTTTTCAAGTACATTCGCAGCAAAAAACCTGTGAGAGAGTCAGTTGGTCCATTAAATGATAGAGGCGTTAAAGGGGCGCTAAGAGGCGACAAGGCGATAGCGGAGAGACTGAATGAATTCTTTGCTTCGGTCTTTACTGAGGAAGATGTAGGGATGTTACCCATGACTGAAGTGGTTTTAAAGGTGCGGAAGAATTGAAGGAAATATCGATACATCGGGAAGATGTCTTACAACTATTAGATAAACTGAAGAGTAGCAAATCACCTGGGCCGGATGGTATACATCCAAGGGTGTTGAAAGAACTGAAATATGAGATTGCAGACCTGCTATTAGTAATCTGTGAACTATCATTAAAATCATCTCTAATACCTGAAGATTGGAGGATCGCCAATGTAACACCAATTTTTAAAAAGGGTTCCAGGGGTGATCCGGGAAACTACAGACCGGTGAGCCTCACGTCAGTACCGGGAAAAATGGTAGAAACCATCATAAAGAATAAAATTACTCAGCATGTAGATAGTCATGGCCTAATGGGAGACAGCTAACATGGCTTTAGACAAGGAAGATCTTGTCTTACTAATCTGTTATGTTTTTTTGAAAGTGTGAATAAACAGGTGGACAAAGGTGAGTCGGTTGATATAGTGTATCTGGACTTTCAGAAAGCCTTTCACAAGGTCCCTCATCAGAGACGTTTGGCAAAACTAAAGAGTCATGGGATAGGAGGCAGTGTACTACTGTGGATCAAGAACTGGTTAAGAGATAGAAAGCAGAGGGTTGGGCTAAATGGCCAATTTTCCCAATGGAGAAAGGTGAATAGTGGTGTACCCCAGGGATCTGTGCTGGGTCCGCTGCTTTTTGATATATTCATAAATGACCTGAAAAGTGGAATAACGAGTGAGGTTATCAAATTTGCAGATGACACAAAACTATTTAAAGTTGTTAAAACCCAAGAGGATTGTGGAAAATTGCAAGAGGATCTTGATAAATTAGAAGACTGGGCATCAAAATGGCAGATGAAATTTAATGTGGACAAGTGCAAAGTTATGCACCTAGGGAAGAACAACCCAAACTATGGTTATACAATGCAAGGTTCCACATTAGGAACCACCATCGAGGAAAAAAGATTTAGGCGTCATTGTGGATAACATGTTAAAACCCTTGGCCCAGTGTGCAGTGGCAGCCAAGAGAGCAAATAGAATGCTAGGTATGATAAGGAAAGGAATGGAAAATAAAACAAAAGATATTATAATGCCTCTATATCGTTCCATGGTGAGACCGCACTTTGAATATTGTGTGCAATTCTGGTCGCCGTATCTTAAAAAGGATATAGAGTTATTAGAAAAGGTTCAGAGAAGAGCCACCAAAATGGTAAATGGGATGGAAGGATACTCCTATGAAGAAAGGCTAAAAAGGTTAGGGCTCTTTAACCTGGAAAAGAGACGGCTGAGGGGAGATATGATAGAAGTCTATAAATTAATGAATGGAGTGGAACGGGTAAACGTAGATCGATTGTTTACCTTATCAGAATATAGAAAGACTAGGGGACATGCAATGAAGCTACAGGGTAAACTATTTAAGACTAATAAAAGAAAATATTTTTTCACTCAACGTGTAATCAAACTCTGGAATTTGTTACCGGAGGATGTAGTAAAGGCTGTTAGTATAGCTGGGTTTAAAAAAGGTTTGGACAAGTTCCTGGAGGAAAGGTCCATAAACCATTATTAAGAAGGGACCCAGGATATCAATGCATGACCCAGTACAAGCATTGCGGAACCTGTGTCTTATGGGGAAACTGCTAGGTACGTATGACCTAGATTGGCCACTGTTGGAAACAGGATACTGGGCTTGATGGACCTTGTTCTGACCCAGTATGGCATATCTTATGTTCTTATGAGAGAAAAATACACAAAAGAGGACTCCGATAGTTATGTTTATTTTGATTTTATCCTGTTGCTATCTCTTACATCTGAGGGTTGACCTACACGGAGCAGTGGGTACACCCCTAAACAAAGGCATGGGGAGGGGTGACCCGCATGGAGCAGCAGGTGTACCTAGTCTTGCTGCCTTGCTAGGCAGACTAGATGAACCATACTGGTCTTTATCTGCTGTCACATACTATGTTACTATGATACACAACTACCCACACTTCTAGTCTACTTTGCCTTACTTGTGGGCCGATCTGCATATGACTAGTTATGTTTGTCTGTAGAGCAAAGCTCAGGGGAACCAAATAAAAGAGGAGCCCCAGCTACACCAAGTGTAGAAGGAAAGGCAGACAATCTGCTTTCAGGGACCTTGCGCTGGATTGTTAGTTTCTGAGTGACAATGACTTTCAGTGCCAAGGATGACCTTTGCAGACCAAGTCACTAGATGAGTCTGTTCTTTGTTTTTCCTTACGGGTGATCTGTCTCTTTATCTTTGTCTCTGAAAATTTCCTCAGATGCACACAGACAGTGAGTCCTCTTCAAACAGCAGGAAGGAGATGTTACCCAAACACATCACCATAGTAACCAGCGAGTCCTCATCCAGCTGCTATATACGGTCACCAGCATCTGAAGAGTTTGGGTACAGCGCTGCCCAGGCCGCCACACCTATGGCACAGGTATGTCACCTGCTCAGGTATTTCACCTCAGGTACTGGTATGCTTCCGCAGCTGGTATCTCACCTTTGACACCCGTATACTTTCTCATTTCTGGCTCACGTATACTTCATAAGATATGCCATACTAGGTCACATGAAGGTCCATCAAGCCTAGTATCCTGTTTCCATCAATGGCCAATCTAGGTCACAAGTACCTAGCAGTTTCCAAAAAAGACACACAGGTTCCACAATGCTTATATTGCGGCAAGCAGTGGGTTTCCCGGGTTCTCTTTTGGTTTATGGACCTTTCCTCCAGGAACTTGTCCAAACCTTTTTTTAAACCCAGCTATACGAACAGCTTTTACTACATCCTCCAGCAACAAATTCCAGAGTTTGATTATGCGTTGAGTGAAAAAATATTTTCTCTTATTAGTCTTAAACGGGTTACATTGTAGCTTCATTGCATGTCCCCTAGTCTTTCTACTTTTTGATGGCGTAAACACTTGATCTACGTTTACCCATTCCACTTTCTCCTCATGTATCTTGCCTCGATGTTTTCTGGAAAATGATAGTGATCATTAAACAAATGAGGTTATTCACCAGTGGAGGTCATTCTAGGAAATGGTGGAAAACCATTAGTTTATTGAATTTTTATGCAACCAAGAAGACTTTTCTGTGACCAGGTGGAGGTCATCCTTTGAGGTAGGGAGGTGATGCTTTGACAGTAGCCCCCTTGCATTGTATTATCTCCTGTGAATAAATCTCTTGTGGTGAAGGAGGTGTGTTGGTGCGGTGAGAGGAGGGTGCTGGTCCTTGATAAGTGTTTCTCTGCCTCTTGCATCTCCACAGGTTCAGCCTCTGCCACACCTCACTTTCCATGATGAGCAGGAACTGGAAAACATCAGTCCATGCAAGGACCTCTGGGTGTCCAAAGGCTATGAGGACTATAGGCGGGCTGTGGTACAAAAGCGGGAACAGGATCCTGACAAAATAGACATGTGCGTGCACTTTGAAAAGAGTGGGAACCCCAAAGAGAATGAGTACCGCTTCCACGCAGTGGGCTCTGAGGGCCCTTTCAAGGACCCCAAAGGCTCCCCTTCCTGCAAGATCCATGGAGCTTCATCCCCCAAGCTGAAGAACCTCAAGGAGCAGCTGGCAGAAGAGGACGCTGCGCCTTCGCGCTGTGTCTACTGCAGGGACGTCTTCAGCAATGAAGAGAATGGCAGGGGGCAGTGTCAGGATGCTCCGGACCCCATTGGCCGCTGTGTTTATCAGTTCACCTGTATGTGGTGTGCAGAGAGCATGCTGTACCACTGCATGTCGGACTCGGAGGGAGAGTTCTCGGACCCCTGCTCCTGTGACCTGGGACACCCGCATTTCTGCGTGCGATGGATGGCACTTATCGCTCTTTCCCTGGTGGTGCCCTGTATGTGCTGCTACTTGCCTTTGCGGGCATGCCATTGGTGCGGTGAGCATTGTGGGTGCTGTGGGGGCAAGCACAAGGCTGTGCGGTGAGAGGAACTGTGAGGGGTGGAGAGGAGGAAAAACAGTGGGAAGGCACAATGCAGCTCAACATGAGACACTTTCAGAGGGCTCGGAGGGGTGGTGGCATCCAGTAGATAGATTAAAGAAAGAGACCCCTTCCCCCTCACCCCTCACAATGTCACAGCTTAACTGGCTGAGTCTGGATTGAAGAGTCAGGTCCAACATTATGGCCAGTGCTGAATTTAAGAAGAGATGCAATGCGCTCTTTCATGGGCTGCTTCTGTCCATACTGTGCATGTGGAGGACATCTCTCACACCGAGCAATGGTGGGGAAGGAGGGTACCTATCCTTAACAGATGGGTGGAAGGCAGACGTGCAGGGCAGACCCGAACCCCTGCAAAACCACTTCCTTTGTTGTTGTTGTTGTTGTTGGGTTTTTGTTTTTGTGTTTTTTTGCTCTGTTGTAGAACCCTGAAAAAAAAGACACTGTTAGCATTGAGAGAATGCAGGGCATTCCCCGTTTCCACCTAGCTCGAAGAACAGGGGGAAGCTTCCTCTGTTCTGTGGGGATTTTCGCTCTTCAGTTTCCCTATTATCCAGAGCATGCTGTGGGGGGTAGGGGATCATCCTGGCTGTTTCCATGGGAATAGCTTTCTATAGATCTCAAAAACTTTGCGATGGGAATAGGGAGGAATCCCAAACAAATCCTGGAGCGAGGGACTTCCTAGAGCTGACAACTCATCCTAGGCATGGTGTGTAATCTGTAATCAGTTTGAAATGAAGAGATTATAATCTAGGCTTGATTTTTCTAGCACCTTCAGGCCTGGAATTCTGACCTCCATAAGGATGGGTTATAGGTGTTAGAATTCCAGAACTGGCATCTTATGATGGCCTTGAGTCAACTTGGACAATGGTAGATACTGGTTTGATGTTATGTGTTTACTGCGGTGAGGGGCAGCAGCCATCTTTGGTGGTTTATAGCCTGTCCTCATAACCTATCCATGCTCTTCACTGCCTACCTTCCCATTACATCCCCTGCCCCCATCTTTCACCATTCCCATCTCCCTTGACTCTGATAGAAATTCCACACACTGCACGCGTGTTACCTGCACAGCTTTGGGGCCTCACTAACGCTGGATACCAGTGGGGCAGATCACACAGAGAAAAGTTAAAAATCAATATAAAAGAGCCACTGGTGCTTACACTAGAAAGAACAATCTGCATCAGACCCATAAAATAAATATGTTGTTTATTTTTCTGCTGAAAGAAAAATGTTTACGGAAAATCAGCCAGTAAGGTAGCCACAGTGCCAAGCAAGTGCTGGATAGATAATTAAGGTTCTCCTGGGAATCTCTTCGTCCTCCCGTTTCTTTGTCAGTCAGCACAGGTTCCTCACTTCTAGGTCTGACCCTTTTGTATCTGCCGATGAGCAGAGATTACAGGCATGAATTAGGGGGGGATCGTAGGGAGGTGGTGTCCCTCTAAAATACTCCTGTTGCCGATGCTAAATTGTCCCCTCCCCTATCGTGAATATGACCTTCCTATCCCTTGTCCCACTAAACTAAGCATACAAACGCCACCTATGTAACTAAGCTTGAAAAGGGCAATTTTTATAAGCTATTTCTGCACGTAAAGCAGTGCTTCAGGCATGCAAATAGACACCTTATAAAATTACCCATTCGGTGACAGCCCATACACATGTAACTTTGGCTAAAGTGAATGGGGGTGTTCCTAAGAGCGGGGTTGGGGAGGGGTTTGCATTTATGCACATGCTTTAGAAAAAAGGCATGTAAATTTAAACCAGAAAATGTGTGCATGGTGAAGCACAGGTAAATGCAAGCACATACATTCCCTGGGGTCATTTTAAAGAGTGGAGTACAGTATGTGTGTGTGTGTGTGTTTGAAATTTTGCTGCTGTGCACACAGGAAAAAGTTTGCATATACTATTTACACATGCATTCCGTTATCACCTTACCTCTAAAGTGGTCTGGCAAGGGCAATTAGAGAGAGGCAGATCTTTAAACCCGTTTGTCCCCACCTCTGCCCTGAGCAGCCAGGAATATTCTTTTACTGTTGCAAATGGCGGCGGACGCATCCGGGGACAGTGGGAGATTCCTTGGGTTCATCTCAGGTACTTCATCCTTTCTTCCCTCATAGCTTGACTGTCCTTTAAAACCAGATTTGCCAGGCCCCATCAAGACTTTCCAATTGCTGTGTAGGCAATTTTCAGAGTCCCCGGGTGGCTTGCAGGCTCATTTTTGGCAGGAAACATTCTGCAGCGTTTCCCTTTGAAAACGCACCGGTGCACAGCATGATCCAAATGTACCTGCTGCGGAAGGCATGAACATTTCTTTGATGCTGCTCCCCTTTTACCAGCTCATTCAGAACGAGGGCTGAGAGCTGGCACTGCGGGCCTTCATTTGCCATTGCTCAGGGATTTTTTCCCCCCCTTGTGTTTTAGTCCGGTCATTCCAGTGGTGGCCCTGGACTGACTGGTTCCCTCCCTCCTAACTCTACTGGGGCGCTGAACGCTGCCTCAGTACTCTCCTCAACCCTAATTGACCCAGGCAGCAGAGGGCTGTTGTGGAGACTGAACTGGAGGGCCTTCTACAAGGGAGTGGATTTAGCTTATGTCTTTTCATTGGTGGCTCAAAGCAAGTTAGATTGAGGTACAGGAGGGCTTATAGTCAAGGCAAAGGAAGGTTGCGCAACTTGCCCAAGGTCACAAAGGGCATCAGTAGGATCTGAACTGTGGCTTCCCAGATTTTCAGCCTGCTGCTCTAGCCACTAGGCTATATCTCCTCACCACCTGAGCCATTAAGCTGGCCTGGGGGGAGCCGTTTACATCCGATGCTTTTACCCAGTTAGTTGCGTAGTTACCCAGATAACATTGTTTGACAATTGTTCTCGCTAAAATCAGACTTTGAAAATATTAGGAAGGACTGAGTGGGCCACTGCGGGAAAACCCTGCAAATATAGATTGGGTGGATATTCTTGCTTGTCTATGTTCTCTGTGTCCAGACAAGTGTAGCGTCACAACACAGTGCATCATTCCTAGTGTGGTGATTTCAGGATATCAATCTGTACGGCAACATGCATGAAGAGCAGAGCCGGTGGCAGTACCTTTAAAATGGCCTTCAGCTGTGGTGCTTCTGCACCCCTCTGATTTCACTCCCTGTTCACATGGGGGCGGAAATGGTTTCTACCTCTATGCAAACAGGAAGTGAAACCAGAGAGAGGCGGCAGCAGGAACAGCAGCAGAACGCTGAAGGTGACTCCGGTGCCGCCGTGGAGAACCCTGAAGAGGGGTGGCATAGCAGCAATGGTGGGGGCGGGGCTTGGAATGAGGTTCACCTAGGATGCCCCATATCCTTGCACCGGCCCTGATAAAGAGGAAAGGGAGCAGCAGGATGATGATGGCTTGGGTTGCTGTTTCTATAGAATAATATGCCATGGTGGAAGAAGCTGGCTGCATGCACAGCTGGCCCTTCCTCTAGGCAATCTCCTAGGGTGGCACAGGTTATGGGGTGGTAGCCAACTTAACTTCCCCCCCCCCCCAAAAAAAAATAGAGAAGCTCCTTTCTTTCTGCTATTTCTGAATGTTGGCATTGAAAAGATGAATGAAGCTGCCACTCACAGCAGCAGGAAGTGCATGTCGGAGAGGGTGGGACTAACGGGGGCTTCCAGCGCTTGAACATGAGGCTCTGTGAAGGCTTCATTCACCTTTTCAGTGCCACTGTTCACAAATAGCAGACAGAAGGCTGCTGCTCCTGGAAGGTTTGGGCAGCAGAGGCGGCAATGGCTGAAGGTGTGCCAGGGGGGGGGGGGGGGGAGGGCAATGGCTGAAGGTTTGCCTTGGTTGCATGTTTTTTCATGTGTAGTCCCACAATATGCAATCTGTCTGAGGTAATTATCACCTTGGCCTTGTAGGGACAAACATTTTAAGACCAGAAATCTAGATTCAGCGGGAAAACAGTGAGCAGTGGGTACTGTTATGCACTGCTTCTTTCTCCCTGCATTTTGTTGGAATGGAAGCTTTGTCTTCTATGGGGGCTGCAATGACAATGCATTTACTGGAAAGTCAGATAAAACAGGGAGCTGCTAGTTTCTGAAAGTTCTAGACAGATAAATATCACCCTGTGAAAGGCTTTGGGCGGAGCACGACGATCTCTGTGAATGCACTGAACTCCTTGGGCTGCAACTGGCCTTTCCTACTCTCGAAAAGTAGCATAAAAAGAAGGTAGAAAGGAGGGACTGAGGAGACCTAATCTGATCCAACAGATACAAAGGGTTGGGGGATTGATGCATTATGCTCCTGAATCCTTTGCCTCGTATCCTTCGGCCTTAAATTCTGCCCTTAAGATTGTATATTCTGGACAACAGGGACTGCACAGCAGGGTGTGCTAATGTTTGGGAGGATGCCCAAAGCTGCCGTGAGCACTGCTCCATTGCGCTCGCCCTGCCTACATGCACAGCTTGGTTCTTTAGCTTTAAGCCGCACAGTGCAGGAAGGAACGCAAGATGAGATTTGCTCTGGAGTTCCTTCCTGCATCACATGGCATTAGGGGCAGAAAGATGGCGGTGGCAGCCCTGGAAGGGGGGGGGGGGGGGGATGAGGGAAGGAGAGATGAGATGCTGAGCAGGGGGATATATAGTTTGCTGAGCAGCACCAGAAGCCCTCATTCTATCCCTTCTGGACCAGAGTGGCAGATTATATGTATGATCTTGTAGTATAGATAGTGTTGCATTGAAATCCTTCTAGGTTGTATCAATATACAGCAGTGGAAATATCATGACCTATGCCCCAGAGATCAACTATGAAAAGTTAGATTCAATCAAGGTGACATCATAAAGCTTAGCTTTAAACTCAGAAGCATCCCCTTTTCAGCGTCCCCCCACCCAATAGTGACACTGAGGTGAAAGCTGAAGTCCGTCAGAAATCCATACAATACACAAAGACAGCTTCATTCGTGGGATACCTCAAGAGCCACGCACAATCTTTGAGTTCTGGTGGCTCTTATGGGTTATTATGGTATCACCAGAATCTCAAATGTAGCTAGTTCTCCATATTTTCTGTTGCTGGAGGCAGCCCCAGATAACTGGAAGGCGCATACACAGAGGAAAATTTATTTTGTGCTCTCCTCTTTTTTAGGGGGGGGGGAGGGGGAGTACCTGTAAGATTTAAAGGGCCGTGCAGCCTTCATAGATGATCCAGTCAGATGGGGAGTAATACATCCCTTTTCATCTCCCTCAAACTATCCCCATTAGCATACGTCTCGCCCCCTCCCCCAGGGAGAACATCCTGTCTACACTGATCTACTTTACATATGTCCATATTTAAGGTGCATGGATATTTCACAAGTGTACCGCTAAAAGCATGCGTGCTAAACATTTAAGCAAGAAATTCTGTCGCTTCTCTTTTGCTTGGTTATTTTGGCACTGTACACTCCTTCAGAGTCCCTGCTGGCCGTAGTTACCAGTGCACTGATATTTCAAGGCTGATTCCACAGTAGGGAAAAAACAGTGCCAATGCACTCGTATTTCAGGGCTAAGGTGGTGTTATTGCAGTGCAAGGTCACCGAGTCGTTAATTCGGGCTGAGATGCTGCTGTTGCAATGCCACTGCCGTGATGTTCAGGGCTGATGTGCTCTTATTGCAGTGCTAATGTGCTTTTGTGATAGGACTAGGCAATTTTTACTCCTGGGAGACTTGCAGCATATGTGCAGAATCCCCCTACAGCGCAGAGTTCGGCATATTCCCCCATAGAATTCGGCACAGGGCCAAGGATGCAGTGGCGCTGACTGGGCCAGAATAGGGAGGAGACATCCAGCATTGGTTGAGAAGGTGCAGAATTAACAGCGAGGGTGGTGCCCGTTCAGCTGGGATGGAGGAGGGTGCACTAGAGAGCAAACGGTGGTAGGGAAGAGAGACAGCTGGGGCTCTTGAAGGCAGTGGGAGAGGAAAGAGCAGCTAGTGAAGCAGAAAGGTGGGGTTCTTGCTGGTGCGAGGGGAGCAAACACAAAAGGAGAAAGGTGGGTACAGAACGAAGGAACATGTAGCGTGGGGAGTGAGTGACAAAGATGGAAAGAAAACTGTGAGGGGGAGTGAGTCAGGAGATGTGGAAGGGCTTGACTTGGGAGAGTGAGTGAGCCAGGGGAAGAAATCCAAAGGGGGTCAAGCTTGAGGGGAGAGGGTAAAAAAGAGCTGGGCCTTATGATGAGGGGATTCTGCACAAAAATGAAAATGACGCATCCCCGAGTAACTTTGTTTCTGTATTACATTTTAAATTATTTTTCAAGGTCTAGGGACCCGATTTTAGAAGCATTTTTTTGTACAAAAATCAGCATTGAGACGTGTAGAGTGAAGAACACGTCTCAATGCCATTTCAGAATCTGCTTTATGTGGACATGGAAATTGTTCACCACGTCTACTCAGCCACGGGGCATGTTGGGGGGCGGAGAGTGGGAGTGATGTAGGCAGGGCCCACCATGCAAACATAGATTCCCCATTTTGTAAAAGTAATCCATGTCTGTAACAAAAATTGTAGTCGGCATTTACACCTGCCTTCAGGCAGATGGTAAAATTGACATTGGGAGGGCCACAGACCCCAGGACTCCCCCCCCCCCTCGCTGACTGCTCCTGACCAAGTATGGCACTCCCCCCAAAGCAGCACTTCAAATTTCCTCCCTCCAAAGGCCTTCTTTTAGAAAATCCCCTCTCTGACTGCCTGGACCCCCCCTTTCTCCCCGCCAATGAACATTCCCAGGCTTACCTCATTCATGTTCAGCGGGAGCTGGAGAGAGGGCCACTCACTCCTGCTCTGCACATGGTCCTTCTTCAAAATGGCAATGATGACCCCTAGTGGTAAGCTTGAACTACTAGAGTTCATTGGTGCCATTTTGGAGAGGAGTCACCTGCAGAGCAGGAATGATAGGCCTCACTCCTGGTCCTGCCAAACACCAATGACCGTAGTAAGCCCAGGGATGCTCATTGGGAGGGGAGGGCAGACAGAAGGGGGCGGGGGTCAGCATTTTGCTTTTGGTTGCGAGGGCCTTCAGAGGGAGGGGGATCAAAGTGCTGCTTTGGGGGGATTAAGGGGGGAGGGACCATGCTTGGTCGGGGACAGGTGGGAGAGTACCAAAGTCTGGAATGCGACTGGGGGAAGTTGGCTGGACCTGTAGTACTGCACCAGTATGCCATCTGTGCCAGTGTAGCAAATTTAGGAGGCTTCTCCCACATCTCGGTGGGGAGGATTTCCACAGCCTTTTTTTAGACATGCAGCTTCCTAAAATTGCTGCTCCTGCAAAATGTGCAGAGGCATACCCGTGCATCCTTGCAGCTATTTTAGAAGCAGAACCTCTTGTAAAATACTGGTCTAATTCTCCATCTCCTGATATATCATGGATGGGGAAATTCCCATATCTTTCTAAAATTCTCTTTCATGATTATATTGCATTATTTGGACAAAGTATGCAGAATTTTGTAATGGTTTTTCACAGAATTCCCCCAGACGTAAATGTTGCAGGATTAATTTGGGGCTGAGGAAGTGTTATTTCAGAGCTGCTGCAGTAGTGTTTGTGGCTCATGTCAGGGTGTTAACCATGGGTTTGGATTTCAGGCATAATTACTTGTCTTTCCAAGCTCCAGCTCAAGGCAAATTACAGTTTAGGGACAGTAGGTAAGTACCTGTCCTAGAGGGCTCACAATCTTAAGTTTTGTACCTGAGGCAATAGAGGATAACGTGACTTGCCCAAGGTCACTAGAAGTATTGGTGGGAGAGGTGGGATTTGAACCTTGGCTTCCCTGGTTCACAGCCTGCCACTTTAATGATATTAGAAGGATATTCAGGGGTTATGGTGGTGGTGTTGTGCTACTATGTTGGCATTTTGGGGCTGAGACAGTGATGACCCAGTGCTACTGGGGTGATGTTTTGGAGCAGAGGTGGTATTGCAATGCAAATGCAATATTGTGGCAGGGCTGAGGCAGTGTTCATTTGGATTTGAAGTGGTTTTAATGCAGTGCTACTGCGCTGGATCCAAGCTGAATGCAAGTTACAATTCAGGTACTGTGCTTGTTACAGTGCTGAGGTAGTGCAGTGCTACTGCAGTGGTTTCTCAAGACAGTGGTGTTACAGTGCTGTTTGTAAGCTACTGCAGTATTGCTATGGCAGTGTTATTTCAGTGGTGATGAGTATTCTAATGCAGTGTGTCCTAAATATGTGACAGAAAGCAGCTGATCTGAGCCCATTGCTCACTGCACACACTGAACTCCAATCTGATCCGCAGCCCCATCATTTCCTCTCATCAACAAAGTCATCAGCTGTTTCCCCTTCCAAGCCATCAGCTCCCCCTCCCTCCCCCCACCTTCCTCAGCGCAGCCCCTCACTTGCTGCTTACTTTGGCATGCCTGCTGACACGGGGCTTTTTTTTTCTTTTTTCCAGGGCAAGTGTAATAGTGCAGTAAAGTCTGTATGTTCGGACATTTTGCCAATTTCTGGGGGAAACCAAATCTCACAAAAGCCAGCTCTAAAGAGCTCCTCGCATGGATGGGCCGCAAGACCCCAGCTCTCCGGCACCTTTTCCTGCCTTTTGAAATCCCTTTTCTTTTTGAAGGCCCCTGAAGTCTTTGCATTTCTGTGATTCTTACTGAGATTCCTTCCACATCATGTTTTTTGGACAAATATAAAAAAAAAATGTAAAGAACAGGGCTGAATTTTTCATTCTAGAGCTCTAGAAATTCCCTTCCCACCCCAGCACATTGCACAAGAGGGGACATTAAACATGGTTAATTAAGTGAGCAAGGTCCTCTTTAGTATTAAGGACACGATAGACGAGTCTGAGTGGCCTCAACAATGGACAGTTGGTTTTGTTCCCCCGCTCATTGACACTGATAAGTGTTAGGCTCATACTGGTCTTTGAGAGGCCACAGTGAGACTAGAAGACACTGATGAGGCGTAGAAATCCAGCTCGTCCCATGGGGAATGATCCCTTCCCACAAAGGGTTGAAGCACATTCAGGTGGTAGTCTCCAAGAGAAGTTTGCACTACCTGCTAGTCATGTTGCACCTGCTCTGTGGATAATCGGAGAATGTCAGCATCTATATTACTACTACCACCATCACTTATCATTTCTATAGCACTACAAGGCATAGGCAGCACTGTACATCTAAGAAACCATCTATGCTCAAAAGAGCACACAATCTCTCCAAGACAAAGAAATACAACAAACAGGGGACTAGGGTAGAACTAAGGGGAAATGGTTATAGCACACTGGTGGTAAAAAGGAAAATAAGGGGGGGGGGGGGGGGTTGGGATTCAAAAGCAGCCTTGAAGAGGTGGGTTTTAGCCTGAATGTGAATAAAATCAGAGAGAGAGTCTGTTCCAGGTATATAGTGCAGCAAGATAGAACAAACAAAATGTGAAGTTGGCAGTGGAAGAGAGAGGCACAGATCAAAGGGATTTGTCTGATGAGTAGAGTTTCCGAGGAGGGGGTGCAGGGAGAGGAGAGAGAAGGAGGAGCCACAGAACGAGTAGAAGTTTGAACTGGATGAGAAAGGGGATAGGGAGCCAGTGAAGTGTCATTATAATGTGTCACTTTTCACCAGCATTAAACTTGTGAGTTAAAATCATATATTTTTTTATGAGTTCAGTATTGCACACTGTGCTACAGACAAGCAGACATGAATATGTAAATGTAGTGTTAGCGTATGGATCTTATATAGATTTTAATACACATTTTTTTGAAAAGAAAATGATTTATAGTCACTAAAAAGAGAAGTCTTTTTATGCTTTGGACCTAAATTGTGTGCTGGCCAATGCAGGATGATAGCTGGATTATTCTACAATGCGGTGGGTTTGGTGCTTACCCCTGCAAAGGAGGCTTTTTCCAAGATCCTGTAGCAGCTACATCCTGAACAGGATCTTCTTCGCCATAGACCATTCCTTGTCTGTAAGACTTCAGTGAAGGCTTGCAACTGTTTCTGTGTCATGCCCCAGCCAGAAGTGGGATCCCATGCATAACAGCTGTTACTCCGCAATACCTTCAGACATAATGGCGGCTTTGCCACGCCCTTGGATGCCGAACATGACAGCTGCTCTGCTTGGCCATGCGCTCAAACCGGGATCCAGTGTGTGGTGGCTGCATTTCTCCATGCACCCTTATCTGTGAGATTTCATTTCTGTTTACATTTTGGTGAATGTGATCTCTCCCTTACAACAAGCATTCTAGGGCAGACAGAACCACAGAACTGAGCATGCCTAAACCCTGCAGAGGCAAAGAAGGGCAGTGTCCTTCACGCTTGTAACTACCAAAAAACTCCATTTGCTTTCTGTAGACCAGATCTGCCAGTACCTCAGACTGCGTGTGTGTGTGTCTTGGAGTGGAAGCTTGTTAATCTGCTTTACCTCTAACATTTGAATTTAGTCGATTTACCATCTCCACGGTAGAATGGACAGGCTGATCCAACCCTGGATTTATTACCATTCCATTTCTGGACTTATATAATTCCTGTAGTTCTTCGATACGTTGGAAATCCAAGTCCAGAGATGCAATGGGGTGAACCCAAACTGGCTCAGCCTGTCCCTAACGATTTGTCTCTTCCTTCTCCTCAATCTCAAAGTAAACCTCTGAAAACAGAAAGCAAAAAGCAGCACACTTGGATCCTGGAAGGTTACAGGACATAAGACAGTAAACACTGTCTACTTGACTGTGTGACGGGATCTCATGGTCCTTGGAAAACACTGGCTTAGAAGACAGAGAACTCCATTTCCCAAGGTAGTGCCAGTCTTGCTTTTGCTCCATTGCATGCATGCCGTCATAGTTCTGAATCCCTTCAATGAAACAGGAAATATATATACCCATGGATACGAGGTAAACCAAGAGCTCAGTTCTTCTAACATGACATGGGGCCATCTGGTGACCCTGTCCTTTCTTGGGCAGACCCTCCTATTGGTGTATATATAGGTTTGAAATGCAAAAATTCTCAGATTTGTGTTTTGCATAAGTAGCGTGAAGCTCTCTTCTACCGCATGAAGTAATTTTTGAGGAGGTGGAATCATAAAGCAATTGGTAGGGGTTGTGGGGTGACTGATCCCTTATCATAAGCACCATTAATACTGGCTGCCTGTACTGCTTTATACAAGACAGTTTTGCTTTTTTGGGTTTAAGAAATTCTAATATCCTGCTTAGACAAGAATCGGGGACACAATTCTCCTGCTCTACATTCTAGCCACGCACGTAAGGAGAGAGTCAACAAAATTTCATACATACTACACGTGGGCAGATAAAGGATTTTAAAGAGAGGAGTTAAGATGAAGTTGTATCTTATCATTCCCCTCACTCTTTTCTTCTGTCTCTTCTTTCCTTTTGCTCTTTCCATCCTCTGTGTTCCTTCCTGGTTCCTCTCGATCTCCTCCTGCAAAAATTATCCTGTTTCCACTTTCCCTTCGGTATTTTCTCTATCTCTTATACTCCTAAGCTCCTTTTCTCTGTCTTCCTCTTTCCCTCTACATGAAGGTTTCTTTCCATTTAATACTCACACATCCTCACTTTCCTGTGTCTTCTGGAACATAGTGCTATAGACAGAGTAGTAGAGCAGCAATATAGGGACGAGGTAAGCATGTGCTTGGTCTACTTGGTTATTTTGCTGATGGTATGCACTTCTTTTGCAACTGGGTAGCTTAATATGAGGAGGAACAGTCATGGAGACCAGGAGTGTCTGTCTACTGGGTCGGCAAACTGTTGTCATTATCATTGATCTGACTGCCAGGGAGGACGAGAGGTGGGGGAATCTTGGTTTGTAAACATGTTAATGTTGGTTTGGCTTTTGACAGGAGACTGCAGTGTGTTCCAGTGATGCATCATTGGCCACCCTAGCATCCAAGGACCTACCTAAGGGAGATATGCAAAGGAAAGTAGGAAGAATGAGCTGAGAATGAGGAAGCAGGATTCAAATCTCACTTCTTTCACTGATGTTCCTTGTGCCCTTAGGCAAGCTACTTTGCAATTTAAATTGTAAACCTTCTGGGGCAGGGACATACCAACTCTACCTGAATTATAACTTGCCTTGAGCTCAGGTTTGGAAAGGTGAGTAATTCAATCCAAATCTAAGCCAGTTTAGAGGCATAATGAATGATTAGGATAAGTTGGCCAGTTGCACTAAGTGAGTGGATGGTCCCTACTCAGCAAGCTTACAGCAAGGATGGACAACTCTGGTCCTTGGGAGCCTAGTTTGGTCAGGTTATCCCTAATGAATATGCATAAGAGAGATTTCTATGCACACTGCCTCAAAAGTATGCAAATCAACTATGTGCATATTCATTAGAGTTACCTTGAAAACTGGTTTTGGGCCTCCAAGGCCAGGAGTTGCCCATTCCTAACTTGCAGCATGAGGACTGGACATAAGACTGGTGCTGAGACAGAGTATAATTGATGGAACAGTGTGATATCTCTAGCAAAGAGAAAGGACTGAGGGAATGAGGACTTTTAGAGGATGGTAACAGTTTTGGAGAATAGTAAGGGAAAGCTGACACAATTACAAGTGAGAAAGAACCTAGGACCAAGTTCCCACAATCTCTCACCAAATCCTTTTACATAAAGGGCAGCACTGGTCATGTATCAACAGAAAATCTTTGTTATGATTATAGACAATATCATCTCAGAGATGGGGTAGTGTGTGATCTACCAATCTTGTGCTCCAGCTGGGTAAACTGGAGGTTCCTGCCTGCTTTCAAACAATAATGTGAGACTGGACTTTATAGGACTGTGGAATGACATGCAGAAAGAAAGGAAGGGCCCTGATGGTCCTGCAGTTACTCTAAGTAAACCTCTCTGCCAAATAACCAATCCCCCACCACATAACACACAAGATAGGCTGTACAAGTCATGCTTTCCTTGTTGTACATCAGTACCCCAGATTCTCCATTCATGGATGGTCACAGATTTTTTGGGACCAGACGTACTTGCATAGATGGCTTTCCCAGTGAGTGAAATGGTGGTGATGGTGGGGGGGTTTGAGTTGGGTATTCTCTCTCTACCAATGTTAGATTCTACTGTACATCCCATTGTATTAGGTGCCCAAGAACAAGCATTACATTATTCCAGCTGAGACAAACACTAAGTATCTGAAAATAGGAAGAGACAGGGGAGGACCCAGGAGAACATATGTATATATCAGTGGTTCTCACCATTGTCCTTGGGACACATCCAGCCAATGTGGTTTTCAGGATATCCCAATGAATGTGCATGAGATTTCCATGTACTGCTCCCATTGTATGCAAACGATCTGAGGCATATTCATTAGAGATATCCTGAAAACTCAATGTGCTAGATGTATCCCAAAGACTGTTAACACCTACATCAGTCATACATCATGTTTGCCTGCATCCAACTGGCAATAGATATCAAAAATCATGTGTGTTGTCTATTCGACAGGCTCGAAGAAGAAAGAGAGGCTCTGGTGCACCAGGGAAAGGGACTCTGATTATTGGTGTAGCATCCACATATGTTGGTTCATCACAAGCAAGCAACATCTGATGTACTTAGCTTTCATTTACGTATTCCAAATAAAATATTCAAGGGGCACCAAAGCCGCATGTTCAACCCCTATTTTGTATTTCAAAAAGGGTGACTACTGGGAGATTTTCCTACATGCTGGTCATCCGTTGACTTTCTGGCAAATTGCTCCACAGATGTTTTTGGTAATATTGATAGCCCACCTTCTATTTTGGGGCACTATTGCAAAGTTTTTATTGCTGCAAAGAATGGTGCTGAGGTATAGTCTCCTGGTGCTTGCTATCATATTCCATCTTCCTTCAGCATTGTGGTGATGTGCACCAGGAAAGACGGACAGACAGTGGAACACCAACTGATGGACACAACAGCCATTCTGAGATTGGTCTAAGCTTTTACAGTTACCAAATCCAGGACTGAAGTTAATTTCACTACCACTAATATGCTGCATTTCACATACTGAGCCAATCTTGGTTCTGCCGCCTACATTTCTGAAGGGCAAAGTCTGACTACTCTGAGTCCTTGAGCTTGCAAGCCTACTGTACTGTTGTGTCCAGGGAGCTAACTGCTACTGTCTGAATTTTAGCATTAAAGAGCTAGATTTAGGCATAGTAATATAGGCATATGCCTAAGGTGCCATATTTTGAAGGTACCCTAAAACCTAGGCACCTCCCACTCTCCAATCTTTGAGAAAAAACCCCCTCCCCCAATCTTCCATTCTTCAGTCTCTGAGGGGGACCCTGAAAAACTCCCAAGTCCTACCCATAGGTACCATAATCTTCCACCTCACCCTGGATGTTGGAATAAATCAGGAAGTTGAAGAGTTAAAAGATTATAAAGGTTCCAAAGTATCTCTCCATAAATGGAGTCCCCTGGCAGCTTTCTCAAGCTGGGCTTGCTGCCCTTTCTACCAGGCTTCTCAATTATGCCCTGGTGAACCCACAGCCTTCAGGTGGGCAGATATTCACTAGAGTTGCTAGCTACCCAGTTCCAGCAGGGGAATTTAGGCAGGTTTGTGGTGCTACTACCAATCTCATAATGCATCCTGCCTGGAACTGGGCAAGTTAGCAACTACGTATTCACCATGACTATGCACAAGATAAAACTGCATTCATCAGTTCCCAGAATGCACAGATTTATCTCATGCATATTCATGGTGGGTATCTTGATAACTGGATAGATTGGGGGCTGCCAGGAAGGGTTCGGGAAAACCTGCTTTAAGGAAATTGGAATGGCATGCCCCAGAATCCAATAGGGCAAAACAAGCTGGAGCAATCGGGGTGAGACCTCCCCTCACAAACAATGAAAACACTGTGGCTGTGGATTTTACAGTAGGTGGGGATAATCACATTTTAGTTGATAAGGGGGAAGTGGAGTTTGCACTAGGCAGCAGGGTATTCTGAAGTATTAGAGGGGTGTACATTACTGTTGCTATACCAAGAATGTTTGTTTTATTGCTATTTTATATAAAAAAAGGTTACTATTCAATAATTTTTTTGTGGTTGCAATCTAATTTTTCCTGTTAAGTATTTTATCAGATTTGTATATTCAATATTGTGATCTCTGTGTATTTAAGAGGAACCTGAAAGGTCTTGAAAGAGTCTTATTTAACTGTGTATGTTGTAATTAACCCTTAAAGAGACAGTGACTATTTTGCAGTCTAGACTCCCCCCCCCCCCCCCCCCCCCCGATATCCTACAAATCCATGCTGGTTTCATGCTTCATGGGGGCAGGGTAAATTTAGCTAGACAGAATCATTCTCAAGGAAGGCCATACTGTAACATTAATGAATGTCATCAACACAGGGGGATTCTGGATGGCAAGAGCAACAAGTGAAATTTTACATAAATTCCTTAGCATTATGTCCTAAAATATTCCAAATTACTGCTACCATTTTTTTAGGTTAGGTTCGGTTTGGTTCATTATACTTGATTAACCGCCTTTCATTAGAATAACAAAGTGACTTATAGTAGGTAAAAATTAAAAAGCAGAAAAGTATTTTAAGAAAACTAAACAAACAGCAGATGAATCAGATAAGGAAAATTAGTAGGAAAGAAACAAATGGCAAAAACAAAGAAAAACAGTGCATCATATAATCCTACCAAACAATTAATTGCAATTAAACTACAATGTGGCACATTTAAGACTAATTGGAGAGAATATTTTTTCACTCGGCGCTTAATCAAACTCTGGAATTCATTACTGGAGGATGTAGTAAAAGCTGTTAGTGTGGCTGGGTTCAAAACAGGTTTGGACGAGCTCCTGGAGGAAAAGTCCATAAACTATTAAAGAGGACTGAGGAAATCCATTGCTTACCCCTGGGACAATCCGCATGGAATGTGCATACCTTTGGGAACCCAGCAGGTACTTCAGACCTGGAATGGCCACTGTTAGAAGCGGGATACTGGGCTTGATGGACCCTTGGTCTGACCCAATATGGCACATCTTATGTAGGCTATAACATTTTTATCTAAATTTCCTGAAGGCTGCCCCTCAATGGTGCCATATCTAGGGTTGCCAACAAGCTCCAATGTGATGAGGGACAGAGCTGAGCCAGTCCTGCTTTTACCTCCCTCCCCCCCAATACCATAGTATGAATATGGACAAAACCACGTAGGGCTGCCTCAGCCTGTCACTATTAACCTGGAACGTAGTGGTCATACATGCACAGTCCATCCCAAACTTGAGTTCATTTGAAAGACTTTGCTGTGCCACAGAACAAAACATATAACCAGGAATTTTGCACCAAGAGCAGCACTGTTTTCCTTATGAAAAGAAGTGAAGTTAGGCAGTTTCTATAGACCTGCAAAGCATGATCCACGCAGTTTGGTGCATCTCAGTCAGTCTGATTTCTCCTTTTATCCCATGTTCATAGGTCCCCCTGGTTCCTGATAGTTGTCAGCAAAGAAGAATCATTGGCCCAGCTGCCCTTAAGTCTACTAGATCATTGCATCCCCCCCCCCCTTCACTTCTCTCCTTCCTTCATTCTTGTACAGGACGCAATAGCTCCAGGAGTGATGATATCAAAGGGAATGCAAAGCTGAGGCATTCTATTCCAGAATTGGCTAACTGCAGAATGCTTGTGGTTCCAGGGACCCCCCAAGTTTACTCTCTTAGGATGAATTAAAATATTAAATTTGGCTTTTCAGACCCAATCCATCTTTCAGCAGGATCAATGGAACAGTCCTATGAAATGGAGCCATTCCCTTAGATGTGGGCACCCCCTAAGTTGCCCTCACTTTCCAATAGGACACTAGACTGGTTGGAGGAATTTAGAATTAAAACTAAGACAGTATCGATGTGTCTAAAGCCATATGAAAGAAAGGCATCTCTATCTGCAGATTTATACGGTATGGAATGTTTAGTCAATCTAGCCATGTGGTTGGTGTTAAAACTAGAACCGCCAAGAGCGACTCCTGATTGGCTAAATCAGTAATTCCCAAACCTGTCCTGGAGGATATCCAGCCAGTTGGGTTTTCAGGATACCATAAGAATACGTGCAAGATAGATTTGCATACACTACTAGTACTGATCATTTATATAGTGCTACAAGGCATACACACTAAAAGATGGTCCTAGCTCGAGCTTACAATCTAGTCAAGACTGATAACAGCTGAGGACAATGATACATCTATGGAAATGGTAAGGAGACACATAGGAGACTAAGCGGATCAGGATCCAAAAGAAGCCTTGAAGAGGTGAGTTTTTAGCATGGATTTGAAAAGGGCCAGAGATGAAGCTTGATGTACAGACTCAGATAGTTTGTTCCAGGCGTAAGGAGCATCAAGGTGAAAGGAATAAAGTCTGGAGTTGGCAGTGAAAGAAAAAGGGCACACCAGAAGAGCGGAGTTCATGAGGAAGGGTGTAGGGTACGATAAGAGAGGAAAGGTAGTGAGGAGCAGCAGAATGAGTTCATTTATAGGTCAGTAGAAGTCTGAACTGGATTACAGAAAGGGAGTCTCTATTGCAAATAAGTCTATCTTACACATATTCTTTGTGTATATTTTGAAAACCCAAAGGGCTGGGAGTCTTCCAGGATGGAGATGGGAAGCATTAAGCTAGATTTTAAAAAGCACGAACGTCATTCTCTTTTCTGCATGCTCCCCAGACCTAAAATTTACCCAGCAGGATGTTCTCCAATATGCCACCAGACTCCCAACACTCATCATGCTCTCCTCCTACAGCCCACAAAAACATACGTGATAGAATCAAGCGATTTGTAGCTAGTCTGTAATGGTGCACTGTCCCTTTAAGAACCCATTGATGGTATTTCTGGTGTAAAGAACTGTACCTCAAAGAAACAGGTGAAACGCTGAAAAACCTTTTTAAATTCTAGCAAGATATAAAGAGGAAAAAGGAAAAGAGAAGATTTTATGGAAAACAGAAACTGCAAATCAACCTTTCTAATAAAACAGATTTTGCACTTCTCAATGAATGACTTCTTCATTTACTGTTATACCATGAAGGCAATTGCTGGGGAGGAAAGGGGGTTCTGGGAGTGCAGATTTTCGTTGTGATGATATCACAAGAGGAAGAGTATAAAAACGGACTGCATGAATTGGGTGAGAACTGGCTCAACTTGCCTTTTACTCATATTTCCATTCTTAGCAGTAGGTGTGGATTCAAAATTTGTGAACCTGGGACGCATGTATTTTAAAACCATACTCCTGATGTATTTATGTCCTGGCTGTCCTGTTTTGGTCAATGGGGATAGCTGGACAACCAGATCCAAAACGCTTTTAGGGGCTGCAATATTGACCCCTAGAGGCCATTTATTCTTAATGGAACTGAGTCAAAAGACAGTTGTGGCTGGGGGCAGTTGCTCATATTGCCCCGTGTTTGTGGTTTTCTTGTGACTCTTGAGTTATGCTTGAAGTGACACAGAGCTAGGTATAGCACTAGACTCATTTAAGGCTCAGATCTGGATTTAGGCATAGGTGACATGGACAACTGCCTAAGGCATCAAATTTTGAAGGCATCGAATATGCAGACCAAAGAGGAGCCTACTCTGCTTACCTTAGGGCCTTATGCATGTTCTGCTTCAAAGGGGCACCACTGCAGCACAATGGCCTTCCTTTGTGTCTTTTTGGGCTCTCCAGTCTTTGGGATCTCTGACACAGGGGCAGCAGAACATCTTTTTGGATGGAGGGGCCAAACAAACAAACTAATCTCTAGTGCCCCAGTGTTGTTGAGCCATAGCCCCTGTGGTCCATCCAATCCCACTTCCTATGCTCTGGCATCCACCCTCCCCCAGGTCTCTGCTGTCTGATCTTGCTTATGGATGCCAAAATCTTAAATCTGACCTTGGAAAAAATCTTCTCCTCACTGCTCTCGTTTTGCCTTAAGGGCACCAGCATTGTAAATCTAGCCCTGGTTATGCTGAGGCAGCAGGAAAATTCCTTGTAGTGAAAATTACTTACATACCGCCCTCCTTCAAAAGAAAACTCAGAGCTGTTCACAGCGCAACAATCAAACTACAATAAAACGTCCAGAGGAGCTCCGAGAGGCCTGGCACAGGAGGTTCTGGGCTTCTGAAGAGAGGAACAGCCTAGTGATGAGAGCAGCAAACTAAGAACCAGGGAAGGCAAGATTGTAGTCCTGCTCCTCCCACTGACACTTCTAGTGACTTTGGGCAAATCGCTTGACCAGGGCTTTTCAAACTTTTATCCAGTATGACCCCATTTTAACAACTAAAAGTTGGCGTGACCCCAAATGATGATGAAATGCAATTGTCAGATCTCCAGCCTCCCTCCACTCATCCAAAGAAGAAGACAGCAGCAGCCGCCGTCGGCGCAGGGTCCCTTGTGTCAGTGTGCAGTGGATGCTTACTGACCCCAGTGCTCAGCATGTGGTTCCAGTTTAGCACAGGTCCCCTGTGTGTGATTGTGGCAACTTTCCTGTCTGAATGTGGCGTTCCTTTCTTATTCTCACTTTCTGGTAACTATGAAAATTGTACACCACCCTGCTACATCTGTAAAGATGCAGTATATCAAGTCCAATAAAGAATAAAAACGTACCCAGGAGGGGCAAGGGTCTATGAATGTTCACTGGCTCACAAGCCACATGCTGACAGGTGACTTGGTATAGGTCACAGTAAAAGTCCAGAGAGATGGGGAAATGGCCATGTTTCTGTGACCCCATCCACTGATTTGCCAATCCCAAGTTTGGGAACCACTGCGCTTGACCCTCTGTTACCTCAGGACAGACTTAGATTATAAATCCTGTGGGGCAAGGGAAACAATGTTTTTGTATCTGAAAAACCCCACACTTATTTGGTGAACTCCGCAAATCATGTGTGTATAAAATCAACAGTAAAAAAAAGACTGTTAAAAGGGAGCAGTCTGTAATGAAAAAGTCTGAACCAAAAGGTATAAAAAAATATGCAGGCAGTTCAGTATAAATGGTAACACTTTTCAGGAGCTCTCCTCCCTCCTACTATGAGAACCAGGCTGGACTCCTCTGGCTCTTCCACTTCTTGGACTGTAGGAGGCTACCCTCCTCCACCAGTTTCTTTTCTTCGGGGTCTTGAAAAAAAACACACTCGCAGAAATCACCAAAATTCACAGTTCCTTCCTCAGCCCCTGGACCTTCAATATGAAAATCTCAAAACATCTCCTTTGGGGAGATACAAAACCAGGGAAAACTACTTCTCCTCTCCAAAAGACAAAAATCACCAAAGGTTTCTTAAAACAAACAATTCTCAAACACTAATCCCTGGGAATAATATTAGAGATACAGGGGGTTCAATTCCTTACATACAGACTTGATCCCCCAGGGGTCAAGATGGGATGCATTGTGTTGGTCCCACTCACCTCCCAAAGGATACGCAGAAATTATACTAGTTCTTTTCTTCAGAATTTCCCCTAGGTCGGCCTCTTTTCATAACTCCTCTTGATCTTGATTAGGCTATCTGGCCTAGGGCAGCTCCTTTTCCTCTTCAAGGCCTAGCCAACCAGTGCTTCTTCACATTTCAAAACGCTAAATATCACACAAAAATCTCCCAACCCCAAACTCCAAGGCCTTAAATGGTTTTATCTTTATCAAGGTGCCTATGCGGTTCACAAAAAATAAAAAGGCTACAAATAGTGTCGGAAGGAAGAAAGGAACGCCAACATAAGACAGGAAAGAGGAGAGAGAGACAGCAGACATAGGAGGGAGAGAGGTGGTGGGGCCATGGAGAGGCATCTAGGAGAGGAGGGAGAGATTGAATTCAGGAAAAAAAAAAGGTGTTTTCAGTAGGGTCTTAAAGCGGGGGAAAAAGAGTTCCAGGCGGAGATAGGAGAGAGTTCCAAAGGGAAAGACCAAGAAAAAAGAAAGCAGAGGAACAGGTAGATTCAAGATGGGCATATGTAACAGATGGGAAGAATAGGCAGTTAGCATGAATCTGGTGAAGGGAACAGTGAGAGGTGCGCAGATGTCTGAAAGATAACGTGGGGTGCTTGTGTGGAAGGAACGGTGAACCAATGTGAGGATCTTATATTGAATGCGATAGGATATTGGTAGTCAGTGCAGGTGAATAAGTACTGGGGTGATGTGATCAAAGCAGGAGGAGTGTGTGAGGATGCGTGCTGCAGTGTTCTGAAGTAACTGGAGATGAAGCAGTTGGGGGAAGTCCAGCAAGAACAACATTACAGTAATCTAGTAGGTCATGACCAAGGACAGGAGGGTAGTCAGGTGAAAGAAATGGGTGAACAGAGTGGATCTGGGAGGGAGAAGAAAGAGCATTGAATAACGGATGAGAAATGGTCACAGAAAGAAGAGTCAAGGGTGACACAGAAGTAATGAAGAGACCAGTGAGATAGGAGTCTGGGCCAGGGAGGGAGCAAGAGAGGCAGCACAGGTGGAGAGAATATGAAATGGTGGCGGTCTTAGAGAGGTTAATATGGAGATAGTTGGAAGCCATCCAGGAAGCTACGGCGGAAAGACAGCTATTCATGGGAGAAAGGTCAGGAGTGGAGGAGTTAGTGTGATGGACAAGGAGAATGTCATCTGCATAGTAGTAGGCTGAAATGCTGTGTTGCTGGATGATGAGAGTGAGGGGGGGGGGGTCAAGAAGACATTAAACAGAAGAGCAAGAACAGAGCCCTGGGGAACACCACAGGTTAGGGGGATGCTGGGGGAAGAGGAGGAACCAGTACAGACAGACAGAGAAGGTTCGGGAAGAAAGGAAAGAGTGGAACCAACGATGACAGAACCAGAGAGACGGCGTAGAAGAAGAGTGCGGGGGTCCACTAAATTGAAGGCAAAGGAAATATCTAAGGAGACAGCTAAAGAAATGTTATCCTGTTCGTGTGCAGCGTGAAGTTCATTGAGAAGGGAGAGGAAAATGATTTCTGTACTGTGGCCGTGACGGAAGTCGGATTGATGGGGGGTGCAGTGTCAGGGTAGCATCAAGGTGGGAGGAAAGCTGAGCAAAGACAAGTTTTTCAAGAACCTTAGAAAGGAAAGGGAGAGTAGAGCTGGGACGTCTTGGCAAGGGTGGTAGGATCAAAGGAGGGTTTCTTAAGAAGTGGGCAAATAATGGTGTACTTCCAGAGAAGAGGAAAGATCCTGGAAGACAGATTCGAGTTGGAAATGGCCAGGATGAGTGGGAGGAGGGCTAAAGAGAGAGCGGTGAGCCATGAGGAGGGGATGGGGTCAGAGGGGCAGGTAGTCTTGCAAGGAGAGGGCCCGGGAGAGTTCTGGTGAGGCGATAGGCTGGAAAGATGACCAGGAGTGAGAGAGAGGAGGAACAGAAGGAGAAAGGGGGATGTAAGTGGGGAGGGGAGAGTAGGATAAGTGGGAAAAGTAGCACAAATGGTGAGGATCTTATCAGCAAAGTGGGTGGCTAAGAGAGACGTATCGGGAAAGGAGAGAGTGGGGTGGGGGAGGAGTGTAAGGAAGACAGAGAGCGGAGGATAGAGTAAAGCTCATGAGAGGCGTTGAGATTTGAGTAATAAGGGGTCTTAGCAGAGTAAATAAGGGCGTGATAGTGAGAATGGCAGTGACGAAAATGGGCAAGAGATGCTGCAGAAGGATTAGCTCCCCCAAACGTTGGTCAGGGACCACCTTCAGCAGGGATTGACTCACGGGTCCAACCCCTGTTACATCATATCACTCACAGGTTACTTCAGGAGCAGGGACTCATTCTAAATATAAGGGTAATACATCTGAAAATGTCACAGTTCTGGCCCAGTGCTTAAGATCATCCCTTAATTTTTACTATGCTTACTTGGCTTCTGGCCAGATGACCTATCTGTGCCCAAGTGAAACAGTGAAATCAATCTTCTTCCTCGTATCCTAGTTTTTACCTGAGGCAATGGAGGGGTTAAGTGGCTTACTCAGATCACAAGGAATAGCAGCAGGATTTGAGCCGGGCTTCCCTGGTTCTCAGCACACTACCTTAGCCATTAGGCTCAGGCACCACCTTCATCAGCTCTGCAGGTGCACTGGGTGCTTGAGCCCTCCAGATTGAACAGACTCCTTCACTGTGTCCAGAGAAGGCTAATTTGCATAGCATTTAGCACTTCCAATCATCCTGCTTCCCGCATGGTCAAGTAAACATCCACATGACTTAGAGATCCTACAGACCAGAGGAAAACTAAGAAGAGGGGCTAAAGGGGGACAGGCAGGGAATAGGGAATAGAGAATGACGCCAATCCGTACATGCTGTCTTCACATCAGGTAAAAAAGGCAGTCTGAATCACTAACAAGACATAAACTCGATAATTATTAATGTACACAGTAACTATACTTCCGCACCCCACCACTAAACCAGTGACAGTTGAGGCTGAAAAGTCAACCCTGGTGTTTACAAGATACCATCCCAAATTCAGACTGTAAGCTTAGCAAAGGCCAGTTCTGCCCATAATTCACATTAGAAGTGTTTTGGGAATATATTTCTTTTAATTACACTTAGAAGCAGAAAAATGATGGCAGATAATGATCATACAGCCCGTCCAGTCTGCTCTTCCATATCAACTACTAAGCTTTACAGTCCCTTTTTTTCCTTTGAAGATCTTCTGTATTTGTCCCAGGTGTTCTTGAATTCAGATAGTCCTTGTCTCTACTATCTCCACTGAGAAACTATTCCATGCGTCTACCACTCTTTCCACAAAGAAATATTTCCACAGACTACTTTTGAGTCTATCCCCTTTCACCTTCATCCTGTGTCCCCTCATTGCAGAGCTTTATTTCAACTGAAAGAGGCTCTCTTCCCATGAATTAATGCCATGGAGGTTTAAACATCTCTATCATATCTAGAAGGAAAGTATCTTGCAAGCAGAGCTATTACAACTCCATTTGTTTTAGTATAACAGCTAAAATTACTACACAGCTTATACAGTTACTTATCCAATTTAAATTTTATTGTAATTGTTACATGACAGTGCTCATATAATGTATTTGTTGTAGTAATGTGTGTGTGGGGAGATGGGATGGGGGGACAGAAGTGAAGGGGATCTTGAACGATTTTCAGAAGACTATGTTTGTGAGGAATTAGCTAAACTAAAAATAGACAAAGCGATGGGGCCGGATGGGATACATCCGAGAGTACTGAAGGAACATGAGGAAGTTCTAGCGGCTCCACTCTCTGACCTTTTCAATGCTTCTTTAGAATCAAGAGTAGTCACAGAGGACTGGAGAAAGGCACATGTGGTCCCTTTACACAAAGTGGAAGGATGAAATTGAGAATTACAAACCGGTTCGTCTGACCTCTGTGGTGAGTAACTTAATGGAAATCTACTAAAACAGAGGATAGTGAGGTTTCTGGAGTCCAATGGATTTCAGGATCCGAGGCAGCATGGGTTTACTAGAGGCAGGTCTTGTCAGGCAAATCTGATTGACTGGGCGACCAGAGAGTTGGATCAAGGGAGAGCCCTAGATGTTGTGTACTTAGATTTCAGTAAAGTCTTTGACATTGTTCCGCACAAGTAACTTATAAATAAATTGAGCACCCTAGCAATGGACCCTGAAATGACTGACTGGGTTAGAAATTGGTTGAGTGGAAGGTGACAAAGAGTATAGGTAAATGGAGCTCATTCTGAGGAGAAGGAAGTTACCAGTGGTGTGCCACAGGGATCTGTCCTTGGTCCGATAATTCTTAACATTTTTGTTAGTGATTGCAGAAGGGCTGTCAGGTAAGGTTTGCCTCTTTGCGGATAATACCAAAATCTGCAATAGACACCCAGGAAGGAGTAGATAAAATGAGGAGAGATTTAGCTAAGCTTGAAGAATGGTCAAGAATTTGGCAGCTGAGATTTAATGCTAAAAAAGGCAGGGCCATGCATTTGGGCTGCAAAATCCAAGGGCGTGGTACAGTGTAGGGGGCAAAGTACTTCTGTCCACAAAAGAAGAATGGGACCTGGACGTGGCTGTTTCTGATGATCTTACAGTAGCTAAACAGATAGAAGAGGCAACAGCAAAAGTCAGAAGGATGCTTGGGTACACAGAAATCATTTGATTGGGTCTTGGCATTTGCCAGTTCAGGACTGCATCCAACCTTTCCCCTCCCATGCACCCCTAGTCCAGTGGTTTTCACTAGTACTGAAGTGCAAGGCATTTTGACAAAAACATAAAATCTTCAATGGGAGACTGTAACCGAATAAAAAGGGATGGCACACTGAGCAAAGGCATCTTCTTCCATTAACATGGCTGGCCAGAGGGCTGGGCAAGTAGATTTCCACCTCGTATGATGGCCAGCGGCACAGGCATATTCGCAATGACTTATGTAACTAAAACAATGGCTACTCCCCCAAAACCCATCTCCACCTCATCCACACATTCTCTATCTTTGTCCCCCATTCCATCTCCAAAACATACACTCTCCTTCACCCCCAGAGGAAGACTGACACGCCTTTCTTCCAAGGCAATGGAGGATAATGTGACTTGCCCAAGGACACAAGGAATAGCAGTGGGAATCAAACCCTAATCGTTTGCTCAGCAGGCCACTGTTCTAACCACTAGCCTATCTCAAAGAGTGATATTTACTGCCCCATAGAGTGAGGTTTATTTTCAGATGGTGCATCCATCATATAGATCTAAAGATTTAAATGTACTTTGCAAATGAAAAAGCAGTATAAAATGTTTGCTTTTCTTTGGAGCCTCTGAAAAAGATACAGACATAGGGGAGGCAATATGGGTAAATTCTCAGGGCTAAAAATTGCTCCCCATTCAGTAGCTAAAAGTATGTGCAGTGTTGTTTCAGAGCACTTATAATTGTTGGCATAGGGAAAAGAGATGGTGCAGAAGGAGGGCCTGCACAGGAAGGGGAGCTCAGTTTCTTCCTACTGATTTGACCATTTGGTTTTTCTTCGGTTCGGCTTCTCTCTCATCTGATCAGGGAAAGCACTGATCAGGGAAAGGGATTTACCTCACACCTTTCTCAGAAGTTCAAGGTGCCTTACATTTAGGTACTGTATACTTTCCCCTCCACGGAGGGCTTACAATCTGAGGCAATGAGGCTCTAATGCTTGAGAGAAGGGGCTCAAAGAGTATAAGAGAGCCTTCAAACAGGATCATACCAGAAGGGGGCGCCAATATCTCCAGGAAGCTCAAAAAGAGTGAGTTACCGAATGTGACGGGGGGGGGGGGGGGGGCGGGGCAACCAGACTCAGACACACAGGATGTATTTCTAGCTTGGTACAGTCATGCCTTCAAATCAGTGCAACACACTCCTAATGAGTGAGACTTCGCATCTGTGTATCCAGAGCAATCTCAATCCCCACCCACCCTTCACCTGCTCTGTAATTCTCTCTAAACTTTTTCTGGACGCTTGTTAGTGGTGCCACCTCTGAACAGCTATTCTGTTTTCTTCTGGCTAGAGGCAGCCTTTTGGGGATGCAATGGCATGTACAGCCGGGTGCAAAGAGTCATTGCAGGGCCTTATTTGCATAAGTCAGTAGGGGCTGAAAAGCAGGTCATAAGGGAAAAAAACATAGACCAGGGCTTGACCTGCTTCTAGCACATGGTTCTCTATGAATTCGAACAATATGGGGATTGGGATAGCATGTCATTAAACTCACTGAAAGCTGCACAGTGCAAGGAGAAAATAGAACTGTTCTCCGTGGACAAGCAGAATGCGTCAGATGATGTCCTTCTGATGGCACCACAGATGGAAGTGCTCTCCTAGACCTCAGAAAAGCTTGCCCTTCTGAGCATGTGCCAAGGTGTTCCTCCTCAGAGCCCGCCCCTACCCAGCTCTGTCTCTTTTCTTCCGCCTTGCCAGGACAGAAATTTCAGCTCGCCTCAAAAAAAAAAAAAAAAAACAAAAAAAAAAAAACACGAACTGAAGAAGAAAAGAAAATCAGAGATCAAAATCCTGAAGAATGATCTCCAAACCAGGGTTCAAGAAGTCCCCCAAGTATGGTAAGAAGGTGAATTCTACAGACGCCCATAACCGTTGCACCCGGTGCCTTGGGCCTGGCCACTGCATGGACTGCCCTCACTATGCCCACACGTCCCTCCGTGCATAGGTATCCCGCAGCCATACCTTGCAGGATTTTCTCACATCCGCCAGTAAGGAGCTGGATTGGGACTCTTCTCTCCCTCACCACATGGCCAAAAAGAAGATGGCCGCCAGCGAGATCACACAGCAGACTCTCTCTTGGCACAGGATGTGCCCAAGAAGGCCTCAATCCCTGGCCTGGGGTTGAGCACAGCTCAAATTCTACCTCTTCAGATCACTACTGGGTCTGATCGGCTCTTGAATCCGGCAGCTAATAGCTTTGCCCCCGGCAGAATCATGGCTCCGCCTCCCACAGTGATCGCACCTATTCTCGGTGCCGAGTCATCTTTGCACAAGCAAGCCCCATTTTCCTGCGCCATGATTGGTCGGCACCAGGATTCAAACTGAGCCAAGGGTAACTCCCCTCATCGGCCACGGTTCCACTTTCATGACACCGAAACTCCACCCCATCAGCTCTGGAACTGACAGGAACCCTCCCACATGGCGCAAAAGGAGCAGAAACAGTTTTAAAAACAGCCATCGGCACTGAGGCTCTCAAGCCAGGCACAGAGGACACAGAGAGCACAGTAGCAGCAGCAGCAGCAGCTTCAGCTCCGATCACAGAGGCAGCAGATAGACCAGGAAACGACCATCTTCCAGTCCCAGCAGCTCTCTCTCGATCAGCACCCACCCCCCGGAAGCACTCTAGCAACAGCACTAAGCTCAGGCAGTGCAATCTGCCCTGGACCAATGCTCCCTCGCAGTTTGATGCACCACCACCTGCGGACATCCAAGTCTCCTGGCCCGCTTCCTGGCACAACACTCGCAGCAGCAGACTACAACCTCTACAGCTCCCCCTTCTCATATGCTGCCCACACAGACAGCAACACCGCAACATGTTTCTCTCTGGCATCAGACAGCAAGGGGGAAGAGACAGTCACTCTTGGCTCAATGGGAGGATCAACGCGTTCCACAGAATTGCTGCCCCCCCATTGGAGACCCCCTCGCCTCCAGCACCGCTGCCACCCTCGCCACTGGAGGATCTCACATACCCCAAGTTCCTCCAGAAACTTGCAACATAACTCTCCCTCACCCTGACCGAAGCACCTGACCCCAGGAATGAAGTCCTTGGGGTTCTGAGGTATCTGGACACCCTGCAAATGCTAGAGTCCATGCTTGTGTATAAGCTCCTGCGGGAATGTTTGCTGGGAATCTGGAAGACTCACACAAGCTCAAAGCCAATTACCATGTACAGCCATCCCTGCAATTCAAGAAGACAGAGCTTCCTCACCACTCCAGTCGTGGAATCGGCACTGAAGCACACAAAGATCTCCCGCTCGCAGGTGAACACCACCGGGAAAGAACCACAAGATCTTGGATGAGTGGCGGCTTTCCAGAGCACAATGTTGAGCGCTAAAATAGCTGCTCACCAGTTCCAGTACATACTTTTTCATGATGCACTGCTAGACAAGCTCAAGAGCGCAGTGGATGCACTATCGCAGGAAGCTAGAATTACAACATTTGCAGTCCTGATGGACCTGAGTGATTGTGGTAAACACCTCCTCTACTGATCTGCCTTTGATGCATTCAACAAGGCTGCTCGTACGGCAGGCGCAGCCATTGCCACTAGAAAATGACCTGGCTTTGAACCTCTGGCCTGAGAGAGGATCGCTGATACCCCTTGCTGCAGGGACAACCTCTTCGGAGACAAGGTGCACAACATGGTTAATGAACTAAAGAACTGCTGCATGACCATCTAGACCAGTGATGGCTAACCTTTTTGAGCCCGAGTGCCCAAACTGCCGCACAAAACCAAAGAATTTCCTCAAAGTGCCAGCACGTCAATTAAACCTTAACAAGATTTTAGTATCTAAAAACTCTTTATAAAGTTGCCTGAAATATGTAACATCATTTGTAAAGGTTGGAATCTTTGTATTGTCAGAGAATCAATTTGATTCACAATCCTTTGGTTTTCATTTCAATTTATTGGCAATTTATAATGTTTTAATGATTTCATTCAATTTAGAAACAGGAAGGCAATAATTAAACTGGGAACCCCAAAAGCCAAACTTGGAATGTACAACAACACTGTAGAAATAAAACTATAAATTAATTTCCTCTTGTACCAAACAAAGCACAGACGTTAATGATGCACATTTCCCAGAGGTTTCATATTCCAGTTAATAAATTCAAAATAAAGAGATATTTCTACCTTTTGTGCATTTTTTTTTCAGTTGCAATTGCTCCAGCCACTTTCTTCTGGTTTCTTCATGTTTTCTGCTAACTGTCCATCGTCTGCTGTCCATTTGTTCTTTCTTCTCTCTTCTAGTTTTTTTTCCATTCTCTCTCTCTACATCTGCTTTAACATACTAATCTTTCTCCTTTTGCTCTTTCCTCATTCCTATTTCATCCACACAAATTTTACCCCTCCATCCTCAATCCCCACTTACTCTCCCAATACCCGGCCAATTGTAGATTTTTCATCCCTCCCACACAAAATATTTTTTCCCCTCTCCATTTTACTCTCCCAGCCCCATCCCATTCTAATCCTCCCCCAACATCAGCTCCCTTCTAGTTCCAGTCTCACCCAGCATCCATTCCCTTCTAGTCCCTGCATCAGCCCATTTCCCGTCCTAGCCCACCATCAACCCATTTCCAGTCCTAGCTCCCCCATCCATTTTCAGTCTGAGTCCCTTCATCAGCTCATTTCCAATCCTAGCCCCCCATCAGCCCACTTCTAGTCATTTCCTAGCCCCATCATCAGCCCATGTCAAATCATAGCTCCCCTCCACTCAGTCCAATTCCAGTCCAAGCCCCCCCCCATGAGCCTACTTTCAGTTCTAGCCCCTCCATGAGTCCATTTCAATTCAAGCCCCCACCACAGCCCATTTCCAATCTTAGCTCCCCCCAACAGCCCATTTCCAGTCCTATCCTAGCTGCTCCATCAGCCCATTTTCAGTCCTAGCTCCCTTCCCTCACAGCCCATTTCCATTCCAAGCTCCCTCCCCATCAGCTATTTGCAATTCAAGCCTCCCCTTCCACTTAGCCCATTTCCAGTCATAGCAACCCCCCAACCCATTACCAGTCCTAGCCCCCCATCAACCCACTTCCAGTCCTAACCCCCCCATCACCCCATTTTCAGTCTAAGCCCCCCCCTATAACCCATTACCAGTCCTAACCCCCCCCCCATCAGCCCACTTCCAGTCTTAACCCCATCAGCCCATTGCCAGTCTTAACCCCATCAGCCCATTGCCAGTCCTAACCCCCCCCCCATCAGCCCACAGCCCATTACCAGTCCTAACCACATCAGCCCACGTCAAGTCCTAACCCCTCCCCATCAGCCCATTTCCTGTCCTAGCCCCCCCCCCATAGCCCATTATCAGTCCTAACCACCCCCCATAGCCCATTAGCAGTTCTAACACCCCCACCACCCCATTTCCACACCGCCCCCATCAGTCAACACCCCATTATCAGTCCTAACCCCCCCCCCCCCATTAGCAGTCCTAAGCCCCCCCCCCCCGCCCATTAGCGGTCCTAACAGCCCCCCCCAGCCCCAGCCCATTAGCAGTCCAAAAAAAAAAGCTGGCTCTCTGGCTGCTGCCGCTGCAGCAGAATGCAGTGTCCCGCGGGGCCCCCTCTGCGCCGGCTGAGCCCTCTGCCCGGCTTTCAGATTCGCGAAGGGAGAGTGTCTCTCCTTCGCGTCTCTGTTAAGCCCGCAGGGGCTAATGGGAAATTTCCCATCAACCCCTCGCGTCTAAAGGGGCTGATGGGAAATTTCCCATTACCCCCTGCGGGCTTAACAGAGACGCGAGGGAGAGACACTCTCCCTTCGCGAATCTGAAAGCCGGGCAGAGGGCTCAGCCGGCGCAGAGGGGGCCCCGCGGGACACTGCATTCTGCCGCGGCGACAGCGGCAGCAGCCAGAGAGCCAGCTTTTTTTTAAATGTAATTTTGAGGAAAGCACGCTCACCTCCCGCCGCGCCGCATATTTTAATTGCGGACCTTCCCGCGTGCCAGCTGCAAGGCCTTCGCATGCCACAGCTGGCACGCGTGCCATAGGTTTGCCATTGCTGATCTAGACGCTTACCTCTGAAGGCCTGGAGCACAGCTCCAGTCACTGCAGATACCGGGGTGCACAATCCCGCAAGTCCTACTCCTTGTCACAGCACTACAACCCCTACCATCGTTGCCAACTGTAACTTCCAAGCAGCAGCTGACATACCAACAGTCCTACCAACAAAAGCCACGCCAAACACCAGAAGCAGACCGCCCCCTCGTCAAGCAAGTGCACACCGTCCTTTTGACGTCACTCTGAACCCAATCCCACTTGTAGAGCCACCGGTGGGAAGACAACTCTCTTCCTTCAAGAGCACCTGGGAGAAGATCACAATGGACAAATGTGTCCTGGAGACCAATGTTCCCTCTAATTTTCTGTAGGCTGTGTGCGCATAAAATATCAGCTGTGTGCAGCTTTTGAAGGAAGGTTACATTTTTGTGCGCCACATAACGACACTCAGCGTTATATACTTTAAAATTTGACTACATGTCAGAATACAGTATGTACACCACATTGATTTTAATCAAATTAAATGAAAATAGAAGATTACTAAATGAAGCGGAAAATTTCTAGTAATTACAATCACAACTTTTAAATTTTAAGACGTCTGTGTTGTTTTCTATCAGAATCAGAACTGTAATTTTTGTGCGCTCTGTTGTAAAGTATGTGCGCTCGCTCGGCAAGGTGTGTGCGTGCGCACACGCGCACAGCTTAGAGGGAACAGTGCTGGAGACTGTCGCTAAGGCCTACCGCATCAGTTTATCCTCTATGTGTCATTAATGCATTATCCCCTCCAGCAAGACTCCACTACAGTTGCTTCCCCCAATGACCGCGAAGATACACTCCTGAAGCCATAGAACTCATTCCCCCAGAAGACATCAACCAGGGTTTTAACTCTAGGTACTTTCTAATCTCCAAGAAATTCGGGAGCTTCCTGCTGGCACTGCCTTCATAAAGAAAGCAGGGTTACTTACCTGTAACAGGGGTTCTCTGTAGACAGCAGGATATGTCAGCCACACATCCCCACCCTCCTCCCCTTGGACAAAGGTGCCACACATCCTTGGTAGCCTTTGGTCCATTGTCGAGCTCCACCACCTTGCTTCAATCACTGCTAGGAACGAACTGAGGTGGATAGGGGTGCTCTCTGAAGAGGGGCACCTTGGCACACAAACCTTTCAGAGCGCTAGGACAGTATTTCCATCTGTGGTGCCATGAGGACATCACCTGGCATGGTTGACTTATCCTGCTGTCCATGGAGAACCCCTGTTACAGGTAAGTAACCCCACTTACTTTATGGAGGCAGTGCCAGCAGGAAGTCTTCTGAGAAGATGAGGGAGCCTGTATTGGGGAAAGGAGTCAAGGAGCCACATTTAGGGTAGATGAGGGCTACCATTGGCACTCGGGGCTTACACTAAAAATCACTTCCCTAACCCCTTATTCTTCACTATAGTAATATTACCTACCTGGCACTTTAGCCTTCTCTTTCCCTATCCCCCATAGTCGTTACCCCCTTTCCTTTTACACTATTTTTATCCAAATTCCTCCTCTACACCTTACAACCTACCTAGCAGGGCCGGCACGTCCATTAAGCAAACTATTGAGGTCGCCTAGGGCAGCAAAGAGCAGGGCATTCAATGCTGAACAACAGATTTTGACCAGAGGGGTCATAAGGCTTAAGCTTTACCTGGGGCACTAACACCTTGAACCAATTCTGGGGCCGGCCCTGCTACCTAGGGATAACATTTCAGCCAGGTCAAATCCGGTCCTGGTTTCCCCCCTCGCTGCCTGTTGTTGTAGTGAACTATGCCCACGCGATCCTTCTACCTCCTTAACCCTCCCGGGCTCGCGGGAGGCGGCGACGTCCCCGGTCACGTGACGAGCGCGGGGTGGCTGCGATCACGTGGTTAGTCTGGAACGCGGAAGCAGCGCGGGCGACGACACTCGAGGGAGCGAATTAATCGTAATAATAAAAAGAATGGACGCGGATTCCGTTCCCTTTATTGGGCTGCGTCCGGTGCTTCGGGCTCTAGGGTAGGTGTGGGAGTGTCAGCAGTCCCGGAAGGTGTTTGCTACGTTGTGTACTCGCACTGGGGGACCAATTGCAGACAGCGGGTGTCCATGCACCCTATCCCTCCCGCCGGTTTCAGCTATCCATAATCTGGAAAGAGTTTTTAACTATCTCTTTAATGGGATATTGCAGATTGCTCTTGGAAATAATACCGCCGATGGGGTGTGTAGTGGCAGCGTCCTGAGTAATCTGCTTTTGTATGAATGATACATGTCTCTGTCATTCATTACCTTTTGTTGCTTACCCAGCCATACTTTTCATTTATAAGTGGAAAATAATATTTTGTTTGGTCAACTTGCTGAAAAAAATCATTTGAGTTAGGGCTAGCCTAAGTATCGGCTCCTCTAGGTAAATCTCCAGCCAATTGCCACTTATCTTCCATCTTCGCCGCCCCCTACTCCCCCATTCAAACGTTTGGCTATTGACGTCTCCTCTGCCAAAACTTACAAGAAAGATGCCATACTAGTCAGACCAAAGGAAACAGGACGCTGGACTTGATGGGCCAAGTGTCCATTGCAGATCTCAAGTACCTGTCCGGTTCCGAAGATATACACATTCTGTTTTGCTTGTCCCGTGGATTTTCCCAGTTCTCTTTAATAAATGGTTTATGGACTTTTCCTCCAGGAACTCGTCCAAACCTATTTTGAGCCCAGCAACACTAACCGCTTTTACTACATCCTTCGGTAACAAATTCCAGAGTTTGATTAAGTGCTAAGTGATTTTTTTTTTATCCGATTAGTCTTAAATGTGACACAGTGTAACTTCATTGCGTGACCCCCTAGTCTTTCTAGGTGGCATTTTTGACGGGTAACTGGCCTAGTTACCCATGTAAATGCCTTATTTGGGATTTTCCAAAGGTGCCTACAGAGTAGCGCCTTTGGAAAATCCCGGATACGTCCCTAATGCACCCAGATAGCCCTCTGCACCTTAAAGATAGGCAGAGTTTTTCTTTCCTTATTTCTGGGTTCTTCTCCCCTCTCTCTCAGTCTTGTTGACGTTAATATTCATGTTGATAACCCTTCTGGCCCCTATGCTTCTAAACTCCTTTCCTTAACTTCATTCAAACTCCAGCTTTGCTCTTCAGTCCCCACTCATCAGCATGGTCATAGCCTTGACCTTGTTTTCTTCTCTAATTGTTTACCCTCTAATTTCCATACCTCAGTTCTTCCCTTATCTGACCATCACCTGCTAAGCTTCACACTCCATCACTTCCTGCCTCAATCTCACCCAGAGTTCTCCTCATCTCATTTTAAGAATCTTCAGCCTATTGATCCATTGGCTCTCTCCACTATTGTCTCATCATCTCTTTCCTCCACCTTGTCTTCTAAATCTGTTGATAAGACTATACTCATCTATAATACTGCTCTCTTCTGCTCTGGATGCTCTTGCTCTGCCCATCCCATGTTCCATGAGGCGCACTATACCTCATCCCTGGCTGTCTTCAACTACCTGCTACTGTGCCTGCTCAGCTGAGCGCATTTGGCTCAAATCCCGCTCCCTTTCTGATTTTCTTCACTTTAAATTCATGCTTGCCTCCATTCAGTCAGCCATATCACTCACCAAGCAAAACTACTATCTCCATCTGACCAACTCTCTTGCTTCCAACCCCCACCATCTCTTCTCAACTCTCTCCTCAAGGTGCCTTCACCTCTGACCCCTCCTTTTCTTTCTGCCCAAACCCTTACCATTTCCAGGGCAAAATCCACAAGATTACACTCCAATTCCCCTCTGAATCAGCTTCATCTCCTCTTCCCCCTTTTCAATATCAACTTTTCTCAATCTGTGTTACCCTTTCATCCTTTTCTAAGATCTCCGTAGAGGAAACCTCTGTTTCTTTCCTCCTCTAAACTTACTACCTGTTCTTCTGATCCTATCTCCTCATTTCTTAATTCCATTTCCTCCTCTGTCATCCCTTCCATCTCACATATTCTCCACTGCAACTGTCCCTGCTGCCTTCAAGCATGCTATGGTCACACCTTTCCTCAAGAAATCTTCACTTGACCTTACTTGTCCTTCTAATTATCGACCCATCTCCCTTCATTTCCAAACTTTTTGAACATACAGTCCTCTGCCGTTGCCTTGAATTTCTCTCCTCTCAAGCCCTGCTAGATCCACTTCAATCTGGCTTTCATCCCTTATACTCTACCGAGATAGCTCATGCCAAAGTCTCCAGCAATTTGTTCCTGGCTAAATCCAGGAGCCTTTACGCAATCCTCGTTCTTGACCTTTCTGCTGCTTTTGTCACTGTTGACCACCACCTTCTCCTCGACACATTGTCCTCACTGGTTTTAGGGACTCTGTGCTGTCCTGGTTCTCCTCTTCTCTCTGCCATCACTCTTTCAGTGTTTATTCTGGTGGTTCCTCCTCTACTGCTATCCCTCTCTCGGTATACCCCAAGACTCTGTTCTGGGCCCTCTCCTTTACTCTCTCTTCACCCAGTCCCTTGGTGCTTTCATCTCCTCTCATGGATTTCAGTATCATTTTTATGCTGATGACTCACAGAGCTATCTATCTATCTACACCTGATATTTCTCTGACACTCCAGTCTTGCATTTCTGCTTGCCTATCTGACATCGCCACCTGGATGTCTCACCGCTGTTTGAAATTGAACTTCTTATTTTTCCCCCTAAACTCTTCTCCCCCCCTTTCTCCTTTCTCTATCTCTGTAGATAACACACTTCTACTTTGTTTCCTATGCCCGTAACCTTGGTGTCATCTTTGACCCCTCGCTCTCCTTCTCCACACATATCCAACAGATAGCTGTTGTTTCTTTCTGTACAACATTAACAAAATTCATCCCTTCCTTTGTGAACCCACTACTGAAACACTTATCCACTCTTTAGTCACCTCCCATCTCAACTATTGCAACCTCCTTCCTTGCTGGTTTCCTTTTGAGTCAAACCTCTCCCATTCAATCGATTCAGAACTCTGGCGCGCGACTGATCTTCCACCAGCCCCGATACACTCATATAACCCCTCTTAAGTCACTTCATTGGCTCCTCTTCCGTTCAGTATCCAATTCAAACTTCTTCTGACCTATAAATGTCTTCATTCTATTGCTCCTCGCTATCTTTCTTCTGTCCTCTCTCCCTACACTCTTCTACTGAACTTCTCTCTGCTCTTTTCTTCTCCTGCCAACTCTTGGCTCTGTTCCTTTCATCTCGCTGCTCCTTATGCCTTGAACAAATTACCTGAATCTGTACGTCAGGCTTCATCTCTTCCCCTTTTCAAATCCTTGCTAAAAGCTGACCTCTTAGGCTGCTTTGGATCCTGAGCCCTTGTGTCTCCTTACCTTTCTTTTTTACCCATATTCTCATCTAAATTGTATTGTCTGTCTTGATTAGTGGTAGTAGTGTATAACTTTGCTCTTGTCCACATTAAATTTCACCTGCTATTTGGATGCCCAGTCTCCCAATGTTTCGATCCTCTTGCAATTTTTTTTACAATCCTCTTGTGTTTTAACAACTTTGAATAATTTTGTGTCCTCTGCAGATTTGATCACCGCACACATTCCTGTTTCTAGGTCATTTATAAATATGTTAAAAAGCCGTCCTCTTCTTTCTACTATTTCTGAATGTTGGCACTGAAAAAGAAAATAAAGCCACTACAGAGCTTTGTGCTCAAACACACTGGAAGCCCCTGTCGCTCCTGCCCCCTCTGACATGCACTTCCTGCTGCTGTGGAGGTGGGACTAGCAAGGGCTTCTAGTGTTCTTGAACAGAAGGCTATATGGCAGGTTCATTTACAATGTTCAGAAATAGCAGAAAGAAGGGAGCTGCTCCTGTAAGGGAGGTAGGGTGACAGCCTTCTGCTGTGGCGGCTGCTTCTAAAATTATGCTGCCCTAGGTAATTGCCTAGCTTGCTTAGTGGAAGGGCCAGAACTGGTCTGATAGAGCTAACTAACTGTCAACCGTGGCCTGGTAAGGAGCATTAAACCAGCTTTAAATTTACTACAAAAGAAACTTAAATCATATTATACATTTCAGAAATTTTTAACAGCTTTGCAATCTTCAGAAGGAACAGAGCTGCTACTCAAGTTCTTAGAGTTTGTCTTAATGAGTGTCCATTTTCCTCTGACTTTCAGGTATGAAGGCTCCTTGATGGAGGAGGAGGAGGAGGCGGCTTTGGCTAAGTTGGTGAATGGTGGAGCCTCGTGCCGGGAGTTTACAGCTCTGTGCTGCTGGCTGGTGTCTGAGCTGAGGCTAGTATGCTCGCTGGAAGAGGACGTCAGTCCCACTAGCGGTAAGAAGAGCTGGATGCAAGTAATTTCCCACAACAGACGGTCCATAAAGGTTTTGTACTAGTTCACCTTTTTAAAATTTGTTTTCACCAGTTTATTTACTTGCAGGGAACAGATGATGGAAAAACACAGCAAAATGCATCAGAGAAGGGGATAGTTGAGGGTGGCGTTATAAGGGGGAATGAGAGGACCAGGATGCAGTATGTCACCTGCTCTCCTTAAACCCCCGAGTAGAGGTTAAGGGAGTGGGTTTTTCCCTATTGAAACAGCTATTTCACAGATCCTGGAGCAATGCCCCTTGGGAAATGTAGTCTTTTCACTAAATCAATAAGGAGCAGTTGTGGAAAAAGTGGTTAAGCAACCAAAGGATTTTTTCCCCTCCCGGGGTGGATTTTACCATGAACAGAAAACACAATCCAGGTATTTACTGGTATTTGGACAAACAAAAGTTCCTTAACAGAAAAAGGCTTTCTTCAGCATTAACCAAGGTGAAAACAAACATTCAAACAAAACCACGCTGTTTCCTCACAGCTCTCTGTTTCCACGTGCTATCTGTGCTGTACTCTCTTTTCAAACAGGCTTTCAACGCAATGAAATTATTCCATTGGCCAGAGATAATGTACAGTCCATTATATCTATATCTTCTCCAGTATCAATACGCTCTGGTTCACAGTCCATCAATTCCTCCTGCTCATAAGGAAATGTTTGAACCGGCACTGCTGGTGCCACGCCCTCTTACTGCTCCAGGCTTTACACGATATGCTTGGGTCAAATATTGGCTTTCATACAGACTATCAGGCCCAGTATTCTTTTCCCAGCACCACCCTTCTGGGTACAAACAGTCACTGTAATTAATTATATTCAAGCCTTTTGGCTTACCTTTCAGCCTTACTGGTGGAGGTTTTCTCTGGTGCTTTTGAATAGCTGTAGGTTCCCAACCTAAGCCCTGCTCATAGCATTTCACTTGCCTCCTAGGCTTTCTGTCTCTCCCGTGCTCCCCAGGATATTGCAGACAATCTCCTTTGCCCTTGTTATATCCTGTCCTCGGGGTTGGTTTCTTTCTTTCTCCTCAAGAAGGAATCTGTCTCTCCTTTCCATAGAGACTCTGGCTTACTCTGGGCATAGCTGTCTTCAGTGTAGCTCTCAATGGCTTCTCTCTCCAGCTCATATGCCTCACTTCCTGCTTCTTCAGCCAACTCTTCATTACCTCCTTCTCTGCCTACCTCCATAAGCTCCACTGCAGTTTCTTTAATAGGGTGAATTCTGGGGCCGTGCTCAATTCCACCCCCTAACAGGTGTCCTGCATTACCTTGTGATTCACCCCTTGAATGATAGCACCGGCGTTTCTCTTGCCTCTGTGCCTGGTTCCCACAGTAACCAGGAGCCATGTGCTTCTGTTTACAGCTCAGCTCTACTTTTGTTCCTGGCTTTTTAGCTTCATTACACGGGCTAGAAGGACCCACTATGTCACAAGTACAAAACAGAGGCATCCAAGGAAGAATTCTAGAGCAATTAATACATAGAGAGGTTATTTTTCTCAATTTTTATAACATTACAATAACATATCCAGACAATAAAGACCGAATAGTATGAAAAATAGCAATCCATACCATAAATCGTATTGAAAAGAAAAATATACTTAAGTACTAGTCCACAATAATGGATCCAATAAAGAAAATATACTATAAAGAAAAAGAAACTACATCTTAGGAGCAAAGATAGTATAACATGGCATCCAGTGCCAGTGTGGGAAGCTAAGGGGTCTGTTTACTAACCAGTGCTAGCGGCTTCCGTGCAAAATCGGAGCCGCACCCCCGATATCGCACAGAAGCTGCTAGCACTGCTTTTTTGACCCATTTCAATTTAGGGTAGATCTAGAAAGTCTTATTAGGAAGTTAAGTCTGAAGATATTTTTTGCGTCTCGACCGACGCCAGTAGAACAGGTGCCTGTTTCTGATGTGAAAAGAATTAAATTACCTTTGAAATCCACTTGGATTCCTCCTGGTCAGGTACATCCGGCTCTAGTAATTTTTAAGGATCTGATTTTGTGAGACATTGAACATCTGGAAGACACAGCTCAGCGTTTTCACTGTACACTATCTGCAGAGGAACGAGAGGCTTTAAAAGATTTGCGGTCAAGATCTGATTTGGTGATACGATGTGCAGATAAGGGGGGGGGGTGCGATTGTGATTCTCACTCGAGATAATTATTTGGCAGAAGCAAATCGCCAGGTGTCTGATACAGCTGTGTATACACCTCTGTATGAAGACCCTACGATATTTTTACAAACCTGTATTAAAGAGGTTACATCAGAAGCTTTGCGTAATAAATTAATAACACGAAAAGAATGGGTCTTTTTGAATGTGGTCTTCCCAACAATAACAAAATTTTATCTCCTACCAAAAATACATAAAAATTCAGTGAATCCTCCCGGTAGATCTATTGTATCTACTCGGGGAACGGTTCTTGAGCCTCTTTCAGTATTTATTGATTCGTTTTTGCACCCCTTGTTGGGTGATATCCCTTCATATATTAGGGATACGACCCATTTTCTTCAAGTTCTGAATAATCATTCTGAATGGGCGGAGACATCTGATAAGTGTGACTAAACACTATGATGTGATGGCGCTATATACGAGCATCCCTCAGAGAGCTGCATATGAAACAGTGGAATTGTTTCTACATCGACGGGGTGATTTATCAGATGATAAGATATGTTTTTCGCTACAATTAGTTAATTTGGCAGTGTTTCAAAATTATTTTATGTTTGAATGGTTAATATACAATCAAATTTCAGGGGTAGCCATGGGTGCTAATTGCACCCCGTCGATTGCCAATCTGTTCATGAGTTGTTATGGAGAAAAATGGCTAAGGTCGTCTCCATATGCGTCTTATATAAAGCTTTGGTGCAGATATATTGACGACGTGTTTGTATTGTGGAAAGGTTCTGTAGATGTTTTAGAACACTTTTTTGAATGGCTTAACAGTTTAGATTTAAATATTCAATTTACCCATTCTTACCATCATGTCAAGATGGTGTTCTTGAATGTTTTAGTTCAAAAAGGTAGTGCTGGTTGGATCACCTCCGTCTGTAGAAAGCCCATGGATAGAAACACGTTTCTTCATTACAACAGTGCCCATCTGGTACTGTTTAGGAATGGTTTACCTTTCTCACAGTTTGTAAGGTACCGAAGGAACTGTTCTGTTGGTGGATTTTCAGAAATCTTCTAGTTCCTTATCAGTTGATTTTATGGATAGGGGATATCCACAACATATTGTCAAGCGAGCATACCGGAGGGCGTTATTTAATAATACAGAGCTCCTTTTGAAGCTGATTGTGTGGAGTGATACAGAAGATAGCGATTTTGTGAATCTCATTACAAAATATTCGCCGTTTAGCTCCCCGATACAGCGCATTATAAACAAACATATGAACATGCTGAGCATGATTCCAGGGTTGAAAGATAAGTGGTTAGATGGGTATGGCAATGTCATCAAAATCTTAAAGAGAAACTGAGTCCCGCAGTTCTGCGTCCTTTACCCTTAGTGTCTTCCCACTCTGTGACAAAAGCTAGACATAGTAGATGTGGGGATTGTTCTATCTGCCCTTTGTCTTGGGAGACAGCATGTTTTGTATACCACGGTATAACATATAAATTAAAGAGTCAGACTTCATGTGGATCTTCTTATGTCGTCTATGGTATTCTTTGCCCTTGTGGGCTGATGTATATAGGGAAGATGATCAGGCCCTTTAGAGTGCCCATGGGAGAGCATAAAAGTAGACTAAAACATAAGGTATGCAAAGCCCCTATAGTACAGCATTGTATAGATCAAGGTCATTCTTTTGAAGAGCTTAGATGTTTTTGTATAGAGAGTATATTGGTATATTGTTTTTTTGTATAGAGAGTATATATGGGCGGGTCGATCGCAAGAACAAACGTTGATATATTGTAAACAAAAGTGGATTTTTAATTTACGAACGGTGTCTCCTGGTGACCTTAATGTGAAAATTGACTGGGGTAGCAGCATCTGAATTTTAAGATTGCCGTTGTAATAGTGTTGAACATTAGGTTCATATATGTGTAAAGGTTTTTTGGATTTGTGAATGATGTTATTTAGATACATGAGGTTTTGACATCTGTGGTGCTGACGTCATTGCAAGACGCATATTTAGATAAGCTGGTGTTGAGCAGTTCGCAGGCGCGGTGTTTTTGTGCACAGGGTCACCCATGTTGAAGGAAGGTGCGATCGGATGAATGTTTACATCATTTGTACTAAAGAACTTGTTGTGAAGGCTTTGATGTAAGTTGCAGTTTTTGGTAGTTGTGAATAATGAGAAGTAATGATTCTAATAGCCTTGTGGTGTAACAATCGGGGAGTTTGTGTGTTTTGTTTTAACTTCACAGTTTTATGGTGTTGTGTTGTGTTGTGAATGAAAGGTTTTTTAAGATTGGTATGAATGGGTAGTATTGATATTCTTAATGGATTCAATTTGAGTGTGTATTATAATAGTGTTTCCTCTTCATCTCTCCGGTCCAGTCCAGGAACCTTAGGGTAGTCAATCCCCTTCAGCAGCTGAGGACTGAATTCACAGAGTCTTTGCTGACAGACCAACTAGCTCCCTCTGGTGTCTGAGACTGTCTGAACAGCTGAACAGGACATATGCTGACAGGCAGGAGAGACAAAGAGGAATTAGGAGTTTTAAAAGCGATCAGGAAAAAAAAAAGGGGGGTGCTGGCTTGCCCTAGCAGGGCAGTTCATCAGATGTACCTTTCTTGCCTTTGAAAAAAAAAAGACAGACTTCAGCTGCCTGGCCTTAGATTGGGAGGTTCGTGGCAGTAGGGACAGAGCCTGCTTCAATCGCTTGGTCTGTCTCCTCCTAGGGGGCAGGGGAGGATCTGGGAGCCCCAGAATCCAAACCGCTGATGTTTGTAACTCCGCACACTGTCTCCCGCGAGCAACGGAAGTTCGGAGGCTTCCAGCGTTTCTCGGAGACTTGTTCAGGTAGGTCGGCAGTGATTGGCGGTGCGTGTTGAAGGCTGGCGGTGATCCTTCGGAGCAGTTGTTTGAGCTGAGGCGCATGCTGCCGGGTTCGGCAGTGTGCACACAGTGCGGCAGTCGCCGTGGGTTAGCGGGGCCAGGTTTCTGCCGCACTTGCGTTAGAAGTAGCTGCAGTTTGGAGAGGCTCTTGGAGGGTATAATGGAGGCTAGATCGCCGGCGGAAAGCGTGGCTGACAGAACTGGCACCGTGGCGGAGAAGGCGGGAACGGCGGCCATTTTGCCTGAGGCAGCTGTTTCTCCCGCGATTTCAGGCAAGGCAGTCAAAAAGAAGGCAAAAGCGAAAAAGCCCCCCCGGGTGGTGTGCAGGCCCCAGATCAGCTACAGGGGTTGCAGGGGGGAGTGCAAGGGTTGTTTTCTGCAGTCTTTATCTTATCATTGCATAAGGCGTACTGTTTGAAGTTGGAACAGACTCTGAGCATGCCTTCTTCTTCCAGTCTGCCTAGTGCTCTCAAGGGAGCTGTCACAGTCACGGATCCTGGTGAGGGACCCTCTCATGCCAATAGGGGTCTGGAAGGAGGCCTTGATAGCGTCGGGCTGCAGCCTTCTACGTCTCAGGAAGAGGGAGAGATTCTGTCTGAAACGGGATTAGACCCGTGGGCAGGAGAGTTGGAAAAAGGCGAAATTGGGCCGGGCGAAGACCCTAATATCTTTAGGGTGTTTCGCAAGGAAGAGCTCGGTGCGCTTATCGACCAGTCTTTGGCAGCCTTAAATATTGCCCTGCCTACATCTCAGTCAGAACCACTGGAGGACCCCTTGCTTCAAGGGTTTAAGACAGAGCAGCGCTGTTTCCCGGTTCACAGAGTGATCAGGCAGATGATAGAGTCAGAATGGGAATTTTCTGAGGCTACTCTTAGGGGTAGCCGCGCCATAGAGCGCCTTTACCCAGTTGGTGTACCCGGACATCATGACCAGCAGCCTCCAATGGTGGCTGGACTCAAACCATCTTCAAGCAGGGGTACCTCTGGATCAACCCGAATGGGTGTTGGTTACCACGGATGCCAGCCTGTCCGGATGGGGAGCTCATTGACTGAGTCATATGGCTCAGGGTGCCTGGGGCACGGAGGAGTGCGGTTGGTCGATCAACCGCTTGGAGATGAGGGCAGTGAGCTTAGCACTTCGACAATTCCAATCTCTGGTAGAGGGGAAAGCAGTGCGTGTTTTCTCCGACAATGTGGTAACAGTGTCCTATATCAACAGACAAGGGGGCACAGGCAGTGCAGCCTTGTTGGAAGAGAGTCAGCTGTTACTGCAGTGGGCAGAGGCCCATCTGGGGGCCCTGTCTGCGGCACATGTGGCAGGAAGAGACAATGTCCAGGCAGATTACTTAAGTTGGCATGTTCTGGATCCCGGGTAATGGGAGCTGAACGCAGCGGTCTTCCACGACATTACGGTGTGGTGGGGGTGGCCGGTCATGGATTTGATGGCTACGCTCAACAATACTAAGGCAGCATGGTTCTACAGCAAGGGCAGGGAGCACATGTCGGAGGGCCTCGATGGCCTGGTGCAGCCCTGGCCGCAAGACAAGTTGCTATATGTGTTCCCTCCATGGCCGATGGTTGGTCGGATCATTCGGAGAATAGCAGGACACAAGGGAGTGGTGATTCTCATAGCTCCGGATTGGCCCAGGAGGTATTGGTATGCGGATCTGGTGCGGCTGCTAGCGGATCGACCGTAGAGGCTTCCATGTCGGATCAATCTGTTGAGTCAGGGGCCGATTTTGATGCCAGGAGTGGATCGGTTCTTGCTTACGGCTTGGCTCTTGAAAGGGAACGGTTACGGAGACGAGGATATTCGGCATCGGTGGTAGCGACTTTGTTAAAGTCCAAGAGATGGTCTACTTCGCTGGCGTATGTCCGCGTTTGGCGCATTTTTGAAGCTTGGTGTGCGGAGCAGAACATTAGGCCGTTTTACGCATCTCTACCAGGCATCTTGTCCTTCCTCCAGGGGAGACTAGAGAAGGGCCTAGCCCTCAGCACACTCAAGGTGCACTTGGCGGCCCTGGCTTGTTATAGGGGACGAGTGCAAGGGGGCACTTTGTCTTCTCTTACGGATGTTCAGTGCTTTCTCAGGGCAGTGAAGAATATCAGACTGCCGGTGAGATAAGTAGTCCCGCCTTGGGATTTGAATCTTGTTTTTGAGGCCTTGACAGGGTCTCCCTTTGAATCCAGGGCGGGAGTGGGGCTGAGAGAGCTGTCTTGGAAGATGACTTTCTTCGTAGCCTTGTGTTCGACAAGGAGAATCTCAGATCTGCAGGCTCTGTCCTGCAGGGAGCCGTACATTCAGTTTTCAGAGGAGAAGGTAACGTTCCGGCAGGTTCCGGCATTTCTGCCGAAGATGGTGTCTACTTTTCATTTGAATCAGTCGGTTTCGCTGCCAACGTTTCAGAACCTGGAAGGTGATTTGCCTTGTTCGCTGCGAAATTTTAGATCTGAGCAGAGTGTTGCGTCGGTACCTTAGGAGAACAGAGTCGTTTCGGAGGTCAGATAGATTGTTTGTGCTTTTTGGAGGTCCTCGTAAAGGAGAGGCGGCTGTTAAGGCCTCTATCGCTCGCTGGGTGAAGCAGGCCATTAGAGCGGCCTATGGGGTGAGAGGGGTGTCGCCTCCGGAAGGCCTCAGGGCTCATTCTACCAGGGGTCAGGCAGCCTCTTGGGCGGAGTGCGCATTGGTTCCCCCAGTGGATATTTGCAGAGCGGCAACTTGGTTGTCTCTTCACACCTTTGCAAGACACTATCGGTTGGATGTTCAGGCTCGAGGGGACGCAAATGTAGGGGCCTCAGCCATTTTGGCGGGGCTTTCAGGACCCTCCCGGTTTTAGGTACTGCTTTGGTACTACCCTAAGATTCCTGGACTGGCCCGGAGAGACGACGAGGAAGGAGAAATTAGACCTTACCTGCTAATTGTCTTTCCTTGAGTTCTCTCTGGGCCAGTCCAGGTCCCGCCCAGTTCATTTGCGGTGAGAGTGCAAGGGGGGTGTTTCGCTGGCAAGGCCACTTGTTGTTTGAAGGATTCATCGCTGGTATACCTCTCTTGGCCAAGGAGACAGTCTTTTGGGCTAGTGGGTCATTTTTGTTGCGGTGCGTCTCCAGATTCTCACCGGTTTGGAGTGCGGGGCATCCCGTTGGAGGTCAGCGGAATAGCATCGAAGTCTGTCTAATAGCATAGTTAGGAGCACTAGAAAAAAAAAAAGAAAAAAAAGAAAGTTGTGCTATGACAAGCAGTGGGGGTTTTTTTGCTTTCTTTGGTTTGGCTTGGGTTTCTTTCAAGTTGGTTACGGTTAGTAGTCCATAGGCCATGGTAAGCTGCTTTGACAATAGTAGACTGAGTCTCAGACACCAGAGGGAGCTAGTTGGTCTGTCAGCAAAGACTGTGAATTCAGTCCTCAGCTGCTGAAGGGGATTGACTACCCTAAGGTTCCTGGACTGGCCCGGAGAGAACTCAAGGAAAGACAATTAGCAGGTAAGGTCTAATTTCTCCTCCTGTTTTTTGTTGATAAGAGTTTCACACCCATGATGAAGCTTTTATGAAGCGAAACGCTCAGAAGGCGCCATAGTGAGGCGTTGGGGAAAAGCAGTAGATCAGGAAGAGTATCTGATCACGCAGTCTTGTGAAAGAAATCAGCAGTTAAACATTTTTTGATTGGTATTTTCAATGACTGTGGTGATGTAAAGGATGGTCGATGCAAGCTGGCATAAGCATTTAGATATCTTTCTGCTTTAAAAAAATGCCGAACGAGTCTGAGACCTCCTTTATGTTTTGGTAATATACAATTAACAAAGAACAGTAATAAGAAGATTCACCTGATGAATTTAATTTAACAATTTTTGTTTCTGTTTGAGTGATTGTTTGGCAATTTTGACAGAATTCTTCACTCTATGAATTGACCATCGCTGCTTAGTAAACAGACCCCTAGATTTCCACAGCATTTTCTCTAGTAAATAAAAACTGTGCCTATTGCTGGGGTTCAAAGAAAAATTGCTTAGATTGAAAAACAATCCAAACTCACCGACTCAGCCAAATCATCAGAGGCTGACACAGCGCCCGGAACAGAAGAGGCAACAGTCATATATTGAGCTCTTGCAATAGGAGGTAAAGCCTCACATGGCAATTTCAGAGTTTCCATACAGTACTTACGGAGTAAGTCCAACAGGTCCAGCAGAGCCAGCAAAGGAGACTGAGGAAAATTTGAAAAATCTCAAGTTATTTCTACAAAGCTGGGTTTCCAGGAATTCTAGCTTCCAAGCCTGGACGTTACACTCTTTGAGATGGGCACCACCAAGTGCTTGCAAGTGCCTTATCTAGTTCATTCAGGAAGCCCGCTGGGTCAGATCCAAAACAACTTTTCTGCCCCCTTTTCTCTCCCCTTCTATCATATATTGTAATTTTTATCTTTCTAACTATTGATTTTATATTGTAAACCGCCTCGATGTTACGGGAGGCGGTATATTAAATGCGAAATAAACAATAAACAACTGCTTGTAGACTTTCAAAGAAAAAAAACCTCTTGATTAACCACACCCACAGAAACAGAGAGAGAACGGTGCATTGAAGAAATAGCATCCCACAAGCTATCAAGCGTCACTAGCGCCAGCTTTTCCAACCCAATAAACCCAGAAGCAGATTCGGCTGAGGCTGGAGCCAAGGTCTTCCCATGGGCATCAGGAGGAACACCAACAAGGGGAAACAACCCTGGGGCTGTGCTCCTTGCCCCACTTCCAGCCGGCATTTGCCTTCGTTGTGCACCCTCCAGAGAGGGAGCTCTGAACTCCACTCTCCCACAGCAAACTGAGTACTTTTGTACAGTCAAAAGAGAAATTGATTTAGGATATAAAATCTAATTAGTTTTCAGGTTTGTTTGGCCTCCTTACCAGATTTGCTGACATTTTTTCGGTTTGTTTCATACATTCATTTTAATAAAATTTAACGCATATTAAGATTTTTTAAACATTTTTTATTTAACAATTTTCACATTTCAATCCAAGATACAACTCTTGTATAGAAAATCAAACTTTTGTCAGAAAAGAAACAAAAAAAATCCCCCAACAATCCATATTACAGTTATATCAGGAAATCCCTGACAAAAGAAAACCATAAAGTCCCCAAAATAGGAGGGTAACAGAGCCCATAATTCCAAAGGCAATAACAAAAACAAGAAGATAAACTTAATTACAAAAGAGAAAACAGGTGGATAGCTAGCTTACGGTGCTTCTCGAGACCCTTTGTGAAGAGGGGTGAGAGGCCATAGGGGAGATCTGGGAGCCCTTCGTAGCGAGGAATTGTCAACTGCAAAAAAACCCCATATTTAACATTTTTATATTTAATCACACAGCAGCAGAGAAAATTAAGATGAAATAAGGCCCCAAGTTGTAATAGCCCAGGATGCAATAATAAGAAATACTGTCTTTTCTGCTGAGTGACTTTGGATGCATCAGGGAAGATGCAAACGTTACAACCAAAAAAAAAGGCTTTGACTGATGGTGAAATTACAGGCAAAGACTAAAGTCTCTATTTGACTCTTAACACCAAAGTCACAACCATTGTAGCAGCAAAGATGTTTTCAAAAATGTGTCAATCCTGAGGTATCCAAGGATTGTTCCTGCTGGCCGCTTGACCTCTTCGGAAGAGGCAAATAATAAACCTTGGACGCAAGTGGACAGGCTGGTTCAGGAATTTTTAAGTGCTCCAACTTAAACTTTTTAAACAGATTCTTAGGTGAAGTATAAGGAGGAATTTTACTTACCATTAATTTCCTTTCCTGGAGTCCTGCTAGAACCGTCCAGACTAGTGGGTTATCTCCCACTGCCAGCAGATGATGGAGACGGAGAAAAGAAAGCAAAACTATGCCATGACATCACCACTGGCATAAAACCTAGCACAGCTAGAGGGAGCCCTCAGTATTTTCCTAACAAGCAATGGAATGTACCCAAATCCTCCCAAGGGACCCCTCAACGAGGACAACTATGCAGGGGCAGTTCTGTCATTAGGCCAACTGAGGCGGTCGCCTTAGGTGGCAGTTTTTAGGGGGCAGCACTCGGCTGTATTTATTTCTGATTTTGCCACCTTTGGGCTGCCACTGCCTTCCCGCTGCTCTTGTATTTTATTTATTTATTTAAACCTTCTTATAGACCGCCCCTTCCAGTGATCAGGGGCGGTTTACAATGAACAGAACTCGTTTACAAAGAACATAGAACATATCAAACTATATTACAAGGTCCTATTTACAAATCAGCTGTTCACATATGCAGCAGAATAGCGGATGCTGAAGCAGAGCTCTTTACAGTGGCGGGTGGGGAAGGGAACGGGTAAGGGAGAAATATATTAAATGGAGTTTTCATGGAGTTTTCCCTTCAAGCTCATCCGAACGAGAAAAAATAGCAGCGGGAAGGCAGTGGCAGGCCAGAGGTGGAAAAATCAGAAATAAATACTGCCAGGGTGCCGCCGCCGCCTCCTAGAAACTTCTGCCTGGAGGAAGCCATAAATACAGCCGCGACTTCCAGCATGTTACTGACAATCCGTGAGGATCCCAAACCCCACGGGCAGAAGCGGCCGGGAGAACTGGTGACTGTCTGTGGGAATCCCAAGCGTCAGCCTGAGCTGCTTTCATCTCAGAGCTCCAGGAAGCACCGCGCCGGTAATAAAGCCTCTTGTCAAAACCAGCCATTGCTTTGGCAGTGCCACAGCCACAGCAGACTCTAGGCTGCGGATCGGTGAGCGAGTCGTCTTTAGTAATGCCTGGGTACTTTGAAAAAAATAAAAGGGGGTCTGTTTTAGCTTCCAAACGTTCCTTAGCATAATGAGGAGGGTCTCCCATGCAGTGGGGGTAGCAGTCCTCGTCGTCGGCTCGCGGCTACATGTTGTTTTCCTCAGCGGGCTGCCTTTCCAAACACTGCTCTCACTAAGGAGAGACTTTTCAATTGCACGCTGTCTATCACAAGGTATTTTGTAATCTGATGTACCAATGAAAAAAATCCCAATTTTTTTTGGTTGTGTCCCGATTGTTTTTTTTAAGGTCAATATCCCAAAATTAGCAGTTTGAGTTGGTCACCCTACTTCTAAGTGTATGATTGAGGCCAGTTGTTCTGTTAGCATGTAGTTTCTATATAGGAATTTGGTTTGTTCAGTTTACCTAGTAGGCATTTGGATGTTCTAGGGCCCATGGTAATATTTACCATGCTGTTCTTTTCTGGGTAGACCCCTTGTATGAGTTTTGGAAGTTTATGCTGGTATGGTAGGGTAGATTTGGCCTTGTAGATCTTCGGTGACTTTTGTAGGTTTTATATTAGTTCCCAATATGTCTGGTGCTGGAGAATGTTTGTTTTTTGTTGGTGAGATGACCAGAATATTGCAGTCTGTGGGTGAATGTCCTACCTCTGCTCTGCACCCACTGTTGAGGAGGGGGTTCTGTGAATGCAAACTATATGTTCAAAATGAAAAAGCAAGCACCATAATGCAGTTTATAACAAAAAAATACAAATGAATTATAATTTGGTGTTATAAACAGTGCTGTGGTTCTTGTTCTTTCTTTTAGTTCCTTGGTGTGTGAACATCTTGCATTTGCTCCACATTACCTAATCGGATTTTTGGTTTGGTTCAGTCCCTGACTGGAGTTTTGAGAGAGATTTTCCCCCACCCCCTGCTCCTGGGGGGTGCCATCTCATTCCTGGACTCAGGCAGCAGATTGCCTTGAGCCTCCCCTGCAACTGTGTACAATCTCTGCATGATCTAAAAGGAAAGTATATACAGAAGGTTGCAGTCCAAGGCACAAGGCTGAACGGGGCAGGTCCTTGACTGGTCTAGCAGGACTCCAGGAAAAGAAATTAATGGTAAGTAAAATTTCTCCTTCCAGATTTTCCTGCTAGACCAGTCCAGACTAGTGGGATGTACCAAAGCTACTCCATTCCAGGGCAGGAAGAAAGTGCAGTGGAAGAGCATCTGAGCCAAACCGAATGGCCACTTGGGCATGCACGTCTAGCCAGTAGTACCGCATGAAGAAGGACCAAGTAGCCACACTGCAATTGCCCAAGGGCGACGCACAAGACTGCTCCACCCAAGAAGCTGCCTAGGTCCGAGTCAAATGAGCCTTGAGGCCTAGGGGAACAGGCCTACCTCACATCATGTAGGCAGAGGCGATAGTGTCCTTGATCCAGCGACCTAGGTCGCTTTGGATGCCGTTTGTCCCTTCTGGGGTCCATCAAAAAGGTGATCAGAATGACGAAAGGAATTTGTCATTTTCAAGTACCGCAAGAGTGCATGACGGATGTCCACAAAACGCAAGTCCCTGTCTGGTCTGGTGCATTGGTCAGGAGAAAAGACCAGCAAGGACCTGATTGACGTGCAAGGGAGAGAGCACCTTGGGCAAGAAGGAGGGAACCGGGCCTAAGGTCACCTCTTCGGCCGAGAACGTCAAGAAAGAGTCATGGCAGGAAAGCACCTGCAATTCCGAAATCTGCCGCACCAAAGTGATAGCTACCAACAACACCATTTTCAGGGACAGATCCTTGATGGTAGTCCACCTAAGTGGCTCAAAGGATGGATGCATGAGCGCTTGGAGAATGATTGTCAAGTTTCACAGCGGGTCTACAGGGTATACTGGTGGACAGAGGGTCTAAATCCCATGGAGAAAGTGGCCCACATCCTGGTGCTCTGCCAGCACGGGGCCTGCCACCGAACTGTGAAAACAGGAAAGCGTCGCTATCTGCACCCTGATCAACCTCCACAACAAATCCTTCTCAACTCCATCTTGAACGAAGGCTAGAATTGAGGGGATCAAGACATCCCCACAGGGAAAGGCAACATAGATGACACCAGTTCTCGAAGAGATAACAGATTTTGGCATAAGCCAATGAGGTGGAGCACTGCTTGGCCCTATGCCTTGAGCGAACCTGTCCTAGCAAGACCCTCCTGTCCCCGAGGCACAGGGGCTGGGAGGTGAGGAGATCGATGATGTTTGCATACTACGACCAACGAGGTCAATCTGGTGCCACTAGGATCACTAGACTCAGGTGACCCTCGATCCTCCGTAGGACTTGGGGTATCATGGCCCATGGGGGGGGGCCACATAGAGGAGGGATCCGGGGCCAGGGCTGGACCAGTGCATCCATCTCCTTGGATGGACTCCGAGTGATGGCTGAAGAAGGAGGGGACCTTGGCACTGGCTGGCGATGCCATTAAGTCTTCCCCCAGTTCAATGCCCATAGGGCAAGTTCTCATTCCCCGGGATTGAGAAGGTGATGGCTGAGGTAATCTGCTTCCTGATTGTCCTCGTCCATGATGTGCTGGGCTGTAAGCGCCTGGAGGTGCAGTTCTGCCCAAGGGAACAGTAGGGACATTTCCTGAGCTATTCCTGGGCATTTCATTCTGCCCTTGTGACTGACATAAGTCTCAACAGTTGCATTATTCAACAGGACTCACACAGCGCTCCCATGGAGCAACTCGCTGAAATGCAGCAATGCCAGACGGATGGTCCTGCCCTCTAGGCAAAGGATGGCCCATTTCGCTTCTACTGGTGATCACTGACCTTATGCACTCTGGCCAAGGTGGTGAGCTCCCCAACTGGTGAGATTGGCATCTGTGGTGAAGAGCACCCAGGCTGGAGTTTCAAGGGGCTTCCCCCTCAGCATGTTGTCGGGGGAGAACCACCAACAGTGGCTGTGTTATGAGAGAGGAAGCGGGAGGTGGACTTGATAGTCCTACGAGCATGGGAACCAGCAAATCAGCAAGACCCGCTGTAGAGGACGCATATATGCTTGTGCCCAGGATACCAGCTCTAGGGTTGCAGCCATAGCTTACAAAAGCTGAAGGTAGCCCCAAGCTGTGGGAGTGGAGTTCCCGAAAAAGTCCCGAAGTTGGCCATGAAACGTGGCCCAGCGCTTCCCTTTAAGGAAGAATTTGCCTATGCGGGTGTTGGATCACTTGACGCAGTGCCCAAATGGCTTCCGGCTGAGACTTGGCCCAGATAAGCTAATCAGGTAGAGGTGTTTACAGACGACTTCACACCTGAGTCCCGCTGCAACTATCACCATCACCTAGCGCAGTGGCCAGGCTAAAGGGCATCGTACAAAACTGGTAGTGAGAGCCCCAGACCACAAACTGGAGAAAGTACTGCTGGTCCTCCCAGGTGGGAATGTGAACATAGGCCTCCACCAAATCCAAGAAGGTGAGGAGTTCGCCTTTCTGGACTGCCTGGATAAAAGCCGTGGAACTTTCAAGCTGCATTTGGCCCCTTTGAACACACTCGAAAACATATCCTTGTCTTTTATAATATTGTGTACCTAGCAATTTGTTGTAGATGGGTCCATTTGCAAAAACATTGTCACAGATGACCTCTCACTTGCAGGTACTGGGAATGGGCCCTTGCCCTGTCAGCGGGAGAGTGGGATTTATTTTATTTAACATTTCTTATATACCGCCTTTCATGATATCAAGGCGGTTTACATTGAACAAACTGAAATTGCATTGAACAGGGCATTATAACTTGGAGATAACTATTTTACACGGAACATGGGCAATGGAGTGTTAAGTGGCTTGCCCAAGACCACAAGGAGCACCTGTGGAACTAGAAACCCCAGTCCTTCCGGCCCAAGGTTGCTGTCCTCTAGTGGGATTTGAACCCCCCGACCTTCCGGCCTGAGGTACCTTGCCCCAACCACTAGGCCAAGAGGCCAGGAGGAAAAGAGCTTTCCTGCTGTGGAAGTCTGCGAATAGGCCCGGTGTCTACCTTGAAAGGACTGGGACTTGGATCTGGTTCCGGAAGAGGAGGAGGTCTGCTTATTTGGTTGATATAGATGAGAATCGCGGAACTTCATCCACAAAGATGACGCCCCTGATGAAGAAGAAGAGTGCTTGGAAGAACACTTGGGCTTATCCTTTGGTAGCTGCTGGGGCTTGACCTCACTGAGGTTCTTGACTAACTGTCCCAAGTCCTCGCCAAACAGGAGCCTGCCCCTAAAGGGCAATTTGGCTGAGTGCCCTTTAGATGCGACATCTACCGACCAATTTCTGAGCCATAGCCCCTGGCGAGCCATTGTTGCCGCCACGAGTCCCCGCACAGAAAGACTTAATCGATCATAAAACGCATTCACTAAGAAGGCCACCAGAGATTCGAGGCGTGCCGAATTCTCATCCTCAGGAAGGAACTGAACCCAGCGGAGGAGGGCATGTGCACCAAGGCTGCCGCACATCGTCATCTGAAGGGTTAGGGAGGAGGCAGAGAAGGCCATCTGAAGGAGTTCTTCCACCTTCTGGTCCTGCAGGTCCTGAAGGGCAGCTCCATCTTCTGCAGGAATGGTGGTACGGACCCTGGGAAATCGCAACCATTTGTCCAAAGCTGTCTCTCCTCAGGCAGCAGATTGCCTTGAGCTGCCCAGTTGCTGGTCCTTCTTAAGGAGTGCATCAGGAGAAGTTCTGACAGGAAAAGAGAAGCTCTGGAAGGCCCCCTGATGCCGAGATGAGAAGTGGAGGGAGTTGGGGCCAGTCCAGAGAGATCAGTAATGCGCAGTTCAGTGACAGTCTGGACAATCAAGAAGGGGGGATTTCCTCTCGGCGACAGTGACTCTCGTATAGTGCATCTATCGTCCTCCCCTCTGAGAGTTCCCACTCCTCCGTGTCTGAGGTTGCTGAACCGGAGTCGTAGTGGGAAACATCCTCAGGGCCCTCGTCGCTGATGGATTCTGCCTAGCTCTAATAAGGGACTTTGGGGGGCCACGGACCCTCCAAGACAGAGCCCTGCCCTCTCAATTGTTTGTGGAACGGCCCGTAGGGGCTAACAGAGGAGCGGTGGAAAATGGGCCGGGCCAAGAGTGAACAAGGCCTTGACCACTCCCCCCCTTCCATAGCCTCCAGGCATATTGGAAGTTAAGCAAAAGCTCTTCCACCATGGGGTCCAACAGCTGCTGTGGCTTAAGCACTCACAGCTGCTATGGCTGGGAGCACTGTGACTGTGGAAACAGAGATAGAGCAGACTCCCTGTGAGCCGCAGGAGCCGGTCCTGTGGGAAGAGCAGGTCTGCCAGGAGGGGGGTGCCCCAGACCAAGACGCACTGATAATCCCCTATGTGGAAAGCGGCAATGAAGCCTCAATTGCATCAGGAGCCGGAACCGCTAACAAAGACACTGAAGTGGCAGAAGTGTCTCCTGGATCAGTTGCCCAAGCAGTGCAGAGATGATCAACAAGGAACCGTCGTCGCTTACCACAGCTGAGGCACCTGGGCAACGACGCATACATTGATCCTAACCCACCACTGAGCTACACTGGCTCTTGTAGAGAACCACCAGAGGGGTATCTCGTATACTCCCTGGGGTCTTGGATGACGAAGCTGCACTGAAACCAGTCGCAAACTGTCCAGGAGCTGTGGGCCTTAGGGAACAGGAAAAAGAGCCACCATCTGCTGGAGACAGGGAAAATACAGAGGGCTCCCTCTAGCTGTGCTAGGTATGTCACAGCTTAGTTTTGCTTTCTTTTCTCTGTCTCCATCTGCTGGCAGGAGGAGATGTTAACCCATTGGTCTGGACTGCTCTAGCATGAAGATCTGGAACGTGACTTTGGAAATTTTTTATCAAATGTAACTTCCTCTTAATGTCATTCTCCAAGGCCTCTAACTTGTTCTGTACAAGGAAATTCCCTTTAAACAAGGTAGTAAGAACCTCTTGGTCCTGTGACATCTTAGTCTCAAGTTTAACTAACCGTGCAGACAATTGTTTTTAAACTTTTTCATCCTGAACTTTAACTATCACAGTCTGAGACTCAATTTAACTTGTAAGCAAAATGATTTGAAAGGATACAGTCACTAGCATCTCCCAGATAGTACACATTAAGTTTTTTAATGCACAGTAATAATAACCAAGTTATGCAACTTAAATTGATTTAATGCACACTGAACTTTTAAGGCACCCTAATGAACAGAATGCATACTAAGGCCTCCACATCCCTACTGCTTAGCAAAATGCAGCATCAAATCCTGAGACAGGATGGCCAGGGGCAGCAGGTAACCCTCTTTCCTCTTCTTTCTAGGACCTGAAGATGCAGACACCTTCCAACTGGAAATGAGTGGAGTGCTGAGTGAACTGCACTGTCCATATACAGCACTGACCTCTGGGAATGTGACCTCTCGGTTGACCAGTACAAAGAACTGCCTACAGCTGCTTGGTAGAGACCTTATGAATTGGGGGAAGGGGCATTTCTTTTTTTTTAACTGGGGAGGTTCCTGATTTCAGTTACTTTTTACAAAAATATATATTATAAAGGATTATGTTCTATTAACAACATTCAGTCAGCTGTATATCTTTTTGCTCCAGAGCAGTTTTGAGAAGGAAAGCCCCGTAGCAGTGTGAGTGCTTCTTGTGACACCTTGCTATTGCTACACTTGCATTGAAAAGGCATACAGTAACCTAGTTCTGATACCGTGAGACCTGCAGCTTCCCTGTGTTTTATCTCCTTACAGCGTTTCTGAGCTCAGAGCTGCAGGCGGCTAGGCTGCTGTCCAGCAGACTGACTCCCGTGCCAAAGCAGGGCGAGGCTGTCGAGGATCTCAGGCAGATCAGCCAGGCACTGAACATACCCGAACGTACTTTGGACAGCTCTGTGTCACAGTTGCTAGAAGAGATGAGAGTCAAGGTGAAGGGAACCTCAACAGCAAGTGGAAAAAAAAAGATGGGCTTAGAGGCTGTCTATGTGGAATTGGTTGCCAAAAGATGTGGTGAAAGCATTTAACGGGGCTGGATTTAAAAAGGGTTTAGATAAGTTCTTGGAGGAAAGATCAATATTTGGGAAATCACTGCTTTACCCTGGGTGCAAGTAACAAGGAAAGGATGGATTCTTTTACCAAGATATTTTTGACCTGGTTTAGCTACTGTCAGAAATAGGATGCTAGGTTTCCTGGACCTTTTGTCTAACCCAGTATGGCATCTTTTTCTATTCTTATTTACCTCCGATTCCTCAAGACTGCAGTTACTGCAGCAAGAGCTGCACTGCTGTGTTATATTGCCCATGATGCCGTCTTGCCATTGGGTCTATAAATTGATGAATGGAGTGGAACGGCTAAACATAGATTGGTTGGTTGTTCCTTCAAAAAGTAGAAAGACTAGGAGACACGCAGTGAAGCTACATGTGGCACATTTAGGACTAATCAAGGGAAAAAAACAATTTTCACTCGGCGCTTAATCAAACTCTGGAATTCGTTACCGGAGGATATGGTGGAAGCTTTTAGTGTAGCTGGGTTTAAAAAAGATTTGGACACATTCTTGGAGGAAAAGTCCATAAACCATTATTAAAGAGGACCAGGGAAATCCACTGCTTAGCCTGGGATAAGCATTGTGGAATCTGTGTGCCTTTTTGGGAACCTGCCAGGTGCTTGTGACCTGGATTGGCCACTGTTAGAAACAGGATACTGGGCTTGATGGACCTTGGTTTGACCCAATATGGCATTTCTTATGTTTAGTGCTGAGTGGGAATAACAGGCTTCCCATATTGTGAAGAAAGATGAAATGATTGTGGGCTAATCTAACAGCGGCAGCTATACTGTTCAGCCCAAAAAAAAATGTGCCCCTCACTAACATAAGAATATGTTAGATAAGAACTGTGACTGATTAACCATTCTCCCTTCGGAGGAGTTCACTGTCCCTTTCATAACCGTTTGCAATTTATTTTTGGTTTTGATTTTCCAGCCAGCTGAAATGTGCATGTCCCCTTTAGGTATCTGACATCTTGTCTAGCCTCCCTGAGAGTGAATCGGTGACGAGCCCTCTGCTGAGAATCCCCTTGGATCCCCGTCAGTGGGTATGGTGGAACAATCTTTTGGGGTGGGGGCAGTGAGATATTTCATCACACCCTGTGATGTATTGGACAGCTGTTCTTCGGACTGTAATAGGTACCTTGCCGTGACTGCAGCTGCCTTACATTCACCCATCCCTTACAATCCCCAGGAGCAGCTGCAGCAGATCCACGAGGCCTTGCATGGCGAGTATGAATGTCGCATGCGAATGCTGGTTACTCGCTTTCATGTAACACTACAGTCCTTTCACTGGTCTGAAAGGTCAAAGGTGAGAGTTCACACAGCTATGAAAAAAGACTGGTTCCATTTTTACTCACTGTTTGACAGTGAACAAGTTCTAAAACCAGATTGATTGGAGTCAAACAAATGACATGAGATTTCTGCAGGATGTACTGATCGCATCTGGAACATTATTCTGTCTCTGTTTCTGACTAGTGGCTCACCTTTATCATTGATTCCCCATCTGTTTTAAAACAATCTCCAGGGCCAGTGCTATGTTGAAATATAAATGTGGACTTAGCTTCGTTTAGTACTGATCAACATACCCTCTCCCTTCCAGGACCGAGAGACAGCCATGCTCCAGGCGTATACTCCTCTTCTCTGTGCCTTAGCTGTGCAGTCTCATGTGACATTAGCCCATGTTCTGGCCATGCGGGAGGACACCTCACGCATAGTCAAAACCAGCAGTGGTACCTCGCGGGAGAACACTAGCTGTGCCGTGAACAAGGTGAGAATCATAGAGGCACAATATCTCAGGTTCTGGCACCAAGGGATGGGTAATAGCATTAAGTTTGTGATAAAATCACTGGTGAACGCTGGGGAGAGGAAGGAGCTAAGGATATAGGCTGCTTTAGGATAGTACGTTTCATTGCCGGATGCCCATTGCCACAGAAAGATGGGGGAAGGGAGAGTTACAGACTAATAATACAATAGCTAAAATGAATCTGGCATATACCAACTTAAAGGTGGTTAATTAAGTTTATACTAAACAACACTATAACTCCAAGTATCAAGGCGGTTTACATTAAAAGGGGAAAAAATACAATAATATTACTAAATAAACAACAAACCCCCACATAGCACATCACAACTACCCCAGCAGTGCCACAAGAATAATTGTGGGTCCTACAATCCCCAACTAGCCTATATCTCATCAAAGGCTTGTTCATAAAAAAAAAATCTCTTAAGATGTTTTTTGAATAATTTCAATGACTCCACTTGTCGAATATATAAAGGAATTTAATTCCATCACCAGAGAGCCACAAAATAAAACTCTGACCGTTGGATAGATTCCAATCGAGTGGCAGGACCAGATAGTAGCACCAAACGACTTTGGGTCTGTGACCTAGTGCTTCTAGAGGACACAAGGCAAAAGCAGAGCAGTCGAATAACCAGGGCTACCAAGGCAGTACGTCTTAAGCAAACCAAAGAATCTTAAACTTTATGCAAAAAAGTAAAGGCAACCAACCAATGGTAGACATTCGTCAATGGAGCGACATGCTCAAACGGTGAAGATTGAGTCACAAGCTTTATGGCCATATTTTGAACCCTTTTGCAACCAACACAACGCCATCGCAGGCAGACCATGGTAAAGAGAATTGCCATAGTCTAGCCGACTAATGACTAAAGAAAAAATCAACTAAAAGGGCAGATTGATCTAAATAGGGCCTAAGAGCCCGAATAATGTACAAAAAATAAAAACATGTCTTCACCGTACCAGACACCTGGGAATCAAATGTAAGCCCGGAGTAAAAAATAAACCCCAGAATCTTAAGTTGTGAAAACAGTAACAGAGGCCAGTTCTCCCAAAAAGGCAAATCTCTGGGGGCGGTTGATGGGGAAATCCACTTACCAGGGTTTAGTGGACAAGATAGTCCATTTCTACAGGTTTAACTAAAATATTGTACAGTAGTTGTTATACTAATGGGCAAATATTTCTGGGAGTCAATGCCTTTGTCATAGATCTAACTGTAAAAGCACCTTGTCTTCTCCCATCACTAACTGTGGAACTGTCTTCCTTCCTCTCTCCTGAGGTTCTTATGGGCAGCGTCCCAGATCGAGGGGGCAGGCCTAACGAGATTGAACCCCCCATGCCAATGTGGGAGAAGAGGAGAGAGAGGGGTGGCGGCAGTGGCCGGAAACGCTGGAACAAGCATGGCAGAAAAAAGAATCCACTAGCAGCTTGCCCAGGGCAACCAGAAGCGGACTTCCTAGCCTCCTCAGAAAGCTAACCCTTGTCGCTTGTAACAGATATGCTGACTTAGTGCCAGAGAGTAGTGCTTCTTAACCCTCTCCTGGAAGCTTATCTAGCCAGTCTGGTTTTCACTGGTTTTCAGGATTACTGCAATCAATATGCACGGGATAAATATTACATATGTTTACATGCAGTAGTCTCCGACGTATCTCACTCACATTCATTCTGGTAACCTTGAAAACTCGATTGGTTACCTCCTGGAGAAGGTTGAGAAGAACGGCCATTTGGAATGAAGTTCTCATGCACTTGCTTCGTTAAATAGTGTGATTACTCTAGATTTCTGCATTGCTGGGATTGATTGCATAAAGGCAGGTGAAGAGATTGGGGGTGGCATCTTTTTGTTTATGTATATAAAGGGGAAATGACTTAAGATTTTTTTCTTTAATTTTGGATTAAAAAGATCAGATTTGCATGGTCTGTACCTGTGAGTTTAGGTGGAGATCCACCAAAGTTTTGGTGTACTTATGTTAAAAAATGATAGTCATTATTTTTTTATGCCATAGGAATGATAATGGATAATAAATATTTATGAAATCCTGTACATCAGCTGATAGAATTCTTCTGATAAAGAGAAACGGGTGAAATGGTATTGAGTAAAGGAATACATCTGTTTTGTTTTTTTTTAAGTATAAAATACATCTAGCTAGCTGGTTCCGAGTTTACCAACATTTGTGGAATTCTAGATGTCGAGTATAGTGAAAGGGGCTGATGAATGTGTAGCGCACCCCTTGCTGCCGCTGGCTCTGGAGATGCTGCTCGTTCATGTTCAGTTTGCTGCCGTTGCATTGAGGCTTCTTTACACTAGGGACAGACTATGAAGAGAGCGTTTTCATTCATTCTTCCTTTTGGAGCCCTGTTCGGTCGCCTGAGTGGAAAGTATCTTTTTCACTGCTTGATATGCTGCCTTGTTCTGGCCTGTTGTAGGTCCTCAAAAGAGTGCCGCTATTCCAGCCAATCAGGGCTCCTTGCGTTTATGGGGACTGTAGAAAAGTAGTGAGTTGTATAAGAGCAGATGTCAGGAGCACATTCAGAAGAATGATCCCAGCTGAAGCTAATGGGATCTATACTTAACAGTTTTTCTCCCAAAGTTCAGTCTTCAGAATTTTTTTTTTAATATCCACCCTACATGGTGATTTGCAACTCAATAAGCCCACCTCATCTGTAAGAACATGAGAAATGCCATACTGGGTCAGACCAAGTTGGAAAAGCCCAGTATCCTGTTTCCAACGGTGGCCAATCCAGGTCACAAGTACTTGACAGGTTCCCTAAAAGGTCACAGGTTCCACAATGCTTACCTTGGGGTAAGCAGTGGATTTCTCTGGTCCTCCTTAATAATGGTTTATGGACTTTTCCTTCAGGAACTTGTCCAAACCTCTTTTAAACCCAGCAACACTAACAGCTTTTACCATATCCTCTGGTAACCAATTGCAGAGTTTGATTACGCGTTGAGTGAAAAAATATTTTCTCTTATTAGTATAAAAATATACAAAATGCCATACAGAGGAGTGCTATGTACATGAACCATTCTACCCTATTTTGAGGACTTTTGTCTTACGTTTTGGAGTCGCACTGGAGGTGCAGCGAGTCAATGTCCTCCACGATGAAGGTGTCAGTGGGCTGGGTGTGGGCCTGCAGCTGCCCCTTTAGTAGCGCCAGCTCTTCCTGCAGGCTCCTTATTTGGCCTTGCAGCCTGGCATTCTCCAATTCCAGTTCTAACGTTGAACAGTGCAGGCTAGCATTTTCTAGCAGTAGGTGATCTCTTTCCTGAAAGACAACCAAGGCAAAGTGATAAGGGATTAGAGCATTTCCTTGTGCCGTGCTAACACATGCTATGTGCACTTTGTTGACGGTGGAATTGCTGGGATGGTGTTCCAGTGTAAAGCGCACACCTTAGGTGAGAGGGATCCTATCAAGTACTTGTGACCTGGATTGACCATTGTTGAAAACGGGATACGGGGCTTGATGGACCTTTGGTCTGATGCAGTATGGCCGTTCTTAGAGTTGGGGCAGGTATCATATATAATTAAAAACAGACAGAGACAAGATCTTTACCTAACAGCTTTTCTTCATGGCTTTTCCAATTTATTTATTACCTTTCCCTGGTGGGTAGATGGGGGAGGGGAGTCTCTTGGCTCAGCATCTCCTTCCCATGTATGTCTTATAACATTATACTGTCTTAGAATACCTTTGTTGTATTATGCAGTCCTCTCTGATTGTGTCTAATTTTTGCATGATCTTTAACTTAGAACAGACTAAACAAATAACCTGTTTGCTGTAATCACTTTTATTCTTTCCAACCCAATTGAAGTAGAAAAGAATTATACAAAAGAAATAAAAAATGTCTGCCTCTAGGAGCCAAATAACTCTGAAAAAATTAACAGAATGGGATGAAACTTGTCATATGGGAAAAATTGGAAAAAGAAACATTGTGTTTGAAAATTGGGCCAAAGCAAACCAGGGATTCCAGAGATGTCAGCCACCCAAAAAAATGACCCGCTACATTTCTCTGAGAGAAGGAATTCTAGTTTCTGTGACATAGAAACTTTATGTACTGAAACATGACGGTTAGGGAATTCCTCCCTCCTTTTAAAAATCCTTCTCCCTACTCACCCACTCCCAAAAAATGCCCCCATCCCTACAACTGCCCCACCACATTGCATACTGCCCCCACCCCAAAACTAATTGCTCACAACTGCCTGTCAAATGCCCCCACCCTTCAAAAATACTCCCACACAACTGCCTCATAACCCTGCCAGCTGGCTCACCTCCGTCCCCCAAAATTATACCCTACTAACTGCCCCACACCATAAAACAATTTCCTTCAACTGCCTCACCACCCTATAGATTGCCCCACCCAAACCTATACCCTCAACTGTACCACAGCCTCTCCTGCAACTGCCCGTCTCTGAAAACTGCCTGCACTCTCCAAAACTACCCCACTGCAACTTCCCCACCTCAAAAAACTATCCCCACACCAATGTCCCATTGCCTTGAAAACTGTTCTTCCGCAAAAAAAAAAAAATTCCCTGGCCCTACACCCCACAATTTGCCCCACCCATAAAAAATATACTTACAAAATGCCCTATCCCCCAGAACTAACCCTGCAACTGTTTTGCCACCTTACTTGCTGCCCTTCACATTTGCCCCACTACATCACATATCTACCACTTGCAACTGTCCACCCCCCAAAAAATATCCCCCAGCAACTGTCCCATCCTCAAAAACTCCTACATAGAGGTCTGTTACCTGTGCGCATGAATACTGTGGTGAATAATATTCTGGGGGATCACCATAGTGTTGGTTAATTTATACAGCTGGTAACTAGATTATCTGGGAGGAAGAAATCATCTCTCTGACCCTAATGGCTGCTTAGGCTTGGTGCTCTACCCAGCCTACCAGAGGTTTTGTGACCCACCGTTGGCAAAACACCCCCCTCATCAATTCAAATTGCACCTATTGTCTTCCCAAGAACTCGGCAACATGTCGCTGAAGAAAAAAGTTCTGGATCTATAGGAGTTTGCTTACAGTATGTCTAGAAACGGTGAAGTTGAACTACGAAGCACGGCGGACAGTGAGCATGTAGTGATGGGTTCAGATCCAGAGAGGAGTGGCAGTATGGGTGATTGTATCACTCACTTCTTTTCTCGGTGCCCAGCCTTCCAAACAGAGCTTCTAGTATGGCTTCAGGAGTTTAAAGCAAGGCATCACAGCAGACCAGGGAGAAATCAGAATTGAAAGTGCATTTCAAGGGAGAGAATATTTTGACTTTAATGAAAAAGTAGGAGTGGGTGATGGAATCATTTGGGATGGATTTAAAGCAACAAAGCGAGGCTGATTCATCATATTGATGGCCCCCCAAAAAAAGAGAGGAAACGGGAGGTGGAAAGCCTTCAGTCTGCAGTGAATGAGGTGGAGAGGTGAGATAAACTATGCCCTACCTGGAGGGGCCAGATTAAGCTGGCATAGGCAAGGAGGAGGTTGAAGGTAGCCCAGGCAGCACTGCTTAATCTCAGACTGTGAAGGTTAAACAGTCGTATTTTGAGGGTAGTACTCTCAATTCTCTCCTCACTGTGCTTCCACCGTTGACTCCACCCTCTCTTCCTGCCCAAACACTAGCTGATTTCTTCCATGACAAAATCCATAAGATTACCCTCCAATTCCCCATTACCCCTTCTACCTCGCCTTTCTCCCATCTCTCCCCACTAACTTCTGCTACCCTCTCCTCCTTCCCTGTGGTCTCTGATGATGAAACAGCACTCCTTCTTTCTTCCTCCAAACCCACCACCTTCTCCTCCGACCCCATCCCCACCCGTCTCTTATGCCTCATCTCATCCTCTGTTGTCCCTTCCATTTCTCATATCCTCAACCTATCCCTCTCCACTGCTACCTTCCCTACTGACTTCAAGCATGCCATAGTCACACCCCTCCTCAAGAAATCCTCACTCGATCCTACCTGTCCGTCTAACTATCGACCCATCTCTCTCCTTCCCTTTATCTCTAAACTACTTGAGCTTGCTGTCCACCTTCGCTGCCTCGTTTTCCTTTCATCTCATGCCCTTCTTGATCCTTTACAGTCCAGCTTCCGTCCCTTGCACTCCACTGAAACAGCTCTCACTAAAGTATCAAATGACTTGTTCCTAGCAAAATTCAAAGGTCTTTATTCTGTTCTCATCCTTCTTGATCTTTCTGCTGCTTTTGACACTTGACCACAACCTTCTTCTTATCACCCTGTCATCGCTCGGCTTTAGAGGCTCTGTACTGTCTTGTTCTCCTCTTATCTTTCCCATTGCTCTTTTAGTGTGTGTTCTGGTGGCTCCTCCTCCTCTGCCACCCCGCTCCCAGTTGGTGTTCCCCAGGGTTCTGTCCTGGGACCGCTCCTCTTCTCTCTCTATACCCAATCTCTTGGTGCTCTTATCTCTTCCCATGGCTTTCATTATCATCTCTATGCTGATGACTCTCAAATCTACCTCTCTTTGCCTGTTATCTCTCCAGCAATCCATGACAAGATCACTGTTTGCCTTTCAGACATTGCTACTTGGATGTCTCACTGCCGCTTGAAATTAAATATGGCTAAGACTGAACTCCTTATCTTTCCCCCACCAATGCTTCCCCCTCCTCTACCCCCTTTCTCAGTCTCTGTGGATAACTCTTTAATCCTTCCTGTCTCTTCGGCCCGTAACCTGGGTGTTATCTTTGACTCCTCTCTCTCTTTCTCCACTCATATCCAACTGCTAGCTAAGACTTGCCATTTCTTCCTTTATAACATTAACAAAATTTGGCCCTTCCTTTCTGATTACACTACTAAAATGACTGTCCACTCCTTGATCACCTCCCGTCTTGATTACTGCAATATTCTCCTTGCTGGCCTTCCCGCAAACCATCTCTTTCCCCTTCAATCTATTCAACATTCTGCTGCTCGACTAATTTTCCGTCAGCATCGCTTTTTCCTTGTCACTCCTCAAGTCCCTTCATTGACTTCCCATCTGCTTCTGGATCCAATTCAAACTCCTCCTCTTGACCTATAAATGCATTCACTCTTCAGCCCCCCACTACCTATCATCTCTTATCTCTCTTTACATCCCTTCTCGCGTTCTTCGCTCTTCGAACAGCCTTCGCCTATCTATGCCCTCCACTTGTACTGCTAATTCTAGACTTCGCTCCTTTCACCTGGCTGCCCCCTTTGCCTGGAACAATCTACCTCTGTCTGTGCGCAATGCGCCCTCTCTGGACCTCTTCTAGTCCAGATTGAAAACCCATCTCTTCTCTATTGCTTTCTGTTCTTGATTGTTGTTTTTGCTCTTCTTGTTTATTGTATACTTTGTCTGTCTTGATTGTATTTGCATTTTGTGATCTTGACTAGATTGTGAGCTCTGATGAGCAGGACTGTCTTTTCTTCATGTATGTACAGCGCTTCGTACGTTTGAAGCGCTTTATAAATGTTAAATAGATAGATAGATAGACTTCTGGCTCCAAAGGTTGAAACAACAGAAGGTAGGGGTACAGGTTAGGAGGCTTTGAGATTCAGGGGTGGCAGGGGATGGATATCTGAGTTATACGATCCTGCTTTGCCCAGTTCTACAAGCAGCTTTATGCAAAAATGGCCAAGCACGACAAGAAGATGTGGATAGCTATTTAGCATCCATCCTGCTGGTCAGGTATATGAGGACTTGGAAGGGAGTATAATGGAAGAGGAGGTGTGTGGGGTTAAGTGTCTTAAACCCAATAAGGCGCCTGGGATAGATGGACTCTCAGCAAAAGTTTATAAACACTTTGTGGATTTATTAGTAGGACCACTGGTCTGTTTAATTCAGTGTTGTAAGGAGGACGTTTAATGGAGACCATGGGAAGAGCAGGTATTTGTCATTTATTTTTATTTAACAGGTATGGGAAAAGTTCCAGCAGACTGTAGCTCCTATCAGCCAATATCTCTCTTGAATTTGGATGTGAAGAGATTTACTAAGATACTGGCTGATAGGCCTAATAGATACATTAGGGAGTGATCCATGAAGATTGGTGTGGGTTCATCCTGGGCTGAATTTGGAGCATGCTAAATGTGACTGAAGTGGTGCGTAAGCAAAGGGTTCCATCTCTATTCTCTCAATCAATGCAGAAAAAGTGATATTGACTGGAGATTCATGTTTTGAACCTAACCTTTGCACTTGGGTCCAAGTGCTTTACTGTAATCCCAAAGCCAGAGTTAGAATTAATAGTAATGGTGGTGGTCCATTCTATTCGCTTGGTAGAGACATCAGCTAGGGATGTTCCCTGTCACCTCTTCTGACTGCGATTGAGCCTCTGGCTGCCCAGATGTGTGGGAGCACTTATACACAGTTGTGGTCACCATTATTGGCACCCTTGCGATCTGGAGTGGTGGTTTCAACCTGCACCATACTCTGTGCGTTAAACAAAGAAGGACTTCATGGGTGAAGGCCAAGGAGTACCCCACTGCTCAAGACAGACATAAAAAGGCACACTTGATCTTTGCCCAAACCCACCTTGAGGAACCGCAATCCTTCTGGGAAAACTTTCTGTGGACAGATGAAACCGAACTTGAGCTCTTTGACAATGCAGACCAGCGATACATTTACGGGCAAAGAAATGAAGCTTATAAAGAAAAAAACACTCTTCAGTTAAATATGGTGGAGGTTCCATAATGTGGGACTGTTTTGTTGCCTCAGGAACTGGAGGCCTGGAACATATTATGAAGTCAGAGGACTACCAAGGTTTTGGAGTGAAATGTGCTACTTAGTGTCAGACAGTTAGGTCTGGGTTGAAGGTCATGGGTTCTCCAGCAGGACTGCGACCCAAAACATACATCAAAAAGTACAAAGGAATGGTTAAAAAGGAACAAATGGACTGTTTTAAACTGGCCAGCCAATGAGTCCTGATTTCAGTGCAATCAAGAACCTTTAGAAAGAGTTGAAATCTGGAAAGGAATCCTGGAAACACTCATGAGCTGGAACAAATCACAGTTGGATTGGGAGAAACTACCAGCAGACAGATGTAAGAAACTTACAGATGGCTACAAGAAACGTTTGGAGCCTGTCATCACTGCCAAGGGTGGTGCAACCAAATATTAGTGAAGGATGCCATTAATCCTGTCCAGGTCATATTTTGGGTTTTTTCCCCTCAGAAATTACTACATCTAAGTTGCACAGATATCTTTGTTTTGTTGGAATATTTCCAATTCTTTCTCAAGATATTGTATAAAGCATACCTAAAATGCAGGGGTGCCAATAATATTGACTAGAACTGTAAGAGGAGGCGGGGGAGGGGACCACAAGATATCCCCTTTTGGAGAGGACATCATGGGGAGAATATTCATTGGTGATGGTTAGGCTAATTAAAGCGCCTAGTCACTGCTGCTTTAATTAAACCTGGATATTCAGCGGTGGAACTTTATCAGGCTCACCGGACAGCAGTGTCGCTAGACGATTAATGGTGATATTCACTCACTAACCGGATAGCAAAAACTGATTAAAGTTAGGACAGCTGCCTAGGGGGCTATCGCTGCCCTGATCCAGCCTGGTTTCAGCTGGGTGTTTTACGTGGTCTATGGGGATATTCAGTGACCCTAACCTGTTAGTGCCATTAAATATCAGATTGAGCAGGTTTTAGCCAGTCCGTGGCTGGTTATCTTCCTCTTCACCCTCCACGTTTTGTAGTAGGACAACGCCATATGACTTTAAGGTCAATATGCAGTTGTTGAAAATCCTTGAAAATTTCTCTTTTGGTGGACTGAATGGACTAGCTCGAAGGCCAAGTTTGCTTTTAAGTGGGCTAAGAGTCGTATGAGTTTTGGGTGTGCAACTCTGTGCCCAGCAGGATCAATTATTGGGACACAGTTATGCTCCACTAATTTGTCAACTAAGAGAAAGCTTAATTTGTCATGGTTTGGTTGTATTTCTAGTATAAAGATGGTCACATTATCCGTTTCAGATATTGCCCATGTTGATCCCAGACTCTATGCTATGACAGCTGCAAAGGAGGGGATTTAGCTTTTTTTGGCTTTAGTGCCTTGCTTGGGGAGATGGGTGTTGTATTGCAGGAGTATGGGGAGGCTGAGGGTCCCACATTTTCAAAATTACTATCAGTCGAGGGTGTTTTATGAACAGAGCCAAGATAATCCAAAGCAAAGTAGGCGGTCCAGAGGGACTCACTATTGTCATACGTACGTACAGTATGGCTTCACAGAGCTTTTGAAAAAAAAGGAAATAGGTTGGGAATACAGGAGCATTTTCTCCAAAAGGGTTAGTTTTGCACATACAATGACAGTAATGAATCTCATTCTTAAGCCAGTGTATGTGGAGTATGGTCTTGCTCTCTCAAATTTACTGCCGACACTTGACATAGTACTTGAATCGCGCCAAAGAGAGTCTCCTCCTGGAGTTCATAAGATGTACCATATATAGGGAATACTTATGTAAAGCACACATTGCAGATATGGGAGGCATGTAAAGCTACATTGTTAAATGGGAAGAGGGTGTCTTGATTAGCCCTGATCTTATATAATCCAAGTTTTAGACCAGAGGTATCGGAGGAGGTCTTAAGAACTGGATAGCTTTATGACAGGGAAAGCTACTTTCTTTACAGACTTTGAGAACAGTTTGATGTACATAATCAGGATTTCCATGCATATTTACAAATTGGTATTACCTCTCATTAGGGGAGGAGAAGAAGGATATGGAGAAGGGTATGACTTTGAGATTCTGTGCAAGGGCACCATAGGAGATGGGGAGATAATTCCAAAGTTTGACATCTCCGTGATGAGAGGCTCTCAAGTACAGCTGAAGTACATTGCACAGCTGGGAATGGGAGGGGGAGGGGGACTCTACAAGATGAATGGAAGGTTATGTCTATAAACCTCTCTGAAATACTAGTGGCCTCTTCTTTGATTGAAAAGGGGTACGAGATTCTATATGCTGGCCATCAGATGTTTTCTCACTGATTTCAGATAGATGTTGGTGGCAGTATGAAAAAAGGGTCCTGGTCCCTTCCCCTTGCAGTCCCAGGCTTACTGGGAGACTGGCATTACATTTATGGAGGACTTGCTTGGGAGAGTGTCTGCCATGGGATCAAAAAATAATTTTGTTACACTATAGATCTCTAAGAAAAAAATGGGTTTTATTGTAGTACTGAGATGTGAAATAGCGTGTGCATGGAAGAGGGCTAGTATGCCTGACTGGACAGAGATGAAAATTAGATTGAGTAATATCTGTTCAGTAAATCGATGGTGCTGAAGAAGAGGCATCTTGATGATTTTCATATTTGGGGGAAGCAGGCCTGGATTAAGGCTCAATAATAGTGGGGAGCGAGTTAAGGGATTTTCTGGATTGGCGGTAGGAAGTTGGGAGGGGTGTTGATCTTGTTCAGTGTAGCATGTTGGTTTGCGCTATTGTTCTGTAATAATTTTGGATTTCAATAAAAATAACCTCCCCCCACCCAAAACCTCCTTCCATGCAACTGCCTCACCACCCTAGAAACTACCCCACCTCCCCAAATTTATGTCTTCAGGAAATGCCCCACCACTCCTAGCTCTATCCCCTTCCCCCCATAGAAAAAACACATGCACAGCACACACACACAAATGCATCAGAAATAATTCCCTAGCTGTGATGTAGTGTGTGTTAAATTATTCACATATTTCATTTTTGTTTCTAATTTTTACTGTGAAAGCTACTGACAGAATTGTACCTCTGTGTATATCTGCAGATAGTATCTGTTGCCTTGAGCAGAGCTACATTAAGGCACTAGTAAACTAGCAGCAGAGATTATGGGTAGAATCCAGCCAATGGGAAGGTTGAGGAGGTGGAGCACTGGAATGTTCTAGTCACAGGAGGGGAGGAAGTGAGCGGAGGGAAATTTCTACTACTGCTACCTATCATTATATAGCATTACAAGGCATATGCAGTGCTGTACATAAACATTCAAGAAACAGTCCCCTACTCCTAAGAGTTTACAGTTTAGCCAAAACAGACATCATGACTGGGGATTAAGATATGGAGAATGGTAAGGAAATGCATAGGAGGTGAACAGGAGACTAGGGGGGATCAGGATCGGGATCTAAAAGTATGGTGGTTATGACATAAGAACATAAGATATGCCATACTGGGTCAGGCAAAGGGTCCATCAAGCCCAGTTTCCTGTTTCCAACAGTGGCCATTCCAAGTCTCAAGTATCTGTGAGGTTCCCAAAAGGTAGACAGATTCCATGCTGCTTATCCAGAGGTAAAGAAGTGGCTTTCGCTGGTCCTCTTTAATAATGGCTTATGGACTTTTCTTCCAGGAACTCATCCAAACCTGTTTTTTAACCCAGCTAAACTAACTGCTTTTACTACATCCTCTGGCAGCAAATTCCAGAGTTTGATTACACGTTGAGTGAAAAAAGATTTTCTCCGATTAGTCTTAAATGTACTGGAGAAAGGCACATGTGGCACCTTTACACAAAAGTGGAACTAAAGATGAGGTTGAGAACTACAGGCAGGTTAAAGGAGTAAATTAATGGAAACGCTGCTAAAACAAAGGATGGTGAGATTTCTGGAATTCAATGGATTGCAGGATCCGAGGTAGCATGGGTTTACTAGAGACGGGTCTTGTCCGAGAAATCAGATTGATTTCTTTGACTGGGTGACCAGGGAGTTGGACAGAGGGAGAGCCCTAGATGTGGTGTACTTGGATTTCAGTAAAGTCTTTAACACTGTTCCACACAGGCGGATTATTAATAAATTGAGCACCCTAGGAATGGACCCTAAAGTGATGGGTAAGAAATTGGTTGAGTGGGAAGCGGCAAAGTGTACAGGTAAATGGAGCTCACTCTGAAATAGGTGTTACTAGTGGTGTGCCGCGCCGCATGGATCTGTTGTTGGTCCGATTCTTTTTAACATCTTTGTTAGTGATATTGCATAAGTGCTGTTGGGTAAGGTTTGCCTCTTTGCGGATGATACTAAACTCTGCAATAGAGTAGATACCCAGGAAGGAGAAAATAACATGAGGAGGGATCTAGCTAAGCTTGAAGAATGGTCAAGAATTTGGCAGCTGAGATTTAATGCTAAATTCTCTGGGAACGAGCAGGAAGTCAGTCCTCACATATGGGTGATGTCTGTGCTGATGGAGCCCTCACGTAAGCTTCTCCCCCAAAAAACCTTTGGGAGATGCACATGAATGTGTGGTCCCCTTCCCACCCAAGGATGCCATCTTGCCTTGGTCTCCTTTTTTCTGTGGAGCCCTTTGGAGGTCTTTCTGCTTTCCCCAGAAAAAGTGTTAATTTTCTCTTAAATTTTTCTTTCTCCAGTTGCGTACCAGTTTCCTTTCCCACCCCCAAGCCCGCCTGCCTCAGTGTCGCGTCTTGGGGTCATTCTTTTCTTTTTTCAAGTCTTCTCAACCAGCGCGGTTCATGCCCTTTTTCTCTGATTAGGCCTAAGGTCTTCTACTTTGCAGGGGCCCTTTTCCCCATGGCCTCCGCCAGTGGTTTTAAGCTGTGTGATCGGTGCATTTGTACCATTTCCCTCATGACCCTTTGGACTGTGGCCTCTGTAAGAAGATGTCCTCCAAGACCTTCAAGAGTTGTGAGCAGCAGCAGGAAAACTTTTTCCAGAGGTCCTACTGTGCCCTGGAGTCGCCAGTGACACCGCACTCCAAGGCCCCCTCTGGAACCCCGGGGTGTCCTCGATGTCCTGGGACCCTGAGGATGGGTCCTCTGAATGGAGCACCCTGGAGGTGGAACTTAGGAAGAAGCAGCCCTTGAGGAATGCATTGGCGGACAGGTCAAGGAAGGTAGGTAAGTCCCATTCCTGGCCCTGCAATCCATGCCATGAGTCCAAGGGGATGGTGCAAGAGTGGCCGGCCAAGATTGCCTGAAGAGAATAGTCTGCCTCTGGTGATCATCCTCGGACTCCCGAGGCCAGCCTAGTCTAGGACTCCCCCTCGACTGAGCCGACATTGGGCCCGAAATCTTCGGTGTCCTTGCCAAAGGCTGCGGAACCATCTGGACTAGAGACCAGAATGGTGGCCTTGGAGTGCAGCTTTGTCTGCCTTCATGGCCCAGCACAGGCCCTGATGTCCGGTTTATCTGATTCATCAGCCTCGACCTCTGGGCCTTAACATCGAGGACTTCCCCTGTGGTCGAACCAGTCCTCAGGTGCTACCAGCCTCGAGATGTTCCTCGGCCTTGATCCTGATCCTCGGAGCTGAGAACCTCCCCGATGAGTGCCTGGAGCTCCGACTGCAGGACCTCCGGAAGACACGGGCCCTTGGGTTCAGACCACCCTTGACACCTCCACCGACTATAAGTCGGATTGGGAGACCAAGGACAAGGAATCCCCAGACATCTGACATCATCGCGATGTGCCTTTGGATCCAATTCCTACTGAGACCCGGCACCGGTCCCTGCCCAAGGATATGGCCTTCCTCAACTTTGTGTGGGACATGCCAAAGGCACTGCCATTAGACACCAAGTTGGAGGAGGATCCTCGCATGGAGGAACTCGAGATCCTCCAGTACGAAGCCCTTCCAAAGGAGGCACTCATGGTACCTGTCCCCCAGATTCTGGAATGGCTACTTTTCCGCAAGTAGGAGACATCCGCATTGGTAACCATCATGAGCTGGTGGCTGGACTTGATGTACCGAGTCTGCCAGAGCCCTGGGTTCCAGAAGGCACAGCTGCCACATAATTCCATGGTGGTGGAGTCAGCCATGTGTCAGCTCAAAAGCCAAAAGACACACTCCTCGGTGCCCCCGGGAAAGGAGGCCCGTGCTATAGATGCCATGGGCAGAAAGTGCTACCAGGGCTCAATGCTCATCAGCCAGATCCAGGCTTACCAACTGAACATGGGCATGTACCCGAGAGAACTGGCGAAGGAGCTCACCAGGTTCTTGACTGGTTCCTCCAATAAACCCCTCCAGCAGTTCCGGACCCTGACCTCAGCTGTCAGAGAATGCTCTAAATTCATGACTTGGGCAGCCTGTTACGGCTTTGAGTCGGTGGCTAGCATAGCTGTGGCGGGCATCAGCATCTGGTGCCAGGCCTGGCTACAGTCTTCCGACCTGGAGCAATGGGTTCAGGACAAATTTGTTGATGTCCCTTGCCAGGGAGAGATTCTCTTCGGCAAGCCCATGACTGATAAGGCTGCAGAGTTGGAGACAGAGTTCCTAACAAGGACCAGGCTCTCCAAGAAGACTGCTACCCTTCCCCAATGGATGTCCTCAGATAAAAAGCCTCCTTACTTGAGGAAGAGCAAGGCTTATGGAAACTACCCTCAGTATCAGGTCTTTCCAGCTCCCCTACAGGGTCAGCAGGCCAAGGGACAAAGGCATACCCTCATAAGCAGAAGACTCTCAAAACACATGCTCCGGCTCCGGCTCCGGCTCCGGCTCAGCCTGGTGGGATCTTTTGATTCCTTGGGCATAGTCTCTCCCCCCTCCTAGAAGGCCCACCCCATCAACCCACAGGTAGCCATCTATCACCACTGACACCTGGGCACTAAAGATGGTCAGGGAGAGTTACCGCCTCCACTTGCTGCAGACACCCCTCCATTCTTCCTAGAAGAGACCCTCAGGACTCCCCTCCACCAGACTTTGCTATTGCATGAACTCACAGGTCTTCTAGAAGATAGGGCAGTGGAACCAGTGTCTCGACATCTCTGGAGCAAAGGGTTCTTCCTCGTACCCAAAAACAGAGGGGGCCTAGACCTGCGGAACCGAAACAGGTTCCTGGTGAGGGAGAAGTTCAAGATGCTCTCCCTTGGAACACTGCTGCCAAACCTCCAGCAATGAGACTGGCTATGCTCCTTGGACTTAGATGCATACACTCACATCCTTATGCATCACAGCCACAGGCAATACCTCAGGTTCATGGTGGGGGGCAGCCACTACTAGTACAGGGTACTAACCTTCGGCCTAGCTTCTGCCCCCAGAGTCTTCACCAAATGCCTAGAGGTAGTCACGGCCTACCTTTACCTCCAAGGGGCCTTCATCTTCCCCTACCTGGACGACTGGCTCATAAGAGGTGGCTCAGCCGCCAAGGTGCAGCAGGCCACGGCCCACAACATCCATGTCCTTCAGTATCTGTGGTTTGTGATAAATCACCCCAAATCACATCTCCTCCTGACACAGTAGTTGGACACTGTTCAGGCCAGAGCTTTCCTCTTTTTGGACAGAGCCGACTGCCTTAGGCACTGTCCGCAAACATGCAGCGCTAACACTCTGTGTCCACTCACCTTCTGCTCCAACTGTTGGCCACATGGCATCCACGGTTCATGTTACCCTGAATGCCTGTCTTCACATGAGGGTGGCCCAGATGTGCCTCTGCTCTCAGTGGACCCAGGCACAGGCCAGCTGCGAGACAGGGTGACTGTGACCCGCCAACTGGAAGACTCCCTCGGCTGGTGGTAAGTGCCACAGCATCTCCAGGCTGGGATACCCTTTCAGCCCCCCCCCCCCCCACCCCAAAGGGACCTCACCATGGATGCCTCCCCTCTGGGCTGGGGGACTCATTGTGAGGACCTCTGCACTCAGGGCAGATGGTTGCAGACGGAAAAGCAACAGCAGATCAACCTCCTAGAGCTTCAGGCCATATCCCTGGCTCTCCGAGCCTCTACCACTGTCTGCAGCACCAATCGGTGCTGATCCAAATGGACAACCAGGTCACAATGTTCTACGTCAACAAGCAGGAGGGCATAGGGTCATACACCCTCTGCCAGGAGGCAGTAGCCCTCTGCTTGTATGAAAACTGCAATTGGATGCTCCTGCGGGCCATATATCTGCTGGGCCAGGACAGTGCCCTGGCAGACAGGCTGAGCAGGGTCCTCCAGCCGCATGAGTGGCAGCTGGACCCCAGAGTGGTCTGTGGGCTCTTCCAGCTCTGGGGAAACCACAGCTGGATCTCTTCACCAGTTGTCCCACTTCTGCTCCCATCAGCCACACCCATCCCAGGTGGCGGTGGATGCCTTTCTCATCCTGTTGACAGAGGGCCTTCTTTATGCCTTCGCACCCATAGCCAAGACTCTGTTCAAGGCTCAGCGGGACGGAGCATCGCTGATACTAGTAGCCCCTTGGTGTCCCAGGCAACCATGGTTCCCACTGCTCCTTCGCATGTCCATAGAGTCCCTGGTCCCCCTGGGGAGCAACCCGGGACTACTGTCGCAGGAGGAGGGCTCCCTCCTACACCCACATCTGAGCTCTCTGACGCTAACAGCTTGACTGCTGAAAAGATAGCCTTAGCTCCTTTCAGCCTTTCAGGGGAGGTTGAGCAGGTTCTCCTGGTCTCCCTTAAGACCACCACAAGACGGGCTTACACCTTCAAATGGTGGATTCTCTGTATGGTGCGCAGAGTGACGGGTCAACCTGTTCTTGTGTTCTGTGCAGCTTGTGCTGTGATATTTGCTTCACCTGTTTCAGGCAGGACTGAAGTCCAATTCGGTCAGGGTTCACCTGAGTGCTTTTGTGGTGCATCACATCCTCATCAAGGGCAAGCCTCTCTCTGTCCAGCCCCTCATAACCCACTTCCTGCATAGCCTCCTGTTATCCAAACCCCCTGTCCGCCCACCATCAGTGGAGTGGGACCTCAATGTGCTGCTTTTGTGGCCCACTATTTGAATGGCTACCTGCCACCTGCGTTACCTCTCAAGGAAGGTTGTCTTCCTGGTGGTGCTTACGTCTGCTCGCAGGGTCAGTGAGCTTCAGGCTTTGGTGGCGGATTTGCCTTACCCGAGGTTCTATAAGAACAGGGTCATGCTCTGCACGCACCCGAAGTTCCTTCCCAAGATGGTGTCCCTATTCCACCTCAGTCAAGGTGTGGTACTCCCCACCTTCTTTCCACGGCCTAACGCGAGCAAGGCGGAAGCCGCCTTCCATACCCTGGACTGTAAGAGGGCCCTGTCCTTCTACCTCCAGTGTACCCAGGGCCACCGCAAAGCCTCACAGCTTTTCATCTCCTATGACCCCAGCTGACTGGAGGAGGCGGTGACCAAGTGCACTCTGTCCACTTGGGTTGGCAGACTGCATTGCCCTCACCTACAAGCAGGCTGGGATCCTGCTAAAGTGCCGGGTCATGGTGCACAGTGTCAGGGCCATGGCGGCCTCTGTGGCAAACCTGCATTCTGTCCCTGTGATGGAAATCTGCTGGGCCGCCACCTGGTCCTCAGTCCATACCTTTGCAACTCATGAGAGAGGGATACCCGATGGGACAGTGCTTTCGGCCAGGCCGTACTCCATCATCTGTTTAGGGTGTAGGCAACTCCTGCCCTCTGACCCTGCTGTATTCAGGCTGCCAGAGTGCTGGTTCCTCACTGGACACTTGGGTACCTCGAGAGTCTGTTTGCTTAGGACTCCGTTGCTACGGCTCACCTTTTCCTGGTCACCCGTTTTACAGGTTTTTGGTAGCCTGTAGCTAGGAAGTCCCATATGTGAGGATTGACTTCCTGCTTGTTCCCAGCAAACCGGAATCAGTCCTCGCAACCCTCCCTCATCCCTGTGAAGTCGCTTCTTGTTTTGTTTTTTGTCGTCTTTAGTTATGTCATTTGACTGAGGCAAGATGGCACCCTTGGGGCAGGAAAGAGACCACGCATGCGTGGTACATCTCTCAAAGGCTTTCTGTGAAAGCTGGGTAGAAGCTTCCTGTGGACTCCATCGGCGCCGATGTCACCCATATGTGAGGACTGATTCCACTATGCTAAATGAAGGGTCATGCATTTGGGCTGCAAAATTCCAAGGGAGTGGAACAGGGTAGGGGGTGAAGTACTTCTGTCTACGAAAAACAAGCAGGACCTGAGCATGGATTGTTTTTGATGATTTTAAAGTGGCTAAATGGGACGAAAAAGCAACAGCAAAAGCCAGAAAGATGCTTGCGTGCATAGGGAGAGGAATGGCCAACAGAAAAAAGGAGGTGATAGTGCTTCTGTGTAAGTCTCTAGTGCAATCTTATTTGAAGTATTGTGTGCAATGCTGGAGACTACACCTTCAAAAGGATATAAACAGGATAGAATCAGTGCAGATGGTGGCTACCAAAATGGTTAATGGTCTGTATTATAAACCATATGGGGACAGACTTACAGATCTTAATATGTATATGTTAGAGGAAAGACAGGATAGAGGAAATGTGATAGAGTCGTTGAAATACCTCCATGGCATAAATGCACAAGAGGAGAGCCTCTTTTGATTGAAAATAAGCTCTGCCACAAGGGGGCATAGGATGAGGGTGAAAGGGGGATAGACTCAGGAGTAATATGTGGAAATATTTCTTTATGGAAAGACTGGTAGATGCATGGAATAGTCTCCCAGTGGAGGTAGTAGAGATGAGGACAGGATCTGAATTCAAGAAAGCATGGGACAAACACAGAAGATCTCTAAAAGAAAAAAAGCGGACTATGGTATTTGATATGGAAGGGCAAACTAGATAGGCTGTATGGTCTTTTCCTGCTGACTTGTTTCTGTGTTTTACATTGCAGCTTCATTGTGTGATCCCTAGTTTTTCTACTTTTTGAAGGAGTTAACAACCGTTCTATGTTTATCTGTTCCACTCCATTCATTATTTTATAGACCTCTATCATATCTCCCCTCACCTGTCTCTTTTTTCAAGTTGAAGAGCCCTAACCTTTTAAGCCTTTCCTTACAGGGATATCCTTCCATCTCCTTTACCATTTTGGATGCTCTTCTCTATATCAATTCTGCTATATCCTTTTTAAGATATGGCAACCAGAATTGCACACAATATTCAAGGTGTGGTTGCACCATGGGGCGTTCCTTTTAAATTCCTGTGCTATATAAATGAAGATTCCACAAGTTGTAGGAAATAGGAAATAAATTAAGCCCTCCCCCAGCACCCCCCCCCCCACCATAAACAAAGTATATATATGTGCTCCAATGCACAGCTGTCATCTGCTCATTACCTCACTCATTTACAGGTGCACCTAATTCCTTTGGGCTCTCTCCCACCTTCTATTTCTTCTGGCCTCTGTTTTCCTCTCCATCCCTCTTCTATGGCTCCTCATCACATTGTCTTCCTTTTCTTCATACTCCCTAATTGTCTTCCCTCCTACAATTACCTTCACTCCTCCCCTCCTTATCTCCCCTTTACCATCCTCACTTCCCCCTCCATTTTGTCTTCTACCCTATTATCAGCTCTTGAGCTTCACCACTTTCTACCTCATTCAGCCATCTCCTCTCTTTCTAAGGCAACCTCACCCTTGTTTCTGCCATACTGTCTCCTTTCTGCCCCGTACTCTGCTATTCCTTCTCCTCTCCACCCCAATCCTGGCCCCCCTAGACTTCTGTCACACTCCAAGAAGAGATCTTCACACAACATCTCTAATCTTATTCATATCCCTCTCCTTTCCCCTTCCACTCTCCCTTTCTTATGTGCCTTGTGGAACGCACACTCTGTCTCTAATAAACTTGCTTTTACTCATGACCTCTTTATCTCTAATGCTCTCCATCTTCTTGCTCTAACTGAGACCTGGCTCCTCCCAGAAGACACGGCATCTCTTACTTCTCTTTGTCATGGTGGCTATCAGTTCTACCCCACGCCTCATCCCACTGGCCGTGGTGGTGGTGTTGGGCTTCTACTTTCTCCCTCCTGCCAATTCCAACCCCTCCTGCTGCCTTGGTTTCACTCCTTTCTCTCTTTTGAAGTCCACTCCATCCGCCTTTTCACTCCACTACCTCTCCAGGTAGCTGTTATTTATTGACCTTCTGACAAGTCTACTTCCACCTTTCTCACTGACTTTGACTTGTGGCTCTCCTCCTTTCTGGATTCCTCTCTCCCCCCCCCCCCTCTTATTCTCAGGGATTTTAACATTCATATTGATAACACCTCTGATCCTTATGCTTAAAGCTCCTTTCCCTTACCTTCTCATTTGACTTCCAGCTTTGCTCTACTGCCCCCACTCACCAGCATGGCCACTGCCTTGACCTGGTATTTTTCTCTAGTTGCTTACCCTCAAACTTCTATACCTCAGTTCTTCCCTTATCTGACCATCACCTGCTAAGCTTCACTCTTCATCACCCGCCGCCTCAACCTTATCCTGTCTCCTCCATCCTATTTAGAAAGCTTAATGCTTTGGTTCTCTTCTCCACTGTTTCTTCATCTCTTTCCTCCACTATGTCATCTAAGTCAGTTGATGAGACAGTAGCTTCCTATAATGCTTCACTCTCCTTTGCTCTGGATGCTCTCGCCTTGCCCAATCCATGTCCTGTGAGGCGTGCTGCACTCCAGCCCTGACTTTCATCCACTACCCACTATCTACTTTCCTGTGCCCGTTCAGCTGAGCATGCTTGGCTCATATCCCGCTCCCTTGCAGACTTTCTACACTTCAAATTAATGCGTGTCTCTTTCCAGTCAACCATAGCTCTTGCCATACAAGACTGTCCATCTGACTAACTCTCTTGCCTCTGACCCTCACCGTCTCTTTACTACTCTCAGCTCTCTCCTCAAGGTGCCTCCGCCGCCAACCCCTCCTTCCCTTTCTGCCCAAACCCTGGCTGACTATTTCCATGACAAAATCCATAAGATCACCCTCAAATTCCCCACAAAGTCAGCTATTTCCCCTCCTTCCCGTCCTCTTCCTCTTCACTCTCAACTTTCCCCCTCTACCTCTGCTATCCTCTCTTCCTTTTCTGTGACCTCTGAAGAGGAAACTGCACACCTTTCTTCCTCCAAACTCACTACCTGCTCCTCTGATCCTATCCCCACCCATCTCCTAAGCCCCATCTCCTCCACCATTGTCCCTTCCATCTTTCATATTTTCAACCTATTGCTCTCCACTGCAACTGTCCCTGCAGCTTTCAAGCATACTGTAGTTACACCTCTCCTCAAGAAACCCTCACGATCCTACCTATCCTTCTAATTATCAACCCATCTCCATCCTCCCCTTCGTTTCTAAACTACTTGAACGCGTGGTTCACCATCGCTGCCTTGACTTCCTCTCCTCTCATGCCCTCCTGGATCCTTTACAATCTGGCTTTCGTCCTTTACACACTACTGAAACAGCTCTTACCAAAGTCTCCAGTGACTTGTTCCTGGCAAAATCCAAGGGCCTTTACTCTGTCCTCATCCTTCTTGATCTCTCTGCTGCTTTTGACACTGTTGACCACAACCTTCTCCTTGATACCCTGTCCTCGCTTGGTTTTAAGGGTTCTGTATTATTCTGGTTCTCCTCTTATCTTTCCCAGTGCTCTTTTAGTGTTAATTCTGGTGGCTCCTCCTCTGCTGCTATCCCACTCTTAGTTGGTGTACTCCAAGGATCTGTCTTGAGTCCACTCCTTTTCTCTATATATATATCCAGTCCCTTGGTGCGCTCATCTCTTCCCATGGCTTTCAGTACCATCTGTATGCTGATGACTCCCAGATCTACTTCTATATGCCTGAAATCTCTCTGGCAATCCAGACCCAGATCTCTGCCTGCCTTTCTGACATTGCTGCCTGGATGTCTCACTGCTGCTTGAAATTAAACATGGCCAAGACTGAGCTTCTTATTTTTCTCCCTAAAGCCTCCTCTCCTCTTCCTCCTTTCTCAGTCTCTGTGGATAACTCTCTACTCCTCCCTGTTTCCTCAGCTCGCAACCTTGGGATTGTCTTTGACTCCTCTCTCTTCTCCACACACATCCATCTGTAAGCTAAGACCTGACATTTCTTTCTCTATAACATCAACAAAATCCACCCATTCCTTTCTGAACACACTACCAAGACTTTTATCCACTTCTTAATCACCTCCCATCTTGACTACTGTAACCTACTCCTTGCTGGTTTCCCTTTGAATCATATCTCTCCCCTTCAATCTGTTCAACACTCTGCTGCGCGGCTAATCTTCCGCCAGTCTCGTCATGCCCATATTACCCCTCTTCTCAAATCACTTCATTGGCTGCCTATCCATTTCCGCATCCATTTCAGACTTTTCCTGCTGATTTATAAGTGCATTCACTCTGCAGCTCCTCACTACCTTTCTTTTATCTCTCCTTACACCCCAACTTGGGAACTCTGCTCTTCTGGCAAATTGCTTCTATCTGTGCCCTTCTCTTTTGCTAACTCCAGACTTCACTCCTTTCACCTTGCTGCTCCTTATGCCTCAAACAAACTGTGTCTGTGCATCAGGGATCTTCTCTGACCCTTTTCAAATCCAGTTCGAAAGCTCACCTCTTCCCTACTGCTTTTGGATCTTGACTCACCTGATCTCCTTGTTTCTTTACCATTCACCCTTGTTTTATCCCTGTCTACATCTTCTGTGTTATCTGTCTTGACTAGATTGTAAGCGCTGATGAGCAGGGACTGTCTCTTACATATCTGTGCAGTGTTGCGTACGTCTTGTAGCGCTATACAAATGTTCAGTAGTAGTAGTAGTAGTAATAAACACACACACACAAATAAAATAAAGATACAGACGAATATACACATCCTGACACGCATCAGAAAAACATACAAAACTAGTGTGACCTCATTTGGAGTATTGTGTGCAATTCTGGAGACCACACCTTGAAAAGGATATAAGCAGGATCGAGTCTGTGCAGAAGGTGGCTCCTAAAATGGTTAGTGGTCTTCGTTATAAAGTATATGGGGACAGACTTAAAGATCTTAATCTGTATGTGTTAGAGGAAAAGTGGGATAGAGGAGATATAATAGAGATGTTTAAATACTTCCATAACATAAATGCACAGGAAGAGATCCTCTTTCGATTGAAAGCAAGCTCTGCTACGAAGGAACATAGGATGAGGGTGAAAGGGGATAGACTTGGGAGTAATATGCAGAAATATTTCTTTACTGAAAGAGTGGTAGATGCATGGAATAGTCCCCCAGTGGAGGTAGTAGAGAAAAGGACAATATCTAAATTAAAGAAAGCAAGGGACAAACACAGAAGATCTCTAAAGGAAAAAAAGGGGGACTGTCGTAGTTGATATAGAAGGGCAGTCTATATAGGCCATGTGGTCCTTTTCTGCCATCATGTTTCTATAATTCTATGTTTCTATATATATATACACACACACGCACACAGAGGTATACCAAATAATATACATATGATTAAATACATAATTCCTTATCATCCCTCCAGTCCAGTCCTGCACCTCTCGGGTAGTGAACCCTCACCAGCAGGAGTGCAACCGCATGGCTCAGCTCAGCCTTTTGCCAGCTGCACGGGAAGCCGTGCCATTTTGGAGAGCACATAGGCAGGAGAAAACACATGGAAAGGAGCGGAGCAAGGGTTCTCCGGACGCAAGGTTTTGCTCCTGCATTTTTTAAATTTTGCTCTGCAGTGCTTGTAATAAAAAAAAAAAAAAAAAAAAAAAGGTACAGATTGTAAAAAAGGGGCAAAGAGTTGGCAGGGAGCTTGGAAGGGCTGACAGGACCTCCCTTATCTCATGGCTTGAACATGCTGGCAAGACCACAGTGTCTGGCATGTGGGGCCTGGCGTGGAACGGTCGTGGCCTCAGGCATTTGCCGCAGGTGTGAAGCAGAGGCCTGTACAGCGGAGACAACTCTGCAAGAGGAAAGTATGGCCATCTTGGGGTGTGCAGGCTCCTCAGGGGTGGCAGCAAGTGCCTTACAGTCCAAGGAGGATCATGGCTCATCCGCGGGAGCAGCAGTGGAATCCAGTTCCGCACCGCCCTTGTTAGAGCTGTACAGCAGAGAACATGCCTCTCCAGGGACCTTAACTTCCCAGGGCCTGGGGGGGAGAGGGTGCTCCCCGGGGGTTTTTGCCTGAGTTTGTCCTTCTCATGCATAAGGCTTTCTGCCTGCAGAAGCATGTTAAAGAAGGTCCTGCCCCTGCAGCTGGACTGGTCAGAAAAAGGCTGTTGTCTACCATGGAGGAAGAGGTAGACGTGGAACCTATCGTGGGCCACTGTAGGTTCGACGGCGACTTCTTCAAGAGGAGGGAGTCTCCTCAGAGGAGCCAGAGCATTTGGACAACAAAGCTGAAGGGGGCACGGGCACAGAAGAGCTGGAAGAAGGCAATGTTCTGCAAGATGAGGAGGCCCGACTCATCCGCGTCTTCCACCGGGAAGAGTTGGTGGCGCTCATAGCGGAGTCATTGAAGACGCTTAATATGCTGGCGGGATGCCCTCCAGAGGAAGACACACTGGAAGGCACACTGTTTCAGGCTGTTCAAAAGCTGCAGAAGGTGTTTCCTTTGCACTGGGTGATAAAGCAGATGATCCAGGATGAATGGGACCTTCCAGAGACTGGGCTTCAGGGAACTAGGACCATGACTTGACTTTGCCCCCTGCCAGAGTAGGAGCAGGACATGCTACATTCTCCAAAAGTAGATGCTGTGGTGTCAGCCATGACTAAGAAGACCACAATCCCGGTTGAAGGCAGTATGGTGCTCAAGGATGTATAGGACAGAAAACTGGATACCTTTTTGAAGCAGGCCTTGATATTAATGCCCTTTTTTTTAAGGGTGTCCGTCTGTGGGACCTTTGTGGCCAGAGCCTGCCTGCAATGGGCACAGGGAGTGTTAGAGCAAGAGGAACCTCATGACCCCGCGGTAGCAGCGGCACAGCTGGAGTCGGAGGCCACATACCTGACGGATGCCTTCTGTGATCTCATCAGAAGCTTTTCAGAGAGCATGGCATCAGTGATGGTGGCCCGCCACTACCTATGGCTATGGAATTGGGCAGTGGATGTCTCCTCCAAATCCCAGCTAAGTAAGCTACTGTTTAAGGGTAAGCTCTTGTTCAGGGAAGAGTTGGATAAGTTGTTAAAGGATTTAGGAGAGTCAAAAGGGGGACACTTCCCTGAGGACAAGCAGAAGCAGGTTCAATCCTCAGCAATGGTGCGGGGCCTGTCCAGGGACGTCTGCTGGTTCTGGGCTGTGTGGTTTGCGCCTTACCAGAGGGATTGTTTTACCTCAAGAGGACTGGAGTTTCGGAGCATTTGAGGAGCAGGTCAGAGCTATTACTCTGCCGCCTCGTCTTCGGGCCCGAAAAAGACACAATGAAATGAGGGGGATCCAAGCTGTGATGCAGTCTGTGGAAGGTTGGCTGAAGGATTTTTACCCTGCCTGGGTCCAGATCATGTCTGACCAATGGGTCTTAGAAGTCATTCGGGAAGGCTATATGTTGGAGGTAGCCAGATCACTAGCCCCCTCCTATGTGAGATCTCCATGCAAAACATGCAAGAAAGCAGAGATGTGCGGGACATTCTGATGTGGCTCTTGCACTTGGAGGCCATGGTATGGGTTCCTCGGCACCATGTGGCTCCGGTCGACACTCCATTTATTTCATGGTGCCCAAGAAGGAAGGCTCCTCTTGGCCCATTTTTGATCAAGCACATGAACAGGTGTCTGCAGGTGCCCTGGTTTCACATGGAGATCCTATGGTCAATCATTATGGCCGTGTGTGAAGGGGAGTTCTTGACCTCACAGAGGCATATCTGCACGTTCCCATCCGGCCAGAGCATCATCAGTTCCTCCATTTCACGGTGCCCATGGGATATTACCAGTTTTGAGCGTTGCTCTTTGGGCTAGCAACAGTACTCCATTCATTCACCAAGGTAATGGTAGTAGTGGAGGCAGCACTCCGTCAGAAGGGAATCTTGGTGCATCCTTATCTTGACAATTGGCTCATCTGGGCAAAATCAAGGTGAGAAAGCGAACAGGCAACAATGAGGGTGGTAGAGTTCCTGAAAAATCTCAGATGGGTCATCAACAAGTCCAAGAGCCACTTGTTGCCATGCCAGGACCTAGAATATCTGTTGGCCCAATTCTACATCCGCAGCGGCAGGGTTTTTCTACCACTACAAAGGGTGCAAGCTCTGTGTCAGCAGGTACGCCAGTTCTTCCAGATGAGGACGCCGACTGCGTGGCATTATCTTCAGTTGATAGAGACCATGGTGGTGGCTATCGAACTGGTCCCGTGGGCATGCGCCCAAATGAAACCCTTGTAGAGGGCACTGCTGAGCTAGTGGTCGCATCAACAGTATCCCCTAATGCAGCCGTTGCTCTGTACAAAGATGACCCGGAATGCCCTCAGGTAGTGTTTATGCCCTGAGATGCTCTCAGTGAGGATGCCTCTAGAAGTGCTGCACTAGATTCTGCTGACAATGGATGCCAGTCTCTCTGGATGGGGGGTTCACTGTGAGGGGTTATGGTTTGCATTTCTCAGGGGCAGTGGACCCTGGAGAAAACAGTTTGGCCCATCAAAATGCTGGAGATGTGGGCGGTCTTCCTCGAGTCGCAGCGCTTTCATCCTTGGCTGCAGGGAAAGGCAGTCCAAGTCTTCTCAGACAATGCTCAGTAGGAGTGCACCCAGACGTGGTTCAGCTTTTAAGGGTGGTGAAGCAACTCCATCCTCCACTGTGAGCAGTGGTCCTGCCTTGGGATCTCAATTTAGTGTTATCAGTGTTGGCAAAAGCACCTTTTGAGCCTTTGAGCTCATGCACTTTGAAAGACTTGATGCTTAATACAGTTTTTCTGGTTGCAGTTTGTTCCGCCCGGAGGATTTCAGAACTCCAAGTGCTGAGGAACCTTTCCTCTCCATCTCAAAGGAGAAGGTGGTGCTCCATCCAGTGCCCTTGTTTTTGCCCAAGGTCCTCTCCATTTTTCACCTGAACTAGCCAGTCACTCTGCCAGCGCTCGCAGGAGGACCAGAGGGGAACACAGATCCGCAGCTGCGCTAGATGGATGTTCGATGGATGTTGTGGCGTTATTTGAAGAGAACAGCTCCGTTTCGGAAATCAGATCATCTGTTTGTCCTGTATGGAGGCCCACGTATGGGGGAGGCAGCAGCCAAGGCTGCTATCTGTAGGTGGATTAAAGAGGTAATTGTGTCAGCATATTTGTTGAAAAGGAAGCTGGCGCTGGCAGGACTGCAGGCTCATTCGACCAGGGCTCAGGTGGCTTTGTGGGTGGAGTTTGGTCTGGTTCTGCTGGGAGATATTTGTAGGGTGGCCACATGGTCCTCATGCCACACCTTGAAGAACATAAGAACATAAGATATGCCATACTGGATCAGACCAAGGTCCAACAAGCCCAGTATCCTGTTTCCAACAGTGACCTATCTAGGTCATAAGTATCTAGCAGTTTCCCCAAGCATTACCGCCTTGATATGCAGGCGGCGGGGGATGCTAGCTTCAGTATGGCAGTGATTCAGGCCAGACTTGCAGTATATAAAACCTGTTAAATAAATCCCAGAGGTGCGGGATTGGACTGGAAGGATGATAAGGAGGGAAGAATTAGGCCTTATCTGCTAATTTGCTTTCCTTGAGGAACTCCAGTCCAGTCCCAGAACCCTTCCTGTTTTGATTACTGCATAGAGGCATAGCGTCCCCAGGCCTGAGGAAGGGAGGAGTGGCTCAGTGGTCAGGACATGGCAACTCCTTGTGGCCTTGGGCAAGCCACTTAACCCTCCATTGTCTCAGGTACACTTAGATTGTGAGCCCTTTGGGGACAAGGGAATAAAATAGTGCCTGTTAGAATATACAGTATCTGTAAACTGATCTGATACACACAGTAAAGGGTGGTATATCAAATGCCTATAACCAAAACCAAGGTCAGCATTAGGACTTTTGGTCCAGGGGGTTATAGGTAGAAAGCTATGGCAGTTGAGACTGGAGAGTCTTTGGGAGAAAGCTGCATATTGAGGCGATTAAGCCTTAGTTTGTTTGTTCTTAAGGCGGTCTTTTTGCATTCAAAATAGACAGGTAAGGTTCCTCATTCTGGGGGAGGAGGGCCCCTAGTGGGCTTTGGGGGGGGGGGCCCGATTCTAGTAAGGTTTTTGCTTTAAAGATTCACTGCTTATTTTGTTGCTCCTGGAGTCTGCTTTGTCAATAGGTTACTGGGGCTGGTAGGTGGTGCCAGTTGCTCAAGTACTCTGATGTCATCAAAAGATAACATGCTCAGTCTCCAGGCTACTTGTTAGGGTTGACTAACCCAGAGGTGCGGGACTGGACTGGAGTTACTCAAGGAAAGCCAATTAGCAGGTAAGGCCTAATTTCACGATAAGCAGTGTGCAGTGCCAAAGTACATAGATGCACTTGGATATGTACTGGAAGAAACATACACAATTGCTTATGTTTATGTGTGGTTTTCTACTTCGTACTGCACAGTCTTAGACGCTCTTGCAATAGCAGACACTGTCTTTTTCACACCTGCTTGTACCTTTTCTAGCTCTTTCAGTTCTTCGAGGTGGTCCTTGCTGGGTGATGTTTCTAGACTGGTTGTCTTGCAGAGTCTGCTTTGTTCTTGCTGAAGGTTCTGAATGCTGATCGGAGTGTCTGAGGAATTGGATTTGTGCATGAATGGGTTTGTCTCAAGGGCAGAGAACCCTTCAGTCTGTGTCTCTTTATGCATTATCCTCATAGGCCTCGTACAGATGGAGCTTTTCTGAACAGATCCTCCCATTGTCACAACAGTGCGTTCTTTCTGTCCTGACTCATGACTGCTGCTTGGGCTGTGTGAAAATGTAAAGGCTTCGTCCTCTGAACCTGTTCAGGGAAGAGGTACACAAGATACCAAAGAGATGCTTAGTTAAGACTGCCTTTTCCTTCAGGATCTTCATCTATGACTGACTTGAAATGTTTCATGTCTCTTCTCTACCACAAAAAGTGCACAACATAAAGATAGCTTTGTGGAATATTTGCTATATAGGCCTTTAATATTTTTTGATACAGACAACCACACTGGTATTTGACCACACAATAAGGGGGGATGGTATATCTTAGAGTTAGCTTTTGTACATTTATAAGATATATTCAAATATTAAACATCAATCAGAGATGGACTGGAATCATATGAGCTCCCTTGCTTCTAGTAGTCCTACATCATTCCCTACAGTATCTCCTGCTGGGAGAGGCTGGGGCTACAGTCACTCTTGAATTTCCCTATGGCCAGCACTCCTGCACTATTCTCTTGCCACAGAAAGTCAATCTGCTATATCTCTAATTGCTTTGTACTCAGTTCTGTTCTTTTTCTCACAACAGAACTTTGACCTTTCCAGAAAGAAATTCCCTCCCCTATCTTTGTGTGATTACCTGAGCTGGTGTGCTTAAGGGCAGTTGATGTTATTGAATTTGGAGTCAGAGAGCCTGGGGTCAAAGACTGACAGACTTTGAACTTCTTCTTAAATTCAGCCATCAACTGGCCCTTGTACGCTTTCTGATAGTTTATTTCACAGGCTACAGAGATGAAAAGGCAAGGAGGGGTTATGAGGCCTGTACATCCTGCTTCTTTGTTGTTTAATGAATTTCCGCTATCCCTCTACAAAATTTCATGAACCTTACTAAAACGTTCACAAATCCTATGGGGCTGCACTGTAGTGCTCTGTGCAGAGCTTTATACTCGGCTGGTGCTTGACTGCAGTGCCGTGGGTGCTGTATGCAACTGCAAAGATCATGCAAGCGTGTGCCAGCCTGGAGTACACGTATAGCACTTCATAAATAGTGGTAGAAAATCTAGTTCTGAAAATCAAGAGGCAAAAACATTGCTCAGTTATTGATAATATGTTGCCGCTGTCTTGCAGAGGAGATGTCCCATCCCCATATTATTGATGATGTGACTTCTATAGCATGACCCAGTGCTCTGTAGCATCAGCCTACCACAGAAACCTCAGATGCTGCCTTAGGATGTCACTTGCTTATCGACATTAATGCGTACAAGAGGCAAAATTCCTCACGGCTCAGCTTTACTCCTCGGTCTCTTCTTAGGACCTTCTGCTCTATAGTCTCTTTGGACATGATGCTGTAAAGCTCATTGTTGACTTACCTTGGCTTCGGTATCCCTGCTTTGCTTCATCCCAGAGCTAAAAAAGAAAAGCAAAATGAGTTAAATTAGGATAACTCTGAGGCAGCGCAGGTAGAGCAGCAGCAGCAGAGCAGGATAGCTTCAATAATTTATTTATTCAATGACTCTTATACCGCCGTATCTACTAGTCACGGCGGTTTACATAGAACAATTCTTAGCAAAGTAAACCGAATCAGTTAAACTATAGAATATTTGACAAGGCAACAGAGTAAACGTAGAACGCAAACCTTGAAAACCTTGGAAACAAAGCTAACTGTACAAAGTAATATACAAAGTGGAGACAGCCGAGAAAGAGCTTTGGTTGCTCTGTAGATTGTATGGATGATGTGCATGTGAGCTTGGTGAAGAGTCTGGAGGCAGGTGTTAAGAGTTATGGTCATTGTTGTGGTCACTGTTCTATGTGTGAGGGGCTCTTCAAGTGCTACTGTCAGAGCCAAAAAACTCCAGAAAGAGTTTGCAAACTCATTTAACTAAAATGGTGACTGATTTATTATTTTGGTTGTCCAGCTTGTGGAACTGCAGTTAATTCTACCTGCTGCAGATAAGGTTTTCTAGCTCTCCTGAAAGGGAATTTACCCTAAGAAGAAGAAGTAAAGAGAACAGAGAACGCTACAGGGCATAAATCTTTGAATTCTATACAATGGGCTAAAACGTATTCAAGAGGGTAGGTGGTCTGCTCTTCAACAGAAATCCCTCCAGCAAAAGACAGAGAAGCCAAAGAGAACATTTTCAACTGCTCCTTTTAATTTTTTCATATTAGACCTAGTCCTTAGTGTAACACCAGATCTAGTACAAGAGATAAGGGTGTTGGTGCCACTTGGCAATAGTGATCATAGCATGATCGCATTTGATTTAATTAGTGGAGGAGGGATAGTAAGGAAATCCACAGTACTACCCTTTAACTTTCGAAAGGGAGACTATGATAAAATGAGGAAAATAGTTAAGAAAAAAAACTAAAAGGAGCAGTTGCAAAGGTTAAAGACTTACATCAAACTTGGGTGTTGTTGAAAAATACTATCTTGGAAGCCCAGACCAGCTGTATTCCACGCTTTAAGAAAAGTGGAAAGAAGTCCAAAAAACTGACAGCATGGTTTAATGGTGAGGTCAGAGAGGCTGTTGTTGCCAAAAAAGCATCTTTCAGGAAATGGAAAAAAGAGCCAAATGATGAAACCGGGAAACAGCACAAGCACTGGCAAGTCAAATGCAAGGCATTGATAAGGCAGGCAAAGGGAGAATTTGAGAAGAAGCTTGCTTCAGAAGCAAAAATGTGAAATAAAGACTTCAAGTACATTCATAGCAAAAAACCTGTGAGAGAGTCAGTTGGTCCATTTGATGATAGAGGAGTTAAAGGGGCACTAAGAGGCGACAAGACGATAGCGGAGAGACTGAATGAATTCTTTGCTTCGGTCTTTATTGAGGAAGATGTAGGGATGTTACCCATGACTGAAGTGGTATTTAAAGGTGTGGAAGAATTGAAGGAAATATTAATACATCGGGAAGATGTATTACAACTATTAGATAAACTGAAGAGTAGCAAATCACCTGGGCCAGATGGTATACATCCAAGGGTGTTGAAAGAACTGAAATATGAGATTGCAGACCTGCTATTAGTAATCTGTGAATTTTCATTAAAATCATCTGTAATACCTAAAGATTGGAGGATCACTAATGTAACACCAATTTTTAAAAAGGGTTCCAGGGGTGATCCAGGAAACTCTACAGACCAGTGAACCTGACATCAGTACCGGGAAAAATGGTAGAAACCATCATAAAGAATAAAATTACTCAGCATGTAGATAGTCATGGCCTAATGGGAGACAGCCAACATGGCTTTAGACAAGGAAGATCTTGTCTTACTAATCTGTTATGTTTTTTTGAAAGTGTGAATAAACAGGTGGACAAAGGTGAGTCGTTTGATATAGTGTATTTGGACTTTCAGAAAGCCTTTGACAAGGTCCCTCATCAGAGACGTTTGGCAAAACTAGAGAGTCATGGGATAGGAGGCAGTGTACTATTGTGGCTCAGGAACTGGTTAAAAGATAGAAAGCAGAGGGTAGGGCTAAATGGCCAATTTTCCCAATGGAGAAATGTGAATAGTGGTGTACCCCAGGGATCTGTGCTGGGTCCGCTGCTTTTTGACATATTCATAAATGACCTGGAAAGGGGAATAATGAGTGAGGTTATCAAATTTGCAGATGACATAAAACTATTTAAAGTTGTTAAAACCCAAGAGGATTGTGGAAAATTGCAAGAGGATCTTGATAAATTGGAAGACTGGGCATCAAAATGGCAGATGAAATTTAATGTGGACAAGTGCAAAGTTATGCACCTAGGGAAGAACAACCCAAACTATGGTTACATGATGCAAGGCTCCACATTAGGAACTACCACCCAAGAAAAAGATTTAGGCGTCATTGTGGATAACATGTTAAAACCCTCGGCCCAGTGTGCAGCGACGGTCAAGAGAGCAAATAGAATGCTAGGTATGATAAGGAAAGGAATGGAAAATAAAACAAAAGATATTATAATGCCTCTATATCGTTCCATGGTGAGACCACACCTTGAATATTGTATGCAATTCTGGTTACCGTATCCTAAAAAGGATATAGGGTTATTAGAAAAGAGAAGAGCCACCAAAATGGTAAAGGGGATGGAAGGATACTCCTATGAAGAAAGGCTAAAAAGGTTAGGGCTCTTTAACCTGGAAAAGAGACGGTTGAGGGGAGATATGATAGAAGTCTATAAATTAGTGAACGGAGTGGAACAGGTAAACATAGATCGATTGTTTACGTTATCAGAATATAGAAAGACTAGGGGACATGCAATGAAGCTACAGGGTAAACTATTTAAGACTAATAAAAGAAAATATTTTTTCACTCAGCGTGTAATCAAACTCTGGAATTTGTTACCGGAGGATGTAGTAAAGGCTGTTAGTGTAGCTGGGTTTAAAAAAGCTTTGGACAAGTTCCTAGAGGAAAGGTCCATAAACCATTATTAAGAAGGGACCCAGGATATCAATGTTTGACCCAGTACAAGCATTGTGGAATCTGTGTCTTTTGGGGAAACTGCTAGGTATGTATGACCTAGATTGGCCACTGTTGAAAACAGGATACTGGGCTTGATGGACCTTGGTCTGACCCAGTATGGCATATCTTATGTTCTTATGATGCCAAGGCATGGGGTCTAGTGCCAGGGATGGAGGCTCTGCTATTGTTTTCTCCTCTTGTGGCCACTTTGATTGCTTTGAGAATCTGGGTCCATGTTTCTGCCGCAGCATATGGATGACGAGAATCGGTGTCTTGTGTCGAGAGGGTACTCACGGGGCTGCTGCTCCTATAGTTACAGAAGATGAGCTTCTTGGATGTCTCTGGAAAGCTGAGGTCCAGCCTGGAGCTGGCTTTCATGAAGTAGGCCATGATCTCCTCACGGCTAACTGGTCCCTTTCTGTTTGCAAGAGAGGGAGAGTGGTAAGTCCTTTAATTTAAATGTGAAAAGAGAAAGCTATTTGGTCTTCAGTTCTCTCTGCAGCATGGATGCTGCCCAGGGGATGGGAAATAGACCAGATGAGCTCTCCAAGACCCTTGCAGCCCTATTTTTATTTATGTAATATTGCTTAGAAACTGGTTTGACAACCTCTTAGTCTTTTCTCACCAATCCCAATCATAATCCTTCAAACTGCTGAATGGGTATTTCTCTTTAAATGGCACAGTCCATCATATCTTCAGACTTTAACAAAGACTATTATAAAGAAAACATTTTATTTATTTATTCATTTAAGGGTTTTATATGCCGCCTTCAGCAAAATCACAACGGTTTACAAATAACCAGTAAACCATTACATTTTAACAGATTTCAAACAGGTTACAGCATAGAATTGAGAAGATACATTAGAAGGATTGCAACTGGCAATAAAACTTATTCACAAGTATGAACATATGTACATGTAAAGGGCAGATCTATTAGCATGCAAGAATTGACCTCAGTTTTGATAACTTACCTTGGTTGTAATATCAGCATCATAGACACACATTCTTTGATTTTCTGGGTGTGTTACAGACCCTAATTTGAGGACTAGACAGAACGAAAAGAACAGAATTTGCAACCTCTTCCCGCTTACCGATTTTTTTGCAGACCTTGGAAAGAGAGAGGAAAATTGGCTGCAATCTTTTCAAAGTCTTCCACTGATATATAGCCACTCTGCTCGGGATCATAGGTCTCAAATAAGGACTGTGGGAAAGAAGTAATTTTATGTTACAACAACAAAGTTCAAACATCTGTTTCAGCTTTTCCAATTCACACACACATTTTCCTTCTTCCCATCTCTCCTTCCAAATACATACATACTCTTCCCTTTCCCTTTCCCAATACATACACAATTCATCCCGTCCTTCTTTTTAATACACACATCATATATGCCCAGCCATCCCTCCCATCCAGTATATCCTTCCTCCATTCCTTCTCTTACTTCATTTCTTCTTTACTATACACACACATCTTTTCCAAGCAATATAAGCAGCCCTCCAACGGTTTAGAGGTACCCACAAGTCTTCTGAATGAATGTTTCCCCTCCCAAGATGCAAATTCCCTTCTACTCAGTAGTCTTCCTTTGTAATATATAATCTCCCTCCATCCTTCTCTCCTAATACAATCTCTTCTTACCAATATACACCCTCCCTCTCTCCCAGTATACATTTTTGTACATCTTTTTCCCAGCACCCAGACACTCCTGCCTTTATGGTCTGACTGTTAGTGGAGTATCCTAGTTTTTCATTGGCTCGTATGAAACCCATTTCTGGGCTGTGTATTTGATTAGGCTTTTCCAGTCTCTTACTACTGCTATTACCACCGAGCATTTGTATAGCGCTACAAGACTACGCAGCGCTGCACAGACACACGTAAAAGACGATCCCTGCTTATCAGAGCTTACTATCTAGTCAAGACAGACAACGCAGTAGCTGTAGACATGGGATACATTTAGGGGGAATGGTAAAGAAACACAAAGGAGACTAGGTGAGTTAAGATCCGAAAGCGGAAACGAAGAGGTAAGTTTTCAGCCTGGATGTGAAAAGGGCCAGAGAAGGCGCCTTATGTACAGACTCGGGTAGTTTGTTCCAGGCATAAGAAACAGCAAGGTGAGAGGAGCGAAGTCTGGAGTTAGCAATAGTCCCTTGCCTATGGTAAGATCCTAAAAGAAAAGGCCTCCTGGTAATTTAAACCAGATGAGGACCAGCCAAATTGTTTTCTATAATACAGTGTGTGGAGATTTTCCTCTCGTCTGTACTGTTGCCCTGCCTCTGGTTTCTTGGTCCCTACTCAAGGCTGTATGTTCCCTTCTGATATTTTTTACTGTTTGCCTTTATGATACTCTTGTGTATCGGGTAAGCGTTGACCTATTTTTCTTTCCCCTCTATAGCAGAAGCTGGTGCAGATCTGCAGAACAGGAAGCTAGCCTGAGCTACTATCTCTCTATCAGCCAGTATAATCTGCTACTCTCTTCAGAATGGGCCATGGACCCAACAAGTGTATCGTTCTATTGCTTGGGTCAGCAAGGACAGTATAGCACCTTTAATCCCTTGAATACCAGCACAAGGTTCACCTCCACATATGTGCCCTTTAAAAGTTCTGCTGTCCAGACACATATGGACCCTAAGTGACAGGGCAAGAGTATGAAGAGACCAGAGACCAAGCAAGGCCTGTGGCAGCATAGTAGGAAAATAGTATTGGGTAGGCTGGATGAACCAAGTAATTCGCTGTCAGCTTCTATTGCTGTGCTTCTCGTGGGATCCTGCAGCATTCATTCACTCAAGATTTCTCCAGAATCCTTTAATGGGAGTCCTGGTCACCTATTACATACTCTGGCTTATGGTGGTAATTCACTGTTTGCTCACTAAGTGTCTCTGTTTCAGCTCACACAAGTGGCAGGTGATAATATCCTTTTTTCCCTCCCCCTCCTCCTCCCTTTGGAAACTAGAAGACTCCTAATAGCCTATATGCCTCATGGATATCCACCTGTTTGCTCAGTTTTACATGGTAATGTGTCACAGAATCCCATGTGTTATAACTTCAAATCCATACTGGTATTAAACTTACAGCCACTGTTTCCTGTATGTGCTGTCTGATAGTGACCGGATCAGGCTTTGCGACCCATTCCACAACCTCAGGGGAAGGCTTGCATGGAGCTGAAAGCTAGAACGAGGCAGGATATTGAGTCAGAGCCTTTTGGTACAACCATTGCACTTACTAAAACAGATCCAGGAACCTTAGCACTGGTGATTTGCAACAGTTAAACCATGTGGGATAGCAGTACTTACATTTTGTGTTATTGTGGTTTTATTTTCATTGGTTTTATTGTATGTGATTGTGAAAAATAGAGAATGTTTGTCTTAACTCTGGCCTGGGATAGGAGCTTTTTTTTTTTTTTGCTGACAATGACCTTTTTTGTATTCAGGGAGAGAATGGGAAGGACCACACATTATTAGGCTTGTACGAGTCTATGTGGTGCAAACAGACAGAATTCAAATTAACCATCCAGCCACCCCTAGTACATTCAAGATTGGGCTTTCATCAATGCTGGGATAGGGGAAGAGAAATTATACATATGGTTCATGTCTTAAACGAAGGCATGGGGTAATCTGCATTAAGCAGCAGTTAAAACAGTCTATTAGGCAGACTGGATGAGCTGTTTGGTGTATATGTCTTCATCTATTGTATCACATTTTTGCATGTACATTTTTACATATATAGACATTCTGTCATACAATTTACACACTGACATCCTCATATACCCATATTTACATTTGAAGAAGAAACTTTGTGGTCTTCAAAGCTTGTATGCAATATTTTCTTTCTTGGTCCTTTGAAAGGAAACCCAACTGACACACTGCTTGACACACTTTCATGTTTTTCCTGGGGTTAAAGCTCCGGTTTTGACAAAGTTAAATTGATACTGACCGAATGATCACTGAATCTCTGTGAGACCTGACCTTTTCATCCTTACTATTAGCCATCTATTTCAGTTCCCTTCCGGGTGGTGCTGCACCCTGCTTTCTCTCATTAGAAGTCTAGAGATGTGACTTTTCGAGAGCTGTGTCTTAAGGAGAATTAGGGTACACAAAGCACAGTATCCGCAGAAACTTCTAATTCTCCAGGAATAAGCAGGAAGTCAGTCCACACATATAGGTGACGTCAGTGCCAATGGAGCTCTCGCAGAAGCATCTCCCCAGCTTTCAAATAAAGCCTTTGGGAGATGCCATCATGCATGCGTGGTCCCCTTCCTGCCCAAGGGTGCCATCTTAATCAGTCTCCCTTTTTCCACAGAGCCCTACAGACATTCATCCTGTTCCCCGGAAAAAATGTTTTCTTTAACTTGTACATTCTTGTACTTTTCCGGCTTGCACCGGCTCTTTCCCACCTTGGGACCCACTGCTGCAGCATCGGGCCTCGAAATTTTACTTTTTGTCATATTTTTGTTTTTCAGCACTTTCACGCCCTTTTCAATCACTGGCTGCGGCAAGGGTCTTTGATCTCGTCGGGGTCCTTTTCCGCCCCAGTGGCCACCGGTTTTAAAAAATGTGATCAATGTTCAAAAAATATGTCCATCACTGACACATGATTGTTGCCACCGGTGTCTGGGTGCTGACCATGACCCAGAGGAATGCCCCTTGTGCAAGAAAATGTCCGCGAAGGCCATCCAGAACCATCATCTTAAGCAGGACAACATCTTCCACAAGACAAACTCCACCCCTGTATCCCCAGAAGCCTCATGCTCAAAGGCCCCGCACGGCTCCTCTGAGCCGCACAAGGCTGCTGTGGCTTCTCAGCAGACCCGCAGGCACTCCGAACAAGGTACTCCAGAGCAAGAGCGTAAGAAGAAGAAGACCTTGAGGGCCTCTTCTGGAGATGTGGACAAGCATGGGAAGTCCCGCGCCCGGTCCCTCAAACCCTGGCGAGATCTCGAGGAGTTGGAGCGGGAGCATCCCCGAAAGGTGTCCAGAACGGATGTTGTGGTCTCCGGCAACGGACCTTGGTCTCCCGAGAATCGTTCTGTCGAGGACCCCCTCTCCTCCTCGACACCTGACCCGGTCACTCTGGCATCGGTGTCAATGGCTGCTACCACTGAGTGGGAAGCCCGTATGTTGGCCCTGGAGTGCAGTGTTTCTGCGTTCATTGCCACCCAGCCCCGCAGAGACTGCAGGGACCTCGACCTCGAGGACTCCCTGGCCATCGAAGCGATCGCTGAGAGCCAGATGCCTCAGTCAGATCCTCGGCGAGGGTCTCGTTCTTGCTCTCGGTCCTCGGAGTGAGGTCTTCGCAGGTGAGTGCCTCTGGCTCTGGCTTCGAAACACTCATGAATGGAGCTGCAGCTGGCAGTCTTTGAGTCCTCCTCGGAGTACTCTGACTGGGAGTCCGACATTGAGACATCTCCGGAGACTCAAGCCCACCGAGACCTCCCCTCAGACCCTTCTCCGCTGGCTGCCAAGCGTCAATCCCCACCCGAGGACACCTCCTTCTTTGAGTTTGTCAGGGACATGGCTCGGGCGCTCTCCCTCACAACAGAGTCAGAGGAGGACCTTTGTATGGAGGAACTTGACATCCTCCAGTATGAGGCACCACTGAAAGAGACCTTGATGGTCCCCATCCCCTCCATCCTTACCTGGCTCCTTCTCAGGATGTGGGAGATCCCTGTGTCTGTACTCATTGTCAGCCATCAGCTGGATACGATGAACCAGGTCCAGCAAAGCCTGGGCTTCCGTAAGGCGCAACTCCCCCACACATCCATGATGGTGGAGTCAGCCATGCACTGGCAAAAAAGCCCAAAGTCGCACTTTCAGTGCCCCTGGGCAGGGAATCCTGTGCCCTCGACACCCTCGGGCAGAAATGCTACTAGGGCTCGATGCTGACATGCCGTATCCAGACTTACCAGCTCTATATTGGCATGTTCCTCCGGGACCTGGCCAAAGAGCTTGAGGGCTTCATGGCTGGCCTTGATGGAGACTTCCTCCGGCATTTCTAGATTCTTTTGAAGTCTGTCTTGGAGTGCTCCAAGTACTTGTCTCGAGCTGCCAACGATGGCTGCGAGTCCAATGTAAGGGTGGTGACTGCAGGCATAGGTGCTCGATGCCAGGCCTGGCTCCAATCGTCGGATCTTGAGCAGTGGGTACAAGAGAAGCTTCTTTGGTAAGTCTATGGAGGACAAAGCAGCTGAAATTGAGATTGAGTATGTCACTCGTACCTGGCTCTCGAAGAAAACTTTCACCTTGCCTCGGAAGAAGCCGCAGGGCAAGAAATCCCCTTTCTTCAGGAAGGGCCACCCTTACCGGGGCTATCAGCAGGGTCCTCATGGCAAGGGAACAGGCCAGGCCCCGTGCAAACCCAAGGGCTCCAAGCCTCAGCTGCCAGCCCCGGCCCAGCCAGGGTCAGGATTTTGATACCATTGGCATAGCCTCTCTTCCGCTGGAGGATCAGCTCCCGACAGGGGGCACCTGGTTCACTTTGCCCACAGGTAAGCCTCCATCACCATCGACTCCTGGGCTCTTCAGGTAGTCAAGGAGGGCTATTTCCTCCACCTCAACCAGATCCCGCCACCCTTCTTTCCCAGGAGCCCACTCGGTCTCCCCTGCACCAGACCTTGCTGAGGCAAGAGCTCATGGTCCTTCTCAAGGACAGAGCTGTGGAGCCCATTCCGCGAAGGGCAGAGGCTTTTCAGCTACTTCCTGGTCCTCAAGAGAACAGGGGGCCTGAGGCCCAGCTTGGATCTGAGAAATCTCAACAAGTTTCTGGTGTGGGAGAAGTTCAAGATGCTTGAACTTGGGTGGATCAGGATGTGGTTATAAGCATCCTTCAGATCCAAGGAGCATAGCAGAGAGATTGGCTATGCTCCTTGGATCTGAAGGATTCTTATACCCACATACTTATTCACTCAAGTCACAGGCAGTACCTCAGGTTCGTGGTAGGAGGTGACCACTACTAGTACAGGGTACTCCCCTTTGGCCTTGCTTCTGCCCCAAGAGTCTTCACCAAGTGCCTTGCAGTGGTGGCAATTATCTCCACCTCCACGGGGCCTTCGTCTTCCCCTACCTCGATGACTGGCTTGTTGAGGGGGACACGGCCTCAGAGGCTGGATAGGCCACCGGCCGCACCATTCAGGTATTACAGTACCTTGGCTTCGTGATAAATCATCCAAAGTTCAACCTCATTCCAATGCAAGTTCTGAGTCATCAGAGCTCACTTGGATTCCATGCAGGCCAGGGCTTTCCTTCCCCTTCACAGGGCAGACTGCCTCATGGCTCTCGTGGCTGAGGTACAGAGGTGCCATGCCATGTCAGCTTGAGTGCTCCTCTGCCTCCTGGGCCACATGGCCTCCACGGTCCATGTAGTCCCCCATGCACGCCTCCTCATGCGGGTGGCTTAGTGGTGCTTCCGGTCCCAGTGGACCAAGGCCATGGGCAGGCTTTGGGACAGGGTCACTGTCTCTCGCCAGCTCGCTGAGTCCCTCACCTGATGGCAGGACGCCTGGCACCTGCAGGTGCGCATGCCCTTCCAATTCCTGAACCCCTGCTGGATCCTCATGATGGATGCTTCCCTGACGGGTTGGGGTGCATACTGCGAGGAGCTGTGCACCCAAAGGACTCAGTCCTTCAAGAAGAGCCAGCAGCAGATCAATCTGCTCGAGCTCAGAGCCATCTTTCTTGCCCTGTGGATCTTCAGACACTGCCTACAGCAGACAAGCTGAGCAGGGTCCTGTAGCTGCATGAGTGGCATCTGGACTCCGAGGTAGTGCTCAGACTCTTCCGGCTATGAGGAACCCTCAGAATGGATCTCTTTGCCAGCCCGGTCACTGCTCAGCTGCCACGGTTCTGCAGCCCTCATCCCCACCTCTCCTGGGTGGCCGCAAATGCCTTCCTCCTCTTGTGGACAGGGGACCTCCTTTATGCATTTCCCCCCATGCAACTGATTGCTCGGACCCTCTTCAAGGTCCAGCGTGACAAGGCATCAATCATCCTGGTAGCCCCGTGATGGTCCAAGCAACCATGGTTCCCTGTGCTGTTCCATTTCTCGCTGGAGCCCCGATTCCCCTCAGGAGCTCTCCGGAACTCCTGACACAGGAGGGGGGCTCAATCCTCCATCCCAGTCCAGGAACCCTATCCCTCACAGCATGGCGGCTACAGGTTGCCCTAGCCTTATTACACCTTCCCAAGGAATGGAAGAAATCATCCTGGCCTCTCACACGAATTCCACAAGACGCGCTTATGCCTTCAAGTGGCGGTGATTTGCTTTGTGCACGGAGTACCGCCTCGACCCAGTCTCTTGCCCAGTGCACTCGGTTCTTCAGTACCTCCTCCATCTATCGCAGTCTGGACTTAAGTCCATCTCCGTCAGGGTGCATCTCGGCGCTCTCTCGACTAATCATTACCCCATTGAGGGCAAGCCCATCTCCATGCAACCCCTCATCATCAGGTTTATGTGGGGCCTATTGCTCTCCAATCCTTCCTTGCAGCCGCCACCAGCGGAATGGGTTCTCAATGTGGTCCTGGCACAGCTCACCAAGCCACCATCCGAGCCCTTGGCTGCCTTCTCCCTATGCCACCTGTCCTGGAAGGTCGCCTTCCTCATGGTGCTCACCTCGGCTTGCAGGTCAGTGAATTCCAGGCGCTGGTGGCTGAGCCTCCCTACACTAGGTTCAATAGGAACAGGGTGGTGCTCCACACTCACCACAAGTTCCTACCGAAGGTAGTCTCCGACTTCCACCTCAATCAGGAGGTGGTTCTCCTTACCTTCTTCCCACGGCCTCATGCCGACACGGCACTGGCCTTCCTCCATACCTTGGACTGCAAACGAGCCCTGTCTTTTTACCTACAACGGACCCAGGGCCACCGCAAAGACTCAGGTTTTCATCTCCTTTGACCCCAGCCACATGGGGCAAGCAGTCACTAAATGGACCATATCCGTCTGGGTGGCAGATTGCATTGTCTTCGCTCATAGCCGTGCTGGAGTACCCTTGGAGCGCCATGTCACAGTGCACAATATCAGGGCAATGGTGACCTCGGTCGCAAATCTCCGGTCGGTGCCGATTTTCGACATCTGCCGGACTGCCACCTGGTCCTCTGTCCACACCTTTGCAGCCCACTACTACCTGGAAAGGAAGTCCCAACGGGACAGCACCTTCAGCCAGGCTGTACTCCATAACTGTTGGAAGTAACTTGAAGTGGGGTCCCAGGGCCCTCTGAAAAGGGTTAATATGGAGAATGGCTTGGAATGTTCCTGACAGCCTGAAGCCTAGTAGCCTGGAGAGAGATGTGTTATAAAAGCCAAGGTTGTAATTTAGGAGACAGAATGCTTTTGTTTTTAGAATGCTGGAGCAGAAATGTCTCTGCTCTGACCTAGAACATCTAGATAAACAAAGCTTGACGTAGAGTTGAATTTGTACAATGTAAGAGTTTTTCCCTAATAAAAGGAGGTGCGATGGCCTAGGTGGGAGAGGGGGGAATCATGGGAACCTGCACAAGTGTGCACAGCTATGAATTCCTTACTTAAGCTGAAGTTGTACCATTTTATATAACTCTCTGTGTCTGTTTATTTCTTTATTTGCAGTTGAATTTAGAGAACTGAATTCCAAGGATCGAGGTTGAGTTTGCTATCTACTCAGAAGTAGGCTATAGGCTAAGAGATCCATTCAATAACCTCTTTGGGGTTTAGGCAACTCCTGCCCTCTGGCCCTTCTTGTTCAGGCTACTGGAGCCATGGTTCTCCCTGGACACTGGAATCCTCAGTCTGCCTTCAGATTTGTTTGTGGCTGCTCACGACTGGGCCATGGTTTTTCTACCAGTCCTCGGTAGCCTGGAGCTAGGGAGTCCCATATGTGATGACTGACTTCCTGCTTGTTCCTGGAGAAAGTGTAGTTGCTCACCTGTAACAGGTGTTCTCCAGGGACAGAAGGAATCAGTCCTCACAGCCCTCCCTCCTCACCTTGGAGTTGCTGTTCATTTTTGGCCAATTTCTTGGTTGGGCTCTAGCTATACCATAGCAAAAAAGCCCAGTATTATTCAAAGGAAAAAAACACCATTACGTGTCACAAATAAAATTTATTTGTGACACGTAATGGTGGTTTTTTCCTTTGAATAATACTGGGCTTTTTTGCTATGGTATACCTTTTCAGACCTGGTTGGGTATTTGGTTTTGGTTTTGGGCTCTAGCTATGGCACCTGACTGATCAAGATGGCACCCTTAGGCGGGAAGGGGACCATGTATGCGTGGTTGCATCTCCCAAAGACTTTCTTTGAAAGCTGGGGAGATGCTTCCACGAGGGCTCCATCGGTGCCGACGTCAGCCATATGTAAGGACTGATTCCTGCTATCCCTGGAGAACACCTGTTACAGGTGAGTAACTATGCTTTCTCTCAGGAAACCCACACGCCTTGTCTTCATGTTCCTTACCAGTGTTTTGGTGGTTTTAGGTTCTCTTGCATAGGAGAGCTCATAGATTTCATCCTCCGTGTAGAAGAGGTCCAGAGAGAGCTGAGGGTAAAAGAGGCATGCTGAGTGGACAGTCAGCAGTCAGTGTTTTGTGTCAGAGTCCCATTTAGTACCAGGAACAAGATTCTTTTTTTTAATTCTTGTATCAGTGAATCCTCCTCACCATGGGTCTCTATATCCAGTCCTGGAGGGCCATAAACCAGTCAGGTTTTCAGGATATCCTTAGTGAATATGCATGACATCAGTTCAAATACAATGGGGGCACTGCGTGCAAATATATCATGCATATTCATTAGGGATATCCCGAAAACCTGGCAGGACTGTGGCCCTCCAGGACAGGTTTTGAGACCCCTGCTCTATACCATCCTGCCAGTTCCACAGTTGCAAACCCTGGCATACTTACTGTGAGGAGGTGGAGCACGTCTTTGTTGGCCTCAAAGGTGAGAGATGCCTGCTTGAGCTGCTTTAGCTCCAGGATGTGCTGGTACAGACTCTGCAGTTTGCTCAGGTTGATCTTTTTGTCCTCCAGAAAATTGGGAAGAGCTTCATTCAGGGAGATGAGGTCCTTGAGGTGCACCCCAAGGACTGGAATCTTAAAACCCTCACACTCCTTGAAAATTCGTCTATATGTGCTGTAGTTACTGCTGGAGGACAGGAGCTCAGTAATTTCGTTTAGTGTCTGTAGCAAAATACAAAAGAAGCATATTTAATGTTCTTCCATTGGTGTCACGTTCTATTGATACTGAAGGATGTGTTGCCGTTGCTATGGTTACTAACAAATATGTGCCTGTTATGCCCATGACTAACGAAGGCATGTCTGTATTGCTGGGTGTGTAATCTCCATCGTGAGTAAGGACAGTGTTCCAGCCATTTGCATGGTTGCTGAAGGTGGTGTTACAGCCATTTCCTTTTATTTTTTTGACCCTGCATTTCTTGAAGAAAAGCAGGGGGATGCAGGCACACTCACCGGTGACATCCCCTGACGGAACCAGTGTGCTGGAGCTCTCCCCCAGCTCAGAGAAGTCTCTTTGATTGCTCTGAGCATGTGCTGGCATTTCTTCCCCAAAGCTACTGCTCATTCTCCAGTCTGCTATCCACAGCCATCGTTGGCCATGGCTCTCCTCACAGCACCAGAAGTTTAAAACAAAACATTTATTTTTCTTGGCTTCCTTCAGCCATATGGTTTTTCACAACATGTGAAACTGCTCTGCTTCCTATTCTGCCTCTGATCATGGTCAGCAAAACCTCCTCATGTCTGTGGAGCAAGGTCAGATGGTGTCGCCGTCCATTGTACCTTGCAGAAGCCTGATTTGGCAGACTTCCTCCTGGCAGCAGATGCCTATCACAGAGCACATCTCACACAGACTCCTGATCATTGCTGCACCCCTCCCCCCCCCCCCTAAGAGGGTAGCATAGCCTTTTCCCACCCAGCTGAGGTATAAAGAAAAACAGTACATCTCCTCTTCCAAGTCTAAACACAGAGATAGGACCAAATCTAGATCTTCTTCCCAGAGTTTGACTTGTTTCCCACAGACCAAGGGGGAAAAGCAGCACAGCACAGCTCAACGCTCCAGAAAGGTAAGGCTAACTCTTTGTGTCATGCCTCTGTCCATAGCATAATTCAAAAGCCTACTTCTGAGCTCATTTCAGGCCACAAGTAGACCAGCACCACCGTGGAGTCATCTCTAGGAACACCTCCCTGTAAACTGACTCTGTCCTGTGCTTTCATTGGATATGCCAGACCTATCACCTCAACTCTCTGCTGTAACTCAGACAAGTGCTTCAAACAGTCCTACAAGCACGCTCATCTCCTAAAAAATTCTGCAACATTCCAATGTATCTTTGAGACTCCTCTCATGCGGGGCTCTGTCCCCTTCTCCTTCTGCCCTGCCCTGAGATCCTCCACCTTCCAGATCTCCCACTTGCTCTGATAGTTTGTCTAGTCCTATTCTGTATCCTCACTTGAATGAAGATGTTCATTCTCTCCAAAATGCTCCTACTGCCATCACTGGGATGTTGTCCAAGAACCACCTAGTCCAAGTTGTTAAGTATCTCCGCCTGAAAAGGCAGTGCCCGAGGAACCTCTGGAACACTATTCCTACCCAAGATTTTTACAGAAGTTATCAAAAGCGTTGGCGCTTAATGATTACCAGTTTCCCAGTGACAAGAAGTATTTTCAGTCTATTCATAGGGCTTGCTGTGCACTCAAAGCAAGTGATAGCGCTACCAATTCACCAAATCCTGTGGGACCTTCAGGTCTCCATTTCGAAGATCCCATCTTCCATACATTCTATTTCAAGATGCCTTGAACTCTCATATAAGGTTATTCCTGCATCTTGACATGTCCATTAACAGTTTCCTCACCAGTCAGTGGTCTCTGAAATGGCCCTCAAGTGGGCTAAGGCATTAGAAACACATGTTCTGCCTGGTAAAGAACAGAAGACTTTGGATGCTATGGGCAAGAAAGTTTATCAGAGCACATTACTACTATTTTTGTCGGAGTTAATCGTCGAAGTGAGCGCTCACTTTGACGATTAACTCCGACAAAAATAGTAGGTTAAGGGGTTTCACTATTTGTTGGGATCTTTATATTACGGATATTTATTGGATTCCAACCGGTTTGAATTTTTTGGATTCTTTGGAATATTGGTAGACTGCACATACGACAACTACAGTGGCATCTCAAGATGTATTGGGACCAGCACCGCCAGTCCCTCTGCTCCAGAATCCTTTAGTTGGGAGTCAGTTTGTAATCTTCAACAGTCCCTACGGTGATAGAGCAATAACATCACCCTCATCAAGGGCTGCCCATTTCACACACCTGCCCACCAGTTAACCCTTACCACCAACATATCCACATACAGCTGAGGGGCCAGGAAACCCATCCCGCTCCCATCTCCATATTTCCACGCAGGGCACTTGGTCATGCAGAGAATGCTGCCTCCACATCAGTGATCTTGAGCTACAAGTAGTTTAGTATGCTCTAAGAACATTTCAAGCCTGGATCAAAGGAAAAATTCTACTTGTCCAGACTGATCACCAAATCACATTGTTTTATATCAGCAAACAAGTGGGGGGTCAGGCTCCCCTCAGCTGTTTTGGGAAGCTGACAGACTATGGCACTTCGCCCATGTCATGCTTCAGGCCAGATATCTGCCAGAAGCTCAGAACCAGCTCACAGACTCCATGAGCAGATGCTTGGATTCCCATGAATGGTCAATGAATTGCAAGACCCTTCTACAAATCTTCAATCAGTGGGGAACCCCAGAAGTGGACTTTTTCATATCTATAGAAAATGTTAGATGTCCATTTTTTATTTCATACAACCAAGCAATTCCAGTTGGGCACATGACACTTTTTCAATCTTGTGGAGTCAAGATCTCCTTTCTGTGTTCCCACTGATTCTCCTCATCTCCCAAGCCCTGCTCAAGATATGACAGACAAAGCCCAAGTGATATTGGTGGCTCATTGGCCAGGAAGGTTTGGTTCCTTCATCTCTTCTCCCTGGCGACAGAACCTCCAATCCAAATAATCCTATCTCAAAACCACGGAACACTACTTCATCCCATCCTCAACAATCTCTCCCTTGCAGCCTGGAAATTGATGCAAACTTTTCTAGTCCCCCAGAAGATAGAAATCTTCATATTAGCCTCTAGAAGGCCTGTGACAAGGAAATCATACCAGTGCATATGGCACTGATTTGCCCAGTGGACCACTTCAAATTGACAGGATCACTTTTCATGCTCGGTTGGCCAAGTTATGGATTACATTCTTTACCTGCCATACTCCGGATAACAGACTACCCCAGTCAGATACTAACCATCTGCTGATGCAGCTACCATCATCAGGAGGGAAACCTCTGCCAAGCACATCCACTAGTCTTAAAATTCATGAAGGGCTTCATGAACACAAAACCTTCTATTAGAATCCTACCTCTAGTGTAGGCCTTAACATTGTCCAATCGGAACTCATGAAGTAATCTTTGAGTTGCTAAGTCTTGATTCCCTTAAACATCTTACATGGAAGACCATATTCCTGGTGGCCATAACCTCAGCAAGAAAAATTAGTGAATTGTAGGCCTTTGTTCACTACCCTCTCTATACAAAGTTCTTCCACAACAGAGTGGTTCTATCAACACATCCAAAATTACTCCCTGAAGTGGTTTCTAAATTTCTTCTGAATCAGTTGATAGTACTGACCTTCTTTCCAAGACCCCACAACTCATAACCAGAGCAAATTCTTCATACTTTGGATTGCAGGGGGTGTTTTTGTGCTACCTTCAAGCAACCTAAGACTTACGGATTACTTCCCAGCTGTTTACAACATACAATCCAAACAATCCAGGGAAGCCTGCCAGGGCTGGTGCTAGGGTTTAAGACACCCCTCTGCAACCTACAAATTGGTGCCCCCTCCCTCTTTATTATTAATGTTGGCTACATTCCACCCTCCTTTTCCCAAAACTCCTTTGTGAATGCTTTTCACATGATGCTAATATTTTTCCTTCAAATTCAATGTTGTAAGAAAATTGCAATGAAAGCGCAAATGCATAACCAGAATAAAAACAACTACTTAGCAGTAAATACTCAGCATCATACAAACAGGTTGTGATAGTCAAAAAAAATCTGTTTCTGGTCATCTCACTAACAACATCATAAACATTCTCTAGTACCAGGCATATCGTGAACTAAAATAAAACCCTACAAAAGTCACCGAAGATCTACAAGGCCAAATCTACCATAGCATACCAGTATAAACTTCCAAAACTCATACAAGGTGCTTACCCAGAAAAAAGCAGCACTATAAACACTGCAGCAGGCCCTAGAACATCCATATATGTATTTGAAAAGCTGAACAAGTCAAATTACTACAATATAGATCCCTATGTACAAACTTCATGTTAACAGAACACCTGGCCTCGGTCATACACTCAAATATAGAATAAGTAACTGCAACTTAAAATAAAAATATGTAGACAAATATTAAACTAAAACCTCAAGAAGCCAGACTGCATGCGGTGTAACACCAGATAAATAAGAGATGCAGTTCCCTGGGACATTCCCATTCCAATGGATAAGAAACTGGATGTGAGGAAATCTGACATAATGGTAGAGGAAAACAGCATTGATAATAGAAGTGCCTATACCGAGTGATTATTCTGTGAATCGCGTGGAGAGACAAAAGATCCTGAAGTACCAAGAAATGCAGTCAGAGACCAAGAAAATGTGGCCTAAGATTGTGCTCCACATTCCCTGGCCTTGAAGTTAGGTTCATGACTGCCATAGTATGCGCAAAACTAACCCATTTGGAGAGACTACCCTGTGTAAAATATAAAGATAGCGCAAAGTCCAATCACTAAATTGAAAATAAAATTATTTTTTCTACCTTTGTTGTCTGACCATTTTATTCTCTGATCATGCTGTTCTCAATCTGAGGCTTCTGCTTTCCTATCTTCTCTTAGCTCTCTTTCTATGGTCTATAGTCCATCTGCCACTTCTTGTCTCTCCTTTTGTTTTCTTCACTTCCTTCCATCTTCGATATTTTTTTTCTTTCAGCTTTCTTCCATTTATTTCTCTCTCTTTCTGTCCACCCAGATTTCACTACCCCTTACTTTCCAATTCTTTTTTAGCCATCCACCTACTGCTTTTCAACCTTCACCCCAGTCCTCCCATTCCACTGCTCTTCTTCCCTGGTCCATTATTCCCCAGTCTTTTGCTCATTCTCTCCCCCCCCCCCCCTTGGATCAACAATCAATAAAGGACAAGCAGTCAATAAATCCGATGACGCATTGCGCTTGGCAGAATGGCTATGAAGGACCTAGACAAGATTCTCAAGAGCACAGATGTCTCTATCCATACAAAGATTTGACTTGTCCAAGCCATGGTATTTTCAATAACATCATATGGATGTGAATGTTGGACAGTGAAAAAGACAGACAGGAAGAAAATTGATGCCTTTGAATTATGGTGCTGGTGACAAATACTGGGTATATCATGGACTGCCCAAAGAACAAGCCAGTCAGTACTAGAAGAGATCAAACCTAAGCTTTCCTTAGAAGCTGAGATGACAAGACTGACTTTCATATTTGGACACATCATGCGAAGAGAGAGATTGTTAGAGAAAAACATAATGCTTGGCAAGATAGAAGGTCAACGCAAAACAGGAAGGCCGGCAATGAGATGTATTGATACAATTTCAGCAACAGTCTTTGACTGAGAGCCTTTTCCCAGGTCTCCTTCTGTAACTCTGCAGTTAGAGGCCCTAAATTCAGCCAGTGGGTGTCACCATTGTGGAAATGATGACTTCCTTTATCTTTTCCAAGGGGCTATGAAGGTATTGAGTGGAGGAATAGCCTAGTGGTTAGAACACTGGCTTAATAACCAAGCAACCAGGGTTTGATTCCCACTAGCACTCTTTGTGGCCTTGGGCAAATCACTTAACCCTCCATTACCTCAGAAGAAAGGCCTGGCAATCTACTTCCAGTGACACTGCCAACAAAACCCAGGAGCTTCTGGGTCGCCAGGAGTCAGGACTGACTCGAAGGCACACATTGATGAAGGTATTCCAGCCTTTTCCATGGTGACTAAAGGCTGTGTGCTGACTGTGATGTTGAAATGTTTCTTTCATATACATAGTTATTGCAGATTGTCCTCTTGCAGTGCCATGGTTACTGGAGGCTGTCAGTGTAGTTGTCTCCATGTCTATTGAAGGCTATGTGCCTGCTGTCTCCATGGTTACTGGAGAGCTATAACCCTGGCCATTTCTATGACCTGTCATTACCACAGTTGCACTATTGCCAGGACACCGATGCATTTGTTTTTGAAAGAAACTAAAGGCTTTGCATTCTTACCGAAATTTATGTATAATTGCGTTCATTTATTTATTTTGTATGCTATTCTTTGGGATGTGATCTGCTTTGATGCGGTTTTTTAAACTGAAGACAAGAAAATCAGGGGATTTGTCTACTAAGCCGGGCTAACGGTTAACCTGGGCTATCTGCAACTAGGTTCCTTGGAATAACATGGAACCTAGGTGCAGATAGCCCAGGTTAACCGTTAGCCTGTCTTAGCAAACATACCCCCAAGTGTAATTAAATTGAATTACATTAAGAAAGGGAGCAGGTATCTTGAAGGGGGCAACCGGACGTTAAAACGATCTACATAGCACATCACAAACTGGGGAGACTGGATGTGTCTAAAGATTGTCATCTGCTGTTAGGTCTCTCTGGCTTTGATAAGGTAACAGGGGACTGGAAAGCCTAGCCATCTTATTCATGTACTGACTGTCTCCCCTAGAAGGCTCTCCTTGCACACAGAGATGGCAATTCTGTCTCTAGCATGCACTGTTTTTATCTCAACCACAAGCGCTTCTCTATGCAATCCTGTGGTTTTTCTTAGTATGTGATAAGAGAAGGGAGGGGTGAAAGACAGAACAACAAGCAGTACAGTATCGGAAGGCGCTGGATTACTGTTATTGACCAGGTTTGAGGGGTCACTCTTTTGTTCATCCAGGTCATCTTCAAGACAGAAACTGTGAATAGATTTCATCAAATGTAATAGCTCAGAAATAGGAGTGGAAGGCCAGTGGAAACTTAGCTTGGATAAAGTGTTACATCGACACTGGTGTAATTTCCCTTTTTAAAAAGGGTTCTTTAAACTGGTATCTGAAGTATATTTTTTAGAAAGAAAGAGGACACAAACTGTTATGGGGAACGACACATCCAGAAGCTAAAAAAGAAACTTTACATTGCTGCCATTCTCTTCTACACCATTGGTAGGTTTGAGTCTTCAAGAAACTGAAGATACTAAATGATGGTTCGCTGGTACGCTGTCTTTATCTGGAGATGGAGCAATGCACAGTTGGGTCTCCAATGGCATCTAGCCATGGCAGAATCTCCTGGACCTGGATTTCTTGCTTACTGCAATTTAGCAACTCAACGCACAAACTACTGCTCACAATTCTGGTTTCCTTCCTTCATGGTGCGAAGTTTAACAGTTGTGCTTTTTACAGACACATCCAAATACGTTGTTCAAATGTTTTTACTTGACAGCAGAAAGGATCATTTCTTTTTTTTTCTGGTGGGTGGAGACATTAGTTTCATTCTGATTCTTTAGGCTTCCATTTCAATTGGCAGGCTGAGATTTGCTGCTTTCCTGGGATCCCTCCTCCCTACCTCCCAATTTTATATCCTTTCCCAATTCATCTGGCACAGTTACTGCAGCAACAGTCCTGGGGTGGGGACCATACAGTAAGAGTAAGAGGACTGCTGGAACCCTGCAACCATGGTCCCTAAATCCAGCCACTAAGTGTCGCTGTTGCGTAATGACTGTGACTCCCTTCCAGCAAGGGCTATGAACACTGTGTCCATAGCATCCATGGCCAGTTGAGGGAGAAAAGACCTGACCCAGGAATTGAACATAGGTCCTCGTCATGCTAGTCCACAGCATTGCCATGGAATTGGCCTTCAGAAGTAGTTTGCTACTTATTTCCCCAAAACGTTGTATTTTTAACTTTGGAGAAATCTATTTAAAAATTTGATTCCACCCAAGGTTGTATTTCCACCCAGTTCATCTACAATATAGACCTTTCCACTTCTTAGCCAATAGAACTTCATCTTTCATTATTTAAGCAAAAAAAAAAAAGATGGCTACAGATTAGAAACAGATAAATAAACTGGTAGCCACTATTAAACGGGATATTTCAGAGCATTTCTTGAATAATTTTGAGAAACGTGGAAATAAAAAATATTGACTGACTTACTGAGCCAGAAGGGTAGATCACTGTACGTCTCACACTAACTTAACCAAAGCTGAGCATGAGGGAGCTGCAGGAATCCTAGTCCCCTTTGAGGTTTTCTTGCACAGAGGAGTCGGAAGGCATTTATGCCTAAAGGAAGGAGATAAGCCAGGTGATCAGAGATATGATTTGGTGGTAAGTGCTGGAACTTCCTCACGAATCACACTGTTCTGGTGCATTTGTGTTTGATTTCCTTCCCATCCGCCCTCAAAAGAATCCACTTTTCCCTTCCTTCCTACATAGTATGTCACCAAACGGTCATGCTATTGATGACTTTATACCACCATGTCACTGATGATACCATAAGCTTAAGCTATGGTGGCAGATGATTCCTTCACAACCAGTGGTATCATTTTCAGACTACAAAGGAACTAAGTAATGGAGAAGCAGATTCTCCTTATTCTCCTGGTAATATCAAACAGAAAAAATTCCCCCAATCTGTGAATCAGATTGGTATCTTAGCAGAATCTTAATAGACTTACACTTCATCAGGTTTAAAATTGCAACACATACCAAGATTTAATCTTCAACTCAAAAATCTTTTGGGGTGAGTGTTGAATTATTTTACGGATTAAGGATACAACATCTGCCAGAAGAGTAGCTGTAAAGGTCAAGAGTTTACATCAGGCATGGACGTTGCTTTAAAAATATAATTTTGGAAGTCCAGACCAGATGTATCCCATGTAATAAGAAAGGTGGAAGGAAGGCCAAATGACAGCCTGCTTGATTAAAAAGGTGTGGTAAAATAGGCTATTAAACTAAAAAAAGCATCTTTCAAAAAAAATGGAAAAGGAACGAAATGAAGAAAATAGGAAACATAAGCTGTTAATTGCCAACGTAACATATATTTTTAAAAAGGGCTCCAGGGATGATCACAGAAACTATAAACCAGTGAACCTAATGCTGGTGCCAGGTAAAATGGTGGACATCATTATTAAGAACAAAATTACTGGACACATGGACAGACATAGCTTAATGGGGCAAAGTCAACATGTTTACTCAAGGGAAGTTTTGCCTCACCGATTTGCTCCATTTCTTTGAAGGTGTGAATAAACGTGGATAAAGTGAGCCAGTTGATGTGGAGCCAAATTCTATCAGGGGCACATCAAGGTCATCTCGATGGCCCCTGGCAGGACGGGCCCATTAGGACCCATTTCTGTACCGTGGGAGAAAAACATTCTTGCGGCACACAGAATCGGGCCCGAGGACGGCCCGGTGTGCCCTTGCATGCCTGCGGTGACGTCCTCCCTGTAGGCTCCCTTGGCTCCCACGGCACCGACCCTCTTCTTCCCTGCCACTCAACCCATGGTTGGACAGCTGGGGCCTGGATTGGGTGGTGGGAACCTATTCACACCTGGCCCCAGCCCCGATCACCCAGTTTGTGCTGCTTAATCCACCTTCAAGGCGGAATAAGCAGCATGTTCCCCCTGGCCCTGCAGGATGTACTGGGCCGTGACTGGAATCAGCCCTGTACATCCTGCTGCCTCGGAACGCCTCTGCTCTGCCCAGACCGCTCCCTCCCACTGGTATGGAGTACCAGTTTAAGTTAGTTTATGTCACTAGGAGTGGCCTAGTGGTTAGGACAAGGTACTTCAGGCCGGAGGGCCGGGGGTTCAAGTCCCACCTGGGGACAGCAATCTCAGGCCGGAGGGACTGGGATTTCTAGTCCTATAGGCACTCCTTGTGGTCTTGGGCAAGCCACTTAACCCTCCATTGCCCATGTTCCCTGTAAGTATTAGCATATGTGTGTCATATCCCCTCATGTTAAATGTATCTCCCAATTGACCGCTTTGACCTGGTGAAAAGCGGGATATAAATACAGCTAAATATAAATACAGCTAAATAAATAAATAATAATTCTGTCGGCGCCGGCTGTGGCGACGTAGCCAATGGTGTCTCCGAAGCAGTGACGAGGATGGCATTGCCAAGCGCACAGTCCTCCTGAGACCTAAGGTTAAGGCAGTAGTGTTTCTGGAACGTGTGTGGAGAGGACCATGTGGCTGCTTTGCAGATGTCGGTCAGGGGGACCGAGTGCAGGTTGGCCAACGCTCTCAGCTGATGAGGCCCCACTCTTGGCTGTGACTGAGTTCTGGTTGGGTCGAGGCAGTAGGAGACGCAGGAGGCAACCCAGTGGGAAAGGGTCCTTTTCGTGACAGGCCTACCAGGCCTGTTGGGGTCAAAGGAAACAAACAGCTGTTCGCCTTTCGGGGCAGGTAGAGTCCTGCCAAGGTAGATCCGGAGGGCACGGAGACAGTCCAAGGTGTGCAGGCGGCGCTCCTCATCCGAATGGTGTCGCTCTGGAAAAAAGGAGGGTAACTCGATGGACTGACTGACATGAAACGCAGATGGCACCTTGGGTACGAATCTGGGGTTGGTCCGTAGGGAAGCACGATCATGATGAAGCTGCGTGTATGGCGGGTGTGCAACCAGCGCTTGCAGCTCGCTGATCCTCCTGGCAGATGTGATGGCCACCAAGAATAGCATTTTCCAGGAGACATACTTCATGTCTGCGGTCTGGAGAGGTTCTAAGGGGGCCTGGGTTAGGCGATGTAGGACCACGCTGAGGTCCCATGGTGGTACTGGGGCCCTGATCGGAGGCTTCAGGTTTGTCAATCCTTTCATGAAGCACGCTCTCAGAGGCAGCGTTGCAATGGGGTTTGCCCCGTCTGCTGGGTCATGGAAAGCTGCGATGGTGGAGAGGTGAACTCGGATGGATTGTGTCTGAAGACCAAGGTTGGAACTCAGGTACTGCAGGACGCTGGTGACTGGGCACAAGGTTGGGTCTAGCCCGCATGCAGTGCACCAGATGCTGAACCTCTTCCATTTGAGGCCATAGGACTTTCTGGTGGACGGTCTTCTGGCCGTGAGGACCACGTCCTGTACCTCCGGAGGCAGGAGGAGGGTGGAAAGTTTCAGCCGCTCAACCTCCAGGCAGTGAGAGCGAGGGCTTTGAGGTTGGGGTGTCTTGTGTAGCCCGCGTTCTGCGTTAGAAGGTCTGGCCTGAGCGGCAGGCATACTGGGCCCTCGTGCGCCAGGCGTTGCAGGAACGTGAATCACATCTGCTGCGGCCAGTGGGGGACTACGAGGATGGCGTGTGCTTTGTCCTGGATAATGCGCTGTAGTGTCGCAGGAATGAGGGGGGTTGGGGGAAGGTATACACCAGAGACCACTCCCCCCAGCACACGTCGAATGCATCCCCTGATAATCTCCTGTCCGACGGGTGCCTCAAGCAGAACAGGGGGCACTTGGCATTCTGCTCTGTGGCAAAGAGGTCGATGTCCGGAGCTCCCCACCGCTGGAAGAGGGTGTTGGTGACCTCTGGGAGGAGAGTCCATTCGTGGGGCTGCAACTTCCTGCTCAGTTTGTCTGCCAGGATGTTCATGTCCCCAGGAAGATAAGAGGCGCGCAGCCAGCACCTGTTCCTCAAGGCCAGTGACCATATCACCAGCACCTCCTTGCAGAGGGAGCAAGACCGGGTGCCCCCTTGTTTGTTGATGTAAAACATGGCCACTTGGTTGTTGGTCTGGATGAGGATAGACATGCCCTGGAGGTATGGTAGAAATACCTTGAGGGCGTATCTGATGGCCCTCAGCTCCAGGAGGTTGATGTGCAACTGTCATTCTCTTTGAGACCAGACCGCTTGTGTGCTGAACTGAAGGAAGTGCGCCCCCCCAACCGGAGCAAGATGCGTCCATGGTGAGGATCACCTGGTGTTGAGGCTGATGGATATCCTTGCCTATGGAGAGATTCGTTTGCACCATCCACCAGCGGAGCTGTGCCTGGACTTGGGAAGTCATCAGGATGTGGGTGGACAGTGACTGCAAGTGTTGGTTCCAGTGGGTCCGTAGATGCCACTGGAGCATGCGCATCCTCATTCTCACCACTGGGATGACACAGGTCGTGGCTGCCATGTGTCCCAGGAGGCGCAGTACAGACCGAGCAGAGGTGTTCGCTGATGTGGTTAAGCTGGACGCCAGTGAGGTGATGGCTAACAGCCTGCGGTCTGGGAGGTAGGCTTTTGAAGACTGTGTGTCGATGACAGCTCCAATGAACTCCAGTTGTTGGGAAGGCAGAAGCTGTGATTTACTGTAATTGATGACAAACCCCAGGGTGGAAATCAGGGTCTTGGTTGTCTGCAGGGCCACTTGCAGTTCTTGAGCGGAGGGAGCTGTGAGAAGCCAGTCATCCACGTAGGGAAAGACAGCGATGTTCTGCTTGCAGAGGTGAGCTGCTGTGACGTCCACACACTTCGTGAAGACGCGTGGGGCTGGTGATAGCCCGAAGGAAAGGACTCTGTACTGGTAGTGATGTCCCAGGACATAGAATCGGAGGTACTTCCTGTGCGCTTTGTGGATGCGGATGTGTGTATAAGCTTCCTGCAGATCTAGGGATGCCAGCCAGTCGCCGGTCTGAATCAGAGGGAGGATGGAATTGAGTGAGTACATCCTGAATTTCTCTCTGGTGACAAATCTGTTCAACTTGCACAGGTCCAAGATGGAGCGCACTCCGCCCAATCTCTTCAGGATGAGGAAGTATCTGGAGTAAAATCCAGTATTGATCTCGGATGGTGGAACCTCTTCTATTGTGTGGGAGGACAGCAGGTGTATCAGCTCTGCCGCCATGGCACGCTGCAGGTGGAGAGGGGTCTCGCTGAAAGGTTTGTTGCGTTGGCAGGGTGGCGCAGAAAAACGAATGCGGTATCCTTTCCAGATGACCTGCAAGACCCAGGAGTCTGAGGTGATCCTTTCCCATTCTGTTAGAAACAATGAGAGGCGCCCCCGATCTGGGAGGGCGCCTGCAGGTGCCCCCCGGTCTGGGGGGGGGGGCCTGCACATAGTTGTCAAAAGGAGGGGCCACCTTTGGCCGTCTGCATGCTGTTACCTTTCTTTGGCTTACAGTCCCGCTGGAACTGGCGCTGGTGCGAGGGTCCGTGATAGGAGTTGATCTTGTATCTGGGGCCCTGCCACTTTCGGTTTGAAGGATATCTCTTGTTGTAGTTGTAGTAAGATTTCTGTTGGTAGCTATTCTTTTGAGTGCTGTTATTGCACTCAAAACCATCCTCTGCCAGGGTTTGCAGGGTAGTGCAGTCCTCTTTCATGTTGTTTACTGTGTCTGCAACTTTCTCCCCGAAGAGCGATTCACCCGTGCAGGGAGCATCGGCAATCTTGTCGTGGGAGTTGTCCCGCAGTCCGGACGCTCTCAGCCATGCCCACCGCCTGGCGGATATTGCCGTACCCGCTGTCCTTACGGATGTATCGAAAGCATCAAAGGCTGCGCTCGCCAGGTTTGTTGCATTCAATCATGTCAGTGGGCGCGGTGGAGAATAATGCTTGTGATTCTTTCGGGAGAGAGGAGATGGCATTTTTGATGTTTGCCATACAGGTGTTTTGAAACAGGACATGTTGAAACTGGTGTGCAGCAATCCTTGCACTGAGCATGGCCCCTTGATAGACTTTCTTTCTGATGTCATCGAGAAGCTTGTGGTCACGTCCGGGTGGGTTGTTGGCATGGGTGCGGGAGGATTTAACTTTCTTCAGAGCTGAGGACACAATTATAGACTGGTGAGGCAGCTGTGTCTTCTCGAATCCTGGTATGGGTTGAATTTGATACTTGGAGTCTAGCCTCCTGGAGGTTGCGCGGCCAGATGCAGGGGTCAACCAAAGTCTCAAGTGGCTATCCCGTAGTTTGCGGTGCAGAGGCAACGCGAATGGTGTTTTGGGGACAGTGAGGTATTTCAGGACCTCCGGCTCTGGTTCCTCTGAGGCGTCGGGTGAGGTCAGGACCAAGGTGGTGGCTACCTTATTGAGGAATTTCGGGTAAGTCAGTTCCTCCAGGGGGGGGGGGGGCGGAGGCCCTTCAGGTTCAGGAGAATGCCTGTTGTCTGAAGCAGTCAGATCATTGGACGCAGAACCCATGACTGCAGCTTCAATGTTTTGCTCCTCCAAGGTGCTATCTGGGGAGGGAACTTCCGGAGACCGTAGCAGAGGCGAGTGATGTTTGGCGGGTTCTGAAAACCGTGTTGCTGGTGGTGGGGCCCCCGAGTTTGGGATCTCTGAAGGTTGCTGAGCTGTAGCAGTAGCAGAAGGTGGTGCTGTTTGCTGTACAAGCTGCGTGAGCAGCTGTAGGATAGCTGAGGAGTTCGCCGGGTCAGAGGCATGGCTGCAAGATCTGTTGCAGTAGGGAGAGCTGGAAGAGCTCCTATGCGATCTGTGGTGTCTGGATGCATGACACCTTGAGCTGTGCCTCCTGAGATGCCTATAGCTGGAGCCGGAAGCACTGCTGCTGCAGGAGCACTCTCTTGCATGTTTTCTTTTGGTTGCGCCCCGGTGACTGCTGCGTCGGGAAGTCTCGCTGTCTGCCCGGGTCCTACTTCTTTTCCGCTTGTGAGTACTGCGCCGAGGGGCCCGGGGTACTTCAGCACCGACTTCAGCGCTGAACGGGCTTCCTGGAGTCGAAGGGTGATGACGCGGAACCTGGGTGGAGCTAGGATAGCCGGCGCCGTGGCTGTTTCCCGGGCAGCAGGGGTCTCGGCAAATCAGAGGATGGTGGGAGGAGCTGGAGGACTTACCCACAGCGCCATCTTGCAGAGCATCATGGCCGGGAGCAACCGCATGGCCGGAAGAAGAGAGGAGCTCAGGCCCCATAGATGTGGGGAGCCTGTTAGCGTCTTTGGTGGTTGGAACCGTCTCAGGGGCCGTCGGAGGCATCGGGGAGGCATCCAAAGCTAGGCAGTGGGTGGAGGCCCTGTTGGGCACATCCCGGGCCATAGCAGCAGCATGAGAAGAGGCCATAGGGAGAGCCACTGAGGCGGCGTTGTTCTTTGAGGCCGGAGGATCAGCAGTGCCAGCGTTGCTCTTGGTGGCCAGGTAATCCTGTAGAGCATGCCCTCTGGACTTCTGGGCCCTCGAGGACATTCTGGAGCACTGTGGGCAATCTACTACGTTGTGTGCCGGTCCCAAGCAGCGCACACACAACTCATGTAAGTCCGTGCTGCTCATCTTCTTACCGCAGTTGCATTTTTTAAATCCTGGTTTGGGCATCATGGTAAGTAGTCTGATGTTCTTGATGAAGAGGGAGAGCAGGGTCCGTCTTGCTGGCAAGGCAGAAGGAAACAAACTGGCCAGGCTAGGGGCAGACCCGGGAGGTGAGCTACCTGAGCACGCTCAGAAATCTGAGCTCTGGAGAGCACTTCCGACCTTGGCGCCGCCCGGAGGATGTCACCAGGTGTGGCTGACGCAATCCTGCAGTCCATGGAAAAAGGAGACAATGTACTTTTGTGGATTGGAAATTGGTTGAGAGAGAGAGAAAACAGAGAGTAGAGAGAAATGGTCAGTTTTCTCAGTGAAAGAAAGGTGAGTTGTGGAATACTCCAGGGATTTGTATTGGGATGGATGCTTTTTAACATATTAATAAATGATCTGGAAATGGGTACAAGTGAAGTGACTAAATTTGCAGATGACACCTAATAATTCAGAGTTGTTAAATTGTATATGGATTGTGAGGACCTTGTGAGACTGGGATACTGGGCATCCAAAAGGCAGTTGAAATCTAATGTGGACAAGTGTGAAGTGATGCATGCCCAAACTAGAGGTACACAATGCTAGGTTCCACACTAGGAGTTACTACTACAGAAAAGGATCTAGTTGTGATCATAGACAATACATTTGTTTAGTGTGTGTCTGCAGCCACAAAGCAAACAGAATGTTAGGAATCATTAGGAAAATAATAGAAAATAAACAAAGGATGACATCATAATGCGTCTGTATCGCACCTTGAGTATTGGGTGCAGTTCTGGTCTCTGCATCTTAAAAAAGAGAGAACGGCATTAGCAGAGGTACAGAGAAGGGCAACCAAAATGATAAAGGGGGATGGAACAATCTCCTATGAAGAAAGGTGAAAGAAGTTAGGGCTTTTCAGCTTGGAGAAGAGACACCTGAGGGGGAGATATGATGGAGGTCTATAAAATCCGGAGTGCAATGGAACGGGTAAAGGCGAATCAATTATTTATGCATTCAAAAGAATACAAGGACTAGGGGCACATCATGAAGCTAGGAAGTAGTATATTTGTAACAGAAAATATTTTTTTTTCTCAAGGTATAATTAATCTTTGGAGCTCACGGCCGGTGGATATGGTAAAAGCAGGTAGTGTAGCTGGGTTTAAATAAGTTATTAATGTAGTCCAAGAGAAAACCATTGCCTATCCCTGGAGATCAGTAGCATGGCACTGACTACTTTTGGGATTTGTCAAGTATGTATGACCCGATTGGCCACTGTTGGAAACAGGATACTGGGCTTGACGGATGTTTGGTCTGGCCCAGTCTGGCAGTTCTTATGTTCGAGAAATAAAGCAGAAAAACAAATCTCAAAATAAGCAATGGCCTCTGATGAGACAGTTCTGAAAACTAGTAACTAGTTCTGGTCCTGTGACATTTGTTGTGAAAGAAAGATCTTGATAGGATAAAGAACCGCGCTGGAAGGGAAAGAAAGCAATGTGCAGTTGTCAGTGACCTAGATTAGTTAGTTTGACATGAACTGATGCCAAAACTAAAGACAGACAGACACTTGGGAAATGAAAGGGGCCAAGAATGTGCACAAGAAGACATAAACTCTAAAAACAAAATTCTTTCTTGAAGAAGCAGAGTTTTGCATTCCTGCTGATACCGGTGCATCTGTGACGGCTTTGCTCTTCTTTGGCATATCCAATAGTCTGGTAGTGGCCTACCCTTTAAATTGACCACAAGACTCTATATATCAGTTTTGGATATTGTGTTGGTGATCTTTGACTAGGGCAGTGGATGTCAAAGCAAGCTGAGCCTTTCTCCCAATGATACAATATTCTTTTGCCCCTCTTCTATTGCCCCCTCCCCCCCCCCCCCAGCTAAAGCTTGCACTGTGCAAAACCAGGATCCAGGAACATCTGTGAAGCCCCATTAGTCCTCTTAAAATGTCACTCAGTTAATAAAGTAGCTGAATTAGCAGGAGATATACTGTGTTTTCCAATGTCTTTACTTTACTTTCAAGTACTTTACTTTCAGGCCAAAGTAATAAGTGATGCAAAAATATGCAGTATAAAAGTGGTAATGCACAGAGGTGACCTGGGTATAGCAGTATGTCCAAGTGTACAAAAGTATATTAAAATTAGCGTACTACTCCTATCTTTCACCTTTATTTTTTTAATACAGCCCAGGGTGTAGAAAAAATTGAATGTCCATGAACTGAGCAGTTGAACAGCAATTTTAAAAATGGTTAGTGTTGAAGATAGGAAGTGCTAGGAAACATAAGTATAGTAGGGGGCCCTTGAGGGTAGGTGGGTGGGTCAGCGAGCTGGAGAGAGAGAGGTTGGGAGTGGGGTCCTTTTGCTTGGGAGTACTGAACTGGTCTGGAGAGCTTCTATTTATTTATATATTTTTTTTCTCTATTCAGTGATGCAGGTGTGAGTTAAATTTAACTTCCACCTCTAATCACAAAAGTTAAAAATAGTAATAAAGTTACTGCATTTGTTCACTTTACTACAATTTTTAGTACAGTGGTTCTGCACATTTTTTTATACTACTAAACAGTTTGCATGCACATGAAGATACATTTCACAAATGACACCAAGTGCAATCTGGGGCGTCTAGGGAAAGAAAAAGCAGGCACGATTTCATAAACGCGGACATGCCCGATATGAACGTCTACAAGACATCTACATAGATATTCCTGGAACAGTATTCAAGACCAGGGACATCTAGGAGTATCCTATTGGTTAGAGTAGTAGAGGGCTAGGACAATGGAAGCCAGGGTGTGAATCCCAGTGCTGTTATCATTGTGATTGTAAAGAGTACCGGGGATGGTGGAATGTAATCTTCTCTATGTTCTTCAGATGTTTTATAGTCCAAATGAGCACTTTTTCGATGTCTGTTCATGTCTGGATTAAGTCTAAACTTGGATGGGCTCGCAGACGTTTCTGAAATTGACTGGGGATGTCTAAGTCCTTCGCACTGCCCCAGTCACACCTCTGCCATGTCCTCTGCCTACTTGGCCATCCTGGCACCAGAGACATCTTTAAAAGCCATTTGTAAAATGGCTCTGGGGACGTCCCCGTGATTTGGACAGTTGCATACACGTTTTCAGATGCCCAAATTGCAACTAACGCTTTTAAAATTACTCCCTCGTAGCTTATTGCATCAACATTAAAGGTTGGTTATTTGTTTTTTGTGGGGGGGTTTTAGTGTGGTAACAAAATGTGTACGAAATTTCTTGTTCATCCCTGTTTTTTTTTGTCATGGATCCAAGTTGTTACTCATACCCTTCACAGGTTGGCATTTTTTCAGCTGGTTGGCAGCTGCCCACCTAAAGCACTTCAAACCCACCCTTGCCTGCCTTACCTTGATGACTTCATGTGGGAGGTGGTCATGTGTAGCCTTCAGCCTGGATATAGCACCGTGGCACAGGCCGCCAATCACAGCCATTAGTGTGTTAAAATTCTGCAGCTGTCGCAGTTTCTGAAATAGCAGAAATAATGTATGTGTATAGGGGAAAGGGGTGCCACTTAATGATTATCTACCCCTCCCTCATCCCCGACAGGCATTGATACATGCTTTTCTTGTCTTCTTTGACTCAGAAGTTTCCTCATGATACTTTGGGCTTCCAGCTCAATCAGAACCAGACTCTACTGGGTTATGGCACCATGAGCCTTCACTCACAACTATCTAGTATGTTATGTCCCCACTCAGTTTGTTTTAATCATCAGAGCAACAGTCTTTGGCCAGGGACCATGTGCAAGAATGTCTCCTGGAACCGTGCAGTCATGAACCCTAACTCCAGCCATTGTGTGAGAACTAGCACTCCCTCCCCCTCCCCATGGAGATTTTATTATGAGTGTGAAGAGAAACATTAAGTCAAACTAAACCAGCTGACCTGGGAAGCAGAAAACGTGACTACGGATTTGAACACAGCATTTACAAATGGACTAGCTGGAATGTGCATTTCTAATAATGAGGAGAAGGAACTCACACAGCCTTCGAGGACAGAATAAAGTAGGAAGATATAACTCTGTTATAAGGGCCAGGTGAAGCCAGTCCTAATGTTACCCCATTACATGTATTCCTACTTTTCTTAGAGAAATTTGAATTCTAAGTCCATAGACGCAATAGTATAAACCAAGAATGGTTCAGCCTTGCTATTATGATATGGAGCTATCTGGTCACATTAGGAAGGAGTGATACTCTATCCGATAATTGCTTCAAAGAGAGACATTATTTATTCTCTAAGCCGTAAGGAGATGTTGCTTATTTTGAATTGAAGGTATGGTTGGGGTGAGAGCAGGGCTGGCCCCAGAGTTGGTTCAAGGTGTTGGTGCTCTAGGAAAGCCCTAAGAACCCCCCTCCCCCCCCCCCGCCCCAACTGTCGGAATCTATTGTTTAGTTTTGGATGCTCTGCTTTTTGCTGCCTCCCCACAACCCCACCTAAGAAGCTGACACCCCAGGCAACTGCATAGTTTGCCTGATGGTCGGTCCAGCCCTGGGTGGGGGCCGGGGCGGGAAGAGGTAATGAAGGTTATAGAGAGCCTGAGTAAATACACAGAAGCTGAAGAAAGTCTCTTTCTAAGGAGACATTTTAGGACATTTGCATGAAAGTTTACCAAAATGCACTTAGCTGGCTGTAGTCTTTTGCAGAACAGAACAGAAAAATGGCTACTTGCTATCTAAAAAGTGTGTTCTGACCTGCGTGACATGGATGAACTTGGTAAAGACTTCAGCTCTCTGCTGTGGTGTGGGCCGGTTTAGGATCATCACCTGCACCCATTGGGAGATGCTGTTGCACAGGCCCACCGCATGTTCTATTCCTGGGCTCTCTCGCACAGAGTTCTGCTGCACATAGCTTCTGTAATCTGAGTGCTGTCAGAGACACAAACTGTTAGTGGCTCAGTGTGGTAGTCTGTCCCTTGAGATCCCCGGGACATACCCAGCTGCCAAGTTTCCAAGTTTGGGGCCTCTTTGACCTGAAAAACTTGTGCGGAGCAGACAGAGGTACTGAAGTGACAAAACACAGAACCGTGAAACCAGGAGAACCCATTATCCCCACCACTTCCACCAGTTTTTACTGTGCGACCTACAGCCAGCTACTCAACCTTCTCGCGCCAAGATTAGGTTCCCAAGGACTGTGTAACACTGAGTTGCTTTACACAGGTTTGCCAATGCTCTATAAATAATGAATAGTTTTACTTTACATAAATAATTCTGTGGAATGCTAGAGCAGTAATACCCTCTGCTCCATCCTCCTTAAGAACTTGCAATGGGATGTAAGCTGAGTCTTTTAAGAAAGTTGCAATCCCCTTCTTTGACCAATCTGTGATCCTTGGATCTGCAGGGGAACTTTCGCCTTGCTTTTCAGAAATAAGGTTTGTGGGAGTGATAGGTTCTTCTGTGCTGAGCTGCAGAAAGACTTGGTCTTTCAAAAGGTATATGCTTAGGTTGCAACAAGATCAAAAGTCTATGGAGTTCACTGGTCAACATTAAAATCGTTACTGACTTTAAAAGGCCCTAATCTGTAGTATCTTGGTGAGCTGAGCACGAATATAACATTAAAAATTTTTTATTGGCTCTCGTTTTGAAGATATTGCATGTAGTTCATTTTTGACATTTCACCGTGTACATTTATCCAGTAGGACATCAACAACATCCCAAATAAGCCTTGAATGATGCACACATCATCCCAAGTTGATTGCATCATTTTCTGATGCAATGCAATACCACTGCCAGACGGCTGCTGAAACCATCTGACGTCAGCAGTGTACTATACGCAGTCGGAAAGGTTGAGCATTTAAAATATTTAAGACTGTGTGCGAGACAGTTTAAGCTACTGTTACATATAACTTTTATTAATCATATAATTTTAGCCATTTAGGTACAATACAGAACAGTAATGCCGCGAAAGTGCGTTAATACCGTTGACAATTTCTGCTACATTTGTGGGGAAGTGACATTTCCCAACCAGAAGAAAAGTATCACTTCTCAACTGAAGAAGGCATATCATCTCTACTTCGGATGCAAGATTGGTGACCAAGATAAGCCTTGGGCCCCGCATATATGCTGCGCTACATGTACAACACAGCTTTCACAGTGGTTGAATTGCAAAAGACCATCAATGCCATTTGCAGTCCCCATGGTGTTGAGAGAGCCAAGCAACCACATAAATGACTGTTACTTCTACTTGGTTCCTCCTCTTTCCAGCAGAATAACGAAGCAAAAGAAGTCGAGCATAGTCTACCCAAACATTCCGTCTGCATTGAGACCAGTTCCACATGGTGAGGGACTTCCTATTCCAGAACTTCCATCAGAATATTCTCTTGATTCATCTGATGAGGACAAGGGTGAGCCGACCTGTTCTTCTCCTGGTCCGTCAGCATGCAGTGACCCAGATTTTCACTGGGATGCATATCAACTCCACACAGAATAACACAGGAAGAACTAAATGATCTGGTTCATGATTTGGACTTATCCAAGAACAAGGGAGAATTGCTAGGATCAAGACTCCAACAATGGAATCTTCTAGAAGAAGATGTCAACATTACTTCATATCGAAAGCGCCACCAGCAGTTGGAGCCTTTCTTCAGAAAGGAAAGTAATCTGGTATTCTGTTCCGATATTGAAAGCCTCATGAATGCCTTAAAAATCACTCATGACCCATAAGACTGGAGACTATTTATAGACTCTTCGAAACTGAGTCTGAAGGCTGTGCTTTTGAACAATGGAAACGGTCTTCCATCTATTCCAGTAGCGCATGCCGTTCACATGAAAGAGACATACAATAACTTAAAGCATCTACTGACTTCCATTAACTATAACAAGTACAGCTGGCACCTCTGTGGTGACTTAAAGGTAGTTGCCCTTTTAATGGGACTGCAGCAAGGATATATAAAAATACATGTGTTTCTTATGTGAGTGGGATAGCCGAGCAAGGGATTGGCACTACTTGTGGAAGGAATGGAATCGCAGACAAAATGTAGCAGTTGGAGAGAAGAATATCCAGCACCCAGCTCTGGTTGAGGCTCACAAAATCCTGCTACCACCCCTTCACATCAAACTAGGTTTGATGAAAAACTTCATGAAAGCCATGGACCGTACTTCGCCAGCTTTCCGATACCTGCATGAAAAATTCCCTCGACTCAGTGAAGCAAAGATTAAAGAGGGAGTTTTTGTGGGTCCTCAGATTCGAGAGCTCTTCAAAGATGACCGGTTCAACAACTTGCTGCAGGATGATGCGAAACAAGCATGGAATGCTTTTCGCCTAGTGTCAACAAACTTTCTCGGGAATGTTAGGGCAGAAAACTACAAGGAACTAGTAGAAGACATACTGATGCAGTATCAGAAACTTGGCTGCAATATGTCTCTAAAGATCCATTTCCTTGATTCCCATCTCGATTTCTTTCCTAACAACTGTGGTATGGTTAGTGATGAACAGGGCAAACGTTTTCACCAGGATATCGCAACGATGGAGCAAAGATACCAGGGAAAATGGTCCACTACAATGCTGGCTGACTACTGCTCGACACTCCCCAGAGAAGCTCCCGAACAGCTGTACAAGAGACAGGCGAAAAAATCTAAGAAGTAGTCTATGACTTGGTTTTTCACAGGTATTAACCGAAGGCCTATTGTATTTACTATTGACATGCATTTTGTGATGTAAACATTAATTCTTGTAGATTACAAAAAAACTAGAGCCAACTTTGCAATTTCACTGTCATATTCGTGTTCAGCATATAAAAATTGATAAGAAATGACTATTTTTATTTCAGTAACATGACTTTTGTAAAAATCTGTTGACCAATCCAGTAGTACTCAAACTGGTACAAGGACCCTGTCTGACCCTAGCCAGTTGGGTGTTTGGGATATCACTAATGAATATGCATGAGAATGTTTCAGGCAGGGTCTCTGGTGCATGCAAATGATCTCAAAGATATTCATTAGGGATAGCCTGAAAAACCTAACTGACTGGGCGATCCCAAGGACCAGTTTGAACATCACTATATTGTTTTAACGGCTGTGTTAAGGTCATTATAGTGTATCTGTTTTGTCAATCATTCCTCCTTTATGAAGGCATATGCTGCATAGCTGTAGAATGAAGGGATATGAGATGAATGCGTTATATTTTTATTTTGGACTTATCTCATGCCTTTTCAGTAGTAGCTGAAGGAAAGTGACATTCAGGTCCAGTAATATGTATTAGCCCTTCTCCAGATAGCTTACAATTTAAATTTATAGCTGAAGCAGTTGGACAGTGAAGAAGAAAAGAAAACAATTATGGTGCTAATGAAGAATATTATGTATACCATGGATTTCCCGAAGAATAAATCAGTTGGTATTAGAGGAGATCAAACCTCAGCTTTCCTTAGAAGCTCAAATTACAAGATGTTGACTTTCATACTTTGGACACATCATGTGAAGAGGAAGATCATTTAGAGAAAGACATCATTCTTGGCAAGGTTGAAGGTCAGTGTAAAAGAAGATGACCCAGCAAGGTGATGGAGCAATACAATAACAGCTACGGATACCACTCTATCAACAATTAGCCCACTACCTGAAGACCAAACGCAGTGCTACCATGAGTCAACATTGACCTTATGGCACTTAACAACAACAACCTGAGATAGTGGAAGATTACATGACTTGCCCTAAGATTTGAACCCAGGATCCCCTGCTGCTTTGAGCTGATAGGAACCAACTACATTGCCAGCAAGAGTAGGCAAAAAGGACAGATAGAAAGAGGGGAGAACTGGATAGATGTTGCCACGTTCTGTTCTGTGGCAGATGTTGAACAGTAGCATAAAGCACATCAAAGAACAGCTCAAGATGAGGGAATGTGAGACACAAGTACAGGTACTGACTGTAGGAGGACAGTCTAGCAGCATTGTAGGAAGGATGAATAGTAGTAGGTGGAGTGTCATCAAAGAGGAGAAGATGATGTGCAGCTCTCAGTGGAAAGGAGTGAGAGATTCTCTCTTCTTACTGATAACTTGCAGAAAGACTTGAACTCCAGATAGCTGAGATGACTGGCGAGTTCGGAAGGTTCCAGGTGGTCGAAGAGCAGAGATACTTTCCTTTTCTTGTTGAAATTTGGGGTGTGTGTCAAATCTTGCTGTGTACTGTGAGCGCAAGAGAGACATTAAGTTAGATGAAGAATACAACATTTACTGCATTTATTAATAGATACAGGCTGATTGCTGCTTGTATGCCTGGGTGGACAGGCGCTTACAGTATGAGATCCTATAGGAATTAAAGGGAATGCAGATTCTTTTTCTTAGTCTTCCAGCCTGGACAGTCTTCATTTGGGTTACAGTCTAAGGAAACAGAGTCACAGACTCGACGACACCCAGTCTAGCAATGGGACGAAGGAGATTAATCTATGGGCTCACGCCATCAGTGATCACACAGAGGGTTAGCGTCAACAGTGTGATTTGTCAGTGTAGGAAAGAAACCAGAGAAGGATATCACTTAAGTCCTTACACATCAGAAGTGTCGATCAGTTTGGTGTGTGAGTCTTCACCTTCCCTCTTCACCACCTCCCAGAGGTCTGCCATTACCTCCTGTAGCTTGGAATCTGTTTTGAATTCTTCAGGATAGTGATCGATCCAGTACCTGAGAGAACCCGGATAGTGAGAGAGAGCGATGGATGGTAGTGAGAAGAAGGAACTAAAACAGATTACCTCAGGGGTAGTGTGACTTCCAGCACCTGCCTTGCTGCCTAGGGTGATATAGCAAATGACAATAAAGATAAAGATAAAGAAGATAAAGCAAAAGAAAAAAGAAAAGAAAAGCAGGAACCTAGATCTCTATGGATTACTGCGGTACATGTGATAATCACCAGTCAGAATGTGGAAGGGGCAGGTTCCTATGGAGATCCATAGTGATAGGCCTGATTATTTGACCAGGCAGTTCCCTAAAGAGGGAACCATCGCCTTTAGACAAGCCCATGGATAGGTCGGATCGGGGGGGGGGGGTTCTTTTGCCAGGAAGCTGAGAGAGGATATTCAGAATTGGTAATAAGGTTGATATGTATGTATGTTTGTCTGTGTCTATAATTGTGATTGATATTAGTATTTTCATTGGATGTTTTTTGTAATCTGTACTGATGCCTTCAGGGATCCGAGAGTAATCGAGAGTTAATAAATAAATACAGCTACTGCTTCTAATATAAAGATACTAAGTACGAGTGCATTCAGCATCTCTTCTGAGAATATATCCAGGGAGCCATGTGGAAGTGTCTGAGAACGTGAATCTTCCATGTAAAGACAGCTCCTTCCACCGGTTGAGTTTTACGATATGCAGAAAACGAGGAAGCGTGTGTGATGGGAACTAGAAGGAATGACAGGGAAGAAAAAGGAATGAAGAATCTTTGCTTTTCTCCAGCGTCTGTAGCATGAAGAAATAATGAATGTCCCGAATCACTTGACGAAAGGAAGAAAGAAGAGAAAGGCAAGATGGGTGCAGAGAAGGGTTTACCTCACAAAGTGGCAGATCTGAAAGTGTCTCTGGCACTGATTTACCCTGGAGGTTTCTTGGTATGTAGATAAGGGTTAAGGGGTGTACACTTTACATACATGTATGTACACAACTGTTCCATTTCCATTCCCTTTCCTCTTCCAGTAGGACACATGCCCCTCCTTCCTCATGCAACGGGCCATGTGCTCTCATGCACACGCTGCCTCTTCTTCCTTCAGGGCTGGTCTTATCACTAGACAGACAAGGCATGAATTTTTGAGAGGGGGGAAGGGTAGCAGCAAACAGGACAGTGGTATTTAAAATTACCAGCACCAACCACTTACTTCCTCCCGCCTTCCAAGCCAAGGAGTATTCAAAAACTGAAACTCAGCATGGCAGTGGACTCTGCAGCACCCACATGTGCTCTAGATTGGCTGTGCCCGTCCCTCCAACATGGAGCGTTGGAGAAGGTGGGATGCAGCCAGACTCAAGGGGGTGCAGATGCTGCAAGACCCACCTCCATGCTGAGTTAAATTATTTGAAGAAGCCTTGGCCCAGTGGGAGGATGGAGTTAAGGGGGCGATGGTGATAACGTGAAGAGTTGGATAATGCTAGACATGGCAAAAGGGGTAGGGGTAGGAGTGATATTGGACTCCTGGGGGAGGGGGGAAGCAAGGGAAGGGGAGATGCTTCACTGTGGATGGCAGGGAGGAGGAGATACTGGACTAGGGTGTCAGATAGTCTTGGGCTGCCTCCTGCCTTCCTCATACAGTGCGACATATTAATTGGATTTGGAATTTAGCTCTCGCCTTTCTCATAAGTTCAAGGCAAGTTACATTCAGACACAGTAGGATTTTCCTTACCCCAGAGAGCTAACAATCTGAGAGCTCAGTGCAGAAAAACTTTGCTGAGCAATGCTCTAAGGCTAAGCAAACAGCATGCAAATGAGCTGTGCACAAAACGTCTGCGCTAAACAAGGAGAGCACGAGAGGCATGTGCATAGGCTCTGTGTTAGCAGCACCTATATAAAGGTTTGGCACTCGTGCACAGGTGCTGGATTGCTATTTGGTGCATAAACGGTACATGAACACTGATATTATTCTAGGCAGAACTTCTGCACAACATAATATTGCTGTTTATACGCCAGCGCATGCACATAATATTGCTTTAGCACATTTCCCCTGCCGTTTTTTTTTTTCTGCACTTCGGTGAGGCCAGAAAATTCCTGCGGGAGCTGCATACTGAAGAAACGGGCATAAATTCTTCACCAGCAATTACTGCAGACTTGTAAGCTAACCCTCAGTGCCTCCTGCCTAGTTAATTGCGCCGTTACCATTCATTTGGATCAGGGATTCTTAATCCAGTCCTCAGGACACACCCAGCCAGTCAGGGTTTCAGGATAACCACAATGAATATCCTTGAGAAAGATTAGCCTACAATGGAGGCAGTGCCTGCAGATCTCTCTCATGCATATTCATTGTGGTTATCCTGAAAGCCTGACTGGCTGGGCGTGTGCAGAGGACTGGATTGAGACCCCTTGATGTAAATGCCTAGTGTGCTGCCCTTAACGCAGACATCTGCATGTTGATTACGTTCAGGTTAGATTCCTTCCTGCTTTCTGTGCCCACACTAGTGCAAACACTACGCCAGGGGTCTCCAATTCCAGTCCTGGAGGGCTGCAAACCAGTCAGGTTTTCAGGCTGTCCCTAATGAATATGCATGAGATATATTTGCATGTACTGCCCCTGTTATATTCACATTTATCTCATGCTTATTCATACATGCAGGTTTGCAGTCCTGGAGGGCCACAAACCTGACTGGTTTGCGGCCCTCCAGGACCGGAATTGGAGACCCCCGCACTACACTATTGCCTGCTCTAACAGCAGCACACTTTGCTATATTGAGCTGTGAGTTTATACCTAAGGCAATGGAGGGTAAGGAGACTTGTCCAAGATCACAAGGAGCAACAGTGGAATTTGAACCTGGCTTCCCCCTCGATTTCAGCTCACTACTGTAACTATTATGCGCTGTCCCTCCTTCCTCATGCAGTAGGGCATGTGTATGTGTTGATTCCTCAGTGATTCCTGTGCTGACCCTGCACAATGTGTGCACAAAAACCAAGACCCTTCTCTCCAGAGTTTAGGCTGGAAGATTCCTTTGCTCCCCATTTTGCAGTGGATGAGGTAAAAAGGATATAATTTGAGCAGTCTGTTTGCAAATTCTGATGAAGGGATGACCCAGCTGTGCATTGTGAGAATCATATTCACCATCCGATCACTCCGAAACAAATTTCCATCCTGATCTGTCGAGGAAATGCAAGAAACATGAAAAACATTTCACTATATGGGGAAGAGGAGCACAGAGACATGTACACAGTACAGGTATAATCTCCTTTCTTTAAATTATATTCCTTGACCGCTTCCCTAGTTTTTGAAAAGCCATCTAATGCCATGTACAAAAATACAAAACACCAGAAGATGTAAGGCTACCACAGCAAAATGTTCAACCTAAGTAATTCAAAGCATATAATCCAAGCAGCATTTTTTAGGGGGGGGCTGACATGCACGCAGTCAGTGCATGAAGAAGAAACCAAGAACTCGGAAGGATCAAACTCACCGAAGGACTGGATGCATTTTTCCAGGAGCTCCTCCAGGCTGCAACCCTTCGTCAGCTGCCCCTCGTTCATGGATGCCATGACCTTATTGATCTCTGCAGCACTGGGGCAGGTCATCCTGCGTCGACTCTGTCTTTTGCGCATTTTGCCAGTGCTGCCAACCCCTACATTGCTCGGAAGCGGGCTGGGCCATTCCTGCCGCGATTTCCTGAAAGAAAGGCGCAAAAATCAAGCGTATGAGGTCCTCTAAAAGGCTATAGTGACTTTCAGTAATTTGTTTGGCTTCTGTTTGTGTGAGCTTAGAAAAGTCATTTTGTTCTTCTACCTCGGTTCTAATCACTGCCTCTGTCACCAGGGCAGTATTACTTACTGCAAGTCTCTTACCTCTCTGAGTTTACCTAGATACTAGTTAGAAAGCTTGAAAACTGGCATCAGTCCATGTATTTTCACAGTCCCTCTCCCCCCCCCCCTTCCCCGGCAACATCCTCAGGTCTTTCAGTGATCTGAGAGATCTAAAGGTCCAATGTGGCCCTCTGTCCAAAAGGTTTGGGGACCTTTAGTTTATGATTTTCAAATGCAAAAATCAGCAAGCATAGGAAGGCTGAATAGGGTGCCGACTGTCTGGTTTATTACAAAATTTTGTAGTAATGGAAGGAGTATTGGATGTTGGGTTGAGTATTGGTCTTGTAAGAATCAAAAGATGATGACAGGGCCTGGTGTAGCCCAACAGTAAAGATGGTAGAGGTAGAATGTATGGCACTAATTGATGAGTTAGACATAATAGCATTGCTGAGCAATGCTCTAAGGCTAAGCAAACAGCATGCAAATGAGCTGTGCACAAAATGTCTGCGCTAAACAAGGAGAGCACGAGAGGCATGTGCATAGGGTCTGTGTTAGCAGCACCTATATAAAGGTTTGGCACTCGTGCACAGGTGCTGGATTGCTATTTGGTGCATAAACGGTACATGAACACTGATATTATTCTAGGCAGAACTTCTGCACAACATAATATTGCTGTTTATACGCCAGCGCATGCACATCATATTGCTTTAGCACATTTCCCCTGCCGTTTTTTTTTCTGCACTTCGGTGAGACCAGAAAATTCCTGCGGGTGCTGCATACTGAAAATCCTGAAAGAGATAAGCAATTTGCAGAACAGGAAGGTATGCAAATTGACACTTGAGTCAGATTCAGTGTATGACGAATCACCGATGGATTGTTCTTTATGCATGAGGGAAATTGAAAGCTGCTAGAAAGGACTGTAAAAAGAACCTTTTGGAGAGCAATTTTTCCTTAGCCAGGAAAGTGCTAAGAGTTTCTTTAAGCTAAAGAACTTTGCTAAGAACAGAGTTTGAATTAAAGCAGCATTATTGGAAAATGACCAAGATTTACCTATGCTGAGATGTGTACTGAAAACAGCTGCCGTGTTTAAAGAAGTATTTCAGTTCTTTAACTTCACGTGTACTTTTGTTCCTGTAAGTTTTCTGTTTTGGAGAATAATCCTTTTGCCTGCATTATCGTTGAATTTAATGCGTGGAAAGAACCCAAAAATAAATTTCTTGGTTTTGCCTTAAACAACCCCAGTGGTCACACACTACTTTGTCTTTAATGAAAAGAACTACAAGTCCCAGGATTCCTTGCTGGAGACAAAAATAGTTTTATTTAAGGACAAATATGACAGCCCTTTGCCTGTGAGCCATTGGCCCAGGCAGGGGGTCACGACAGTAAGTACCATTGAATATCCCAATTTAAGGCATTTACATGGTTTACTGGGCTGTAAACCGTGTAAATGCCTTTTGAATATTGGATCCTTTGTGTTTTACTAGTTCTTTTTTCCGTCCTGGTTGTGAACCATCTTTCAGTAGTTCACTGTCCTGTGCTTCAGTCTCTCATCTTTTGGTTGAAGTTCACCTTTCCTTAACCATTCCTTTGTCAGGTTTTTGATCTGCTTGTAGTTGCCAAAATAATTCTCTTCATTTCCTACTAGAATTGAGCTTTAGCCAATTGTTTTTCCTTGTTTGCTGATTTGATTCATTAAAGATTTTTTCTTGACACTGTAAATTCTGTTGCTTCTTCTCAATATATGCTGGTCTGTGACTAAAAAGCTGTTTGATTATTTTCATCTAATTTCCATGTATTTTTATTTTTTATTTATTTATTTGAACTTATTTTTATACCGCTCCTTCCAGTGATCAGCAGCGGTTTACATTTTAACATTTAAATTATGCATAAACAGCATTTACATATAACAGTAGGAAATAAAACAGAGATCAAACAAATTTTAAACTATTTACATAAAGAGAACGAGTATGTACTATGTACAAAGTACTTTTAGTTTCAAATTAAAACACAGAAGAAAGCTTTCTGGTTAAATTTAGAATCCAGCAGAGAGCTTGTAGTTTAAATTTCTTAATAGGTTAGAGCCTAGTAGCAGCAAAGAGCTATAATTTAAATCAAATCAGAATATAGCTTACCTCAGCGGCACAGGACAAGGTACTGTGTAGCAGCCCTTTTTTAATAAGTGTTATATCCCTCCCTCCCTCCCCACACCCACCCTCCCCTGGGATAATCACAGCTTTATAGGTACTTGCACAACTTAAAAGACAGGAGGTGCTCTCAGGTGAAGCTCATTACCCAAATCAGTCATACACTAAGGACCTGAGATTAATTAAGCTTCAGGTGAACAAGGTATATTAAACTTCTTAGGTACAGTTTTAGTGGTATAAATATCCATAGCACCCTTTAGTACATAAAGAACTTAAAGATCTAAACACGGACTTCCGGTGGCATGGTGAGCTGAGTAGACGCGTCTGTCTCGGCTCCGGAGCCCGCGCCCTCCCCCCTATCGAGTACTTGCGCTAATTCTCTTATTTTTGTGCCATCACGGGGGAGCAGTTGAGCGGAGACTCGGAGGAACCATTAAATCTCTTCTTTGACCGGAACTCGGTGCATGGCCACGAGAATCCCCCGCAGAACCAGGGCACGAGGTGGGGAAGACAAGATGGCGGAGGGTGGGCAAGAGCCCCCAAGACCGTCAGAAGCTCCGGCACTGGTGGCGGAAGTATCGAGAGCGGTGGTGGGAGCCCTGGAGGAGAGATTGGGGGGCCTATCTACCCAGATGAGAGAGGTGGTTCAGGCAGTAGCTGACTTCACGAAAAGAGTCGAGCATGCCGAAAATCGGATAGGCTCCCTGGAAGACCAGCATGTACAGGATGTTGCCAGGATTCATAGCTTGGAGGAGACAATAGCCCAACATCAAGAAAAACTGGAGGATCTTGAGAACCGCAGTCGCAGAAACAATCTGCGGTTTATTGGAGTTGAAGAATCCATTACAGAACGGGAATTGAGGCGGCACCTGGAGCACTGGATTAGTACCACCCTGTCCTTACCTGAAAATGTTGGGCAGATAGTGCTGGAGTGCGCCCATAGACTGGGACCCCCCCGAGCCGGTGACCGTCGTCCGCGGGCAGTAATCACCAGATTTCTCAATTCTATGCAAAAAGACGAGGTGCTGCGGGCCTCTCGGCAGTTGCGAAGAAGGGAAGCTGCTACCACATCGGTCCTGGTCTTCCAAGATTACTCCACCGGCGTCTCCCTTAGGCGTAAAGCCTACAGGGACATATGCAGCAAACTTATAGAACGAGGGATCCGTTTTGTGCTAGCCTACCCAGCGGTTCTGCGAATCTACAGTGACAAAGGGAACCGCGTGTTTAACTCTCCTGAAGAAGCCCGGGATTTTTGCAACAGTTTGGGCTGAAGGTTTGGTGTACCTATAATGACTCTATGAATACTATAAATATAGTATGCTTTCACTTTAAGTACTGCCTGGATATTTTAGTTAATGGTTTGTCTGAGCCTGGGGCCAGTGCCCTGCTGATCTTGCTGGAGGGAGAGGAGAACTGCACTAGGACCTCCCGGGAATATACTAATCCTTACCACCCTGAAGTAAAACCGATTGTAATGCCTTCATGGTGCCCGGGAGTGTGGAGGAGGTTGGATTTGCTCCATTGGACTGCCCTGGACTCACGGCGCTACTTTGTACCCCGGCTCTGATACTTCAATGTCTACTTCGAGCTGGGTACAATTGGCTACAAGCTGCTACAAGTTGCCATTGTTCGCCGCTTATAAACTGTTACATGTTATCTTTTTTCTCTTCATTTCCTCTTCCTTAACGGTGATGATAGGGAGGTGGGGGGAGGGGGGAGGTAGGGACCTTTTCTGGGAGTTTGGACATTTTTGGAGCTAGGGGAGGTTTGGTTAATTGGAACGGAAGAGGGGGCCTGATTTTTCAATCAGCTCTCGAGAGATGTGAGCTGTAATAGGATATAAGGGGAGAAGGGGAAGGGATTCTTCGCTATTTGGCTTGTGGGGGGGGGGGTAGTGGTGCCACCACGCTTAAGTGGGAAGGGGTCGGTGGATCACTGCCCCCTCTGCCGCTACTGCTACTGTCCTTGTTATTGCTGTGGCTACTGCCACTGATCTTGATACTGGTACTCCCCCGACACTATTACTATTATTACTACTCTTCTTATGGTTCTATGTATGGCCTACTACCTCTTGTTTGTTTGTACTTGTTGGAGAGTATAGGCTTAGCATGTAATGATGTGAAGAGTGTGTGGGGAGAGATTGTTAGGTGCCCTGTTGTTCTGTGCTTTGATCATGTTAAAGCATACATGAGTCCCTATGAACGTACCGAGGAAGGTGGAGATATTGGTGGGTGAGCCCGGGGGGCCGACTTGGTGTCCCCCCATAGATGGGAGGCGTTAGATGTCGGGGGGGACAGTAGGTTGCTCTCTCGGCTCCAGGTGCTGCACATTCCTCGCAATTGCCGAGTAAGTGAAATGCAGCAGGAGGGGGTGAGGGGGTGGGGGGGGGGACGAAGATGCTTACACTCCTACACTCAATATGCAAATTGCACCATGGGCTGTCTCTCGGGCTCTCCCACTATCTCTACACGTTTTGTGCACTTTACTTCCTGCCATGTGTTTGCGACTACAGGACTTGGGATGCCGTTTTGCAGTGGATGGCTCCGCACATCATGGCTTCCCGCTGAGAAGGAATAACTACTTTGCCCCATGCTGTAGGCGGCAATGGGGTGGAGGCTGAGTAAGGGGGACAGGGATGGCACTGAATATAGGTGGGGAGGGGCGGGGGACCAACATGCTAAGGAAGTCTAGGTGGGACCAGTCCAGGCTGGTGCGAGGTTAAAGGAAGGGATCTTGGGGCGGGGGGGGAGGGGGAGGGGGTTGGTGGGGGGGGGGTCAAGGGGCGGTGATAGGGGGAGGGGGGAATTTGGATCAGTTGAAAGAGGAGGAACTCAGTGTGCAGTGTGCACATATGCATGTGTTAGACGGAGAATGAGGAGGGAATGGTTTCTACAGGGGGGGGTTCTTGGCTGGGGGGGCCCCCTCTTTCTAACTCGCTGGATGAATACGTATAAGTTTCCTGACTTTTCCGATTCTTATGGCTGATATTACTCGAATAATTTCGTGGAATGTCTGTGGGCTGGGCTCTCCGGTGAAGCGTTCTAAGGTCATACAGCATTTGAGGCGCCATCGTGCGGATATTATCTTACTGCAGGAGACGCATCAAACGGGGGCGGAGCACCACAAGTTGGGCTTAGGATTTAAAGCTCATGTTTATGGGGCTCCAGCAGTGGGGAAGAAACGGGGGGTGGCTGTGCTTGTGGCCAAATCCATTCCCTGGGAGGAAGAAAAGGTTGTTACTGACCCGCAGGGTAGGTATGTTGGTGTGTGGGGACGTTTAGCTGGGAGGAAGGTGTTTCTCTGCTCTGCATATGGGCCCAATGTTTATGAGGCCTCCTTTTTTCAAGGCCTCTCCCAAATGTTGGTTGATTCTACTGGATATGAAGCCATCATAGGTGGTGATTTTAATGCTACCATGGATAGTGATCTCGATAGATCCAATCCCTTGGCATACGGGAACCCTCGGGCGCGACGTAGGCTTCGGGGCCTCTGCGACGCGTATGATCTTCTTGACATTTGGAGGGTGATGCACCCCAGTGATAGGGATTATACACATCTATCTCGAGCGCATGACACTTGGTCGCGGATTGATTTTTTTCTAATGGCAGAGTCACTGTTCGGTCGGGTCTCCCAGGCCACTATTGGCCCTCTCGCTATTTCGGATCATGCTTTGGTGATACTGGATCTCCGAGGGAGCCGCCCCCCAGCTGGTAAGGTGTGGCGTTACCCCCTGGAACTTTGCGGTGACGCGCGATTCGAATCCTTTTTGAGGGAGCGCTGGAAGGAGTACGAACTGTTAAATGCCTCATCGGAAGTCTCTCCCGCACTTTTCTGGGAGGCCGGCAAGGCGGTACTTCGGGGAGATATTATTAGTTATCAGAGCCACCGACGCCGGCAAACAAATCAGCGGATCATTGAGTTGGAGAGGGAACTGGGCCGTATGCGCCGGGCGACAGCGGGCTCTCCTAGGGGGGCGCAAGAACAAAGACTAAAGGAAGTACAAGCAGAATTGGAGGCGCTACTCCATCAGCGAGCGTCTAAATCATTGTTGTACTACCGCTATAAACTTTACCGATTTGGTAATAAGGCCGGTAAGCTGATGTCCTCATTGTTGAAACCCCCCGGTGGCTCTCGGCAAATAGGAGCCATAAGACAACCGGATGGAATTGTTACTCGTGACTCTGCCAAAATTGAAAAGGTTTTCATTGATTTCTTTCAGCAATTATACGCCCATGAGGAGACCGGTGTCTCGGTGGGGCGCTCCTTCCTGGAAGGCTGTGGGCTTCCTAAGTTGACGGAAGAGCAACTGGGGGCTCTTAATTTGCCCTTGTCGGGCCAGGAGGTTCAACTAGCCATTCGACATCTTAAGAATGGGCGAGCCCCGGGGGTCGACGGCTTCCGGAGTGAATTTTATAAAACCTTGAGTGATGCTATAGTTGTTCCCCTTATTGGCTACTTTGAAGATCTTGTGAGCCGCGGGAGGTTTCCGTTTGAACCAAACAAAGCTTTGATTACCATTCTGCCCAAACCAGGGCGGGATCCTCTTTTGCCGGGATCTTATCGCCCCATTTCCCTATTGAATGTCGACACCAAACTTTTGGCCAAGATTATGGCGGATCGACTATCGCCCATACTGCCTTCCCTTGTACATCAAGATCAGGCCGGGTTTGTTAGGGGACGTCAGGTAGCATATAATTTACAGCGGATCCTACTATCCATCAGTGCCGGACGATTGGCTGGGGAGGCGTCGCTACTTATTAGTTTTGATGCCGAGAAGGCGTTCGACCGTGTCAGCTGGGTCTTTATGCACCAGACCTTAGAGTTGATGGGATTCGCTGGCCTTTTTGTCGACGTGGTAAAACTGTTGTATGCAGATCCTTTGGGGGCCATCATGGTCAATGGAGCTATGTCCCCTCCATTTGCCATTCAAAAAGGGACCCGACAGGGCTGCCCGCTGTCGCCTTTGCTTTTCGTGCTCTCGCTGGAGCCCCTGCTTTTGCGTATCCGAGCTGCCTCCCAATTTCGGGGCATCCGATTAGGAAATGTTGAATTTAGGATCGCCGCCTTTGCTGACGACTTACTTGTACATCTGGGCGACCCGCAAAGGGGCCTGCCTCATCTGTTGCGGCTTATTCAAGAATATGGGATACCCTCCGGCTTGCGTCTTAACTTAGATAAGTCCGAAGCATTATATCTATCCCCTGAAGGGCAAGCAGGCTGGCGGGGACCGTTTCCTCTACGATGGGCGACTGGCCATTTTAAATACCTCGGGGTTTACTTACCGGCGCGACTGGAGGACCTTTATCAATTAAATGTTAATAAGATCTTAGATGAGATATCCACTTGTGTAGACCGCTGGAAGGATTTACCTTTATCGTTGGGGGGCAGGGTTGCTTTATGCAAGATGTCCCTCCTCCCTAAAATTCTCTATCCTCTTCAGACCCTCCCACTGATCCTTAGACGGGTGGCCCTTCGGAAATTGGAACGGTATTTCAACCGATTCTTGTGGCGGGGCCGTAGACCCCGGGTTCGTTTGGCTATACTACAACAACCTAGATCCTTAGGAGGAATGGGCTTTCCCGATGTTCGGCGGTACAATGTGGCTTGTTTATTACGATATGTTCGGGATTGGTTGTGGGATCTATCTGATTGGACCCCGAGGGAGCAGTTCATAACTTTACTGGCGCCTCTTCATCCTCGGTATCTTCTGCATGCCCGTGCTCTTCGAGGGATCGCCCCGATTCTTAATGACACTTTTTTGGTCCCGTTTCGGAGGGCGTGGCAGTTCTTTTGTGCGGGGCGACGGATTTCTGCCTCTTACACGCCGTACCTTCCTCTGCGGGGTAATGCGGATTTTGCAGCCGGCATTGGGCGGACTCGTTTCCAAATCTGGGAGGGCTTGGGCTTGGTGAATCTCGAACATGTGTTAACTCCGGAGGGTACGCTGGTGACTTTTGACGAACTTCGGCTACGGTGCCCACTGGGGCTCTGGGATGTGTTCCAATACAAGCAACTCCAGAGTTACCTTCGTACGATCCCGGAAGAAGCATTGCGAGGAACAATCAGCTCAGAACTTGAGATGGCTCTTCTGGGGGAGCCCTAAAAATCCGCGTGTCGGTACTTTATCAGACACTGTGGGAAGGGATGCTACCTAGTGCTCTTGACACTTTGGCGGCGGCCTGGACGGCGGATTTAGGTGAACATATAGGAGAGGAATCATTGCTGGCAGGACTGGCGGCCATTCCGACTGTGAGTATACAGGTTCTGCATCGGGACACTCAGTATCGTCTTATGCGTCGCCTTTATTTTGCCCCAGTTCGGGCATGGAAAGCCAAACTTACGGAGAGCCATTGCTGCCCCAGGTGTGGGGCTGCTAAGGCGATGCTGGGACACATGTTTTGGCATTGCCCCAAGGTCCAGGCTTTTTGGGGGAAGGTGGTATCGCATCTCGGTCGTTGCGTGCCGCATATGGGCCCTCTTACTGCACGCCACTTGGTGTTAGATCTATGGGAAGATACCTGGGGGGCTTCTCTAGGGGGCTGGGTAATGCGTTGGCTACGTTTGGTGTTGATGGCTGCACGAATGACTATCCTGCAGCAATGGTTAGATGTCAGGGGTCCACTATATGGGCTGTGGCGGGTCCGACTTCATAAGATCCTTCTTATGGAATTATTAGCGGCGGCTGGCAACGAGCGTCATTGGGCCCGTTTCCTCCGGGGTTGGGGGCCCCACCTACAGCTATTACCAGCTGGTACCCGGCGCCGAGTTTTGGGGGGTTCCTGAGTCAACAGTTCTTACAGGCGGCTACCCTAATTAATAACCTTCCCTTCAATCTCTCACCGTACAGCTGGGAGGGAGAGGGGGGGAGGGGTCTGGGTCCTAATGCGCTTTAATCGGGGGGGTTTGCTCCAGACTTTTTTCCTTTTTCCCCCTTTTTTCTCCACTTGGGCCCAGCCAGACAGACTGACGGCTGGAGGTCTTGAAATTGAGGGGCTCTCTACTTGTGATCTCGTTCCCCTTCTCTTTTGCCTACCTTACTTTTCCTTTTTTCTTTGTTTTTATTTTCTCCTGCACACTAGATAGTGTCCATGTTGGGATGGGGGGAGGGGGGTGGTAGGGAAATAAGGGTGGGGGTCATTGCTACCTTACTATGCAAGGAGACAGATCTGGGAGGAGAGTACACCCTGGGTCTGTCCACTGTCTTCTGCGATAGTTATAGGGATGAGGGCGGGGGGGGGGGGGGGTGGAGACCAGTATGATTTAGCAATAGTAGTAGCATATCTTTTTCTGTACTTCTTGTAATCATGGCACCCCTCTGGTACCTTACTACGCATCATTCTTTGCACCTTTAGTGTCGACTTGAGATGCGAAGAGATGCAAATGTTTACCGTTTCAATGTTTCTGTATGACGAATGGTTGATGCTGATTGTTCCACTGTTTCATTGGATGGCCATTGTTTTGATCTTTGTATTGCGCTTGTTGATAATAATAAAAAAGATTTGAACATAAAGATCTAAACACAAACTTAAAACTAAGATGCAGACAGCAGTCCAGCAGCGGGATGTGGGCTTTCCAGTCTTTTGCATTGAGTGTCACATGTATGATTTTCTCCCAGCTGGTGAGAGGTCTTACGTGTGCACTAGGTGCAAGGAGCTCTCTGCTCTCAGGGAACGAGTCCGTTCTCTAGAGGCTAGAGTAGCAGACTTGGAAAACATAAGACAGACAGAGAGGTACATAGACGAGACCTACAGGGATATAGTCCTGAAGTCCCACCTCCAGTCTGGCAGCATCCCTGTTGCCAGGGAGGAGAGAGGTCACGTGACAGGAGAGCATCACCCTGGTGTGGCAGGAAGTGATCCTGTAACTAGGACCTGTCCTCCAGGTGATGTAAACCCCTCTCGCACCGAGGAGGTTTCTCCAGGGCCAAGTGCCCATGAGGGAAGGGTTAGGACAGCAGTTATAGTTGGTGATTCGATCATTAGGCATGTAGATAGCTGGGTGGCTGGTGGACGTGAGGATCGCCTGGTAACATGCCTGCCTGGTGCGAGGGTAGCGGACCTCACACGCCACCTAGATAAAGTCTTAGATAGTGCTAGGGAGGAGTCTGCTGTCTTGGTACATGTCGGTACCAATGACATAGGAAAATGTGGTAGGGAGGTTCTGGAAGCTAAATTTAGGCTTTTAGGTAGGAAGTTGAAATCCAGAACTTCCAGGGTAGCGTTCTCCGAAATGCTTCCCGTTCCACGCGCAGGACCCAAAAGGCAGGCAGAGCTCCGGAGTCTCAATGCGTGGATGAGACAATGGTGCAGAGATGAGGGGTTCGGATTTGTTAGGAACTGGGGAACATTCTGGGGAAAGGAGGGGCTCTTCCGAAGGGATGGGCTTCACCTTAACCGGGATGGAACCAGGCTGCTGGCATTAACCTTTAAAAAGGAGATAGAGCAGCTTTTAAACTAGATAATAGGGGAAAGCCGACAGTCGCCCAAGAGCGCATGGTTCGGAAGAATGTATCCTTGAAGGATACTACAAAAAGCAGAGAGGTTCCAAAAAAGAGTAAAGTAGCCCAAATGCCCTCGAGTATGGAGCAGACAGAACTTAAAGATCCCAAATTACCCATGTCTACCAATAGCCAAATTAATATGAATAAAATACAGTCTCTAAAATGCTTGTATGCAAATGCTAGAAGTCTACAAAACAAGATGGGAGAGTTAGAATATATAGCACTAAACGAGAGGTTAGATATGATTGGAATATCAGAGACATGGTGGAAAGAGGACAACCAGTGGGACACTGTGATACCTGGGTACAAACTATATCGTAATGATAGAGCTGACCAAATTGGTGGAGGGGTTGCGCTCTATGTTAGAGAGGGCATTGAGTCAGAAAGGATTAAAGTTTTGCAAGAAACAAAATTTGCTGTAGAATCTCTATGGATTGAAATTCCATGTAAAAAGGGGAAGGTGATGGCAGTGGGGGTGTACTATCGTCCGCCTGGCCAGAATGAACAAATGGATGATGAAATGCTCAAAGAAATCAAGGAAGCTAGCAAAAGTTACAGTGCAGTAATAATAATGGGTGATTTCAATTACCCCGGCATCGACTGGGTCAGTGTCACAACAGGACATGCTAGGGAGATAAAGTTCCTAGATGAAATAAATGACTGCTTCTTGGAGCAGCTGTTTCATGAACCAACCAGAGGGGAAGCAATATTAGACCTAGTCCTTAGTGGAACACCAGATGTAGTGCAAGAGATAAGGGTGTTGGGGCCACTTGGCAATAGTGATCATAGCATGATCACCTTTGATTTAATTAGTGGAGGAGGGATAGTAAGGAAATCCACAGTACTACCCTTTAACTTTCGAAAGGGAGACTATGATAAAATGAGGAAAACAGTTAAGAAAAAACTAAAAGGAGCAGTTGCAAAGGTTAAAGACGTACATCAAGCTTGGGTGTTGTTGAAAATTACTATCTTGGAAGCCCAGACCAGCTGTATTCCACGCTTTAAGAAAAGTGGAAGGAAGTCCAAAAAACTGCCAGCATGGTTTAAAGGTGAGGTCAGAGAGGCTGTTGTTGCCAAAAAGGCATCTTTCAGGAAATGGAAAAAAGAGCCAAACGAAGAAACCTGGAAACAGCACAAGCACTGGCAAGTCAAATGCAAGGCATTGATAAGGCAGGCAAAGAGAGAATTTGAGAAGAAGCTTGCTGCGGAAGCAAAAACGCGAAATAAAGACCTTTTCAAGTACATTCGTAGCAAAAAACCTGTGAGAGAGTCAGTTGGACCATTAGATGATAAAGGGGTTAAAGGAGCACTAAGAGGCGACAAGGCGATAGCGGAGAGACTGAATGAATTCTTTGCTTCGGTCTTTACTGAGGAAGATGTAGGGATGTTACCCATGACTGAAGTGGTATTTAAAGGTGTGGAAGAATTGAAGGAAATATCGATACATCGGGAAGATGTCTTACAACTATTAGATAAACTGAAGAGTAGCAAATCACCTGGGCCGGATGGTATACATCCAAGGGTGTTGAAAGAACTGAAATTTGAGATTGCAGACCTGCTATCAGTAATCTGTGAACTATCATTAAAATCATCTCTAATACCTGAGGATTGGAGGATCGCCAATGTAACACCAATTTTTAAAAAGGGTTCGAGGGGTGATCCGGGAAACTACAGACCAGTGAGCCTGACATCAGTACCGGGAAAAATGGTAGAAACCATCATAAAGAATAAAATTACTCAGCATGTAGATAGTCACGACCTAATGGGAGACAGCCAACATGGCTTTAGACAAGGAAGATCTTGTCTTACTAATCTGTTATGTTTTTTTTGAAGGAGTGAATAAACAGGTGGACAAAGGTGAGTCTGTTGATATTGTGTATCTGGACTTTCAGAAAAAGTCCCTCATGAGAGACTTTTGGCAAAACTAAAGAGTCATGGGATAGGAGGCAGTGTACTACTGTGGATCAGGAACTGGTTAAAAGATAGAAAGCAGAGGGTAGGGCTAAATGGCCAATTTTCCCAATGGAGAAAGGTGAATAGTGGTGTACCCCAGGGATCTGTGCTGGGTCCGCTGCTTTTTGACATATTCATAAATGACCTGGAAAGTGGAATAACAAGTGAGGTTATCAAATTTGCAGATGACACAAAACTATTTAAAGTTGTTAAAACCCAGGAGGATTGTGGAAAATTGCAAGAGGATCTTGATAAATTGGAAGACTGGGCATCAAAATGGCAGATGAAATTTAATGTGGAGAAGTGCAAGGTTATGCACCTAGGGAAGAACAACCCAAACTATGGTTACACGATGCAAGGTTCCACATTAGGAACCACCACCCAGGAAAAAGATTTAGGCGTCATTGTGGATACCTTGTTAAAACCCTCGGCCCAGTGTGCAGCGGCGGCCAAGAGAGCAAATAGAATGCTAGGTATGATAAGGAAAGGAATGGAAAATAAAACAAAAGATATTATAATGCCTCTATATCGTTCCATGGTGAGACCGCACCTTGAATATTGTGTGCAATTCTGGTCGCCGTATCTTAAAAAGGATATAGCGATTTTAGAAAAGGTTCAGAGAAGAGCCACCAAAATGGTAAAGGGGATGGAAGGCTACTCCTATGAAGAAAGGCTAAAAAGGTTGGGGCTCTTTAGCTTGGAGAAGAGACGGCTGAGGGGAGATATGATAGAAGTCTATAAATTAATGAATGGAGTGGAACGGGTAAACGTAGATCGATTGTTTACCTTATCAGAATATGGAAAGACTAGGGGACATGCAATGAAGCTACAGGGTAAACTATTTAAGACTAATAAAAGAAAATATTTTTTCACTCAACGTGTAATCAAACTCTGGAATTTGTTACCAGAGGATGTAGTAAAGGCTGTTAGTGTAGCAGGGTTTAAAAAAGGTTTGGACAAGTTCCTGGAGGAAAGGTCCATAAACCATTATTAAGAAGGGACCCAGGATATCAATGCTTGAACCAGTACAAGCATTGTGGAACCTGTGTCCTTTGGGGAAACTGCTAGGTACGTATGACCTAGATTGGCCACTGTTGGAAACAGAATGCTGGGCTTGATGGACCTTGGTCTGACCCAGTATGGCATATCTTATGTTCTTATGTTCTTATGTTTATCTAACTATATACAGGATATTTACAATGGCATACTGGGGAAGTTGCATGCCTAATGGGTTGTATTAATATTTTCTGTTGTATTATGCATATCGTAATATTCTCTGTTGGGTTTGGGATCATGTGACTAGGAGGTTATTGGAGATTCTATGTTGAGATGTATACTTGATATAATCTGGATTTAGGTTATTTCAGATAGGTTATAATATTCTCGGAATAGGTGTGTTTTGAGGTTTTTTCGAAATGATTGGAGATCTTTGTTGGCTCTAAGTGTGTCTGGGAGTTTGTTCCATTGTGTGGGGGCTAGGTAAGTGAATGTTCTATTGCTGGTATTCATTTTTACCTTACATATAGATGGTGGAATTTGCAAGGTGTTTTGATTGTGTGCTCGCCTTTTTCTGTTAGGGGGTTGTGTTTTAATAAGTGTGTTAAGGAAGGATGAAGCGATATTGTGTATTAGCTTGAACGTTGTGATTATTATTTTGTATTTTATGCGTGCTTGGATAGGTAACCAGTGAAGTTCCATTAATATGGGTGTGATGTGATCTGAAATCCATACATTCATTAGTATTCGAGCCGTGACGTTTTGGGCCATTTGGAGTATATTGATTGTTTTTTTGGGTAGACCTTGTAAGATGCCATTACAATAGTCCAAGTGTGGAGTTATAATCGCTTGTACTATTGTTCTAAAATCAGAGTGTTCTATGATATTGTGTAGTGGTTGTAGGATTTTTAGTTTATGGAAGATTGTTCTGTTTATTAATCTTAGGTGGGTTTCCATGCTAAGAGCCTTATCAAGAGTCACTCCTACGTATTTTAACTCTTGTTTGATGTTATAGGAAATATTGTTTAGTAGTATTGTGGGCGGGTGTTTAAATTCTGGGTTTTTAGCTATGAACATTACCTCCGTTTTTTATGGTTAATGTTCATATTGTTTTGTTGAAGCCATATCTGGGTCTCTTTAAGGCAGGTTTCGATGTGGCTATAATCTGGGTTGCATATATCCAATTGTGTATACAGCATTATATCATCTGCATATAAATGATAGTTAATTTTGTGCTTTCAAAATATTGTGCATATGGGTCTTATGTATAAGTTAAAAAGTGTGGCGGATCCCTGCGGAATACCTTGTGTTTGAGGGAATGCAGTGAATGAGCTTTGTTCAAAGTATACTTGTTGTATTCTATTAGAGATATAGGATGTGAACCATTTTAGGGGGGTTCCCATTATTCCTAATGATTCCAGTCTTGTTATGAGAGTCTTATGATTTACAGAATCAAATGCCGCTGTTATGTCAATGAATATCAATATAAACATTTTCTTGGAATTTTCAATGCCTTTATATAGCTTATCAGATAATGCAAGTAGAAGTGTTTCTACTCCATGAGCTTCTCGGAAACCATATTGGTGGTCATCAAGTGCATTTGTTGTATCTATGTGTTGCTGCAGTTGGTATTGTACTGTTTTCTGGTATATTTAAGATATAAATTTTGGTGTGCTGAAAACAAATAAAATATTGAAAAAACTCCTAGACGTCATGATTTGCCACAACATGCAAAATTGTCTTCAAATTTATCAATTTTTTTCAAATTACTATTAATTAATTCAAATTACTATTAATTAATTCACATAAGTGCATTTAAGATATAAAATGCCAAAAAAACCTTAAAGGGGTTGTCTGAGTTATGTAAAAAAAAATATAGCACTGTAAATCTGATGGTCAGCAATATATACATAAGCTAAGCAAGTTTTAAGTCCGTGCTTCTAATGGTAGAAGGGGTTAATCTTTCCTGAAGAATCCAGTGGGAGGGAGACACAGGGCAGATAGCAGCAGCTCCGATCAGTGCAGGGGGGCGTGGCCAGCACTGTGATGTCTCGTGTACAGACACAGAGCTGCTCTCTCCTGCATGCCACACTTGTGCACGAATCATCATCAGGTTCTTGGTTCTAGGCTGTTCACACTTTTTCATCGCAATTCGTGTTAGCTCGTCATTCTTCAACCGTTATGTTATGGCTCAGCGAAAGTGTATTAATTCGCCAGACAGTTTCTGTTTCATCTGTGGTGAATATACAGTGTTGAAGCAACAGCAGAATATTACAGACTTTGTGAAAAAAGTATACTTTGCATACTTTGGACTAAAAATTGGAGATCAAAATAAAGTCTGGGCGCCTCATAAAGTGTGCAAACGGTGTGTTGAGGACCTCCGAAACTGGTTCAAGGGTAAGAAAAAATCTTTCCGTTATGGGATTCCTATGGTATGGCAAGAGCAAAAGAGCCATAGTGACGACTGTTACTTTTGTTCATGTGATGTGAAAGGGTTTAATTCCAAATGGAAGCATTTCATTTCATACCCCAATCTTCACTCGGCAATTCGTCCCATCCCCCATGGCACAGATATACCAGTACCCAAGCCCCCTGCTACCTTGGAAGAGATACCTAGCTCCGATGAAGGTGAAGTCATACCTGAACCAGATGACGAATCAAGTTCTGACTTTGAAGATGATACAAGACCAAAATTGTTTTCTCAGGAGGAGATGAATGATTTGGTAAGAGACTTGAATCTTCCCAAAGATGCCGCTGAGTTACTCGGATCAAGGCTGAAAAACAGGAATTTATTGTTGCCAGGAGTGTCATCTTCATGGTTCAGACATCGTGAAAAGGAGTTCGTTCCTTACTTCACCCAGGAAGACAAGTTGGTTTATTGCATCAATGTCGAAGGTCTGATGGGTCAATTTAAAATCCAATATGATTCAGAGCAATGGCGTCTTTTTATAGATTCTTCAAAAAGAAGTCTCAAAGCAGTTTTACTCCACAACGGTTTTTACATTTCCATACCTGTAGGTCATTCCGTACACATGAAGGAAACCTACGAGAACTTGGAATTGGTTCTTCGTAAACTTAAATATGAAGACCATGGTTGGCAAGTGTGTGGGGACTTGAAGGTCTTGTGCATGCTGCTCAGGCAACAAGCTGGGTATACCAAATATCCTTGTTTTCTGTGTCTATGGGACAGTCGAGACCGACAAAATCACTGGACCAAGAAGAGTTGGCAGCCGAGGGTGCTAACAGTCGGTGAAAAAAATGTCCTCCGAGAAACTTTGGTACCTTCCCATAAAGTTCTTCTACCACCTCTCCACATAAAATTGGGATTGATGAAGCAATTCATAAAATCACTTCCAAGAGATGGAGAATGCTTCAAATACTTGGTCACCAAGTTTCCAGGCCTGTCGGAGGCAAAATTGAAGGAAGGTGTGTTCGTCGGACCAGACATTAGAATGCTTATAGTTGATCAAGAGTTTGTCAATGCCATGACGGATCCTCAAAAAGAAGGGTGGATTGCATTTAAAGAAGTCGTACAGAAATCTTTAGGCAATAACAAAGATCCTCCCTACAAAAAGATCGGACAAATGCTGAAAGCATTTCAAGCTTTAGGTTGCCTGATGAGTTTGAAAGTGCATTTCCTCCAGTCCCACCTTGACTACTTTCCTGAAAATTTGGGAGCTGTGAGTGAGGAACAAGGTGAACGATTCCACCAAGACATTAAAGAGATGGAAAGGAGATACCAGGGAAAATGGAGCATTACAATGATGGCAGACTACTGTTGGATGCTTCAGAGAGACATTCCTGATGCTACTCACAAGTGTAAATGCACCAAGAGGAGCCTCGCAAGGAAGAAGAATCAAGTTTAGTGTCTGTAGGTGAGCTCATTTCAGTACAAAAAAGGATTTTCATGAAAATATTGTAATAAAACTTTAATTTTATAAGTCTATTTCCATTTATTTTGAGGTACTGCCTTATTTAACATAGTTACCTAAATTGTCAGGAAACGTGATGTCCTATGACAAAATGGAGGTAATTTTCGGATTCAGCGCACCAAAAAAAACATAAAGATTACGTGGAATAACCAAAACAGCTCTTGAAAAAATTTTTTTTGCAGACCTGTTCTTTCATTCCTTCTGTTCATTGGAATATTTGTCCATTTTAAAAGCAATTGTGGCAATTTATTTTTGTTCTTGAGCACTTCTTGAGTATTAGGGTCTGTTAATACTATTAGCTATGCCTGGAGTCCTATGATAGTAGCTCTATAATCTATTTCTATAAGACTCATTGCCTTCAAATCATGGGATATACAGTCTTGGCATACACTAGTTCTTATAGATCTGATGGACATGGGCAATTTTTCTTGTTCTTGCACCCAATTTTTCATGATTTTATTGGACCAGTCTATGATTCCAAAGCTGAATGAGAGTATGGGGACTGCAAGCTTATTGATGGTCTGTCTGTTATTCTATGCTGTTAAATCATTTTTCAGTATTAGTTTTCTATTCCTGTAATATTCTGTGAGGATCTTCTCTCAGTAATTTGTGCTGGATTGTTGCCACTCCTAGCTATGTACCTATATAATATCATATTACTCAAGTTCTTGTATGTTATGGTCTTCAGTCAGAGAAGAGTTTTCAGTTTTGCTTAGTTTCCTTTGTGAAAATTCACCTTACCACATTTGTCCAGGTCAAGTCATCCTGATAGCAAACAACTCTGAGTTTCTCAGATGATAAGTGATGAGCACAAGGACCATAAAACTTCAGATCATCTAAAAATAGTAGATATAATGTTATCTATGGGTCATTAATGTCTCTGGGATTAAGGCTAAGTACATAGTCCAGTGAGTTAATAAGGGTACTTGGTGGATTTAGTGCAAGGCAAAACAAGAAGTGACAGTAAATCTCCCCCAGAAATTCCTGACTGGATCATGTAAGGATGCCGTCACTATGATAATGCAACACTGCCATTCATTCCTCTGTACCACACAGCATGCCACATTTTAGTATCTCCTTTGGAAATTCATTTGCAGATCCATGGGTACAAATTACTCTTGGACCTGCAAACGAGCCATGTGATTAAAAATTAATCCCTTATAGATAAACTTACTAGAGCTGGAGTTTGCCAGTTATAATGCAGTACACACACACATTAATATATTAAGATAGGGAGCACGCTATATTAGATGAAAGAAGGGATGTTGCAAGTTATTTATTGTACCCGTTGCAGATTCAGCAAAAATGAGCAGAATCACTTAATACACAAACTTGACTTTCTAGCTCTCAAATAGGCAACGTGAAAAGTTCCATTTTGGCACCGAGTTTAACGTCATCACTGACAACAGACCTCTTCCACACATTGTGACTACTGTTAATATAGATGCAGCAGAGTACTGCTGGATAGCAAGCCCTAGCCTCATGTAGCTTTGAATTAAGGTATAAATCTAATAAAATTAACATAAATACAGGAGACTGCATGATATAAAGGGCAGTTACTCACCTGTAACAGGTGTTCTCCATGGATAGCAGGAATAAGTCCTCATGTTTGGATGATGTTCCTGATGGATCCCCCATGCGGGAACGCTCCCCAGTTTCTAATGGAAGCTTTTGGGAGGCTCCACTGCGCCTGCATGCCTCCTTCCTATCTGCCGTTGCAGCGCCATCATCATCAGTCTGATAATATAGCTGTAGCAGAATACAACTCCTCTGGGTGGTGAGAGGGTTGTGAGGACTTTTTCCTGCTGTCCACGGAGAAAACCTATTACAGGTGCGTAACTACCCTTTCTCCATGGACAAACAGGAAGTAAGTCCTTACGTATGGGACTCCCAAACTACAGGCTACTGAAAACCTAGGAGGCTGCCGAGAATCCCAACAGAGGCAACATGAACTGCGAACACACAAAACCAACTATGTACAGCAAAGGCAAATCTCGCCTCATCTGTTCTTCACTCTGCAGCATTTCTTTCTCTCATTAACTCATTTATTTGTATTTTATTTTGTTTTGGTAGCTTGGATGGATAGAAGAGCATTGGGAGGATGGAGGTGGATTCTAATCCCCAAACAGGTACCGGAGTACAGATTGGTTGAAGTTACTCTCACGTTAGGAATCCTCTTCCGGGCAGTATTGAGACATGAATATATGGACAGAAGCCCATGTTACAGCCTTGCAGATCTCTTCTACGGAGACTGAGAGCAAGTTGGCCACCGATGCAGCCATAGCTCAGACATTGTGAGCTGTAACATGGCCATCAAGGCTCAGGTCTACTTGGGCATAAGCGAAGGAGATGCAGTCTGCTAGCCAAATTGAAAGAGAGCATTTGGAAATGGCAGCTCCCAGCTTGCTGAGGACAAAAGAAACCAAACATTGGACAGACTTCCTATGGTCCTTTATCCACTTCAAGTAGAAGGCTAAGGCCCGCTTGCAGGCCAACAAGTGCAACGCCGCTTCCCCTCTGTGGGCGTAAGGCCTAGGAAAAAATGTAGGAAACATTATGGACTGGCTGAGATGAAAATCCAAAACCACCTTCAGAAGGAATTTAGGATGCATCCGATGAACCACTCGATTAGGATGGAATCTGGTATACAGTGGATGAACGACCAGAGCCTTAAACCCGCGCACTCAGCATGCCGAGGTAACAGCTACCAGAAACAAGACCTTCCAGGTCAAGAACTTCAGAGGACATGAATTGAATGGCTCAAAGGGAGCTTTCATGAGCTGTGCTAGTACCACATTGGCTTGTATGGGAGCGGCGGGCTTGTATGGATGCTTCGAGAGAAGAAGCCCTCGCATGAAGCAAGCAATCAAAGTCTGCACTGAGATGGATTTTACATCCACCCCATGATAGTATGCCCAAATCACGCTGAGGTGAACTTGGATGGAACTGGACTTCAGGCACATGTCAGAGAGGTGTAGAAGAAATTTGAACAGACTCCTCGTGGGACAGATGAAAGGATTCAGGGCCCAGCCTTCACACCAAACCTCTGCCATTTCAGGGCATAAGACCTCCTCATTAAGGCCTTCCTAGAGGCCACCAGAACATCAGTTATGTTGTCAGGCAGATGGCGCTCTGTCAGGACTAGCCTCTCAGAATCCATGCCATGAGGGCCAAGGACCGGATACTGGGATGCAGCATCCTCCCATTGTCCTGTGAGATGAGGTCCAGAGCATGACTGAGCTGGAGGAGTTCCTGCATGGAGAGCTGCAGTAGGAGCATGGACCAGGTCTGTATGGGCCAGTATGGCACGATGAATCATCATACCTCTGTCTGTCCTGAGCTTTATTAGGGTTTTTGCTGCGAGAGGTATTGGAGGATAAGCATAAAGAAGACCCTCCCCTCCAGTGCAGGAGGAAAGCATCCAGCACTGGTCCATTGCAGGATTCCACTCTGGAGCAGAACCGATCTACCTGGGCGTTTTGTGGAGTGGCAAATAGGTCTACTGAGGGAGTGCCCCACTTCTGAAATATGCGGGCCACAACATTTCTGTGCAGCATCTATTCATGTGGCTGAAGGACTCAGCTCAGTCTGTCTGCCAGAGTGTTTTGGTCTTCTGGCAGATATGTGACCCTCGGCTCCATTCTGTGAGTGATGACAAACCTCCACAACCTGACCATCTCCCAGCACAGGAAATAGGAACCAGTGCCCCCCTTGCTTGTTGATATAGAACATAGCGACTTGATTGTCGGTCTGAATGGGGACAATGTGGTTGGCCTGCCGATCCCAAAAGACCTTCAGAGCATTTGCTATGGCTCTCAATTCTAGAAAGTTGATCTGGTGAAGACTCTTTTGGACAGAGTGTGAAAGCCATTGAGATGAGCTCCCCAAACCAACTTGGACGTATCCATTGTCATGATCTTCTGGAGCTAGGCCTTTTGAAAGGGGAGACCTTTGAGTAAATTCTGAGGGACCATCCACCAGTGCAGTAATTGGACTAGGGACTGATGACATACATTCATGGAGGTGACCCATGACCTGGATCCACTGAGTTCACAGAGTCTCTACCTCATCTGAAGATGTGCCAGGGGTGTAACATGCACTGTAGAGGCCATGTGAAATTTTGTGAAGACTTGGTGGCCGTGGCTAGGCTGAAAGGCAGCACTCAATACTGAAAATGTTGCCCTCCCAGGACAAATCTGAGATACTTCCTGTGGGCGAGATGAATCGATATGTGGGAATATGCATCTTTAGATCCAGAAAGCATAGCCAATCTCCTCTTTGAAGGTACGAGAGCAGGGTGCCCAAAGAAATCTTCTTGAACTTTTCTCTCACCAAGTAAGCGTTTAGGTCCCTGAGGTCCAGGATGGGATGGACCCCCCCTCCCCAAGTACCAGAAAGTACTTGGAGTAAAAGTCCCATCCCATTTGTTCCTGCAGAATGAGCTCAATAGCCAAGTCAGCCAGGACTGCAGAGATTTCCTTCCAAAGCAGTTCCTGATGTGGAGGGCCAGCTTGACATTTTTTCAGAAGCAGCGGACTCCCATGGTTTGGAATTACTTTTAACTCCTCAGCTCAATAGCAGCAACCATTAGATGGTCCCTTAGGTGCCGACTCACATGAAGCTGCTGTAAAGGTCCTTATTGTCTTGCTGGTCTTCTTCCTCTCAGGACTTAAAGATCAGGCTTCCCTTTCCCCTGTTAATGGCAGCCAGCCTGCATTGGCGGGAGCAGCCCAGCCATCTGTTGAAGGGACAGCCCCTGGACAATCCACAGTAGCTTCTCCTATCTACAGATGCCAGCCTGTTCAGATGGGGAGCCCATTGCGAGAGGTAGACAGCTTAGGGCTGTTGAAATAGTAGAGAAGCAGAGTGGCCCATCAACCAGCTTGAGGCAAGGGCCATTCATTTGGCCCCCTTGTGTCTCTGGACCTTGGTCTGGGGCAAAGTGGTCTGGATCTTCTCAATGCTGCAGCTGTGGCATATGTCAACAAACAAGAGGGCATGAAGAGTTCCACGGTGGCCCTGGAAATGGCTTTCTTCTTTTCCTGGGCAGAGAGGAAGCCCTCTCAGCACAGCAATATGGAAGAAGACTATCTCAGTCACCATTCCCTCAACTCTGGAGAGTGGGAATTGAGCCAAATTGTGTTCTAGAGGAATCTGGACAGATGGGGGTCACCCCGAGTTGGATCTGATGGCAACCCGGGCCAATGCCAAAGTGCGAAGGTTCTTTAGTCACCGCAAAAAGGTAAGCTCTGAGAACATGGATGGTCTGGTTCAACCTTGGCCAAGGCAGATAATGCTGTATGTATTTCCTCCGTGGCCTTTCATAGGGCCATCTTAAGGCGTGCCATTAGGGCCCAGTGGTTTTGGTGGCATCGGATTGGCCACAGAGGCCATGGTATAAGGATCTGATGTGTCTCCTGCAAGAACTTCTCCTATGCCTCTCGTTAGCTCAGGGGCTGGTCCTGCTAGATGACCCAGCATCTTTTTCATTTACAGCCTGGTTCCTAGGGGATATTCTCCTCCCATGGTTTCCACATTCCTGAAAGTGAAGAGAGACTCTACCTGTCTCACCTATGTGCATGTTTGGGCCTTTTTGAGCACTGGTGTTGTGAGCCTCAAGTCAGCCCTAGTGCAGCAGACCTGCTAGCCTTATTTGCCTTCCTTCATGACAGATTTGACAAGAGCCTCTCTCTTGCTTTAGGGGAATGGTGGCGGGTGTTTGATGGCCTCGCACCCAGATGCAGCCCACTTCCTTTGGAAAAGAGTAAGACACCTGTATCTAACATAGTACAAAGTAACATAGGATATAAAGTCAGATAAAGACCAGTATGGTCCATCTAGTCTGCCCAGTAGGGTGGCTAGAATAGTTGTAATCACTACTCTGTGCAGGTCACCCCCCTCTATGCCTTTGTTTAGGGTTGTACTCACCACTCCGTACAGGTGGTCAATCATTCCTTCACAGGATCTCAGTTTAGTTCTTCAAGCTTTAGTATCTGAGCCTTTTGAGCCCTTGATGAGAGCTATGCTGAAGGATTTGTCCCTCAAGACCGCCTTCTTGGTTGCGGTCTGCTCGGCCAGACATATCTTGGAGCTGCAGGCCATGTTGTGCTGAGATCCCTATCTCTTGTAATTGGAGGAGGCAGTGCATATTCGGCCTGTCCCTTCCTTCCTCTTCCAAACTAGTATTGTCTTTTCATGTCAATCAGGTGGTCTGTTTGCCTTCCATTCTGAAGGAACAGTGCCATGGGGAAGGATAAGAACCTTCACCTAGTGGTTGCGAGAAGGGTGCTTCTTCAGTACCTTAAGGTCATTAACTTATTCCAAAAATCAGACAGGCTTTTTGTCCTTTTTGCAGGCCCGCAGAAAGGCGACACAGTCTATCCTGGGCTGCTGGATAAAGGAGATGATAGACTTGACTTATCTGTTGCAGAACTGACCAATCCCATAGGGTTTGCGTGTGCATTCCAACGGGCACAAGAGTAGCTCGGATGCTCCCTTAGTCATTTGTCAGGCAGTAACATGGTCATCACTTTCCACTTTTGTCAAGCAGTACTCCTTGGATGTCTACTCTTGAGCAACACAATAGAGATTTTGAAGGCTGCTATGCCTTCTTCCCACCCAGTGGCGTCGTAGCTTTGGTATGTCTTGCTTATCTGGACTGGTCCAACAGAACGATATGGAAGGTGACATTGACATTATACTTACTGGATAATGTTCTTTCCTGGAGTCCTGATAGACCAATCCAGGACCTGCCCCTATGATGATCTACTATATTCTCTGCAGTTTGGCCCTGCAGGCTCATAACCCTCTTGACAGACTTTGTTCTGTTGATCCTTGTTACCCTCGTTGAGGCTGTCTGTAGTCACAGCTCCTTGACTATAGCTTGGGTATGAATACTGGAGTGTGACCCTAGTTGAAATAGCTATCAGCAGGGTGAGGTTGTAAGAAAACTCTGGATTTTTCTTCTCTGTCTCCATATCTGCTGGTAGGGGAACACAACCCACTTGTCTGGACTGGTCTAGCAGGACTCCAAAAAGGACATTATCCAGTAAGTAAAATGTCACACTGTTGAATATGCTGACGACACTAGAGGAGAAATACGATGAGAACTGGAGTGTGTTCAGCCTCAAGTTCATGCCTACAATAGCACCCACAATGATAGCACTGGCAAATACCCGCTCTTTTTGATGTACAGAAGACAGCCTAGACTCCCAATTGATCTCTCTTTTGCTGTTACCCTTGTGAACTATGATACCTGCACGAACAATATATAAAAGAACTAAGGCCCAAGATAAGCAATACTAGAAATAGGGAAGTGATAGTGAGATGATACAAAAGCTAACTTGATACCCCTTACATTGAACATGGCAGAATAATTTATCCAGAATGTTTCAGACTGGATAGTATACAAAGATGAGAATTTTGATATCAACTTTTCTAGCTGACAAAATTATCTGACCAAAAAGAAGTTACCAAGTGATGTACTTTTACAAAACAGGAAGCCATTTTATAAGCCCTGTCTGTGGATACAACATTATTGTGTGCTTCAAAAAACAGGCATTTATAAAATTGCCCATGCTCTATGTATGTAAAGCTATGTGCTAATGACCTCTTAGCACATATTTTTTACCTGGAATAAGTGGAGGCATTCTTAAGGCTGAAGAGCACATAAAAATGGGCAGGACATTTGTGCAAGCCTCAGAGCAGGTGTTAAGTGTATATGGGTACTTCCCAGGATTATTTTATAAAGAGGAACTTCTGCATATATTTTCCTGTATAAAACGAGTGCAACATACAAAATAGAGTAATTTTATAAGAAGCCAAGGCAGGGAAGGTACATAGACGCAGCCTATGTGCCTAAATTATAAAGGCATACAACTGCCCCACGGACAATTGCTAGTTGCAAAATATCTTTTCCAGCTGTTTTGTCAAAAATGTGATTTTAAAAGTATTTTTCTAATTATTTATGAATATTCAAAATTTTACCATTTTTAGACCATATTGAGGGTTACACAGAGTATGTATTTATAAACAGCTCTTAACCAACTCAAGTCATTTAATATTTGGTTCATATTTTGAAATGAATATTTAAAAACATGATCACTTATCTCTTTGTGCCAGTAGCCAGAAGCCCCATAAAGAAATGATCAAGCAATCTCAATTTGATCTTCAGATTCTCATAATCTTAAATTCCTGACATGAATTCATATTTTGTTACATCAGGGCTCTGGAAAAATCAACATTTGGTCCTTTTACTGTTATCTGCACTGATAAAATAGCATGGTATTTAAGTAGAATGTGTCATATGTCAGTCAGAAGGAAATTAATAAAAGTAGACGACCAGCAAAATCACTTAAATTGCATTAAATTTAGGTCAGCCATTCAACTTTAATATTTAGTCTTGCTGGCTGGATCGAGTGGAGTTTATGAATCCAGAATTGCTCACGGTAATTTAATTGAAAATCCCAATCTCCTCCTTGCCAGTCCAGACATATATGGTCAGTAGTTCGCCAACTAATTTGATTGATTTGATGATGAAAGTAATAAAATGTTTAACTAATGGTGCCGTCATGGTCTCTGAATTTAATCTGCTGTGATGCTCATTTAACCTTAAAAATCCCTTTGTATGTCCCACATAGATTAAATCACAAGGGCAGATAATCATATAAATTATGTATGTAGAAATGCAAGTAGTGTTAGAATGGGCTTTCATGCCCTACAATAGATGTTTCACACCATTGACAACATCCACATGCATAATGTGTAAATGTCTCATTCATTTCAACTTTAGAACAATTCAGTAAATCTTTGATATTTCTGCCTCAGTAGCAAATAGGGGGAACAGAGAAAACCTGATGCAAAGTTATGACATACTAATGCTGGTGAATTATTTTAACCATGTGCATTGTCATTGCAGAATAAGGAAGCCCACAAACTACCCTGTCTTATGGCTGGTGGTACCAATATCTCCAAATAGATCTCTATTGGAAAATGTAGCCCTCTTGTATGCACGAATTATGCAGTTGCAGGAATTACCCCTTTGATGAACTCGAATCTTCAGATCTTCAGCTTTCTTTTAAAACTCTTCCAAAGCAGAACAAATGCATCACAAGCAAATGAACTGGCTAACTGGTAAAGTATACTAAACGATAAGTGTGAAGATTATTCTGATATAATGTAGTGAATATGCAGCCATGGTCATTAATCAGTTGCACATCCAAAAGTTCCAAACTGGTTTTGTGATGATGCATAGTAAACTTGAGATGAGCATCAATAGAGTTCAAACACTCATCAAATGGTTCTAGCTTGGAAGATGCGTCTTTCCAAATAACACAAATATCATCCAAAAATTGATACCACATGATAGCAGATTGTTTATGTTCTGGAACTTTTTCAAACTTTTGTTCCAAAGGCGCTACATATAAAGTTGCAATAAATGGATGCAACGTCACCCCATGGTGATACCATAATGCTGAAGATGGAAAATTATTTTTTTATTATGATGGTGATTTCTATTAGGACCAGTTCAGCCATTTCCCAAATAAAATTGATAGGATATATGCAGTGAGTACTTGACAGTGCATCATAGATGACAAAGCTTTCTGCTGGGGTACAGAAGAATATAAAATCCTATATCAGAGGACACAAGCCAAGAAGGTTCAGGAAAGTATTTCAACATCATGCAATTTCATTAAAAAATATATTTTTAATGATGTTGAAACATTTCCTAAATCTTCTTGGCTTGTGTTCTTTGATATAGTATCTTTGTATATTTCTGTACTCCAACGGGAAACTTTTGTTTTTTGAGATGAACTGCCAAGTACTCAGTGGATGCATCATGTTCCTAACAATTTCATTTGGGAAACGGCTAAACTAGGCCTAATGAGAAAATATTTATTATTATGAGGGTAATTTTCATCTTCAACATTATGGCATCACCATGGGGGTGACGTTGCATCCATCTATTGCAACTTTATATGAAGCGCCTTTGGAATAAAAGTTTGAAAAAATTCCAAAACATAGACAATCTGCTATCATGTGGTATCAATTTTTGGATGATATTTGTGTTATTTGGAAAGACACATCTTCCAAGCTAGAACAATTTGATGAGTGGTTGAACTCTATTGATGCTCATCTCAAGTTTACTATGTAGCATCACAAAACCAGTATGGAACTTTTCGATGTGCAACTGATTAATGACCATGGCCACAGATTCACTACATTATATCAGAATAATCTTCACACTTATTGTTTAGTATAATTTACCAGTTAGCCAGTTCATTTGTTTGTGATGCATTTGTTCTGGTTTGGAAGAGTTTTAAAAGAAAGCTAAAGGTCTGAAGATTCGATTTCATCAAAGGGGTAATTCCTGTGACTGCATAATTTGTGCATACAAGAGAGCTACATTTGCCAATAGAGATCTATTTTGAAGATATTGGGACCACCGGCCATTAGACAGAATAGTTTGTCGGCTTCCTTATTCTGCAATGGCAATGTATTTATTTATTTAACAGGTTTTCTATTCCGCCTTTTCCTTCAATCAAAGCGGTGTACACTGTACTACAAGGACATACAAAGGCAGGGGGAGAGACATGCAGGGACCAATGTGGTAGACAATGGGTCTACATAGAACAGGGAATGACATGGTTAAGATAATTCACCGGCACTGGCATGTCGTAACTTTGCATCAGGTTGTCTCTGTTCCCCCTATTTGCTACCAATAGGGGGAACAGAAATACTGAAGATTTATTGACTGTATTCATTTATTGAAATGAATGAGACATTTACACATTAGGCATGTGGAAGCTGTCAATGATGTGAAAGATAAATTGTGAGGCATGAATGGATACATCCGGTAAAGGGAGAAAGGCTTAAAGCCTATTCTAATACTACTTGAAATTCTGCATACGTAATTTATATGAATACCTGCCCTTGTGATTTAATCAATGTGGGCCACACAATGAGATCTTTAAAATTAAGGTTAAATGAGCATCGCTGCAGATTAAATACATAGAGCACGACAGCACCATTGGTTCAACAGTTTATTACTTTTGATCAACAAAGCAATCAAATGCGTTGGCATGCTATTGACCATGTGTGCCTGGACTGGCAAGAGCAGATCAGGATTTTCATTTAATTATTTTAAGAAATTCTGGATACATAAGCTCCACTCAAAACAACCAGCAGGACTACGGGACATGTTTACTAAACTGGGCTAACTGTGAACACGTGTTGTTGTGACTAGATCCAGTGTTACAAATAAAGCATGCTTAGTGAACATGCACCTAAATATTGAAGTTTAATGGATGACCTTAACCAGTAACATCACTGAAATTAAATTATCAGCTAACTTCTATTAGTTTCCTTCTAATTGATGTATGATTTATTCCATTTAAATATCACGCTATCACCCTTTTTGTCAGAGTGCAGATAACAGTAAAATGACCAGATGCTAATTTTTTCAGAGCCCTGATACCTACTTTGATGTAATGAAACATGAATTCATGTTAGGCTTTTGAGACTGAGATTCCAAAGATTAAATTGAGAGTGCTTGCCATTTTAGAATGCATTGCCCAGCTACTGGCACAAAGAGGTTAGTGGGGTTTTTTTTGTTTTGTTTTTTTAAATCTTCAGTTAAACCATTTAATCATTAGTTTGTATTTTTGAGTTAGTTAAGAGCTGTTTATGAATATATGCTCTGTGTAATCTCCGATAAGACAGTCCAAAAATTAAAAACATTTTGAATAGTCATTAGGGGTTAATCTGAGCCACGAATAGCGGGGATGGACAGTCTGACGGGACGTCCATCCCTGCTATCCATGGCTTCTCCTGCCCCAGAATAAATTCCCCGCCAGTTGTGCGGGGAAGTTAAATGGGGGCGGGGAATGGGGGGCCCGGGGGCAGAGAGTGGGCAGGCAGTGGGCGGTCGCTGGCCCTGGATGTACACAGGGCCGATTCTAATGCCGGTCCTATACGTCCAGGGTCAGTGAAATGTCCGGGGAAGTTATTCCACCTCCAAGGTGGAACACAGTAACTTCCCTGGACATTTTTTTTAAGCTGCTGGGGCATGGATGGGGCAGGGGGGGCAAGAGTTTATTCCCCGCAGCCCGACCCTAGCCTTAGGAGGCCGGATCGGGGGTCAGGCTACGGGGAATAAACGCTTAATTGGGCGGCCGATATTGCAGCTTTTAAATGGAGCAGTGGTGCCAGGGCAACATGATGCCATGGCGCCACGGCTCCATTTAAAAGCCCTGACTGAGTTAGTCAGGCTACTAATGTATGTGCAGGCCGGGACTGAATCACAGGCCCGGCCTGCACGTACATGCTTGTTTGTGATTCTGATCCCACGGGGCTAGACATGCCCCTTGGGATCAGAATCGCGATCCCCTCTGTGCGTCCAGTTCAGACCGGACGCACAGAGGGGATCTATATCTGGGACAAAATCAGACCCTATGTGATTTATTTTATTTATTTATTTATTTATTTGAGCACATTTTTATACCGCTCCTTCCAGTGATCAGCAGCGGTTTACATCTAACAATTAACTCTGCATAGTTTAGCAGTTACATAAAACCGTAGGGTAATAACATTAGAACATTATGATAACTCAATAAGTAGAACCATAATAACTGTATACATAAAACTGTAAGATAATAACATTAAAACATTAGGATAGCTCATTAAATATAAAAAACTGTATACATGAAGTAATGTCAAACATACATGTTATATAATTAACTATTACATTATTTGTGAACTATAGTATAGGTAGATTTTTATTTGATTCTCTGTGGGTTTGAAGTTTCTAACTGGTAAAGGTGTAAAAAATCTGACAAGTTGATTTAATCCTGGAATTACTTTATGTTATTTCTGTCAGATTGAAGTATTCTTGGAATAGATGTGTTTTAAGGCTCTTACGGAATGATATGAGATCTTTGTTAGCTCTTAAGGTGTCTGGGAGTTTGTTCCATTGTGTTGGAGCAGTGTATGTGAATGCTCTATTACTGGTGAATGCCTTTGATTTGCAAATGGAGAGGGGGTTTGTAGTGTATTTAGGTTGCGTGTTCGTCTTTTCCTGTTGGTGTTTTGTGATTTTATGAGTGTGGCAAGATGGGATGGGGCATAATTGTTTATTAGTTTGAATGTAGTGATGATTATTTTGTACCTGATGCGTTCATGTATAGGTAACCAGTGAAGTTCTCTTAGGATAGGTGTGATATGATCTGTGAATGGTACGCTCATAAGGATTCGGGCTGTTACATTTTGTGCCATCTGGAGTATGTTTGTAGTTTTTTTAGGCAAGCCTTGTAATATGCCATTACAATAGTCCAGATGTGGCATTATGATTGCTTGTATTATTGATCTAAAGTCCGATAGTTCTAGGATGTTTCGTAAGGGCTGTAGGGTTCTTAGTTTGTAGAAAATGGTTCTATTTAGAATTCTTAGGTGGGTTTCCATGTTAAGTGTCCTATCTAGGGTGACACCTAGGTACTTTAGTTCTTGTTTAGTGTTATAAGTTGTATTATTTAGTATGATTGTAGTGGGGTGTTTAAACTCCGGGTTTTTAGAGATAAACATTACTTGATGAAAATTAAAATATAAATTTTGAAAAAGATCTGGAAAAGATATTTTACACTTAGCAGTCATCCATGTGACAACTGTATGGAATTATTTTGAATTCACAGGTTGGATCTTATTTTGTATATTCTTCTTTTAAGATGTTTTATAAAGGCAACATATGTGCCTATGTGAAACCTCCCGGACAAACTTTCACGTACTGTGATGCAGGCATAACTTTGCACATGTATATACCATCAAAAATCTATACTGATCCCACCCAGGCTTTGCCCATTCTTGACCTCCAGGAACACGTATGCATGTATACCTTTGGGCAAGTTTATAAGTACCTACTTCAACATGTAAAACACTGTTCTACATGCTCGATTTGCTTATAAAATTATCACTATAGTGGATTGGAAGTATTCAGGACACTGACAAAGGATGAACTGGCTGAACCAGTTAACAAAACTGAACAATGATGACATTTTACTTACCAGTTAATGTCCTTTCCTTGAGTCCTGCTAGATTAGTCCAGACAAGGGGGTTGTGTTCCCCTACCAGCAGATTGGTGGAGACAAAGAACCAATGAAAAGCCCAGGTTTCAATGACATCACTCCCATGCCTCTGTTCATCTCCACCACCAGAAGTCCCTTCAGTATTCATCCCAAAGCATATGGAAAAAACATTGCAAGCCTTGCATAACCTCAATCGTGGGCAACAATGGGTAATCAACAGTAGAGAACTATGTACAGGAAAACATAAACAGAAAACTGTCAGTAGAAGATGAACCTGCAGAACTAAATATAAAAATCACAGCAAACCCAAGGGTACTGTAACAGAAGAACAGAGCAACACAGTTTCAGAGACGGGGCTTGGACTGGTCTAGTAGGACTCAAGGAAAGGACATGAATTTGTAAATAAAATGTCACCTTCCATATCATCCAGTTAGACCAGTCCAGACAAGTAGGATGTACTAAAGCTACAACTCCACTGGGCGGGAAGAAGACACAGCAGCTCGCAAAACATTTGACCCAAAGGCCGTGTCTGCCTGCGTGTGGACATCCAAGTGGAAAGTGATGCCCATGTCTCTGCCTGAGAGACGTCTGCAGGGGCTACCGAGCTCTGCTCCGCCCAAGAGGATGCTTGTGCTCGGGTAGAATGGGCACACAAACCCTCCAGAACTAGCTAGTTCTGCAAGATATATGCCGAGGCAATGGCCTCTTTAATCCAGTGTCCCAGTGTCGATTTGGCTGCCATATTACCCTTGCGCGAGCCAGCAGATAACACAAAAAGATAGACTTACAGAAGGAATTCATAACCTCCACATACTGGAGAAGCACCCTCTGGACATCCACAAGATGAAGATCCTTATCCTTCCCCCGACACTGCTCCTTTGAGAAGGAGGACAGGCAAACCATCTGGTTCACATGAAAGGGAGACAGCACCTTAGGCAAGAAGGAAGGCACAGGCCGAATGGAAATGGTCTCCTTTGAAAAAGACAGATAAGGATCTTGGCAAGACAGAACCTGCAGCTTGGAAATCTGCCTTGCGGAACAAAACGCAGCTAAGAAGACAGTCTTGAGCATCAAATCCTTTAAAGTAGCATGCTTCAAAAGCTCAAAGGACACTGCCATTAGTGCCCTGAGCACCAGACACAGATCCCAGGAAGGGATCACAGAATGGAGGAGAGGAGGCAGATGCTGAACCCCTTAGAGAAAGTGCGAGACATATGGGTGCAAGGCTAGAGACTTATCAGCTCCTCCTTCTGGAATAGGCAGATCACTTTGGCCTCTTCACAATCCTCTGAAAGCGAGAGTACTTCATCATCCACATCAGAGTCCAAAAACGAGCCACCTGAATCTGAGCCAGTCAAAGTCTCGGACCGGGCTTAGCTGTTCCCCATCACCAGTGTGTGTCCCTTGCCAGAGACATTTAGCTGAGGGTAATCAAACAAGGCTTCCACTCTCAGCCTGCCCCACATGAGACTGTGCCCAGGGGCACCCAGAGGCCACAGGTTCTGAATTTTCCCGCCAGAAGGACCAGGCTTGCTGCAAAAAAGAAAAGAATTCCGGGAAGGACAATCCTGGGTCTGGAAGCTCTCTTCACAGAAATAACCCCCCATGACCATGGGGCACAGCCGCCACAGACCTCTTAAAGGATGATGAGCAGCTCACAGCACCATCGCTAGATCTTCTGGCTGGCTGGATATCCTTATCCACAATGCCATCCATCATCTCCTGCCCTGAGGCAGGTAAGGCCAGACTAACTGCATCCCCCAACTGGAAGTAGGCCCTCCAGGGCTGACTCAGAAGCTGCCATGCAAGAAGAGCAGAGTCCCAAATCCAGAGATGAGGCATCTCGCTTGACACAGGTCAAACAATGTTTCCTGGAAGAAGACACAGAGTTAAGGCAAGTATCACAATAGCACATGCTAACTGTGGTGGTCCAAAGCCACATGATAACTGCGCTTTTCTGCAACACGCGCTAGGGAAGGAGTGCATGTTGGAGTCACTTGAGCGGAATGTGTCCTAGGACCTCACAACTGCTAGGTGCACATTAGGTAAAAACACTTCTAACACGTGCAGAAAACTGCGGAAACTCCTACACTGTGCCAACAGTTACCCGTGGTCCACCCCAAATTACGTCCTAGGAAGATGGAATCGGGAGCCCCCAGTAAGGACAATGACAAGGTCAAGCCTTGGTACTCCACCGCCTGAGAGCCCCAGGACAAGAATCCATGCTGGGCTCAGCTCTACTCCCCTGCAACTGTTTACTGGCTTTGCAGCACTACATGTAAGGTGGCTGACAGGCAGATCCCTCTGAGAGCTTTCCTCAATCTTCGGGAGAGAGCAGGGGTGACGGAGGAGGAGAGAGGGGGCATTGAGGTTGTGTGAGGCTGCTGCACTCTTCCAGATCCTTCCATATCCTTCCAATTTTCTGGCTTCTCAACAGGCTCTTATCCAAGGTAAGAGCATGGAGCTGAACCAATTTTCCCGCTTCCCTTGGCCTACTGAAAAGACCGCAATCTAGTGGTGCCTCCCACATCATGCTCAAGTGAGAGAATCACCTTTGTTTCTCAAGGTGGTCGTTCACGAGTGTTTAATGAATCTTTTCCTCTTAATCCTCAGATTTTCTTCAGAGCGGAGGAAATCCATCCACCATCTGCTGGAGACAAAGAAATACTAAATGGACCTCTGGTGGTTGAGGCGCATAGAGACATGGGAATGATGTCATTGACGCCTGGGATTTTCATTGGTTCTTTCTCTCCACCAATTTGCTGGTAGGGGAACACAAGCAACTTGTCTGGACTGGTCTAGCAGGACAATATGGAATTAACAATTTCCAACATACTCAGATTGTTAGTGAGATAAAGAAAATGTCACAGTAACTCCATACATCCAACAGACAGGGCCGGCCCATCCACTAGGCAGGCTAGGCTGCAGACCTCTGTGGGTGGCAGGCCATACTGTATGCTTTGGCACACATGGCCTGTCCCCCCATCGCCCCGCGTGCTGAGCTGTACCACCCTCCCCTCCCCCGCTGCGCTGCAACTGCTTCTAATACCACTTTGATTGTAGGATAATGTGGTATACAAATCTGTCTAAATAAATAAATACATGTGAATTATCTGTAACCCCATATAATCATCCATGTTTAACATCCTTGTTCAATGTAAACTTTGATGTTATTGTTGGTTCATGTTATATGTAAACCACTCTGAATCCTATGATAGAGCGTTATAGAAAAACTGTTAAATAAATACAATTCTAGTGGCTGGGGCAGCAGCGGCAGGCCAGGTGCTTCAGCATACACGGACTGCCGTTTCTGACCCCCTGAAGTTGTGTTGGAGGAGAGTCAGAAGTGGCAGGTCATGTGTGCCAAAGCACATGGCCTGCCGTCGAGCTGAGCTTCCTCTCCCTGCTGCCAGCGGAATAAGCGGCAACGGCGTGGCTCAGCATGGGAGGGGGCAAGGCCGGAGCTTCTGCCTAGGGTGGCAGTAACCCTTGGGTTGGCCCTGCCAACAGAGGATGAAAAGTCCTCCTATATTTAAAGATTTGACTAAAGAATCAAATATTTTAAATGAAGGTTAAAAACTTAGGACCCAATTTTCATTTGAGCAGTGCTATGTGCCACGTCAGTGCATAGCCAGCCCGCCATCCATCTAACCCGGATTTTCAATGCCGGGGTCATATGTGGCCCCTGCATTGAAAATCTGGTCATCGCTGCACACCCCGGATGCTGCAGGAGCCAGCCGGGTAGCAGCGATTTTCGATGCTACCCACTTAGCCCCTGCGCCTGAAAGATAGGCGAGGAAAAACCTTGCCTATCTTTAATGTGCAGAGGGCTAAGCGGGCAGCATCGAAAATCGCTGCTATCCATTTAGCACTTTCCTCCGTCCCCATTCCGCCCTGGAATGTCCCCAACATGCCTCAATGATAACCGCATAGTATCTGGGTGCGTTAGGGATTTATCCGGAATTTTTGGAAAGGCACTATCCATGTAAATACCTTTGAAGATGCCACCTTTAAGTTATAAAGTGTCTGTGCGCTGTTAGATCAATATTCAAAAGGGTTTATGTGGTTGGCAGTAGGTATCAACAAAAGTCCTTTGATCTCAAAATATTGAGTCACCAAAAGCTTAACTTTTGGCCATACTGTACAAATTACTATATGGCCGAAAGTTAAATGTTTTCTTTTGGGCAGGCTGAGAGCAGAGGAAAAGTTATGCAAAGAGCAAGTATTCAGCTACTCGCCTTTATAATTTATACATTCAATTCTGAATGCATGATTATCAGGCCAGATGGATAAGAAATCTCTTTAAAATTATATGTGGATTTTCAGTAGTGAAACTGGGGGGCATATCTATTAAGTTCTGTTCCCTGTTAATGCGGCTGATAGCATGCGCTCTCGGCCCGCCTTAGCGCAGAAAATCGCTACACTATCTGCATTTGCCCTGTGCTGTCTGCAGAAAATGCGCTAACTGCCAGAGTGGATGGGATATTGGCGGAGAATGGGAATTTCTGCAGCATGATTAAATGTAGACTCAAACAATACGCCAAAAATATTTTACAACTAGTGCCAGGTTAATACCACCAGCAACAAAATCAACCAGGGCAGGACAACAAACCCTTGTGGCCACTTGCAGATATCATTCAAGGATGATCTGTTCCTACGCTTCTCTTTAAGGTTCTGCTCAGCCTTGCGGCACTTATGAGAGGTCTCCTGTCCTGTCCTTAATCAAGTATCAAGCAGGGAAAGAGCTGTGGGCCTGACCAGAAGCTCAGAACTAGTCCTCTTCTGAGGAACTTTGAAAAGTAATGCTTTTGTTTGCATAAGCTGCTGCAAATACCCCAGAAATAAGCGACTCCTATTCTATTTCTTCTACTCCCTCCCTCCCCTCCAATCTTCCCAACTTTAAAAAAGCAGAAGCACATGTGAGCAATAGAGTACAGTCCTTGTGGAATCTATTGCATACATGATTGCTTTTTGAGGCTAGAAATGCTGAACTACTCTACTTAGTTTAAAAAAATACATATATACAGGGTGGCCCAAAAAAAGTGTGAACATCTCGTAGCATATAAGTTATTTAAAAATTCAAAAAGACAGATGTAAACGATTGACAAATTTAAAAAAAAAAAAAAAAGATGGCGTCCGGAAATTGTCGAAATAACGTCGTTATATAGCTAAAAAGGGTAAATAAGTAAACTATTTAAGCTTTTAATTTACAAGATGTTCTCACTTTTTTTGGGCCACCCTATAGATATATATATATATATATATATATATATAGTTTCACAAAGTAGTTTGTCTTAGCCATGCAAAGTATTGCAAGCTAAATACACGGTCGTAGTTGTAAAACTCTAGGCCATTCTTGAAGCTCTGCTAGATACCTCCTCATGTAATCCATGGGTAAATTCAATGGCCTAGAATTTTACATCTAGGACCATCTATTTAGATTGTCTTAGCCATGCAGAGTATTGCAGACTACTTTATGAAAATTTTGGAAAGTGTTATTATTAATTTATGAAACTTATCTCATTACTTAGTAAAACTGACCTGCTGCTGCTCTTTGCAATCTCAGCCTTATTGCTGCTGAGTGTCAGAGCCGTTGCATTCTTAAAAGGAGCATTGCACGGAAGTGATTGTAAAGTTGGAGTCCTGTATTTTAGTGCAGAAACTGCAGTCAAATGTCATCTGGAAGAATCCTGACCTTTTTTGCAGGCAGGAATGGCACCAAGCCCAAGGCAGAAGGTTGCAAGGCCATTGCAGTTTTCAAAATAAATGACTATGGATACCGCAGGAATTTTAACAGATATCAATATGTCTTATTCAAAACTTACTGGTCTATTGAGGAGATGTAAATCGATGTGCACAGAGCGCAACTGAGGTGAAGACAGCTGCAGTTTAAATTGCCTTTAGTGATCTTTATCAATCAGGACACTGAGCTGGGCTTGAACATTGTAAGAGAAGTGATGACTTGCAGGCAGTATGTGTTTGTCCAGCTTTAGACAAATACATATTGGTAGGGCTGGATTTAAGATGCTGGTGCTCCAGAAGTAGCAGTGCGAAGTGTGCTTCCCCAGAGATTATATAGCATGGTCCTAAAGTAAATGGAATCATCCTTCCATTTAGCCCAGGTATTCGCTTCCTATGTTGCATGTTCTTGGTCTGCAGCAACATTTGTTGACACAGCAAGATATTAACATGAGTGCGGAAAGTCACAATAAGATAGCGTAGCTAATCCACTGGAAACTGTATAAACATTATGATACGATGAGACCAGAGAAACTTTGAGATCGCATTGGACATTCTCATATTAATCAATAACCTTTGGCCTGTTACTGCGGCGATACCCAACCCCCACAATGCATGACCACTCTCTGAAATAAGTAATAAGATTCTAACATTTATGTTGATCTCAAAGTATTTGTATCATATTGGTTTATTATGTTATTGATTTATTATGTAGATGTTAATCTCACCTATATTTGTTTAATTTTTAAAGCTCTGTTTATTGTAATAATGTTCTGTTGTATGTAAACCACTTTGATTGCTTGATAAGGTGGTATATAAGACCCACAAATAAATAAATAAATAACAAGTAAAGTGCTAGAAATCAGAAGTAGGCCTGATTTATTAAGGGTTTTTTTTACATTAACACACAGGGCAATTTTATAATACAGTGTTTCACATGATCTAGTAGGCGCTTATAAAATTGCCTGAGAATATACATGCATTAAGTACACATTCAGAAAATACAGTGCCTAGATTTATGCATTTTACACTTATAAATGCATTTCCTTCCAATCCAGTATGCGGGCGTTCATCATTAGGGCAATTGCCCAAGGGCAGTTCTATAAGCATCTCCTTGAGCATGTAGAATATTGTTCTACACTCTATAAAATTACTCCAACAATGAGAAAGAAGCGTCCATCAGTCAATCTCATAATGCTAATAGGAACACCCCTCTCTCCCCCCTGAAAATAAAAATGGCATTGCTAATGGAAATATAAGCACCAAGTGATTATTCTGACTAAATGTGGGGAGAGAGAAGCTTATCAAGTACAATCAGACAATGGGAAGATGTGGCCAAAAGGTGCACAAATAGCCTCAATTCTATTAGGTACCACTGATTTGATTAAAAAGAACTTTGAAGAGCACCTTGATATGCTTCCTCTAATAGTACATCCTACGAATTCCAGAAGGAAGCAGATTGGCATAATGCAAGCAGGAAAATGAGCACTAACAGTAAATCTGGGGGCCCGCGACCATGCCTATCATACCTTAGCTAACAAGCAAAGTTCGTGCATGTTACAGCCTATGCAAACCAACCCCATTTAAAGACATTAACCAAGATCTGCCACCTCCACCTTCTGCTTTTAATGCAGTGAAATGTCGCTTTTACCTTTTCACTCGTGCCTGGTTGTGTTCAGCATATCTGCTCCGGATCACACATGACGCAGATCTCCGTGACAATGGAGGGCAAGAGCCACTTTGTATATACAGGCAGCTCTACAAGAGAAAAATCCCTCACACGCGAGGCGCTTCCTGAATTGCAGGATCTAACCCAATTTTAAGGGTTTTTAAAAATAATTATTCATTTATTTGTTTATGAAATGAGACATCAGGGATAGAGACACCCACCCCTCCCATTTCCTTCAGAAACATAGGAGCTCTCAGCAGTTCCCTGCCCCTGCCAAGTGCTCTGTGCTGCTGATTTTGCTCTGAATCACTACGCTGCAGTTGCACATAAATACTTTTTAATATTGACCTCTATGAATCTGAGGTCCCTGCCCAGTAGTGCTTCAGTTATTAGAACTCTATTGTGCTATATCTGTTATTGTTCCTATATTAAAGGCTGGTAGGATTTCCTTGAAGAACGAGGACGAGAGTTTCCTTGTTCTCTCTTACTTGTCTTGTACAGGATGCGTGTTACTTTCTGTTATAGGTTCCATCAACAAGGGTGTCATCTTGGGTAAAATTAGTCCAGCAGAAGTCCACTATTTGGACTTTGCCGTTTTGATCTTTTCTAAAGGAAGGAGAATTTTTCAATTAACCAGATATATTAGCAGGTCAAAAGACCTAGAAAACCAGAAGGCCTGGTTATTAAATGTGTTCTTTTATGGATTATTTGATTACTGTAATAAGAGAGGCATAGTAAGGGGTGAAAGAGGGGCATTGCCTCCAGATGTTTGCCTGATAGGAGGCCCTGCAGCCGTAGCTGCCATGCTGGTATGACCCCAGAGCTCCAGCTGTGAGAGAGGAGGCATACAGGGTGGGATGTGGCAAGATCTTGAGTGTGCGGATGGGCTCAGAGGTCCCCTTCACTTTCTGTCTTACAACTGCAGCCTATTAGTCCAGGGTCCAGACTGAAAGGTGGAGAGAGGAAGCAATGTTGTTGGCGGGGGGGGGGGGAGGGGAGGGAGGGAAGAGAGAGGAGTTAATAGGAAGAGAGAGTGATGGGGAGATGCTGGGGGCAGAGAAAGGAAGCTGTTGGACAAGGGGGGAGAGAAAGGGAAGAGTTGGTGAATAACCAGAAGTGGAAGAGTAGCCTAATGACTGCATAACCAAGAGACCAGGGTTCGTTTCCCACTAGCACTCCTTGTGGCCTTGACTAAGTCACTTAACCCTCCACTGTCTCGGAAGAAAGGGCTGGCAATCTACTTCCGGTCACACTGCCAAAAAGCCCCAGGAGGTGCTGGGTCACCAAGAGTCAGCATTGACTCAAAGGCACACATTGCATTCCAGTGAAGGACCAAGACTAGGAAGGAGAAGAGATGGGAATGGCGAGGCTGGGGAGATGGTAAAAGAGAGTAGGAAGATGGCCTGGAAAAATGCTGATGGAAAGGTAAATGCAGTAAAAAGAGGAAAATTGAGGACTGAATGATGACAATGAGCAGAAAAATCTGAGTGGATAGAGAGGCAGAAAACTAAGAGGAAGAAAGTTGAAAGGAGATGATAAATGTCAAAGACGGATGTGGGAGAGGAAATGAAGAAGTAAAGAAATGGCAAATGGGCAAGAAACTCTAGAAAAAAGAGTTAAGAAAAGAAGAAATATAGAATGCAGATATTTCTTCTCAGAAGAAAACCTTCTCTCGCCCCTAACCTGTTTTTTGGGGTCCTTTCCACATTTTTTGCTTGGAGGAACTTAATTTGAATTTAGGTTGTTGTCCGTAAGTCCCATCTAATGGAACCAGCATAATTTTGGTAGTCTTTCTCTGGGCTGCCTATGCTTTATCAAGTTAATTTTGAGCCGCAATGGTCAGCGGGGTTTTGTTTTGGTTTTTAACAAACTTTGGGTGTTGCAGCTAAAATTATTCCAGATATTCAGTGCTGATATCCAGATAGGGGTAGATTCCGAACAGCATTCATCAGGTGTGGATGTCTGATCTGGACGTCCAGACATACTAAACACTGGGGCACCAATGCAGCTAACAGTGCAGCTTGCAATATCAGTGCTGCACTGTTAGCGCCGATCCCTGCCTCCGCTCGCCCTGGAACACCCCAGCATGCCCTGACGCCATTGTAGGGGACTTAGTTGAGGATAGTCCATGGCACTACCCATGTAAGTGCCGTTGAATATCTGGTTAGCAGGCATCTGCACGGTTAACTGGTTGTTAACCATGTAAATGCCCTTTGAATATCGGGCCCATAGTGTCCATCACTGATCATCTATATATATAGTGGCTGATACTCAATCCAGCCTCTGGATAACCTATCCAGACAGTGTCCAAAGTAATCCAGATAGTTATCGAAAACATGGCTCTTAGAAAACATCTGTGTTGAATGGCGCAGTTAAGGATCGCAATCTTAGTCTATGATATATGATTGTAATTGTTAATGCGTTTTATATGTTATAATTATTTATTTACTTATTTATTTACATTCTCTTATATTATAATTATGTTTTTATTGTATTCCACCTTGATCTGGTATGGTTAGCAGACAAAAGGTGAATTGAATTAGCGGCACAGCAGCACTCAATATTAGTGCTATATAAATAACGGCTGGCTCCACTTCTCTACCCATGGACTCCCTGGAATGTTCTAGATAGGGTTGAATATCCCCTTCAATGGCTCTTATCCGTTTGGCAAGTGCTTCTTCGATAAGTGCCACTGAATATAGACCCCCCCTATATCCTTTTGGAGTTACGGTTTCCAGAAATAGTCCAGTAAAGTCGTGGTGATTTATGCAAAGACATTAATCACCTCCTTTTTCTACTGGTTATGCCTACACATCCTAGCATTCCATCGACTCCAGCCACTGCCTGTTGCACTATTTTACTCTCTTGTGGTCAGCAGATACAGTCACTTTGAACACATTCTACTGATTAGCGGTTATCTCAACTCTCATCATGCACTGGTCTTTTAGATTTCTGTAGCTCAGATGTATAACTCAGCTTTTTTTAAAAAAAACTTGAAACATAGCTGCCACACACTTCAGCACTCTTTAAACTTTTTTAGATCACATTCTGTTTATTCCTTCAGGAAAATCCACTCTGTTGCAAATCTTAATGTCACCTGTAAAAACTAATTCTCTGGTAACCCAATGAAAGAAAAATCATCAGATTTGCTTGACATAATTTGTCTTGTAAAACCTCTACTGCTCTGGATCTTGCAACTCCCTTAGAATTCTCCCTGTATCTATATTCTGTGTTCCTGACTCTCTCTTTCTCCTAGGACAGCGATGGTGAACCTATGGCACGCGTGCCAGCTGTGGCACGCGAAGGCCTTGCAGCTGGCACGCGGGAAGGTCCGCAATTGAAAAAAAAAAAACAACCCTGTCTGCTGCCGTTGTCGGGGCCGCCGCGGCAGAATCGAGCGTGCCGCGGGGCCCCCCTGTACCCGGCAGATCCTGCCCTCCCCGTAGCAGCTCTCTCTTTGGAGCTACAGTCAGACGCGCCGGCTTGCAGAGCGCGAAGGGAAGAGTTTCCCTTTCGCGACTCTGTTAAGCCCGCGGGGGCTGATGGGAACTTCCCATCAGCCCCCGCAGGCTTAACAGAGCAGAGAGGGAACTCTTCCCTCGCGCTCTGCAAGCCGGCGCGTTTGACTGCAGCTCAAAAGATTGAGCTGCTACGGGGTGGGCTGGCTTTGCGGGGTGGGTACAGGGGGGCCCCGCGGCACGCTCGATTCTGCCGTGGCGGCCCCGACATCGGCAGCAGACAGGGTTGGTTTTTTTTTAATTTTCCCTGGGCTGGGCTGGGCTGGGGGGGGTGGGGGTTAGGAGTGGTGATGGGCTGGGCTGGGCTGGGGGGGGTGGGGGTTAGGAGTGGTGATGGGCTGGGCTGGGCTGGGGGGTTAGGAGTGGAGATGGGCTGGAGGGGGGGTTAGGAGTTGTGATGGGCTGGGCTGGGCTGGGGGGGTTAGGAGTGGTGATGGGCTGGGCTGGGCTGGGGGGGGTTAGGAGTGGTGATTGGCTGTGCTGGGCTGGGGGGGGTTAGGAGTAGTGATGGGCTGGGCTGGGCTGGGCTGGGGGGTGTTAGGAGTAGTGATGGGCTGGGGTGGGGGGGGTTAGGAGTGGTGATTGGCACTGGGATTGGGGGGTTAGGAGTGGTGATGGACACTGGGCTGGCTGGGGGGTTAGGAGTGGTGATGGGCGCTGGGCTGGGGGGGGCGTAGGAGTGGTGATGGGCGCTGGGGGGTTAGGAGTGGTGATTGGCTGGGCTGGGCTGGGGGGGGTTAGGAGTAGTGATGGGCTGGGCTGGGCTGGGGGGGGTAGGAGTAGTGATGGGCTGGGGTGGGGGGGGTTAGGAGTGGTGATGGGCACTGGGCTGGGGGGTTAGGAGTGGTGATGGACACTGGGCTGGCTGGGGGGGGTTAGGAGTGGTGATGGGCACTGGGCTGGCTGGGGGGGTTAAGAGTGGTGATGGGCGCTGGGCTGGGGGGGTAGGAGTGGTGATGGACACTGGGCTGGCTGGGGGGGGTTAGGAGTGGTGATGGGCACTGGGCTGGCTGGGGGGGTTAGGAGTGGTGATGGGCGCTGGGCTGGGGGGGTAGGAGTGGTGATGGGCGCTGGGGGGGTTAGGAGTGGTGATAGGCGCTGGGGGGGCTTAAACTAAAAATTGAGTGATGGGGGATTAGGACTGGGAGTGGGCTGATGGGGAGGTTAGGACTGGAAATGGGCTGGTGGGATTAGGACTGGGAGTGGGCTATGGGGGGCTAGGACTGGTAATGGGTTGGGGGGTTGCTAGGACTGGAAATGGGCTGAGTGGAAGGGGGCTTGAACTGCAAATAGCTGTTGGGGATGGGGCTTGGAATGGAAATGGGCTGAGGGGAAGTGGGGGGCTTGAACTGCAAATAGCTGATGGGGACGGGGCTTGGAATGGAAATGGGCTGAGGGGAAGTGGGGGGCTTGAAGAAGGGAATGGATGCTGGGTGAGACTGGAACTAGAAGGGAGCTGATGTTGGGGGAGGATTAGAATGGGATGGGGCTGGGAGAGTAAAATGGAGAGGGGAAAAATATTTTGTGTAGGAGGGATGAAAAATCTACAATTGGCCAGGTATTGGGAGAGTAATTGGGGATTGAGGATGGAGGGGTAAAATTTGTGTGGATGAAATAGGAATGAGGAAAGAGCAAAAGGAGAAAGATTAGTATGTTAAAGCAGATGTAGAGAGAGAGAGAATGGAAAAAAAACTAGAAGAGAGAAGAAGAAAGGACAAATGGACAGCAGACGATGGAGAGTTAGCAGAAAACATGAAGAAACCAGAAGAAAATGGCTGGACCAATTGCAACTGAAAAAAAATGCACAAAAGGTAGAAAGATATCTCTTTATTTTGAATTTATTAACTGGAATATGTCAGCTCTGGGAAATGTGCATCATTAACATCTGCGCTTTGTTTGGTACAAGAGGAAATTCCTATTTGACGTTGCCACTTGTTCTCTTTCCCCAGTATTCACTGAAATGTATTGGTTTAATATTTGCAGTGTTGCCTTTTGATAGGTAGGGTATGGTGCTTTGTGAGTCCTGGTAATGCTGTCAGGATACGGCGGGTTTGCTATGGGTTCTAAATGGGCAGCGTTTGTAGTAGTTCCTAATGTGCCTGGCGGTTGGCACTGGATTATAGTAATGTAGAAATCTTTTAGTCTTTCTTTATCCATACACTCATTAAGAGACATGTTTACTAAAAGTTAGTGTATGGTAACATTATGCAAATATTTATGCAAATAAGACCACTTATGCAAATGACGTGCTGGCACTTTGAGGAAATTCTTTGGTTTTGTGCGGCAGTTTGGGCACTCGGGCTCAAAAAGGTTAGCCATCACTGTCCTAGGACAAGCAGGATGAGTCAGCCACAATAGGGTGACGTCATCCGACGGAGCCAAGACAGAAGTACTCTCCATAGCTCAGAAGGGCTTTGCCCTTCTGAGCATGGGCCAACTGGCCCCACCCCTCTGCCCGCCCCTAGCTGACCAGTTTCAGTTCTTCCGCCTTGCCAGCAAGACGGACTTTTCTACTCTCCAATTTTTCCCTACTCCTAATCGTATGTATATATCAGTTATCTTCCTAATGTTTCAAATCTCTTCAGAGCTGGCCCTGCGGAGCTTTTATTCCTGCGGGCCATCACTCCTGGTCTCAACTTCTTAGAAATATTCTTACTGTTCATCAGCCTCTTCTTGCATTTTATCCTCCTACTCGTAGGTATATTGCATTTTTAAAATTGCATTAATGCTTTTTCAATTTCCCACTGTTGATCAGTTTTCATCTTGCACTTCAATTACTTATTCTACTCGTATGTATCGCTGTTAAACTTGCTTAAAGCTCTTCAGCTCTCAACAGGTAGCGTGGCAACGCTCTCAGCATGACCGGAGTGCAAGTGCAAGCCACTACTCACTGACCTTCGTGGGACCTCTCCGGCACTCCTCCAGCTCTGCCGCCGCTCTGGGTGCGCCTAAGGGCCTCCACCCTGCCGCAGGCTTGGGCCGCCAATCTCTGCCGCCGCTCGGGGTGCGCCTAAGGGCCTCCACCCCAGCCGCAGGCCGGCCGCCGATCGGGTTGTGCCTGCGGGCCTCCAACCCTCGGCGAGCTTGGATCGCTCAAACGCGACTCTGTCCAAGAATGGACCTCCTCCAGGATGAGAGCCTTGTGGCTGCTGGGTCCTCCCGGGGCCTCCGCCAGGACTCTGCCGGATCACCTTCGCCCGTGGGTGACCTATGGGGGCGGCCATTTTGTTCCTGCTACGTTGGACTGCACTCCAAGCCGCGCCCCACATCTTGCCTCCGACGTCAGATCACAAGTCCCCCCCCCCCGACGGCGCCATTGGTCGGCGCTGACCCAACGTCATGGGGGAGGCACTAGCGCGGATGACAATTGCTGACTGCCCCTTCAGTGCAGAGGCGTCGGCGCAGACAACAAATACAGGAGCGTTTCAGCCCCGCCGGCTAACCGACATCGCGCCGGCTTCCCTGGCAGCGCCGTTAGTCGGCGACCATCTGTACCTGAATCCAAGGGGTACAAAATCCAACGCAACCTTTATCTCCTCTGTCTAGGAGGCTGCCTTGGAGCTCGGCGTCATTTCGCCAGGAGGCTGGAGCACATCAGAACCTCCGCTGTGATCTCCGAACAAAGGATCTTCGGTGCCGAGGACCTCACCTCCCTCGAAGATTCCCTTGCGCAGAGTACCACTGGCACTGGAACCCTCTCTCTTGCCTGCACCTCTTCTGTCTGAGGATGCAGAAGGCTCCAGCCTCACCACCCTACCCAGGTGACCTCAACCCCGATCCATTTCACTCCTTCCTGCCGCGGGTTGCCGCAGGGACATGGGAAGGGGCAGCTCGTAAACCTACCCCTTCCCCCGGAGCAGATGCATGTCGGCAACCATTAGAGGAGGGAAGGTGTTGCTGCCAGCTGCTGTGAGCCTGTACAATTGCCCACCCTGCTTAAACAGCATTAGCCCTTGCTGCCGCAAGAAGATGCCCCCTTCCCCCTTCTCTGCCTCCTCACACTAGATGCCGGACTGGCCTGGGCCAGTCCCTGATCGCAAGTTCATGCCACCATTACATGCTCAGTGCCTCGATTGTTCCAGCCGCGGTAGAATGCAGCGCCCGCCGGACACTTGACAGCCGCAACATCTTTTATCACTCTCCGCCCCCTGGGCAGAGCCTCCAGGCTGGCACAGCAAGAGAGGGGTATTACAAGGGTTTACACATTGGCGGCTGAACCAGGGGTCATGAGTTCAACCCCCCAGCGGGGTCAATGTGTAAGGCTGTCCGAGCCATTATCCTTCCGCTTGCTCACGGGAAGCGCAATGGCTAAAAGTTAGCCCGGCATCTCCCCGACACCAGGTATGAAAACAGTGCCAGGGAGTTAGATGGCATTAAGACAGAAGAGGATGGACAGGCAACCATCACTCATCAGTACCCTGGAGAAAGCCTGTGCCTGGTCGAGCATCCCTCGGAATCAACAACTGCAAACCTGCCATTCTCCATGGCACCTTGCACAACCCCCTATGAAGGTGACCTTGACCTTAACCCCAGTGCCTATAATGGATGGCCTGAAATTCAGTTACAGTCCCTTACCCTTCGCCACTTCCACAGCCGCAAAACCAAGAACAGTGGCAACGGTGTGGAGCGGTACACGCTGCACAGTGTATTCAAGGTCGGGAGTGCGCAGGTTCAACCTTAGCCGTGGCTCCTGCAAACCATGTTTCGGACTCACCCTCACGCGGAAGCACCGCGCCCCCCCCCCCCATGTCTGACCTGAACTAATGGTATAGATCTCATATCATCACACACAGTCCGAACCCCAGGTCTCCACGAGTAGACACAGACTGGGGAATCAGGCACGACACCCATCAGCCGTGGACCATTTTTTATATGGGACACAGGATATCAATGCTTGACTCTGTACAAACATTGTGGATCCCTCTTGGGGAAAATACTACATACTTGTGACCTGGCTAAGCCACCTGGAAACAGGATACTGGCCTTCATGGACCATGGTTTGACCTAGTATGGCATATCTTATATTATCATGTTCTTGTGGACAGAACACACATCCCTTGTAAAGGAAACCTGCCGATTTCCCAACCCCATGCAGCAATCCGCCAGATGTGGACGCAGCAATTTGACAATTCCCCAACCCAGAAATTCAGTGGACACTCACAAAGATAAATGTGATGCACCCATCGTTACTTCAGAGAAAAGGTTGGCCAATCCCCTCTATTGCACAACCAGTAGACCACGAGCCAAGGCTGGGCTAAGTCCCTCCAATTGCATCCAAGGTCTACGGAGCCACGCGCATCGACAGCAGGGTATGACCTGCATCTAAGATGGCATTCTCAACTCCTCAAGCACAGAGGATGCCCTCAGGGCTCATGGGCATTCAGGTGAAGCCCCCCGAGGCTCCTCATCGCTCATTGTTTTTGGCCACACACGACTCCATGAACCAGGCACCGCTTCAGCATTAAACCGCCGTAAAACCCTTAAGGGGCCTCCCGCCTAACGGTGCCACCCATCGGTCACGAGACTGCCTTCCACCGGATCGTGGCAAGGAAATCGCGCCATTGACACATGTTCTGTCGTGGTGTACATGGGTGCAAGGTGGCAAGTTCAATGACTGCAAGGTGGCAAGTTCATCCGCCCGTCGGAAAGCAGTGACAACACAGTGGTGCAGTGCACACAGACAGTGTATGCAAGAACAGAAGGTCACAGGTTCAAAGCCCAGCTGGGGCTACTGCCACTCCAGTCCACATATTTTCCCGGACCCAATACATCGACCTCCTGGAAATTCCTCCACAAGGGGATGACACGCCTACATTACTCAGGTTCCACCTGACTATATATGCCTAAGGCATCAGGGGTACGGTGCCACATCTCAACTTCATAGCTTGTTGCTGGCTCACTGTCCTAACCCATTGTCGCTAGGCCCCACGGCTCTACGCCCAGGGACAGGGGGTACTCAGCCGATTAGAACGACATACAGATCTACAATAATGCATACGATATGCATCAGCGCAGGGTGGCAAGTTCATTCCACCATTACAACAACATCGCAATAACGCTAAGGTAGCGTCCAGCTCTCAGTACGGTTAAGGTATGCAGACAGCATCAATGGAACTACACCGTGCCCTATCAAATCACATATGCATCAGGTTACCACTAACTACAAACAGGTTACAAATGGTCGGAGCAGCTATCTCAGCCCTTGAAACTGTCAACAGTCGGTCCTTGCACTGGTAAGGAACTTAAAGCAAGTACTAATCCCACTACCGATCGCTCGACACCAGTCACCACGGTGACTCAATGCAGGATCCTGTTTGAGACCGACTCCTCAGTCTCCCTTTGGGAATCCCGCAGACCTGTTTTCTGCAGGCCAGATTCTTCCAGATTCTCTCCCACTCCTGAAGACTGAACCTCCATATCGGGCCAGTCTACTAACATCATACCATGCCAGTCTGCCTGCATATGATCCAGGATCCTCTCTATGTTGCCATTCCAGTAAGGCCTTAGGCTTCTGGTTACCAGAGGTTCGAGTCTAGCCGTACTGCTAGTGCTCAAGGACTGCCTAGAATACACGGTTCCAAACTAACCCTTTACAGGTTAAGCTCTCTCAACCATCCTGCCTTGTTAACGCCATTGAACTATGTAGTCAGTGCCTGCATATCTCAACTGCTTGCCAAGGGCCCCCATTCTCGAGATCAACTCTCTCCAGCTTCCTAGCCTGCAAGGACTCTGGTCCCAGGATTGGGAATAGTCCACTAAGAACATGCCATAGGCTTCATTCTACCAATGGCTACAGCAGAAGCCCCACCAGTGGGGACCCCATGATCCTTGGTCAGCTAAGCAGTGACATGTGGGAGAACTGTCCTCCCACTCTCCAGACAGAACATATTCTGCAGAGGTTAGGCAACTATCACACCAATCTCTCACCTATGCATATACGGGCTGTCTTCCTATCCACCCATTTTCCATAAGGCATAGACAAAAGGCTCGTCTTCCCGAAGTGTGAATCCAGTTCCACACCAAAGCCTACACCACTCGCCCAGTGTTCAAGCCCCACTCAAATGACCTCATTGCACACAAGGCTAGGTACCGGTTCATCGCTCATGGTCATCTGCATGCCTTCAACCATTCTTGTCATGGTCCAGGCATGATTTCCCCCCCATCCCCCAAAATGAGGCTCACACGCTTGGCCCACACAGCAGACGCACCGTATCACCTGCCTTGATGACACACCTGACCCTATGGCATAACTCATACTTTCATGTTCTAGCGATCTCAAGGACACATTTGACTAAGTCATGAACTCACGCGTGGCTCAAGACCCTTGCGATGTTAATGCTCGTGTAGCGCTATCGACATTGTTGATGGCCTACTGTGGATATTGCAACGGTGCGTCATTCTTGCTCCACTCTCGCAACGTTTTCAACACTGCTACTGTGGCTATCCGGGTTACAACAGTTCACTCTATGCTATTGCAGAGTGGGAAAGGGGATCCCTCCGCGGTTGCATCGCCTACTGCCTCTTGGATTCCCTCTGCGGTGCATCATCTAGGGCTGCCGCCTAGCTCATTCTTCTGCAGCTAACCATTCAGATCTTGTACCCTCAAATAGCGACCGCGTGGATGCGATGTGGGACGGCATGCCGGCGCAACAGGACGGCATCGCTCCACACAGCGCTGCACCCTACACATTCTCAGTGTGCACGTTTGCACGTTGCTATTACCACCAGTCACCACCCTACACATTCTCAGTGTGCACGTTTGCACGTTGCCATTACCACCAGTCGCCCAAGGTACACCTCTACCCAGGGCACACCATTAAAAGCATCCGACCCTGATAATGGGTCACCTGAACCTGATCTCGGCCTCCCCCCTTTCCACCACAACGCATGTCAGCTTGGGAGGCACCTATTGTGGCTGACTCATCCTGCTTGTCCTAGGAGAAAACGGAGTTACTTACCTGTAACTGAAGTTCTCCGGGGACAGCAGGATAAGTCAGCCACACACCCCACCCACCTCCCCTGAAAAGGGGGTCGGCCTCCGGCCTGGTGCCCGCCTCCTAGCAGCAAAGGCTCAGCTAGGGACATACTGGTCAGCTAGGGGCGGGCAGAGGGGTGGGGCCAGTTGGCCCATGCTCAGAAGGGCAAAGCCCTTCTGAGCTATGGAGAGTACTTCCGTCTCGGCTCCGTCGGATGACGTCACCCTATTGTGGCTGACTTCTGCTGTCCCCGGAGAACTCCAGTTACAGGTAAGTAACTCCGTTTTCTGTGAACCTTACAGTTTGAAAAACAATTAGCAGGTAGTTGGTGAAAGGAGGATGATTACAGTATCTCACAGGGAGATGACAGCAGTCCTCCCATCTGGGGTGCAAAAGGAACATTTAGGCTTTGAAGAACAGAAATAGGTAGCATGGAGTGCAGGGTCCGCTGGCTTCAGAGAAAGGGAAGGAAACAGCAGGTAGCAAAACAAATTCTAATCCTGCAGCTCAGCAGCCATAAAGGGGTTCAGACAGGGCCGTCCCGTCCATTGAGCAAGAATGTTTTTTGCACAGGGCCCCGAGTTTCAGGGGGCCCCGCGCAAAGAACATTCTGCATAAAAGTAAATTTTACATTTTTTTTTAAAAAAGCTGTCTGCTGTCGGCCTGCCGCTGCCGCCTTGGCAGATTCGAGTGTCCCGCGGGGCCCCCCCTGCCCGGCAGAGCCTGCCCTTCCTGCATCAGCTCCCTCTCTGCAGTCAAAACCAGCTTTCAGAGCGCGAAGAGAGAGTTTCCCTTTCGTGGCTCTGTTAAGACCGCAGGGGCTGATGGGAACTTTCCCATCAGCGCCCGCGGGCTTAACAGAGCCGCGAGGGAGAAACTCTCCCTTCGCGCTCTGAAAGCTGGTTTCGACTGCAGAGAGGGAGCTGATGCAGGAAGGGCAGGCTCTGCCGGGCAGGGGGGGCCCCGCGGGACACTCGAATCTGCCAAGGCGGCAGCGGCAGGCCGGCAGCAGACAGCTTTTTTATTATTTTAAATTTTCCCTAGGCTGGGGAGGAGGGGGGGGGGGTTTAGGGCTGGAAATGGGCTAATGGGGTTAAGACTGGAAGGTGGCTGATGGGGGGTTAGGACTGGTAATGGGCTATGGGGGGCTAAGTCTGGAAATGGGGTGATGGGGGAGTTAGGACTGGTAATGGGCTATGGGGGGGGGGCTAAGACTGGAAATGGGCTGATGGGATTAGGGCTGGAAGTGGGCTGATGGGGATTAGGACTGGTAATGGGCTATGGTGGGGGGCTTAAACTGAAAATTGGGTGATGGGGGTAAGGACTGGAATTAGGACTGGGAGTGGGCTGATGGGGGTTTAAGACTGGTAATAGGCTATGGGGGGGCTAGGACTGTAATGGGCTGAGTGGAAGGGAAGGCTTGAACTGCAAATAGCTGATGGGGGATGGGGGCTTGGAATGGAAGTGGGCTGATGGGGGTTAGGACTGGTAATTGGCGAGGGGGGGCTTAAACTGAAAATTGGGTGATGGGGGGTTAGGACTGGAAATGGGCTGATTGGATTAGGACTGTAGGACTGGGAGTGGGCTGATGGGGGGTTAGGACTGGTAATGGGCTATGGGGGGCTTAAACTGAAAATTGGGTGATGGGGGGTTAGGACTGGAAATGGGCTGATTGGATTAGGACTGTAGGACTGGGAGTGGGCTGATGGGGGGTTAGGACTGGTAATGGGCTATGGGGGGCTTAAACAGAAAATTGGGCGCCGGGGGTTAGGACTGGAAATGGGCTGATGGGATTAGGACTGGGAGTGGGCTGATGGGGGTTTAGGACAGGTAATAGGCTATGGGGTGGCTAGGACTGGTACTGGGTTGGGGGGGTTGCTAGGACTGGAAATGGGCTGAGTGGAAGGGAAGGCTTGAACTGCAAATAGCTGATGGGGACGGGGGCTTGGAATGGAAATGGGCTGAGGGGTAGGGGGTCCTTGAACTGCAAATAGCTGATGGGGAGGGGGCTTGGAATGGAAATGGGCTGAGTGGAAGGGGGGCTTGAACTGCAAATAGCTGATGGGGAGGGGGATTGGAATGGAAATGGGATGTGAGGGGAGGGAGCTAGGACAGGAAATGGGCTGATGAAGGGGCTAGGATAGGACTGGGAATTGGGTGTTAGGGGGAGCTAAGATTGGAAATGGGCTGTGGTGGGGGTTTGAATTGAAATGGACTCATGAAGGGGCTGGAACTGGAAGTAGGCTCATGGGGGGCTTGGATTGGAAATGGGCTGAGTGGAGGGGAGCTAGGATTTGACATGGGCTGATGGTGGGGCTAGGAAAGGACTAGAAATGGGCTGATGGGAGGCTGGTATTGGAAATGAGCTGATGGAGGGACTCGGATAGGACTGGAAATGGATGGGGGAGCTAGGACTGGAAATGGGCTGATGGGGGGCTAGGACTGGAAATGGGCTGATGCGGGGACTAGAAGGGAGCGGATACTGGGTGGGGCTGGAACTAGAAGGGAGCTGATGTTGGGGGAGATTAGAATGGGATGGGGCTGGGAGTGTGAAATGGAGGGGGGAAAAATATTTTGTGTGGGAGGGAAGAAAAATCTACAATTGGCCGGGTATTGGGAGAGTAAGTGGGGATTGAGGATGGAGGGGTAAAATTTGAGTGGATGAAAAAGGAATGAGGAAAGAGCAAAAGGAGAAAGATTAGTATGTTAAAGCAGATGTAAGAGAATGGAAAAAAACTAGAAGAGAGAAGAAAGGACAAATGGACAGCAGACGATGGAGAGTTAGCAGAAGACACAAATAAACCAGAAGAAAGTGTCTGTAGAAATTGCAACTGAAAAAAATGCACAAAAGGTACAAAGATATCTCCTTATTTTGAATTTATTAACTGGAATATGACAGCTCTGGGAAATGTGCATCATTAACGTCTGTGCTTTGTTTAGTACAAGAGGAAATTAATTTATAGTTTTATTTCTACATTGTTGTTGTACATTCCAAGTTTGACTTTTTAGGGTTCCCAGTTTAATTATTGTCTTCCTGTTTCTAAATTGTGATTCCTGGTTTGGTGATGGTCTGTGTTCTGCATGTGTAACTGAGCTGAGGTATTCTGTTTATGTAATTCCTATTTGACATTGCCACTTGTTCTCTTTCCCCAGTAGGTCATGTATTGTTATTCTCTGAAATGTATTGGTTTAATATTTGCAGTGTTGCCTTTTGATAGGTAGGGTATGGTGCTTTGTGAGTCCTGGTAGTGCTGTTATGATACGGCGGGTTTGCTATGGGTTCTAAATGGGCAGTGTTTGTAGTAGTTCCTAATGTGCCTGGCAGTTGGCACTGGATTATAGTAATATAGAAATCTTTTAGTCTTTCTTTATCCATACACTCATGAAGAGGCATGTTTACTAAAAGTTAGTGCATGGTAACATTATGCAAATATTTATGCAAATGAGGCCCCACGCTGAGTCTCCGCACATGGCCCCGCACCCCCCTTGGGCCGCCCCTGGGTTCAGAATAGCTGAGATAATGGGGAATGGAAAGAAGACTGCAAAAAGAAAAAAAAAACATAGACTCAGAGAAAGTTAACAAAAAGAAGAGGCACAGAAAGGGCCAGAGTAAGAATGGAAGAGGGGACAGACGTGCATTTTCTTTCACAGGTCTGGAGTCAGAGGCCATCTTATTGCTGAAAGTTGCAGAATTCCAATTGCAAACCAACCTTGCAAGGTTACCAGCTTGCATAAGTTCTCTGCCTTAGAATTCAGACTTCTGCTGTTGCCTGGTGCTGTCAGCGCATCTCCCAGAAGGGAGCGCTGGAAGAGGAACCTTTGCTGAAGTTGGAATTTATTTGGATTTAGCACACACCTTTTCAGTAGTATATTCAGGTGCAGTAGGTACATCCCTGTCCCTGGAGGACTTCCAGTTTGTGTTTCTACCTGAGGCAATGGATCCTGAATGTAGTTCTGTTCTGCTAGGCTGAGATTGTGCTAGGCCATTCCAGTGTTATGACAGGATCAGTGTTTGCCTGGATCATGGCAAATTGGACTCTTTTGCTTAATGTAGCTGAAGTGGAAGGTGGACCCCCAACCTGGTATTTATGCTTTTAAAAAGAAAATCAACACAGATGCTAGACCTAAATCCTTTCCTTTCCTGGCGTTCTGTAGGCTTCAGAGGAAGACTTTGCAAAAAGGACAATAAAGGGACTGGAAATGGGAGTAGGTGGAGGGAGGGGAACTTATAAGGGTTTGTATAATGACTTCTTCCAAAGTTAGTTTGCCAAGTCTTGAAAGACCCATTGCCAGTTTGTAATGGTGCCCAAGCACCAACTGTGGGTGGCTGGAGTCAGCATGTTATAGAACAGACAAGCAACAGGGTGGCTGATTTGTAAGGAGTTATTTGTCCAGCTCTTGGGTCTCTATTGCCTGCTGGGTTTGCTGGGGAAAGACAAAAGCGGAGACCCTTTACTACTACTACTACTAATCATTTGTATAGCGCTACAAGGCATATGCAGCGCTGGACACACGCATGTAAAAGATGGTCCCTGTCATCAGAGCTTACAATCTAGTCAAGACAGACAACACAACAGCAGAGCACAAGGATACACTGGGGAATGGTAAGGAAACAGATAGGAGACTAAGCGGATCAGGATCTAAAAGCGGCCGCGAAGAAATGAGTTTTCAGTCTCACTTTGAAAAGGGCCAGAGATGAAGCCTGACGCACAGACTCAGGTAGTTTGCTCCAGGCATAAGGAGCAGGAAGGTAGAAAGATCGAAGTCTGCAGTTGGCAGTGGAAGAGAAGGGCACAGAGAGAAGGGATCTGACAGAAGAGCGGAGTTCCGGAGGAGGGGTGTAGGGAGAGATAAGAGAGGAAAGATAGCGAGGAGCAGCAGAACGAGTGCACTTATAGGTCAGCAGGAGAAGTCTGAACTGGATGCGGAAAGGGATAGGGAGCCAATGAAGGGACTTGAGAAGAGGGGTTATATGAGCATGATGAGGCTGGCGGAAGATTAGCTGCGCAGCAGAGTGTTGAACAGATTGAAGGGGAGAGAGATGATTCAGAGGGAAACCAGCAAGGAGGAGGTTGCTGTAGTTTAGACAGGAGGTGACTAAAAAGTGGACAAATGTCTTAGTAGTGAGTTCAAATAGGCAGGAGTGAATTTTACTGATGTTGTGGAGAAAGAAAGGACAGTTGGATGTGTGTGGAGCAGGAGAGGGAGGAGTCAAAGACGATCCCAAGGTTGCGAGTCGAGGAAACAGGGAGGCGTAGAGCTTTATCTACAGAGATTGAGAAAGGAGGAAGGGTGGAGATGGGTTTAGGAGGAAAACTAAGAAGTTCGGTTTTGGCCATGTTCAATTTCAAATGGCGGTGAGATTGAACTGTCAGTGGGATTTCTTCAGGCGTGAGAAATGTAGCTAAATATAAACAGAGAGATAGCTGCTTCTTTAACAGGTGGATTTTTTAAAGTCTGTTGCTCATTCTTCTCAGTTTTAAAACAAAGAAGCTCTGGGAAATGTTTCCAAGTCTCCTGCAGCCCTATCAAATGCTCCTACATGGGACTGATAGGGTATTTAAGAGGGCGATGCCCATTGAAGTCTGTGGAGGTGAATGAGAGACTAGGGAACAGGGGTCCACAGAAGGCATCAGCTCTGTAGCATTGCAAAGCAACAGACCGGAAAATCTGTCTCAAGTAACTTGGAATGCACTGTAAGTGAAGAAGGATTAAGGGAAGTGGAACGAAGAGCGGTTATATGTGTGGGACCCATTCATTGGAAGTGGGTCTGGAGTCTGAAGTTTACAGTACAGCTGACTTTAAGCAGGAATAAAAGATGCATCCATAGCACTGCACAGGTCTGAAAACGGTCCTGCTGACAGCAGAAGAGAGCAAAGGGGCTAATGCGTGGGCCCTTCTTCCGCACACTAGCTCAGTCGAAAAGCAGGAGAAGCCACTGGGGAATATTTTTGGGTCTGTCTGCTCCCACTGTATCCTAGGGGTTCTGAATGGTAAAGCTGGGCTGGGCTGTTTTACAAGACAAACTGCATAAGTGCTTTTTTAAAAAAGCCTGTACCACGTGAATGGACTATTTTTGCCATGTAAATTCTTATGTGGCCAAAGTTATCCATACAAAAAGGGAGGTGAGATTTGCGGTGTTTGGGGGCAGCATATAGCTTATGACTAAGTGGCGATATTCAGCCATAAACGTTATGCGTCTAAGTGGCCCACAAAATAGCAAGCATAACGTCAGCCATCTAACTTAAGCATTTCAAGTTACACATTGATATTCAGTAGTGTAACATAATGGATAGCATCGATTCGAAAACATCTAAGATATTTCAAATTATACGTTCGCTGCACAGCTGAATATTAATCTCATCGACTGCGGCTTCCAGACGGTCACTCCATTAAACAAAACACAGTCAAAATGATAGTACCTGCTGCCCCCTTCAGGCTCATTGATGCTTATGCACATCGGGGGCAATTGTATAACAGGACAGCTATGTAATAAGCCTAAGAAGGTGCCCATTTTATTCCCATTCTACCAAGGCAACATAAACATCTATGTACCTCTAGAAAATAGTTCTCCCAGAACCAGCCCCAGTAGCATGCAAATTCAAATGCACACCTGCTCCGAATATAGTGTAAATGTGCATGTGCACTCTGTGCTCATATCTGCATATTTTATACAATAGATGCATATATCACAATTCTGTTTCACCCAAATTATGCTCTTGAGCGTGTTTACATGTGGTCTGCATAAAGGTTTATGTGCAATCTTTGGGCACATTTACATTTTACACATATACGCCACCCAGTTTTTATAAAAGATTTTCTTCATGTGTAGAGCAGACTTTACATACAGAAAAACCTTTCTAAAATTATTCCCACTATGTCCCATTTTTCATGTTTCCCATATGATCTGCACTGTATGTAATCTGGCTGTTCTTTCGTATCTGAGGAGCTATTGATTTGACTGATTTGCAATCGATGGCTTCCTAAAGTGGTAAAAAATAGTTACTCACCAGTAGCAGGTGTTTTCCGTGGACAGTAGGAATATGTTCTCACATATGGGTGATGTCTCTGATGGAGCTCCGCATGGGCACGCTCCTCAGCTTCTGTTAGAAACTTTTGGGAGGCTACACTGTGCCTGCGTGGCTGTTCTCCTGCCTGTTGCCGTAGCGCATTCTTCTCTAGTCTGATAACAAAGCTGTAGCAGAATACAACACCTCGGGGAGGTGGGAGAGTTGTGCAGCGGCAGCCAAGAGAGCAAATAGAATGCTAGGTATCATAAGGAAAGGAATGGAAAATAAAACAAAAGATATTATAATGCCTCTATACCGTTCCATGGTGAGACCGCACCTTGAATATTGTGTGCAATTCTGGTCACCGTATCTTAAAAAGGATATAGCGTTATTAGAAAAGGTTCAGAGAAGAGCCACCAAAATGGTAAAGGGGATGGAAGGATACTCCTATGAGGAAAGGCTAAAAAGGTTAGGGCTCTTTAACCTGGAAAAGAGATGGCTGAGGGGAGATATGATAGAAGTCTATAAATTAATGAACGGAGTGGAACAGGTAAATGTAGATCGATTGTTTACGTTATCAGAATATAGAAAGACTAGGGGACATGCAATGACGCTACAGGATAAACTATTTAAGACTAATAAAAAAAAAAAAATTTTCACTCAACGTGTAATCAAACTCTGGAATTTGTTACCTGAGGATGTAGTAAAGGCTGTTAGTGTAGCTGGGTTTAAAAAAGGTTTGGACAAGTTCCTGGAGGAAAGGTCCATAAACCATTATTAAGAAGGGACCCAGGATATCAATGTTTGACCCAGTACAAGCATTGCGGAACCTGTGTCTTTTGGGGAAACTGCTAGGTACATATGACCTAGATTGGCCACTGTTGGAAACAGGATACTGGGCTTGATGGACCTTGGTCTGACCCAGTATGGCATATCTTTTGTTCTTATGTTCTTATGCTGTCCATGGAGAACACCTGCTACATGTGAATAACTACCTTTTCTCCATGGACAAGCAGGAAGTAAGCCATGTATGGGACTCCCAAGCTACAGGCTACTGAAAACCAAGAAGACCACTGAGGTGCCCAAAAGGGGCAAAACTGAACTAAGAACTGGAAAATCAACTATGTACAGAAGTGGTAGTTCACAAAAGAAACTCATATGATTCAGCTTCTTCGCTACTTTTTTTTTTTGGTAGCCTGGATGGACAGTAGGACCTTGGGAGGATGGAGTTGGATTCTAATCCCGAAAAAGATGCCGGAGAACTGATTGGCTGAAGATGCTGTCACGTCAGGAATCCCCATCTAGACAGTAGTGAGATGTGAATGTGTGGAGAGACACCATGTTGCAGCCCTGCTGATCTTTTCCATGGAGACCAAGCGCAAGTTGGCCACTGACACAGCCATGGCTCTGACGTTGTGAGCTGTAACATGGCCATCAAGGCTCAGGCCAGCTTGGACATAAGCGAAAGAGATGCAGTCTGCCAGCCAAATTGAAAGAGTGTGTTTGGAAACAGCAATCACTAGCTTGCTAGGGTCAAAAGAAACAAATAGCTGGATGAACATTTGGTGGCCTTCAACCACTCTAAGTAGAAGGCCAAGGCTCACAGTCCAACATGTGCAATGCCACTTCCCCTCTGTGAGTATAATACCTTGGGAAGAAAGTCGGCAGAATGACTGACTGATTAAGATGGTAAGTGATACCACCTTTGTAAGAAACTGAGGACCACTCTATTATGATGGAACCTGGTGTACAGAGGATGATCCAGAGAGCCTGGAGCTCACTTACCCGGCGTGCTGACATAACCGCCACTAAAAACAAGAATAAGGGCAGGAATCAAGCAGCTCAAAGGGAATTAACATGAGCTGTGCCAGAACCACATTGAGGTCCCAAGCCATCATCAGGGGCTTGAAGGGAGGCTTCAAGAGAAACAAACCCCAGATGAAGCGAGCCACTAAGGGCTGAGCCAAGATGGACCTTCCTTCCATTCCACAATGGTATGCCCCAATCACGCTGAGGTGAACTCTGATAGAATTGGACTTGAGACCCAACTCCGAGAAGTGTAGGAGGTACTCGAGTAATCTATCAGTGGGGTAATTAAAAGGATCTAGCATCTGTTCTGCACTCCAGAAAACAAATCTCTTCCATTTGAATGCATAAGACCTTCTCATTGAGACCCTCCTCCGCCAATAGAACATCTGTTACTTTGTTGGGTAGGTTAAGCTCTGACAGGACAAGCCTCTCAACATTCACGCAGTTAGGGCCAAGGACCGGACGTTGGGATGTAGCATCCTCCTGTCTTCCTCTGATATAAGGTCTGGGATAGAGCCCAGCCATAGAGCTTCCCACTGGGAAAGTTGAAGCAGAAGGGAAAACCATGGCTGTCTGAGCCAATATGGCACAATGAGTATCATCATACCTCTGTCTGTCTGACGTTTCAGCGAGGTCTTTGCTATGAGAGGAATGGAAGAATATACTTATAGCAGGCCCTTCCCCCAGTGCAGGAGGAAAGCATCCAGTGCTAGCCTGCTGTGCGAGGTGACTCTGGAACAGAACTGATCCACTTGGGTGTTTTATTGAGTGGCAAACAGGTCTATCGAGGGAATACCCCACTTCTGAAAGATGTGGGTTGCCATGCCCCTGTCCAGTGTGGCTGTAGGATGTGACTCAGCTGGTCTGTCAGGGTATTCTGTTCTTCCAGCAAATATGTGGCCCTAAGCTCTATGTGATGGTGAACCTCCATAACCAGACTTTTTCCCAACACAGGAGATATGAACCTGTGCCCCCTGCTTGTTTATGTATAACATCGTGACCTGATTGTCAGTCTGAATCAGGACAATCTGGTTAGCCAGTCATTCTCAGAATGCCCTGAGGGCATTCACTATGGCTCTCAATTCCAAGAAATTGATCCAGTGCAGGCTCTCCTGTTCGGACCAGGCACCTTGAGTGTGAAGGCCATCCAGTTGTGCTCCCCAACCTACTGTAGTTTGGATGTTTCTGTTGTCAATGTTTTGTGAGGTGATGCATTCTGAAAGGGGAGACCCCTGAACAGGTTCTGATGATTCAATCTCCATGAACTGGACAAGAGAGCAGATGACAGCCATACGATCTTGAAGGTGGCTGGTGGCCTGGTTCCACTGAGTCCTCAGTGTCCATTGAACCTGTCTCATTGAAATTTGAGCCATGGGAGTGACATGTACATGTGACATGACATGAGTGTGGTCAGCATCTCACGAGCCATCGTCTGGCAACTCTGCTGGGTATCTTGGACCAAGGCCGTCAGTCTAGCAGAAGGAAGGCATTCGCTTGAGTCATGTCGAGGAGAGCACCTATGAACTCCAGTTGTTGGGTGGGCTAAAGGTGGGACTTTGGGTAACTGACTACAAACAAACCCCTACAGCTCTAGCACCTGAATGGTCAACTGTGTAGATTGCTAGACTTCATCTGGAGTGGTGCTTGTTATGAGCCAGTCGACCAGATAAGGGAAGACAAAGACCCCTAGTGTTCTGTGATGGACCACTATCACTGTGAGGCCCTTTGTGAAGACCTGGGATGCTGAGGCCAGCCTGAAACATATTATCTGGTATTTTCTGCCAGGATGAATCTGAGATACCTCTGGTGAGCGGAATGTATCGGTATGTGGGTATTTGCATCCTTTAGATCCAGGGAACATAGCCAATCATCTTTCTGAAGATTAAGAGAGCTGGGCACTTAGAGATTCCATCTCAAACTTTTCTCACACCAGAAAGGTGTTGATGTTTCTGAGGTCCAGGATGGGCTGGAACCCCCCATCTTCTTGGGGACCAAAAAGTACCTGGAGTAAAATCCATCTGATCTGCTCCTGCGGCATGGGCTCATTGATGAGATCGGTCAGAAGGGCAGAGATTTCTCCCCGAAGTAGGTCTAGATGCAGAGGGTCAAGAGGATATGGCCTCAGGGTGGTGGGGGGGGGGGTAATGAAATTGCAACTCGGTGAAGTGCAACATGTAGCTGCTTTGGATTATTTGTAGCACCCACAAGTTCAAAGTTATAAGAGGCCACCTGTGGGCAAAAATATGAGCCTTGCCCACAAAGGAGAGCTCCCTTGTGTGGACACTGGCAGATTGGCTAAGCTCTGGAGGAACCAGTCAAAACCCTGCACCTGGCTTTGATTGCGGGGCAGGCTGGCCCATTTGAGGCTTTTCTTGATGTTGTGGGTGAGGCACCTGCATGTTTGGTTGGGAGGTTTGAGGAGCAGGGAAGTACCTGTGCCAACATGGGTAGTAAGTCTTCTTCTAGCCTCCACTTTGATACCTCCTGTGATAAGCAGCTGGTTCAGACATGTGTCTCAAAAGTCTGGTGAAGGCAAATTGCTATTTCTCTATGATGCCTGCCTTCTTTTTGGCACAAGTTGGGGAGATCACGCTTGATGTCCTTCAAGAACAGGCTCATGTAGAGCTGGTAAGAGTGAACTTGAGCCGCAAGCATGGAGCTTTGGAAGTAACTCTTTCTGAAGGAGTCCAATGTCCAAGCCTCCCTACCAGGGAGTGTCAAGGAGTGAATCTTGGTGCTCTTAACCCTCTTAAGGGCGGAATCTACCACTAAGGAGTGGTGTGGAAGCTGAGGTTTATTAAATCCAGGAGCTTTTTGGATTCTGTAAATCAAGTCCAGCTTCCTATTGACTGGTGACACAGTGAGGGGGTTCTCTTGCATCCTCATATGTAGCTTCTGTATGATGCGGTACACTGGCACTGGAACTGCTTCCTTAGGGGCCAAGGAGTATTGGAGGACCTCCAACTCCTGCACCTTGGGCTCATCCTCCGTCTCCAGTGAAAATGGGATGGCCTTTGCCATATTCCTACAAAATCCTGGAAGAACATGTCCTCTAGATAAGATTTCTGCCATTTGTGTGGAGGGCATGAAAAAGAATAGTCATCTGTAACCAAGCATTGCACTACTATTGTTAAATTATTTATACAAATGTCGGGTTAGCCAAACAGGAGGAGAGTGGAGGAGAACGCTCTGCTCAAATATTTGTGAAGCTCTTTTTACTAAATGTATTCGTGATCGTGAAACACTTATCTTAATGAAAGGCGGTGTCCAAATATTCTTTCATTCGCTGGTGATCAGTTGCTACACAACATGCATGTTTCGGGCCAGTATAAGACCCTGCTTCAAGTGTGAGAACAGCTGTAAGTTAGAATCTGTGAATTTGTGTGGAGGGGACTGGTCTGACGGGAGCTCAAGAGACCTGCCCTCCGACATGTTCTCCAGTTCCACATCGATCACACAACCATCAGAGTTAGACTCTGAGAGGAAGTTGAAATACCTCTGAGACTCTGCCTGGAGCTCTCTCCTGCCTTGAGGGGAGTGAGAGCTCCTACAAGATTGATGATGCATTGAGGGCTTCCAAGATTACATCGGGGCATCAGAATCTGAGAAACTTGAGAGGGAGATGATAATGCCATGGGCACCAAGGCACCAGTCAGCTGTTTCTCCAGCAACCATATGATGTGGATTTTGACTGCCTGAAGGAGGAACTTCTCCTTGGCTGCCAATTCCAAAGGCCTCGGGGCCTGAGAAGCTTTGACCAATGTTTCCAGCATCCATGGCTTCGTCTGTCAGGAGCCGAATGGTGCCCCTCTGAAACTCTGAAGGTTGAGGGTCTTCTCTCTGGCGCACCTTGATAGGCTGCTTGTGCCTATCAATGTCTCGCTTGGAAGGGTTCTGAGCTGCTGCACCCAGACCTTCGCCCAGTACTCAGATGGATCCCCGTCGATGGACACAATGTCGAATCCGTCTCGATTCCTTGCAGAAACTGACCGATTGCTGATGTTCTGGGACACTTGGCTCCGATTGAGCCTGAGAATTTCTTGATGTTGATGCACCGTTGATGAGTTCCTGGGAAACCATCAAGACTGATGGTGGTGCCAAAAATGCTGAATCAGACCTCTGGCCAAAGAGGGATTCTCTCTGTTTTTCTTGACCTCTCAAACCTCTCCTTGTCATCTGCAAAGACAAATTTCAAGAAGAGAGCTGGTGATTAGAACACAGGCACTGGGCGAACCAGTTGTGCTGGTCAGTGACAAGCATGGTCCTGGCACCCTTGATGCACTTCTTGAAGCCACTGGCCTGTTTCTGAGACATGTCTGGGAAGATGGCTTGGCTAAATCAAACAGCTCAATGGTGACGAGAGGCCCGGTTGAGCCACAGGGAAAACAACTGAGAAAATGAAACTTTACCAAAAAGTGCCAGATGGAGGAAAATGATGGAGGAACTGTGATCGACAGAACCGATGTGACTGACGGCAGGCTCTAACATGCTACCGGAAGGCCTCTGACGGGGGAAAAATAACATTTACTGGTGGAGGACCAAAACAACATCCATGGGCTCCATGGAAAAATGAAGACTGGAGAAGATGGCGCCACGACAACAGGCGGGAAGGCACGCGGGCATGGTGCAGCCTCCCAAAAGCTTCCAATAGAAGCTGGGGAGCATTCCCACGTGCGAGTCCATTGGCGATGTGACCCATACTTGAGGACTTACTTCCTGCTTATCCAAGGAGAAAGGAGATCAGTACCAGAATAGTACTGATTATAGAGGTGTCAGTCCCAAGTTTCTGTGAATCGCCTTGTACCAAGTACCAAGAATGTAGGCAGAGACCAAGAAAATGTGGCAGAAAGATACAAAGTTATTTTGCATCATGTCAGGTGCCACAGGCTTGATAAAGAGGAATTTCCAAGCATATCTTGATAAATTACCCATACATGTTACATCTTACAAACTCCAGAAGGAAGCTCTCTTGTCACAATGCTAGTACTATGCTGAGCATTAGCAGTAGGTTTGAGAGACTGAAATCATAATCCACATATCTTGGTTTAGGAAAAAGGTTCATGACTCTCATGGTATATGCAAAACTAACCCATTTGGAAAAATTGCCCAGGTATCACTTTTCAGTTCCACAAAGTCTATGATATAAGTATCACATATGGACGTTGCATGTCAAACAGAGCGAACACTTTCTTTTAGACCATGGGTCTCCAAACCAGTCCTGGAGGGCCATAACCCTGCTAGGATTTCAGGATATCCCTAATAAATATGCATGAGATATATTTGCATGCACTGCCCCCATTGTATTTGAATTTATCTCATGCATATTCAATTAGGGATATCCTGAAAACCTGACTGGTTTGCGGCCCTCCAGAACTGGATTTGGAGACCCCTGTTTTAGACAATTATTGTTACTTGAGAGGCTTGATGCAACTTTTTCCAAGAGAGACCAAACCAGTGATAGCCCAAGGCTGGTCTCTGACCTCATTAAGCAAAGAGTGAGTCCTCAGTCACTTTGCACTTGGGAAACAGCATCACTCCCAGCACTGAAGGAATTGCTGGCACCAGAAAAAGGATGCCTCATTGAGAGAGATAAGGAAGCAGAAATGGGGCTTCACTTGTACAGCGCACACCCCATGGACTCTCCGGAGCTGGACTGAGATTGATGGAGCTCTAAAGTTTTGGCTTCCTCATTAGCAGGTTAACAAAGACCACTGAATAATGTTTATGTCTTAGAGCCCACGGTCATTTTTTTTTTACATCCATTACTGCTGTTACTTTATGCTTTACTGCAGTGGTTCTCAACCCAGTCCTCCGCACCCTCTAGGCCAGTCGGCTTTTCAGGATATCCACAATGAATATACATGAGAGAGATCTGCACGTGCTGCCTCCATTGTATGCAGATCTCTCTCATGCATATTCATCATGGATATCCTGTAAGCCTGACTGGCCTAGGGAGGTACTAAGGACTGGGTTGAGAACCACTGCTTGGGGCTACTTTCCAAAGATCCTGTAGGGCAAAGGTTCTCAACCCAGTCCTTGGGTTCAAAATACAGCAGCAAGAATCATGTTTCAGGCCAACTGTACTGATCACATCTCCCCCTTACTGAAGGAATTATCATGATTACCAGTTTTCTTGCAAAATTAAGTATAAAATTCTTTGCTTCGCACATAAGAACATAAGATATGCCATACTGGGTCAGACCAAGGTCCATCAAGCCCAGTATTCTGTTTCCAACAGTGGCCAATCTAGGTCATACGTACCTAGCAGTTTCCCCAAGGGACACAGGTTCCACAATGCTTGTAGGGATCTATTTTGCTGTTTCTGCATTTTAAATATCTTTCTTCATTAGGTGGTTCCTAAGATCTTCTCAATCCAACTTGCTCACCATCCCACCACCTTCCCAGTTCAAACGTAACCTCGGTCTTCAACTTCATAGTGCCTATGCTCTGGAATTCGTTACCTCCTGATTGGCGTCTGGATGAATCCTTAAAGAAATTTAAAACAGACTGAAAGCACTGGCCTCTCTCTAAAGCATTTGGGGAAGTTCAGGCTCTCAGGTATTGCGACGCAGTTAGTGGGGTCCCCCCCCCCTTCCTTCCCATTCATGCCCTTGTGTGTCACCGGTTTACTGGAAATTGTCTTTTTAGGAATTTAACTGTTGTGCCACTCACCCCCTTACACAGTGTATCCTGTCCCGTGTTTCTGCTGATTTATGATACCCTGCTTTGGATTTTTTGGTTACTGTAAGCCACTGTAACTGTTGTATGCAAACCTGATGGCTGTATATCGAATCTAGTAAAAAAAACAAACCAACCCCTAGCCAGTCAAGTTTTTTGGATAACCACAATGAATACGCATGAGAGAGAACAGCATAAAATAGAGGCGGTACGTTCAACTCTCTCTGATGCATATTCATCCTGAAAACCTGACTGGCTAGGTGTGTCCCAAGGACTGGGCTGAGAACTCCTACTGAAAGGGTTGGTGGACCTGTTACTTTCACAAAATCCTCAGGCCTCCAATTCACTGAATCGGCTGTCTCCCACGGAAGTAAAGACACTGGGGAAGGAGATATGTTTGTGGAGTTTCCTCATAAGGACTCCCTATGCAGTGGAAACATTGTAAGGTTTCTACTAATGGCTTCTGCACTGTGTGGCAATTACTGTACTCTGTCGCTCCCATACAGCCTCCTTCATGGTATCTTGTTGGGAACCCTCGTGCCCCTCTATTTCCTTCCATTCTGGAACATCACTGAGGGTGTGGTGGCAGAATCGGACGCCCTGCGGACTAACAGAAGACCGAGATGGTGCATCCACTCCAGCAAAGCGTATCCTTAAATGGAATGAGTTTTCCCTGTATTCACGACGCGCTTGTTCATCCTCGCCTTTGCCAATATTCAATTCTTCCAAAACACTATAGTGGCAAGCCCAGAATCAGCTAGTCTCACGAAACGCAGCATTTGCAAACTGCAGCTGCAGCCGATGCACTATATTTCAAAGACCACAACTGGAGACATTCCCTTGATGCTACAAGTGACATCGCAGATGTGCCTGGAAAGCCCTTCTACCCCAAGATTTCATGTGCTGCCTCTATCTTTACACCAATGGGAACAGCAGCCATCTTAAAAGGTAAAGCTCACTGTTTTACAAATTCCACTTGCACTTAAACCTCCAAAAGTCCCACATATTCTAAATTTAAGAATAAAATACCCGATTTAAACTCTCTTATGCTCTCTTGCCCCATGTCTGCTAGCATTTTGTATAACTCCCTTCTACCTCTAAGATGAGGGATCACATTCAATTCTAGGGCTAAGTCCACTGGGCACTTATAAACCTTGGTGTGGATCTTCCAGTGACGGTGAGGGATTTTCCTTCAGGAGCCCAAGATATATGAGTTAAGGCAGCAGTGCAAAGGAAACATTCCACATAAGACATTGGTGTACCAGAATAAAGGCTTTACTGGAAAATGTTTCTTCAGCACAAAACTGTTGCAAATTGTATCAGTCTGTGTAGAGGTTTCAAACTATAAAATGACAAGCTAAAAGGGGGGTTTCTGATCTTTGTTGCTGCACATTCTAGTAACATCTTCAAGTCCCTTCTTTGGACTTTAGGCTTCCATTGGACTTGTGCTGACAACCCTGATTCCACAAGGCGTCTCATTGCAACTGTTTCTCCAAAAGCTTGAACCTCTCCTTAATGTTGCTTTTCCCCGTTGACTCCTGGACCAGAGTGCATCGGACGGACAGCTTTGTCCATTCTTCTCTTTCTTTTTACATGGTATAGTACTTCTGGAGAAGCACCCGACACACACTTTTTGCTACTTTTGCAACGATCTTCCTTCGTTCCTGGAACTTAGATCATGGTCCCCTTTTCCCAGGACGATTCCCTCAGAGCAGGAACACTCTCCAAACTACTGTTGTAGCCCTCAGGATAGTGAAATGCCAGAGAGATCACCGCAGAGACTGTACTGTGTGACACTCTGTACCCAGAGACAGGAGACATCCTTTCTCCTCTTAGCTGTAAACGCTGTAATCGACATATTGTCAGGCTTCTCTGACCAATACCATGGTCAGTATCATTGTGGTCACTTCTGGAAATGAGGGCCATAGGAAACACTTCAGTCCACTCACTCCTCTGGTGGTCTCGACAGCCAACTTTAAGGGATGCTGAATTCAACACAGATTACCCCTTCCTGGTCACAGTGAAGGGGTTTGCTCAAATTGGGGTTGCTCAGGAACCCATTACACCCACAGAACTAGCATCTATGCTTGTTTTTATTTGTAATCCGCCTAGGATTTAGTGTGGAATAGATGCTATTTTTTTTAAATAAAAGAAATAAATAATCACAATATGTCATCTAGCAAGAGCTAAGCCCATAGAAAAAATGTCCATAGGCACTTTTATATCAGCAAACAGAAATGGCAGCATGGTGGAAGAACCCTTGGCACTCGCTTACGGCAGACAAATATATAGCTAACGATGGCTTCTGAAGACTCAAGTACTGATGCTACTTACCACATTTTTTAAAATGTTTTTATTCTATTAGAGCATAAGATGAACCATGCTAAGGTGCATAGAGCCTAGCATCCAACAGTGGCCAGTCCAAGTCACAAGTACCGGGCTTATCCCAAAAAGTAGATCTATTTCTCATAACTTATTTCCAGGGACAAGCAATGGCTTTCCTAAGTCTATCTGGCTAATGATCTTTTATGGACATTTCCTCCAGGAACTTGTTCAAACCTCTTTTGAATCCAGCTATGTTGGTCACCTTAACCACATTATGTTTCAAGCATTCAATGAATTATACTTGTTGGCATCATGTGGTTAGCTGGGTGGTTGTATAAATTCCCTTTTTCCATTTGTATTGCAGAATTAGGCATGATATTAATGGTTTATGACTGTTGTGCTTTTCACTTCCCTCCTATTGTGTTTGTATATGAAATTATTGTTCAGATTAATTGTATTATGTTGTTGACCGCTTTGATGGCCATTGAACCAAATGGTGATATATCAAATCTTCTAAATAAACAGATTCCACGGTTTAATTATACACTGTATGAAAATAAAGATTCTACTGTTTGTTTTCAATTTGTTGGTTACTGATTTAATGGGGTGTGGTATTTTTAAAGTTAAATAACCATTTGCTATTGAATTGTTCCACCTCTGCCATGATTTTATAAACTGTCACATTCCCTCAGTCATCTTTTCTCCAAGTTGAAGAGCCTTTTATCGTTTTTCTTGTCCTTCACTTGCTGAACAAGGAAGCGGAAGGAGACCATGGAATACAAAATTCTTAATTAAAGCAAAGCCTTCATCAGGCCGAGTCGGGCTTTGCTTCAATAAAGAATTTTGTATTCCATGGTCTCCTTCCACTTCCTTACTCTGTGATTGATTTCTTCATTGTGGAAGTAGTTACCTTCAATCTATTCTTCGCTTTGGTCCTTCACTTGCTGCCATTTTCTAGTTATCCCATATCAAAAAGGATATAGTGTAACTACAACTGCACACAATACTCAAGATGCAGTTGCACCATGGACCTATACAAGACATAATAATATTCTTGGTTTTGGTCTCCATCCCTTATTGAGTAATCCCTAACATTCGATTTGCATTTTTAGCAGCCACAGCACAAGGGGCTGAAAACGTCAATGCATTGTCCACAATGACTCTCAGTCTTTTTCTTGAGCGGTGACTGTAGTATTTGCAGTTGGGATTATTTTCCCTATGTGTTTCGCATTTGCAACTTGTGCACATTAAATTTCATCTGCCAGTCTCCCAGTCTCAGAAGATCTTTCCGCAATTCCTCACACTCCTCTGCTGTTTGAACAACTTTGAATTATTTTGTGACATTGGCAAACTGGATCACCTTACTCATCTCCGGATCATTTATGACTATGTTACAAAGCTCAGGTCTCAATACAGACCCTTGGGGCACTCAACGACCGACCCTTGTCCATGTGGATAGCTGACCTGTTTGCCATCTTTCAACCAATTTGCAGTCCACAAAAAGGCATTGCTTCCTAGCCCATGACAAAAGGGTTGCACTTAACGTGCGATTAGCAATAAAATGAATGTGTAGTAAATGCAACTGTTGTGTGCTACCCACTGGGGGTGCGCCTATCATGTTCCTCGCAGTTAGCGCATGATCCAGCATTGCAACATGTGGCGCAATTAATGCGGGTGCACCTAACAACATGCATGGAGATATAGTCTTGTGTACTTGTGCTGTCACATTGTCACTAAGCAAATGGCAGCTGCCCTCATACAAGCAACGTTGTGCCCTCTATGCCATACTCTGCCCTTAACCCACTCACTTTCCTCCCTAGCGCAGGATGGTCACTCATTGTGCATTTCAGTGAATGGTAGCTGACATGTACACACATTAACGTTCTCGGCTACTAGTTACCACAAGTGCATTAATTAACTAGTGGCCGTTAGTAAAAGGGCTCCTTAATTTAATTACCTTTACTGTAGTTTGTTTATTTGATATACTGCAAAACACATAATAAGCAAATATGCAGTTCACAAAAGTAAAAACAAATAAAGGGGGAGATAAACCACAATAATACAAAGGAGTCTCTCATGAGGGATTCTGTCAAACACCTTCTGAAAATCCAACTACACTGTATCAATGGACTCACTGTTATTCACTTATTTATAGCTTTAAAACATCTAATAAATTGGTAAGGCAAGACTTGCCTTTGCCGAACCCATGCTGACTCATTACCATTAAGTCACGTCTGTCTATATGATCAGTAATTTTTTTTTCAGTACTGCTTCAACCATTTGCCTAGCGTTAACATCAGGCTTACTAGTCTATAGTTTCCAGATCACCACTGGAGCCTTTTTAAAAAATTGGTGTTGCACTGACCGCCCTCCAATCCTCAGGTATTGTGGCCATTTTGAATGATAGGTTACAGATTGCTACTACAATTTCATGTTTGACCTTTTTCAGGATGCTGGGGTAGATACCATCCAGTCCTGGTGATGTGTTGCTCTATCGTATAGTTTTACAGTAATGTGCTTTGGTTCTGCAGATCATCACCGTCAAATAAGGTTTCATCATCCTCAGTAAAGAATGAGGCAAAGAAATTGTTTAGTTTTTCTGCTATTACCTAATCTTCCCTGGGCACGCCTTTTACCCTTGGTCATCCAGCAGTCCAACTGACTCTCTCACAAACATTTTGCTTCTGATGTACTTGAAAAGGTTTTCAGTGTTATTTCTTTCCTTCTTTTCAAAGTCTATCTTGGCCTGCCTTATTACTTTTATACATATAGCTTAACAGCACTTGTGTCTGTTTTCTTACAGTGTGCATTTAGTCCCCCCTGGATTTCCTAATTTGTACTGTACGTATGCCTAAGTGTACCCAGAAATGCCCCAGAGCTGCAGCTATGCATAACACATTATCATTATTTCAAATACTCTATCCAAGGTCTCTCTCCCTTTCTGCAAGGACACACTGGACTAAATTAACACCCTCCTGACTTTAGGAGAAACTATGGTTCTGGTTAATGACTGGCACTCTTGTGGAGCACCTTGGTGCTCCAACATGGCCTCCTGCCAGCAGGGGCCACACAAGGATCCCATAGATGAGACGTTTGCATCAATCATGGCAAAAAGAAGAGCAGCAGCAACAGCAACCAAACACTAACCAACCAAAGTTTGGAAGCAAAAAAAATAAAGAACAAAAGCAGCGGAGGAGGCAGGCAGTTTGATTCGTACTGTACCTCTTGCTGTCTTTTCGATTCATGTTTTACTCTGAGGTTAGCAAGTCCTCGCTTCACCTCATCCCACAGACTCCATTCTGTCTTCTGCTGCAGTCAATTTCTCCCTTGGCCTCAGGTAACTTTTTTGTTTTCTAACTTTGAAAATCTCCCAATTAGAAAAAAAGGTCCATTTGAAAAAAAGGAAGCAAGGTTGGTCCTGTGAGATCCACCGCTCTGCCTCTTAAGTGATTCGCTTGGGATTCAGCTAAGAGGAACTCTCAGGGGCTTTTTTTTTTCTACTGATCTGTGACAAAGAGGAACTTGGTTTCCCTGTGGTGTCAGGACACAACATAACCGGGTTTGTGAGTGTGTATGTGCGCAATTGTATGCTAGGGGTGACCAGCTAGCCTGGCTTTTTGCAGTGACAGACTACTGCTCCAGTCCTGGTTTTAGCTTCCCCCTTTTGCCGGAATGGTGTAGTTCCGGCTTAGGCTAATCAGATTTAAAAGTCGGTGCTTGCTGTGGGGTAAAACCAAGACTGAAGCGTCTGCACCTGCTTAAAATTAAGGCAACTGCTTTCCCTGAACACTGCAGGTGTAGAGATGGTGCACGCACTGGTGCGCTATAGGGATAGGGCTGACATTCAGTGCAGCTAAATCTGCTTAAACCGCAGATATCGCATGGAAGCCGCTACCACTGTTTAGTAAACATACCCCTATGTGTTTAAGCAGATTTAGCTGCACTGAATGTCAGCCCTATCCCTATAGTGCACAAGTGCGTGCACCATCTCTACACCTGCACTGTTCAGGGAAAGCAGTTGCCTTAATTTTAAGCAGGTGCAGACGCTTCAGTCTTGGTTTTACCCCACAGCAAGCACTGACTTTTAAATCTGATTAGCCTAAGCCGGAACTACACCGTTCCGGCAAAAGGGGGAAGCTAAAACCAGGACTGGAGCAGTAGTCAATTCAATAGGGGGAAGCTAAAACCAGGACTGGAGTAGCAGTGAATTTAATGGGGCCGCGGCTCCGATATAGCATGGAAACCGCTACCGCTGTTTAGTAAGCATACTCCATAGCAGGTCATTTGAAAAGGTTTAGTCTCCGTAGCTAGCCATTCTACAAATGATGTTCACAGACATATCCGATGCAGGGACCTCCAAATAGGCACAGCAGTGTGCTGGAGGCGTGTCTGGGGAGTGGCAGTGTACTTACACTCCCCTTTCGATCTCAGAAACGTCTGCAGGCACATCAATGTTTATACCTGCTCCAGGAATGAGTATGCATCAGGAAAGTGCTTGTTTTCACCTTAAAACATCCAGAGACCGTAGGGATGGAGAATTATGTGACTAGCCTTAGATCACAAAGGTTCACTATGCTTTAAGCCACTATTCTAACCATCATGCTATTAGATGTCTTGGTTCTAAAATGCTATCCTGGAGACGTCTATATAGACGTTTGATACACATGCATATCGGGCATATTCAGGTATCTGAAAGCGTACCTAAACTTGCATGTGCTTGCTTTTTTTTTTTTTGATGTCCCAGATTGCACTTAGACGTCCCATTGTGAAATGTGCCTCATAATGAATAAATTATGCAGATATCATTAAACGGATATGTAAAGAAATACTTGCATATCTCAGAACTGCTGAATATTGTGATGCAGAGATATGACTTATCTGGGTAACTCGTGAGTTAAATACACTGATAACAGGGCCAGTATAAGGCCTTACACCCCCTCAATTAACTTTGTGGCCCTCCTTGAGATTTTGATAATTAAGCTAAGCTGGGTCTGCTGGCTAAGTCCTTTTGAATATTGGCTTATGTGAGTGCAGTACCAGAATAAGTTGGGGGAATGAGGAAATCTTCCATGGACTGAAGTTCGATGGGGCCCATACTAAGTGTAATTAAAACAAGAGAAAAGTATAGGCGAGGTTAAAGGTAGAGAGACTTAGTGACCTGCAGTCATCTGCAAAGAGGGTAAGCCATAGGGCCCACGGCTTGACAAAGCCCAGGCGCTGGCTACCCTCGGGGATCCTATCTCCCGCGGGCACAAGAACTGCCCCAGGGCCGCGATTGTGGCCAGTATCTTACCACAAGCAATGCAGGAGAGAGTTAATTAAGGAGATCCTGAAACATAGAACTCCTGTGGACCACGCTTGTACGGTGTGTCTACTGAAACTTGGAGGGTATCCATCAGATATATCCGTGCTATTCCCCTTAAACCCTGAACACAAGGCAGAAAGAGACGTTCCTGGTATGAGGGTGCCCAGGTATTGCGGGGAGGGGAGAGATGATTAAATGGAGCTAACCTTCTCATCTCGCCCCACCCCCACCTCATAATAATTCCACGTCATGAAGAACCTGGATCCAGTCCTGGTTTTTAAACTCGGCATTCAGGCGCAGGCTAAGGTTTGGTTTGTTTCTAGGACCACGAATCGCATAATGTTCGAACCAGCCCCTCCCTCCCTTCGCACCCGCTGCGGATACTTTGTAGTAACTCCACCGGCCCGGAATCTGGTCGTTTGCGCATAGGCGGTATAGAGAGGCTGGGGCTGGGCCTTATAACGGGGTCGCTAGGGAAAGACTGGCGTGGCTCTAGCCCTCCTGTGAGGTGCTGTGTAGGGAGGGGGGTTGTTAACTCGGGCAGTAAAAGGGCGATTCGGCGGGGATCATTTTGCAGGAGACCCTGAAAAATGAATCTCTCCAGTGAGAGACAGACGTCCCAAGCCATCGTTCAGTATCTAAAAGCCACGGGCATTAAAATCAAACGCTGGAAGGCGAGCAGTGGCGAGCAGCAGGTAAGGAGGAGGAGGGGGGCCAGGTGAGCTGCAGTACTGAGGGCTATGCGGATAGTCAATTTACCTTTGCAAGTGGCTTTTTGAAATCTCCCACATTATGCATATATTTACGAAACAAAGGGTTTTTTTTAATATTTAAAAGTGTTATGTCCAAATATGCACTCTTATATGATTGGGAGAGATGGTGTTGAGATGATTACAATTGATTTTTAATAATCAAGAACGGGAGGCCACTTGGAGTCTAAGAGCTAATCGCAAATGGGCGCAAGGCTGAAGTTTCGCCTAGAATGCCCAATATTGGTCCTGTACAGAAGACATGAGTAATCGCCCAGGGACTCCCAAAATAGGACTATAGCATGAACAACTGTAAAGAGAGCTCGGCGCACAGCCGGTTTTAACATTTTCACAGTCCTGGGTAAAAGCAGATTGGGGGAGGACAAGTTGTCAGAGAAACCAAAGATTGGAGAGCCAGAGGATGAGCAAAGAGAGAAGCCATGGTAGTGCCCATTTGAAGCAGCACATGCAGGACTGGCCCCACCATTAGGTAAACTAGGCAATTGCCTAGCCCTTTCCAGGCCGAGCCCAAAACTCTCGGGATCCAAAATTCTGACTAAATATTCCTATCAAATGGTATATAATACATGATCATAGCAGAAGGAAAATCACTATTAGAACATACTGAATAAGACGGGTACAATTTTCCTGAAATATGCAAAAATTAACTTGGCTGCAGAATGTGGATTAAAATTTTAAAGTAGGCCTTCAAAGGGCTAGAGCACCTTAGGGAGGCAGAGCACTCAAAGTAGAATAATAGACCTACAACTGAGAGAGGGGGGCACTTGAGACTTGCCTAGGACGCCAGCACCTTGAACAAACTCGAGCTGACCCTGCGCAGACGGCCTTGAGTAGGCAGGAGCAGGTGTGTTATTTGCTGCCTTAGGCAGTTGGGTATGTTGACTATGCCTCAGAGGAGAAGGCTTCAAGCACAGTGATGGTCTTGGGGTTATTGGGACCCTGAGCAAGAGTCATTTTGAGACCAAAGAAGTTTAATTTTGATCAGCTGTAAGCAAGTTGGACATTTTTCTTATTTTGGTTTTATTTTCCTTATTCATACATAAGACTACAGGAAACTTTTCATCAAGTAATACTGATAATTTTAAACAGTCAGTGTTGTAAACTTTTTGCCATTTCCTGTGTGTGCCCAAGCAGTCTCCTGATCTGTTCTTTCCAAAGGCCTCTGCTGTTAGGGAAGGAGACACCAGCACCCTGAGATATCTAAAGTGCTTCTCGAGTCTCTCCTGAAGGCCTGTCAGGTGAATGTTCTTGACATAGGTTTGCATCTATTAGAGAGCAGATCTCTCTCATGCATATTTATTGTGGCTAGGTGTGCCTTTTAGGAGAGGCTTGAAAAGCACATTTCTGGAGCGCTAGTTCTCAGCACAGCCCATGGGGTTGGGATAGTCACAAGGAATATGCTTGAAAGAAGTATTTGCATGTACTTTTCTCCATTGTATGGAGATCTCTCTCTCTCTCTCTCTCTCATGCATATTCGTTGTGGATATCCTGGGAAACAAAGCCGTCTGGCTAGGTGTGTCCGAGGACTGGTTTCAGAACGCCTGACCCAGAGAATAAGCTACAATTAGGGGAGATGCTGCTGCAGTACAAGGTAATTATTGTTAAAAATAAAGTGAAGGCTGTTAAAAAAAAAAAAAGGCATTAATGTGCTTAATTGCTCTCAGCTTCCCTCTGCCCTTTTCCTAGTGGTTTGGTTTACTTTATTTCTTGATATATCCTCATTTCAGGGTGTGTTACAGCCTAGCAAAGCAGTTTACGTTATTAAAATTATAATACAAAGTGTTAGATAACAAACAAAATCTTAATAAAATAAAGAGTATGGTGAAGGGAAAAAAGAATTGCAGAGGAGAAAACTGCAGTTCCTAGATGCTTCAGAGAAGAGAAATGTTAAAGATTCTTATTAAAGTGTATTTTCAGTTTTTCTCCTCTTAAATCTGGGAGTCGTGTGTTTCATAAGTTAAGATCCAAGTAAGAGAGATTGGTTTGTCTTGTTTTTTTTCAAGTGTAGGTTGAATGGAAGGGCGAGCTCTGTCGCTGGTTGAAGTGTGTGAGCTTGCAGGCTTCTCCCAGCTGATAAGGCAGTGCTGGGCAACACACATGCTGCTCTGCAGATTGAGGTCAGCTAATGTGCGGAAGGCCCATTACATGTGCAAAGAGCACTTTACCCACATGGAATGCATTGCAAATTCTGCCTTTGTGAGAATCATTTTTACTGTCTGTCTGTCTGGCTCAGTTAAGGCTGTTCAAGGGAAAAGATTTTTAAAGGGGATTCCAAGAGTCGATCTAAAGAAACAAATCATTTAGGGCCTGGTTTTTGGAGTGTGACTGACAGTAGCCAACACACGAACATAGCAAATTATATGGGCGTGCTTATGGGCATGATTTAGACCCCATGAATTTAGAGTATTGAGGCAGAGATAATAAGGGGACGGGAAGCATTTGGATGCTAAGTGGTACTTCTGTCTTCAACAGGTTCTTGTCCTCTTAGAATTAGATTCCAGCAGCAATAATGTAGCACCCAGTGGGGCAACAGTCAGAAAAGAGACAAGTGGACAGCAGATTCACACACATTCATGGCTGCCGTGGATAAGGAGAAGATCGGGGGGGGGGGGGGGCAGGCCATCACCGATGCTGTAATGATTTGTGAACACTGTCCTTTTCTTCTATGCCAGGAGAGGCCGCTCCCTTCTGCCTCTGGTCTGTTTGGAGTCCCTCTGCACTTGCTGCCCCTTTCTGAGAAGGAGGGGCCTATACCACAGTGAGTATCGCTTTGGTCCTTTCTAGTTTCTGACATCGGGGCCAGCAGCTGCCTTATCCAGTGATTAGATTGATTGAGGTACAGGACAAAATGCCAAGGCTATACAAACTGTGTCAGAACCATGCATTAGAACTGAGGCACAGAAGATAGTGACAGTGAGCTGGGTTAGAGCTGAAGTCCAAGGAACTGCAGTGACTTGCTGCAGGGTCATAATAGATCCCAGGAGTTTAGTTTCCTCTCCTTCAGTCTGCTGCCGGCATGGGATAGCAGCTCTATGGTGCTTCTCCTTGCTCTTGCTCCTGATGTGTGTGGCCTCCTCTAGGTAACCAAGTAGCCTGGTGAGACAGCATCCACAGGTTGTTCTGTCCTCTGCAGGTTCCTTGTGGATGTGTGTCGCTTCCTGAGCCCACACCTGCACACAGAGGGTCTGTTCCGAAAATCTGGATCCATGACGCGAATCAAGGCCTTAAAGGTACTGGGTAGCATCACCCTTGAATATAATTTGTAGAAGGATCTGTGTTGTGTAAGCTGTTTGTGTAGCTAATATTGCTTTTTGATCACCAATGCACAGGGACAGGAAGTGACTTGCCCTAGCTCCTGAATACAGGGCCGGCCCAAAGGGGGGTGCGGGGCCATGTGCGGAGACTCAGTGTGGGGCCTCATTTGCATAAGGGGCCTCATTTGCATAATGTTACCATATACTAACTTTTAGTAAACATGCCTCTTAATGAGTGTATGGATAAAGAAAGACTAAAAGATTTCTACATTACTATAATCCAGTGCCAACCACCAGACACATTAGGAACTACTACAAACACTGCCCATTTAGAACCCATAGCAAACCCGCCGTATCCTAACAGCACTACCAGGACTCACAAAGCACCATACCCTACCTATCAAAAGGAAACATGCAAATATTAAACCAATACATTTCAGAGAACAACAATACATTGCCACTTGTTCTCTTTCCCCAGTAGGTCATGTCAAATAGGAATTACATAAACAGAATACCTCAGCTCAGTTACACATGCAGAACATAGACCATCACCAAACAAGGAATCACAATTTAGAAACAGGAAGACAATAATTAAACTGGGAATCCCAAAAGCCAAACTTGGAATGTACAACACTGTAGAAATAAAACTATACATTAATTTGCTCTTGTACTAAACAAAGCGCAGACGTTAATGATGCACATTTACCAAAGCTGACATATTCCAATTAATAAATTCAAAATAAAGAGAGATTTTTCTACCTTTTGTGCATTTTTTTTTCAGCTGCAATTGCTCCAGCCACTTTCTTCTGGTTTCTTCGTGTCTTCTGCTAACTCTCCATCGTCTGCTGTCCATTTGTCCTTTCTTCTCTCTTCTAGTTTTTTCCATTCTCTCTCTACATCTGCTTTAACATACTAATCTTTCTCCTTTTGCTCTTTCCTCATTCCTATTTCATCCACTCAAATTTTACCACTCCATCCTCAATCCCCACTTACTCTCCCAATACCCGGCCAATTGTAGATTTTTTATCCCTCCCACACAAAATATTTTTCCCCTCTCCATTTTACTCTTCCAGCCCCATCCCATTCTAATCCTCCCCCAACATCAGCTCCCTTCTAGTTCCAGCCTCACCCAGCATCCATTCCCTTCTAGTCCCTGCATCAGCCCATTTCCAGTCCTAGCCCCCCATCAGCCCATTTCCAGTCCTAGCAACCCCCCAACCCAATACCAGTCCTAACCCCATCAACCCATTTCCAGTCAGCCCCCCATAGCCCATTGCCAGTCCTAACCCCCCCATCAGCCCACAGCCCATTACCAGTCCTAACCCCATCAGCCCACCTCGTCCTAACCCCTCCCCATCAGCCCATTTCCTGTCCTAGCCCCCCCCATAGCCCATTATCAGTCCTAACCCCTCCATAGCCCATTACCAGTCCTAACCCCATCAGCCCACCTCCAGTCTTAATCCCCCAGCCCATTTCAGTCCTAGCAAGCCCCCAACCCATTATCAGTCCTAGCCCCCCATAGCCCATTTCCAGTCCTAATCCCACCAGCCCATTTCCAGTCCTAATCCCACCAGCCCATTACCAGTCCTAACCCCCCATCAACCCATGTCCAGTCCTAATCCCATCAGCCCATATACAGACTTAGCTCCCCCCAGCCCATCACCACTCCTAACCCGCCCAGCCCAGCCCAGCCCAGGGAAAAATGTTTTTAAAAGAAAGCTGTCTGCTGCCGGGACCACCGCGGCAGAATAGAGTGTGCCGCGGGGCCCCCCCTGCCCAGCAGAGCCTGCCCTCCCCTGTATCACCTCTTTCAGCTGCCTGCAGTCACACGCGCCAGCTTTCAGAGTGCGAAGGAACTAGTTTCCCTTTCGCGGCTCTGTTAAGCCCGCGGGGGCTGATGGGAACTTCCCATCAGCCCCCGTGGGCTTAACAGAGCAGCGAGGGAGAAACTCTCCTCTCGCGCTCTGAAACCGGCGCGTGTGACTGCAGGCAGCTGAAAGAGAGGTGATACAGGGGAGGGCAGGCTCTGCTGGGCAGGGGGGGGCCCCGCGGCACACTCGATTCTGCCGCTGCGGCTCTGGCAGCGGCAGCAGACAGGGTTTGTTTTTTTTTTTAAATTTAACTTTTAGATCAGAATGTTTTTTGCGCGGGGCCCCCTGAAACACGGGGCCCTGTGCAAAAAACATTCTCGCTCAATGGACGGGCCGGCCCTGCCTGAATATAGTCTATGATGGTGGGATTAGAACTGAGGTGCAAGGAGACAGTGACTCGCCCAGTAGTCTGGCAAGTAATATCGACTGACTAATATGAAACGTGTCCCTACTCATGTGTGTTTGTGTATCTAAAACCAGAATTAGTAGCAGTCAAACTGATTGCCATATTGTCCTCTTAACCAGTCCAGATTGGTGGAGCCAAAGAAGCAATGAAAAGCCCAGGTTTCAATGACATCACTCCTTTGCCTCTATTTGCCCCAGCCACCAGAGGTCTCTTCAGTATTTTTGTCTCCAGCAGAGAGAATTGAAAGGAAAATATTGATAAAAAGGCTTGTGACAGACCACTTTGAGGGCGATTCTCTCACTTGAGAGAGACTTGGGAGGTTCCATTAGAATATGATCATCTTGGTAGCCGTAGGAGGAAGGAAAATTGGTTCAGCTTCACTCTTACCCTGGATAAGAGCCTGTTGAGCAGCCAGAAATTGGAAGGATCTGGAAAAGTGCAGTAGCCTCACATAGCCTAATGCCCCCTCTCTGTTCCCCCCCCCCCTCCGCTCTCCCGATGATTGCAGCAGGCTCTCTGAGGGATTCGCCTGCCAGCCATCTTAAATGCAGTGCTGTAAAGCCAGTAAAACAGTTTCAGGGGAGTTGAGCTGAGCCTGGCACAGAGTCTCTGCCTGGGGCTCTTGGGGAGAGTACCGAGGCTTGACCTCATTCTGGTGGGGGTTCCTGATTCTGTCTTCCTGGGATGCAATTCAAGGTGGACTGCTGGTGATCGTTGGCACGATGTGGGGGTTTCCTGCTGTTTTCCGCGCACTTTAGTAGTACTTTTACCTATTATGCACCTGGTGTTCGTGGGATCCTAGCACAAATTCTGTTGAAGCGGCTCCAATGAAGCGGCTTCCCTAGTGCCTATAACGCATGTTGAAATTTAAAAAAAAAAAAAAAGTAGTTAATGCGTGCCTTCATGCCACCATTTATTTTATTTTTTTTATTTTTATTTAGCAAGGCTTGATATACCACCCAAACCGGGGTATCAGAGCGGTGTACAGAGAAACAAAAGCAGGCTGCTTGAAAATAAAGAAAGAAAAGAATGCCTTAGCATGTGCTGTTGTGATACTTGCCTTAACTGTCGTCTTCCAGAAAACATTTTAGCCTGTGGCAAGCGAGGTGCCTCATCTCCGGATTCTGGACTTTGCTCTTCTTGCATGGCAGCTTGAAAACTGTCCCTGGAGGGCCTGCTCCCCCTCTCTCAGCCAGGGGATGCAGTTAGTCTGGCCTTGCCTGCCTCAGGGCAGGAGGTGCTAGATGGTGCTATGGTCAAGGATATCCAGCTGGCTGGAGGTTCTGGTGACTTTGCTGTGAGCCACTCCTCTGCCTCCAGGAGATCTGGTGGCTGTGCCCCTGGTGTAGGGGGGTCGGTTCCAAGAGGAGAGCTTCCAGAATTTGGCTTGTCCTCCCTGGAGTTCTTCTGTATTTCAGCAGGCCTAGTCCTGCCCCAGGTGCAATCTCATGCAGGGCAGGCTGAGAGTGGCAGCTCGGTTTGTTTGGGTTTGGCTACTAAGCATCCCTGGCGAGGGGCGCCCCCTGGAGATGGGGGATCAGCTGGTGGCTGTTTGAGATTTTGACTATGACTTGGATTCAGATGGCTCAGTACTGGGCTCTGACTTGGATGAAGAAGTACACTCCAGCCTCTTTGCAATCTCCTGAAAGAGTGATCCACCTATTCTGGAAGGAGCAGCTGATGGCATTGATGGCCAGGGTCTCATCCACCTTGAACTTGATGGATGCTTCTGGCAGGGAGCAGGAGCTGAAGGTGCACTTGCTCCTTCAAGGGGTCCAGAAATGCATTACTGTCTTTCCGTTCCTGGAAGTGATCAAAGATAGGAGAATCCCATTCAGACCGGATCATGACTTCCTATCTAAGGGGTTAAGGATGTGTAAGAAGATCTATGCTGTACTGGAGGAGGAGTGCGTTGAGTGGTTTAGTATTCCCAAGGTGGATGCACAGGTCCCGGTGCTTACCAAACAGACTGCCATTCCTGTGGAAGGCAGATCAAACTTAAAAGGAGTTTCTGGACCATAAGGCAGATTTGTTGTTGAAGAGCCAGTTTGCCGTGGTGGCTGCTATTCTTCAGTTGGTGGGATGTGCAGGTCTGACGTCTCAAGCCCTGCCCCAGTGGATCCAGTCTCTTCTGTTGGATGATGATACTCCTCTTTTGGAGTTGGCTATTGCCTTCCTTTCTGATGCCATGTATGACCTGGTACATTTTGCGGTCAGGGCTGGTACCTTGATGATGGTGTTTGATTTGGCTCTGACATTGGGCAGTGGATTCATCTTCCAAAGCCCGGTTGGCCCAACAAGTTTTTAAGGGGAAGCTTTGTTTTTGAGCTGATTTTGGAGAAGCTGGTGAAGGACCTGGGCGAGACGAAATCTTACCTTCCAGTAGACAGGTCCAGGGGGCCTGTGAAGTGGATTTGTACTTTTTCTCATCAACCTCTGCTCATCCACCGATGGTGTGTGGCTAGATCCCCAGGGGTTTTGGGATATTTGTCGTTACCGGCCTGGAAAGCCTTTATTCTCAGTCCTTTTGTAGAGTGTGTGGGCCCAGGGACTTGGTCCCCTCTAGGGAGGATCCTCCCAGATTGTGCAGTGAAGATTTGGGGACCCATTCCCTGGTTCCTCTGATGGGAGGCAGGCTTTGCCTTTTTTCTTTCAGGAATAGGCCCGGGTTACCGAGGATCACTGGGTGTTAAATACCTTTTGATTCATTTATGTCCTGGAAAGCAAAGAACAGGTTCTGAATGCCTTTGTCATGTCCCTTGTGGATCTGCAATCAAAAGTGCTGCTGTGTGAACCACCTTGGACAAGTTACTGTGTCTAAAGGCAGTGGTGCTGTCTGGGATGAGCACGGCAAGGGCAGATATTCCATCTATTTTGTGGTGCCCAAAAAAGGATTGTTCCTTCCGGCCTGTTCTAGATCTCAAGGGGGGTCAAGGAGCACTTGCGTATCTGGATGGAAACATTGTGCTCTGATTCAAGCAATGCACCGAGGGGAGTTCATGGCTTCTCTGAATTTGGTGAGGTGTATTTACATATCCTGAACTGGGCAGATCAGTAAAAGTATCTACATTTTACCGTGCTTGGCTCTCGATATCTGTTCGCTGCCATACTCTTCGAGTTATCAACTGCCCCGAGGATATTCTCCAAGGTCATAGTGGTGGTGGCTGCATCATGGCGTGATCTGTCCCTCCATATCTGGACAACTTGCTCATCTAGGCATAGGTCCATTCCCATTTTAGAAGTGTCTTGAGTGGCACCCTGAGTGGTTACCTTTTTGGAGAGCCTCGGCTGGGTGATCAGTCAGGGAAAGAGCCAGCTGTTGCCTTACTAGTCTCTGGAGTTTCTGAAAGCATGTTTTATTACTCAAGTGGGCAGAGGTTTCCTTCCAGAGGACAAAGACAAAGTCAAGACTGTTGGATTGCCTCTTCTGTGTGCAACAGGCTTTTGGAGTCTAGGATAATCTTCAGCTCTTCAGATTTGATGGCAATGACCATAGAGATGGTGCCATGGGCCAAGACTGTATGCCCAGGGCTGTTGGAACCACAGGGAACCGGCGTGGTCCATCAACCAACTGACTCAAGGTGAGGGCCATTAGGTTGGCTCTTCTGAGTTTGCATCTCCTGGTCAAGAGCTCAGCAGATCCAGTGTGTCTGGAAAATACCATGGCGGTGGGTTATTTCAATCTGCAAGGTGGTACAAGGAGTGCCGGTGTAACTCAGAGTTGGCTCTCCTGTTTGCATGGGCAGAAAAGGACCTCCTAGCCTTGTCGGCTCAGGAGATTGCCATGGTGGACTTCCTCAGTCAGCACTCTCCTGGATCCTGGGAGTTGAGTCGGGAGGTATTTTTCAGTTGATTCTGCACCGCTGGGGTTTCCCCAAAATGGATTTGGTGACCTGCTGCAATGCCAACGTTTTTTTACACTTCTTCAGTCGCTGCATGGAAATGTGGTCTGAGGGTATCGACGCCTTGGCCAAGTCAGCACCTGCTGTACACATTTCCTCCATGGCCTCTGGTGGGGCATGTGATTCAGCATATAGAATGCTGCCTGGGCTAGTTTTTCTTGGTGGCGTCAGATTAACTGAGAAGAACCGTGGTTCAGAGACCTGATACAGCTCCTGCAGGGGCCTCCTCTTCAGTTACCTCCATCCTGGGGCCTATTGTGGCAAGGGCCTATCATCCTGGAGGACCCGTCTCCTTCTCGGTTGCGGCATGGCCCTTGAAAGGAGACAGCTAGCATGTAAGGGCTATTTTCCAGTGGTCTGCACTCTGCTCTGAGCCTGGAGGAGGTCTACCAAGCTAGCATACGTATGGGTTTGGTGCCTCTCTAAGCAATGATGCGGGAGTTAGCTCATGAGGCGGCCAAGGTGCCATCTCTGCTGGTCTTCTACAGGATGGCCAGGAGAAGAGCCTTTCCCTTAGCTTCCTGAAAGTTCAGGTGGCAGCTTTGGTCTGTTTCCGAGGTCCAGTGGCAGGTAAGTCTCTAGCGTTGTACTTGGATGTCTCATGCTCTCTCCAAGGGGTTTGGTATCTGTGTCCTCCCCTCCTGTTTGTGGTCTGTGAAGGGGCCATACTGGACTTGGTGCTTACCAATGGGGAAAGTGTTTCTGATGTCATAGTGGGAGATAATCTCGTATTCAGTGTTCAACAGATGGTGTCATTTAGTATTAGGATTAGGGCTGATAAAAATCAATTCAAAAGCGAGGGTTTTAGACTTTAGGAAAACTAACTTTGTCAAGATAGGACCATACCTCAAGGAGTCGTTAGCAGGATGGGAACCGCTGGGGGACGTAGAAAAGCAATGGCCAAAACAGAAAGGGGATATTTTTTAAAAGCAACAGACTCTTTTTGTTAGGTAAGGAAAAGGAGGCCACTATGGTTCTCTAAAGAAGTAGCTGAAAAGGTGAAGAGGGCTTCATAAAATACAAGAGATCAGAGAGGAAGGCAAGCATCTATGTTTCTAAAAACTTGAGAAGCTAGCAAAGTAATCAGGAAAGCAAAGATTCAAAAAGAAGAAATGGCCAGTGCAATAAAATGGGGGAGGAGGGGGATAAGCCATTTTTCAGATATGTTAGGAACAAAAGTGATGTGAATCTTGAACGATTTTCAGAAGCCATATTCGTGAGGAACTAGCCAAAGTGATGGGACCAGATGGGATACATCCGAGAATATTGAAGGAACTTGGGGATGTTCTAGCAGCTCCACTGACTAACATTTTCAATTCTTCTTTGAAGTTGGGAATGGTCCCAGAGGACTGGAGAAAGGCACATGTGGTCCCTTTTACACAAAAACGGAAGTAAGGGTGAGTTTGAAGACTACACAGAGGTTAGACTAACTGGTCTGCTGAGTAAATTGAAACCACTTCTAAAAGAGAGTAGTGAGGTTTTTGGAGTCCAGTGGATTTCAGGATCCAAGGTAGCATGGGTTTACTAGAGGCAGGTCTTGTCAGACAAATCTGATTTCTTTGACTGGGTGACCAGAGAGTTGGATCAAAGGGAGAGTCCAGATGTGGTGTACTTAGATTTCAATAAAGCCGTTGACACTGCTCTTCAGAGATGATTTAAAAACAAACTGAACACCCTAGGGATGGACCTTAAAGTGACTGACTGGATTAGAAATTGGTTGAGTGAGAGGTGATAAAGGGTACAGGTAAATGGAGCTCACTTTGAGGAGAAGGAGGTTACCAGTGGTATGCCCCAGGGATCTGTCCTTGGTCCGATTCTTTTTAACATCTTTGTTTAGTGATATTGTGGAAGGGTTGTTGGGTAAGGTTTGACTCTTTGCAGATGATACCAAAATCTGTATTAGAGTAGACACCCAGGAAGGAGTAGATAACGAGGAGGGATCTAGCTAAGCTTTAAAGAATGCTCAAGAATTTTGCAGCTGAGATTTAATGCTAAAAAATGCAGGGTCATGCATTTGGGCTGCAAAAATCCAAGGGAGCAGTACAGTGTAGGGAGTGAAGTACTTTTTTGTCCACCAAAGAAGGGCAAAACCTGGGCGTGATTGTTTCTGATGATCTTAAAGTAGCTAAACAGATAGAAAAGGCGACAGCGAAAGCCATGCTTGTGCATAGCAAGAGGAATGGCCAACAGAAAAAAGGTGATGGTAGTGCCTCTATAAGCCTCTGGTGTGATTTATTTGGATTATTGTGTGTAGTTCTGGAGACCACACCTTCAAAAGGATATAAACAGGATGGAGTTGGTGCAGAGGTTGGCTACTAAAATGGTTAGTGGTCTTCGTTATAAAGCATGTGAGGACAGACTTAAAGATCTTAATATGTATACATTAGAGAAAAGATGAGTTAGAGGAGATGTGCATTTTATATCACAGAGGTATTTAAACATCTTTATCATAAGAAAAGAACCTCTTGATTGAAAGCAAGCTCTGCTATGAGGAGAGATAGGATGAGGGTTAAAAGATTCTGGAGTAATATGTGAAAATATTCCTTTACGGAAAGAATGGTAGATGAATGGGATAGTCTCCAGTGGAAATAGCATAAACGAGGACATTGTGTGACTTCAAAAAAGCATGAGACAAACACAAGATCTCTAAAGGTAAAAAGGGGACCACTGTAGTTGATATGGAAGGGCAGACTAGATACGCCATGTGGTCTTTCTTCTGTCATGTTTCTGTTTTCAGAACCCTGATGTCCGCACCCTTTGAGCTGTTGAAGTGCACTACTTTGAAGGATTTGATGCTCAAGACTGTCTTTGTGGTCATAATGTATTCTGCAGGGCATATTTCCGAGCTGTAGGCTCTGTCCTGCTGAGATCCTTATCTGTCATTCTTCAAGAAAGCTCTCTCCATTCAGCCTGTGCCTGCCTTCTTGCCTAAGGTGATTTCTCCCTTTCTCCTTTAAGGAGCAGTCAAGGGAAGGATAAGGATCTTCACCTTGTGGATCTCCAGAGGGTGCTTCTCCTATACTTACAAAATGAATTCGTAACCTGCAAGTCCAACCATCTTTTGTGCTGTTTTGCTAGGCTGCAAAAGGGTGACGCGATGAGTAAATTGACTTTGAGTTGCTGGATTAAGGAAGCCATTGCCTCAGTGTAGCTGTTGCGGAGCCAGCAGGTGCCGGAGGGGTTGCGCGCCCATTGTACTTGAGAAAAGGCATCTTTATGAGCAGAGCTCGGTAGCCCCTGCAGACATTTTTAGGCAGCAGTGTGGGCATCACTTTCCACTTTTGTCAAGCATTACCATTTGGATGTTCACGCACAGACTGACATGGCCCTTGGCTCAAGGGTTTTGCAAGCTGCTGTGGTGTTTTCCTGCCTAGTGGCATCATAGCTTTGGTACATCTGGACTGATCTAGCAGGACAATATGGAAGGTGACATTTTACTTATCATTTAATGTCCAGTCCTTGAGTCCTGCTAGACTAGTCCAGGGCCCACCCCTGAAACTGTATTTGCTCTGTTCTTCTGCTGTGGTACCCTTAGGTCCACTATGATTTTTATACTTGGCTCTGCAAGTTCATCTTCTACTGACAGCCTTCTGTTTTCTACTTTCTTGTACATAGTTCTCTACTGTTGAGTACTCATTGTTGCCCATGATTGAGGTTGTGTGAAGTTTGCCGTGTTTCTCCCATATGCTTTGGGATGAATACTGAAGAGACCTCTGGCGGCTGAGGCAAATAGAGGCATAGGAGTGATGCCATTGAAACCTGGGCTATTTGTTAGTTCTTTGTCTCCACCAAACTGCTGGTAGGGGAACACAACCCACTCGTCTGGACTGATCTAGCAAGACTTGAGGAAAGGACATTAACTGGTAAATTAAATGTCACCTTTTAATTACTCGTGGAAGAGTCCAGGTTGACAATGTCTTTAAAATGTGACAACCACAGGTTTTTTGTTTTTTTTTTTCATTGGTAATAAGCCACACCCTCTCTATGAGCTAATTAATATACCGTGGCACATGTGAATTGCATTTGTGACTCTGATTAAAGTGACCACTGCTGAAAGCATTTCAAACCATCTGTATTGATTGGTCAGTACGGCTGGTTTTTCTTCTTCCAGGGTTTGCAGCTCTGGGACTCCCTGTGCTCAGTGCCCTGTTGTATCTCTCAGCCTGGCACATCTTTTGTAATCCTGCTTGTTGAGTGTAGAAAGATATCCTGGGGGGAGGAGAGGAGATGACACAATCAGTATTATGTCCCCAGAATTTGCGTCAGAAAAGGGGAAAAGTGTTTCAGTAACTCGAATACTAGAAGCCATGCTTCATGGAATGAGAGTGTGCTTAGAAAACAGGAACTGTCACTGGCTGTGCATGGCTCTCCTAACTCTCTCTCTATCTGAACTTTGTAAATCTCTTCCCCCTCTCCCCCCCAAATGCCCCTTCGTTCGTTCCTCATAATGGAGCAACTTAAAGCAAATGTTCGATGTCTGAAGACATCTCGGTGAGATTCAGAGCTGGTAGGTCTCTCTTCTGCCTTAACTTTCAAAAGCTGCATTTCCTAGAAGGCAGTAACGTCATCTTCTCGCCTCAGCTCTGCCCTTTCCTGTGTTCGGTTGAAGTGAGAACATCCCCCTCCCCTCCCCTTCTCTGTTTCAGGCCCGGCTAGAATCTGGAGAAAGTTGTTTGGACTCCGCGTTGCCTTGTGATGTTGCCGCCTTGCTGAAACAGTTTTTCCGGGACCTGCCGGACCCTGTGATCCCAGAGGAGCTGCGGGAGCCATTGTACCGCATCCAGGAAGTGGCGCCAGAGAGCGAGAGGGGGTCTGCCACCACCCTGGTGACCTGTCTGCTGCCACGGGTCAGCGTCTGCACTCTGCGTTACCTCTGCACCTTCCTGCTGCGCATCGCCACCAGGTGCTTTGAGATTAACTTGGCAGGGTCCTACCTCTTGTATATTATAAAGCAGGGCCTCCCGAAACTGTCTTAGAGATCCCATAGCTAGTCAGGTTTTTAGGAGATCCACAGTGACTTTGTCAGAGAAATTTCCATATGTTGGAGATCCTGTGTGTGGGGAGAAATCCTGTTGGGGGGAGGGCATGGGTGTCTTCCTCTTATTCTCCTCTGTGTGGAATGCAACTGGCTCCATTTTTTTTCTCCCAGCACCACAATCCAAAAAAAAAAAATCTTCTGCCAATTTCAAATCCAACTAATGGAAAGGAAAGACCTCGGACTACTTTGGGCATGTTTTTATGCCCTACTCATCTCATCTCATACATCATCATGTCTTTCTTTTCTTTACATATATGTGTATATTTTTTTCCAATATGCATTTAACATAACTTTCTTACATTTTTGTAACTTGTAACTTCCCTCTCCCCAAAAGACAAAGGGATACCTCCCTGAAGGTTTAGTGCCAGATCTCCACATCCATTCTCCAATGCTATGTGCGTTTTACCCATTAATGCTTCAGAGAGATTTTTCACAATATAGCAGAGAGTAAAAGTTGCCACTAAATTGTGACCAATTTCTCCCTGACACAGCGGTGTCGGAGAATGGATGTGGAGATTTGGCACTAATTTTCAGGCAAGTATCCCTTTGTCTTTTGGGGAGAAGGAAATTGCAAGAAGTTTCTTAAATTTTTGTAAGTTGTTTTTTTTATATGAAACGCATGCATGAGTTATAATTATGATGAAGTATTGAAAAAAATGTACATATATGCAAAGAAAAGGAAGGTCTTTTAATGGCCCATGATGTATGAAATGAGTAGGGGGTAAAAATGTGCCCAAAGTGTCTCTGAGGTCTCTTTCCTTTCCATTAGTTGGATTTGTAATAGATGTATTTTGAAATGGGCAGGTTTTGTTTTGGCTTTTTTGGATTGTGCTAATGAAGACCTGATTCTTGAGTTCTGTTTTTTTTCGTGACATTTCCTCGGTCCAGGTTATATGCAAGTACTAGGAAGGAAGTGTGGTCTTATAAGTTCCAGCATGCACAGAGGGTAAAACCAGGACTGGACCCATCTGTTCCCATAAAACAGCACCACACACCCTCTGAACTCCTTTTCTCTCTTCCCTACCTCTGTGTGTTTGTTTTTTCTCTTTCTCCTCCCTCACAAAGTAGATATATTTACAATGCTTGAACCTGAGATTAATCTAAAGATTTTATTGAGAAGCTGGTGGCTTAGTTGGGACTCTCCCTCTGCACTTGGTTTTGGCGGTCTTAAACCTTTGACAGCACTGTCAGTCTGCTATGCTGGCTCATTTACCAGAAGCCACAAATGGACGACTTTCTTTTTGAAACTGACTTTATGTGAAATGCTTCACATTTCAATCGGGTCTCTGGATCAAAATCTAATTGATATATGCCCTTTGAGTTTCTGCTTTATCATCTACGTACTCGAGGTCCCGTTCTGCTGTTGGGAAATTTTTATCTATCGATTTGACTGCAATGCAAGCTCTTCTCTCCAGACAAACACACCTGCACTGTCCCACCACAGAACAAATAACGGTATAGGCAGTAGTCATGTAAGCTTCTCTTCCCACCCACACACTCTGAGCTCTTAGCATCTTTTTTTTTTTTTTTGTATTCTTGGTTTTCTTACATCACCTTTTTGTTCTATTGCAGATGCGATGAGAACAAAATGGACTCTGGGAACCTGGCCCTGGTGCTTGCCCCCAACCTGTTCCCCAGCTCTGAGCCAAGTGAGCGCCTGACGGTAGACACCGAGAGGCAGCTACAGTTGCAGGTGGCTGTGCTGGAGACCCTGATAACCAATGCACCGGAGATTGGTGAGTCCTGGCAGAGCTGGGGCCAGGCAGATTGGCCATTTTTACAATTTTGGGCCAGGCAGCTGCTTTGGGTTCCTCCCAGTCCAAACTTGGGCCGGAGTATTTTATAGATATTTAGTGTAGGGGGTTCTGAACCTACATTGTTCTTCGTGGACAAGCAGGAAGTAAGTTCTCACGTATGGGTGACATCTCCAGAGACCCGCGCTGGAACACTCCCCAGCTTCTGTTGGAAGGCTGCACCGTGCCTACGTGCCTGCCTTCCCGCCTGCTGCTGCGGTGCCATCTTCTCCAGTCTTTGTCTTTCTACAGAGCCCATGGACGTTTTGGAGTCTATGATGGCTGGGTGACCGATGTGTAATCGGAGAACTTGCCAGTGGGCAGGTCTCCTGAGTTTTATCCTTATTAAGTTTTGATATACTGTCCTCTGATGCTTTGCTGCCTAGAAGTGTTCAATTTTCAAAAAACATCAAAATGAAATGAAATGAAGAGTGCCATTATTGACAGGAAAGATAAGAGAAGAGACAGAAGGGGTGGTGAGGTTTAATTACGGAGGAGAGGGAGGCAGGTCATAGGCAAGCTGGAATAGATGAGTTTTCAGTAGGGATTTGAACCAGAGGGCTCCGCACGTAGGGCGGTAGGTAAAAAAAATTCCACAGGGCAGGGGTAAGGAAAAAGAAAGCAGAGTATCATGTCTGTCCTAGGTGTGCTCGTGAGACCGAAGGAAGAGCTAATTGATGGGTGTGCAAGGATCTAAGAAGACTATCAGACCCCTCCCCTCTGCACAAAAGGCAACAGTCTTCTCCAGTGGACATGTCCTTCTAGGACTTTGTGATATTTGGCAATGAGCCCAGGGAGGAGGAGCTGGAGATCCTCCAATACTCCTCAGCCCCTAAGAAATCAGTGATGGTGCCAGTGCACACTACAGCAGTTGCAGATGAGGATGTGGGAGAATCCCTTCATGGTGCCACCAGTCAGTAGGAGGCTAGATTTGATGTACAGGGTTTGAGAAGCCTCCACTCCCGCATCTCTCCTTGGTGGTAGAGTCCACCCTTAAAGAGGGTCAAGAGCACAAAGATTCATTCTTCACCCCTGGGTAGGGAAGCTCAGACATTGGACTCCTTTGGAAGAAGGTGCTTCCAAAGCTCCATGCTTGCAGCTCGAGTACACTCTTACCAGCTCTACATGAACATGTTCTTGAAAGACATTGTATAATCTTGCTGACATGTGCCAGCTCTTCCACCAGAGAAATTGCACTGTCATGCCCTAATAGGCTACAGCAAGGACTGCTTGAGGTTCCTAGTCCAGGCAATCTATACAGCCTTCGAGATCGTGTCTAGAATGGCGGCACTGACCACTGAGCCTGTAGGCATACCTGGCTTCAGTCTTCAGACATGGAACAGTCAGTGCAAAATAAGCTGGCGGACATGCCCTGCTGAAGAGAGAATCTCTTCGGAGAGCAGGTGGAAGAGAAGGTGGGCATCATAGAGAAGCAACACTATCCTCACCAGGCTTTTGAGAGACACGTCCGAACCAGCTGCCTTCTGCAGGAGGTATCAAAGCGGAGGCCAGAAGAAAACTTGCTAAACACATAGATGCAGGTACTATCTTGGTCCTTAAACCTCTCAGCAAAAAATGCAGGCTCCTCACTCGCAGTATTGAGAAAGCTCTAAAGAACTAGCCTCCCCCATAACCAAAGCCAGGAGTGGGGTTTGGCTATGCTCCGGAGGAACTAGTCAAACTTGCCAATGTCCACAGAGGGGAGCCCTCTGGTGGGGAGAAGGTGCACTCCTTTTGCCCACAGGTGACCCCTTATAACTTTGGATTCGTAGGTGCTACAGATGGCCCAAAGTGACTACATGTTGCACTTTGCCGAGCTGCAACCTTATTGCTCCCTGAGGGTGTAGCCTTAGGAGCAGATCAGATGGGGATTTTACTCCATGTACTTTCTGGTCCCCAAGAAGTCAGGGGAGGGATAGTTTTGGCCCATCCTGGACCTCAGAAACCAATACCTGCTGGCGTGAGAAGTTCAAGATGGCCTATCTAGGTAACGTGCTCCCTTTTTTCTAAAGAAAGATGATTGGCTATGCTCCCTTGATCTAAAGGACACATATACCTACATCCCAATCACCACCTGTGAGCAGAATGATCTCGGATTCATCCTGGCAGACAAGCATTTTCAGTACCCTGTACTATCTTTCGGGCTGGCCTCGGCATCCCGACTTTCACAAAGGGCCTCGTGTTGGTAACGGCCTATCTTGGAACACTAGGGGTCTTTGTCTTCCCTTTGCTGGACTCCGTCTAGAGTGGTGCTTTTGATGAGCCAGTTGTCCAGATATCAGCACGGATGACCATTCAGGTGCTAGAGCTGTTTGTGGTCAATTATGTTTGTTTATTAAAACCTGGATATATGCCTTTCAACCATCAAAGCAGTATACAGATTAAAATGAATTTAAATTGGCGTTCCTTTCACTTTTAAACAGGATAGCGTTCAGGAGGGAGGGAGGATTAAAAAGGGAAAGGGAGGTGGGGGATTGCAGCTCCAGAAAGTCTCTGGTTGATCAGGCTAGGCAATGGTTAAGTGGCAAATTGTAGGCTAATTGAAAAAGATAGGTCTTTAACATAACCTTAAATCGAGAGTAAGAAGTTTCTAAACGGATCGCAGTGGGAAAAAATTCCATAAGTGAGGGCTTAAAAAGCAAAAAGCCGAGTGTCTGATTTCATTCGTAATGACCTTGTGAGGGGGACAGTAAATATAAACAAAAGCCACAAACTGATCGGCGAAGCCAGGGAGGAGCATGTAAAATAAGCAAAGAGGAAAGATAAGCAGGTACACTAAAATTTTGAACTGAATGCGATTAAAAAACGGGCAACTAATATGATAAGGAGTGGAGAAACATGATCAAACTTGGAAGCGTGGTGAGGGAGACGAATTGCAGTAATTTGTATGGATTGCAACGGTTTAAGCTGGAGTTGTGGTAGGCCAGCATAGACAACATTGCAGTAATCAGTTTTTGAGGTGACTAGCTTAAGTGTATGAAGTGAGGATTCTGAAAGAAAAGAACAGATTTGTTTCCACCACCATGCTTATTTGTTCCTGGAAGGAGAGAACAGTATCTAGAACAACTCCAAAATAATGTTTGGAAGAAGCAAGAGGTATATGATGAGCCAAGTATAGGACCTGTCAGTAGAGACGCAGTTAGCCAGACGTTTTACTTAGATTCAGCTTCAAATAGTTATCATGAAGCCAGGTTGCTACAAGAGATGAGCAGTTATTGAGGATGATAGTCTTATCTGGAGCAACTGGATCTGTGTGAAACAGCAGCAGGATGTCGTCCGCATAGTATGTGGAGACATCCTGCTGCTGAATGATAGTAGCAAGGGGAGCTAAAAAGATATTGAAAAGAGGCGCAAGGATATATCCCCGTGGAACACCACAGGTGAGAGAGGAGGTAGAGCTAGAACCCTGGATGCAAAAGAAAACAATTGGTGGTAAAGAAGAGAGGAACTAGCACAGAACTGCCCTGAATACTAGCTGATAAGAAATGTGTGAAGTACAGAGCGATTCACTAAATCAATTACACAGCAGAGATCGAGTGAAACTGTGAGGGACACGTTGCCTCTATCTAGAGAATGGTGAACTTCATTCAAGACAGAGAGAAGAATGGTCTCAGTACTATGTCCTTCCCTAAAATCTGACTGCCTGGGGTGCAAATAATTGGTCTTTTCAAGGTGGTCAGTGTTTGAAATACTACTTTCTCTGAGATCGTTTGAGATTGGTCTAAAATGTTCAGGGAGTGATGGATCAAGACTAGTATTTTTAATCAGATGTTGAACACTGGAAGTTTTTCCAACAGTCTGGAAATACTCCTGTGGACAGACGTTTTGTGATTGTCACACAGAAGGAGGAAGAGTGAAAGAGGATTCAGTGATCCAAGCTGAAGGAATGGGATCTAAGGAACATGTGGTTTTAGATGAACTAACAGTAAGTGTAGTAATGGTAGTTGGTGTAATGGGGTTAGAACTGAGCCAACAATGCAGTTGAGAATAGGAAAAATCCTCAGAAGAGATCGGAAAGAGAAAAAGGCTCTACAGATGGCAATGAGAGCTGCAACTTAGAGACCTTGTTCGAAAAGAAATCAGCAAACTGCTGAGCTGAAGGTTGCCGACGTGCGTAGGGCATTGAGGTTGTAGAAAATGAGAAACGGAACTGCTTCAGATGATTCTCGGAATTAGAAATTATTTTAGTGAAATAACCATGTTTGGCCAAAGTAATCACTGATTTGTAAGAAGAATATAAATGTTGGAACATGGACAGTGTGGTCTGGCATCTGTTCTGGCGTCTGGACCCTTCTGCCCATCGGAGTTGATGGTGAAGTCAGAAGGCCTGGATGGTACCAGGGATTCTATCGAAGTGTAGATTGCTCCCGTAGCTTCAGTAAATAGCTTCAGTAAATAGCCAATCCCACTTTCAGCCTGCCCAGCAACTGACTGTGCTCGGCCACATGGCCTCTGTTGTACAAGTCACACCAATGGCTCATCTTTCAATGAGAGAGAGGCTCAGTGGACACTGAGGACTTAGTGGAACCAGGCCACCGGCCACCTTCAGGATTGGGTAGCTGTCACCAATCCTCTTGTCCAGTCCCAGTACTGGTTCATCAGAACTTGCTCAAGTGTCTCTCCTTTCATAAGGTGTCACCTCAGAATATGTTAACAAGACGCCTCCAAACTAGGTTGGGGCATGCATCTGGATGGCCGTCACACTGAAGGTGTCTGGTAAGCACAAGAGGGCCTGCATCAGCTCAATTTTAGGAATTAAGAGCCATAGCGAATGCCCTCGGGGCTTTCAGAGAACAACTAGTCAACCTGACTGTTTTGATTCAGACAAATCAGGTTGTGATGTACTACTTAAATGAGCAGGGGGACACAGATTCATATATCCTGTGCTGGGAAACAGTCTGGTTATGGAGGTTCACCATCACCCATGGGATATAGCTCCAGGCCTCTTATCTGCCAAGGAAGCAAAACACCCCGGTGGACCAGCTGAATTGAGTCCTCCAGCTACACAGATGGACATTGTACAGAGGGGTGGTAGCTCACATCTTCCAGAAGTGGGGTACCCCCTTGATAGACTTGCTTGCCACTTATCAAAATGCCCAAGTGGATCAGTTCTGCTCCAGTGTCACATCGTGCAGCAGGCTGGCACTGGAGGGAGTCTTGAAGGACTACCAAAAGGGATTGCTACAGTTGCAAAAAGATCTGCACATGTAAGTATTTATCTTCTGGGAAATACTCTAAATATTTGGGAAAAGGGAATTCTTTGGGATAAAGTTGATAAAACTGTATTTTAGAATTCAGTGTTTTGTGTTGCGTCAGTCAGGTCTTAGTACAACCAGAGATTTTTACTTAAATCAAATCAGAGTAAAGCTTAGCATAGAAAGCAAAATAGAGTAAATAGTCTTTGAGTAGAAAGAGAGAAATTTGTTTCTAGAGACCTTTGCAAAGAGGCCTTCCTGTTAGGAGACAAAAGATCTGTGAAGTTGCCTTTAAATAGGTGTTAAAGCCAAGTGATAGATCAAATGGGCAATTTGAAAGGTCCCTTCTAGCAAACCAAGGACTGTGTGAATCACCTAGGAAATTAAGACATTACCTTAGAAGCACAGGTCAGGCCACTGTGTAGCAAGGTAGCTTTTATTGTCTACCTTCCTTCCCTCCCACTCCAGGCATAATCTTAGCTTTATAGGCTCTTTATAAAACTCTTCAAGGAAAGGAGATGGTCAAATTCACTTTCAGGTTCAGATGGTTATCCTCATCAGTAATAAATTAAGGACCTGAAACTAACCTTCAGGTGAACAAGGTCTATTAAACGTATTGGGTATAGTTGTATTAGTACAAGTATCCCCAGCAAACTTAAGTAAACAACTTAAATAGCTAAACATCTTAAAACTAAGATGCAAACAGCAGTCCAGCAGCAAGATGGTAGCTATCCAGTCTTCTGCATTGAGTGTCACATGTATGATTTTTTTTCTCCCAGTTTGGTGAGGGATCTTATGTGTGCACTAGGTGCAAGATGCTCTTTGTTCTCAGGGAACGAGTCTGATCTCTAGAAGCTAGAGTAGAAGACTTGGAGGACATAAGGAAGACAGAGGTATATAGACAAGACCTTCAGGGATGTAGTACCGAAGTTCCACCTCCAGTCTGGCAACCTCCCTGTTGCTGTGGAAGAGAGAGCTCATGTGACAGGAGAGCATCACCCTGGTATGGCTGGAAGTGATCTTGTAGCTAGGACCTGTCCTCCAGGTAATGTAAAACCCCCTCACACAGAGGAGGTTTCTCCAAAACCATGTGCCCATGAGGGAAGGTTTAGGACAGCCATTATAGTTGGTGATTCAATCATTAGGCATGTAGATAGTTGGGTGGCTGGTGAACATGAAGATCGCCTGGTAGCTGCTACCATGGCATCTAGTAGGCATGACTTCTTGTGTCATCTAGATAAGGTTTTACATAGTGGGGAGGAGTCTGCTGGATTGGTATGTGTTAGTACCAGTGACACAAAGTGTGGGGGGGAGGTTCTGGAGGCCAAATTTAAGCTTTTAGTTAGGAAATTGAAATCCAGAACTTCCAGGATGGCATTCTCTAAAATGCTTCTTGTTCCACGTGCAGGACTCAAAAAGCAGGCAGAGCTTCGGATTCTCAATGTGTGGATGAGACGATGGTGCAAGGAAGAGAGTTTGGATTTGTTAGAAACAGGGCAACATTCTGGGGAAAGGAGGGGCTTTTCTGAAGGGATGGGCTCCATCTTAACCGAGATGGGACTCTGCTGTTGGCATTAACCTTTCAAAAGGAGAGAGTGCAGCTTTTAAACTAGAAGGGAGGAGTGGTCTAGTGGTTAGGACAAGGTACTTCGGGCCGGGGGTTCAAGTCCCACCTGGGGACAGCAATCTCAGGCTGGAGGGACTGGGATTTCTAGTCCTATAGACACTCCTTGTGGTCTTGGGCAAGCCACTTAACCCTCCATTGCCCATGTTCCCTGTAAGTATTAGCGTATGTGTCTCATATCCCCTTGTGTTAAATGTATCCCCCAATTGACTGCTTTGACCCGGTGAAAAGCGGGATATAAATACAGCTAAATAAATAAACAAATAAGGGGAAGCCAGTTGCCCAGGAATGCATAGTTCAGAAGGGTGTATCCTTGAAGGATACTAACAAAAGAGGGGCATTAGGGCATCCCGATAGAGGTTGCAGTAAAGATAAAAAGTAACACAGATGCCTGTAAGTACAGAGCAGACAGATGAAAGATTCCAAATCACCCCTGTCAATTGATAACCAGATTAATATGAATGAAACAAACTCTAAAATGCCTGGGAGAGTTAAAATATATAGCACTAAATGAGGTTGGCTATGATTGGTATCTCGGAGACCTGGTGGAAGGAAGACAACCAGTGGGACACTGCGATACCAGGTGCAAACTATATCGCAATGATAGAGTAGATCAAATTGGTGGAAGGGATGTGCTCTATTAGAGAGGCCATTGAATCATGCAGGAAGCAAAATACGCTGTAGAATCTCTATGGATAGAAATTCCATGTCAAAAGGGGAAGACAATGGCAGTGGGGGTGTACTACCAACTGGCCAGAATTAACAAATGGATGATGAAATGCTCAAAGAAATCAGGGAAGATAATAAAAGTTACAACACAGTAATAATGGGTGATTTCAAGGACATGCTAGGGAGATAAAGCTTCTAGATGAAATAAATGACTGCTTCTTGGAGCAGCTGGTTCATGAACCAAGAAGAGGGGAAGCTATTTGGGACCTAGTACTTAATGCAACACAGGACCTAGTGCAAGAGAGAAGGGTGTGTGGGTCACTTGACAGTAGTGATCATAGTATGATCGCATTTGGTTTAATAAATGGAGGAAGGACAACAAGGCAATCCACAGTATACTACCTTTTTAATTTCAAAAGGGAGACTATTATTAAATTAGGAAAATAGTGAAGAAAAAACTAAAAGGAGCAGTTGCAAAGGTTAAAGACTTACATTGAGCATGGGCATTGTTTACAAATACTATCTCGGAACCCAGACTAGTTGTATTCCACGCTTTAGAAAAAGTGGAAGGAAGGCCAAAAAACTGCCAGCATGGTTTAAAGGTGAGGTCAGAGAGGCGGCTGTTGCCAAAAAATCATCTTTCAGGAAATGGAAAAAAGAGCCAAATGACAAAAACTGGGAACAGCACAAGCACTGGCAAGTTAAATGCAAGGCATTGATAAGGCAGGCAAAGGGAGAATTTGAGAAGAAGCTTGCTGCGGAAGCAAAAACGCGTAATAAAGACCTTTTCAAGTACAATCGTAGCAAAAAAAACCCCTATGAGTGTCAGACCACTGGATGATAGAGAGGTAAAAGGGGCACTGAGGGGGAAGGCTATAGCAGAGAAACTGAATGAATTCTTTGCTTCGTTCTTTAATGAGGAAGATGTAGGGAAGTTAACCATGCCTGAAAAGGTATTTAAAGGTGATGCATCAGAAGAATTGAAAGAAATTTTGATAAACTGGGAAGATGTAATACAAGTATTTGATAAACTGAAGAGTAGCAAATCACCTGGAATGGATGATATACATCAAAGGGCGTTGAAAGGAACTAAAATGAGATTGCAGATGTACTATTTAGTAATCTGTGAATTATCATTAAAATCATCTGTAGTACCTGAAGATTGGCGAATGGCCAATGTAAAGCCAATTTTTAAAAAGGGTTCAAGGGACGATCTAAACTACAGACTGGTGAGCCTGATGTCAGAACCAAGCAAAATGGTAGAAACCCATTATAAAGAACAAAATTACTGAACATGTAGATAGTCATGGTTTAATGGGAGAACACTAACATGGATTTAACCAAGGAAGGTCTTGTCTTACTAAACTGTTTTTGTTTTTTTTTGAAGATGTGAATAAACAGTCAAAGGTGAGACAGTCGACTTAATAGTGTACCTGGATTTTGAGAAAGCCTTTGACAAGATGCCTCATGAGAGTCTCTTGGCAAAATTAAAAATTCATGGGATAGGAGGCAGTGTACTATTATGCATCAGGGACTGGTTAAAAGATCGAAAGCAGAGGGTAGGGCTAAATGGGCAATTTTCTGAATGGAGAAAGGGAACTAGTGGAGTACCCCAGGGATCTGTGCTGGGTCCGCTGCTTTTTAACATGGTCATAAATGACCTGGAAATAGGAATAACGAGAGATGATCAAATTTGCAGATGGCACAAAATTGTTCAAAGTTTTTAAAAACCCAAGAACATTGTGAAAAATTGCAAGAGGACCTTGATAAATTGGAAGGCTGGACATTCAGATGGCAGATGAAATTTAATGTGGAGAAGTACAAAGTTATGCCCTTAGGAAAGAACAACCCAAACTATAGTTACACGATGCAAGGAACCACCACCCAGGAAAAAAAACGTGGGCGTCATGGTGAATAACTCATTGAAACTCTCTGCCCAGTGTGCAGCGGCAGCCAAGAAAACAAATAAAATGCTAGGAATCATAAGGCATGGAGAATAAAACAAAGGATGTTGTAGTTCCTCTGTAGCATTCCATGGTGCAGCCACACCTTGAACATTGTGTGCAATTCTGGTCGCTGTATCTTAAGAAGGATATAGCAGAATTTAGAAAACACGCAGAGAAGAGCCACCAAAATGGTAAAGGGGATGGAAGGATACCCCTATGAGGAAAGGCTTAAAAGATTAGGGCTCTTCAATTTGGAAAAGACGGCTGATGAGGAAATATGATCTATGAATGAAGTGAAATAGGTAAATGTAGATCATTTGTTTACTCCATCAAAAGTAGAAAGACTAGGGGACATACATTGAAGCTACAGTGTAATCCATTTAAGACAGAGAAAATTATTTTACTCAATGTGTAATCAAACTCTGGAATTTAGTTACCAGAGGATGTAGTAAAAGCTGTTAGTGTAGCTGGGCTTAAAAGGTTTGGACAAATTTTCTTGAGGAAAAGTCCATGAACCATTCTTAGAGGACCCAGGAAATCCATTGCTTGCCCCAGAACAAGCATTGTAGAATCTGTGTCTTTTTGAGGACTTGCTAGGTACATGTGACTTGGATTGGCCACTGTTGGAAACAGGATACTGGACTTGGTGGACCTTGATCTGATCCAATATGGCATATCTTATGTTCCTATGATGCTTTCCTCCTCCACTGGGGAAGGGCCTGCTATACACATATCCTGCCATAGCTCTCATAGCAAAGACCCTTTTGAAACTCCAGGCAGAGAGGGGTACGATGATACTCATCACACCGTATTGATCCAGACAACTGTGGTTTCCCCTTCTGCTTCAAGGCTCCAAGTGGGAACCTCTATGGCTGGGGTCTGCCCTGGACCTTATATCACAGGATGACGGGAGGATGCTACATCCCAATGTCCGGTCCTCTGCCCTATTGCATGGATGTTGAGGCAAATCCTCTCGGAGCTTAGCTTAACTCTCCTGACAGAGTTCCAGATGCTCTCTTGGCTTTTAGGAGGGCCTTGACAAGAAGGTCTTATGCATTCAAATGGAAGAGATTTGCGATCTGGTATGGAGAACAGGTGCTGGGTCCTTTTGCTTGCTCCACTGGCAGACGGCTCGAGTACCTTCTATGCTTCTGAGTTGGGTCTGAAGTCCAACTCTGTTAGTTCACCTAAGTGCAATTGGGGCATGCCATCATGGAATAGAAGGAAGATCCATCTCTGCTCAGCTGCTAGTGGTACACTTCATGTGGGGTTTGCTTCTCTTGAAATCTCCCTTCAAGCCCCTGGTGGTAGTTTGGGACCTTAATGTAGTTCTCGCACAGCTCATGTTGCCTCCCTTTGAGACACTTTACTACCCTATGAAGTTCTTGACCTGGAATGTTTTGTTTGATGTTGGTTACGTCGGCATGCCTGGTAAGTGAGCTCCAGGCTCTCTTGGCTCATCTGTTGCACACCAGGTTCCATCGTAATAGTGGTCCTGCACACTCATCCTTGATTCCTTCCGATGGTAGTATCATTTTTTTCCCTCAACCAGTCATTCTTCTGAGATCTCGGGCCCACAAAGGAGAAGCAGCACTACACATGGCTGGACTGTAAATGAGCCTTGGAGCGGACGAAGGCCCACTGAAAGCCAATCAAGCTGTTTTTCTCTTTTGACCCCCCCAGTAAGCTAGGGGCTGCCCTTTCCAAATGCAATATGCAAGCCAATTTGAAAGAGTGCTTCTTCTTAGCTTATGCCCAGGCTGGCCTGAGCCTTGATTGTCAAGTCATGGCTCACAACGTCAGAGCCACGGCTGCATCAGTGGTCAGCTTGCGCTTGGTCTCCATGGAGATCTGCAGGGCTGTAACGTGGTCTTCTGGCCACACACTCGCATCTTGTTACTGTCTGGATGGGGATTCCAGACATGACAGCAACTCTGGCCAGTTGGTACTCTGTCATCTGTTTGGGGATTAGTCTAACTCCGTCCCCTGAAGGCCATATTGTCTGTCCAGACTACAAACCCCCCTGCCCCCTCAAGATGGTGAAGAAGCTGAATCAGATGAGTTCCCTTTGTAAACTACCACTTCTGTACATAGTTGATTCTCCAGTTCTCAGTTCCATTTTACCCCTGTTGGGCTTCTCAGCCTCCTTGATTTTCAGTAGCCTGTAGCTTTTGGAGTCCTATATGTTAGGACTTCCTGCTTGTCCATGGAGAAAAAGGTAGTTACTCACATGTAGCAGGTGTTCTCCGTAGACAGCAGGAATAAGTCCCCAGAACCCTCCCACCTCCCTGAGGAGTTCTATTCTGCTACAGCTTTATCAGGCTGAGAATATGGTGCTGCAGTGGCAGGCAGGAAGGTAGACACAAGTGCAGTGCAGCCTCTGAAAAGCTCCCAATAGAAGCTGGGGAGCATTTCTGTGCAGTGCTCCATGAGGACTTATTCCTGCTGTCCACAGAGAACACGTGCTACAGGTGAGTAACTACCTTCACACACAGCGCACTCTGTTTTTAATCTCGTGTTGCAAAGCTTAGGCATTGTAGAAGCAGGACTCTGCACACTGGCACATCTGCTCCAGAGGCTGGCTGGCTGGCTTTTTGGGTTTGCTGTCCAATACATTGAGATCTTTTTGAACTTGGTGGTTTACTGAAAGGAAATCCACGTTTGAAGAGGGATAGAGGAGCCTCAGAGGGGGCTAAGATGATGCAGAGAGCAAGTGTGTGTGATTTGATACAGTGGATTTGATACAGTGACTTTGTCCCATGCTTGGAGCTGTTTCTTGAATCAGCCACTGGCTGTCGCTCTTGGTCTGTCTTCATTCTAGTGGCTGAAAATGGTGCTTCTGCAGCTTCCTCAGTTACCAGCAGCTCAAGGAGCAGTAGCCAGTCTGGAAATTGAGACCAGGTTTCGTGCATGGTAGTACACAGCTTCTGTGGTGGCAAATCCAGCTTCTGGCAAGCACGTGATATGATTATACAGCACTGCACCTACCTGCTCCAGTGCTATAATTCCACCTCTCCTCTTCTGCAGCTGATGGGGATGCTGTCTGTCTCTGTCCCCCACTTCAGGTCACATTCCTCGATTTATTGCAGAGAGGCTTTCTTCCCCACAGGACACTGAGACCGCATGCCTCAATCCAGTGTTGCAGGAGAGCAGAGAGCATGCAGTAAGGGACGGCAGCTGTCAGAGGAGGCGCAGGCGCAGTATGGGAGGTGAGTACATCCTGGGATGCAATGACAACACTGACATGCCTTCCCCGTCCCTAATAAAGGGTCCAGCATGGCACAGGCAAGATGTGCTGGTGTCAGATGTGCAGGGAGCGAAGCTTCCTTTCAGGTAGATGGATGAAGTGGGGTGGCTGGCCAAGCTATCGACCCAGTTCAATAGAATTGGATTCTGGTCTCTGAACTTCCCAGGCCTGCTTCTTTGTCCTTCTGTGCACTTGAATGCCTTTTGTTACCATTGGGTTGGGATCCAGGGGAGAATCTTTTGAGATCTGTTTTGTTTCCATTTCAGACATTATGAATGGAGCGCTGAGCAGACTGAGAACTGGCCAGACATCTTCCAGTACCTCCCAGAAGGAACCGAAGCCAGGTGAGTGCATGCTTCCAGGGCCAGCCCAAGGATTTCTGCCACCCCAGGCAGAAACCAGGGCCCCTGCTCCAGCCAATCAGTGCTGCCGCCCCCTGCTGCCACTGCTTGCCGGGGGGAGGGAGCAGTGGCGGCAGCAACGGCAGTACTTTGAAAGCAGCGGCTTTGTGCCACCGCTTTGCTGCCCGCAGCAGGCCATGTGCTCCAGCACACATGGTCTGCTGCTTCTGAACCCCCCCCCCATACAGTAAATTGTGTCAGAGGGAGATTAGAAGCGGCAGGTGATGTGTCGAAGCACATGGCCTGCCGCAGGCAATGAAGCAGCAGCACAAAGCTGTCCACCCGAGTCGGCTGCCTTAGGTGGCCACCTAGCTCACCTAGTGGACAGGCCGGCCCTGCATGCTTCATTTCTAGGCATCAGTTCTCTGCCCTGTTAAATTCAGCCATCTTGCATTGCTGCATTTATTAAAATGATTTCTGCATCTCCCCTCGTGGGGGGGGGTTATCTTTTTTCTTTTTTTTTTTTGTGTTTGGTTTTTTTTATTTTATTTATTTTTTTTAAGTACAGCTGCTGCAACAGACTCAAGCCCTTTACACGGGACGTCCTTCAAGACTAAAAGGAAAGCATCAGAGGACTCATGTGAAGGGTCAGAGCTGAAGAAGAGGTGTGTGGGGGAGGTGGAGGGTTAGAAATTCCCTGTTCAGATTGTGGCTGACGTACTGTCTCTGTGCCAGCTGAGCCTTCCATAACGTACACCTTGTGACTATTTTGTTTTCCTATAATCGCCCCTCCCAAAGGTGTGTGTGATTTCACCCATCCATCCGTATTTTTTTCATCCCTCTGGCCCCCCTCCATCTCTAAAGTGTGCAGTGGTGCCCATATGTGTTTTATCCTGTCTTCTCCTCCCTCCCCATTGGTTAAGGGTGCTCATGCAGCCCTGCCTCCCTCTACTTTCTGATGTAGGAAGGCCACCTTGGACTCCATTGGCCAGGAGCTGTCCTGGGATGATGAGACATCGGGAGTGACCAGTACCTCCCTTGCAGACACAACAGGTAGGTCACCCATGCACACCTGCTCCAGAGACTTGCCTCTCAGCTTTGCTGTTTAATGCAGTGAGAAATCTGAACCCAGGGAAAGAAGGACTTGATTGTTTGAAAAGAAAATCTGTTCTTTTGGGGGGGGGGGGCAAATTGATGCAGGTAATATGAGCAGGTGCCTGATTATTTTGGATGACTCAGCGGTGCTGTCTCATAGTCGGAATTGTCACTATATATCGGTGTGAGCTGTAGAGAAACCTCCTTAAGTGGCTTTACAAAGACAGAGACCCTGCTTCTGCTGCTGCCTCCATCTGTAGCTCTTCTCTTCTTCCAGCTCCCACCAGTCTGTCTGATGTGTTTCCCGAGGCTGCGCTCGATGCAAGCTGTGGCCAGCCTTCTACTGCCCTCGGTGTGCCAAGCACCCCAGTGCCTTCGGCAAGTATCAAGAGGCAGCGAAGCAAGAGGGAGGGCAGGCGAGTTCAGAGGTGAGAAGTTAGAGGGCGAGGGAGCCTTCGTTACCTGGCTTGGGGGATGGATAAGAAGCTGGGCAGATGGTATTCTGTGGGCATGGAGGAGTCATCTAATGGTCAGAGTAGCAAGCTGAGAATTGGGCAGGATTGAGATCCCACTAACTCTTCTTGCGACCTTCATTTAAGTCACTTAATCCTCCATTTGCCTCTAGTACAGCTTAGATCGTAAGCCTTCTGGAGACAAGAAAATACCACATTCAGATACAGTAGCTTGTTTTGAACTACCAATGAAAAGACATGAGCTAAATGCAAGATAAATAAAACTTTCTGGGAAACGCAGTAGTGTTGCCAATGAGACGCCAAGTATGTGGTGTGGGGTGGTTTTTTTTTTTTTTGTACATAGGTACAGTAGTTTTGCAATCTTGTTGGCTCACAAATTTCAGCTTCATGGTAAATGAATTTTATGCATCTGAACCTCATTGCAAATAGTGTGTGCTGTTGGGTCAGGGCTGACTCCTGGTGATCCAGCCCCTGGGCTTTCTTGGTAAGGTGTGATTAGAAATAGATTGCCAGGTCTCTCTTCCGTGCAGTCTCTGGTATTCCAAGGTAGTCTCCCATCCCAAGTACTAGCCAGGCCTGACCCTGCCTGGCTTCAGAGATCAGATAAGATCAGGTTCATCAAGGACAGCTGAAGACTCTTAACCTCCATTAAGTAGTGTCATATGGGAAACTGTAGCCATTCAGAAACCAGGGACTAGCACCTGTTTTCTGGGGGTTTAGCAGGATGCTCTGAAAAATCCAGTTTGACCAATCCATACAAGCAGGCCATCTCTCTCAGCATCTGCTGGTTGGGGGAGAGGAGGAAAAACCCAGAAGTGTCATGACATCACCACGGGTATATTATCCAGTACGGTTAGGGCAGATGGCCGTTGCTCCAGTACAGCTGAGTTTTGTTGAGGTGGCTTGGAATGGCTGCTGACCGTCAGGAGGATGCAAAGCAGTCCAGTGGAATCCAAGTCGTGGGGGTGGGGGGGGTCAGTTCAGTTGCCGGAGTTTTCTCAGGGTTGCCGTCTGGATCCCCTCTTTGTTTTGGGTTTAAAACCCTCCCCAAAAAACTGGGAATGCAGAAACGGTGATCTGATGGCACTGAAGGTTTGAGATGACCCGCTCCTCCCCCTCCCTCACGCCAGGCCTGAGGCAGAGTTGGACAGCGGGACTCCAGAGCTGCGGCCCAAGGTAGACGGCACCCTGAGTACCTCATTGAACTGCAGGGAGTTGTCTTCATGGTGGGGGAGGTTGTTTACCGCGTGCCTGTGGCAGCACAGCCTGGTTCCTGCCAGGAAGCCTTTCTGCAGCGGGCACATGTGTGCACCCCGTCCTCGAGCCAGTCTCGATTCGGGAAGCAGTGCAGCCTGCTTGTGGAGCAGCTCTGTGCCGCTGACCTGGGGGAACTGTCTTCTGCTGCCGCTACTCAGGGAGAGTTCTGGGCCGTGAAAACTGCACACATGGACTCTTCACTGCTGCTGTCGGGTGGCATGATGGATATAGGTGAGCCTTCTCTTCCGGCACTACTACCACAGAGGGCTGAGGAGTGCCCTGCTGCATCCATTGTTGGGGTTGGACTCTGAGGCAGCAGAGTTCGCAGCCATTTTTCATCAGGCATGGGCGATTTGGAAGAGCAGCTCCTGGTGCTCTACAACCACAGAACCCCCGCCTCGGGGCTGAAAGCAAACAGAAAGATGTTCGGCTTCCTGAGGCCTGAGTTGGCTGTCCATGGCTTGAGCACTGGGGGACCTTGATTCACCCGAGGATGATGAGGAAGACCGAGAAAGAGCAACTTTTGGACCACTCATTGGCAGGAGATTCCAGTCATGAGAAGGGGTGCCAATTCCCCTCGCGAAGCAGAAGAGTTGTGTATCGTGTGCTTGTTCCAAAGGGAGGAAGTAGCCCCTTGATAGTGCAGATGGCATCGGAGCCACACATCCTGGAGCCATCTGAGGGACCCGTTCCGTCTGCTGCGAATCCTGCTCTCAAAAGCATACGGATCCCCTCTAGGCCTTTTCCCTTTCTGATGGAGCTACAACAGATGGAGACAGAGGAGTGGAAGAAGCCAGATGCCATGCTGGGGCGTATCTATCCTCGGTCAAAGGAGGACATACAGCGCTGGCTGTGCTACCCCAAGGTACACTCATTGGTCACAATGGAGACCAAGCATACGACCATCCCTGTGGAGGGAGGCACGGCACTGCATGATAACAACTGCAAGGTGGAGGGCCTCCTAAAGATGACATTCTCGGCCTCTATGCTGACAGTTCAGGCATCTGCCTATAGGGGGCTGATGTCCAGGGTTCTACGCTGGATTCAATTGCTGTCTGAGGATGACAACCCTGCATCTATGGTGGCATTCTTGGCCAATGCTTTTTAAGGTCTGCTCTACCTGGTTGCCCGGCTGTGGGATTTGTCAGTGGATGCAGCATCCAGAGGCAGGCAGGCTGGCTGGTCTCCCCTTTAAGGAGTCTTATTGTTTTGGTGAAGATTGGAACAGCTTGTGAAGGACCTTGGCGAGATCACATCTCTGTGCTTACCAGAGGGCAAGCCAAAATCGTCCTCGATGTGGTTCTCATCTGGGTCCAGTGGTGCATGGTTAGGCTTCTGGGAGCCCCACTGCTACACTCAGGGGTGACAGATCAACCATTTGAGCTCTGTTGGCCACGGCCAGTTATTTTGTGAGGCCTGCAGGTCTCTGTGCTACTCAGGGGGCCCCCCTCCCAAGAATCTGCCTCCTCCCACACCTCACACTGACAGGTGGAAGGCCCAGCCTGAGGTGCCACAGTTGAGGGTGCCTAAAGCACTTCTGAAAGGTGTAGGCCAGCGTAACATTGGACCAGTGGGTCTTGGATGTGGTTGGGCAGGGATTCATGGTGTCTCCCGGTGTCACTGCAGAGAATCGCAAAGCCGTCCGCCAGACACTTTAGTGCCTCATGCAACTACAGGCTATTGTTCCAGTACCGCCAGCTGAGAGGTGTTCTGGCTGGTGCTCGCATCTATTTTGTGGTGCCAAATAAGAGTGGCTCCTTCCACCCTATTCTGGATCTTCAAGACGTCAACGGGTGCCTGCAGGTCCCTCTGTTCTGAATGGAGATCGTATGGGCTGTCATTCATTGACCTGGGGAGTTCTGGCCACATTTCCATTTGCCCAGCCCATCTGTGCTACCTGTGTGTTTTGCCATAGTGGGGCCAGCACTTCCATTTCTGTGCGCTCCCTTTTCAGGCTGGCAACTGCGCCTCAAACGTCCTCTAAGGTGGTGATGGTCGATGTGACAGCATCTGCATCTATCCTTATCTGAACGACTGCCAGATTTGCGTCAGGTCTCAGGAGGCGGCCCTCCCTTCAATCCGGGAAGTAGTTCTGCCATTGGAATGGCTGAGCTTGGATAGTCAATCACAGCAAGAGTTGCTTGGTTTATTCTCAAGACTGCGAGTTCCTCGGTGCTTGGTTTGACATGGCCAAGAACAGGATCTTTCTCACGCAGATCTGCTGGTGCAGGTTTTTCTGCCAGCTCTGCACCTTCTCACTGTGCCAATCCCAGGTCTTTGGGGCGATCTGCAACTCCTAGGGGCGATGGTGGCCACCCTGGACCTGAGGCCATGGGCGAGGACACATATTGGGCTACTGCAGGGGGTGCTCCTGGCTCACTGGTTCCGCTGTTCCCAGGACTGCATGAGATACCCGCCGCTTCCCCAGTGTGCACTACACAGCAATCTGCTGTGGGGGGAGGAGGAGGTTGTGTCCCACTTGAAGTGCCAAACTAGGTGGTGGTGATGACTGATGCCATCTATCAGGGTGGGATGCTTTCTGTCTCAGATGGACTGCTCAGGGACTGTGATTGGCCACAGAAGCCCAGTGGGTCATTAGTCACTTGGAGGCACGCGCCATCCGCATAGCATCAGTGCGGTTCCTGCCCATGTTGGAGGGCTAAGCTGTTGGGTCTTCTGGCAATGCCACACACATGCAAGCTTAATTAATGTTTTTGGTTTTTTGGCTCTATTTTTGCTTTTGGGACTTTACCATAGAGTGTTTAGTTATTGGTTATTTTTGGTATACAGCAGTGGCATATGGCAAGTTGGCACAAAGTGCCCGGATGTGGCTTGTGAGCTGCACCTGTTTCCCTGGGCAGAAACACATCTTCTGGCACAACATACCATGGGGGGAGGAGAATGTCCAGGTGGACTATCTCAGCCATTATGCTGTTGACCTCACTGAATGGGAATTGGCACCGTGGGCCTTTGAGCGCATTGTTTGGTGGGACATCCTGGGATGGACCAGATGGACAATGCCGGCAAACCAAAAGGTGCCACTCTTCATTCAGTGGAAGACATCCATGGCGGCTGGGGTGGATGCCTTGGTCCAGTCGGGGCCAGACGACGCATGTCTTCCTGCCATGGTCTATGATCCCTCGGGTGTTGCATCACCCAGGCTAGCTGATACTGGTGACTCTGGATTGGCCGATGTGGCCCTGGTATGCAGACTTTGTGGGGCTGCTGGTGGGGCCCTGTCTGCTGCTGGGAAGCTGCAGAGGTCTGTTGCGGCAGGGTCCCGTCCTCATGAACATCCTGGCTTCCTTCTCGCTTACTACTTGGCTATTGAAGGGCAATGGCTGATGCGGAAGGATTATTTGCTGGCAGTGGTCGATCATCCTTTTGCACGCGAGGCTGCGCACTATCTCTCTGGCCTACATTCATGTCTGGCTCTTTGAGCATTTGTACCGTTCTCGACAGGTATCGCCCTGGAAGGCACAGCTTCCGTCCATTTTCTCCTTTTTGCAGAATGGTTTTCAGAAGAGGCTCCCATGGAGTTCCTAAATGTCCAGGTGGCAGCTGGCAGAGCAGTCCCTGGCTTGCCATGTGCTCCCTGGTGTGGCTGGTGGTGCCACTGATGGACTTACTGTGATCATGCTCTGGGCTTTTGCTCGAGCCATTTGAGCAGGCCACAATTAAAGACTGTGTTCCCCATGGCTGTAATCTTGGCATGGCGAGTCTCCAAGTTGCAGATGTTGTCCTGTCGGGACCCATTCCTCTCCTTTTTCAGAGGAAGGCATCACCTTGAGACCGGTGCCATAGTTCCGTCCTGAGATCCTCTCAGCATTTCACTCAGTCAGTTGATTTTTTTTGCTGTCTTTTTCCCGGGAGCAATGCAACGGTAGGGACTAGCATCTCTGTTTGGACATTCACAGGATCTTATGGAGATACCTGAAGGAGACAAATGCCTTTCATCTGTTTGATCACCTATTTGTGCTCTTCATGGGACTCCGTAAGGGTCAGGTGGCATCCAAAGCCACCTTGGGTCGGTGGATCAAAGAAGCCATTGCCTTGGGCTACCTTTTAGCCGGCAAGGTGTTTCCCTTAGGGTTGCGGGCTCATTCGACACGGTCGGGCTTCTTCATGGGTGGAATGCTCTGCAGTGTCTCCACTGGATATTTGTAGCGTGGCGACGTGGCTGTCCATTTCCATATTTACGAGGCACTATCGCCTACACTTACAGGCATGCTCCACTGCTCAGTTTGTTACTAAGGGTACTGTCAGCTGCACTGAGGATCCACCCAGAAGGGGAGTAGCTTGGGCACTTCTGCTTGTTTGGACTGGTCTAACAGGATGCTCTGGAAAGGGAAATTTTCCTTTCCATTAGTTTTATTTTCTTGGAATCCTGCTAGACCAGTCCAGGACCCACCCCTTGTGTTTGGGGCCTATGCGTTCTATGGTACATCCAGTGCAATCTGTATATAGTTCCCCCTTCAGATTTGTATATAGTCGGGAACTGCAGGGGGATCCCTTTTGGAGGTGTTCTGGTGGGGCTGCTTGTTACAAATACAGGAGAGTGCCCCTAGCTGTACTGGATCCTACATGACACTTCTGGGGTAACTTTTTGTTTTCTCTATCTCGGTATCTGCTGGTTGGGGGAGATGATCCGCTTGTTTGGACTGGTCTAGCAGGACTCCAGGAAAGGAAATTTATGGTAACTAAAATTTCCCTATTCCTAACATCCATCTCTTCGCATGCAAAGATCTGCAGTGACTGAAGCTGATGGATTCCTATCTAGGGTCTGGGCAGGGATCTGTGGATACCTACAGTCAATGTAGCAGCATCTGGATTAGAGGCAGGGGATCGCAAATTTAAGTTGCTGTATTCCCAGCTGCGGCCTGGGCAAAAGTCTTCAGAGGGAAAACTAGCACATCCTCACCCAGACTCCAGACAGGTCTGCAGGGATCTGCAGTTGATGTCTCCCCAGCAGGGCCAGCATGTGTAGCATTGCAGTAGATGCAGTCTTCCCCCCCCCCATTCCATTATTTTTCTTCCAGGATTCCTTCAGGCCGTTCAAGCTGCCTTCCCCCTTCAGTGGGGGATCGCACGGACAAAGTTCGGAAGTCCCTGCGTCTCTTTCAGCGCACTCGTAGTGAAAAAGAGGAGGTGAGTGTTTGGGATCTTCTCATATATTTATAATGCCAATGAAGAGCGTTTTAATCCTGCAGAATGCTTGAACCAAGTTTACCATGCTTGGCTTTTGGATTCCTTTTTTGTGTGCCAGACTGGAGAATCGAATTTGGAGACCAGCGGGTGGACACTGATGAAAAAGATGGTGACAGAAGCTCTGGAGGGTCCCCTCTTCTCTGGAAAGGACCCACGGCCCCTTCAGCCATTCATGAAAGCAAGTGAGCAGAGCCACGGTAGGACATGAATCGAGTCTGCTCAGCACCCCCTGTAACTTGTTGGTCTCTGTGATTTGTGGCAGATTCTTGCCCCCGAATCTTTCATGATAGATTTCATTTTACTTGCAGATAACGGGTTCTGATCACTCTGGCTGACCTGGAGAGGGTCATTTCTTTTCGACCTTGTTTTATTTTTCTCTCCGTAAAGCTTTTATGTAAAGATGATGATCTTGCCTATTCCAGAAACGTTTTCCAAATTAAACAGTCACAAGCTAGGAGTTGGTGTCAGTCTCTGGTTTAGTAACTTGTTAAAATATGTAAAATAGAATGGCCAATTTCCTAGTGAAGAGGTAAATAGTGGAGTGCCCCAGTGACCTTTACTGAAACTAGCTTAACATATTAACAGTCTGAACAAGGAGGCAATGGTGAGATGATCAAATTTGCAGATGACATAACATTTATTCAAAGTACCTCAGATATAAGCTGACACTTAAAGCTGTCCTACTGCACAAAAACCTGTCATACTTGGGGGAACTAGGCATCTAGTTATCTAATGAAATGTAATATGGACAAGTGCAAGGTGGTGCATATAGGGAAAAATAATTCAAACTATAGAGGTACATGACTCTCCATATTAGGATTCTCCATCATGGAAAAGGATCTTTGTCACTGTGAAAAAAGTGTTGAAATCATGATAAAATCATGTGTGTGGTTGAACGATTAACTAGGGAACAGTTATTTACCATTTCAAATCCTACTGGGATTAGGGGTTGCTCCGTAATGCTGAACCTTAGGATACTTAAAACAATTGGCGGCTTGTGGAATGTTTGCCAGAGGATGTGGTCCATAGCTGGGTTAAAAAGGGGTTTGGAGGAAGTTTTTATATAAGCCATTATTGGGCAGGTAGACTTGGGTGAGCCACTAGTTACCCTTGGGAATGAGCAACAAGAATTGGATCTCATCTGTGCTGGGTTCTTGTGACTTGAATTGGAAGCTGTTGGAGAGAGGATACTGGGCTTGATGGACCTTTTTATTGTCTAACTCAGCATGGCATCTGTTATGTTTTTAAACTGGGGGTTTTGCAGAGCAGGGTGGATTACATCTTTTTATGAAGTGGACACTGAACAGGTTTTTATTTTTTCTTTAGGGACTCCAAGTAAAACTGCTGCAGAGGAGGTCCCTTCCGAGATCCCCCCAAGCTGTGATGAAGCCTTGAGTACCTCTAATCCTGGGAGCCCAGACACAGAAACAAAGTGTGGGACAAATTCTACACCCTGCAGAACCCAGGGGCTTCAGACTTTGGACGCCAATGCAGGACAGAATCTGGATGTGCAAGGACTCTGTGACAGAACCAGGGGCTTGGAGAAAGATGAAGACTCATCTCCCTCAGAGATCAGGAATCCCTCTGGAGGAAACACCGTGCCTCTTGCAGGCAGCAGGTTGGAGGGCGCTCCGGAGTCTCCCAAGAAGCAACACAGAGTCCTGCGCAAGTCGCTCAGCCTGCCCGAGAACCTCTTGGAATCCATGGAAAGCACACCATTGGAAACTGGGCACAAACAAGAAATGGCAATCTCTGCTCCTGTGGATAGCCCTGAGGCAGAGAATGTGCCGGGTGTAAATGTGTGTTTAAATGGCCAGCAGGTGTGTACCAGTACTGGCATGGTGCCGCGTGTTAATAGTGCCCTGCAGCTTGGGCTGCCTCTGGTATTAGTTACACTGGCCGATGAGGGTGGTGTGGAGACACTAGTGTCCAACTGTTTGGACAGCAGTAAAGCAGCAAGGTCAGAACAGTCTCAGGAAGGTACGCAGATGAGGATTCATGCGTCTTCAAAAGCGCAGGAGCCGCTGGGCATCTGTGTATCTGTGGTAGATTGCATCCGCAAACTGAAACTCTCCAAGTCGACCACACCAAAAAGGAGTGTGCACAAAATATCCATGAACTTCCAGCAGACACAGAATACAGGTACGGAGGACCCCCCTGAGAGGAACCCCTCTCCACTGCGACGCAGAGGGGCCAGGAAGTTTGGGCGATCTTTAAGCCATGAAAGTGGCATGGATACCATCGGTGCTTCAGTGGGTGGGGGTGCTGATGCCACACAAGCCTCACTTACAGAGCAGGATGTGAAGAGCAACTCTAAGAGCCCCCTGAAGTCTCTGAAGACTTACAGTCGTCATATCTTCATCAGCAGGAAACACATTACCCTGTCCTTTGCAGGATTGAGGGGCAAGAAAGAACTAGGAACTGAAACGACTAGCGGTGCCTTTCCTACCCCCAAATCTGCTGGCTTTCTTCACGAAATACTAAGTAAGGAGTCGGATACCCAGAAAGAACCTGAGATGGTTTCACAGGAGACCTTCTCCCAGGAATATCCGCTGCAACACTGGAGAGAGAGCAACGGCGTCGCAGGTGTGCCCTTGCCCTAAGATGTAGTTATGAAAAAATCCAGTGCCGTTAATGCAAAGCTAGTAAATGGGTGCTCTGCTCTGTTTTTTTAATTGCTGAGGGATTTGGCCATACTAACTAGAAATGGTTTGAGTCGCTAAGGTTTTGGAAATTGAACCATGCATCTCTAGCTGCTTTTGCGCCAGATCTTTGTGAAGGGGGTTGCCCCTATCCCTAGAGTCAGGGAGGTTGCACGGTTAACTTACACTGCCACCTTATGGCTATAAAGCATTATTGCAGTTAGCCAAAATCGAGTGTTACCTTCCATTGGTCCATTTCTCTGGTGTTTAGTATGAATGTGGAGTCACCACAGCTAGAATCATTTGTGTTCAGACACCAAAGTCTGCACTTGGTAAGAAGACAAACTTCATTGCTTCTTTAATGAGGATCCACAGTTCTCTTTTGGGACCTGGGAAAATGCACCATGAATGCTGAAGGCAGGCATGAACTCGTTTATAAGGTTTGTCCTCTTGTGCATCCTGTGATTTGTGAGATGTCAGAAGCAGGAATTCCTTGGGACAGGCCTTGGTCCTCATGCACTAGAGTGGCTGATGGTGGCTAACTATGAAGAAGCGAGGAAACTTGTCATTTCTCTGTTCTTTACTTGTGGGTGTGGGTGGGGGGGGGGTCTGAATTTGACATGTTCTGTGATTGGGAGTATGAAGTCTATATTCTCCTTCTAGCACTCTGCTTTTTGTTTGGTTTTTGTGTACCGTCACTTTGCCAAGACTATATTTTGTCCTGAGAGATTTATGGATATTGGAACTCTGCTTAATTTCTGTATTACATTTTGAAGTAACAATAACTTGATTTTTTTACAAATCAAAATACTGTGTTCTTGCTATAATATTTATATGAAATTTTATACAATAAAAATGTTTTTGAAGGACATGTTTCCTTGTCAGTTGAGTCGAGTGTCTGTGCAGGAGAGGAAGCTGGTCTGAGGTTGGCAGGGATCCCGAGATGATTTTCAGCCAGCACAGCATAGAGGTATTGGTATTGGCCCCTAAGCCCAGCAGCTAGTTCAGGCACAGATCATTTGGGGCTGCTAGCTTTACTCCCCCTGCATGTCCATGTTAAGACCTAGCTGAGCAGCAGCTTGCCTTTTTTTTTTGTTTCATGTCTGACATGTTCTACCGCCCTTGAGAGAGGAAATTAACGGCTGCCAGAACATAGGGGAGGCAGGCCTGGGGGCAGCGCTGACACAGCTGGCAGAGAGGGAGAATCTCTGTAGCATGCCTAGATTTATTGTTCTAATTCTCTTAAGTTAGCTGCATCTTTTGATCTGTTTTTCCATTTATCCCACGGTCTTTTCTGAGGATTCAGTGCTGTCACTGGGCTGTAGATTTAACACATGGAGCCCACACCAAAAGGTTTTTGTCCCAGAAGACTATAATTAGTTTGTGTTTGCTTTGTTTTTTTTAAATAACCAAGCATACCCTATAACACATTATCTTGTCAAGCACAGTATTGTGCCTCCTTGATGTACAGATTGGCAAGCATGTGGTTGTGCTTCCCAAACTGTCCAAGGGACCCCACAGCCAGTCCTTTTTTCAAGCTAGCTACAGTGAATATGCATATGAGAAATTTGCATACATTGGATACATAACATGCTCTTGGTCTTCACTTCCCAGTGCTTGAACACCTCCACCAAGTCGGCTTTCAGGATATCCCTAATGAATATGCATGAGATCTGCATGCAATCTACATATTCATTAGGGCTATCCTGAAAGCCGACTTGGTGGAGGTGCTCAAGGACTGGGAGTGAAGACTAAGGGAATATATCCATTTCTTGTGTATAGTCTTCATTTCAACCCAAACTGGCTAAGCATCACTACTTCACTTGCTTTTAAGGTTATGCATGTGGGCCAACTGGTTTGTGGTGTGGTGATTTTTGTTTGTATGTACAAGGAAAAGCAATAAATTAAACAAACATCACACAACCTAACAGCAATACAAACGTTTAACAGCAATAGAGAGCTTTAGAAAACTCCTGAACATCTGTTCTGGTCTAGCAGCGGATGCATATAAATATTGCTTTCACAGGGTGCACATCAACTTGATACCAAGATCACTTGTACGAACACACATAGGCACCCCTTTAAACCCCCTCCTCCCCTTTAGGACCGGTATTTTGGATTGACACTATACTCACCTGTAGTGAGCCCAGCACGGACTTGTATACTTGATAGGTATAGCACTCTGCTTGTGCCAAGGCATGCATGAAGTTCACCCAGTACTGGAACGTCTGTGCCCATTTGCCCACCCAGTTCTGCAAAATGGCCGCCTTGAATCCCCACCCCCTCCCCGATACCCACCATGCACAACTTATTTTTAATGTACATCATGATCATTATATTTAGCAATGAGAGGTTTTTCTTCATCCCCCTCCTCTTCCTGTGCCCAATTCAAATCTACATGTAATTCATCATTTTATAGACCCAGTGCTGGCTCAAAAACTAAGCAGTTGCCTAGATTTTGACAACCAAAGGGTGGGAGGTGTAAGGTTTAAGGTCTGCCTAAGAACCAACATCTTGAACCAACTTGGGGGCAAGCTCTGTATAGACTAACTCCTACTTTTATAGAATTGAACCCTCTTGGCCTAGGCTTAAATCAGGCCTCAAAATATTCTTTCGCCCAAGCTTTTGAGGATTGAAGACTTAATGTGCAGATAGAAGAACAAACCTGTTGCAACCATCCCACCCTATGTCCCTAATGTCTGCTAGTCTTTCTGGTTTGTTTTGTAAACAGTGTTAGAAACAGAAACATAGGCCATGTGGTCTTTTTCTGTCCTCAGTTTTCTATCTAGTCTGTCCTTCCATATCAACAGCAACAGTCCCCTTTTCTCCTTTAGAGATCCTCTGTTTGTCCCATGCTTATTTGTTTTTATATACCACGCTATTTTAAATCAGTGTGGTTTACATTATAACAACTTGATACATAACAAGTATACATAGAACAGTTGAACTGTTCTATGTACACTTCTTTTATGTATCAAGTTCAACAGAGCTTAACAATTAGAAAAGAAGTATTTAAAGCATGGTGCTCATGAATTACAATATAGCAACTATTTACAATCTCTCTGGTATTGGGTAAGTTGGGGGGAGGGGTGAGATCATCATAGTGGGCTATGTTACATGTTCGAAGTAGAGCTGGAAGAGGTTTGTCTTTATTGCCTTTCGAAAGGTGGAGAGGTTGGTGATGAGTCGGATTGGAGCAGGTAGGGAGTTCCAGAGCAGAGGGGCAAATAGTGTGAAGGCTCTGTGTCTGGTAAACTGGGAGCATTTACTAGTCATAGTGGGAATAGCAAGAGTGTTAGCCATATTTGGCCTTCTGACTTTCCTGTCAGGTGTCCAGTGTACGAGGTTTTCGAGGGAGGTTACAGATGAAGGATTTTAAATGTAATAAGAAGGGCTTTGAAATTGAGGCGACTGGTGATAGGAAGCCAATGTAGCTGCATTAGGAGAAGTGTCAAGTGCTCATGTCTAGAGACTCCATAGATGGTTCTTGCAGCGGTATTCATGGCCATTTGTAATGGATGGAGGGTATAGGCAGGTAGACCATGCAAAATGTTGTTGGCATAGTCAAAATGAGGAATGATGAGAGCTTGGAAAATGGTACTGAAGTCAGCAGGTTCAAGTAGTGGTTGTAGTTGACGAAGGGAATGAATTTTGTAATAAACAGCCTTGGTGATATTATTTATATGTGCTTCCATATTCAGTTGCTGGTCCAATGTGATGCCTAGATATCGTATCTTTTAGTTTTCAGTTTGGTGTCCTTAACCTGTATGGATTCTGGTGGCGTGAATGTTGGATCCTTTGAGATGAATAAAACTTCCATTTTATTAAAGCTCACTTTCAGGTTGTGAGAATTTAGCCAGTTGGATACTACATTAAAGCAGTCAATGATCTTAGTGTAGTTAGGGTTGTTTATGGAGAACGGGGAATAGAGCAACACATCATCTGCATATATGTGGTAAAGTATATACCAAAGGATTGTATGATCGCCCAAATTGGTTGGATATATATAAATTGAATAACAAGGCAGATAAGGAAGAGCCCTGCAGTACTCCTTGAGTTTGTTGATACTCCGATGTTTTTTGAGAATATGCGAACTAGTTGTTGACGGTCTGTTAGACATGAACGACACCAGTCTAATGCTAAGTCCTGAATGCCCTTTAGTTGTAGTTGGTCAAGCAGGATGTTGTGAGAGACTGTGTCGAAGGCTGATGCAATGTCCAGGAAGATCAAGATGAAGCCTTGTTTTTTATTTACACCCTTCACTAGGTTGTCCATGAGTGAGGTAAGCAGGGTTTCAACACCATGTTGCTGTCGGAAACCATGCTGTTGCTGATCTAATGGTGCGTGGCAGTCAATATGGTCCTGGATCTGCTGTTGGACTATCTTCTCTAATATCTTAGCCAAGAAAGAGAGGCAAGATATGGGACGATAAAGAGTTTGGGTCTTGAGGGTCTAGCTTAAGATTTTTTAGGAAGAGTCTGATGGTGGCGATTTTCAGTGGTGCTGGAACTAGACCTTTAGTGAAGGAGAGGTGCACAATCCTTGAGATATGAGGGCTTAATTCAGAGCAGGCTGACTTGATCCAATGACAGGGGCAAGGATCTGCAGGTGAGGTAGTAGAATTGAGACCTCTTATGTTTTCTATCTGCTCAGCGGAGTAAGGGTAGAAAGCGTTTAAGGCAGGTATATTGGTATAATCCTTATGAGGAATGTCCCTGTGGGTATCCCCTGTATTATGGGAGGTCAATTTGTTTTTATTATGAAAGTGAAAGGCAAAGTCTTAAGGGTGTGGTAAATTTTACATTTTGTTGACATACTGTAAGTCCTTAGTGAGTGACTGAATTAGTTGAAGGAACTCATGAGGCCTGTTGGAGTGCATAAGGATTTTGGTGTGGTACTCTTTTCTTCTCTGGATAATGCTAGTACGGTGTTCTTGCAAGGTCTTCATGTACACGTCTCGATCATGCAGGAGCCTGGAGTGGCGCCATTTTCTCTCAAGTTTCCTAAGTTGCAGTAAGGACTTACATAGATCAGCTGTGAACCAAGTAGCAGTATGGGACCATTTCTTGGATTGTGCTGCCGGAGATAGGAGTGCTGCCTGGCTTAGGGTGGAATTCCAAGGGGTATGTTTACTAAACTGTGTTAGTGTGATTCGCGTTAGGAGCCGTGTTAGTGGAAGAAATGCCAAAAAAGGACATGGGCAGTACATCGTTAGTGATGACGCGCGCTATAACGTGCCGCACAGCAACAATTGTTACAGGGCGTGTTACTGCGCGTTAAGCGTAAGAAGGTGCGCAGATACCCAAATACAGAAACAGAGCTGTAGCACAATAGTTACTACACAGACTGATGGTACAAGGGTCATGGGTTTGATTCCCTAGTGTGCCTAATGAATAAGGCTGGCTGAGGCGTCATGTGTAACCCTTTGAAGGCCTACTATAATATTTTAATCCACAGTCTGCAGCCGGGTTAAAGTTTGCATATGTCAGGAAAATTGTACCCGTCTTATTCAATATGTTCCAATAGTGACATTCCCTCTGCCATGGTCATGTATTATATACCATTTGATAGGAATATTTAGGCAGAAGTGTGGATCCCGAACGTGTTGGGCTTGGCCTGGAAAGGGTTAGGTATTGGGCTGTGAGGAAGTTTAGGTGTACTGTAATAGTGCTGCCAGCAAACACACCCTCACAGTGGCGTAACTTAAGGTGCCACATAAGGCACCCTAGAAGGCATTCCATAGGGCACATTATAAAGTGTGCTGTCTGCCAAGGCACCCTATAATATCCCTTATAGGACACCATATAAGGCACCTTATATGGCGCCCTAAGGTGACAGTACCCTGAGGGTGGTTCTGCCGGCAGCACTAACACACAATAAAAATAGACAATGCCTAAGACAGCCCTATCGATGAACCCCACTGTGGGTTGTGAACCCATGACCGCTGGCTCCATGGGCAGTGAAGTAACCAGTGGGCTAGATTAATAAACACCTGGCTGGCTACAGGAGGACTGCATGGCACCACACCCACAGTCTGCTGTGGTTGCCAGGGAGATTACATACCACCACCCAACGCACCCTCTGGGGCTCAGGGTGGGGGACAGGATCTCCCGCCAACAGATCCAGTGGTGGCAGTAGAGGGGACCATCACCCCAGTCCTGCTAGGGATCAAAGACCCTACAGCGCAGGCAATGCAGAGCAGTACACATCCATAACGCAATAGCAGCCAGACGGCAGGTCTGGAAATGCTCAGCTGCCCCCCACCATTATCTGACATTCTCCAGCAGCAAGCCTCCAGCCGCTGCACCCTGCACGGTGTTCCAGCAAGACACATACTAGCTGCAGACAGTCTGCCAGCTAGTCCATAGTGCATAGTCCTGGAGGAGATGCATGTACCCAGAATGGGGATATCAGCATACACACCAAGCAGATAAGTCAGTGATTGGGCCCCAAAAGGAAACCCATAAATATCACATATAAGAAATACTATATAACACTATGGGGGGACCTAGCCATGCCATGGTCACTGCTCAGTCAGGGTGAGAGTGACCTCCCAGCAGGACATGCTATGGCCACCCTGTCTGTGCAGGTGGTACCGGGCACTACAATGTCCGGCCATTGCCCTATGCCCTGTGCAGATGCGGCCAGGCCACCCTATCCAGGCTATTCCCACGGTACCTTGCTCCTCATTATGCACATTGGCAGGCCAATACTAGCAACAGTGCTAGCAGTGTGGGCTGTGGAGGGTGTTGGCAGCCACCACACACTGGATAGACAGACATACACTCCCCACACCTATGCCAGCATTGTGCAACTATAGAGGTGTTGGGCAGCCCAGGCCACCACACTAGTCCTGGGCACAATGCAGGCATGGCTATGGTACACAATACTGTAGGAGTCACTCCCCAGGTTGGTAAACCCTGTCAGACACAAGACCTGTAGCACACTCCACAGACATCAGAAAGGTTGCTATGATGCAGCTCACTCAGAAAATTGTACTTAACCTAGGAATTGCTATCTGCCAGTAATCATAGCAACCTTTTGATAGCTGTGTACCATATTCCCAGGTTTAGGGTGGCATTATTAAGGTATGCAAGTGCTAGTATTGGGAGATGCATGCAGAGCCCAAAGTCCTGCCTCTCCAGGAGGCTTTCGATGGGGCCTGTGGGTGCGGGTGTGTCTGCCCCTGTTGGCTGCTGCTTTATGGCAGAGGTTCCCAACTCAAGTCCTGCGGTGCCAAACACTGTTCGGGTTTTCATGCTGTCCCTCATGAATATGCATGAGATACATCTGCATACCATGGGGGTGGCGCATAGAAATGCAGCACAGGCATCTTCATCAGAGGCAGCATGGAACCTGAATGGTGTTTGGCCCTCCAAGACTGCATTTGGGGGAGGCTCTGCTCTAGGTAATGTGCATGTTTATGGTGTCTGTGCTCTGTAGAGTAAAATGTAGGTGTTTTGGGCATGTTCACGTCATCTGCACGAAAGGTTCTGTCTGTATTGGCACATTATAGTAGTGGGTAAAATATGAGGACTGGGTTGGCAGAAACCACAGCTGGGACTTGAACCTGTGACCACCTGCTTCTGAATACACTGGTTTTGTGCACTGCACCACTATGTTACCACAGAGATGGTGTATTCCCTGGTGATACCATGACTGTTGGTCAGACAGGGCCTGTCTGTTGCAGTGCATGGCACCCACCTACACAGGGCTAGGCCACGGTCTGCTCTGGGCAGCTGCCACTGCCCCCTCCACCACCAGTATCCCTCAGCCACCATGCTGACATGCCCTTCTGCTGGTGGAATGCAGTCTCAGGCCATCCAGTGTGCAGGTAGGCGGCTGCCTATGGTGCAGGTTCTGGGGTAGGGGTGCCTGCATAGATGTCCATGCTCCCCCCAGCCCTGCCTGCCAATGTTCCGTGCCCTTGGGGGTAGCTGTTGGGTACTATCCCCTGTGACACTTTGGGAAACCCACTCGTGCCCATGTTGGACCTTCAGCAGTTGCTGTCTGGCTGCTCTGCTGTTTCAGCATTCGTATGGGCCACCTAGGCATCACCCTAGTCCGCACTGTGGCACAGCTCCACCACAGCATGTACCGCCTGCGGCCCTCTGTATCCCCTTCTCCGGCATCTGTCCAGTTGCCATTCTGACATGCCCGCCTTGCTGTTGCGGGACATGTGCACGCCATAGGAACCCTGTCTGATGGTGGTGAAAACCCTGAGCAGCGCTATTTCACTGTGGGCCCATTCACCTTGTATGGGGACGGAGTATAGACCCTTCCACAATTTATATCTGTTCTATGGAGCTTACTCGGGGGGGAGGGGGAAGAGGGGTTGATGTTTCTCATTGATACCACTATTGGCCAGCTTGGTTATTGTTTGTTTCTTTCCAGTTTGTTGGTCATTTTCAGTGTTTCTGTGCCCTTTTCTGTGCACATATATCACACTTATCACTATTTTTGGTTTCCCTGCCTGGGCTGTACATTGCTGACACTTATGCCTTTAATGGCAGGTTTTCATTTGCGTTGGAATTCAGCTCTGAAAATCAGCGCGTTAGTGTGAGGGGAGCCTCTCCCTGCCCACTCTCCGCCCATTGACCCCTTCTCTCCGCCCTCTCTCCACCTTCTGTGGTGTTTTACCGTGCTGTGGGGCATTACGATTGTTAGTACGTCATAACATGCATTATGACGCGCTAACGATTGTTAACATTACATTATGCGCGTTATTCACGATTATTGCAGTTTAGTAAACATACCCCCAAGTGTGTATAAGGTCCGCTAAATCAGTGTTAGTGGGTTTTAGGTTCGAGAGCGCTTCTTCAAGGAATGTTTCATTATTGAATGGTCTAAAACAACGAGTTGGTAGTGATGTGGTCGTGGAGGTGGCATTTGAATTCATGAGGGTAGATGGAATGTGGAATAGAATGGCCTTGTCTGACCAGGGAACTGGCATAATTTGTAGTTGGGGAAGTTTGCTGGTTCTTAGGGTATCAGAAGGAGCAAAAATAAAGTCCAATGTATTTCCTTTCGTGTGGGTTGAGGCATGTATTAGTTGCTCATAGCTTAGTGTAGACATTGCATCAAGGAATGTTGTGGAGTTTTTCTTCCATAAGGCCGGGAGATTAAAGTCTCCCAAAACCCAGAGTGGTCTAGATCTTGGAGAATGGTTAGTTGCAAGGTAGTTCAAGGTCTATGGAAAGGTCATCTGTGCAGGTGGATGGGGCATGATAGAGGAGTGCCGTAGCTGGGTGCTTTATTAGCAATGGTGATGCTGTTGGTGTTAGGTGAGGATAGGCATTGGAACTGTAATGTAGATCTAGCCAAGATGAGTGCCACCCCCTCTTCTGCCAACTCTTGGACAATTAAAAATGTCAGTTAGGGAGTTTGAGTTGATTTACAAGGAGCATGTTAGTGAGCCATGATTTGGTAATAAAGAGAATGTCTGTCTAGTTTTGATTTTCAGTGTAGTCCCCAATAATTGGCCATTTGTTCTTAATAGATCTTGATTTCAGTTACTGTCCTCATCTCTACCACCTCCACTGGGAGACTATTCCATGGCTCCACCACTCCTCCTGTAAAGAAATAGTTCCACATATCACTCCTGAATCTATCCCCCTTCACCCTCATCCCATGTCCCCTTGTAGCAGAACTTGCTAATGAATGGTGGTTATATTAAGTAATGAATAAATAGACGTAGGTTGAAGGGTTTGTTGTTTGCCTTTTTTGCCGTCAGTCCAGGTATATTCCTCTATTCATTAATTGTCCTAATCACCCAAAAATGCAGAAGCAGAAGGTTGACTTTGGCATTCATGGTACATGGCAGTCAATAAAACATACAAAACTAATAAATAAAAACATAAAGTCATAGTGGGGGGAAAAAAAGCTGAAAAACAGGATAGAAAGAAAAAAATGCACTGCATTTAAAATATATAGGGGTAGAGAGTTAAGTGCTGTCAAGTTGATGATGTTCCTGGACTTTACTTTTTTGAGTGAGAAGCCCAAAAAACCCCACTAGAATACTCTATTACATTTTATTAGAAATTTAAATTAAGTACATAAAACAACTGGGGATATGTTTAATAAGCTGGACTAATAGTTAAGGTGTGCTGTTTGTAACTAGGTCCTATTGAATGCAGATAGCATGCTTTAACTGTTAGCCCTGCTTAGTAAATGCACCCCTTCTCGCTCTTATTGATGCCTTCAGTTCTGTGCAAGTTAGACAACCCTCTGTACAAGTCATGTAATTCTCATATGTGTCTGTTTTTGTTTATTTTATGTACTTATGCTTTACTGTGGTTTACTTTTTTCCTTTTTTTTTTTTGTCTTGGTTTTCAGCTTTTTCCTTTTATTTGGTGTGTCTGTGTAGAACTCCCGATGTGAGTAGCTTTCTGAAATTGTCGTATGGGTTTTGTTAACATATATCCATCCATCCCCTCCCCCCCCCCCCCTTCCCGGATGGTCACTTCTGTTAAATGCTTTCTGCTGAAGCTGCCCTTTTACTTATGTATCTGTGGTGGTTTCTCTTTGCTCCTCTTCTCGATTTAATGAGGAATGCCAGGGAAGCAGTAATGTGCAGCTCGTTCCTCAGGTTGCTGTTAAAGCCCTAGGAGGGGGGGCTTAATTCTTTTACAGCCCGATGCAGAAACCTGGTGCTAGATGGGTGTGGGATTGACTATTTATGCGTTCACATAGTGCCCCAGTAACGCACAGCTCTTAGCGCTCAATGCAGAAAAGAGATGCTTTGCCAATGAAATATGTGTTAAGCTGAATGTATGTAAGTGAAAGACACACAAGTTTGGCGTAAAAGAAAAGTTGGTTGTAAAACATGGCCTTTAACTGTAAAGTAACACATGCAAAGAAAACAAGTGCCATTGAGCATGCACATGTCAGATGCCCATGTATCATTGCATTTATATGCTGTCATGTGACATTGCTTTTTGGCATGTGTTGTAGTGTATAAATATACACGTAAAACTACCGCCGCCTCCTCTCTGAGGTTGTCTGGCTCTTGCAAGTAGCAGAGCAGCCCAAGGATAAACTACAAATCCCATCAATTCTTAAAATCTAATGCTGAAGATAATATACATGGAGAAGACATGCAGATCCTGAAAGCTGATATGTACATGACAACAGATGTGATTTCTGATATGTGCATGATAACGGAGCTATCCACCATGCAGAGTGATGTGTTAAGAGTTTTATGTCGCCTCTTGGCCAGGCATACAAATAACGGCATTCTTGAAGTTTATGACTGAGTGGTTAATCTTTAATGTGGTTTTCTGTATTGAGTGTAGACTTCATTAACATGTTACATGACTATGCCAGCTAATTTAAATACATGTGGTGTTACCTAGAAACATAGGTCATATGGTCTTTTTCTGTTGTCATATTTCTATCTAGTCTGTCCTTCCATATCAATAACAGTCCCCTTTTTTTCCTTTAGAGATCCTCTGTGTTTGGCCAATGCTGTTTTGAATTCAGTTACTGTCCTCATCTCTACCACCTCCACTGGGAGACTATTCCACAGATCCACCACTCTTTCCGTAAAGAAATATTTCCGCATATCACTCCTGAATCTATCTCCCTTCACCCTCATCCCATGTCCCCTCATAGCAGAACTTGCTTTCAATGGAAAGAGGCTCTCTCCCTGAACATTTATGCCACGGAGGTATTTAAACATCTCAATCATATCACCTCTATCCCGCCTTTCCTCTAAGGTGTACATATTAAGATCCTTAAGTCTGTCCTCATATGCTTTATAATGAAGGCCACTAACCATTTTAGTAGCCACCCTCTGCACCGACTCCATCCTGTTCACATCCTTTTGAAGGTGTGGTCTCCAGAATTGCACATAATACTCAAATGAGATCACACCAAAGACTTACTGCTTCTGTATATCAGCTCCTTTTTTCTGCTAGCTGTTCCTCTCTGTATGCACCCAAGCTTTTTCTACCTGTTTAGCTACTTTAAGATCATCAGACACAACTATGCCTAGGTCCTGCTCTTCTTTGTGCACAGAGGTTTTACAGACTTTACAGGTGGATGTATATTTTTTTCTGCATTTGGTGTACGGCTTTGTAAGTGTAAAACTGTGTCATCGCTCCTGATGCATGTGAGCGGTTAAGAGAGGCTCATAGATGAGACTATGAGTAGGAAAGAGGTTTTGTGCCCTTGGTGCTTGCTTAGGGGCTAATATAGATGCTTGCTTGAGTACTCCTAATCTTGAAGAAACTTTGTGTAACCAGGGAGCCTTAACCTTTCCGATAGCTTTGAAAGATTTATTCATATGCCTGAGGTCTTATGGATTTGGATGTCTAGATGGGGATTGGGGGGTCATTTTGGGACTATTACTCTAAATGTGTTTGTTTTTTTGCATACTATGACAGTCGGTTACCTACCTCTCTCCAGGGCCGGCTTGTCCATTGAGCAAGAATGTTGTATGCATAGGGCCCTATGTCAACAACATTCTGCATTGAAGACTGGCAGGCAGGGTGGCTTTGGGACAGTTGCTGAAGTGAAGAAAAAAGATGCACTTCACTTCGATAGGTGTAGAGGTGAGCCAGGGCCTCTCTGGATCCCTCTTAATTAGCTGTGGGGCTCTTTGGTAGGGGAGGGGGTGGCTTGGACTGTAGTGGGGGGGGGGGGGGGAGGGGAGGAGAAGGATTGCTAGGACTGGAAATGGGCTGAGTGGAGGGGGCTTGAACTGCAAATAGCTAATGGGAAGGGGGGCTTGGAATAGAAATGAGCTGTGAGGGGAGGGAGCTAGGACTGGAAATGGACTGTGGAGGGGAGGCTTGGACAGGCAATGGGCTGCTGGAGAGGCTAGGACAACATGGGCTGTTGGGGGGGGGGGGGAAAGCTAGAACTAGGCTTAGAGAGGGGTTTGGATTAGAAATGGGCTGGGGGGGGGGGTAGTGGCTGACAGGACTGGCAATGGGCTGTGGTGCTAGGATTGAAATGGACTCATGGAGGGGTTAGGACTGGCAATGGGCTGATGTGGGTACTAGAAGGGAGCTGATAGTGGGGGAGGGCTAGAATAGGATGGGGCTGGGAGAGTGAAATGGAGAGGGGACAAATATTTTGGGTGTGAGGATGGAAAAAATCTACAATTGGATGGGTCTTTTTGAGTGGATGAAATAGGAATGAGGAAAGAGTAAAAGGAGCAAGATCGGTATGTTAAAGCAGATGTAGACTATGGCAGGGTAGGTGGAGTATGGTAAAAATCTAGAAGAGAGAAGAAAGGACAAATGGACAGCAGACGATGGAGAGTTAGCAGAAGACACAAAGCAACCAGAAGACAGTGCCTGGAGTGATTGCAACTTGCCCCGCACACCTCCACCCACCCCCCCCCCCCCCTCTCCTATGGCAGGGTAGGTGGAGTATGATCTCAATCGCGTACAGTAATACTTGCATTGTGCCAAAAGAAGCTTCCTCCTGCAAGTCATAAGATGGGACGTGTACCAGTAATTTGTCAAGGTGCGCTTGGAACATCCTCTTCATCAGGCCTGTGGCTCCTCCTGTGTTCCTATGAGGTAGGATGGGTGGTTAAAGGAGGTGAAATACTTTCAGGAGTGGCTAGCAAGTAATGGGAATGAGGTTTATAAGTGTCCTTTAGTAACGAAGAATGGGAGGTTGCTGAGTGCTGAGGAGCGTGAAGGAAATCCCCTCCTCCCCCCCCCCTCCGAATTCTTAAAGATTTGGGGAGAAGAATATGAGAGGACTTGATCTGTATTAGACGAGCTCATAAAGGCTCGAGCTTAGGGATCTAATGTTATGAGAGGATTAAGTGCGGAACGACAGGGACGATAAGGTCGATGGTGTGTGTGGACGGACTTGAGAAGGTGTTAGAGTGGATATACGACGAATCTGTGGCTGAGAAGTATAGGGTTTGCGGGAGCTCAGACTTGCAGAGAAGGTGAAGTCATTGCTGGGTGTCTGGGCTGGTAAAATGATAAGGTTGGAGAAATACCACAGTAGGACTGGGCGATTCTCCTTATGCCTGAATAGCCTGGAGCAGTGTATGTAGCTCAATGGTAGTTGATAGTTCAAGCGTGTCCAGTATAAAGGAGGGAGTAGGTGTATTTTCATTAGGGTTACGGGGTTCCAGCTTTGGGCAAAGGGTTGGCAGGGGCTGCTTAGTTAACGTTGCACGTTCATACGCAGAGCGCCACCTCCGGCCGGGGTAGCTCCGCTCATTTACAGCCCCCGATCTCTGGAGGCGAGAAGGTAGTGGCCGGCTCCAGCCGTGTGAGACGTGCCACGCCCCTTGGGCTCCGTCCAACCAGCAGCAAGGGGCGGGGAATGAGCAGACGCCGGCAGCGAAGGCGAGAGTTCTGCGCCCAAAGAGCCGAAGGGACAGAGCCAGGGGTGGGATTGAGCTGCAGGTCCGCGCTCGGGCTCCTGCGTCCGCTGCGCTATGGCAGAGACCGGCGATGGGGAAGATGAGATCCAGTTCTTGAGAACCGTGAGTCGCGGCGAGGATCCGCAGCCAGCCCCGTGCACTGGGGCCCTCTGATCTCCCTAAGAAAAATGCTTTAAATAAGTGCTGGTGTGGGGCTAGTCTAGGTGATAAAAGAGCACATTTGTAACTCAGCCCCTCTAACATTTATTCAGATGCAGGGTCCCCTGTTACGGTATAAAAGGATTTCTTGGGGTGCACGGGGAGAGAGAGGCTTCCCAAAAGTCTTGAGGTCACTGGGTCCCCTGAGACCCCCTGCCCTCTACGTGGAATTGTGTTCTGACACGTACCGAGAATGATCACGCTATTGTCTGGGGCTGGGAGATTTCCGATCCTGTGAATGCTCTGGGCTGCAGGCATCTGATCCTCAGAGCCCCTGTGCTGAGGGTGTGGGATCCTGTTAAGCTTCTGGATTGGGGTTGAGGTTGAAAGCTCCTGGCTGAGAGTCTCAGATCCCAGGACATTTTTGGGCTACGGTTGTTTCTGTTGCTCCTACGACAGGTGCAGTGAAACACATGATAGCTAAGAAGTGTCCTTCAGGGTGCAGACACAGTAGGGACTGGCAGAGAGGGGTTCTGTAGAAATATGTAACTCTTCACTTCCATAGCAGAGGAGCAAACTTTCAGGATATGTCTCAGAAGGTTTATAAATGTGAGTTTGTATCTTTTACTTTCTGTTTGTTTGTTTGTTTTTTGGCCCAGATGTTTCCTATTGTCCTTTTGGGCTTCTATTTCAATCGGATCAGGCCCATATTGGGCTACAGCACCATAATTGTTGTGTATGTACTGCAGACGTTCTTTTTAACCCTTTTTATATTGACTTGCTTAGCTTACTCATTGCACCAGGGGCCCCAAAACCCTGCAATTATGTGCCGTAAATCTGGCATCTAGGCATTGCTGTTACATGCTGATTTCCACTCCCCCCTCCACAATTGCCTCCGTAGCATCCCCAGCTGGCCGGGGCAACTGAAGACATGAGCTATGGTTTGGCTGTTCAGAGCATTTGCTGCTGGTATCTGTCTCTCTCCCTTTTTCCTACCCCTCCTGATCTCTCAAGGTTCCTTCTGAGGAGAGCCTGGTTTCCTCTTTCAGCCCTTTCTATAAAGGGGAGCTGACCGATGCAGTTCCATAGTAATACCACCTGCATTCCCTCTTCCTTTTTAGTTTTCTTGGCGGGGCGGGGGGGGGGGGGGAAGAGAGAGAGGTGCAGAGTGCACATGAAGCAGCAGACACACCCAAAATCCCAGATCTAGAAGAGCCCCAAATCTTTTAGTAAGAAATATCCAAGGCCAGCCACAGACTGATAAAGGGCCTGTGCTGCTGACTCCTGAACTTGTGATGCAGTAATGATCAGGGCTGGCCCAACCATTAGGCAAACTAGGCATTCACCTAGGGCAGCAGCCTCTGGGGGAGAGGGTTGCAAAGAGCAGAGCATTCAAAGCTAGACAATAAATTCTATCAGGGGAGCATAAAGCTTAAGGTGCCAACACCTTGAACCGACTCTGCGGCTGGCCTTGGTAATGATCATTGAGAGGTCACAGCAGTCATGTAACATCACAGGACCGGTGAACTCTTCTTATCAGACAGGTCTGAGAGTACTTCTGCTCAAAGTCATTCCACAGGCTTTTCCCCTTGGGCCAGTTCCTGCTGACTGTTCGCAGTTTGTATGTCACCTGCGAATCAGCGAATCTGTGCTGGGAAGTTGATTTTTACCTTGTCCCTAGAGCATCCACCATTAGCAGTTCTGTAGCATACTAAGACCAAGGGGAACAAATTAAATTAGTGATGCTAATTGTACAGTGATGAATCTAAAATGGAAAAGTGGAGTATCTATCTTCTCCCTGTCCTTAATACTTTCTGCATACTTGTGTGTGTGTGTGAGAGAGAGCACACATAAGTACGTTACTGCCTACATTAACATATAGGTGTTTGTATTAATGTGGGCAACAGGATATGTGGGTACCGAATATGGTTTGCAGAGATTTTAACCAAGGCTCATAAACAAAGGTGGTTAACTGGATTTAGAAACGGATTGACACTGGGGGCAGTGGCAAATGGAATTGACTTTGAGGAAAGAAGGGCAACTAGTGGAGTGCCTCAGAGGTTGCTTTATCTTGGGGCTGATTCTGTTCAATGTCTTTGAGTGACATTTACTCTTGAGAGTTTCATGCAATGCAGAATTTGTGCCGAATGCTGCATTTGAATGACATAATTTGACATGGGGACTGGGAGCTGGCCACGTGGGCTGCAAGGAGTAACTATCCACTTTGGCACACACAGTGAGCTGAAAAGAGGGAGCCTAATGTCATCCATGCAAAAGGAGGAGGTGATGGCCAAGGCAATATCAAGTGTGAAGGCTGATAGAGAAAAGAGGCTGTACTCGCTGCATTGCCTCATACAGCTGTAGCAACAAATGCCTAACACACTTTAGTAAACATACCTTTTAAGATTTTTAACAGCGGACGCTTCTGAGGCAGAGCCCCTGGTTTCTCAAGATGCCAAGCACAGACCAAGAGCACGTGACACGAGATTTGCCATTTTCTGCAGGAAGACGACGCTGGCCTTGGTTCTTATATGCATGCACAAAGTTTCTCTTCCTCCTTGCGTATAGATCTTCCTCCTCGTCCCGGCTTTTCTTTCCGTCTTTACCTGTTCCTCTCGGAACAGAAGAGCAGTGCTTCATGTCCCATGAGTCTTCCTGTGGTCGAAAACATGGTCTGAAACAAGGGGTCAACACTGTGTAAACTATAGATTGAGCCCTTCCAAAAATTCATATCAAAAAGAATTTCTTATTAAAAAAATAATTTTTGTTGGATATCCAAAACAATTCACTCAAAAACAGCCCATTAACAGTTCATTTCAGCCTTCATAAGTGTGTTCACCAGGTACAGTTTCCTCCATTCAGCTCTGAACTTCCGGTTTCAATTTTAAACAGCTTCTACTAGAAGATTTAAAGTTCCATAGACTCAAAGTCTTTCAAACCAATGAATGTCATTCAACTTCAGCATTTATCCCTCCTGGGTATACAGTATTTAGCCTAAAAATCCCAAACTGATTATAATAATCTAAAGTTCTGCTTTGATCTACCCCTCGTCAACCCAGAGTAATACTGTCTGTTATTTTCCATCTTAAGGTGATCCTTAAAATGGATTAGTAGAGTCTTAGAAGTGAAGCTGGAAGAAGATGAATCTTGCCCAAAAACTCAGATCATGGCTGGCCCCTTAGTGGCTCATTGTTAAAGAGGAGAAGCACCGTTTTTGCACCTTAAGATGGAGAGTAATAGGATTACTCCAGGCTGGCGAGGGGAAGATCGAAGCAGAGCTTTAAATTATCGTGATCAGTTTGGGATATTTAGGCTTAAAGCTGTATACCCGGGAGGGTGCATGCTGGAGGGGAATACCATTTATTGGTTTGAAAGAATTTGAGTGTGTGGAGCTTTACATTTGCTAATAGAAGTTATTTAAAATTGAAACCAGAAATTGGGGGCTGCCTGTCAAGGAGGAAATTGTGAGTGGGGGATGCCCTTATAAAGACTGAAATGAACTATTAATCGACTTTTTTTTTTTTTTTTTAAACTTAATGAGCAAAAAGGATCCTATTGGTGACTTGGCATGCACGATGAGCTTTGGCTATGGAGTGAATTGTTTTGGGCATCCAACAAAAATGGGGGCAAGAGAAGGCAGATAAGACATAAAATACCCATTTTTCCCTCCTGTCGATGAGGGGGAGGGGGATAGGATTAGCTGGTGAAAGAAGGAAATAGAATGGAGGGGAGTGGAGAGAAGGAAGAAGGAACCAGGGATAGGACACAGATAAAGGGGGGAGGGGGGGGTTAAATCTGAGGCTGGGAAGCAAAGAAGGATAGAGATGCTCGGGAATGGAGGAGAGGGCTCCAGGGCTGTGGCAGAGAAGAGGGACAGAGATCTAGGAGAGGAGAGAGAGAAAATGGCTTCAGAGAAGAATGAATGGTGGAGATGGTAGCTGGGATAATCGGGTTGTTGGGGGGGGGGGAGAGGACAGGAGGGAAGAGAAGTTGGATGAGAGGAATGACTTGCTAGAGGAAGGTAAAACTGCAGGATGGAGAGGAAAACATAAAGGGATGAGAACACGCAAGAAAAGATGGTGTTTTTTTTTTACATGAACAAGCAAGGAGGCACTGTCCCTCGTTTGCCAGGAAGCGGTGAGCATCTGCACTTATGACAGCAAGTATACCTTTTGGGCCAGACAATGCCCTGGTGGACTGGCTCAGCTGGGTCCTCCAGCCACACAAGTGGAGGCTGGACCTCAGAGTTGCCCACTGGTTATTCTGGTACTGGGGGCTCCCACAAATGGATCTCTTGGCCAGCGCAGCCAATGCCCAGCTGTCTCATTTCTGTTCTCTGCAGCTGCACCCTGCCAGGGTGGTGGCAGATGCCTTCCTGATATCATGGGTGGAGGGTCTCCTTTATGCTTTCCCACCCCTAATCACCAAGTCCCTCTTCAAGGTCCAGTGCGACAGGGCCACAATGATCCTGATAGCCATGGCTTCCTCTGCTGCTCTGCCTGTCCATGGTGCCCCTGGCTCCCCTGGGGTGTGACCCAGGCCTGCTGATACAGAAAGAGGGCTCTCCTGCCTCCCTCCCCCAACTTGTGCTCCTTGAGTCTCATGGCCTGGCAGCTGAATGGGTAGCCCTGGCTCAGCTTCTCTACAGAGGTGGAAGAGGTGCTTCTGGCGTCCCATAAGACCACCTTGCACTGGGCATATGCCTTCAAGTGGCAGAGGTTCTCCTTCTGGTACATGGAGAGGTGGATCAACCCTATCCAGCTGGTGCTGCAGTAACTGCTTCATCTGAGTCACAGGCTTGAAGTCTAACTTTGTTAGGGTGCACCTCAGCATGCTGGTGGCGCACCACCATCTAATTCTCGTGAAAGTGACATTGAACATAAGAACATAAGAACATAAGACATGCCATACTGGGTCAGACCGAGGTCCATCAAGCCCAGTATCCTGTTTCCAACAGTGGCCAATCTAGGTTATACGTACCTAGCAATATCCCCAAAAGACAGGTTCCACAATGCTTGTACTGGGTCAAGCATTGATATCCTGCGTCCCTTTTTAATAGTGGTTTATGGACCTTTCCTCCAGGAACTTGTCCAAACCTTTTTTAAACCCAGCTATACTAACAGCCCTTACTACATCCTCCGGTAACAGATTCCAGAGTTTGATTACACGTTGAGTGAAAAAATCTTTTCTCTTATTTGTCTTAAATAGTTTACCCTGTAGCTTCATTACATGTCCCCTAGTCTTTCTATACTCTGATAGCGTAAACAATTGATCCACGTTTTATCCGTTCCACTCCATTCATTAATTTATAGACCTCTATCATATCTCCCCTCAGCCGTCTCTTCTCCAGGCTAAAGAGCCCTAACCTTCTTAGCCTCTCTTCATAGGAGTAGCCTTCCATCCCCTTCACCAATTTGGTGGCTCTTTGTACTTTTTCTAATAACGCTATGTCCTTTTTAAGATACGGTGACCAGAGTTGCACACAATATTCAAGGTGCGGTCGTACCATGGAGCGATACAGAGGCATTATAATATCCTTTGTTTTGTTCTCCATCCCTTTCCTTATGATACCTAGCATTCTATTTGCTTTCCTGGCCGCCGCTGCACACTGGGCGGAGGGTTTTAACATGTTATCCACAATGACTCCTAAATCTTTTTCCTGGGTGGTGGTTTCTAATGTGGAGCCTTGCATTGTGTAACTATAGTGTGGGTTGTTCTTTCCTAGGTGCATAACTTTGCACTTGTCCACATTAAATTTCATCTGCCATTTGGATGCCCAGTCTTCCAATTTATCCAGATCCTCCTGCAGTTTTCCACAATCCTCTTGGGTTTTAACAACTTTAACAGTTTTGTGTCATCTGCAAATTTGATAACCTCACTAGTTATTCCCTTTTCCAGGTCATTTATGAATATGTCAAAAAGCAGCGGACCCAGTACAGATCCCTGGGGTACTCCACTATTCACCTTTTTCCATTGGGAATATTGGCCATTTAGCCCTACCCTCTGCTTTCTATCTTTTAACCAGTTCCCGATCCACAATAGTACACTGCCTCCTATCCCATGACTTTTTAGCTTTGCCAAAAGTCTCTGATGGGGGACTTTGTCAAAAGCTTTCTGAAAGTCCAGATACACAATATCAACCAACTCACCTTTGTCTACCTGTTTGTGCACACTTTCAAAAAAACATATCAGATTAGTAAGACAAGATCTTCCTTGTCTAAAGCCATGTTGGCTGTCTCCCATTAGGCCATGACTATCTACATGCTGCGTAATTTTGTTCTTTATGATGGTTTCTACCATTTTCCCTGGTACTGACGTCAGGCTCACCGGTCTGTAATTTCCTGGGTCACCCCTGGAACCCTTTTTAAAAATTGGTGTTACGTTGGCGACCCTCCAATCTTCAGGTATTACAGATGATTTTAATGAAAGTTCACAGATTACCAATAGCAGGTCTGCAATCTCATATTTCAGTTCTTTCAACACTCTGGGATGTATACCATCCGGTCCAGGTGATTTGCTACTATTCAGTTTATCAAATAGTTGTAATATATCTTCCCGGTGTAGCGATATTTCTCTCAATTCCTCTGCAGTATCACCTTTAAATACCACTTCAGTCTTGGGTAACATCCCTACATCTTCCTCAGTAAAGACCGAAGCAAAGAATTCATTCAGTCTCTCTGCTATAGCCTTGTTTCCTCTTACTGCCCCCTTTTACCCCTCTATCATCTAATGGTCCAATTGACTCTCTCACAGGCCTTTTGCTACGAATGTACTTGAAAAAGTCTTTATTTCGTGTTTTTGCTTCTGTAGCAAGTTCTCAAATTCCCGTTTTGCCTGCCTTATCAATGCTTTGCATTTAACTTGCCAGTGCTTGTGCTGTTTCCAGTTTTCATCATTTGGCTCTTTTTTCCATTTCCTGAAGGTTGCTTTTTTGGCAGCAACAGCCTCTCTGACCTCACCTTTAAACCATGCTGGCAGTTTTTTGGACTTTCTTCCACTTTTCTTAATGCGTGGAATACAGCTGGTCGTCTGGGCTTCGAGGATAGTATTTTTAAATAACACCCAAGCTTGCTGTAAGTCTTTAACCTTTGGAACCGCTCCTTTTAGTTTTTTCCTAACTATATTCCTCATTCTATCATAGTCTCCCTTTTGAAAGTTAAAAGGTAGTACTGTGGATGCCTTTACAATCTGTCCTCCACTAATTAAATCAAACATGATCATACTATGATCACTATTGCCAAGTGGTCCCAACACCCTTATTTCTTGCACCAGATCTGGCATTCCACTAAGGACTAGGTCCAGTATGGCTTCCCCTCTGGTCGGTTCATGAACCAGCTGCTCCAAGAAGCAGTCATTTATTCCATCTAGAAACTTTATCTCTTTAGCTTGTCCTGCTGTGACACTGACCCAGTCGATACTGGGGTAATTGAAATCACCCATTATTACTACTCTGTTGTGACTTTTGTTAGCTTCCTTGATTTCTTTGAGCATTTCATCATCCATTTGTTCATTCTGGCCAGGCGGTCGATAGTATACTCCCACTGCCATCACCTTCCCCTTCATAAATGGAATTTCAATCCATAGAGATTCTACAGCTAAAAGCAAAATTGCTGAATAAATACTTCTGCTCTGTTTTTGCTAAAGAAAATCCTGGAGAAGGACCACCTGTAACTCCCAAATATAAAAATGGGAAAGAAGTAGATACCACACCATTCACAGAAGATGTTAGAACAACTTCCAAAACTGAAAGTAGACAAGGCCATGGGACTGGATGGGATACATCCCAGGATACTGAAAGAGCTCAGAGAGCTTCTTGCAGGGCCGTTAAAGGATGTTTTCAACAGATCCTTGGAAACAGGAGAAGTTCCTCAGGACTGGAGAATGGCTGATGTGGTGTACCTTCACAAAAGTGGTGACAGGGAAGAAGAGACAAACTATAGGCCCGTGAGCCTTACCTCGGTGGCGGGAAAAGTAATGGAGGCGCTCCTGAAAGAGCGAATAGTGGTCTTTCTCAAAACTAACAGGTTGCAAGATCCGAGGCAACATGGTTTTACCAAAGGATGATCTTGCCAAACAAATCTGAGTTCTTTGGGTGACCAGAGAACTAGATCAGGGGCATGCGATGGATGTCATCTACCTGGATTTCAGCAAAGCCTTTGATACTGTGCCTCATAGGAGGCTTATCAATAAACTCAGTAGTTTGGGGATGGGTCACAAGCAATGTTCCCACTAACCTGTGCTGGGTCCGCCGCCAACGTTCCTGCCGGCAGGGGGAGGATCTAACACATGCCGCAGCACCCTTGCAATGTTCTCTTTAATCTGCACCTCCTCTCGCCAGCAGGAATGTTGGCGGTGGACCCAGCGCAGGTTAGCGGGAATATTGGTCCCAAGGTGGTAAACTGGATCAGAAATTGGTTGACTAATAGGCGACAGAAGGTGATGGTGAAAGGAGGGTGATTAGCGTGGTGCCCCAGGGTTCAGTCCTGGGCCCGGCACTGTTCAATGTATTTGAGTGATATTGCAGAAGGACTGAATGGAAAAGTCTGTCTTTTTGCAGATGACACGAAAATTTGCAACAGAGTGGACGCCCCTGAGGGAGTGGTTAACATGAGCAAAGATCCACAAAAGCTGAAAGAATGGTCTAATGCTTGGCAATTAAGATTGATCAAAATTTATAAATAAAATAAAAAAATTACAATCAAAAAAGGTAAAGGTCATTCAGACATATAAAACAATATACCAAATAACGCTACATTACAAAATAGATAAAGTCCACATTAAGGGGCCCAGCCGGGAGACATTATACAAACAAAACAAAAATAAGCAACTAAGGCACAAGAGCCCATAATTAGGAGGCAAAATTTAAATTAATCACCCTTAGTCACCTCTAACCTCCCCCTCTTCTCTGAAATATTTTTTCTAAATGAGTAACATCCACAAAAATATAAGATGCACCTTCATAATTGTTGATGTATTTACAGGGAAAGCGAAGAAAAAATGTAGCACCCAACAACAAGACCTGAGGCTTCAAAGCTAAAAAAAAGCCTCCGACTAAGTTGGGTGCTATGAGAAACATCAGGAAAAATGTTCACACAGTGTCCACAATTTGGCTGACTTAAACTTGAAAAAAGCCCGAAGAATACATTGTTTAATTTCCAAAGAGTTGAGAGTCATCAACAAAGTGGAACGTGAGTAAATTGAATCCAGGGAGTCCTCTAAGAAAGCGGTCAGATTAGAAATAGAAGGTTCTACCACATCAAGATCCCCCTCCACAGGATTAACGTTTTTAGAGCTGCAGGGCATATAAAAGTTGAGAAACTTCAACAGATTCAGGAATCAATAGCACTTCCTTCAAATACTTATCTAAACGAATCTTAGGAGCAAGAAGAGAAGAGCAGGGAAAATTCAGACGCAAATTACACGATCGCATAGATTTCTCCAAGGCTTCAAGTTTGTTATGCAAAACCAGGGAATCTTTAATACCAGCAGTCTTAACTGCATGCGAAGGCAATACCTGTGCCTCCAACTTTGAAAGTAGCATATCAACCGAAGAAACCTTCCCATCAAGCTGCTGCAGAGAAACTACAGTTTCCTGAGAGAAGGCGCTTAGAGAATTAAGAGTAGTAGACATTTTATCATTTGATACATTTTAAAGCCCCCAAACATCCTTCAAAGTAATCTCTGTTTCAGGTGGCAAAGTCGGGAGTTCAAAGGCACTACCAGACTTAACCAATGAAACCGGAGTAGGGAAAGTCACCAGCAAATTAGACCCCCTTACCTTATCAGAGGACTCCTCAGAAGAGGCCGAGGACAATGTGGGGACAGGACAGGGTGGAGGACTCAGGGAAGCACCCTCAGGAGAAGACTGTGCCAGAGGAAGAAGAGCAAAGTGTTTATCGAGGGGGCCAGCCAGTTTTACAATACCGGTTGAACCACCCCCGACTCCACTCCCAATCTTTGCCTTCTGCTTCCCCATAAGACCAAACAATTAAACAAAATTAAAGGAAAAAGAAGAAAAGAGATAGCGGAAGGTACTAACGCTGCTGTGATGCCAAAGGGCGCCAAATTGGTGTGTCTCGCCCCTTTGGACACACCCCTTCGGATCACGCTCTGCGGACATGCTCTGCGACCGTGAAACCAATCCACACTTATAGGCAAAAACCCCCAAATAAAGAAGAGGCACAGGGGTCCTCGCTGCGTGTGGGCTACCCCCCAATGCTGTCCGGTGCTCCAGGTCCCAAACACCTCCAACACACTTTCCAGCCAAGTCCAGCAATTAAGATTTAATGCAAAGAAGTGCAGTGTCATGCACTTGGGTAGCAGAAATCCAAGGGAAATATACGCGATAGGGGACGAAAGGTTGGTGTGTACAGATCAGGAGAAAGACCTTGGTGTGATTATTTCTAAAGATCTCAAGGTGGCAAAACAGTGCGACAAGGCGGTGGCAAAAGCCAGGAGGATGTTGAGCTGCATACAAAGAGGAATTACCAGTAGAAAGGAAGAGGTACTTATGCCACTGTACAAGTCACTGGTGAGGCCTCACTTGGAATACTGTGTTCAGTTTTGGAGACCATATCTTGCAAAGGATGTAAAAAGACTGGAAGCTGTTCAGAGAAAGACGACCAAAATGATTTGGAACCTGCGTCAGAAACCTTATGAGAAGAGACTTGAAGACCTAAATATGTACACTTTGGAGGAGAGGAGGGATAGGGGAGATATGATTCAGACCTTTAAATATTTAAAGAGAAATAATGAACAAACAAACCTCTTCCAAAGATGGGGAAGCTGTAAAACTAGAGGGCATAACATGAAGCTGCAAGGTGGTAAATTGAAAGACAATATCAGGAAATACTTTTTCACTGAAAGGATGGTAGATGCTTGGAATGCTCTCCCAATGGAAGTGGTTGGGGCAAACCCAGTGACGGAATTCAAAATGGCATGGGACAGACACAGTGGATCCCTTTACAGCAACGTGATAAAATCAAAATAAACTGAACTATCTAACTTCTCAACAAATAGGGATGTTCTATATGGAGCGGTGGGTTCACCTCTAAACAAATACATGGGGAGGGGTGGCCTGCACAGAGCAGCAGGTGCACCTACTCTTGCCATCTTACTGGGCAGACTAGATATACCGTACTGGTCTTTATCTGCCGTCATTTACTATGTTACTATGTAGAGGGAAAAGACAAGCTGTAGTGAGGAGGACAAAATAAAGGGGAGAAAGAAAGCACTAAAAAGTAAAAAAATTAAAGGTCTAGAAATCTTGAAGTAATCATTTCTGATGAGGCTATAAAAGTGGCTATGGATCTATATGTAAGGAAAGTAAATAAAAACAAGAGGAAAAGGAAACCTATATGGTTCTCCAAAGAAGTGGCTGTATGAAATAAAGGCAAAAAACACAGTGTATTACTAATTAAAGATTTATTTGGATCAGCAAGGAATATTGAACTTTGCAGAGAAATTGCAAAGAAATTGAACTCATGAGCCATTCTGTATGTGAGAAATCATGATGAACCAGCCTGCTAGCCCAGAGATCAAAGCTTGGGGTTACTTTAGGTCTGTCAGTTGAAGTCCCAAAGTCCTGCTGAAAATCCCCCTCCTAAGTACTCTAATCAGACTCGTGCTTGCTGCATGCTCTGGTAATTCATAGGTTAACATGCTGCATGCTCAAATCAGGATTGGCTAGGGTTAACACTGTACCCGTGGTCTACTATTGTAGGGTGTCAATTGTCTGAGTCACTCATTCAGTTCTGTCTGGTTAAAACTGCCTGCTTGCCCAGAGATTTTGACCTAAAGTAACCCCAAGCTTTGATCTCTGGGCTAGCAGGCTGGTTCATCATGATTTCTCACATACAGAATGGCTCATGAGTTCAATTTCTTTGCAATTTCTCTGCAAAATTCAATATTCCTTGCTGATCCAAATACATCTTTAATTAGTAATACATTCCACCCGTGGATCAACAAGGATATTGTACGTAAGCAATGGCTGAATCGCCTTTGTAATTCATTTAGAAATACAGTAATAGTAACATGGGCTAAAACATAGTGGATAAATGCTTGAGGGGACAAGAAGTCACGGTATAAATTAGGTGATATTTTTCCAAGATATCTAATATACCATTCCCATCGGCATTACAATTGCCAAAGCCAAATGGCTTGTAGGTCTCAGCTACCTTTATCAGCTCCCCATACAGTGGGGGACTCATTTCACCGGCACATTCAGAACTTTTTTCCACTGTACATCTGCCCCATGGACTTCAATGTACCAGTTATATATTGAGGGTAGTGGAGCAAGTGGTGAGGGACTAACAACCTCAATCATATTGCAACTACTTCTTCCACCAGCTATGAATCTGGTCTTTCATATTTTACCCAAACGTTGACCACCCGTGGATTCAAAAGTAGTATAAGCAGGAGAAAGAGAAGCCACAGCAATAACTAAGATCTGAGGAACAGGTAACATAAGCAATTGGGCACATAATGTTCAGCAGAAAAAATCTGAGATACTAGAATTACAGTTACTTTCCAAGGAAACAATAATAAAAGAATAACAATACATAAAACAAAAAAGCATTCATAAAAACCCCCCAATCAGTCCAATAGTCCTCTTCCTATTTCCAGATAATTTGGCCTGCTTCTCAGCAGTTCTTCAGGACTCTGTAGTGTTTTTCACCTTTCTCTGAAGTTTAAGTTTGGTTTCTCTCAAAGGTTGAACCTCTTATTCTCGTGGGCAGATATTTTGGCCCCTTTTTCAATGTGACACACTGATCCAGGTAGGAACGCCTTCACACATTTCTGCGGTGTGTAGTTCAGATTTCTCGGGATGGTCTGCTCCATCTGGACTCTGGCCCATTCCCTCTGCTGGACTCTCTGGATTGCAATTGGTGACATGGCTCCAGGCCTCATTCAGAAGAGCAGCACCAATATTAAATGAAAAGACTAAATATTCTAGATTAGATTTCACAATAAGATAAATTTAATTTCATCTATATTTACTAAGATCATATCCTATAAATAATAAATATTGCTTTATAAACTTTCAGTGGTCTACCAGTAACTATCTCAGATGGTGTCAATCTTGTCTCGCAATTTGATTAACTCCTTGTCTCTCTATCACTGGAAATTCATTTGCTTGTAGGAAATATTCCATTATGCCCTTGACTGACCTTTACATGTTTACAGATCAGACAAGTTGCACACATGTGTTCTGCAATTTGGCAAGTTTTAGAATTATACCAGTTGTGTGAGAATTTGTCATCAAATCATCCCCCTTTGCCTCTGCATGCCTGGCCAGGACATACAGAGGAAAAGTGAGGCAAAAAAGCATCCGGAAGTACCACATGGCCAGTGTGGGTTTTCCAAAGCTCATCAAGGTGCAAGGTGCACCTAGCCTGTCTCCAAGTATCTATTTCCAATTGTTGAGTATGACTTCCTGAATTGAAGCTTCTGGAGACGGCATAGTTGAATAAAGTGCTCATAATGTTTTTGTTTACATATTCATTGGGCAGATATGTCACTTCAAATTACCTTCATCAGTTTATTGTCTATCACAGTTTCTCCTTTAATATTCCACTTCATCCCTCACAACACTTTTTCATCACCTGCATCATTCCACCAACTACGTACATAGGTCCTTTTCATGTTTTTTATACCATACTAATGTAGCCTTATTTGGCAAGGCTGCTAAGAATATCAAACAATTGTTAATAACTTAATATTGCTGTAAACAAATGGTAGGTAGAAAATATAAATTTAGATTCTTCTCAATCAGATAACAGTATGAGTAAACAGTGTCCCTTTCCCATCAATCTAATTGGTCCAATGCTAAGTGAACATATGCTCATTCTAAATAGGAACAATTTGGGTAAAGTCCTTATAATATAAAACTATTATTTTGCAGCATTTTCATAACATGACAGTCACATATCTCTCACGTATAACTAGAATCTATCGTATACACTGTTCTCAGTGAGAGTGCTGTTGGACTGATTTTAAAATTGCAGTGTTCACAAGGATTTGTGTAAGCTACTCATTAATTATGGTATCACAAAGAGATCCTTTTGAGGTGAGAGATCTAAGAGGGTACAAGGCATTGGTGGTTGGGCCTCATGGCGATACGTCTTCAGGTTCTTCTTGGCCTGCAAGGCATATGTGGCTGGGCCTCATGACGATCCTCGGGTTCTTCTCGGCCTATTCCCCCCTGCCTATTCATGTCTCTTCAGAGGCATAAATATGCAAGGTTCCTGTTCTTCAGTCCTTGTGGGTCCTCGAGGAGTCTTAGAGCAGTCAGAATTCTGGTAGCCCAGATCATCACACTGGAAGCAGCACATTTATTGTCTTTTCTTAGCCTAGGCCGTGGCCTCACCTTTCTGCCTCTCTCTCTCTCTCATTCTTTTTCTCAAACCTCTCCTGGATCATTGCTGACAAGCAAGATTTGGTTTTATCCAATCAACTCAAGTTCTCATTATTTTCTGGGAACTCAGTTCCATCTTTAATCTATATTTGCTCTATATGCTTCAGAACAAAGCAATTTCATATCAGCCTCTGTCCAAAATTTCAGCAAACTTATTAATATTTTACTCATCTTGCAATTGCTGTGTGTGTACTGGACCTCGGCATAATGTACTACTACAACAAGTGTATTTGGTAGCATAAGAGCAAGTGTATAAACTAAAGAAAATTAATATCTCACAGTGCTGCAACATATATCTGTTTTCTCTGCAACATATATCTATTTTCTCAGGAACTGTACTGAAACTGAAATAAAAACTTTCAGAACAAAGTACACTTTTTCTATGGGCACCAACACGTAAAATTCAAATACAGAAAAACAGGTGAATTTATCCTAAAATCCAATATTGTAGTAAATAAAACTGTGATGTTACTGTCCTGTTCATCAGTCATCAGCACAAAGCTTAACAAGGGAAAGTAATTATCTTGAATCTTACAGTTCAGGAAGGAAACAGGCATTCTCAAATGACATGAAGCTGCAAAGAGGTGAATTCAGAATCATGCTTTGTCACATTTAAATTAAAACCTTATACCTGAAACTGATATCAAACTAATCTGAAATGTTATCTTTAACACAGACAGCAGAACAAACAATAGGTCTTGTGTCCAGATTCCTTCAGGCAAATGGAGATTACTATGTAGCTGAACAATTAACCTATAGTTATAGCTGTTTATGGTTCTGTAGAATATAAACAATAACTACGCCCTCTGAGGTGCTTGCCACAATATATAAAATCCTCCTTTAACTTTTAAGTTTGCTTGATAGCATATACAGTCAAAGACAAAGAATAGATGCATAACATATTAATGATAAAGATTAACCAGGATTTACCTTCTTATTTACTCAGGATTTAAATCATTTGCAAACTGGCTCAGGATGCCCCATTGTCCTGTCAGGGCTCTCAACCTCTACTTTGGAGGTCAAAGAAAAACAAAAACAGTTTCCTTAGTTTCATGCCTTGTTTGCTTGATCTAGTCACTTCAGTATCCAGGGACCATAAAATCTACTGGAGTAGCCAGTAATGAAAGAAAAACAGTTTTTACTACAAACAAACATTTGAACACAGAACAAATCAAAGCTTACAAGTGCTTTATACCTATCTGATCAGAGTTTCTCTTAACCAGGGACCTTAAAAAAAACAAGTAACAATTAATACTAACTCTACAGGATAGGCATCTAATTTATCTGTCAAACGGGTCTGGCATTGTAACATTGTAATCTAATTTGCTGGATTTTGTCTAATGCATCTTACGATATGCAGGCAACAAAAGCATTTCAACAGGTATTTTTTGCAAGCATGTAAGGACATCCACTTTTAAAACAAACACCCAATTCTCACTTCATCCTGACTCGCGGGACCATTCTCTAGCTAACATTTCATAAAACACCTGATGCCAGCCTTGAATATTTACAATATTCACATTTTTTACACTATTTGCATTCTTCACTCTTCTTTTCAACATTATCTTTTCTTGAACCCCACTTCTGGTACCAAATGTCTTACTACATCAAAGGCTAACACACCTTGTTAATGAAGACGTGCAGTTTATTTACAAAGAATACTTCACCAAACTGGCATCATGCAGTCCCTCAACATCAGCTGGGAGAACTCAGCGGAGGCTGCAGAAGTCTGGGATTCTTCATTCCTGGCCAAGCAGATCTACTCTCTCTCTGTCCTGGATTTTCTCTGTCCAGTGCTTGATTCCTATATGCTATTAACAACACCCAGGTCTGTCGTCCTAGGGTCCCTGCTTCACCCGGTTTATTGGGGAGCCCGCCGAGTACTCTTTCCACATCGGCGGGGGTTGCTTCCTTAAGCTTATTATCCCAGGACTCTGCTAACCCATTATGTAATAATTTCGGCCATCCCATCCTCGTCGCCATTTATGTATTGCCAAATTTTACGCTTTTCTTTAACCCTGTCACTCACTAGCTCACAGAGTAGGCATAGACACTTTGGTAAATACAATATGCTTTTATTAAATTAAGTCCTTTTAGAATAATAAGTAAAAGTTAAGCATTAATACTTCACCGGATATTATAGCTCACTCCAGGTCGGGAGACTTTTCAGCGATCACTTAGAGGAAATCCAGGAGACCACAGAAATACATCTGTCTTGTCTGTCACACAGCTCTCATCACACTTAGAAGATCACCAAAAGAGGAACACAGAAAAGAACACAGCACAAAGCTGAAAGAGAGAAATAAGGATAGCAAAAGCAAAGGCACAAGAAAAGATGACTAAAGATGTGAAGCGAGGAGACAAAACATTTTTTCAGGTATATTTGGGAGAAGAGGAAGACCAGAGGTAGAATGACAAGACTCAAAAGTGCTGTGCACAGATTTGTGGAAAGTGACATAGAAAAAAAACAAAATGCTAAGCAAATCTTTCATGAATACAAAACAGAAGTAAAATCCTGGAGAAGGGCCACATATAATTGACAAATATACAAATGGGAATGGAGTAGTTACCACACCGTTCACAAAAGATGTTTTTGAACAACTTGCAAAACTGAAAGTAGAGAAGGCCATGGGACCAGATGGGACACATCCAAGGATACTGAGAGAGCTCAGAGAGGTTCTGGTAGGGCCTTTAAAGAATGTGCTTAATAGATTTATTTTATTTATTTATTTATTTATTAATTTACATTCTCTTATATACCATGCTATTCTGCATCAGTGCGGTTTACATTGAACAAACTGAAATTACATTGAACAGGGCATTATAACTTGGAGATAACTATTTTACAGGGAACATGGGCTATGGAGGGTTAAGTGGCTTGCCCAAGACCACAAAGAGCACCTGTGGGGCTAGAAACCCCAGTCCTTCTGGCCCAAGGTTGCTGTCCTCTGGTGGGATTTGAACCTCTGACCTTCCGGCCTGAAGTACCTTGCCCCAACCACTAGGCCACTCCTCCACTCCTTGGAGACAGGGGCAGTTCTGCAGGATTGGAGAAGGGCTGGTGTGATACCTCTTCACAAAAGTGGTAATAGGGAAGAGATGACAAGCTATAGGTTGGTAAGCCTTATCTCGATGGCACGAGAGTAGTGTGATCCGAGGTACATGGTTTTACCAAATGACAGTCATGCCAAATGAATTTGATTTCTTTGCGTGACCAGAGAACTAGATCAAGGGCATGTGATGGATATGATCTACCCAGACTTCAATAAAACCTTTGATACTGTTCATCATAGGAAACTTATCAATAAACTGAGTAGCCTGGGCACAGGTCCCAAAGTGTGAACTGGATCAGATATTGGTTGATTGACAGACAACCAAGGGTGGTGGTAAATGGAATTCACTCAGGAGAAAGGAGGGTGAGTAGTGGAGTGCCTCAGGGATCAGTTCTGGGACTGGTACTGTTCAATGTCTTTGAGTGATATTGCTGAAGGATTGAATGGAAAAGGTTTGTCTTTTTGCAGATGATATGAAGATTTGCAACAGAGTGGACTCCTCTGAGGGAGTGGACACCATGAGGAAAGATCTACAAAAACTAGAAGAATGGCTTAATGCTTGGCAGTTAAGGTTTATGCGAAGAAGTGCAGAGGTATGCATTTGGGATGCAGAAATTCAAAGGAATTGTACGCTAGGGGTCAAGAGATTGGTGTGCACAGACCAGGAGAGGGATCTCGGAGTAGTGAAACAATGTGATAAGACCGTTTCCAAAGCCAAAAGGATGCTATGTTGCACAGAGAAAGGAAAGAAAGGAGGCGGTATTAATGCCCCTATACAAGGCATTGGTGAGGCCTCACTTGAATATTGTGTTCAGTTTTGGAGTCCAGATCTCACAAAGATATAAACAGACTTGAAACAGTTCAGAGGAAGGAACCTGTACCAGAAGGCATAGGAGAAGAGACTTGAAGACCTAAATATGTATACTTTAGAGGAGAGGAGGGACAGAGGAGATATGATACAGACATTTAAATACTTAGTGTATTCATGAACAAACAAATGTTTTTCAAAGAAGGGGAAGCCATAAAATTAGAAGGCATAAAACGAAGCTGCAAGGAGGAAAATTTAAAGGCAACATCAGGAAGTACTTTTTCACCGAAAAATTGTGGATGCCTGGAATGCCCTACGGATGGAGGTGGTGGGGGCAAAGACAGTGGTGGAGTTCAAAAAGGCATGGGACAGAGACAATAAATCTCTTTTTAGCAAGACGATGGAATCAAAACAAACTTAAATATCTTTTGTACCTCAACAAATAGAGAGGTGACCTGCACGGAGCGGCAGGTACAACCACTCTAGCCACCTTACTGGGTAGACTAGATGGACCAATACTGATCTTTGTCTGCCGTTATCTACTATGTTACTATCTCAAGAAAGTGAAACAATGTAAGAGGGTGGTGGTCAAAGGAAGGGAGAGTGTGAGCAGTAGGACAAAATGCTTTGTTTAAAGCCTCTCTACTGCTCTCTCCTTGGTGAGATCTCGCCTGGGGTATTGTGTGACCACAGACTGTACAGCGTGTGCCCTGTCTCTGGTACCCGGTGATTACAAGCTATCAGCTCTTTTCTTTTTCCTCTCTGGCTCTGCTGCTGAAGTCTGCTTCTCTCGGCTGCTCTTGAGTTGTCCTCCTCCTCCTGGCAGGGTGCAAAAGAACTTTGATTTCATGTTCTAAAAAAAGCAGACCATGGTGGGACTGTGTAGCTTAAATTTACTTCAGCTGTTCCAAAACCCAGAGGGGTGAGAGGAACGTGGAGGAGTAGCTCTGAGCTAAGGACCCAAAACCTGTTTAATCTTTCAGCCTTTCCATCAGTCTGTCTGGGCTTATTGATGTGCAAAGTGAAAACTAATGGTTTATTTGTAAGCTGAGCAGGTCTGAGCTGGTAGTTGTAAATTAAGAATGACATATAAGGGCTTATTCTGACATACAGCAGCTTAAGGGACTTTGAAATTCTAGAAACAGAATACACAATGGCTGTCCCAAGGTGAGGAAGGGAAGAGAGGGATTTTGGAAGCCACAAATTCATTATGAAAACCCTCCTCTTAGTGAACAGTGACGGTAAATACTCTGCAGCTTTGCAGTCTCTATCCGTGTCCTGTATTCTTTTTCTACCAGAGATCAGAGTGGCTATTTCAGGCTGCCCTCCATTTGGCGATAGCTGTCAGGGGGTGATGTCACTGAGTGCTGGGGCAGGGGTGGTACAATGGTACTAGACACCTTAGGCAAACTGTCAGCTTTGTACCCACCCCCCCTCCACACTAATTAATGGTCATGCCTCTAGACCCTCTCTCTCTGAGATTTTAATAAGTAGACTCAACAATCATGGTCACCCCATTTCCTTTCCTGCACAAAACAGACGACATACATTGCTTTACTGTATATCTATTTACATAATGAGCATATTTTATGGGTAATTTAAAAATTGCCCACCCTCCCTGTGGGTAAAAATATACGCTGATGATTCTCTTTGTTTGTGTGGCTGTCAGGTACTATTGTTTGCCTTGAATGTGGCTGCTCCTTGTTGCCCCTCAGAAGCTGCTATTCCAGGTAGCTGCCTGATTTGCCTAATGGTTAAACCTGCATTCTGAGTGCGGCTAACTGCTTTTGCTGTAGCAAAGTGCAATCAATGAATAAGTCCAGGAGTCAATTGACAGGGTCCAAGCCAGTTTATTGTGCACAGGCCCAGTCAGTCAAAGCTTCAAAAGGAACTGAGCAAATGTTTCTACAGAGACATAACCATTTATACCTCTTTTTCAGTTTGATACATGAAAACTTTCTATTGGTTCCAACTCGATACATGCAAACTTCTCATTGGTTTTACATTCTCTGCACCTGTCCAATTAGAAATCCCTCCGGAGCTTAGCAACCAGCCCCCTCCCTTAGGATTGCTCTAACAATGGTGCAGTTCTTGATTTCGTTACTTCTCTACTGCAAGGTTATCCCTAGCTCCAGGAATGCATATATTGAAACATTTCTTTTCTTTCACACACAAGAGAATAATGGAAGACTTATGAATTCATAAAAACTTCTTATTAAGCAGTTTAAAACGGTTTTCTTATTTTTCACAGATTTTTGGTTCTTTTCTAGCTATAATGGGAGTTAGGATCCAGGCTTAACTTACAAGCCTTTCATAGTAGCAGGCCATGCTAGGCCATAGCCTACCACATTCCCCCCTTTGATTATTCTCACCCGCAAGTGAGGAAGGGTGAGAATTAAATCACTCATTAGTCATTTCACACATTATACTGGTGTAATAGCATCATCATCGTGGGGTATAGGGTAATATTGCCACATAGCTAATACTTTAGCAGCTGCCTTCCGCTCTATAGTGTTATCAATTGATGATGTTACCATGCGTAAGCAAAGGGGTAGGAGACAAGGGAGCAATAAGCACATGGCTAATATGAATAGTACAATTAACATAAGGGTTTTTAGACCACCAATCCAGGAAAACAATGAACCAAATCACCCATCCGTCTTTAAACTGTGCCAGGTCTGGACAGGCACAAATGTCTGCTCTCTCATCTGGGTGGCTAGATCTTCAACTACATGCCCATTATTATCAATCTGTAAACAACAATTACTGAGATTCAACTTCCCACATACCCCACCTTCAGCTGCTAACAAATAATCTAAAGCTAAACGATTTTGATAAATGGCTGTGCGCATTTGCGTACTTTGCTTTGCCAAAAGGGTTAGTGCTTTACTAGTTTCATTGGTTATTATTTCAACAACAGCTTGCAAACGTATTATTCGATTAATCATATAAACAGGAGTACGATATCCCCAAGTCCCATCCTGCTCCCAAGTAGCAGGTCCATAATATGAGAATTCTTTCTGGTGGCCATTCTTCAGATGAGTGTCCCATTTGTCTATTTTCAAGCCCTCCTTCAGCTGTCGACTTCTGTACACAGGATATCCCAGTTGTTCTCCCTGGGATGTAGGCAAAAGGAAAAAGGAAGGTCGTATGGTCCCCAATACACATGCGCCTCCCCAGTGGTGAGGGAGTCTAGCATATGCTCGGGTCCCGCAAATCCAGTACAGTCCAGGTGGTGCTTGCCAGGAATTATATGCTGCTAAGTTAGTCCAGAAACTGACGAGTTTGGGGAACTGAACTAGAGGATTGGAAGGTTCAATAGCGTTGACTCCTGACCACCAAGACGTCTTCTTAGTGGTACTGTTCTAGAACTTCTTATTGAGACAGACCAGCTGCCCCACTTCCATATTAAACATTGGTCTATAGCGAGAAAAACATAAGTTACCCACAATGGAGTGGACCAATACCCATTCACTTGTAGTATTGTGTAGATTAGTCTGATTGTATGGAATAGAATAGTTCAATTCTTGTGCCTCCCAAGGCCATTGGTCTACCATCGTTGTTCCTCCACAAAACAAACAGTCTGAAACATGGAGACTAGATGCAACTGCTCCCGCTAATTCAAGAAATCAGTTCTGGGAGGCAGGAGGAATTTCAAACTCTGATTTCATGGCTTCATAGAAGGAGTGATGTATATGATAGGGTGAGGATACATGGGTTTTGGTGTTTAATTGCAGATATAAGATAGTCCCAGGATCTATACCTCCTCCTGCTATATGCAACCCAAACTTGTATCCTTGCTTCCAATGGCTGGGGTTGACTATGAGAAGTTGCAGGGGATTACAGGCACCTTTCTGGCATTTCTTGGGCTCTGGTAGTTTGATCTTGGTGATCATTGCAAGGGCAGTTTAACAATCTCGTCCCATAGGTGCATTCTTCCAGGTAGCAAAATATACACAGTCCCATTTTGGGAAAAAGTAATCATGTTTAGATGCAGTGGTGTAAATGGTGGCTGCAGAACTCTTTCCTGTACACCGTCCCCATCTGTAGGCTCCTTCTGGACACATGTATTTATCATCATGGTAGTATGCTCGCTCCCATGACCCACATCTGTGGTAAGCATTTCTGTTGATTGCATCACAAGCATCAAAGTTCAAGATAATAGGTTTTGTGGGGTTGGTGAGGGGTTTTGTCGCATTCAGGATGGCTCCATCTTCATCATTCCAGCGTATCTCAAATGTATAATATGAAGGGTTTTGTCGAGGGTTATAACAAGTCTTTTCCCCTTTGTGCAAATATTCAGTTCAGTGCCATTATAAATACACCGGCTGACTGTACCAGTGCAAGTATAGTAGGAGTGATAAAGCAAAGTCTGAGTAATCTTTTGTCCTGTTCGGGTGGTGGTTATGCAGGCTGCACAAGGGGGTAGGGCAAAAGTCTTTTCCAGGATTCCCAGGATCACCACTCCCACAAGGCAATAGTGGCAGAACATTATGATTACAGTATCTGGTGGTTAATCTGGAAAGTTGAGTATGATGAACTTGCTGAGTTTTCTTTTGTTTCTGCTGTGATGGTCATTCTCGCGTGACGTAGGTGGATTCTGAAGATTCTCTATAAAGCTGGCTGTCTCCTCAAGGTGAGTCGCAATGGAGTCTCAGGATTGTTCACTGACGTCCATTGGCCAGGATCAGGAGCAGCTGCTGGCTTCACTCGACTGTGGTGGATCCAAGATTCAAATTCTGCAACATTCACTGCCATGGGCGTTGACAGAATGATGACGTAGGGTCCCTTCCAATGCAGCGCCAGCGGGGTCTTTCTCCACTCTTTCACCCACACGGACGTTCCTGGCTTGAAGGGATGCAGAGGCTCGGTCAGGTTGATGGGTAGTCGATCTTGCACCCACGTTTTGGAGTTTCTGCAAAACAGAACCTAAAGCTAATAGTTCTTGTCTAGTTATTTCAGATCCTATCTGTCTCATGTCTCCCTTTATTCCCTGCACTATGGGTGGAGGTCGCCCATACAAAATCTCAAAAGGGGAGACTCCTAAGGATCTGGTGGGAGCTGAACATATCCTAAGAAGGGCTATGAGGAGAACTTGGAGCCACTTCAGGTGTGTTTCTTGGCAAAGCTTGGATAACTGAGTTTTCAAGGTTCTATTCATACGCTCTACTTTCCCTGAGCTCTGGGGTCTCTAAGTAGTGTGCAACTTCCATTTTATTTGCAGAGCTTGAGCTAACTGTTGGGTCACTTGGGATACAAATGATGGACCATTATCTGACCCTATAGTTGATGGTATTCCAAATCGGGGAATGATCTCATGGAGCAATACCCTAGTGACTTCTCGGGCTTTCTCAGTTCGGGTGGGATAGGCTTCTACCCACCCTGAAAACGTGCAGACTAACACTAACATATAGTGATATCCATTTGCACGGGGCATTTCAGCAAAGTCTACCTGTATATCACTCATTGGGGTCACCCCTACTGACTGAACTCTTGGGGGTGGAACCTCGGTGGCACATATCAGACATTGCTGTGCCACCGAGGTGGTCAGGGATCCTAGCAGTGAAATACAAAAATGGGGTCTCAGGGCTTTTTCCATGGCTGTTTTACCATAATGTGTGGCTTGATGAAGAAAAGCTTGAACAAAGGCTGGCCCTAATGCTTCAGGAATGACTATAGGACCTGGAGGTGAACTACCTTCTGGGGGTGGCAACACTATCCAACCTTGTTCTGTCAAGACTCCTCCCTCCTTTTCACAATAATAGTCTAACTCTCTTGTAGTGTATCGGGGTGCCCAGGAACTGAGGGGCACAGGGAATAGGGCTGCTTGCATTACAGTATCTTGGGTCCTAACTTGTCCTGTGGTGGCTGCCTTCCGGGCTGTGGCATCTGCAAATCTATTCCCTCGGGTAACTTCTCCTGCTCTTGCCTCTGCTTGATGACCTCGGCAGTGCATGACTGCCACTTGTTTGGGGGCCCATACAGCATCTAATAACATCAATATCTCGGGCCCATACCTAATGGCCTTACCCCCTGAGGTGATCAACCCTTGTTCTTTATACAAGGCTCCATGTGCATGCAAAGTAGTGAAAGCATATTTGGAATCTGTGTACACATTTATGCGGAGTCCTTCTAATTTCAAGGCTCTGGTGAGGGCTATCAACTCAGCTTTCTGTGCAGAAGTTCCTGGGGTCAGGGCTGAGGACTCAACTACCAGATCAAGGGTCACCACTGCATATCCAGCACAATGATGTCCATTGATGACCAAACTGCTTCCATCCACAAAGAAAGTCCGTTCAGGGTCCTCGAGAGGGACATCGGTCAAATCAGGGTGACTTGAAAATACAGTGTCCATGGTTTCTAAGCAATTATGATCAGGTGGCCCAGGACCAATTGGAAACAACGTAGCAGGGTTCAGAGCTTGACTGACTTTCAACTGTATCCGGGGGTTTTCACATAGCATGCTCTGATACTTCGACATTCGTGCATTGGTTAGCCAGAAGTTTCCTTTGTGTTCCATGAGAGTCAAAACAGAGTGTGGCACGGTGACTTGAAGAGTTTGTCCTAGTGTGAGTTTGTCTGCTTCGCCCACTAGGAGGGCTGTTGCTGCAACAGCTCTCAAACAAGGGGGCCATCCTTTTGCAACTACATCCAATTGTTTTGACAGATAGGCTACTGGTCGTTGCCAGGATCCAAGAGATTGAGTCAATACTCCCAATGCGTTTCCTTGTGACTCATGGACAAAAAGATGGAAAGGCTTCTGAACATCTGGAAGACCTAATGCTGGGGATGACATCAGGGCCTTATTCAAAGTCCGGAATGCTACATCTTGTTCGGTCCCCAGTCTAGTGGGGATTTTTCCATTCCTTTGGTGACTTGGTATAGTGGTTTTGCAATCAGGGCGAAGTTGGGGATCCATATGCGACAATATCCTGTGGCCCCCAGGAAGGCTCTTACTTGCCTCCTAGTGGTTGGACTGGGGATATTACATACAGCTTCTTTGCGTTCTGGTCCTAAACGTCGGATCCCACTGGACAACTGGAATCCCAAATACTTGACTTCAGTTTGGCTCTTGAGACTTTGTATCCAGCATCTTTGAGAAGGTACAAAAGTTCACTAGTAGCTTGTAGGCATTCACTTTCTGAGTTGGTGGCTATGAGCAAGTCATCTACATACTGAAGAAGAACCCTCTTTCCTGGGTCCACTGGCTAACTTGAGAGATCTTGATTCAGGGCAGTACTGAAGAGAGTAGGTGAATTCTTGAATCCTTGGGGTAATCTGGTCCAGGTGAGCTGACCCCGCCTTCCTGTTGTGGGGTCTTGCCATTCAAAAGCGAATAAAAGTTGACTGGTGGGGGCTAGGCGCACACAGAAAAAGGCATCTTTCAGGTCCAGGACGGTGAAGTGAGTAGCCTCAGCGGGGATCAGTCCCAAGAGAGTATAAGGGTTTGGTACTACAGGGTGTATAGTTTCAACTGCATCATTTACTCGCCTTAGGTCTTGTACTGGGCGGTAGTCCCCTGTCCCAGGCTTCTTTACTGGGAGAAGGGGGTGTTCCAAGGTGACTGGCATTCCTTGAGAAGTCCGTACTTCAGCAGTTTCATCAAATGGTAGTGAATTCCTTCTATGGCTGGTCGAGGGAGAGGATACTGCTTCACATGCACTGGTTCCACTCCTGGCTTGAGGGTGACAATGACAGGGGCTATGTTCTTCGCTAGGCCAGGTGGATTATCTTCTGCCCATACTTCAGGTGGGGCTATGAGGTTGGTAGGTATACAGGGACTAGTTGACTTTATTGGAGGTGCACTATAGAACCGCCACTCTTCTTCTCGGGGAACAATAAGCACCATCAATCCAGTAGGTTTTGGGTTCACAGTCATTTTCATTTCTCCCCCTTCAGCAAAGGCTATTTGGGCATGGAACTTGGCAAGCATGTCTCGGCCCAGTAGTGGAATAGGGCACTCAGGCATATACAAGAACTGGTGCGTTATCTTCTGTCCCCCTAGTTCACACATGCGGTTCTGCAAGAATGACTTTGTGGCTTTATTTCCAGTGGCTCCCACAATGGTGACAGATCGTGAGGACAGAGGAGCTACTGGCTTGGCTACTACTGAATGTTCTGCTCCTGTATCTACCATAAATTCCATGTATTGGTCCCCTATCTTTAAACTGACCATAGGCTCCTGGGGATCCAGGGTGAACTTGGAGCCCGGTCTGGCCTAGTCTTCATCTATGTCGTCCAGGTCATAGCCCGTTGCTACTGCCACTCCCTCCATGGCTTCCTCCCTCTCTTGCTGGAACTGTGTTCGGTTCATTCCTCCCCTCCTTCGAAATTGTCCTCCTGGCCTCCAGGGACTCCCTCCTCCCCTTGCAGGGGCGGAGTCCAGATGCGGGCCCTCATTTCTCCAATGTCCTTCTTCCTTGCAGTAGGCGCACTGATTTGCACCCAATTGAGGCCTTTTGCTTCCGCGGCCTCTTCCACGTCCTCTGGTCCTTTGATTAGGAAAACCTCCTCCACGTCGTTCGGTTAAAGCAGCAGCAGCAGCAGCAGCAGCAGCAGCAAGAAGATCTGCCGCCTTCTTCATCTTTCGTTCACTTTCTCTGTCTCGTTCATTTTCACGATTCACAAATACTTTCTGAGCGACTTTCATTAACTGAGCTGTATTCATGCCCGCAAATCCATCCAGTTTCTGCAATTTTCGTTTTATGTTTCTCTGGGACTGACTAACAAAGGCCGCATTTACCATGCGTAAATTTTCCTGAGCGGCGGGATCATATGGGGTATACAATCTATAAGCTTCAGACAAACGCTCATAAAAGGCTGCTGGGCTCTCATCTGGACCCTGGAGGACTTCCGATACCTTCCCGATATTCATGGCCCTCTGGCCTCCCTTCTTCAGGCCCTGCAATAAGGCCTGGCGAAATCTGGTTAGGGCCGCCACCCCCTTTCATCATTCGGGTCCCACCCGGGATCTTCATTTGGATATTCTGCAACAGCTGCTTGTGGGGGGTTTATTCCTCCCCTTTCTACAGGGTTCTCTTCTAACCAACGGAGGGCTGCTTGCCCGATTCGCCCTCGCTCCTCAGTAGTGAAGAGGGTAGACAGGAGCTGGCGACAATCGGCCCAGGTAGGCTGATGGGTTTGCATAATGCTAGACATTAATTCTGTTAATTCCTGGGGCTTGGCTGTGTAGGAAGCATAATGCGTTTTCCAGTTTAATAAATCTGTGGTGGAAAAGGGTACATAAACTAAGCTGGTTGGTCCTGGCGCCATCTAGCCCTGATCATTTAAAACAGGTATTCCAGGCACTTGGCGTAATGGCATTAGGTGCCCTGCTTTCTCCTTCTTCTTGGGAGTTACGCTTCTTAAATCATAAGGCTCCCGGACACAAATCTCCTTGGTGGGTGACCCTGAACTGGCAGGAGAGCCTCCGCTTTCTATCTCGTCAGAGGACTCGAGTCCCCCTGCTGTGCTTGGGCCTGACTCGGGACTTTCACTCGGGGTAGGGCGCTTCTTAGGCTGCTGTATCGGTATTTTCTGGGGCTCTTCCTCTGGCTCTACTTCAGGTCGTGGTGCTGTGGGAACTAACTTCTGTGGGTGCTGGGGTAACCTATCCAGAATATCTGGGGACTCTGGGTCAGAATACACAGGCGGCTTCTCTTCCTTAGCTTTTCTGGTTCCCCTAGTAGTAGCTACAAATATTTTACAGTGCTCCTCGTAACAGCGCTTCATCCATGAGGGCTGCTGTTCACACACACTTAACCAGGAATCTATATAGGGGAACTGGTCAGGATACACTCTTAGTATGAGTTGATGAATTCGTAAAACTGTCTCAAAATCAAAGGTGCCCCCTCGGGGCCATGAAGCAGCTAGCGCGGGCCACTCCCTTTCACATAACATTTTTAATCTGGATGGAGTCATTTTCATACCATAATCACCCGAAAATCCTTTACGGAAATTCTTGATCATACATGCCAACGGAGTTTGCGTGGACTCCGTCCCTCCCATAATCTAAATGTACCTACGTACTCAATGTACCTGCATACGTTACGTACCCTACGTACACGTAATGACGTACAAGACAACGAACAATAAGGATAGGTAGTATGGCTGTAGGTAAGGGTTCCGTACAGCCCACAGAACACTGGGGGGGACAAACACCACTCGCTTCCTCCTGTTCACGACATGGGTGCGGTCGCCCGGCCAGGAACTGTGCTACTTAGGAGTCCGCTCTCGCTCGGTCTGTATTTCAAGACCTCTCACTCACACACGCAAGCATATTTCAACAAGATATCATATTTCAATATTTCAAGTGCCCAGGTTTTCTGACTAACTGACTATTCCAAACAAGAAGGGTCGATGGCTTCAGCTTCCGCTTTCCTTACGCGGAGCTTACTAGGACTGCCCTTATGGGAGGTGATCAGGCTCCCTTGTCTCGCCCACACTCATGTGAGATTTCCCAGTTAGTCTATACCAAATATACCAAATCAGTCCTGCGCACGCAAGACGTTGTCCCAGGCTGTTCTTTCTGACTATTAAATCACGAAAATGTCTACTCACCGGATCCGGTCCCCGATACCACACCAGCTTCTGAGTTGGAACCTGGACTCCCCCGGGTCGGAGGTGTTGGCCAGCTGGACCCGATGGCCCGCCGAGGCAGGCGGAACCCTCTCCGGCACAAAGGGGCTGGCGGCGCCTGAGGTTTCCCCAATGGTCGGACAGACACGGTTCCAACCGGGCCAAACCTCAAGGCGAATTGCGTGGATTATTCACTTGAATACCATTTACCACTCGCACTTCCCGGCCAATGCACCAAGAATATGCTGTAGCAAAGTGCAATCAATGAATAAGTCCAGGAGTCAATTGACAGGGTCCAAGCCAGTTTATTGTGCACAGGCCCAGTCAGTCAAAGCTTCAAAAGGAACTGAGCAAAGGTTTCTACAGAGACATAACCATTTATACCTCTTTTTCAGTTTGATACATGAAAACTTTCTATTGGTTCCATCTCGATACATGCAAACTTCTCATTGGTTTTACATTCCCTGCACCTGTCCAATTAGAAATCCCTCCGGAGCTTAGCAATCAGCCCCCTCCCTTAGGATTGCTCTAACAATGGTGCAGTTCTTGATTTCGTTACTTCTCTACTGCAAGGTAATCCCTAGCTCCAGGAATGCATATATTGAAACATTTCTTTTCTTTCACACACAAGAGAATAATGGAAGACTTATGAATTCATAAAAACTTCTTATTAAGCAGTTTAAAACAGTTTTCTCATTTTTCACAGATTTTTGGTTCTTTTCTAGCTATAAAGGGAGTTAGGATCCAGGCCTAACTTACAGGCCTTTCATAGTAGCAGGCCATGCTAGGCCATAGCCTACCACACTTTGATGTCATCGCCTTCTGATCAGTTGGTTATGCAATTCAAAAGCCGGGCTTAAAAATTCCATGCCAAAGAAAGAAGGAAACTGCTTGAAACATAGCCTGGAAGATCGTTAAAGGGCTACTGAATAAAGCTATGGCATGGGCCTATGGCTGCCATAAAAGGCTGATTTCCACACCAGAGCATTATTGGAATATCTCTTCCCTTCTCATGATATAGCCCAGATTGCTTACTGGAACCCATAAAGTTCTTTTTTTTCTTCAACAGTGGTTTCCTTCTGCTCTGAGCCTCTGACTCAGTTGGGATCAAGGCTGGAGTCTGGTCCATCAGTCTTTCTTTGCAAATGCCAGGGCATTTTTACCTTATTGTATGTCCCCCGCCAAGTTATGTTTTAGTTCAGTCATTGCAACAACAGGGGCTCCTTCCAGAATTCTGCAGTAATGGACTTTAGTTGTCTTTGTGCAAGGATGATGACAGTCCCCCTGGAGGCTGTAAGCACCTCTGGAGCATCCTCTGCCCTGACTGACCCAGCGTGCGCAAGACCTGAGCCGGGAACTGAATGCATTTCTTCTCATAGCAGCACACGGCACTGTCAATTAACCACCTGAGTGATTTGAAGATTATAAAATCTTAATTTAAAAAAATACTATACTATATGAAGAGAATGTTGTGGAGAATGTGCATTCATGGGTGAGGGGCGTGGAAATGTGGACACGAGGATGATAGAGGGGATAAAAACCCTTCATCACATGTGCAACACTTATGTTCAGTTCTATTCTTAGCTTATTCCTTCGGTGTTCTGTGTATTTATTTTGGCTCTTGTTCTTGTATAAGTCTGATAAATTTATGCATTTTTATGCTTGTTAGATTTGTTTTAATGTTTGCTGCAATTCTTATAATGTGGTTTCATGAAACTTATTGTGGCTATTTGTTTTATAACTGATTTGTATGTTTTGGTTTCTGTCTTTGGGCAAGTTTATTCCTAGAAAGACAGGTAGAAAATAAAACCAAATGAATGAAAATAAACCTAGCTGGGGCTACTGAAGTCTATATAGTAGTTTCCTAACTGCCTTTGTGATATCATTATAAATTGTGACATCATTAGCTTCTGATTGGTTGTGTGTACTCTGTTGCATCATTTGATTCTTGAGCTGGAACGTCCTGTTTTAAAGCGCGAAAAGTGAATAGTTACTGAGTATCAAGGGCCCAATATTTAGATAAGTGTGCTGAGAGAGAGGTGCAGCGGCACTCTCCGGAGAGTACTGACGAATATCTCCACAAGCTGCCCTGGCACTGTTCAGTTAGTGAAGGGGCAACATGGCCACTATACAGATAATGGTGATTTTCAGCTATTATCCCGTAGTTGGGGTGGCAGAGTACTTATTTGGTTTGGGGTGGGTGGGCAAGAGGATTTGTGAGGTTTGGTTGGTGTGATAGGAGGATGGGATTGCATTGTTATATAAGGGTTGTTTTTAGTGTTCTATGCCTTTGAAATTTTTGCATTGTATCTGGATAGTTTAAGCTGGTGGAAAAGCTGCCTAAATTGCTATCTGGATAATCATTGCTATTATCCAGATAGTGACTGCACAATTCAGCAGCAGACGCTTTCTTGATCCTGTTACTGAATATCTGGTGGACAGTTAAATGCTGCAGCTGACTGCTGTGGTGTTTAAGTATCTGCTGCTTTGAATATTGGGCGGTTACATACTAGATAAGAACCAGTTGGTACGGTCTACGGATATTTCCTGGTTGTGAGCTGCCCGAGCTTCACCACCTGCAGAATGTCGTCCCTTGCCTAAGCCAATTTTGTTGTCTTGCACCATTTTGGGTAGACAAGTGCACACTGGAATATATTAACTAACACCCAAGCCCTGTATGCCCCAGTTCTAATATCCAGCCTCTTAACCCGGCTCTTAGCAATATGCACTCTCTCTGTCCCATGAAGGCTTATGTTCTGACCCAGGAATGACTGTGTGCTTTGCTGCCTCTTTATAGAGCTGACATGTATGGTATCATTTTATTTGAAGGGATCAAGTTTAGGGGATTAAAGAAATAGTAATAATATTTTTACTAGGATGTCTGAGAGAGAGACATAAGCATTTATACCAGGTATTCTGATGATGTGGTCTAGTAGTGGAAGAGTGGGTTGAGAATCAAGGAAGCCAGGTTCATCTCCCACTGACATGTCTTGTGACCTTGAAAAGGTTGTGTTGCCCTTCGTTGCCCCAGATGGGTATAGTTTGGGAGATGGGGGGGGGGGTCTGTCCCCCTCAAAATGTTGCAGACACTAATGGTGAACTGGTCCTCCTCCTCCCACTATCAGTATGATTTCCATATCCTTTACACCCTCCCCCCCCCCCACCAAAATAAGAAGGCAGACTACACTAATAGATACAATTTAGATTATACTACAGTATCTGATTATGAAACTAGATTTGGAAAAGGCAAATAGTTAAACCTAAATCCCATATCCAATCATATTTGCTTCATAGCTCCATTTAGTTCCTGGAGCACTAGGTATGTGCAAGGCTGTGGTAAAGAGACCGGCTGCATGTGTGTTACTTGCCCATCAGCCATCCTTGGGGTCTGGATTCCTCACAGCTCCTGCTTCCCTGGCTTATCTCTACTTTACTGGAGAGGAAGGGCAGCAAAGAAAAGCCCATTGTACTGGATCTATGTGTTGAAGATTGCCAGATTAACAGTGTTTTTCGCCAGTAGAATGTTGCATTTAGGATTATGCACGTTTGCTGGGATTGGGATTGGGATCTTCGTTGGGAACATTCTCATCAAGATAGTGTCCAGGAGCAGCAAAAGCACATGGAATGTATCTTTGACTGGAGAGGTGGTTTAGTTAGTGCTATCCTTGAGATATATGAGGCAGATGCTCAGACCTCTGAGGAATATCATCGGCAATGTCCACACTAGTGCCCTTAGTGACTGAAGTAGGAACACTTAAATAAAAGCCTTAAAGCAGTAGTACCACAGTCCTCAAAATGGCTTCCTTGAGCATTCCTCACTTCTTTCATTAGTATAGAACTGGTCATATGGAGCCCCTGACAATGGTGGAAATTTCACCTAAGCAGACCCTGTAGAGTAGGGGGGCCCAAGGTAGAAAGGGGCCCATTTGTAGTCAAAAGGACCAGATACACCATGCTGGTTCAGACCAAAGAACTGATGAACCCAGAATCCTGGCTCCAATAGTGGGTAACCTGGATCTCTAGGAGATAAACGGCAGTTCCTGAAAAGTAAATTATTCTTGGTCGCTACCTCTGAGAGATAAGCGGTGGCTTTCCTAAATCCACCTGGCTTCCATATCTGAAATGTTACACTCACCCCTTGCTCTGGATGCCCTTTCTGCCCCTGGGTATTAAGGACCTCTCTGTGACCTTTCCAATCTGTGCCACTACCATGGGGTTACAGTAATTAGAGGATCCTAGAGGATCTGAACTCCTAGCTGTGGATCCAACAGGCAGACCTGACTCTAAAAGGTCAAGAACAGTAGGAGAGGGCCAGACTAAAGGAAGATGAAGCAGGGAAAGGAGACATTTCTCCAGCCCAATGACTGCATATTAGGTCGTTTCTATTTCTCTATAATTTGTTTTCAAGGATTTTGCTTTGCATTTTTAAGATTACAGTACATTTCATTTTCACTAATTCACTTAATCTAAAGTAAAATTCTCTATTAATCTATAGAACAGGTGCAGAATGGGGCAGCAACAGTGTAACTTTCACTCACAACCACACATTTGTCACCATCATTACTCCTCCTTTACTCTTGAAACCACCTCTGGAGTGTGAAAAAGCAGGTCCCTCTATATTGGCCTTTCTCTGGACACTTTTCCTGGAATCTAAACATCCCGTGGGGACTTTCTTTTTTTTAATATAGATACCAGGTGTGGCAAGTGGAGAAGTGCATTCGTAGGAGGTGAAAGGGTGACTAGATTCTGATGCATAATTCGACAGTAGGTCCGATCACGATGCTAAATGATCATTTAATTCCTCTTCTTAAATCACTACATTGAATTTCGTGCAGAAATCAGATGACCCGCCAAATTCCATGTCCTTGACTACAAATGCATTCACTCTGCAGTACTTCATTCCCTCTCCTCGTTCATACCTCTTTCACACCTTCTTCCAAACTTCACTGAGTGCGCATGCTGCTTTTATCCATTGCCTTCTCCTACACTGTTAAATCTCGGCTCTGTACCTTCCCGAATAGCCTCCCTGAGCACATATGTCTTGCCACCTCTCTTGCCAGATTCAAATACGGTCTGAAAATGTACCTCTCTAAAGCCACTTTGATCTTGCATCTGGCCTTCTTTCCTTGTCCAGGACCTGCCTTCCTCGAGGGACTCTCATTAGGCTTCACCCCTTCCAATTGTCCCCATTGTTTTAATTTAAAGGCCCCCATATCTTGTCTGTTTCTTGTCCGTCTATCTTATTGTAACTTTTTTCTCCGTAGACAGGCACGTTCCATGATGGAGCCAGTGTGTGCAGAGCCTTCCTCCAGTACATCTGCGTGTGTTGTTCCTGTCATTGTTTGGTCACCTCTGAAGCACTACTAGCCTATTTGGATTAAAGGTGAAAGATACTGCATCCCAAATAAAAGATGACAGTTCAGCAGTGAAAGAACTCTCTGTGACACCAAAAACATCTTCAAATTTGCTTAGACATCAACCTCATTCTTACTGAAGACCATACCATTAACAATATATTCAACGATTTTACCCAAGAAGAAGATATCAACCTAACACCAGGTCTCCCCCTCAATGTATGGCGCCTCAAACATATGACCAACGTCGGCGTCCAAGAGAATGCAAACAGCAGACCGTCTCCTTGGCAACTACAGGGATGTCCAGTCCCCAATTTTGACTGCCTCCGGTAAGAGGCAGAATCCATCAGTTGAGGAAGGCTTGGAAGGAAATTACATCTGACTGTTGAGTCCTCAACATTGTCAACCACAGCTGAAAAATACATTTTCTAACATACCCTCCATTACAACATTCCCCTCAACCATGAGATCATCTCACAGCAAGAAATCAAAGCACCGCTCTACAATAGATCTGTTAAGTTGATTCCGAATCCACAAAGAAGTCCGGGATTCCATTCAGGACTGATCTACAACATCTGCAAACTAAATCTACAAATGAAGCGAGAGAAGTTCAAAATGAACTCTCTAGCAGCAATACTCCCCTTTTACTGGATCACAATGATTGGTTAGCTTCCCTGGATCTGAAGGATGCTTATTCTCACATGTCAGTTCATACAAGTCACAGACAGAACCTGTGCTTCAAGTTCCAGAAACAACATTTTCAGTACAAAGTTCTTCCTTTCAGCCTTTCATCAGCTCCCTGAATATTCACGAAATGCTTCGTAATAGTAGCAACTCAGCTATGCAAAGGGGGCCATTATGTTTTCCCTTACCTGGACGATTGCCAATATCAGCACCAACTGACCAAGAATTAAACTGCTCTATGCAGAACACAATTACTTCAACTTTTTGAGAATCTAGGATTCTTGATCAACAAAGAAAAGTCAGCTCTAATGCCAACTCAAACTGTTACATTCATAGGGACTCACATCAGACAGAGTAGCGATGATCCTATATCTCAGCTCACACTTCAGCCCAAATTCTGCATAATGGCATGACTTATCATCAAACCTCTCAGGCACATGTCGGCATCAGTACAAATGTTACCTCTCACAAGGCTCCACCTGAGACTGTTCCAGTGGCACCTAAAACTACAACTGGTATCAGTGATGACACTACCTCAAAAAGAATATTCCCATTATTTATTCAGTGATGAAATGGTGGGTGCATTCCGAAAATCTCCTTGTTGGACACCCATTTGCTACAGCACCACTGGCTATCATCCTCACCACAAATGCTTCACATCTTCTACATGTAAGCACACAAGGCCGGTGGAAAAGTTGTGAACAAACATAACACATCATTTGTTTTGGATCTGCGATCTGTCTTCCGTGCCATAAAGGCTTTCAAAACATGGCTGACAAAAAAGATAGTCATGGTCAGAACAGACAGCCAAATTGCTATGTTTTACATAAACAAGCAAGTAGGATCAGGATCCCTCCCTTTAAGCCTTGAAGCAACAAAAATTTGGCATGTTCCCTACAGATCACCATTGAAGCAGTCTGTCTTCCTAGTCAAGACAATCCACTAGAAAGCTTTGTCAGCCAGCAGTTGGACCCACACAAATGGCCTCTGGACCCAGGGCTGGTGCTACTATTAGGTGAATTAGGTGATCACCTAGAGCACTGGCCCTCCGGGGGCACCCATTACTGCCACTGTTGCCTCTTTCTGGGATTGACAGCGGCAGCAATAGCAGCAAACAGCCCCATGGCACTTACCTTCAAGCTTCAGCACCGTGGGGCTCTTTGCTTCTGCCCCCTCTCTGACTCTCGATGACGACTTCCTGTTGTCATCGGGCATCAGACAGACTTAAGGATCTTAATATGTATACTTTAGAGGAAAGGCAGGATAGAGGTGATATGATTGTGATGTTTAAATATCTCTGTGGCATAAATGCACGGGAGGAGAGCCTCTTTCGATTGAAAACAAGCTCTGCTACAAAGCGACATAGGATGAGGGTGAAAGGGGATAGATTCAGGAGTAATATGCGGAAATATCTCTTTGCAGAAAGAGTGGTAGGTGCATGGAATAGTCTCCCAGTGGAGGTTGTAGAGGTGAGGAAAGTATCTGAATTCAAAAAAAGCATGGGACAAACACAGAGGATCTCTAAAGGAAAAAAGGGAACTGTTGTTGTGGTTGATATGGAAGGGTGGACTAGATAGGCCATGTGGTCTTTTTCTGCCGTCATGTTTCTGTGTTTTTAATCAAACTCTGGAATTCGTTACTGGAGGATACAGTAAAAGCTATTAGTGTAGCTGGGTTTAAAAAAGGTTTGGACAAGTTCCTGGAGGAAATGTCCATAAACCATTATTAAACAGGACCCGGGAAATCCACTGCTTGCCCTAATACAAGCATTGTGGATCCTGTGTCTTTTTGGGAAACTGCTAAGTACTTGTGACCTGGTTTGGCCACTGTTAGATGGATCTTGGTCTAACTCAATATGGCATATCGTATGTTCTTATGACCCTTTCCTTGTCCAACAAGTCAAATTCTTTCTTACTTTCTCCACCTCTGAGTCGGGTCTCAAAACATCTGCAAGAATTCATCTTATGGCAATTACTACATACTATAATTGAGTGAGGGAAAACCCTGATCAACCCATCGATTTAGTCTCCAGGTTCATGAGAGGCCTCATGAACACGAGGCCCCTCCATTTCCTATATGGGATCTCAGTGTCGTTCTTGAACACATAGGTTTTTCATCACCGAAACACCTTAGATGAAAAACTATTTTCCTGGTAGCCATCACTTAGGCAAGGAGAACAGGTGAGATACAAGTGCTCGTACATTATTTTCCCTATACTCAATTTTTCCACAGTTGGGTTTTTTGAACACACCCCAAGTTTCTTCCAAAGGTCATGTACGATTTTCACATGAACCAGTCCATCGTCCTATCAACATTTCTCCCTGATGAAGACTTGGAAAGTTTAGCGCCCTCATTATACAAGTTAGACTGAAGATGTGCACTCCTCTGCTACCTACAAGCAACCAACGAAATAAGCAAAACATCTCAACTTTTTGTCACTTATAATCCACGTCATCCTCCATAAGAAATTTATCAATCTGGATCTCTATTAGCTTCTGATATATACAAGCGAATATGCAGCCCCCTAGTAACAGTGGGCTTGCATCTACTGAGGGTAAAAGCTGCTTCAGCATACATAAGGCTTATTCTCTTACAAGAAATTTCCAAAGCTGCCACTTGGAAGTCTGTCCATACATTCACAAAATATTACTGTCTGGACCAAGCTTCCCTTCAAGATATTGCCTTTGACCAGGCATCCTCAAGAATCTTTTTGCTACTTAAATTTCTACCTCTAGTCTACAAGCCACCTCACAAGGTAACCTCTGGGCCCTAAAAAACATAAAAACACAGTAATGATGAATACTGCCCAAAGCTCTGGATTCACCATTCAGTTTGGCTGCATGGAACTTGCCTGTCTACCGAGAAAAAGCAAAGTTGCTTACTTGTAATGGGGGTTCTCTGTAGACAGCAGGGGCTTGCAGTCACGCTCACCTTCCTGCCAGCCCCTCAAAATAAATGAAAAAGAGAAAACACTAAAGGGACGGAAGAACAGGACACTTTAATGGACTGGTGCTTCAGAGGATGGCGAGCGATGGCGGGAACACATGAAAACGAGCAAGAAGTCTAAAAGTCTGTCTGTTGGAGGAGGATTCCGTACACACTGGCTCCATCATGGACATCACCGTTTAATGTGGCTGCCTGTCCCTGCTGTCTGTGGAGAAGCCCTGTTACAGGTAAGCAACTTCACTTTCTTTCCTGTTCTTTGTTTCTTTTTGTTGTGATCTCATCCTTTTTTCTTTGGATGTTAATATTGTGAATCGCTTTGCTGTTCCCAGGAAAAGTAGCTTTCTAATAACTGAGCTAAGACCCTGAGAGGAGAAAGAGAGAGAAGGGATTTATTACTCTATTCGCATCCTCTTCCAATGGGGGGGGGGGGAGGGCAGACCCTCTTAGTGATTTGGGGGAGGAGAGAGACTTCTGGAAACCAACAGAATAAGATGGAAGGGAGAAAGACTCGCAGAGAGAGAGTGCGGGGGCAGTGGATGTGGGACACAGGCCGCAGGCCGGAATGCAGAAACTATCTGCAACGTGGCAGCTAGCAAGAATGTGGCAGCAGGTGCAAGATCCGAAAATAATCCAGATCTCGAAACTTCTGCTGGGAAGGGTAAGAGGAGACCCAGCAATGAGGTGGAATATTTCATTTCATGCCACATCCTAGGCTGCAGTTTTCCTGAGAGTGACTCTGTAGCTTGACATGTTATTATGTGGTAATCCTTTGGAAACAACCTGGATTTGGCACACTGTAATGTGGTATTCCTATGGAAAAATATACAGCGAAATTGTTTACCATCAACGGATGTCCTCAGTGTGCAGCGGGGGAAAGCAGTCACACTCTCTTGTGCGCCCCCCCCCCTCCTCACACTCAGTTAGCATGAACAGCTGTAAGTCTAAATATTCAAAACAGCTATGATACTGACTGAGGGATTACCATTGCCACCTCAGGACTAAGATTTACCAGATGTCCTCGATTTTCGGGGATTGTCCCCAATTTTAGAGCTGTGTCCCCAACTCCCACCTGTTTGACAGAGTCCCCAATTCCAGCAATGAGGATGGAGGGTAAAAAAAACAAACAAACAAAAAAACATGTATTTTCCATTTAGTGATTTGAATATGTCCATTTTTAGAATTTACATCCATTATACATACCACGTTACTAAATACTTTCATGTTATATGTTACCTTTAATTATACTGTCTAAATGCTGTTATGTAACTGTACTGTCTAAATGTTTACATGTACCCTAATGTTAAATGTAACCCTCCAATTGTGATGTGACCTGCCTCCTAACAGGAAGTTTAAAAAATGTTTGGCAGAGTGGGTCCAAACTGCAGGGTCATTGGGAGATGTCCTCAGCTGCTGTGGCTGCCATCCCCTGCTGTACTCTGAGAACCTCCGCTACAGGTAAGCAACTTCACTCTATAGCAGGGCTTCTCAACCCAGTCTTGGGACACATCTAGTCAGTCAGCTTTTCAGGAGAACCACAATGAATATGCATGAGGGAGATCTGCATAGAGTGGCAGCGGCACATGCAAATCTATCTCATGCATATTCATTGTGCTTGTCTTGAAAACCCGACTGTGTGGAGAGCACCCTGCTCTAAATCGTGATAGTCCTTTGCGAATGCTCTGGGTTTGCAGGAGGTGTGCCGCAGGAAGTGTGCTCTGAATGGTACTTGTCTGCCTCCCAAGCAGCACAGCCAGCGCCCCGTACCCTAGCCCTGAGTGAGGGGCGCAGCCACATAGGGTGCAAAAGATTAGGGGCACATTTGGGGTTGCTGGCCTCGGCTCCCCCCACCCCCCATGCTGCCTGCCCTTGCTCTGCTGCCGCTTTTTGTGTTCCCTTGGTGGCGACGGCACCACCAGCGGCAGCAGAGCAGATCTGATCTCGGATTAAAAAAAAACACATGGGTCTTTCCGACTCTGCGCTTACATTCAGGTCTGATCCCTCCCTTCTCTGACGTAGGCTCGCGGCAGAGGAGGGAGGGATCAAACCTGCATGGAAGCAAGGAGTTGGAAAGACTCTTTTTTTTCAAGTTGAGATGAGGTCCGCTCTGCTATTGCCGGTGCCGCTGCCATTGAGGGAACACAAAAAGCGGTTGCAGGGGGGGGGGAGCCAGCTGAACATGGAAGTGTGGGGTAAGATGGGGAGATACTGGGCATGGGGCAAATGTGATAGGGAGGGGGGCACCAAGTGTGCAAGTTGCACAGGGCGCATTTATGGCTTGATACAGCCCTGAGCACAGCATCAGACGAGGCAGAAAAAGCAACCGCAGAAATCATAGCACTTTCGTTCACTTTTGATTTGCAGCGGCAGGAGGTGCTCATGGTGGTTCGTACTGCCGCAAGTCGAAGGAGTGTCCTGAGGGAAAGTGAATGAAAGTTCCCCGGTTGCTGCTTCTGCCTCATCCAGTGTAAGATGCTCTGCTGCAGTCGGGAGGCAGGAGGGAGGGGGCAGATAGGAGATGCTGCACTGTTGGGGAGGAGAGGGGGAGGGAGAGAGAAGGGAGATGCTGGGTTTGGGTAAACCGTGTTAGAGAGACCATGGAAGGTTTTCAAAGAGATGAAAGAGAGGAGAATGGTGAGTATAGATGTAGAAGAGAATAAGAGACCAGGAAAGAGGGGCTGGGCAGGACGTGAGTGAAGAAGATGGACAGGTGATAGGTGGGTGAAAATCTAAACAAAACAAGTAGACGGAGGACTAGAGGGTGAGAGAGAAATTCGAGTGGACAGAGGCAGAAAAGAAAGAAATGAAGAAAAGGGCTAAAAGGGAAAGATCAATGTGTCAGTGACAAACGTAGGAAGGGAATGGGAAAAGGATGAAAGGGAAGCAACAAAAAATGGACAACATACACTGGAAAGAGAGTTGGCAGAAGACAGAGTAAAGCTGAGAAGCGACTGGGACCAACGTGCTTGGAAAATAAAATGCCCAGAAAATAAAGGTAGAAGAAGAGTATATTATTTTGAATTGATTAACTGGAATGTGTTTGCTTTGGGAAGCGTGGGTTGCAGATGTATTCAGTCTAAGAGAAAATGCATTTATTTTATTTCTTCAATGTTCTCGGGGTTCCTGGTTCAATTTTTGTCTTCATATTTCTATTCTAATTTGTGGTCCCTTGTTCTATAGCTACTCAGTGTTTCTCTTTATTTTCCATGCGACTGAGGTGAGGTCTTCTTAGTGTGCAGTATCTGTGCATAAATCTACAGTACCACAACTACTAATTATCATTTCTATAGCCCTGTACATGTACACACGAGAGACAGACCCTGCTCAGTAGAGCTTACAATCTATTGTCACACTTGGTGTTGTAGAGTCCAACATAATACTTATAGTGCTGCCTGCTCATAGATAGTGTTCTTGCTGGTTTGAATCCTAGGAATCAGTGTTACTGTGGTATGGCAGATTTGCTGTGTACTGAGCGAAGATTCTTTTTTTCAGGTTTTGTATCTCACAATATTACTGATAGTGGTGAAATGTAAGTTGCTGTTACTCAGCTGAGAGTCGGAATAAATATTTTGTATATGGTGATTCTACAAAATCCGCATCTGTTGTGTGAGGAAATAGGATTTTAGCGGATGCAGAGTACGTTTACATTTAACTCATAAGGACTGTTATAATGTGTCGGGCCAAAGGTTTGGAAGGGTCGATGTGTGCAGTGTATCGCATACACGAGCCTCATCCGTCAGGTGTGTCCCGATAGAAAAAATGTTGAGAACCACTGCTCTAGAGATACTTAAACAAACCAGCTGCATTTCTGCAAACCTTACAGGTAGTATGTATGTATGTATTTATTTGCAAAGATTTGTATTCCACTAATCTGGTACTGATCATTTGCATAGTGCTATTGCTAATCATTTCTATAGCGCTACAAAGAGTATGCAGCATTGAACAGACACATGTAAAAGATGGTCCTTGCTCCTCAGAGCAAGACAGACAACACAACAACTGAGGGCAAGGATATATCTAGGGGAATGTTCAGAAAACCCATAGGACACTAAGCAGATCAGGATTCAAAAGTGGCCTCAAGGAGGTGCGTTTTCAGCCTGGATTTGAAAAGGACCAGAGAAGGAGCCTGATGCACAGACTCGGGTAGTTTGCTCCAGGCATAAGGAGCAGCAAGGTGGAAGGATCAAAGTCTGCAGTTAGCAGTAGAAGAGAAGGGCACAGATAGAGATCTGCTAGAAGAGCGGAGTTCCCGAGAAGGGGTGTAGGGACAGATAAGCGAGGAAGGGTAGTGAGGAGCAGAAGAAATCCCGCACCCTTGGCAGGATTACAATAGAACACCTAACATCATAGCAATTAATAAAATAAAGAAAATCCACATCAACAATATGACAACAAACTAACAATGCAATAAAAATTAAAGGGAGGGATATTCAAAGCCATTTAGATAGTTTGCAGACCTCCTCACCGTCTAAATGACACTCAGGGCGATATTCAACGGCACTAATGGTTAATGCAGCTGAATATCCCTGAGCGCTGTGACTAAATGCCCTAACGCTAGCTAGTGTTGGGACATTGTGGAGGTGGCTAGCTGCACTAGTCAGCCACTAGCCAGTTATCCCAAAGCAGCAAACATTAGGCCCTGAAAGGCTCGCCTAACTTTCACCACTTTAGCTAACCGGGCAGCGAATGAAAATTGCCACTACCTGGTTAGCTGCACCACTATTAGGTCAACCCAGATATTTGATGCCGGTGGTCCTGGCATTGATTATCCGGGTTCAAAGTTCAGCAGTGATGGCTAGTCGCTTTACAAGTGCTAGCCGCTGCTGCTGACCCCCATCCCCCCACTACTCCCCAAATTCCGAAATAAAACTAAACGGAATAAAACCCCCCTTTGTTATTTACCCATCAGCTTTGCTAGAATAAGCAAAACCCTCTGGGTAGTTTTGGTTTGATCACTGTCCCACAAAAGGGCACCATCAAAAACTTGTGCCTGCTTTTTGTGCCGCTGTTTTTCAAAGCAAAAGCGCTCAATGTAGTTTTGATTATTTGAAATTATTTGCATAGTAGTTTCCCCCGACCTTTCGCTGCCCTGGTATAAATACACGTTGACACATGCTCATAGTTTTTCCCCATTTATAGGATGGACATTAATCAAAAAGCCCAATTCCATGGTAAAACAGCGCTTTATACATAAGCAGGGTATTAATTGTTCCCTGCTGTAATGTGGTATTTCAATGGGGAGCCCTCAATTTCAGAGATGGATTTTGGGGGTTCAGCCTACACTAGGGGGCGCCACCATGCTCATGTACCCAACATGTCCTTCCACAGCACGTGTGCAGGCAAAAAAGAGAGGACGGCAGGAAGATAGTGGTGGAGGAGAGAGAAGACAATGCTGGGTAGAAGGAAAGAGAAAGGGGGTGCAACTATCAAATCAGAGAGCAGTATTCTAGAGCTGTCTGCACTGAAAGGCAGGTGGTGCACCAGGTAGCCTAGAGCTTATTGCACGCTATAGTGTGGTGTTCCTCTAGAAATATTCAGGATTTGGTACACTGTAATGGAAAATTGGGATGCTCTAGATCTGTAGTTCTCAACCCGCAGGCCAGTCAGGTTTTCAGGATATCCACAATGAATATGCATGAGATAGATCTGCATGTAATGGAAGTAGTGTATGCAGCTCTATCTCATGCATATTCATTGTGGATACCCTGAAAACCCAACTGGATTAGGGGTCCCAGAAGGACTGAGCTGAGAACCATTGGTCTACACACAGGGGCGGCCCAAAGAGGGTGCGGGGCCATGTGCGGAGGCTCGGTGCGGGGCCTCATTAGCATGGGACCTCATTTGCATAAATATTTGCATAATGTTACCATATACTAACTTTTAGTAAACGTGCCTCTTAATGAGTGTATGGATAAAGAAAGACTAAAAGATTTCTACATTACTATAATCCAGTGCCAACTGCCAGACACATTAGGAACTACTACAAACACTGCCCATTTAGAACCCATAGCAAACCCGCCGTATCCTAACAGCACTACCAGGACTCACAAAGCACCATACTCTACCAATCAAAAGGCAACACTGCAAATATTAAACCAATACATTTCAGAGAACAAGAATACATGACCTACTGGGGAAAGAGAACAAGTGGCAATATCAAATAGGAATTATATAAACAGAATACCTCAGCTCAGTTACACATGCAGAACAGACCATCACCAAACAAGTAATCACAATTTAGAAACAGGAAGACAATAATTAAACTGGGAATCCCAAAAGCCAAACTTGAAATGTACAACACTGTAGAAATAAAACTATACATTAATTTGCTCTTGTACTAAACAAAGCGCAGACGTTAATGATGCACATTTACCAGAGCTGACATATTCCAATTAATAAATTCAAAATAAAGAAATATTTTTCTACCTTTTGTGCATTTTTTTTCAGCTGCAATTGCTCCAGCCACTTTCTTCTGTTTTCTTCGTGTCTTCTGCTAACTCTCCATCGTCTGCTGTCCATTTGTCCTTTCTTCTCTCTTCTAGTTTTTTTCCATTCTCTCTCTACATCTGCTTTAACATACTAATCTTTCTCCTTTTGCTCTTTCCTCATTCCTATTTCATCCACTCAAATTTTACCCCTCCATCCTCAATCCCCACTTACTCTCCCAATACCCGGCCAATTGTAGATTTTTTATCCCTCCCACACAAAAAATATTTTTCCCTTCTCCATTTTACTCTTCCAGCCCCATCCCATTCTAATCCTCCCCCAACATCAGCTCCCTTCTAGTTCCAGCCTCACCCAGCATCCATTCCCTTCTAGTCCCTGCATCAGCCCATTTCCAGTCCTAGCAACCCCCCAACCCAATACCAGTCCTAGCCCCCCCATTCCAGTCCTAAACCCCCATCAGCCCACTTCCAGTCCTAACCCCATCAACCCATTTCCAGTCAGCCCCCCATAGCCCATTGCCAGTCCTAATCCCCCTCCCCCATCAGCCCACAGCCTATTACCAGTCCTAACCCCATCAGCCCACCTCAAGTCCTAACCCCTCCCCATCAGACCATTTCCTGTCCTAGCCCCCCCATAGCCCATTATCAGTCCTAACCCCCCCATAGCCCATTACCAGTCCTAACCCATCAGCCCACCTCCAGTCTTAAGCCCCCCAGCCCATTTCCAGTCCTAGCCCCCCCATAGCCCATTACCAGACAGCCCCCATCAGCCCACAGCCCATTACCAGTCTTAACCCCCCCCATAGCCCATTACCAGTTCTAACCCCCCCAACAGCCCACAGCCCATTACCAGTCCTAACCCCATCAGCCCACCTCCAGTCTTAACCCCCCCAGCCCATTTCCAGTCCTAACCCCCCCATAGCCCATTACCAGTCCTAACCCCCCCCCAACGGCTCAAGAAAAATTAAATTTAAAAAAAAAAAAAACGCTGCCTGCAACCGCTGCCCCGGGCGCCGCAGCAGCGGCAAATTGGACTGTCCTGCGGGGCCCCCTCTGCCCGGCTGAATCCCTCAATCCCTCCCTCCCTCCCTCCACGACGGCTGAGCCCCTCCGTGCCGGCTTTGAGAGTCGCGAAGGGAGAGTGTCTCCCTCGCGTCTCTGATAAGCCTGCAGGGGCTGATGGGAAATTTTCCATCTGCCCCTGCAGGCTTAACAGAGACGCGAGGGAGACACTCTCCCTTCGCGACTCTCAAAGCCGGCACGGAGAGGCTCAGCCGTCACGGAGGGAGGGAGGGAGGGATTCAGCCGGGCAGAGGGGGCCCCGAGGGACAGTCCATTCTGCTGCTGTTGCGGCGGCAGCGGTAGCAGCCAGCGGTTTTTTTTTTAAAATTTAATTTTGAAAAAAGCAGAATGTTCTTTGCGCGGGGCCCTGTGCAAATAACATTCTTGCTCAATGGACGGGCCGGCCCTGTCTACACACACACGCAAGTGTGAGAGAGGATGACATCAAGCAAGACTGACCACACCCAGAGTATTAGGAGCAAGGTTACTGCATGGGCCAACCACACCATCACTGCCTCCAACTTGTGCACCTGAATTCTGAGTCACCAGGTAACACTAGGATGGGGGCAGTCTCTTGTGTGGATGAGTAGTCTAGTCTTAGTTGTCACATTCATGATATCTTGTCTCCTCAGTTGATTCCCATCTACCTTTTTAATGTTCAGTCATGGTCTTGATGTCTTAGATTAAATCCACCTCTTCGCTTTTTCTTGTGCCTTGATAAGATTATAAGTTCCAAGCAGTAAGGGATCATGTATTGTGTGTCTGTACTATGCTGTGTAAATACAATACAAATTATGCTAATGCTCCTACTTTCTTTCTCCTTCTGTCCAGGAAGATGAGGTGGTCCTGCAATGCAGCGCCACTATCCAGAAGGAGCAACTGAAGATGTGCATGGGGGCCGAGGGCTTCGGGAACAGACTTTGCTTTTTAGAATTTACCTCCAATGCACAGGTTTGTGAGAGGGGTGCAGATGGGGTGTAGGCCTGGGAATCGGATACCCTGTTCTTATGTCTCACTTTCTCTGCTCTTGGACAGAATGTTCCCCCAGATCTTGCCATCTGCTGCTTTATCCTGGAGCAGTCCCTGTCAGTCCGAGCCCTGCAGGAGATGCTGGCCAACACTATGGAGATAGGCAGTGAGGTAAGAGGCAGAGACGCAGTGGGACAAGCATACTCGGACACGGTGCGCAGGGCAGGGAGAAAAGAACTGAGCCTATGTGAGGAGACAGAATGTACCTGAGTAATGTCCTACTGGTTGAAGCAGCTACTTGTCAGAATCTATACTTGGGGAAGGGTTTGCATACTGGAGACTGTAACAGATGCAGCCATAGAGGGCTCAGCACTAGGGGCATTGCATTGCATGCTGTGCTGTGAGGTGGCTTTTGGATGGGGGTTGTGGTTAGCAATAGAGGTACTGCATACTGTGTTGTGAGATGAGTGTGTGGGAGTAGTTAATAATGAGAGCACTACACACCGCATTATGAAATGGCTGAGGGGGGGGGGGACACGCAACATAGCCTGAAAAGAATGTACTTTGCACTGTGAGGTGGCAGTTTCTCCAAATGGGTTAGTTTTGTGCATACCATAACAGTCGTGACCTTCACTTCTAAGCCAGGGCATGTCCAGGGCATGAGGTGGCTATGAGGAGACCCTGGGGACTGCATGCTGCACAGGGAGGTGGCTGTAGGGAAGCGCTGGGGTACTGTACCCTACACAAGGATGCACTGGAGCACTGCACAAGGGGTGACTACTGGGAACACTGCATCTTGTACAGAGACTGGCTGCTGGAAGGCCTTGGGGCACTATATGCTACACAAGCACGCAAACGCAGAAAACTAGCGCAGCCTTTAAGCACCGATCACGCCAGTTTACAGCAAAGGACAAACGAACGCATAATTAATGGCAAGAGTATTTAAATGCATTTAAATCATAGGCAAATGAGATGCACATAATGAAATGATATGCAAATATTGGCTGTGCCCAATGCAGAGAAATGCGTAGAGGATTTTGCAACCAGCCTTAGCACCAATATCTTTATGCCTGGATCTGAGGTGGCTTAAACATCTAGTGGGTGCCCCCAACCGTATTTTAATGGCATCGAGTGCTTTCCGTAATGTTTGGATCATCAGGGGAGAAATGTCAAAAGATGATATGCCATCAAAATACTTTCAAGGGCTGATGCCCCTGACAGAAAGCAAATCCTTGGTGGCCCAGCGGCCCCGAACCCTTCACTAAAAATAAACCTGGTGGCCCAGTGGCCCCAAACTCCCAACCCCCCGTCCAACCTAAAAGAACCCAGGTGGCCCCGAAGTCCCCCACCCCTCTCCCAGTACATTTAGAAATGAGCGGAGTGCGGGAGCAGAGCTCCTGCTTTTGCCCTGCCATCTTTAAAAACGGCGGCATTGGGCAGGGTCAGACTGTCATATAAAGTATGGCAGCCTGATCCTACCCAGTGCATCCCAGGATGCACCGGGTGGGGCCAAGTGCCGTCATTTTTCAAGATGGCGGAGCAGGAGTGGGAGTGCGTGGGCAGTGCTCCAGCTTGTTTCTAAAGGTACTGGGAGGGGGGTGGGGTGTTTGGGGCCACTAGGCCACCAGGGTTCTTTTTGGTTGGTTGGGCAGGGGGTGGAGGATCGAGGCTGCCAGGCCACCAGGTTTATTTTTAGTTGGGAGAGGTGGGGGGTTAGGGCCGCTGGGCCGCCAGGGTTATTTTTGGTTGATTGGGCAGGGGATGGGGGATCAGGGTCACTAGGCTACCAAGTTTATTTTTAGTGGGCTGGGGGGTTTGAGACCATTGGACCACCAGGTTTATTTTTAGTGGTGGGTTTGGGACTGATGGGCCACCAGGGATTTGCTTTCTGTCAGGGGCACTGGCTCCGACAGTATTTTGATGTCATTGGGGGCTTTCCCCAATGCCTGGATCATCTGAGGGGAGTTTGACATTTTCCCTCAGATGATCCAAGCAACAGAGAAAGCCCCCGATGCCATCAAAATACTGTCAGGGCTCACATGCAGATTAGCCACATGGTGCTCCTGTTTTTCTGGGAGAGCATGCCAAACTAGTGCCAACTTCTTTGCACATGTGTTTGGCTTGCTCTCCCAGTTAAATTGTGCACAAAATGGCAGCATTAAACATGTGGCTCATCTGTATATGAGCCTTTCTGCCTGCCGGTGCTGAAGTCATGTGCTATTGGTGTGCTACAAATAGGCGTAAAATGTTGATAGAGCACAACTTCAGCGCTGGCTTTCTGCATGGGCCTGAAGGAGAGATTGGAGCATTGCACAGGGGAGGCACTGCAGGGGAGGCAGTGGGCACTTCACGCTACACAGGAAGGCACTAGGAGCACTGCACTCTGATCTGTGACATGGCTGTGGGGCTGAATGCACTTTGACCTCTCTTCTTTTTGTTTTGGCTTTTTGTTTCATCTTTTCCACGCTAGCCTCTCGAGCTGGATAAATGGGTAGGTTTGCCATGGTTGCTCAGGACCTTTCCACCGTTCCTTACCACCCTGCTGGGGCTCCCACCTGTACCTAAATCCTTACATCAAAGAGCTACGGGAAGAGGCTGGGCTCATTCAGCTCTTATTGGAGGAGTTTATTTCTTGGCCTATAGCTGGAGGCTTTTATGCTCTGCAGAATCTGAGCTCCAAAGGCTTAGGGGTCTTGTCTCATGTCCTTGGAAGTGCTTGATGCTACCAAAGAAGCGCGTTAATGCTTTGTGTACTATAGAGTATTAAATGTGATATTCATAGCAACACCTTGCTGTGTGTAGGAAAAGGGTTTAGTTATGAAACCAATCTGTTCTTTGGTATTTCTAGAAATAGATTTTCTGTATTCGGACTGGCCAGTTGCACACATTCCAATCTATAGACACACCTAGCTTTTGTAATCTCTCCCAGGTGGCAGCCCCAGATACACTCCTAGTTCCTTCTCTTTTTCTCCTACCTCAGGCTTCCAGATCTCATCCTGCCTGATCCCAGCTCCCTTCCCTTCCTCCTCCTCCAGAAACTCATCCACTCCTTCCTTCTTGCGGTGGTGGTTGTGTTTCCCATTTCCCTTGCTGACTGCATGGTTCCTCTCTAACTAGGTGTGAACAGGCTGACATGGGGAGACACTCTGTCCCAACCCCATGCCCAGATCCTGCAGGTAAGAGTCATGGGAGGAGGTGCAGTTTGTGTATCCTGTGAGGTTAGGGAAATGGTCCTGTTTCTGATCCTTTTCGACGGGTCTGAAGATGGGTGAGTGCAGAGGCATGGCAGGATGGCGGGGGCCCTGCCATGCCACTATGGGCTCATTGTCCTTTTCTTCCATACACAGTGTCATGAGAATATGAGTGAAGGGATGGTTACCGCTGTTCTGTGCAGACCAGGCTTCGTCTTACAGAAGAGGGCTTCTGCCCATAGTTGCCAGCCTTCCTTGACTTCCTACAGTTCAGAGGAAAGCGACAGACCTGCAGCAGCTTCTCCTCTTTGGCTAAAAATGCTCCCTCCTGTTGCCAAGAAGTTGACCAAAATAAAGCTTCAGATCACTGAGTAACCATCAGTCCCCCGCAGATCAAATAATCCACATGGGGCCAGTGTCACTTTTACATGAGCACCTGGTGACCCTCGTAGCAGCTGAGTCCCCATGACACTGATGCCACTTCGTGTGAGCATCCTGTGACTTCTTCAGGAGCCGAGCTCCTCTGACACTGAGATCACTGTCTCTGCCATTTGCACAGTCGGAGAACTCTTCTGCCCACTGTTAAGTCATTTGAGTGCTGATTTAGGCCCTCGCTTTTGTTTTTGTCTTTAAATCTAGTCCTCACAAGGTGGCGGACACCGAACTTTGCTGTATGGTCACGCCATTCTGCTGCGACACTCCCACAGTGGTATGGTAAGTGTGGTCCCAGGCACTAATGGCTGGGGGAGGGAAGGCTAAGGGTTAACATTAGCGTCCTGAGACGGGGCACTGCTTCAGCATCACTCAGAACAAGATGTCACTCTGTCATTCTCTGCGTACAACACTTTGAGTTTTCTGCCTCCTCTCTTTAGTACCTCAGCTGCCTGACCACTTCCCGGTCACTGACAGATAAATTGGCTTTTGATGTGGGGCTGCAGGAAGATGCAACAGGTGAGTGCCTGGTATACGAAGCACAGAGACATTTACACCTACATGCATGCTGCTATGTACCCTTTTCCCCCTACCACTGTGATTTCTTGTAATTTGTTCCTTACAGGAGAAGCATGTTGGTGGACCATTCACCCTGCCTCCAAGCAGCGCTCTGAGGGTGAAAAGGTGCGTGTTGGGGATGATCTGATCCTTGTAAGTGTATCCTCTGAGCGGTACCTGGTGAGTATCTGCAGGGGTAGCCTGGGTGAAGGGGAGGAGAGAAAGATTAGTGGGAGGGGGAGGGATAGAGGGGGTGGACTTTTAGTGCACCCAGATCCTACATAAGAGTCACTCTAATTCTGTGCTGTTGCTAAAGCCAGGAGGGAACTTGGGAACTGGAGGTTTCATTTTGATAGTCATAGCAATGACACTAATTTTTGACTTCTTCCCCCTCCTCTTCCTGCCCAGCATCTTTCCGCTGCCAGTGGGGATCTGCAGGTGGATGCCTCCTTCATGCAGACCCTCTGGAACATGAATCCCATCTCCTCAGGCTGCGAGTTTAGGGAAGGTACAGTCCCAGGATGGACGTCTGTACCTGTGTGTCTGTCTCCTTGTGACTCCATCTGTGTCCATGTCTGGTGTCTCTAGCTATAGAGGACTGTTAACCCAAATTTAGTCTCTCTCTCTGTCTTTTCTCATATAAGCAGCACATCTCTCTGTCTCTATCTGTCCTGTCTCATATAGTCAGCTTCTCTCTCTTTGTCTGCCTGTTTTGCTTTCCCATATAACCACCATCTCTTCCTCTCTCTTGCCTGGACTCCTCTAGGGTACCTGATAGGGGGTCACGTTCTGCGTCTATTCCATGGACACATGGATGAATGTCTGACTACAGCAACCACTGACCAGGGAGAAGAGCAGCGGAGGTCAGTGCTGATGGGAGGAGGGAAAAGAGTTAGCAGCAGCAGCAGGAGGAAGGAATGGAAACAGTAGCTCTTAGAGCAATGGTAGTAGGATGGGGGAAAGGACAAAGGGAGATAAAGCAGAACAAGGCAGTTCCAGAGAGGAGGGTAGAGCACAGCAATGCTGTATCTTCTGGGGGAAATGGTGAAGATATCCACTGATTAATGGGAGTAGAAGGTGGGGTAAGCCACATGCATTAATGCTACAGGAAGGTAGATGGGAAGATAGTTGCTAATTGTGGGATCAGGGCTGGGGGAAGGGAGGAATGATACATTTCTAGGGACAGACACATTAGTGGAGAATCTTCTTATTGCTGTGGGACACCAGGGCAACCTTCTCTCATTTATACAAACTTTTTGTCTTATTTTTCAGATTGGTACATTACGAGGGTGGGACGGTGTGCACCCATGCTCGCTCCCTGTGGCGGCTGGAGCCCCTGCGGATCAGGTACATCTGAAATGGGCAGTGTGGAGGGGGGAGGGGTGGGGTCACATAGAGGACCAGATGCCCTCTTACCCCAGAGCTGGTGCAAATCTCCAATGCCTGAATTAACAACAAGGCTGATAGTACATAGCTTGGTCCTACCTTACCCCTAGCCAGTCGATGACATAACTCCTCTTCCTGCGCAAAGCATAAATAAGCACAGGAGGTCTTCTGTGTACATCTAGAGAACTAGGCCAAAGAGGCACTTCACGTGCATCCATAATATACTGGCAAGTGTCTTTTACCTGTGGGTTTTGCATTAGCGATAGACCTAACGGTGTGTAACATCACAACCAATACACCTATTAATCCAACGAAGGTTGGTGGAAGTTGGTGGATCATGATCTGGGATCCTCATTATGCCATCTGTTGGGCGTGATTTTACTTCTGCTTTCCACTTCAAAGTCCATCTTAACCAATGAGAGGGGGTTTTCAATTGGTTAGAGGGGATCACGGCCCCTGTGAACTGTCTCTTTAAAGTTGTATCAGACTCCGGCAGGCGTCCAGATGTCCATTGCTCTAAAGGAACTTTGAGAGTGATCATGGGGTCTTGTTGCAAAATACTGAAGCAGGATAGGAAGGATGGGATATATCTTTGATTAATTGGCCCGGTAGAGTGAAAGCAGTCAAGGTGACCTCAGCCTAAGACTCTGAAGGTTCTGTGTCCCCAATTTGGCTACTCTTGGATATTTTTATAGTGAAGTATTATTCTGGCAGATCGAGTACGATTTTTGAGCTTGCCAACAATGTAGATGTTTCTAAGTTTTTTACTCAGAAGGTGAAGAATCTGAGGATTAAGTTGGACTGGTTTCTTGGTGGCCTCCCAGATTTCATCTTTGTTGCAGGGAGCTTATATAAAGCTAAGATCAGCGCATAAATTAAGGTCATGTTTAGACCCTTTTGGCTGTAAGATCAGTTATACATGCCCACATGGTGACCACGATTAGTTATTGTAAGACTCTCTGTGCTGGGTTCCCTGGTAAGTTAGTAGAAAGGTGTTGGATTTTGCAGAATACTGTAGCCAGACTGATAATGAGGAAAACAAGCATGTGGCCCTCTGCTATATGGACCGGTTGCTGCAAATGATAAGGGTGAAATTTAAACTTCCTCTCCTTGTTTTCCGGATTATGTAAAGGAAGGAGTCATTTTATTTAAAGGAGAGACCGAGCTGATATATTCCTGGCTGAGAATCACATTCTTGTCTGGGTCACTTACTGCAAGTCTGTCCAGCTTCGGTTATAAAGCTCACTCGTTTGTTCCACAGCTTATTTATTTATTTATTTATTTTATTTATTTATAGACTCTTATATACCGCACTATTAGGCATCAGCGCGGTTCACAAAAAACAGTGAGATACACAATTCAACAGTACTTTGTGTTTACAGAAAACAGGAGAATATAACTAGCTTGTACTAGTTCGCAGTCTCTCATCAGAAGTGAGGCAAGAGCTAAGACGAGGTTTAGGGTATTCTTCTTGCCAGATTTTTCAGATAGCCAATTAATTGTTAACCACATAAACCGCTTTGACAATTGCCCTCTTGGAGGATTAAATTTATAAGCAATTTTATTTGAGAGTGGAGAAGACTAAGTGAATGAGTAGTCCTGGTATATATGTATGCATGAGAGTACGCTGTCTTCACGTGTAGGTACTCCTGGGAGAGCGGGTGGGATCGGCAGCTTTGCATATATCTCGTAAAATATGCACACATGCACTGATTTCTACCGGTACATACATGCACAAAGTTACACCTGCCTCAGAGCAGGTGTAACTTTGTGTGGGAGCTCCCAGGGAGGCGATTTCTTAAAGGCACATAGACGTATCTTCGGCCTTTATTAAAAAAGCACAATAAATATGCCTGCGTGCCTTCCCTCTTACACAAACAGGGCCGATGTTACCTAGTAGTGGGGTAAGTGCAGCAGGAGGGCACCAATGTGTATGTAGCACCCGATAGTACCCATGGCGCACGCGCGCACACACACACACGCACGCATATGTGTATGAAGCCTCCGGCAGTCTCCATGACACACAGAAAGTTACAAAGACATGCAGCAACTGACACACAATTATTCACGGACACCACACCCCCCCCCCCTCCATGACACTTCCTAAGACACACACAGATGAAGTCCCCAAATGCCTGATCCTGTGCGTGAGGGAAACGCACCATTGTGTCACACTGTAAAGTATGAACTTTTCAACTTGTTTCAGCTTTGCTGCAAGACACCAAAGATGCCAAACCTCCCTCCTTCCCTCTCATGGTACACTGTTAGGGTGATGTTTACTTTTATGTCCCAGCCAGCTCACAAGCCACAGAAAATAGAGGGAGCGAGAGGAGCTTCTAGTGCAGCAAGTTGGTCGATCAGAGTCGGACCCACATACAGCTGAAGCCTGTAGTTAGCATCACTGCCAATCCATTACAAGGAGCACCACCACTGGCTCTTATGGAAGGCTATGGAGGGATCTTGCCACTTTTGTCCAGCATGGCTACAATGCCAGCAAGGTCTCTGCATGTTTCACAGTTGCAGCAGCGAAGCAGAGCTCTCGAAGAAATCTCAAAGTCCAGCCAAGAGGTGTTTCTCACATTGATGCCTCCACCGCCAACTGTTAGGACTGCCGTCATTAGCTCTGGGATTGAGTCTGCCTCTTAGTGCTCACTGCGGCTTCCATGCTGCTTACACCAAGGGATAGCAGTGGCTTTCCCCTGGTCTGTCTTAATAAGTCTATGGACTTTTTTAAGTCCAGCTACACTAACTCCTTTTATCAACTTCTCCTTATTTGTCAGATTTTTAAAAAGAGTTGCGCAACCATGCATGCAGAGATAGAGCGGCAGTAGTATCTGTAGCAACAATAACAAGTGGGAGAAGAGGCAGGGAAAGCTAAGTGGTTGTAACCTTTGTAGATCTTTTATTGATTAAATAAATAACACATTGATTGTGTTTGCTTTGATCGCATTAACCCTTTGCTATCATAGCCTGTTTGTACAAAGTTAAATATCTACTCCTCAGTACTTCATTTTATTCCAGCTATGCATTTACCCCTTCATTGCAATTTTCTTGTTTAGAACATTTGATTACAAGGAGAAATATCAGCATCATATGAGCAGAATTCACAAAGGAGTTTTGGGAAAGGAGGTGTGTAACCTACCATTAATAATAATAAAGGAGAGGGAGCACCAATCTATAGGTTGCAGGTGCACAAATACCATCCATATGGCTAATTGTATAGATGCCGGTGCTGTGTTGGGAGGGTAGGTTGGAATCAAGGTTGCAAGTCCCTTTGTCCTTGCAAATATGCTTGTCCATCTCTAAATGCTCTTTTGTCACAAGTTGCAAAATCTGTCGGTATAACATTTTATGGACAATTCACCTGACCCCTCCCGACTCAAACAATTTTGACTGGAAGAAAGTAGGCTCTTCTGATTGATGGAGAGGTTCCTGGGCATTCATAAAGATGAAAAGCTTTTTTGTTAGCCTAAGACTAGTTGAGGCAAAAAATGTGTTGGAAGTTCAGAAGTTGCCCTTTTTGGTTCTTGCAGGTTTTGGGGATCTTTAGTGTAATAAAATTCAGTTAGCAGCAAAGAAAATTTGAAATATTGGAAAACAAGGGAGGTGCTAGTCAACAGTGTAAATGTAGGGAGGGAGGAATTTTGGCTTTAATTGCTATGCTTGGGGCATTTTGGTGATTTGGCAATTTAGAAATGTAATGGAATAAATTAAATAAATGTTCTTGTTGATTATCTTTCCTCTTTCTCCATGGTTAGTATCGTATGTTCTTTATTGTTGCTGTTACATGCTTATACAAAATGTAAGTTATTTTCAGTGGCGGTGATAAGTGGCTTAATTTAAACACCAATCCCAGTGTTTAATGCAAAAGGGTAATTCTTTAATGGGGTGCATACTTTTAGGCCCCACGTATGTGCCTAACTGGGGGTTATTTTAGTTGCTAACGCATTCATGTACACGCATTAATGATCTTTTCCAAAGCTCCGACCAGTGTAAAAGTGCAGGTCTTGCTTGATGGCGCATAATTTGCCAGTGGACATGCACATGGGCAGAGTTTATTTATTTATTTAGCATTTTTTTTGTATACTGCATTTCTGAAGGTCAATGCGGTTTACATGGAACAATTTGAACTTAGTGTTACATTGAACAGGGAATATTAACTTGGAATGAAAATTTTTACAATTTGGGAGTTTGGGTGGAGCATGCAAGTACGTGCTTAAAGACCCATTTAAAAAAGACGTCTGGCTGCAAAATAGGACATCTGCGTCAAAACATCTGATATACAGTGGGAGGGGGAGCCGAGAAGATGGTTACATAAGAGCCTTGTAAAATCGGCCTTTTTCCATCCTGAAAGATACACGTGTCCGCTGTATAATAACAAAAATGGCGGCGTACAAAGGTATGGGCTAGCCACATATTGTAGATGCGTGCCCACAGAATAGGGGACATAGACAGCACACTACCCTATCACAAAACACAGCCATGGATATCTCTTCCTCCTTGTACATCCCAGCCTGTCATTTTGCAAACAGGGACGTGTTGCTGCGTGGGTGCCTGTAGAAATGGTGGGTGTCTTTGAAAGAGTGAAAAGTATAGATGGAGCGAACGGGCATTTCCCTCTTTGTCGTACTGTTCTTACATTGCTGAAATGAGCATCTTTACGAATCCTATTTGTGCTCTGGAGCAGGTTAGCCATAGATGTCCCTGATGGCAATAGCAGATGTGCCACACTGGTCAAAAATCACGTGTTCACATGTGTCTTTATGGACCTGCCTCTGCCGTGTTCCCAGGCACGCTCACGGCCGCTTTGGACGTGTTCGTACCTACATGTTTATCTTCGGGCTTTCTGAAATGGCTTCGGGGATATCTTTGTGATTGGACATCTGAAAATGAGCACGCAGACGTGCAAGATTGTGAACAGACCTTCTAAAGTGACCGTCATAGATTCTTGCTACCATCTAGGTTCAGACATTTACACCAGCTATGGTGCTGATGCAAATACTCTCCCCTTGACCTAAGGCATGGTTTCTGCAACTTAGGCTAGTATTTTATACATTTTAAAATTAGGTTTAAAATAGGAGCCTTAAAAAGCGCTTTGACTAGGTGTCCCTCGGGGCTGATGCAACGGGATTAGAAAACCTAAGCGAACTTTCAGGGGCAATTGCTCCAGATGGGTTAGTTTTGCACATAGTATAACAGTCATGAACCGCTCTCCTAAGCCAGGGTATATGGAGTATGATCACAGTCTCTCAAACTTACTGCTAATGCTCGGCGTAGTACTTGCATCAAGCCAAAGAGAGCCTCCCTCTGGAGTTCATAAGATGTAACATATATGGGTAATATGACAAAGTGTGCTTGGAAATTCCTCTTCACCAAGTCTGTGGCACCCAGTACAATGGGACTAAGTTCAGTATCAGCCTTACACTCCGCTCGGTTATCTTCTGTGCTCCTGAGCCCCACTGGGATTTTCATAATTAAACGTAACAATCATGATTATCTCAAAATTGCCCTTTGCAATATCATCCAGTAATAATCCATGGAAGGACATCTCCTGTTTAACTATTAAACTTTGCATGTACCTACATGATGATGGCAATTTGCAAAAAAACACTTGCCCGGATAAATGAGACTAACCAAATAAGTTGTTTGAAAATTACCCATCTTCCCTGCGGGCAAAAGAATGTGCTGATGGTGTTTTGAGTCTGGGTGGCTGTCAGGATCTATTGTTTTGCTTTGACTGCCATAGCTCTTTGCTGTGTCCCCCCTCCCCCCAAATGTTTCCGTCTCAGTTGACAACCTAGTTTGCCTGATGGTTACACCAGCCCTGAGTTCCGTAGTTTAAAATGACTCTCTCTGTGCCTTTAGCGGCACCGACTATCTGTATTGCTCATCAACCGCTGCTGTGGCATCTATTTAGTGGGTAATTTTATATAACAGGGTGCCCGGGTTATGTGAGCAGAAAGGTGCCTTGGATGCCTATGTGTCTTTATAAAGTATTAGCACACATTCAGCGGCAATAGTGTCTGTATTCAAGGTGCAATATCCGCACCTTGAATACAGACACTATTGCCGCTGAATGTGTGCTAATACTTTATAAAGACACATAGGCATCCAAGGCACCTTTCTGCTCACATAACCAGTACAATGGAAATATTTGCATGTAGTTTATAGAATACATGCGTAAGTCTTGACTGCCCAAATTCTACCCTTGTGTAAATCTACTGTACAAGTATAAAGCATACTTTTACCATACTGCTGTTACAGCACAGTGACTGAGTCTCTGAAGGATTGACTGAAAAAATTAAATGGAATTTGGCACTTCTTATAGTTTTAATATGCTATCTATCTAAATATGTAAAAGGGATTTGAGCAATGATGAATTGTTAAATCCATAATAATAAAAGTTTAGTCATCGTGAAGACATTTGAGCTCCATTACTATTATTATTTAATAATTTCCCTCCTTTAATGTTGTGATGTGGTGAAACAGAAACACTGGAGAGTGATACTTGATTCCTTATGTCAGGGATCTCCAACTCCAGTCCCGGAGGGTCGCAAACCAGTCAGGTTTTCAGGACGTCCCTAATGAATATGCATGAGAGATATTTGCATGCACTGCCCCCATTGTAGTCAAATTTGTCTCATACATATTCATTAGGGATATCCTGAAAATATGACTGGTTTGCAGCCTCCCAGGACTGGAGTTGGAAATCCCCGCCTTACATGATTATTTCTGCTGAAGTTTAACTTATAAAATTACCCTTCACACAGCCTTATGGCCCCCTCGCCTGCAAGATTTTGATAATTGAACTCTACAATCATGATAATCAAACTGTCACCCTCTCTTAACAATCCTGTAAAAATACATAACTGGACGTCATACGTTTTCAGGGGTTCTCAACCCTGTCCTCGGGACCCACCTAGCCAGTCGGGTTTTCAGGATAACCACAATGAATATGCATGGGAGAGATTTGCATATAATGGAGGCAGTGTATGCAAATCTCTCTCATACATATTCATTGTGGTTATCCTGAAAACCCGACTGGCTAGGTGGGTCCCGAGGACAGGGTTGAGAACCCCGGGAAATATTTAATTTTGCTTTGTATGTATGTGCCCACTCTTCCTGCCACTAAAAGAATGTGCTGATGGCTCTCTGAGTTTACGTGGCTATGGGGATCTATTGTGTTAATTTTGCTGCTCCTTTTTGCTGCCCCCTTAGAAGCTGCTATCCTAGACGATCTCCTGTCTTGCTAATGGTTGCGCCGGCTATGCCTACCCATGTCAACATGCCGAAACTAAGCAGATAGACTTTCTGAATAGTGACTAGAAACATCACTCCACCTCTTCACTATATAGATAATGTTGAGATAGAGGGATTTTCTGTCCAACATGATCCATATAGCATTTGAAAATCTGTAGATAGTGGACTTTACATGTTCACCAGCTACCAGAAAACATATAAGTCCATTTGAAAATTGACCCCAATGTTAATAAGGAAAAAGCTTTAAAAAATAAAAACATGTCTTGGTACCAGTATGGATTTGTACACCTATACACATATAGGAGAACTCCTTCCTGCCCCCATAGGCATATATAGGAGGCTCCTGGATGTGCCCTCTAGGTCCTGTGAGCTTTTCGGTACACCTCTCTGCATAGATCTTGGGCATGTGTAACTTTATGACCTTTTTGTAACAGCTGGAGTGGCAGCCACATGAAATGGGGACAATCCTTCCGTGTGAGGCATGTGACCACCGGCAAGTATCTGGCGAGGGAAGAGGAGAAGGGTCTAATCTTGCTGGACCCTGAAAGAGCCAATACCAAGACCACAGCATTCTGTTTCCGCGCTTCCAAGGTAAAGCCATGTGGCTTAAGGGTGGGTGCTGGAAACTCTTCCCACCACAGACACGGTCCTGGCCATCACAGCTTTGTTCCTCTGTTCCCCTCTGCAGGAGAAGCTGGACGTAGCCCCCAAAAGAGATGTGGAGGGAATGGGAGCCCCCGAAATCAAGTATGGAGAGTCCATGTGCTTTGTGCAGCATGTTAGCAGCGGACTCTGGCTCACTTATGCTGCTGCCGATACCAAAGTTGTGCGTTTGGGACCTGCCAAGAGAAAGGTCAGCACTTGGAAGGATGCAGGAAAGAACGTACTCATGGGCTGGAGGTGGATGGGGAATGAGCACGGGTGGGCTGGTTCTATCTTGCAGACTCAGTGTTGAGGAGCGAGTGTATGTCGGAGTACAGGCAAGGAAAGCTGGATGTTCCTCACAGGCCACCTCTTACCCTATCTCCATGTCTTTGGCAGGCTATCTTGCACCAGGAGGGTCATATGGATGATGCATTATCATTGTCACGCTCGCAGCGTGAAGAGTCTCAGGCAGCACGGATGATTTATAGTACCTCTGGCCTCTTCACCGTGTTCATCAAGTATGTATGCAGCAGGGTCCATCTTCTATATGTTCTTGTACAGTGGTGCATATGCCTTGTAGCACTATTTAAATGATTAGTAGTAGTAGGGTGGGACTGTTCATATCCACCCTAGAGCGCAGAGAGAATGTTCCCAATGGGTGTTCCCATGCTGAGAAGGGAGGGACCTGGAGGGATCTTTGTGTAGGGCTGGGATAAGAGGGCCTTATTAAGCAAAAATTAGAATACACTGGAAGCTGATATATCGTTCACTCTTCAGTGACGTTGACCTTTTCCTCAGATCTCTGCAGAAAGTGTCTTGAGAGAAAATGGGGATGGCAAAGACTAAGCATGGATTATGCAGGCCATTTCTAATTCTGTTTGGGGAGCCTTCACACCCTGTGTTAGGCCTGGGCTTTCTGGGTAGTTGGACCAGAATTGATGCTGGAAGTTGGTTGCTGGCTGCTTCACCCATGGGTTCGGCCTTGTCTTTCAGGGGATTAGACAGCCTGGGTGGGAAGAACAAGCCATCGGCACCAGTCCAGCTTCCCATTGATACAGTGATCCGCAGCCTGCAGGACCTCATTTCCTACTTCCTGCACCCTGAGGAAGAGCTCCAGCATGAGGAAAAGCAGACCAAGCTCCGATCTCTGAGAAGCCGGCAGAACCTCTTCCAAGAGGAGGTAGGAATAAGTTAACTTCTTCCTGTGCTGTGTAATATGCCATAGCACAGAGTTCTGGAGAGGATCTCTCATTTGCAATGTGTGACGCATATTACAGTAGAAAAGGGGTATCTCCTGGAGTGGGGGGGGGGGGCGGGGTCTCTTACCTGCCTTTGTGTTGTGTTGACTGCTTGTCCTTCTTGGTAGATGAGGGAGATTTCATTTCATTTTCATTTTATTACCAACTCATCTTTACAGTGCTAGGTGGACATTGTTCCTAGAACTATATATCCTAGTAAAGAATGCTCAGAAATCCATCTCCATATATATGGCGTGATGGGATTATCTCAATGGGTGTGCATCTAGGTAGAAGATGCTCAGCCCTTTCTGATATCACCTCATCGCTGTCTTCTGGCTCTTTATGCAGTGAGAGGGTAACATCTAGGTTTGGGATGCTTAGATCTCTTTGCTTCCCCCCTTCTATGTCCTGGCTTTTAGGGGATGATCACCCTGGTCCTGGACTGTATTGATCGACTAAATGTTTACAACACAGCGGCACACTTTGCTGAGTTTGCTAGTGAGGAGGCGGCTGAGTCCTGGAAGGAGATTGTGAATCTTCTGTATGAGCTGCTAGGTGAGTTCCCACCGTTCTTGGATCTAGACATGCTGCTGTCTTGTGATGGGATTCCACAAGTGGTTCACTGAGTCCCTTACCCAAACTATGACCACGGGGTTTTATTGGATTGGATTTAGCTTATGCCGTTTCTCAGAAGTTCAAGGCAAGATGCACTCAGTACAGTAGGTATTTTCTGTCCCCAGAGGGCTTACAATCCAAGTTTGTACCCAACGTAATGGGGTGGGGGTTTAAGTGACTTGACCAGAATCACAAGGAGCAGTAGTGGGATTCAAATCCTGGTTTCCCTGGTCATTGTTGCAAAATTTCTTTATGGGGCCCAAACAGTATGAAGGGATCTGCTGCAGATGTCAGTGAGGCGAGAGACAGTTGCTTGTGAGGGCTCCGCAGTAAGTGTCACTGGGGGAGGGGGGCAGGTGTGGCATTCAGATGGTGAGAATCCTGAGCTAGGCAGTAAGTGTCAGTGAGGTGGGGTTTCATACTCTCACTCGGATGTCTGCTAGCAGAAGACATTTTTATGATGTTGCTGCTGTCTTATGGCCTTCTCTCTCTCTTTCTCTCTCTCTCCACCTCCAGCTGCTTTGATTCGTGGAAACCGATCAAACTGTGCTCTTTTCTGTAATAACTTGGACTGGGTGGTCAGCAAGCTGGACCGGCTTGAGGCCTCCTCAGGTGAGCAACAGGGTTCTCTGGAGGTGTTCTATCAGGTCTGGTTTCTACTGGCTCTGTCTTCTTGTAAATGCTGTACTGGAACTGAGGTTGCTCTCTGTGGATTCTTGATGCACAGGGAGTCTGGTGGTGCTGTATTGGAGCCGATGCTCTTGTCCAGGGATTCTGAAAGTGTCATATCAAGGCTGAATCATGTGTCTGTGGAGTATAGTTGCAGGGATTCTGGGAGCTTCTGTATTTGCAGGGATTCTGGAAGTGCTGTCCCCTAGCTGATGTTTCTGTGTCTCGGTTCTGTTTGCAGGGATTCTGGAGGTGCTGTACTGTGTGCTGATTGAGAGTCCAGAGGTTCTAAATATCATCAAAGAGAACCATATTAAATCCATTATTTCATTGCTGGACAAACATGGCCGAAATCACAAGGTAGGAGGCACCGGGCACAGCATACAGACCAGGGAGGGAATGTGGGCTACAGAACATCAAAGCACTTTTGGGGTGCTGTGAGGAGAAGCACATCTTTGAAGGGGCTGCTAAAGACTCTGCCTTCTCTGATAATCATTTTAATGGTCATTAGTCCTTTTCTCATGTTCTACCCATCTGGTCCCTTTTCCTATCTGTCTGTCTCCTCCCCTCTCTTTTATAATGTATCCCAGGTTTTGGACGTTCTCTGCTCTCTTTGTGTCTGCAACGGTGTTGCTGTCCGATCCAATCAGAATCTCATCACAGAAAACCTGCTGCCGCGACGGGACCTGCTCCTTCAGTCCCGGATGATCAACTATGTCAGCAGGTATTGGGGAAATGGAGGGAGCCAGATCCAAGCAGCGGTGTCTGTGCACTTAACCAGGACAGATTCCGAGACATGCTCATAGAGCATAAATGACCTCCTTACTCATAAGACTTTGAGATGATGTCAAGGTACAAAGGAGATTTGACAGTCTTTGGGGTGTGTCTGAGACTAGAAGAAGTAGGAATACCTACATACTACCTCAGGGAAGTAATTGGATCTAGGTCATGCTCTACACTGTGCCTCAAACAGGCCAGGTTTTCAAGATATCCCTAATGATGATGCATGAGAGATCTGCACACATAGATTTGCATGTGCACTATGTGCATGTGCTTCCTCCATTATATGCAAATCTATGTGTGCAGATCTCTCATGCATTATCATTAGGGATATTGTAAAAACCTGGCTTGCATGCAGTTCTCAAGGACTGCGCAAACAAACATTCGGACAGACATTTGACCCTCAACAATAGGCACTAGGGGGAATAGTCAGCGGCGGTGTCTAGCTCTTCTAAAGCACATAGACGTTGCCACTGAATACTAACCCTGGATATTCAATGCCAGAGTCATATCTGGTCACCGGCATTGAATATCCGGGTCCAGGGGTGGCCCAAGGGGGGTGCGGGGCCATGTGCGGAGACTTGGTGCGGGGCCTCATTTGCATAAGGGCCTCATTTGCATAAATATTTGCATAATGTTACCATACACTAACTTTTAGTAAACGTGCCTCTTAATGAGTGTATGGTTAAAGAAAGACTAAAAGATTTCTACATTACTATAATCCAGTGCCAACTGCCAGGCACATTAGGAACTACTACAAACAATGCCCATTTAGAACCCATAGCAAACCCGCCATATCCTCACAGCACTACCAGGACTCACAAAGCACAAGACCCTACCTATCAAAAGGCAACACTGCAAATATTAAACCAATACATTTCAGAGAACAACAATACATGACCTACTGGGGAAAGAGAACAAGTGGCAATGTCAAATAGGAATTAAACAGAATACCTCAGCTCAGTTACACGTGCAGAACATAGACCGTCACCAAACAAGAAATCACAATGTAGAAACAGGAAGACAAACTGGGAACCCCAAAAGCCCAACAACACTGTAGAAATAAAACTATAAATTAATTTCCTCTTGTACTAAACAAAGCGCAGACGTTAATGATGCACATTTCCCAGAGCTGGCATATTTCAGTTAATAAATTCAATAAAGAGATATTTTTCTACCTTTTTGTGCATTTTTTTTCAATTGCAATTGCTCCAGCCACTTTCTTCTGGTTTCTTCGTGTCTTCTGCTAACTCTCCATCATCTGCTGTCCATTTGTCCTTTCTTCACTCTTCTAGGTTTTTTTCCATTCTCTCTCTACATCTGCTTTAACATACTAATCTCTCTCTCCTTTTGCTCTTTCCTCATTCCTATTTCATCCACTCAAATTTTACCCCTCCATCCTCAATCCCCACTTACTCTCCCAATGTCCGGCCAACTGTAGATTTGTCTTCCCTCCCACACAAAATATTTTTTCCCTCTCCATTTCACTCTCCCAACTCTATCCCATTCTAATCCTCCCCCAACATCAGCTCCCTTCTAGTTCCAGCCCCACCCAGCATCCACTCCCTTCTAGTCCCCGCATCAGCCCATTTCCAGTCCTAGCTCCCCCATCCGAGTCCCTCCATCAGCTCATTTCCAATCCCAGCCCCCCCAACAGCCCATTTCCAGTCCTATCCTAGCCCTCCATCAGCCCATTTCCTGTCCTAGCCCCCCTCACTCAGCCCATTTCCAGTCCTAGCTCCCTCCCCTCACAGCCCATTTCCATTCCAAGTCCCCCTCCCCATCAGCTATTTGTAGTTCAAGCCTTCCTTCCTTCCACTCAGCCCATTTCCATTCCAAGCCCCCGTCCCCATCAGCTATTTCCAGTCCTAGCCACCCCCCCCGCCCATTACCAGTCCTAGCCCCCCCATAGCCCATTACCAGTCCTAAGCCCCCCATAACCCATTACCAGTTCTAAACCCCCCATCAGCCCACTTCCAGTCCTAAGCCCCCCCATCAGCCCATTTTCAGTCTTAGCCCCCCATAGCCCATTACCAGTCCTAACCCCCATCAACCCATTTCAAGTCCTAGCTCCCCCATCCGTCCCTCCATCAGCTCATTTCCAATCCCAGCCCCCCATCAGCCCATTTCTAGTCCTTTCCTAGCCCCACCATCATCAGCCCATGTCAAATCCTAGCTTCCCTCCACTCAGCCCATTTCCAATCCAAGCCCCCCATGAGCCTACTTTAAGTTCTAGCCCCCCCATGAGTCCATTTCAGTCCAAGCCCCCCAACAGCCCATTTCCAATCCTATCCTAGCCCTCCATCAGCCCATTTCCTGTCCTAGCCCCCCTCACTCAGCCCATTTCCAGTCCTAGCTCCCTCCCCTTAAAGCCCATTTCCAGTCCTAGCCCCCGTCCCCATCAGCTATTTGCAGTTCAAGCCCTCCTTCCACTCAGCCCATTTCCAGTCCTAGCCACCCCCCAGCCCATTACCAGTCTTAGCCCCCCCATAGCCCATTACCAGTCCTAAACCCCCCATCAGCCCACTTCCAGTCTTAGCCCCCCCCCCATAGTCCATTAGTAGTCCTAACCCCCCCATAGCCCATTACCAGTCCTAGCCCCCCTCCCCCCATCAACCCACTTCCAGTCTTAGCCTCCCCCCCCATAGCCCATTAGTAGTCCTAACCCCCCCATAGCCCATTATCGGTCCTAACCCCCCTCCCCCCCATCAGCCCTGACAGATTTAAAAAAAAAAACCTGGCTGCTGCTGCCGCCGTGGCAGCGGCAGAATCAAATGTCCCGCCGTGGTGCCCCCCCTGCCCGGCAGAGCCTCCCTTCACCATCAGCTCCGGAGTCCCTCCCAACACGCGGGCTTTCAGAGCTGCGAGAGTTTCCCTTTCTTCTCACGGCTCTGTTAATCTCACCGGGGCTGATGGGATTTCCCATCAGCCCCGGCGGGATTAACAGAGCCGCGAGAGGTCAGAGACGCTCTCGCGGCTCTGAAAGCCGCGCATTGGGAGGGACTCGGCTGCAGCATTGGGAGGCATTCGGCAGCAGCATTGGGAGGCATTCAGCAGCAGCATTGGGAGGGATTCGGCAGGGGGGGCCCCGCGGCGGGACATTTGATTCTGCCACTGCCACGGCAGCAGCGGCAGCAGCAGCCGTTTTTTTTTAAATCTGCTTTTGCTAATGTAGAATGTGTTTTGCGCGGGGCCCCCTGAAACGCGGGGCCCTGTGCAAAAAACATTCTTGCTCAATGGACGGGCCGGCCCTGTCCGGGTCTGCCGCACAGCACGGAAGCTAACCGGGCAGCGGTAATATTGAGCTGTTGCTCAGTTAGCTCCCACGGGTAGAGATAGGACAGCTTTTCCCATGCCTATCTTTTCCCACAGATCGCTAACAAGGCAACGGTTCAGTATTGCTGCTGCCAAGTTGGCGACAGGTGCCATCTCTGCTCTGCCTCCGAACGCCCATGATATGCCCCAAAGCTAAACGGTGAGCATTAGGGCATGTAGCAGTAGAACCCGCAGATATTCAACGGCACTAACTGTGTTAGGGCCGCTGAATATCCCTTTAAGTGACATGTACATGGTTTACAGGTCTGTAAACCGTGTAAATGCCTTTGAATATTGCGTCCTAAGCGTAGAAGTTGGCTAAGCTAAGTCAATGTTTGCCCCATGCTGGTTTGATGCATCTATTGTAAACGGAAGTGTGATGTGTTATTAAATTGGAGTGGTATTTTCCACATAGGAACACTATTTCTGAGTTGATTAAAGTGTGACTAAGTAATCGGTCTAGCCTGGGCACATCAGTCATGTGTTGGGTTTATCTGGTAGTTTTGTTGTGTTTTCATTTATTTTGAGTTTTTATTTTGTGTTTATTAGTGTGTGGATTTTATTGTATTGTTATTTGTTTGAGTATGTGCTAAAATATCTCTTTTGCATTTGTGGTGTTATATTTATTTATTATTGATTGAAGTAAGGGCTTTTCTGCTGATCCAGTAGTCCTCAGTGGATCACAAACTATATGTGTTAAATTTGCAAAACGTACCCGTTTTAAAGCACAATTAAATTATTCTCAAGGTCAGGGAAAGTCTTGGAGGTGCTAGCCCCCCTGTCACCTGTGACACAAGGGTTGGACCATCAAGAAGTTGCTATAGGATCCTGCTCCAAGTTATGTCTAACCTTCCTAGGAAGGAAAAGGGACGGCAGCAATGACAATATGTAGGTGTGACCTCATGAGTATTTAATCAGGAGCAAAAGAATTATTAATTAAGAATGCACTGAGGGCTCTGCTAGCTCCTTAGACCACATATTCTCTTTTTCCATTATCCAGGAATTGGTATTACGTCCGTGTTTGCATCTGCCCCAAGAACCATTAGTTTCTCAACACCCTGCTACTGGCAACCAGGGGCATCGGAAAGGCCATAGTGATTGGATGTATTGGTACTGCAGCACTGTGCAGTCTCTTACCCTATCTTTTCATCTCTTTCTCTCTCTTCTCTCAGCATGCGGCCTAACATTGTCCTGGGCACATGTGAGGGGTCCACACAGTTTAAGAAGTGGTACTATGAGATGATTGTGGACCATATTGAATCCTTTGTAACAGCGCAAGCTACACATCTGCGTGTTGGCTGGGCCATGACTGAGGGTTACAGCCCCTACCCTGGGGGTGGAGAGGGGTGGGGGGCGAATGGTGTCGGCGATGATCTGTATTCCTTTGGATTTGATGGACTTCACCTCTGGTCAGGTAAGAATGACTTTTCAGAAGTCTCTCTTCCTTCCCTCCCTCTTTCTCCTCTTCTTCTTCAATCTCTTGATGCCGCTCTGCCACCTTTTATTTCCCTCGTTCTGTCCCTCTATTCTCTTCTTATTTCATCCCTTGCTTTTTCTCTTATGCCGTCCTATCTCTCCTTCCTTCCTGACTCATGCCTTTCTCTCTCTCCTTTTTTCCTCTTTTGACTCCCTTTATTCCCTTCCTCTCTTGTATCTTATTACACCCTTGAATTTGACTGTACGCCTGGTCTCTGTCTACAACTTACTGAGGGTTTCCTATCTGCCCTTGATCAGGTCATGTGGCTAGAGCTGTGAGTTCACCCAGTCAGCATCTGCTGGCAGCTGATGATGTCATTAGTTGCTGCCTAGATCTCAGTGTGCCCAGCATCTCCTTCCGCATTAACGGCTTCCCCGTGCAGGGCATGTTTGAAAACTTCAACCTGGATGGGCTCTTTTATCCTGTTGTGAGCTTCTCCGCTGGCATCAAGTGAGTCTCCTGTCCCTTCCCCTGCCACTTATTTATTTATTTAACCAGATTTTTAGACCACCTTATCCTTCAATCAGTTCGAGCGGCTTATTTACAGTTTGCACAGTTATCGGAAAGTGGTGTCAATGATCTGTTAGGTTTGGGATGGGGCTGACCATTTTATTTGCTAGACTATGAGACATTTCTGTAGTGCTGCATGAACAGGAGGATCTTAAGTTCCTTCCTGAAGTCTTTGATTTCTCCAGGTGCTTGCAGCTCATCAGGGAGGGTGTTCCATAAGCTAGGAGCAGCTAGAGAGAGCGCTCTTCTGGAGGTGGACTCTTTGGTTTTCTGGTAATCCATGGGTATGGTAAGAATATGTTTGTTATTGTTTCATCTGGGGCATGTGCCTGGGTCTCTTATGATCAGGTCCTGTAGGATGTTTGCTGAGGAGTGGTGCAGGATTTTGAAAATGTTCAGTATTGCTTTGAACTTAGCATGGGCGTGGATTGGAAGCCAGTGTAGTTGACAGAGTACAGGTGTGATGTGGTCGGTTTTGGCTGTTCCAGTGACGAGGCGGGCTGCCGTGTTCTGCACTAGCTGCAGATGATGTGTGGTTTGCTTTGGGAGACCTTGGTAGAGTTTGTTGCCATAGTCCAGTATTGGAAATGGTCTTGGTTTAATAGTTGTTTTAGTCTGTGGTATGCCTTCGTAGCGGTTTTGTTTATGTGTGACTGAAGATTGAGGTTTTTGTCCAGGGTGACACTTAAATATCGTAGTTTGCTCTTCACAAATATTGTTTTGTTTAGAAGGTGGATTGCTTGAGTTGAAAGTGACATTTCTGGTGATGTAGAGTGCTTCATTTTTACCGTAGTTCAGCATCAGGTTGTTGTTGTTGTTGAGCCAGGTAATCATGACTTTCAGGCATTGGGTTATGGCTGTTAGGTCCTGTGCATCTTGGTCAATCGGGGTGTATACCATGAGGTCGTCAGCATATATGTGATATAGTATATTATGTTTCTTGATGATGCTGCAGATAGGATGTATTTATATGTTGAAGAGGATTGAGGAGAGTGCAGAACCTTGAGGAATGCCTTGTGGTACAGCAAACGGTGTTCATTTGCTTGCTCTGCATTTGACTTGCTGTAGTCTGTTACTTAGGTGGGATGCAAACCATTTTAGCTTGTTACAGATGCCACTATCCTGGAGATGATTCAACAAAGTATTGTGTGATACGGTATCAAAGGCTGATGAGATGTCCATAAATATGAGGAGAAAACCAGTCTTGATGTTGTCTATCCCTCTTATGATGTTATTGAAGAGTGAGGTTAGTAGAGTTTCAACGTTATGGTGTAGTTTGAACCCATGTTGGTGTGGGTCCAGTAGCGCATTGTGGTCTATATGGTCCTGCAGCTGCCTTTGTATGGTCTTTTCTATGATTTTTGCAAGAAATTGTAGGCTGGAGATCGGACAATATGCCATGGGATCATTTTTGCCAAGTGACATGCTCTTTAATATCGACTGTATGGATACTTGTTTGAGGGATGATGGCATATATCCTTGTTGGAGGGATGTCTTTACTATATTGTGTATAAAGTGAATGAGCTGCTCCATGGATGATTTTATCCAATGTACCGGACATGGGTCAGCTAGTGAGGTGGTGGTGTTAAGTGAGCTCACTATCTGCTTTACTTGTTGAACAGTTGATATGGAGAAATTCCCCCACTTCAGGGAAATACCTGCGCAGAATCACATATGGAGGGTTATATTGGTATAATAAACTTAGAGAGTTATACTATGGTAGTAAGGGATGCACCGGGACAATTATACCTGCCATAATAGACCTGGGGGTGATACTTCTGGAGGCTTATACCTTGGGTAGTACCAGTGGGCTGAGATACATCTGGAATGTTATCTCACTTGTATGAAGTATATCTGGAGAGCTAGACCCGGAGTTACAAACAAACTTGGAGAAGATACCCCTGGAGAACTATAGCCATGGTAACACTTGGGCCTAGATACACTAGACCTGGAAAGTTACACAGAGCCCAGTTTGGCCTCTTACTCCTTATTCTCTATCCCTCTCCTTCCTTCCTCTCATATAGGGTTCGCTTCCTCCTGGGGGGCCGTCATGGAGAATTCAAGTTCCTGCCTCCTCCAGGATATGCCCCTTGCTACGAAGCATTGTTACCCCGGGATAGGATGAGGGTGGAGCCCATCAAAGAATATAAACATGATTTCCAGGACATCCGGAACCTGCTGGGGCCATCCAAATCTCTCTCCCATACCTCCTTCACCCCCTACCCTGTGGACACCGTGCAGGTGAGAAGCTGGCGTGGCAAGCAAATATTTGTGAGGGTGCTCCTGCAGGGACAGCATATCAGGGCTCTAAGCACAAAGCTTGGAGCGATTGCACGGTGGTGCTGCTGGTCTCCCCTGGAGTTAGCTCCTTCCATTCCCTAGAGATGTGCACAGGGGAAAATGAGTTCAATACATTTTTGGTTTGTTTCACACATTCATGTTAATAGAAGGCTTTTGATGCATGTTAGAACCTATTAAGGCACACACATTGAATTTACGTGTTAAATTGGTTTTGCAAACACTAAAGGTTTTAAGGAGTGCTGATGTGAGCTATGAATGCACGTACCTTATTCATTTGGGGCCTGATTTTTGAAAGGCATTTACACGGCTTACACCCCAGTAAACCATGTACATGCCTCAGATGGGGATATTCAACGGCACTTACACGGGTAGTGCTGTTGAATATTCCCTTCTAAGTCCCCTATGCGCCCCGATGCTATCCGGTTAGTATCGGGACGTGTTGGGGGCATTTCGGGGCACAGTGGGGCCACTAGCCAGGCAGCAGTGATCTTGAATGCTGCGCGGTTAGCAATCTGTGCCTTAAAGGTAGACGAGGGAAAACCCTCGCCTGTCTTTAAGGCGCAGGAGCTAATTGGGCAGCATGCAGTATCGCTGCTGCACAATTAGCTTAGCTTCTGGTGTGTGTGGCAGTGACCGGATATTCGATGCCGTCGCTGCGGCATTGAATATCCGGTTTAGAGGTCGGCGGGGAGAGCTATGCACCGCCGAGGTGCATAACCCTTTCAAAATGCAGACAGCTGAAAATCGGGCCCTTGCTCTCTTAGATTACAGTTTCAGTTACTTGGGTAAGTTGAGCTGTCTGACAATTCCCCTCCTCGTTAAAAGTGGGCGTCAGGTTCTGTGTTGTATATGCTTTACTCAGGTTACAAAGAGCTGTTCCAGTGAGCATATTAGGTTCTTGCAGACTGTGGTGCTATCCCCTTCCCCCTCCCACAGTCAGCACAAATAGCCAGTGCAAAGTATAGAACCATATGAGATGAAGGGAGACATAAGACATATTATCACCCCCTAGTATCCAGCATTTCATATTTGCTTCCTTACTCCCACCACCCTAATAAAATGTTCAGTGATCTTCACCATAAGACTTATGGGGACAGACTTAACAATCTCAATTTGTGCACCATGGAAGAAAGTTGGGAGAGGGGAGATACGATAGAGACATTTAAATACCTCCATGTTATAAATGCACAGGAGGAGCCTCTTTCGATTGAAAGAAAGCTCTGTAACGAGGCGGCATAGGATGAAGATTAAAGGGGATAGATGCAGGAGTAATATGAGGAAATATTTTGTTACAGAAAGAGTGATAGATGCATGGAATAGCCTTCCAGTGAAGGTGGTAGAAGCCAGAACTGTATCTGAATTCAAGAAGTCATGGCACAAACATAGAGGATCTCTGAGCAAAAAAAGAGACTGTAAAGCTTTTTATCTGCCGTCATTTTTCAATGTTTCTATATGCGTATTTTATAGAATCCAAACACATTTATGCCTCTTTGAAGCAGCTGTGAATTTGTGTGAATATTTATGCATGTAGTAGGAGAGACCCCAGTAATGACCAGAGGCATCTAAAGTTGCTTTTCTTTACAGTAACTTTTATCTGTGGTCTTACCCACTCAGTGGGTTTTTCTGTATTTGCCTCTTGGGGAACGGCAGAATTTAGCTTATCTTGGAATTTCACTGAATCACAACATATTTGTAAATTCATACTCTGTGGTGGTGACCAAGTTATGTTACAGAAAACAGCAAATGCATTTCAGAAATCAATTTATCACACACACCAGCTGTGCAAGGGGTAATTTTCAGATTGCTGCACTGCTGCAGAATCCACGGCTATGTTTCACTTGTGGTCTTTGCAATAGCTTTCAAAGTGAAGGCATCGGTGTCCTTTCACTTAGAGGGCTGCTACGGGCACAGAATATTCACAGATGTTGGCATGTGCTGTTTCTTAATGACACTTTTGCATAGCAAATAACGCACATGCATTTTTCTGTATACTGTTACTTTCCTTCCCTGACCTGAACATACCCTCTGGAACACCTATTCCGTTGTGGAGCCCCCTGTGTATTTAGCCAGGTAAAGGGGGGCAGCGGTTTTCAAACAGACCTCTTATCTGGGTAAGTGACTTTGGGAGGTGTTCACCCTCTCTCAAAATATCCCTAAAGGCGACAATTTTTGAACTGTCCCCCAAGGTACAGAATCCCTTTCAAAATTGTTCTGGATGCAAATCTTGCATCTGCTTTCTTCCAGAGGACAGCAGGGGAAAACGCAGCCATGAAAGGTGGTAACACCACTGGATGACGGCAGCCATGCAAACTCTCCCATAGCAATTCCATTGCAGAACATTCTCTCCAGTGCCCTAATACCCACAAGAGTCCTCCTAACATCAGGAAATTTCATACATATGTAATTGGCATATTATATTTCACCCCTGACCTAAGCACGACTTCTTGTAACACCTCTTCAAAACGTAGTCACAAGTGTGCACATCGTGGAATACCAAGGGGGGGGGTTAACTTTCAGATGGTCAATTTACATGGGAAAATTGCTCTTTGAAATGGTAATTTTCTAATGCATTTCCACATAAAAAGTGTGTTTTACTTGCAGAAAGAAGCTTTTAGAAAATTGTCTGGCCAGAATGTGGATAAAATTATGTGCATAACTTCATCTGAACTCACTGAAGGCACTCTTGGGTGCAGGATTGGGGAGCGGGTTTGCCAGGGCTGGTTTAACCACTAGGCAAACTAGGTAATCACCAAGGCAGCAGAAATATCTAGGGGGCAGCAAAGAGCAGTTGCAGTCAAAGCAAAATTGATGGCCAGGCAACTCAAAGAATTATCAGCATGTATTTTTACCTGCAAAGGGGGGGGGGGGGGCGCAATTTCAAATAGTCCATTTAACTGGATAAATGGCTTTTGGCAATTGCCCTTATCATATATGTACATACAAAACAAAATGTCATATTTGAAAGTGTGATGTCCAGCTATAGATTTTTACAGGATGATAGGAGCCTAGGGTCATGAAAGATAATTGATGGGGGGAGGGGTGCAATACTGAAGGTTCACCTAGGGCATCTAATACTCTTACAATAACCCTGGGGTTTTCATTTACATGCAAACTTTTGAAAATTCCTTAGTATGTATGTGATTAATCTTGAAAATGTGTTGGTGCGAGAAGAGCAGCTGTATGGGTAATTAAGTGGAAGTACATGCTTGCTTTCATTCTGAAAATTCACCAAAGCTCACACAGTGAATGTATGTACCTACTTAACACCACAGTGGTTTACTATCAGAAGAACATTTCTCCTTCCAAAAGGGGACCCAATTAACACTCCCAAAAATTATAGACCAATATCTTGTCTATCTACAATCTATAAGCTGCTCATTGCAATAGATGCAGATAGGATATATGTTCATATTGAGTCCAATAATATCATGGCCATACAGCAAAAGGGCAACAAGAGAGGGGCATATGGCACCAAAGGCCAGTTAATGTTGAATAAGGATATCATGGCCAGCACTAAGAAAAGCAGAAATCTCAGTATAGCATGGATTGGTTATAAGAAAACTTTTGACAGCATCCCACACTCTTGGATAATAAATCACCTTGAAATTTATAAAACAAATTCTGGTTTAAGTTCACCATGACAATGTGGCAAACCACATTCTTTTTTGAAATATGAAGATGGTCAGTACATTATTCCTAACATCAGGTTCCAGTGAGGAATATTTCAAGTTGATTCCTTGTCACTCCACCTGTTTTGTGTGGTATTTAATCCGATGAGAACTCTCATCAATTCTTTGGGATATGGCTTTAGCCTGAATCCTAAAGAAGGTAACAACCCAGAAACAACATCTCATGTATTATTTGTAGATGATCTGAAGCTCTATAGTTTCAGCGACCAACAATTAGCAGAGCAACTCCATGTGGTGAAAAGCTTTTCTGATGACATCAGGATGACCTTTGGCCTTGACAAATGTGCTAAGGCAATTTTTTATAGAGGAAACTTGAGCAAAATGGAAAACATCTCTCTGGCTGAAGGCTGTGACATCAAAGACCTTGAACAGGAAGGTAAATATAAGTATCTTGGAGTACAGTAAGGGACAACACTCAAGCAGAAATTACTGAGAGAAAAGAATACTACAGGAGATTAAAATCATTATTGAAAAGTGCTTTAACATCACGGAATAAGATACAGGCCATCAATCAGTTGGCAATTCCTGTACTTTCATACAGCTTTGGGATTGTAGACTGACCTCTTAAAGATCTTGAAAAACTGGATGTGCAAACATGAAAACTCCTCCATGTCCATGAAGTGATTTACAAGAATCAGTGTATGCCAAGACTGTACATCCCTAGAGTTGAAGGAAGACTAGGACTCATAGAGATTGATTACACATACAGAGCTACTTTCATTGATCTCCATGCCTACTTAACTGCATCAGCGGATCAAAATACACAAAAAGTGCTGAAATATGAAAGTAAATGTCCAGAATCTGTCTCCATCATTGAACTTGGACAAGCGTTTTGACGACTAGATGGAATTGAGTGAGAATCCATAAGTTTGGGACTGACAGCTGCTCTATTCAAACTAGAAGTGAACCAGGGCCTGGGAGACTCCCTCTCCTATTAGAAGACGTTTGATTGGAGACTACCTCCTCCAGCCCAGGGATTGGACAGAGGAGACCCCTTCGCTCCCCCCCTCTCCAGAGCCTGGAAAAAGACCCTCCTCCTCCACCTCTTACTGTTTACCATAGGAGCTGGGATTTTGCAGGGAAGGGAGTAACAGAATTTGCAATGCCGATCAAGAATGGAAACATGAATGGTTAAGGAGGGGTGAACTGAAACCTAAGGATGAGAGGTTGCTAGTTGCAGTCCAGGACAAGTGGCTTGGCTTGCATCGAGCACTGAAAAAACTGACAAAACAGATATATGTCGATTCTGTGAGAAAGAGCTGGAAACAGTGACAGAAAGGCACAATAAAGTAGCATGCCTCATCCATTGGAAACTCTGTAAGCACTACAACATCATTGTGTCAGAAAGGCACTGGATCATGACCCTAAAAGAATTACCAAGAATGAAGAGGTTATGATCACCTGGGACACTCCCATTCTGATTGATAAAAAGCTGGATGCCAGAAAGCCGGATATAATGGTAAAAGAGAAGAATACCAGAACAGCATTGATTATAGAGATGTCTGTTCTAAGCTACTACCCTGTGAATTGCATTGAGAGGAAAAAAGTATTCAAGTATCAAGAAATGCAGTTGGAGACCAAGAAAATGTGACAGAAAGATAACGAGTTATTTCCTATCATGTTAGGTGCCACAGGCTTAATTAAGAGGAATTTCCATGCACACCTTGATAAATTACCCATACATGTAACATCTTACGAATTCCAGAAGGAGGCTTCTCTTTGGCATAATGCAAGTACTATGCTGAGCATCAGCAGTAAATTTGAGAGACTGAGCTCATACCCCACATACCCTGACTTAGGTGAGGTTCATGACTATCATGGTATGCACAAAACTCACGCATTTGGAGAAACTGCCCCGAAAGTATGCACCTACTTTTTCAGATATGTACCCTGTTATAAAAGTCCCCTTACTATATAATAATGCTAATGATAATATTTGTCAACACATTGTAGCGTCAGATAACTGCCACTGGACAGCTTAGTAACAGAGGGGACAGATAAAACGTTTCTTCAGTAGACATAAAAGGGAAAACTCATTGAATACATCAAGTCCTAAATGTGAACTCGGATGAGAATGAGGAAATTTGCTGAAGGCCACACAGTAAAATGGTGTCAGAAGTGGGATTGGACAGTGGACCTTCGGGAATCAGGGCTCTATGCTGTATTCTTGGGCCCAACAGTCCACACTGCCCCTCCCCCTGGACATTTTTCTACACTCTTTGCCCCTTCTGTACTGAGGGATATTGGCCTTTCAACAGAGGTGCACAGTGTTGGGCTTCTCATCCTATCTCTTGTCGCTATTTCTGAGGCCATTGGCCATTGCCTGTCTGTATGCCTGCTACACCATTCCACTGACAGAACTCTAACCATCCACTGTTCTGATTGTTTCTTTGCAGATTGTGCTCCCCCCACACCTTGAAAGGATTCGAGAGAAGCTGGCAGAAAATGTCCATGAGCTCTGGGCATTGACCAGGATTGAGCAAGGCTGGACCTATGGACCAGTAAGTGTTGTGTGCGCCAGGCAGAGCTCCTGCCAACCAGTGGCCAGAGAAGGGAACTGTAGCTGAGACAGCTCACACACCATTGCTCCTTCTGGGGCTGCTGGTATTTAGAGTTTCCTTTTAGGTAAGATGACCAGAACATAACATATATCATAAGGGACAGACTGACTCAATCATGAATTTTAGCTCCACTACACATTTGACTTGTAGTCTTTTATGAGCTGAAGGGATGATGTCGCCTTACATATAAGTTGCCTTACCAGAGATACCATTCAAGTGTTCTGCTTTATTCTCTTAGGATCTCCCATGGCACTAACTAAGCTGGGACTCATTTTCACTTGGCATACCGAGATTCATGGTCCATGGCTTCTGGGCACATGTGGTTGTCTTGCCACCCCATGGGCTGCATGACTACATGAGCTGACAGCCAGGGGGTGCATAAGACTTAAGGATTGCCTAAACCACATTGTGCTTTATGCCATAAGACCCCTGGACCTCTAAAATGTCTACATATATATTTCGGTGTGAGACTGTTGTGCCCGGAGGATCAAAGGGGTAAAAGGGCATTGACTCTGCTTTCCTAGGTTCGGGATGATAACAAGCAGCTCCACCCCTGTCTGCTTGACTTCCACAGCCTGCCTGATCCTGAGAGGAATTACAACCTGCTCATGTCTGGAGAGACCCTGAAGTAAGAATTTCCCCATGTGAGAGAGACCGGGGGAGAGGAAGAGGGGAAACTAGTCCTTTTCCCTAGATATCTGAATTTTTAAAACTTTGGATATTTTGTTGTGGGGGGCAAATCTTTATGATGTAAATTTCTTACATGTCCAGCACTGAAGCACTCAGAGCATAATAAAACCGACATAAGAACACCAACACAATTCAAATATTACACAAGGATAAAAATTACAAAATAACATTAGATGAATGAATGGATGGGTGGAATGGTGTGGGCTCAGCAATTTCCCCCTGCTTCTCTGGGCTTACAACTCAGATGGAATCACAAATGCACTCTGGCACCATGAGTCTTCATTCACCCAGAGATCTCCCTACCTCCTCTGCCCTAATTTTATATCATCTCAGCCCAGTCATTGTAGTAATAATCCTTGGCTCTGAGCCATGCACAAGAGCTGCTTCTGGACTCCTTCAATCATGAGCTCTAAATCTGGCCACCAGATGCCACCATTATGGGCTTATGGCTCTCAGACCCTCAGAGGCTGTAGCATTCAGATTCCCATCTAACTCAAGGAAAGAAGAACCTGGGCTTGACCAGACTGACTATTCTTGGTCATACTGAGTAAGGAGAGATCCTAAGCACGGTTATGCTCTATAGTTGGCTGTTGGGATGTATCCTTGCAATGTAGACAAGAGTAATTGAGCAGACTAGATAAGCTTGTTGGTCTTTCATTGCCATTATCTGCTAGAGTGATTTCTGCTTCTCCAGTGTGATCTTGTGGCCCTCTCTATTGTGTGATTCATATGCTTTGGCCCTACTTTCATAACATTTTCTCCTAGGACGCTGTTGGCACTGGGGTGCCATGTGGGGATGGCTGATGAGAAAGCTGAAGAGAATCTAAAGAAGACCAAGTTACCGAAGACGTAAGTTGCAGCCACCGTCCTCTGCCCCAGGTTTCACTCATATTCTTCTTAGCCTTTTGGGATACTTTGATCATCAGGATAGGAACAGATGGACACTGGTAAGATAAATCTGGCTGTGGGGATGGAAGTCATGGATATAAAAGACTTGAAATGGTTCAGAGGAAGGTGATTGTTTATTGTTTGTGGAACACTTGATATACCGCCCCCCATTACATCGGGGCGGTTTACAATATAAGCAAAAACCTTAGATCAGAAAGGAAAAAGAAATTACAATAAATTAAAGGAAAGAAAAGATAGAGAGTAGAAACAGTTTAAAGGAGGAAAGGAGAATGAGGTTATGAGGAGTCATAGAGAACCATGAAAAGCAGAGGAAAAAAGATGGGTTTTGAGGAGAGAGCGGAATTTAGGGTAGGATTCTTCCAATCGAAGGGCAGTGGATAAGGAATTCCTTAGGGAGGGACCAGGGTAGAAAAAGGCTGATTTTCGAGTGGATTGTAGGTGTGCACGAGGGGGTCGGCTTTGAGTGGGAATATGAAAAGTCCATAAATCAGATAGATATTGAGGTCTGTGGAGATAGATAGCTCAATGTACTCGGGTGAGAATTTTGAAGGAAATCCGGAACTGCAATGGCAACCAATGAAGGTGCTGCAACAGAGGGGTGATGTGATCACGTGGGGAGGCATGTAAGAGCATTCGAGCAGCTGTGTTCTGTAGTAACTGTAGCCGATGTTGCTGGTATTGGGGGATACCGGCATAAATGGAGTTGCAGAAGTCCAGTCTGGTTATGACCAAGGAAAGGAGGAGCATAGTGAGAGCTTGAGAAGATAAGAAAGGCCTAATGGCACGAATTTGCCTAAGACAGAAGAAGGAACAACGAGAGATATGGGAGATGTGATCATTGAAAGTAAGATCACTGTCAAGGATGACGCCAAGATAACGAAGTTTAGAGACCATGGAAATAGGGATGCCTGAAAAGGAAGGAGTAAGTGATGGAGTGGGGGAACCGTGGGTGAACCAGATAGCTGCAGTTTTGGAAACATTGAGAACCAGACAGTTGGAGGAGAGCCATGAAGAAACTCGAGACAAGCAGGTTTCCAGAGGAGTAATATCGGGCTGAGACGATGAAGTATGATATAAGAGAAAAATATCATCGGCATAATAGTAGCCTGAGATCCCCAGTTGTTGAATAAGTAAAGCTAAGGGGGCCAGAAAGACGTTAAACAGTAAGGGAGCCAGGATAGAGCCTTGTGGAACACCACAAGTGAGAGGAAAATGGTCTGTGGTGGAAAGAGCAGAGGTAACTGCAAAAGAGCGGGAGAATAAGAAGGAGTAAAACCAGTGATAGACAACACCACGAATATGATGAAAATGATTTGGAGCCTGCGTCAAAAGACGTATGAGAAGAGACTTGAAGACCTAAATATGTATAGCCTAGAGGAGAGGAGGGACAGGGGAGATATGATACAGACCTTTAAATACTTAGAGTATTAATGAACAAAGAAACCTTTTTCAAAGATGGGGAAGCTGTAAAACTAGAGGGCAGAACATGAAACTGCAAGGGGGTAAACTGAAAGGCAACATCAGGAAATACTTTTTCACTGAAAAGGTGGTTGATGCTTGGAATATTTATTTATTTATTTATTTATTTAATGTCTCTTCTATACCGCGCTCTTTAAAAATCAGTGCACTTTACAGGTAACCGATTTGTGCAGTGCAGGCAAGCCTACACCGGACTTACAATAAACAGGGGATTATATACGGGGTTAACAGGATAACTATGTACAGGGTAACTTGCTGTCATAAGTTATGAGGACAGCTCGACTATTTACACATTGGCTTAGCTAAATACATGATGATAGGGCAGGGGAGTATACCTCTACCCGTTGAGTGGATCGGGGTCTAGAGGGCTGGGCAGCAGACTCGTGGAGTGGCTGCATCGGGGGCGTCAACCTGGGTCCTGAGTGTGACTGACTGTGGGTTGTCATCGGGTTCGGTGTAGTGCTGGAGGAACAGATAGTGCTTCAATGCCTTCCTGAACTGGGTGAGGTCATGGATAGCCTGGATGGCAGGTGGCAGGGCGTTCCAGCATGTGGGTGCATATAGGGCGAAAGCTCTGTTTCTAGTTGCCTGCGAGCATTTTGTGATCACCCTCGGGAGTTTCAGGGTAGTGACGGCGGCTGATCTCCTTACTCTGTTGAGGGGCGTGGTCTATATGAGATCTGTAAGGGAGGTGGAGGAGCACTTGTTAATGGCTTTGTAGGTCATCGTTAGAATCTTAAAGGAGATCCTGCAGTGGACCGGGAGCCAATGCAGGTGTTTCATGATTGGGGTTATATGTTCCCTCCTGGAGGCTCCGTGCAGGATTCTGGTGGCCGCATTCATTGCCAGATGCAGGGGATTCAGCGTGTTTTTTGGGAGACCGTGTAGTATGGCGTTCGCATAGTCGAAGTGAGGAATTACAAGTGCTTGGTAAACTGTCCGAAAGTCTTCTGGCTCTAGCAGTTGTCGCAGGTGGCGAAGCGTCCGAATTTTGTTATAGATCACCTTGACCATGTTGCTTATTTGGGCCTTCATATTGAGCTGTTGATCCAGCGTGACACCTAGGTACCGAACTATGGGCTTGCTGAGGAGCTCTGCGTCCCACCGCTTCAGTGAGGTGGGTGGAGTGAATGCTGGGTTCCTGGTGATAAAGAGGACCTCCGTTTTTTAAAATTTTATTCTGAGTTTCTGCGTGTGTAGCCAATCCGTGACAGCATCGAAGCAGGCGGATAGTGGTGAGAGGTCTAGATGATCTGTCGAGATAAGCATGTATAGTAACACGTCGTTGGCATAGATTAGGCAATTTAATATTGAAAGAGCGGATGAGGTTGCAAATGGGCTGCATGTATACGTTGAATAGTAGGGCTGAGAGCGAGGATCCCTGTGGCACGCCTTTCTCTTGCAGGAAAGGTGAGGAGGTGGAGGGGCTGGTGCAAACATGCTGCCATCTATCTCTTAAGTACAATGCACACCAGGCTAGCGCAGTGCCCTGGACGCCCTTCTCACTGAGATGTGTCAGGAGTATTTCGTGGCACACAGTGTCAAAGGCTGCTGCAATGTCCAAGAAGATTAGGGCAAACCCTTGTCTGATGTTATCCAAGCCAGTGGTCAATGTGTTGAATAATGTGGTCAACAGCGTTTCCACCCCATGTGATTTTCGGAATCCGTGCTGGCAGGGGTCGAGGGGTGCGCTAGTCTCAATGTGTTAGTGAAGTTGGCATTGTACGACCTTCTCAATGATTTTTGCCAGAAGTGGGATGCTTGAAATTGGCCTGTAGGAGTCCATCTTTGCTGGGTCCAACTTGCTGTGTTTTAGTAGCAGTCTGATGGCTGTTTGCTTCAGGCTTCAGGGGAAAGTCCCAGTCGAGAATGATAGACCTATGACTTTGGATAGTAAAGGGCTGAGCTCAGCACGTAGGGATTTTATCCAAAATGCTGGACAAGGGTTGTTAGGTGCTGTGGTGGTGTTTATGGTGGTGATGATGTCTTGGATGCTTTTTTCAGTTGGGGCGGAGAAGGTGGTGATGTGCTTGATGTCCTTCATGGATGGTGTCGAGGTGGAGGGATTGGGTGGGGTGCCCCATACGAGAAGGACATGCTGGTCTGGCTTGTCTTGGCATGCAGGTAGTCAGCATATTCCTGAGGGTCAGGGAGGCTTGGTTGCTTGGGAGAGGGCTCCTTCATTAAGGTCTTAATTAGGCTGAAGAGCTTGTGTGGTTTATTTAGGGAGCGCTGTAATATCTCTGCATGGAATTGCTTCATTCTCTTTGTGGCTGCTGAACGATGTCTTCCCAAGTGAGCAGTGTATGTTTCGTGGTTCTCAGCTGATCGTGAGTGACACCAGTGCCTTTCGAGCTTTCTGAGCGTGAGAAGTGACGTCCGTAGCTCAGGGGAGTACCAGGGGGCATTCTTTCTTCTTCCTGCTGACCTTTTGATGGGTGGTAGTTGGACTATGGCATCCAGGCTTGCATTCCACGTGGAGATCATGTCCTCGAGGTTTTGTGCCGTCTGGTTCTGGAGGGGCTGGGCTCTGTCCAGGATTTCCTCCTTGTTGAATGGCTGGAAGCGTTTTGATGATGCTGTGGTGGATTCGCTTGAGGCCTGGATTTTATTTTTGTTGGGGTGTGATGGCATCTGGAACCTTATCAGGCTATGGTCGGACTATGGAACTGGACTGATGGATAGATCCAGCTTGTGCATGGGGTTGAGGACAATTTGTGGGGTGAAGATCAGGTCCAGTTTATTTCCTTTTACATGAGTAGGGGCGTTGACCAACTGGGTATATCTTAACTCTTTAAGAGCCTCAATTTATTTATTTATTTATTTATTTAATTGGATTTTTATACCGCCTTATCATACAATCAAAGCGGTTTAACAAAAGAGAAAATTAGTAATAGTGAAAAAATCTGTGATAATATATACATAGTTTGTAAATATATGATTAAATGAAGGCCTTGGAGTGAGTGTTTTGGAGAGCTGGAAGGTTGAAATTGCCCAGCACCCAGTTTGACACACGAGGGTTCTTGGGGTTGCAGGCGATGTCTATAATTGTGAATAAGTCCTCTGGGGCAGGGGAAGGAGCCCTGTAGAACAAGTTGATAGTGCTGTGTTTATTCTATATGGTGATGGAGTCAAGGTTCGTAGTGCTGCTGGAGGCGGTTAGCTGGAATTGTAGTTCCGATTTGGTTAGGGTGAGTGCTCCTTCACCTCTTCGGTCAGCCCTGTAGCAGGGGTGGATGGCAAAGTTGGGGGGGGGGGGCAAGTTGGTGTAGGATGACGGCGTCTAAGGTGGACAACCATGTCTCAGTGATGAGTAGGATGTCTAGGTCATGGGTGGACAATAGGTCGGCCACAGCTGGCCATTTCTTTTGGATCGATCATGCGTTTATAAGGGCGCACTTCAAATTGTGGCTATGGGTGTGTTGTCCCCTTTGGGGAGGCTTGGTTTGCTGGAGGGCGACATATATTAGGTGTGGGCATGGCATGCATCCAGTCCCGCCTGACTGTTGGCGGGGGGGAGGGAGGCTGGACCACCTTCTCCAGGAACCCTGTAGGTCAGGGATGGGATTGTGAAAGGAGGTGAGGGCAAGGGCGCTATGTGTCAGAGCTAAGAATATGCAGCAGCAGGCAAGGGCATATTGGTAAGGAGTCATCATGGGTGTTAACATGGTGGACTGGAGTATTAAGCGGGCTCAGCTAGGTGTAGGGTGATTGATGGGATGCTAGTCTGTATGTCAGGCAGTAGATAAACGGTGCACGGTATATGGGTCTAGAGGGGTAGGCAGTATAATGCAGTAGATACAAAGTATACGGTCTTGAGGGATAGACAATATCAAGCAATAGATACAAATGTGCATGGGTCTAGATGGTTAGATAACATGCTTGTGTATCAGGCAATATTTTTAAATTACACAAATCTATGAGGATAATCCGATGATTAATAGGTGAAGGTCTAGTCAGTAATACAGGTTCTCACCAAGGTTCTGCAGGGTGGTTGACCTTCTGGCGTCGCTGGGACGGTGTCCTTGGGCCTGCTTGCGTGTTGTAGGATCTTTTTGTAGCAGCGGGTCTGTCATGGTTGTCAGTCATCCGACGGTGTTCCTTTAAAGTTCGCATCTGCGGCCCCAATTGAGCAGGCCGGGACGATGGGGCCGGTTTGGACTGGTGGAGGCAGGTGGCGTCAGGGGTGGGCGAACTCAACCCTTGATGAGGAGCTTAAGCTTTGGCTATGTCTGTGTCTGCTCACTGATTGTGACTTCGTCATTGTTAAGCCTCCCTTACTTTCTGACTTGGCCAGGCGGTACCTCAGGCGCGGGCCCTCCAGGCGCGGGTGCGCCCGATGGTGCTTCTTTTTCAAAAAGCGTTGTCTGCCCCGATTGCGCAGATCGGCAGCGGGTGAAAGCCGGTTCAGGCTGGCTGGAGCTGTCTTGCACCAGAGAGGAGCTTCGGGTCCGGGACTGCGGGCTGCCTCCCAATGGAAGTGGTGGGGGTAAATACAGTGATAGAATTCAAAATGGCATGAGACAGACACAGTGGATCCCTTTTATAGCAACAGGATAAAATCAAAATAAACTTAACTATCTCTTACATCTCAACAAATAGGAGTGACCTGCACAGAGCAGTGGGTACCCCCTAAACAAAGGCATGGGAAGGGATGACCTGCACAGAGCGGCAGGTGCACTTACTCTTGCCACCTTGCTGGGCAGACTAGATAGACTATACTGTTCTTTATCTGCCATCATATACTATGTTATGTATATTTTTGATGGTGCGAAGATTGGCAGATGGAGAGAGGAAACCTTGGTTTTGTCTAGTGATCTAGGATGGAGCTTGTCCAGGGCTCGCTCGTCTTGCCTTATTTAGCCCAAAGTTTCTGCGTGTTCCTCCTGTGGGATTTTGTATTGTTAGTTTATTCTAATTTCCATCTATAAACTGGAAAAGTACAGGCAGACTACTGCACTCAATCAGAGTCTTCCCTCTTAGCAGAGGATCTCCATCACACAGGAAAGGCTAAGTCAAGCTTTGAAACCCAAGGCAAAGCTTGGGGTTTCACTTATCAAAGAAACATTTTTTCACACATCCTAGAAGGAAGAGATGAAGCTGAGGATCTGCCTAATATGTGTGACCTGCTCTCTCCCCTACCTTGCAGGTATATGATGTCCAATGGGTATAAGCCAGCCCCTCTTGACCTGGCCCATGTCAAGCTGACTCCAGCTCAAAACACATTGGTGGACAAGCTGGCAGAAAATGCGCATAATGTTTGGGCTCGAGACCGTGTCCAGCAAGGCTGGACATACAGCATCGTCCAGGTAACACAAGACTGGAGGAAACTTTATTTACATGGGGGTCAATTTCGAAAGCCAATTACAATTCTACTTGAAAAAATGTTCACGCCCCATAGTCAGCTAAATTTAACCCACCTAAATTCACAAGACAAGCAGATTTGGCTGTGTAAAAATGGGGAGACTCCAGGGGTGTGCTCCTGGAGTGGGCTTGTCTCAGATTTTTAATCAGCTAGATTAAGGAGAATTTTTCAGCTGAAAATCTAATTGCCTTTGTTTGGCTGAAAATTTAACTAAAGATACCCCGTTCATTAACCATTCAATGAATCTTTGAAAATTGACCTCTTGTGGGCCAATATTTGAAGGAACCTGTATGTTTAGGGACAGCTGCTGAATGTATAAGACCCCTGTTCATGAATATTCTGTAGCATAATGCTTTGAATGCTGCTCAACATTCCATCTAAATGCTCCAACACTATCCGCATAGTGCCGGGGTACAGCAAGGGCATTTCGCCTCGCTGTCCATAAAGTTAAGCAGTTTAATTTAGAACAGAAAAAAACTGCTCTAAATTAAATCACTCGGCTATATGGATGGTGGCTGAATATAGTTGCTATACATATTTATTTTATGGAAATCATTTTAATATACTTCTATTTATGGTGTACAATATAAAAAGGGAAAAAGAACAGACACAAGACTAGACCAGAAACATTAAGGAAATTAAAAATTTAAAAATGCAAAAGGACATAAAAGTAGTTGGTGGAGCCACAGCATCACCAAGCAGGTCCGTAAACGGAGGCAAAGGCCTTCGAGGAAGGCAAAGTTTTCACAGCCATCTTAAATTTGGCCAGCAAATTCTCATGTCTGAGATCATGAGGCATATAGCTGCTGGCAGTCAGCAGTCTATATATATATTTCAATGTCGCTGAATATCCATTTATTTTTTTTAAATGCCGTGGTCAGTGTTTTAAAAAAAGAAACGCTGACTGCCGCAGTTGAATATGGACATGATGGTGTTTAAGGTGAAGTTGTGGGTGGGGATTAACTTGTGGGATTGAAGAGTGTCAGACACAACATGCTCTGTATCTTAAAACACAGAGAATTTCTGTAGATCTGAAGGTATTTGGTGGTCCCCACTCACACAGGTGCATGTTCATACTGGGGTTTGGGAAAGCAGGCCTCTAATCTTGATGCTTGCTTTCCGAGTCCCTGGTGCCAGGGACCAGAGAGCTCTGATCATCTTCAAGGTGTCTTTAGCAGGACCATTCTCTTGCCTGTCCCTACAGGATATTAAGAATAAAAGAAACCCTCGGCTTGTGCCATACAGTCTGCTGGACGAACGTACCAAGAAAACCAACAGGGATAGTCTTTGTGAGGCTGTGCGCACACTGATTGGTTATGGCTACAATATTGAGCCACCGGATCAGGAGACCAGTGAGTCGGCAACCGCTGTGCTGCCTCCTGCCCAAGCTGTTTGCCCTTAACTTATCCCTCCTTCTGTTTGTCCTCCTTCTTCCAGCTAACATCCCCTATCCCCATGCTTCTATTTGTTTAACAAATAGCTTGGTGCTTGCTGGAAGGTGGGGCTAGCTACCAGCATGGGAGCACACAAAGTGCTTAGAGATGAGGGTCATATACATGAGAGCATGTGGAGGCTGATGGCAGAGATGAGGGTAACGTGTGTATGTGTCTCTCTGCTATTCCCTCTAGGTGCAGCCCAAGGCATCAGTCAGCCTCGCTTTGAACGGGTGCGTCTTTTTCGTCTTGAGAAATCGTACGCAGTGAAGTCCGGGCGATGGTACTTTGAATATGAGGCAGTTACCATGGGGGAGATGAGAGTAGGCTGGGCACGGCCCAGTGTTCGTCCTGATGTAGAGTTGGGAGCTGACGAGCTGGCCTATGTCTTCAATGGATGTCGGGTAGGTCTCTGTCTCTTCAACGGGCATCATGTACATCTGTGCATCTACTTGTCTTCAGTTGGTTTAGGGCAGGCATCTCCACCTCCAGTCCTAGAGGGCCTCAAATCAGTCAGGTTTTCAGGATGTTCCTAATAAATACGCATGAGACGTATTTGCATGCACGGCCTCATTGTATTCAAAGTTATCTCATGCGTATTCATTAGGGATATCCTGAACATCTGACTGGTTTGCGGCCCTCCAGAACGGGAGCTGGAGAGCCCTGATTTAGGGTCTGTCTGTTTCTGCTCTGTACATCCTCAGTGGGTGTAAGGATCCTTTTATCAATGCATCAGTCTTTAAGCCACAAAGATCAAACATTTTATCCTTTTAATATGGGATGTCTATCTTTCCGATTGTGCTTTTTTTATTCTTTCCAACTCAGTGGGAGTAGGAAAGAATTATTTATATTTGTACGTATTACTTTTTGCAAACAACTTACCTTAAAATTCTGCAAAAGAGCTTGAGAATGTTTGTGTCGGGAAAATAACTCTCCAAAAATTTAACAGGATGGGATAAAGCATGGCATGGTGGAAACATCAGTGAATGGACATACTGGATTTGGGGGTGGGAAGGGGCCAGTGACTTTCTATGGGAGAAGCAGTTCCAGTTTCTGCAGTCTAGAAACTTACATATAATGACCTCCTCCCCCCCCCCCCCCCCGTTAGGGTATTCCTTTTTTCAAACTCCCTCTACCCTGTTCTTTATTCTTTCCATCCCCACCTGCCAAACCCTCCTCCCCAAATGAAAACCCTACCTTATCTCAATATATCCTCAATAAATAGCCTTTCTCTCACTGCAGGGCCAGCGCTGGCATGTTGGGAGTGAGCCATTTGGCCGGAACTGGCAACCAGGAGATGTGGTGGGCTGCATGATCGATCTAGTAGAGATGAACATGATGTTCACACTGAATGGAGAAATGCTGATCAGTGACTCGGGCTCTGATCTTGCCTTCAAGGACATCGAGATTGGGGATGGTAAGCTGACAGAAGGGAAGTGCCCACATGCTTGGAGGAAGGGGAAACGGAGCATTAGGATGGGTGAAATGGGGGGGATGGGGGCAGGTAGGAAAATTTAAAGGATGAGGTCAAAGAAAATGGGAGGGCCACATAAAGGAGTAGGCTGTTAACTTGGGAGAATGCTTGATGGGGGCAGCCCACCGTAGGGGGAAGGATGAGGGTGAGACCATGGCAGGGATGAGGGTGGGGAATATTGTGGGTTGGTGGGCAGAGACTATCATGGAAGCAGGATAACAAAAGGCCTTGGAGGGGGAGGATGGAGGGTGCTGTGGATAGGAGATCACAGGAGAAGAATAGGTGGAAGATTGAGGAAAGGTGGGGGTTGTCTAGGATGGAGTGAGCAGTAGACAGAGGAGCAGAGATTGTGGAATAGGAGGATATGGAGTTCTCCTGCCTTTAGATTTGTTGACTGACAGGATGTAACTGTTTTTACCCCAGGCTTTATCCCTGTGTGCAGCCTGGGACCATCCCAGGTGGGCCGCTTGAACCTGGGCCAAGATGTGAGCAGCTTACGCTACTTTACTATCTGTGGCCTGCAAGAGGGCTTTGAGCCCTTCGCCATCAACATGAAAAGGGGCCTCACCATGTGGTTCAGCAAAAGCCTACCCCAGTTTGTGACGGTGCCTTCAGAACATGGCCACATCGAGGTGAGAATGGGGGATTGGCACAGGCAAGTTAAAGGTAGAGAGCATGGAGGAGAGATGCAAAGCCATCTCAAGGAGAGGCTATCGGTGGGGACATAAGCACATTGAGATGAGAGCCTTGAAGGATAGGGATGGGGTAAGAGCATCACAGCCTTGTATAGGTCAAAATTAATGTTGGGTGTTTACAGTCACATTGAGGGTAGAGTGCTTTGCGGTCAAAACTACATCAAGGGGCATAGGGGACACAGCAACACTGAAGGGGGGAACACATTGGTGGGTGTGGCCACATCAAAGGATGCATGTAGCACAGACACATCAAGGGGGGGAGGAGGGGCATCCATGTATAGGAGAGCATGGGGAACAAACCTGTTACTTAGTTATGTGTGCTTGTCTCGGTCAAGACTGTTGAAGAGCATTAATGCCCTGTATATCGTGGCTCTGTATTAACATGAATGCCTGCTGCTCTCTGTAGGTGGCACGAATAGATGGTACAGTGGATAACCCCCCTTGTCTGAAGGTCACCCACAAGACCTTTGGCTCCCAGAACAGTAACACCGATTTGCTATTCCTACGGCTCAGCATGCCCATAGAGTTTTATGAGACCTTCAAATGTACACCAGGTGCCACTCCCCTGACCCGCACCCTGACTATCCCAGAAGAGGAGGTGAAGGACATCGACCTGGACTCAGAGTTTGAGGTACTGAAGAAATCTGCCTCCCGCAAAGAGACAGATGCAACCAATGAGAAGGAGTCACCAGCCAAGGAGGTGCCCAAGGAGCAAGCAAAGGGGGAGAATGAGAAGGACACAGCCTCTGAGAAAAGCAAAGTGAAGAGGGGGTGAGTATCCCTATCCCCAACATCACCAGGCTCTTCCGGTCCTCTCCTGCCCAGTAGTAATAATCAATGTTTGAGCAGGGTGTTGCTCTCTGACCTCAATATACCTTAGGAGCACAGCTCCCCATCCTCGGTATACTAAATAATATCAACCCCACTTTCAGTATACTGAGGAGCAGGGCTTTTATTGAGGGGATACTTGATGGTACTGAGTACTGGCATCTTTTTACTAGGAAAAAGGCACTGCTGAGGAGTGTAATTCCTGAGAATAATGTAAAAAGAATCATCTCTCGCGTTGCTCTGTGTGCAAGATAAGAGACAAGAGGCTTGTCTTAATTCCTATAAGAGAGCACGCCACATCCCGTCTCTTTTTTTTTTCTTTTAATCCCATTCCTTCCACTGGACAGGGCTCAGGCCTCTCCTCAGACCTTTGAGGGATTGTAGCACTTCCTGATTCCCACGCAGGGCTTCTGAGCTTCTGATGTAATTTCTCCTCTCTCCTCCCCATTATATCCTGCTCTCTCCCTTTCCCACCTGGTCTCTTGCCCTGCCGTCCTCCCTTCCCCTTGTCTTTAAATTCTGCTTTTTTTCTTTTGCTGGTCTCGCCGCTGCCCCCTCTCTCAATTTCCTTCCATTTCCCATTATCCTCCTCCGTTCTCTCTCCCCTCCGCCCCTCTCTCTTCTCCTCCTTTCCCCTTCTCCTATCCCCCTTTCACGTCCCAGGTTCTTGTTTAAAGCAAAGAAAGCTGCGTTCACTGCACCAGCCCCAGTGGTGCCTGCAATGCCACGCCTTGTGAAGGACGTGGTTCCCGATGACCGGGATGACCCACAGATCATTATGAACACAACTACAGTAAGTGCATGTCGATGGAGAGCGGGTAATGGAAGTGGCTTGTATGAAGAACGTGGCTCTCGTGATTTCTTCCTTTCATTCTCTCTCTTTGTCTAGTATTATTACTCTGTGCGCATCTTTGCTGGCCAGGAGCCCAGCGGGGTCTGGGTGGGGTGGGTCACCCCCGACTACCACCTCTACGATATGAACTTTGATCTGAATAAAGTTCGCACTGCCACCATTACCATGGGAGACGATAAAGGAAATATCTTCAACAGGTGGGTGGTTGTTGCTTTTTCTGTCATTCTGGGACATGAGGCGACAGGGAAAGATGGGGAAAGACACTGTACTGGTTACAGGTCATTTCAGTTAGCAAGGGCTGTATTTAGTTGAGTTTTTCCTTTAAGTGACTTATGGGAGACGAGGCTCGCTTTTGGGAGTGGGGCGTGAAAGGGAGATGTCCCTATCTGTTATTTATAGGCGTGCATGCGCAGAAATGTGGGACCCCAGCCAAGGGTAGAATCTACAACCTTCTGATCTGACCCTAGGCTAGAGCAATGCATCTCAACCCTCTCTGGAGGCACAGATAGGGGGACAGATTTTCTTTTTTTTTTTTTAACTCTTTATTTAGTAAGTCAGCAAAAAAACAAAGATGTGGAGCATAATTCTATCAGAGTCACGTCCGGGCTATCCAGACAGCACTGAGCAGAACGGGCCCATTAACACCTGATTCTGTACGGCGGGAGCAAGACCTCGGCGTACAGAATCGGGCCTGAGGACGGCCCGCCATGCTCCTGCATGCCTGTGGGAATGTCCTCCCCACAGGCACCCCTGGCTCCCACAGTGCTCACCCTCTTCAACCCTGCCACCGGACTCACAATTGGGCAGCTGGGGCCTGAATTGGGTGCCGGGGACCTATCAGCACCCATCCCCGACCCTGGGGGGTTCCGGCCCCGATCGCCCGGTTTTGCTGCTTATTCCACCTTCAAGTTGGACTAAGCAGCATATTCCCCCTGACCCCGCAGGACGTACAGGGCCGTGACCTGAATTGACTCTCTACGTCCAGCCAACTCGGCCTGCCCCTGCTCCACCCAGACTCCGCCGCCTTTCACCAGCTTTCCCCATCCTGCTACTCTAGCCATGCAGGGAAAGTCGGAGGGGGGAATAGGAGCAGGACAGCTTGTGGGGCTGCACGTCCTGCTGGGACGTGCAGCCCCGCAAGTCGCATCTCAGAATCAGGCCCAGAGCATCCAATGCATACCCAAGACCAGCCCCAGTACAACCCCTAAGTAACATTACATAACTAGCCCAAAACATTCATTCATGGTCTTCCCACAAGTCAGTTATCAGTCATCTGATAAAAAGTCAACAAAGGACCTCAACTTCACTCATCCTTGACTCTTGCATACAAATGTTCATTTTCAGCCATTCCTTTCACCTGTATTCAGTGAAACATCTCGGCATTCCCTTCTAATTAATAGCCATTTCAAAATGAGCAGCCCTAAGTAAGTGAGCAACAAGTTTATGATACAAAAGCTCACACTGTTGTCCCCTCAGATGGTCAGATTTACTGAATTACCACAGTGCAAATGCATGAGAGAGATTTGCATATTGTGGGTCTCCAGTATGCGCATACTCTCTCATGTATATTCACTGAGGGAATCCTGAAGACCCAACCAGCTAAGCGCGCTTTCAGGAGAAGCTTGAGAGAGACTGGTTCAGAGGAGGGGCAGCCTGTGCTAATCTGATAAAGAAGATCGGTCTCTTGTTCCTTGGTTGCGCTCACGGCAGTGTCTCTCACCATGCAGCATAAAGCGTAGTAACTGTTACATGGTCTGGGCGGGAGAGTACAGCAACAATACCCAGCAGGCTCGCATCAGTAATGAGGACCTGGTCATTGGCTGCCTGGTGGATCTGGCCACGGGCCTCATGACCTTCACAGCCAATAGGAAGGAGATCAATGCATTCTTCCAGGTGAGGGGCTTGATACATATTACATGGCTATGTTGGGTGCAGGCTGTAAGCTGTCCTAAACATTGATTATTCTTAACTCCCTGTTTCAGGTAGAGCCCAACACTATGCTCTTCCCAGCGGTATTTGTGCTGCCTTCCAGCCAGAACGTGCTGCAGTTCGAGCTGGGTAAACTCAAGGTAATATTTCACTGTGATATACTCCCATTATCCTGTATCTTATAAACTCCCTGCCCATACCCTTTCCACATATAAACTCAAAGTAAGTTTCGGTTCAGGCACAGTAGATAGGTGCCTGCCCCTGATGGCTCACAGTCTCTACATTTCTACCTGAGATAAAGGAGTGGGTGAAGTGACTTCCCAAGTTTCACTAATAGGATTGATGGGGAAGCAGAATTTGAACCCTTGTTCCCAGCCTTCAGCTCTAACCTCTGGCTGCTCCTCTATTCCTGTAGCTTTTAGCTCTCTTGTCTCCCTCCGTTCCCACCATCATCCTGTAGCACAGTCATGGAGGATGTGAATGCAAGGGCCAAGGGCATCCTTCTTTCATAAAAGCTTTTTCTAAGTAAGTTCCTACAATATGAATTAAATTACCCCAAGGTATTAGATTGTCAGCTTTCAGGAAAAGTCTGTAAATCTGGTTAGTTTAGCATAGACCAGATTACTTTAAGGTGGCTAACTTAACCTCTCTTATGGTGTGATGGGAACAGAAGAAGCAGGGGTCAACTGTTATACTGATTACTATAGAACTAAATGAGAGTCAGAATCTGCACTAACCCAAGAGTTTGATCATCATTTTGGATCTAGATTCTCTGGCGATTAGCTGTGTTATGGCAATAAAGCAATTTCATACTCAGTTGGTAACAATATGCATTTTTGTCAGTGATACCCCTTAACGTTGATTTTTTTTTTTACTGCAATTCATATTCAATAATGAGCTTTGAAACATGTAAATGCATGCAAAGCAGCTTCTTTTATGCAAAATGAATAACACAGCTTGTGGCAAACTTTACAAGTTGCATTATTCACTGAAAGTTAACAACACTTCAAGAGGTGGGAGTGTCAGCTGCTATAGCCAGATCCAATGCTTCCAGGGTTGATCTGAAAGGGGCTACCGAGGTCAAATAAAATTTTGCCCCAGCTCCTGATGCATTATAAAACTGAGAGAGTGTCCCCCACCCTGGTATCTCCCCACCCTTATTGGCAACTTGACCTCTAGCGGTAGTATTGCGTGGCTATCAGTAGGGGCTAGAAGGGTGTCCTTTTGCATGCAACTGTTGTCGAAGCAACCAGGAATCACTTCTGTTCTCCAGTGCTCACCAGGAATTCGGAGGTATATTCTGTGGGAACAGGAACCCAGGAAGCCCTTTTATTTTAATAATGGATCTGTGGAAAGGTAGGGAGGGCTCTGTTTTTGGCAGAGCGAGTTGTCCCTTGATTAAATAGCAGGCCTAACTTGGGAGCCATTATCTTTGCATTGCAAAACCAGGAACATGTGATATTCCCTGACTACAGCAACATGACAAAAATGATAGTAGGATTCATGAACCTGTGGTAAGGAGGTACCACAGCTTAGTAGTTAAAGCCAGAGTTGGCTGGGTCTCTTCTAAGATTGCACGCTTGTTTTTTAAATTGTGCTTCCTCTTGAGCTATTTTAAGGTAAAACGGACAAGAAAATGAAACGAAGATGTAAATATTTTTTCAATCGGCTGTAGCGGTTGATATTCAGAACCCTTAGCCAGTTGGTAGAGTGGAGGAGTAGCCTAGTAGTTAGAGCAGCTGCCTAGCACCCAGAGGATCAAGGGTTTGATTCCCACTGGCACTCCTTGTGACCTTGGGCAAGCCACTTTGCCCTCCATTGCCTTGGAAGAAAAGGCTGGCAATCTACTTCTGGTGATGCATTGCCAAGCAAACCCAGAGGTAGCTGGGTTGCTATGAGTCAACACTGACTTGATGGCACTCAATTGGCCAATGGAAAGCTGGCTAGCTAAGGGTGCCACTAAATATTACAATCTTGATAGTGCCGCTGAATATCCTAATAGACTGTCTCAACACTATCCAGTTAGTGCAGGGCTGGTGCGAGGGCAGCGTCGGCACTATCCAGATAAATGCCAGCACTTAATCTGGATTTTCAGTTGGTATTTATCTGGGCAACTAGGTGGCATGAAAGGTTGCTGCTGAATATCCTGACAATATTTAAGTGCCATGGCGTTTGAATATTGACCTCTTTGAAAATCTGTCCCAGTGTTTACCATGGATCACTCAGTGAGCTGCTTAAAAATAAACCAGTGACATAAGCTTCTTACTAGTTTGTGCCAGGAAAGGATAGTTCATAAACCTTTGATGGTAAGGTTTTACAAAGTTTTGAGGGATGGAAAGAGCCAATTACATTACAGAGAACAGCATTGGTGCTTCGTCCTGGACCAGGTCAACCTGGAAAAGTATCAGAGGCTGATGAATCTTTTTAGGGACCTTGTTGCATCTGTATAATCAACGTGTCACCTAGCCCTTCTCCCTGAAGTACATCACTTAACCTTTGTTAAATACTCCTTCCCGCAAACACACCAAGTTAAACTCTTCCTACTTTGTTAAACTTATTACATAACCATTGTTACTGCTACCTAACATTCTATACCTTGTTACTTTCCAAGTTATTTTATACCTCCCTCATTGTTTAATGTAAACCATAATATAATGTTGTAACATTAGGCCTTGTTCATGTCTTCTGTAACCTGCTTTGACTTTAAGATAAAAAACAGTTAAATCCAGTGTTCCAGTAACCAACCCAAGTTGTAATTTTGAATCATCAGTAAGTTAACAAATAGTTTAGCCTCCAGTCAGTCGTCTCATGAGTTGCAGACTGTTTTCACTTGTTAGCCCTTCTCAAGTTTTAGGTTCTCAGTACTATCTCTAATGCCACTTGCCTTTCTGACTCTTCTCCCGTTCCTTTCCTGAAGTCTATACAGTCTCATTTAGCAGAATATTTAACCAAGCAGATGAACTCATCACTCACCCTCAGTTTGAAGAAAGCATCTGTTTGTCCTATATTGAAAAAGTCTTCCATGGACTGTTTCTGATCTAAAAAGCTATCAACCTATTTCCATTCTCTTGCTGGCAAAGCAAACTAATGGAAAAGTTTGTCCTTACCCAGCTACAGGAATATGTGGATACCAGTGCCTTACTACAATACAGAAATGCTCTTGGTTTCAGTAGTTGATAATTGGTTGATTCAGCTAGAGAAATCTGATCCACTATTGGTTGCCTTTTTTGATATTTTCTCAGCATTCTCCTCCATGAATCATGGTTTGTTGCAACAGCGGCTTGGACAATGAGGTTCTACTTCTACTGTTCTGGAATTGGTTCCGCTCCTGCCTCACTGATATGACTCAACAAGTTTGTTTGGTTGGGCACGTTTCTGCATTTTTACTGATTGCAAGAGGGGTTCCTTAAGGATTGGCCCTATCAGTTTTGCTTTTCGGTCTTTAAGTTAGACCAATCTGTGGTGTTTTGTGAGCTTTGGGCTTGGACTATAAATTGTATGCTGATAATATTATCGTTTCCCTCAAATTGCTATGGCCATTGATCGCATGACACTGGGCATCCTGAAGGGTGTTCAGTGGTTTGAGGACCACTGCTTAACTTTGAATGTGGGAAAAATTGAGCTGCTGTTTTTTCATGGCAATGTAACTTATATGCTGCCTCTGAATGTAGTAACTGGCGACGACTCTATTTCCCTCAAAAGTGAAGTTCACTATTTGGGCGTTATCATCGACTCTCGATTTTTTGCCCTCAAATGAGAGCTGTTACTAGATCTGTGGTTTTTTTTTCCAAACTAAGACAACTAAACTTAAACTTAAACTTAAACTTAAACTATGGAGGTTGAAACCCTATCGAAAGACTGATGATTTTCAGAGTCTCTTAGTCTCTGGTATTTATTGCCCCGTATAGACTGTTGCAGTGCACTGCATTAGGCCTATCTGCATCCCGTTTGAAGGGGTTATAACTAGTGCAAAATGTGGCTGCGTGCATTATTTTTGATGTCAAATGCTTGGATCGTTTTCCCCCAGTATTACAGCATCTGACTGATTGCCTTTGGATTCAGGGTACACTTGAGGGCCCTATGGATAATTTCCAAACATTTGCAATTAGGGTTTCCTTTGTCACTATGCGTTCCGTCGTTCTATCAGACCTTGAATGCCTTGGATTATAACTTACTGGTAGAACCCCACTGCACACAGCTTGGCTGGTGAGAACATGTCGTCATTTCTTTTCGTGGAACAGCTTATCAGATTATGATTTTAGACACTTGATATACTGCCTTTTTACTGTGTGTATCAGAGCGGTTTACAGATATACTCTAACAGGCATTTTTTATTCTCTCGTCCCCGAAGGGCTCACAATCTAAGTGTACCTGAGGCAATGGAGGGTTAAGTGGCTTGACCAAGGCCACAAGGAGTGGCCATGGGACTGGCCTGAGGTAATCTGTCCCAACCACTGAGCCACTCCTCCCTCCTTCTCTTCATTGTGTATTTGACATGTTTGATTTTCGAAAGTTAGCGAAGGCAGTGTTCTCTAGGAAGGCTTTCCTGGGCTGTTTTTATATTGTAATCATGTATTTGCTGCCTTGTTTTATGTATTTGTTTGGTTTGTTCTTTTATTATGTATGTATGCTTGTAATCCACTGACGACACTGGATCAGTGGACAATAAATATTTTAGATAAATCAAAATTCTTTTCAAACATTAACAGTAAATTATAACCCTCTGCAATGTTTTTTTCCTTCACTCATCTGTCTCTCCTGTCGCCGTCCCTCCTCTCCAACCTCCTTCCTACCCCCTCCTTTATTGTCTTGCCCCTTCTCTGTCTTCCTCTATGCCGCTGCGCCGCCTCCCTCACTTTCTATATCTTTGCCTTAGAACATCATGCCCATCTCTGCAGCTATGTTCCGCAGTGAACGGAAGAATCCAGTGCCGCAGTGCCCACCGCGGCTGGACGTGCAGATGCTGACGCCCGTGGTTTGGAGTCGTATGCCCAACGAATTCCTGCAGGTGGAGACATCGCGCATGAGCGAGCGACATGGCTGGATGGTGGAGTGCACCCAACCTCTTACCATGATGGCTTTGCACATCCCAGAGGAAAAAAGGTGAGAGCTGCGGTGAGCGGTGTCCCTCCTTCCTGCTTTCATCCCTGCAGGAGAATATGTGAGCACTGGGGGCACTTGCAGGGGTGTGTGTGTGTGTTTATATGTGAATATACCTTCTCCCCAAATGAGTGATAGGTAGTGTGTGTATGTGTGATGGCAGGCTGTGGGCTGGGCACTTCCCAATCCCATTACTAATCTGTGGCTCTTACCCATCCTTTAATGCCTCCTAAAACTCTGCTGCCACTCCCAAGGATACCATGGAGCATTTTGAGTGCACACTCCCCGATGCCTTGATTGGGTGATGCTTCCCTGCTGATTTCCAATAAGATGAGAATGTTCTTCCTGAACATGTTCCCCTCCTGATATCCTTCGGGCAATGCCATAGTGTGCAGTTGCTCTGTGATGCCCTACTCATGACTGCTTAAGCAGCCCTGTGGCATGGTTACTGCACAGCAGCAATAGAGCTTGGCATGCATTCTTTCTTGAGGCTGGGCCCTGTCTGATGATAACTACCACATGAAAACACATCCTGGGCTGCAGATTTCACTGCCACCATGCAGGAACATAGGGTGCACAAGGACAGGCATTAACTGGGAGTTGTATGTAGATCTGAAGTGTCTTCGGGGACTTTTAATTCTCTCTCTCCCTCTCTCTCTTTCTCTCCCCTTCGGACAGATGCATCGATATCCTAGAGCTCTCGGAGCATCTGCATATGCTTACCTTCCACTACCATACATTGAAGCTGTACTGTGCTGTTTGCGCGCTGGGTAACAACCGGGTAGCACATGCACTGTGCAGCCACGTGGACGAGTCGCAGCTCTTGTACACCATTGAGAGCTGCCACCTTTCAGGGCTCTTGCGTTGTGGCTACTATGACCTGCTTATCAGTATTCACCTGGAGTCAGCCAAGCGGTCCCGCCTGACTATGAATAATGAATTCATTGTGCCCATGACAGATGAGACTAAGAGCATCCGTCTCTTCCCAGATAAGTCACGGCAGCACGGGCTGCCTGGTGTGGGTATGAGCACCTGTCTTCGGCCTCCACTGCACTTTTCCCACCCCAACTTTGTTGGCATCACCTCTGAGCTGTACCAGCTTAGTCCTTACATCCCACTGGATGTGCTGAAGACCAAGGCCATCAACATGCTGACAGAGGCTGTGCAAGACGGAGGCCAGCATACCCGGGACCCTGTAGGCGGTAGTGTAGAATTCCAGTTTGTTCCAGTGCTGAAGCTCATATCCACTCTCCTCATTATGGGAGTGTTCGAGGATGAGAACGTGAAACACATCTTGAAGATGATTGAGCCCAATGTCTTTCAGGAGCCTAAGGAGGAAGAGGAGGCTGAAGCCAAGGAGCAGGTGGTTGAGGAGGAGGCCGAAGTGCCTGCTGAGGAAGAGGAGACGACGGAGGAAAAGCAGGAAGAAGAGAAGGAGGAAGAGGACAAGAAGGAGGAGAAAGAAAAGCAAGAGGAGGAGGAGCATGAGGAAAAGCTAGAGGTGGGAGAGAAGGCACTGGAAGAAGTAGGAGCGAAAGCAATCGAGACCAAGGAACAGGAAGCCAAGGAAGAAGAGGAGGGGCTGGAGGAAGGCTTGCTACAGATGACGTTGCCAGAATCTGTCAAGTTGCAGGTATGTTCCTTGATCATAAGGGGTGTAAAAACTTCTGAATATCATAATTAGGTGGTTTTGTTTCTTAGGGCAGGCTGATCCACTCCTCTCTGCATGCTGGGAGTTTTAGTTCCAGTAGCCCCAAGAAAGGCAGGAACTGCAGGTCCTAGTGTACAAGGCGGGAGAGGAGGGGGGATGTGCAAAGCATCAGCTTATCCTTACATATCAGAGCCACTGTTCACTGCAGTTTGAAATGATTTGTTTTTGGATGCTCCCTACCGGAGACTGAAGTATTAGAACAATAAATATCCAGGGTCTTGGGTAAATACACGAGGACAGTGTAGTTGGTGTACCCCAACTCTCAGCTGGTGTACCCCAAGGATCTGTCTTGGGTCCACTCCTTTTCTCTCTATATACTCAGTCCCTTGGTGCATTCATCTCTTCCCATGGCTTTCAGTACCATCTTTACGCTGGTGACTCCCAGATCTACCTCTCTACACCTGAAATCTCTCTGACAATCTAGGCCTGGGTCTCTGCCTTTCTGACATTGCTGCTTGGATGTCTCACCACCTCTTGAAATTGAACATGGCCAAAACTGAGCTTCTTAATTTCCCCCCTAAAGCCTCCTCTCTCCTTCCTCCTTTCTCAGTCTCTGTGGATAACTCTCTACTCCTCAGCTCGCAAACTTGGGGTTGTCTTTGACTTCTCTCTCCTTCTCCACACATAACCAACTGATAGCTAAAACCTGACATTTCTTTCTCTATTACATCAACAAAATTTGCCCCTTCCTTTCTGAACACACTACTAAGACACTTATCCACTCTTTAGTCACCTCCTAGCTAAACTATTGTAACTTTACTCCTTGCTGATCTCCCTCTGAATCATCTCTCTCCCCTTCAATCTTTCCAACACTGCTGCACGGCTAATCTTCCACCAGCTTGATCATGCTCATATTACTCCTCTTCTCAAGTCACTTCATTGGCTCCCTATCCGTTTCTGCGTCCAGTTCAAACTTCTCCTGCTGACCTATAAGTGCATTCACTCTGCAGCTCCTCACTAGCTTTCCTCTCTTATCTCTCCCTACACTCCTCGCCGAGAAAGAAGCAATCTGCCAGAATAGCAGCTATCTGTGCCCTTCTCTTCTTTTGCTAACTCCAGACTTTGCTCCTTTCACGTTTCTGCTCCTTATGCCTGGAACAAACTACCTGAGTCTGTACGTCAGGCATCTTCTCTGACCCTTTTCAAATCCAGGCTGAAAACTCACCTCTTCACTGCTGCTTTTGGATCTTGATTCATCTGGTCTCCTTTGTGTTTCCTTACCATTCCCCCTAGATGTATCCCATGTCTACAGCTACTGCGTTGTCTGTCTTGACTAGGTTGCAAGCTCTGATGAGCAGGGACTGTCTCTTACATGTGTCCGTGCAGTGCTGCGTATGCTTGTAGCGCTTTACAAATGTTCAGTAGTAGTAGTAGTAAAAGGATATCTGTTTGTGAATGTCCTGCCTCCCTGCGCCGGGATGCTCTACTTTGAGTCTACTTTGGTTTAGCTTAAGATTTTAGAGAGCTTGGAGTTCCAGAAAGGAGCAATCCACAAGTCTGAGGCATAGAATTAAAGGACACAAACCAAGATCAATGGTTCTATTAGTAAATGACAGCAGAGAAAACCCCAAATGGTGCATCCGGTTTGCTCTTTTGAGATCCATCCACTTTGGCTAGATGCATGTATAAATTCTCATATGCATTCCAGCATCGATTCTTCTCTCCCCTTTCATCCTTTTTCCTATCATTGCCTTCCATGTCTCGCTCAAGCATACCCAGAATTTGTAACCATGATGGTCTTTGTCACAGCTAGTAGGACATTTCAAGCCTTCCCATCTTTCACTTAGCTTCCTAGAAAACAAATACTGTTACATGGACAGTCTTGAGACCAACTAGAGGGCACACTACAAGGAACTAATACAGGCCAACACTCAGGCTGCTGTTTTATATCTAATTTCCAGAGGGTCTCAGACTGGTGACCCTGGAGGGAAGAGACTGGGAACTGTTCTTGCAGGCTATGAATAGAGTGTTGTAATGTGATTGTTGCTGCCTAGTACTGGATCATGCTGCCCTCTAGGTGATTCCTGTCTCTCTCCTCTCCATCCCTCCCTCTCTCCATTGCAGATGTGTAACCTTCTCCAGTACTTCTGTGATTGTGAGCTCCAGCACCGGGTGGAGGCCCTGATTGCGTTCTCAGAGCGTTACATGGACAATCTTCAGACCAACCAGAGGGCACGCTACAAGGAGCTGATGCAGGCCTTCACCATGTCTGCAGCTGAGACAGCACGAAGGACCCGGGAGTTCCGCTCCCCACCCCAGGAACAGGTAAAGTGGCTCAGGGATAGTGCGCACTGGCCAGCCTAAGATCCCTGAAAAATTCACTGGTGGGATTCAGCACATCTCCCGCCCCCCCTCCCCCTCCCAAAATTCATATTCAGGGTTCATCTTTAGGCTGTTATAAAAAGAAGTCTAGAATTGCAGAGCAACTCAGAAAGCTTGTTATGACTCTGTGACCTGTATATGTGTATTACAGAAATTTCCCGTATGGGTTGTCTTGCTCCTAGTGGGGAGGGAGGTTGGAGATGTCCGATTGTGTTGTGGGAGAGGTTATATATAGGGTTATTGAAGACACGGGGGGGAGGCAGTAGTAGCTGGAAGGTGTGTGCAAATAGGATGTGTGGGGTGACTTGAAAGACTACCAAAAGGGACTCTTACTGCTGGAAAGAAATCTGCACTTGTAAATATTTACCTGCTGGGAAATTCTCTAAATCTTGGAAAAAAGGCAATCCTTTCGGTTAATGCTGATAAATTGGTGTATTTTAGAATTCAATGTTTTTGTTGTCACTTAGGGCTTGGTATCACCTGAGAGATTTCCATTTAAATCAAAATCAGAGGATAGCTTAGCACAGAAGGTAGTTGGGTAAATATTCTTTGAGTAGACAGAAAGAAATTGTTTCCAGAGACCTTCCAGTTAGGAGGAAAGAGACCTGTGAAATTGTTTTAAATAGGTGTTAAAGCCAAGTGACAGATCAAAGGGGGAATCTGAAAGGCTCCCTCTATCAAGCCAAGGGCTGTGTGAATCACCGAAGAAAAGAGATTACCATAGAAACACACCCCAGGCATAATCTTAGATTTATAGGCTTTTAAACCTATTAAAGGGAAAGAGGTGGTGAAAATTCACTTTCAGGTTCAGCTGGTTATCCTCATCAGGAATAGATTAATTAAGGCCCTGAAATTAAGTAAAGCGCTGAAATTTAATTAATCTTGAGGTAAACAAAGTCCCTTAAATTCATTAGGTATAGTTGAATTAGTACAAGTATCGCTAGCAACTTTAAATAAGTAAACAACTCAAATATCTAAACAAATCCTTAAAGCTAAGATGCACACAGCAGTCCAGCAGCGAAATGGGGGCTATCCAGTCTTTTGCACTGAGCATCACATGTATGATTTTCTCCCAGTTGGTGAGAGATCTTACATGTACACTAGGTGCAAGGAGCTCTTTACTCTCAGGGAACGAGTCCGATCTCTGGAGGCTAGAGTAGCAGACTTGGATGACCTAAGGAAGACATGGAGGTATATAGATGAGATCTAAAAGGACATAGTACTGAAGTCCCACCTCCAGTCTGGCAGCCTCTCTATTGCCATGGAGAGAGAGGTCACGTAAAGGGACAGCATCATCTTGGCGTGACAGGAAGTGATCCTGTAGCTAAGATCTGTCCATGTGATATAAAACCCTCTTGCACTGAGGTTTCTCCAGGGCCATATGCTCATGAGGGAAGAGTTAGGATGGCTGTTGTAGTTGATGATTTGATTATTAGTTATGTAGATAGCTGGGTGGCTGGTGGACGAGAGGATCACCTGGTAAAATTGCCTGCCTGGTGTGAAGGTAGCAGACCTCGTGTACCACCTAGACAAAGTTTTAGATAGTGCTGGGGAGGAGCCTGCTATCTTAGTACATGTTGGTACCAATGACATAGGAAAATGTGGGAGGGAGGTTCTGGAGACCAAATTTAGGCTTTTAGGTAGGAAGTTGAAATCCAGAACTTCAAGGGTAGCATTCTATGAAATGCTTCCCGTTCCATGCGCAGGACCCAAAAGACAGGCAGAGCTCCAGAGTCTCAATGAGTGGATGAGACGATGGTGCAAGGAAGAGGGTTTTGGATTTGTTAGGAACTGGGCAACATTCTGGGGGAGGGGGGCTTTTTTGAAAGGATGGGCTCTGCCTTAACCGGGGTGGAACCAGGCTGCTGGCATTAACCCTTAAAAAGGCCGCCTCCGGGGTGGGGCAGGTAGGCGTGTAGGGGTGGTGGGTGGGGGATGTGTGAGTGGGGGCTGAAGGGGGTAGGACGGGTAGTTACTGTGTTAGGTTTGGGGGATGTTCTGTCTGATTAAAAACTGTTATAAAAATGAGGCTGACCAGTCGGATTGGGGCATTCTTGCATGTAACATATCTTGATAACTATGTTTTGACCAGTTGGAATGTATGACTTGTTACTTTGTTAAATAAAACCATGTCATTTTAAAAAAAGGATAGACAATAGCTTTTGAACTAGATAATAGGGAAAAGCTGACAGTCACCCAAGAGCATGTGGTTCAGAAAAATGTATCCTTGAAGGATACTAGCAAAAGAGGAAAGTTAGGGCATCCTGATAGGGAGGCTCCAATAAAGATAAAAGTAACCCAGATGCCTTTAAGTACAGAGTAGACAGAGCTGAAAGATGCCAAATTACTCTTGTCAACTGATAACCAGATTGTTAATATGAATAAAATGCAACCTCTAAAATGCCTGTATGCAAATGATAGAAGTCTAAAAAATTAGATGGAAGGGCTAGAATAGATAGCAAGGTTAGATATAATTGGCATCTCAGAGACCTGGTGGAAGGAAGACAACCAATGAGATACCATGATGACTGGGTACAAATTATATTGTAATGTTAGGGTAGATCAAATTGGTGGAAGGGTTGCACTCTATGTTAGAGAAAGCATTGAAACACACAATAGAATCTCTGTGGATAGAAATTCCATGTAAAAAGGGGAAGGCAATGGCAGTGGTGGTGTACTACTGTCTGCTTGGCCAGAATGAACAGATGGATGATGAAATGCTAAAAGAAATAAGGGAAGCTAATAAAAGTTACAACACAGTAATAATGGGTGATTGCAATTACCCTGGTATTGACCGGGTCAATGTCACAGCAGGACATGCTAGGGAGATAAAGTTTCTAGATGAAATAAATGACTGCTTCTTGGAGCAGCTGGTTCCTGAACTGACAAGAGGGGAAGCCATTTTAGACCTAGTCCTAGGTGAAACACAGGATCTGGTGTAAGAGATAACTGTGTTAGCACCACTTTGCAATAGTAATCAGCAAAATAACATTTGATTTAATAAATGGAGGGAGGACAGCAAGGCAATTCACAGTACTACTTTTTAACTTTCAAAGGGAGACTATGATAAAATGAGGAAAACAGTTAAGAAAAAACTAAAAGGAGCAGCTGCAAAACTTAAAGGTTTACATAAAGCATAGGTGTTCTGGTCTGGGCTTCCAAGATATTTTTATACATGTATTCCACGCTTTAAGAAAGGTGGAAGGAAGGCCAAAAAACTACCAACATGGTTTAAAGGTGAGGTCAGAGAGGCTGTTTTAGCCAAAAAAAAAGCATCTTTCAGGAAATGTAAAAAGAAGCCAAATGATTAAAATGGGAAACAACATAAGCACTGGCAAGTAGATGGAAGACATCGAAAAGGCAGGCAAAGAGAGAATTTGAAAAACAGCTTGCTGTGGAAGCAAAAATGCACAATAGAAACTTTTTCAAGTACATTCGTAGCAAAAAACCTGTGCGAGAGTCAGTTGGACCATTAGATGATAGAGGGGTAAAAGGAGCGCTAAAGCAATACAAGGTCATAGTGGAGAGACCAAATTCTTTGCTTCAGTCTTTACTGAAGAAGATGTATTGAAGTTACTCATGCCTGAAGATAAACTGGGAAGATGTATTACAACTATTTGATAAATTAAAGAGTAGCAATTTACTTGGACCAGATGGTATACATCCAATGCTGCTGAAAGAACTGAAATATTAGATTGCAGACCTATTATGAATAATCTGTGAATTATCATTAAAATCATCTGTAATACCTGAAGATTAGAGAATGGCCAATGTAACATCAATTTTTAAAAAGAGTTCCAGGGGTGATCCTGGAAACTACAGACCGGTGAACCTGACGTCAGTACCGGACAAAATGGTAGAAACCATTATAAAGAATACAATTACTGAACATATAGATAGTCATGGTTTAATGAGAGAAAGCCACTATGGATTTAGCCAAGGAAGATCTTGTCTTACTCATCTGTTATATTTTTTGAAGGTAGAAATAAATAGGTAGATAAAGGTGAGTTGGTTGATGTAGTGTAGCTGGATTTTCAGAAAGCCTTTAACAAGGTTCCTCATGAGAGATTCTTGGTGGAATAGGAAGCAGTGCACTATTGTGGATCAGGAAATGGTTAAAAGCCCTACTCTGCTTTCTAAGTGGCCAATTTTACATAGTAACATAGTAAATGACGGCAGATAAAGACCAGTATGGTCCATCTAGTCTGCCCAGTAAGAAGGCCGGAGTAAGATGGCAGGAGTAGGTGCCACTCTGTGCAGGCCGCCCCTTAGGCCACCTCTCCCCATGTCTTTGTTTAGAGGTGAACCCACCGCTCTATGCAGGACACCCCTATTTGTTGAGAAGTTAGATGGTTCCATTTATTTTGATTTTATTCTGTTGCTATAAATGGATCCATTGTGTCTGTCCCATGCCGTTTTGAATTCTGCCACCGTATTTGCCCCCACCACCTCCATCGGGAGGGCATTCCAAGCATCCACCACCCTCTCAGTGAAAAAGTATTTCCTGATATTGCCTTTCAATTTTCCACCTTGCAGCTTTCATTCAAGAAAGTTGAATAGTGGCGTATCCGAGGGATCTGTACTGGGCTCGCTGCTTTTTAACATATTCATAAATGACCTGGAATAATGAGTGAGGTGATCAGATTTGCAGATGACACAAAATTATTCAGTTATTAAAAGACAAGATGATTGTAAAAACTTGCAAGAGGACTTTGAAAAATTGAAAGACTGGACGTCCAAATGACAGATGAAATTGAATGTGGACAAGTGCAAAGTTATCACCTAGGAAAGAACAAACCAAACTATGGTTACATGATACAAGGTTCCACATTAGGAACTACCACCCAGGAAAAGGATTTAGGTGTCATCATGGATAATATGTTGAAATCCTACGCCCAGTGTGCAGTGGCGGCTAAGAAATCAAATAGAATGCTAAGAATCATAAAGAAAGGAATGGAGAATAAAGCCAAGGATATTATAATGTCTCTGTGTCGTTCCATGGTGCAACCGCACCTTGAATATTGTGCGCAGTTCTGGTCGCCATATCTTAAAAAGGATATAACAGAATTAGAAAAGTTACAGAGAAGAGCCACCAAAATGGTAGAGGATGGAAAGATACCCCTATGAAGAGAGGCTAAAAGGTTTAGGGCTCTTCAACTTGGAAAAGAGATGGCTCAAGGGAAATACGAGAGAGGTCTATAAATTAATGAATGAGTAAAATGGGTAAATGTAGATTAGTTATTTACTGTCCAACAAGTAGGTAGTACTCACGTAAGTAGTACAAACACAGTCCAAGACGTGAGGAATGTGGAAGACACATTTATTAACTCACAGACCTAGGCAACCCGACACAGGCCGTGTTTCGTAACCTTCGTCAGGGGTTGTAAGGCAAAATTACTCTAAACATAGAAACATAAACAACATATTAAAAGTGAAGGAACAGGCAAATTCATCTAACAGACACATAAAAGACATAATAAAAAAATGTGTCATAAAATTAAATAAAACAAATCATGTAATCAATATATAATAATAAATACGTAATGTAATAGTGTTGGAACGCCATTAATCTAATGATATCATAAATAAATAATAACAAAAATTAAATTAAAAACTAAGTACATATGACCAACATCATATAAGCGTGACAAGCAAAGAACATGTACATAGAGTTTAAATAGTGGACCTCTGTATATACTAATAATAGTATGATAATACCAATGCTAACATATATATATATATATACACAGAAAAAGATAATAATAATAATAATAAAAATAATAATATTACCCATAAAAACATAATACCAGGGAATATCTAAATATCTAATTGTAAAACGATAACTACAAAGAGATAATTAAAAGAGAGCAGCAGGAGCGAACAGATCTTAATTAGATAGATACGGATATCCAATTGGGGAGGTAGATATTTATAAAAACAATTATAAATCATCAGCAGTTTCTAAAATTTAAACCATATAAAATAATAAATAATCATAATTAAATAAGATAAGATAAAAAATAGGATAAAAAAGAGGGAACAAAAATGTCTGAGCTTGTATATTTATAATAAATAACAAATATTAATTATGAATCAATAAAAATATTCAAAATGGTCAAAAAACATAAAAAAGTATAAAAATATATATAAAAACAATAGACTTTAATATAAATAATAAATATAAAATACAAAATAAATAAATAATAATAAAAGATAAAATAATAGATTGAGATCATGAAATATCTAACTTTGTAAATTAATAATATAAACTTTATTAAAAATACCATCACAGGATTAAAAGTTCTCTCTCATACCTCTATAGTCTATTAAAAAAATTATTGTTAAAAAAATTTTAAAAAAGTTTTTAATAATAAATTTTCAATAGATTATAAAAATATATAAAAAAAATATAAAAAAATATAGAAAAAATATATAAAAAATTATACAAAAAGATATATATAAAAAAATATATTAAAAAATAATTTAAACTTTAAAAATTGCAATTTTGACTACTTTTTGATGATTTGTAAATCTTTTTATAGAATCGTTTTCCAAATTATAAGAGTTTTTCTTTCTCTCTTTCATAAGATCGCATAGGAACACAACGGTTGATTTTATTTGGCTGCAAGTCTATGGTTTCTATAAAAAATACCCTTTCCTTGCAGCACTAGGTGGCAGACACGGATTAAATATTAGTAAATAGTGGTACCCTTGCCAAATTATGCACAATAGGATATAGAAGTATTATTTTGAGGTATGAATTTTCCCAAATTCTTTTTCTGTTAGCACTAGTAGGCACATGTAAATTAGAGGTTGTCTGGTTGAAACAGTGTCTCTTATAATTTGGAAAACGATTCTATAAAAAGATTTACAAATCATCAAAAAGTAGTCAAAATTGCAATTTTTAAAGTTTAAATTATTTTTTAATATATTTTTTTATATATATCTTTTTTTATCTTTTTTTATATTTTTTTTATATATTTTTTTATATATTTTTATAATCTATTGAAAATTTATTATTAAAAATTTTTTTAAAAACTTTTAACAATAATTTTTTTAATAGACTATAGAGGTATGAGAGAGAATTTTTAATCCTGTGATGGTATTTTTAATAAAGTTTATATTATTAATTTACAAAGTTAGATATTTCATGATCTCAATCTATTTTATCTTTTATTATTATTTATTTATTTTTTATTATTTATTTTATATTTATTATTTATATTAAAGTATATTGTTTTTATATATATTTTTATACTTTTTTGATGTTTTTTGACCATTTTGAATATTTTCATTGATTCATAATTAATATTTGTTATTTATTATAAATATACAAGCTCAGACATTTTTGTTCCCTCTTTTTTTATCCTATCTTATTTAATTATGATTATTTATTATTTTATATGGTTTAAATTTTAGAAACTGCTGATGATTTATAATTGTTTTTATAAATATCTACCTCCCCAATTGGATATCCGTATCTATCTAATTAAGATCTGTTCGCTCCTGCTGCTCTCTTTTAATTATCTCTTTGTAGTTATCGTTTTACAATTAGATATTTAGATATTCCCTGGTATTATGTTTTTATGGGTAATATTATTATTTTTATTACTTTTTATTATTATTATTATTATTATCTTTTTCTGTGTAATATATATATATATATATATATATATATATATATATATAGAATGTTAGCATTGGTATTATCATACTATTATTAGTATATACAGAGGTCCACTATTTAAACTCTATGTACATGTTCTTTGCTTGTCACGCTTATATGATGTTGGTCATATGTACTTAGTTTTTAATTTAATTTTTGTTATTATTTATTTATTTATGATATCATTAGATTAATGGCGTTCCAACACTATTACATTACGTATTTATTATTATATATTGATTACATGATTTGTTTTATTTATTTTATGACGCATTTTTTTTATTATGTCTTTTATGTGTCTGTTAGATGAATTTGCCTGTTCCTTCACTTTTAATATGTTGTTTATGTTTCTATGTTTATAGTAATTTTGCCTTACAACCCCTGACGAAGGTTACGAAACACGGCCTGTGTCGGGTTGCCTAGGTCTGTGAGTTAATAAATTTGTCTTCCACATTCCTCACGATTAGTTATTTACTCCATCAAAAAGCAGGAAGACTAGGGGACATACAATGAAGCTACAATCTAAACCCATTTAAGAGTAATAAGAGAAAATACTTTTTCACTCAACGCGTAATGAAACTCTGGAATTTGTTACCGGAGGATGTCGTAAAACCTGTTAGGTTAGGACAAGTTCCTGGAGGAAAGGTCCATAAACCATTATTAAAGAGGACTTGGGAAATCCACTGCTTATCCCAGGACAAGCATTGTGGAACCTATATCCCCTTTTGGGAACCTGCCAGGTAGTTGTGACCTGGATTGCCCACTGATGGAAACAGGATACTGGGCTTGATGGACCTTGGTCTGACCCAGTACGGCATATCTTATATTCTTATGATGTTATGGATTATTAATTGGGATGGACATGGGGGTATGGAGGGCCCCCTCTATTCTAACTGGCAGCACCTAGTGAGCCTTGCTAATCTCACTGCTTCCACCAGTAGTGGGGGAGTAGACCTTTCTCATAGCATATCTGTTTTCCGCTTGCCTGCCCCCTCTCCTCCCCTCCCATCTGCAATGCCAGGGTCACAGAAAAAGCTTATTTTTTTCATAAAATGCTCTTGGATTCATTTAAGAACCATCAATACGAAAGAAATCGGGGCTTAATGGCTTCCAGTAAGAAGCCGTGTTCAATTTAAGGTATTACCTGCAGCCTTTCAAGTGTTGCACAGGATTCATCCCATTTGTCTGCAGAATAGATTGGACTGGTGCAATCCTTGTAGATCTTTACGTTCAAGCCAAAGGGGACATGTTGCGATTCCAGTAGTGAAACAGGCGAAAAAAGTGGAAATTAGGAAGAGAGTTTCTTCTGTGGAAGTTCTTTTTAAATTTGGAACGATTTACCTATGCAGTTATGGTTAGAACAGGATTATGCTGCGTTAAAGAAAAAACAAAAAAAACCCCTGAGATGATGATGATCTGATTCTAAGGAAGTCGTTTTGGAGGACAGATTAGATTTTATTTAGGTACGGAAAGTCTGTGTTAGAATATGGTACTGGGACTGGGGACCCTGGGTTCTTGAGGTTAGAATGTTTACTGTTGGGCTTTATTGTATTCTACTTTATCGTTCTTAGTTTGTATTTTGCCTTGGGCGACTTTGCCAGTAAGGCAATATAATGAGTTTTAAAATAAATAATAAATAGTATGTGGATCTTGAGAGAGGACGCTTGTAAACTCCTTCCACCTTAATCAAATGCGTGGGTGCATGCATGCATGCAAAGAATGCTTACACATATCTACACCTGAGCAAGTGAGACTTTGTGCCCTACTGGGGATAGTTCTGTGAGTCGATTTTATAAGGCCATGAGATGCCAATGTTGCTTTTTAACATATTTTGGGTGCTCTGTAATGAAGCGATCTCCCACAGGTGTTTTTCTCTGAGTGTGTGTGTGTTTCTGTACGTGTGCGCTCTGTTCTGCAGTATTTCTCAGCTGCTCCATCCCTCTTGCATTAGTCTGCGTTTCTCTCCTTTCTGCAGATAAATATGTTGCTAAACTTTAAGAGCATGCTGGATGATGAGGAGTGTCCTGTTCCCGAAGAGATCCGGGATGAGCTTACCGAGTTTCATACTGACCTGTTGTCTCACTGTGGTAAGCCGGCATTGCTACTATGCCCGACACATAGCTGTGCCACTGTACTGAAGATATGGCCACACCCACAGACAGCTCTGCCACTGTGCCCTTCATCTGGAGATGTGCCCACACGCAGCTCTGCCAATAGCACCTCCAGAACACATGTAGCTCTTCCATTGTGCTTACTCTTCCAATGCCCAGCCATCCCTTGGAAAATGGCGCTAGGATTTAAACTTTTCATCCCTTGCACCCTCTTATGAGAGAAGCTAACAGGGCTGGCCCAACCACTAGGCAAGACTGGACAGTTGTCTAGGGAAGCAGTTTCTTAGGTACAGCAAAGAGCAGCAGCAGTCAAATATAAAGACTAGATCTTGGCAGCCTCACAAACTCAACGGGCCATCAACACATTTATTTTGTCTCTACATGGAACAGGCATATGCATGCATTCAAAGAAAGGTTTAATTTTTGAAAGTAGGATGCCAGTTATATATTTTTACAGGATTGTTGTGTGGGGGGTGGTGTTGGGTTGATCATGGTTGTTGCCTTTAATTATCAAACTCTCAGGGAGAAGGAGTGGGGCCAGGAAGCAGGTCAAGCTTCGCCAAGGGTGCCTAGTATCTTTGCACCAGACCTGGAAACCAACCGTGGTTCTTTCACTTTTGGACAGGCATTCAGATTGAGGATGAGGAGGAAGAGGAGGAAAAGGACACGTCTTTGCGAGGCCGCCTCTTGAGTCTCCTAGATAAAGTAAAGCATTTCAAGAGCAAGGAGGTACAGAAAGAACCGGAGCCTGAAGAAGAACCCAAACCCCGTGAGTAGCTCTTGCATAGAAAGAAGATGGTACCGTGCGAGTCATAAAGAACGTGAAGAAGTCATTGTCAGCAGGCATTTGAGGGAAGGGCGTGAAGATAAAGGGAGGATGGGTGATGAACTAGCCGTCAGCTAATTAACTGACGTAGGGTGGGAGGTAAAGGGAGGGAGTAATGTCTGCTTTTATGATGTTCTTATGCATATAGCAGATTATGGATGTTTTTGCTGTAAGCCACTATGAGTGACTTTTGGATTGCTGACCACGAATGTCTTTAAATAGTTAATGCACAGTACTGGAATACTTCACACTGGAGGAGCCAAGTAGCAGCAGGGTATGTAATGTGGCTCTCTAGCCCTTCCACGTGGGGCTGATGCTCTTGTCTGCTCAGGAGTTGCCCTGTTGTTGTGCTGAGGGAAGTTGGGCTGAAGGCACCTGTCCATCACCATGACGAGTGCCAGCAGCTGGTGGCTTACATTCCAGGGGGTCACGCTCATGCTACATTCCCAAGCAGATCCAGGAACAAGCTCAGATAGCAGGGCGTTGGCAAGTTCTGTAGGTCAATGCTGCTCCTCAAGCGGTTCCAGGCAATCTCTGTGTCTCCCTGCACCCAGGTTCTAATCCCAGCTCTACCGTTGACCATTTCTGAAACCTCAGAGGGGGATATTCAGTGGTGAAGTTTAAACATGGATATTCAGTGCGGGGGCCATCTCCAGCCAGTGGCATTGAATATCCGGGTCGGCCGGATAGTGCAGAAACTAAGTGTGCAGTGGTGATATTCAGACACTGCCCGGTTAGCTTTTGCAGTGAAAGTTAAGCAGGCCATTCGGGTGCTTAACTTTCAGCACTGAGGGATAACTGGCTAGAGGCTGAATATCACTGCTAGCTGCCTATCCCCGGGTGCGACCTCCGACCCTCCCCCGGGATGCCATGACACTCGTCGGCTAGCACTGGGGCACTCGGCAGCAGCACCCAGGGATACTCAGCGGCACTAACCACTCACCGCCATTAACGCAGTTAGCAAATCTGCCAACCGCGTTAATCACTTTGAAAATCCGCCTCTCGATTTTTAGCACTGTGGGTGATGACACTAGTAATGATTGTCTTTATGTGCTTCTACGGCATACAGTCCTGTAGTAACTTAAGGTCTGGGATAGTGAGAGGCACGAGATGAATCCTCCTTTGACTGTTGCCCTGCTGTTGAAGGAGTGGCGGTGTATTTTGTCAGTAGGGGCAGACTGTGCACAGCAAGTTCCTGTGTGCACTCACAGACCCAGGGAGAGAAGGCGTGACTCCCCAGCCCGGTTGCTGACTCGCTCTAGTATTGCCGACACTAGCATAGACTTGGGTATTGACTCTCTCTCTCTGGCTGTTTTCTGGCAGGAACTTTGCAAGAACTCATCTCTCATACCACGGTGCAGTGGGCCCAAGAGTCCTTCATCCAGAACCCAGAACTAGTGCGGGTAATGTTCAGCCTTCTCCATCGGCTGTACGATGGCATCGGAGAACTCACCCGTGCTCTGCCCAAAGCCTACACCATCAATGAAGTATCTGTGGAAGACACCATGAACCTGCTGGAGAGTCTGGGTCAGATCCGCTCCTTGCTTATTGTCCAAATGGGGCCTGAAGAGGAGAACCTAATGATCCAGAGCATAGGGTAGCTTTTTTTCTTTCCTGTTTATAATATCCACCTACCCATCCATTCATACATTGACATTATCCTCCTCTTCCTCTGTGTACCCTCCATACTTGTATCCACGCTTGGCCCACGTTCGTCTGTGATAGTTGTGGGTGTTGAATGCAGAAGCAAGGAGTGAGAGAGGAGCAGAGCTAGTCCCAAAGTTGGTTTAAGATGTTGGCACCTTAGGCAAACCTTCAGCCCCACTGGCTGTCAGAATCTATGGTTTAGCTTTGGATATTTACTCTTTGCTGACTCCCAGAAGCTGCCACCTCAGGCAGACCATTAGTTTGCCTCATGGTTGGGCCTGCCCTGGAAAGGAGAGGGAGTGGAGGCTCATCAGCAGCAGCAGCGAGGTTAAAATAAAATGCCCATGTCAAAAGCTGGGGCAATGATGGTAGTTGTTACTGGTATGATGTCTTTCTTTTTTCTTACTGCCATTCCGAAGACTGAGTAAGGACATCTTACAGTATATTTCTGTCTGTTACCTCCCCACCAGCCACATTTTCTTGCAATCAGGTTTCAAAATTGCCTAGTACTGAGACGCTCTGCCTCCAGGTCTTTGCTGTAACAATACATCTCCATCATATCCTGCAGCACCCTCTGCTGTTCCAGCCTTGAGAAATCTGATTCTGCCGTCCTCAAACACACGCTCGGCACTTTAGTTCTACGCTGTGGGCGTACTGCATGCCCCTCTTCTGGACACCCTGTGCTGCTGTCAGGCTGAAAGCCCCTTCTCTGCAGCCCCTTCTGCAGCTCTGAGGCATGCTTATTTTCCATTTTCTTCCTGTTGCAGAAACATAATGAATAACAAAGTGTTCTACCAACATCCAAACCTAATGCGAGCACTGGGCATGCACGAGACCGTCATGGAGGTGATGGTGAATGTGCTGGGCGGCGGAGAATCCAAGGTGAGGACACACTTAATACAAGCATAGAGAATTCAGGAGAAAGAAATGGTTTATTCGTCCCAGACTATTGTCATGTCAAACTTGGGGGTCTGATTCACCAAGCAGTTTTTCTGTAAACACAGAATGGGAAAAAACCCAAGGAGTTAATATGTAAAATCCTGCTGAGCAGGTAAGAGAATCGGGTAGATTACTTGGTTTTCTCTAGCTGCATAGGCAGCAGAATGGGGTGGGCCACTGGGACCATGGCCTGACGAGTATTTTACCCAACGCAAAAAGCTTAGGGGTGGGGCCAGATATTGGCTTACTTGGTCCCTTCTACCAAAAAGCTGCTTTGCTACCCCCAGCTAGCTGGATATTCTTCTACACTTATCTGGTTTAAATAGTGGCTAAATATTTGATGAAATCTAGCCAATTATATTTGACCAACTAGATTTAGCTAACTTAACTGGTTATTAGTAAAAATCAGCACTAACCAGCTTCTTTAAGAAGGAATTCCCCATCATTGATCCCCTTCCTTCCAGAAACTCGACCTCAGATTATGATAGACTCATACCCTTCATGTAAGGTACCGATCATTCCATCCCTCCCCCCTCTAGACTGGGCAGGAGGCAAGAATGATGATGCTTCTTGCCCACTCAAGATCAGGTGACCTCTGGGGGTACTGGGGGGAGTGGGGAGTGTTGTGTTACATTTTTGAAATAGAAGAGAGAGGGGTTTTGGTCTTGGCTCATTTCACTCTGGGATGGAAGGAGCTAGGTGGGAGTGTCTATTTAGAGATTTGGTATGGGGGAGAGGATCAGTACTGTGAAAGGGGGGGGGTGCAATTTGGATTGGCTGCTCAGAGGGAGGGAGGGGGATTGGCACTGGGGAATATTTTTTTTCCCTGAGTTTGGGGAAGGATATCTGTTTGTCCAGCCAGATTTAAAGCCCCATTTTGCAAAGGGGAAATGAGAAGTCCAGGTCAGACATTCACATTCCCAATGTAGTTTACGAATAGCTCTGCTGAATGCTTTATAAAACAGAATATTCATAAGGAGCTTCAGGGCTGCCCATGTACTTTCCAGAACGTACAGTCGGAGAATCGATTTTTGCAAACCTACCCGCAAAGAAAAAGAGCAGCATTGCTTGTGGCTTTCCACATGTTGTCCACATGTAGCTGCTGATTTCACGATTATACATGTATTTGGCAATGCTTACATGCCGGCCCGCCGACCCCCGCCGCCCCCAACCCGGATATTCACTTCTTCACCGGCAGAAGTGAATATCCGGGTTATCCCAGACCCCGGCAGCCACAGAGGCTGCGCGGATAGCAACAAAAATCCTGTTTTTTTTCTCGCCTATCTTTAAGGCGCAGAGGACTACACCGGTAGCAACGAAAATCTCTGCTGCTTGTGTAGCCCCTTCCCCCTCCCCTGCTCCACCCTGGAACACCCCTAACATGCCCTGGTGCTATGCGGATAGCATCTAGGCGCATTAGGGACTTAGCCGGGATATTCAAAGGGCACTACACATGTAGGTGCCCTTCGCATATCCCGGATAAGGCCTTTACACAGGTAACCAAATGAAATAACTATTTTTTCCTGGATCTCTGAGGTGGTGGAAGTGTACAATAGGAATACAGGTAGAGTTTAATAAAATGGGAAATCCACGTATACTTTTTTGGCCTGCCCAGACCATGCCAAAACTTCACCCCCTTGTCATTTTTGAATGGAAGAATAGAGCTTAATGGTTAGAGCAGTGTGCTGAGAACCAGGGAAACCAGGGTTCAAATCCCATTTTGTGTGATCTTGGGCAAGTCACTTAACCCTCCATTGCTTCAGGAACAAGCTTAGATTGTAAGCTCTCTGGGGAAAGGAAAATATCTACAGTACTTGAATGTAACTCATATTGAGCTACTATTGAAAAAGGTCTGAGCTAAATCCAAATCGCTTCCCTTCCTTCTGTGTCCCAGCCATCTACACATGTAAATAATGACATACTGACATTGCTTTTATATGTGTATGCAATCTCCATGTATACAGTAAATGTTTCTAATATGACCTCTCTAGACAGTTTGTGCTGAAAATTTCGCTCACTAGCCAAATCCTTAAGTCACCCTGACACACCTCTAACCCAAGAATAAAAATGGAAGAAACAGCAAGGGTTATCCCCACTAAAAGCCCAAACAAAAGAAGGAGCAGGGATATTGAAATTGAGAAAAAAATCCTTTATTATGCCCAACACAGCTGTGTTTCAGCGTGAATTGCCTGTATTAGGGGCAAATCTTTCTAGGCACAGATAAATATCAATACAAACCACCAGCAACAGAGACCATGCTGGTGATTTGTATTGGTTTTTGTGCCTAGATACATTTGCCCCTGATGCAGGCAATTCATGCTGATATACAGCTGTTTCGGGCATAATAAAGGACGTTTCCCCATTTATAATACCCCTGCTCCTTCTTTTGCTTATAGTTCTAACCTAGCCATTATTTTTCCAGATAAATTCGGTTTGCACAGCACTTTTGTGCAGATACAATTTACTTGGACAGAGGAAGAGAGATTTAAGAAGCAGCATGTTTGCAGCTAAGTCATTTTTAACTGTATAAATGTTTTAAATATCAGCCTTGTAAGTGAATCAGACCCTTAGAAGGCAATTTTTAAAGCCATTTATCCAGGTGAATTGGCCATCTGAAAATGGCCCATCCTCAATGAGTGTAATTTTATAAGAAGCCTCCTAGATTTAGGCAGTAAGAACCTATGCAAATAGGGGTATTTTAGTCATTTGCATGCATAAACATTTATACATATAAATGAGCATGCTCCCTCTGCGCCTTGTTCTGTAAGTACATGGGTAAATGCAATGGCGCATATTTACACTGTGGGTGTGCACAGGGGTGGAGTTTGGGTCGAGTATGAGCAGCGCACAAAGTTAATGCTTGGAAATTCTACTATAATTTATGCGTATTCTTTAGAAATCTAGTTGTGGGCATTTGCACCAGCCCTAGGCTGCTGTATGCGATTGCACCATACATTAACATGCATTTTTCACCACTCAGGCTAGTATTTCATAAAGGAAAGAAGATACCTACTTTTGGGAGTAAAGTAGGTATCTTCTTATCAAATTGCCCTCACCATGTCGAAAAATATGTGCAGAGTTTCACTTCAAGTCCGATTGAGAAAGGGGGTGTTTTGGTTGGGTTCTAAAAGTAATGCATGAAAATTCATTTTTCAAATCTATATTCATTATTCTCCAGCAGGACCTTTCCCATGCTAGAACCTGGTGCAAAAGTGGTTTTTGAAGTGAGAATGCATGCCTCTTCTCTCTTTGAAATCTGGTGCAAAATCAAGGCAGGCAGTTTGAAAATTGGCCCATTGCCTCGCCCTTCGCTTTTCACCCGTTTTCATGACACAAGAACTATAAATTGCTCATATTCTTCACCTATTCTTCTTCCTCCAGGAAATTCGCTTCCCCAAGATGGTGACCAACTGCTGTCGCTTTCTGTGTTATTTCTGCCGTATCAGCCGCCAGAACCAACGAGCCATGTTTGATCACCTCAGCTATTTGTTGGAGAACAGCAGCATTGGGCTGGGTAAAGTTCCCATGTACTAAATAAGTTTATGGTAAAGCCTATAAGCCTTGAAATCATCATGGACTTAGATAGGTGGCAAGTGAGCCTCATAACTGTTATCTAGTAAATTGTTCCTGGTAGGGTCAGTGAGCCTTGTTCTAGATGGTACATAGTATGGTCAGTAAGCCTTGTAACCGTTGTGTATGAGCAAGAACCTAAGAAAAACTAAGAAGGGGTCAAGTGCTTGGCAGGTAATAATCTTTGCAAAAAGTGCAGTCATACATTTGGGGTGCAGAACTCCAAGGAAGAAATAGGCGATGACATGAGATGTTAATGTGCACCAACTTGAGAGAGATCTTTAGAGGGTCTCAGGGTTCACAATGATGCCACAAGAGAGTGATAAGAGCCAGAAGAATGTGTAAGAAAAGCTTTAACCAGTAAAAGAACAAAAGAGGAGATGATAATGCCTCTCTACAAGTCATTGCTGACACCTCGTCTGGAGAGCTGGATCCAATTCTGAAGGCTCTTCCTCTGGAAGGATAAGAGAATGAAGAATCTCCATCAAAATCCTTAGGAAATGAGATTTAAGAACTTATATATGTATAGGTGAGGGGAGGGGCATGACAAACATTAAAATGCCCCTAAAGATATGAATAATGCATGAGTGGCATTTTTTTAAGGAAAGAAAATACTGGAACAATGCAGAATGACGAGAAGGTTGCATACTTCTATTTGACCTATTACTGCTACTACTACTGAGCATTTGTATAGCGTTACAAGACGTACACAGCACTGCACAGACATGTAAGAGACAGTCCCTGCTCATCAGAGTGTACAGTCTAGTCAAGACAGACAACACAGACGGTGTAGACAGGGATAAAACAAGGGGGAATGGTAAAGAAACAGGGATCAGGAGAGTCAAGATCCAAAAGCAGCAGTGAAGAGATGAGTTTTCAGCCTGGATTTGAAAAGGGTCAGAGAAGGTGTCTGGCGTACAGACACAGGTAGTTTGTTCCAGGTGTAAGGTGCAGCAAGGTGAAAGGAGAGAAATCTGGATTTATCAATAGAAGAGAAGGGCACAGATAGAAGCAATTTGCCAGAACAGCAGAATTCCCTAGGGGGGGTGTTGGGAGAGATAAGAGAAGAAAGGTAGTGAGGAGCTGCAGAGTGAATGCACTTATAGGTCAGTAGGAGAAGTTTGAAATGGATGAGAAAATGGATAGGGAGCCAGTGAAGTGACTTAGAAGAAGGGTAATATGGGCATGATGAGGCTGGCAGACGATTAGCCACGCAGCAGAGTGTTGTACAGATTGAAGGGGAGAGAGATGATTCAAAGGGAGACTAGCAAAGAGTAGGTTATAGTAGTCAAGATGGGAGGTGGTTAAGGAGCGGATAAGTATCTTGGTAGTGTGTTCAGAAAGAAATGGGCGGATTTTGTTGATGTTAGAGAATGAAACGGCAGGTCTTAGCTATCAGATGGATGTGTGTAGAGAAGGAGAGAGAGGAGTGAGACAACCCCAAGGCTGCGAGCCGAAGAAACAGGGAGGAGTAGAGAGTTATCCACAGAGACTGAGAAAGGAGAAAGAGGAGAGGAGGTTTTAGGGGGCAAAATAAGAAGCTCAGTTTTGGCCATGTTCAATTTCAAGCGGCAGTGAGACATCCAAGCAGCAATGTCGGAAAGGCAGGCAGAGATCCAGGTCCAGATTGCTGGAGAGATTTCAGGCATAGAGAGGTAGATCTGGGAGTCATCAGCATATAAAGATGGTACAGAAAGCCATGGGAAGAGATGAGCACACCAAGGGACTGGGTATATAGAGAGAAAAGGAGTGGATCCAAGACAGAACCTTGGGGTACACCAACTGAGAGTGGGATAGCCGCAGAGGAGGAGCCACCAGAATAAACATTGAAAGAGCGATGGGAGAGATAAGAAGAGAACCAGGATAGTACAGAGCACTTAAAACCAAGTGAAGACAGGGTATCAAGGAGAAGGTAGGGGGTCAATGGTGTCAAAAGCAGCAGAGAGGTCAAGAAGAATGAGGATAGAGTAAAGGCCCTTGGATTTTGCCAGGAACAAGTCACTGGAGACTTTGGCAAGAGCCGTTTCAATAGAGTGTAAAGAATGAAAGCCAGATTGTAAAGGATCCAGGAGGGCATGAGAGGAGAGGAAGTCAAGGCAGCGGCAGTAAATCGCGTATTCAAGTAGCTTAGAAACGAAGGAGAGGAGGAAGATGGGTCAATAATTAGAAGGGCAGGTAGGATCAAGTGAGAGTTTCTTGAGGAGAGGTGTAACTACAGCATGCTTGAAGGCTGCTGGGACAGTTGCAGTGGAGGGTGATAGGTTGAGAATATGAGAGATGGAAGGGACAACAGTGGAGGAGATGGGGCTTAGGAGACGGGTGAGGATTGGATCAAATGAGCAAGTAGTGAGTTTGGAGGAAGAAAGAAGGTGTGCAGTTTCCTCTTCAGAGATCACAGAAAAGGAAGAGAGGGTAGCAGAGGTAGAGGGGGAAAGTTGGGAGTGAAGAGGGGAAGTAGCTGACTTTGTAGGGGATTGGAGGGTGATCTTGTGGATTTTATCATGGAAATAATCAGCCAGGGTTTGGGCAGAAAGGGAGGGGGGGGGTCGGAGGCAGAGGCACCCTGAGGAGAGAGCTGAGAGTAGTAAAGAGATGGTGAGGGTCAGAGGCAAGAGAGTTAGTCAGATGGATATAATAGTCTTGTTTGGCAAGTGCTATGGCTGACTGGAAAGAGACAAGCATGAATTTGAAGTGTAGAAAGTCTGCAAGGGAGCGGGATTTGAGCCAAGCAAGCTCAGCTGAACGGGCACAGGAATGTAGATAGCGGGTAGTGGATGAAAGCCAGGGCTGGAGTGCAGTATGTCTCACAGGACGTGGTATTGGTGGTGCGAGAGCATCCAGAGCAGAGGACAGTGCAGCGTTATAGGAAGCTACTGCCTTATCAACAGACTTAGATGACATAGTGGAGGAAAGAGATGAAGAAACAGAACAGTGGAGGAGAGAAACAAAGGATCAATAGCATGAAGATTTCTAAATAGGTTGGAGGAGACAGGACGAGGTTGAGGTGGCAGGTGATGAAGAGTGAAGCTTAGCAGGTGATGGTTAGATAAGGGAATAACCGAGGTACAGATGTTTGAGGGGAAACAATTAGAGAAAAATACCAGGTCAAGGCAGTGGCTGTGCTGGTGAATGGGGGGCAGTAGAACAAAGCTGGAGGTCGAATGAGGAGATAAGGGAAAGGAGCTTTTAAAGCATAAGGATCAGAGGGGTTATCAACATGAATGTTAAAATCCCAGAGAATAAGAGTGGTGGAAGAGTAATCCAGAAAGGAGAATAGCCACAAGTCAAAGTCAGAGAGAAAGGTAGAAGTAGACTTGTCAGGAGGTCGATAAATAACAGTTACCTGGAGAGGTAGTGGAGTGAAAAGGTGGATGGAGTGGACTTCAAAGGAGGGAAAGGAGCGAGACTGAGGCAGTAGGAGAGGTTGGAATTGGTAGGAGGGAGAAGGTAGAAGCCCAACAGCACCACCATGGCCTGTGGGACAAGGTGTGTGGGAGAGCTGATAGCCACCATGACAGAGAGCAGTGACAGATGCTGTGTCTTCTGGGAGGAGTCAGGTCTCAATTAGAGCAAGAAGATGGAAAACATTAGAGATAAAGAGATTATGAGTAAAAGCAAGTTTATTAGAGATGGAGTGTGCATTCCACAAGGCACATGAGAAAGGGAGAGAGGAAGGGGAAAGCGGAGGGATATGAATAAGATTAGAGGTGGTGTGTTCAGAGCTCTTCTCAGAGTGTGACAGAAGTCTAGGGGGGCCAGGGCTGGGATTGATATCTCTGGATGAGAGAAGGAGAAGGAGTAGAAGAGTGCGGGGCAGAGAGGAGACAGCACAGTGGAAACGAGGGTGAGGTAGAGGGAAAGGAGATGGGTGAATGAGAGGGAGAAAGTGGTGAAGCTCAAGAGCTGATGACAGGGTAGAAGACAGAATGGAGGGGGAAGTGAGGATGCTAAAGGGGAGACAAGGAAGGGAGCAATGAAGGTGCTGGTCAGAGGGGAGACAGACAGGGAGTATGAAGAATAGGTAGACAAAATGATGAGGAGCCATAGAAGAGGGATGGAGAGGAGAACAGAGGCTAGAAGAAATAGAAGGTGGGAGAGATACCACAGCGGATTAGGTGCACCTGTGAGAAAGTGAGGTAATGAGCAGATGACAGCTATAAGAGACTGAGAGCCAGGGGGTGGGTGGGTAGAGGGGTGGGGTATAAGTTATTCAGCTGGAAAAAGCTGAACAAAAAAGTGTAAAAAACCGGGTAATGAGGTAAGGGAGCACACTAACAATAACAAATAAATAAATATGTAGAGAGAGAGAGAGACAGGACTCACAGAAAGCCAGCAAATTCACTCACAAGAAGCAAGCAAAATTCACCTTTCCAGCAGAGCTTGCAAAAGGGCCACTTCCCTTTCCAAAGGACAGAGAGGCAAACGGAGCTAAACACAAGTGGAAGACAGGAAAAGGGGCTAAACAATACCTCAGCAGGGGGGAGGAGTTAGTAGCCCCTGGGGGTAAGTGTGTTTGGGCGGAGCATGGATGACATTGTCATGTTTGTGCCTATGTTATCAACCATACAACTGCCCCTACATCAGCTGCCTACTGTTTACAAAGGGTAAATGTACACGGCAGCAACTTTCTCACTCAAACCCACAGAAATTGTGGCTATTTTATAAAGACACATAGCACCTGCACATCCTTATAAAACAGGCGCTGACTTTGACTCCCAGTGTAGGTGACCTGTTATAAAATGACCCTCTTTATGGTTATTGTTGATCCTCGCGCGGCCCACTTGACCCTCTATTTTGTATGTTTAGTTGCTGAATATTGCTAATTAGGCAGATGTTAAGCACTGCTCTACAATGTCCCAAATCCCACCCTCTTTCAGATGGATAATTTTGGCTGTATAATGATTTATACAGCCAAAATGATTTAATTAAGTGGTCTGGATTTAAAAGGAACAAAATAAGAAGCACTTATGTGGTCAACTTAAGTGCTTTTTGAATATTGACCTGATTTCTTAACACAGTATTAGCCATTATAAAATTCCCTTATCAAACATTTCTCTTCCCCTTCCCCAGGCCATGTCTGATCAGAATTCATGAGCTCAGACATTGCTTTCTGCTCAGCCAGAAGCCCAGTTGCCTAGTGGCTCACCTGTAGATGTTGTAGCGAGAAAAACCTCCATCCTGCACGTCTAACCGGCTTATTCATGTTCTGGAATGACCACCTAGGGCTCATTATTTTCTAGAAGATGCTTCAGCCTAATGCCCTTAAATCGATTATCTTCCATCCCTGGGGGAAATTCTTCATTTCTCAAAATGGGGCAGGTAGCCCGAACAAGCCAGGTCTGAACTACCCCCCATGACCCCTGTACTGACAATCAAAATATTGCCTTTTATCAGTGAGGGCAAAGAGCCATGCCTGCCAGCAGAATGTACAACAAACTATAAGGTTTACTTGCCTGCCCTTCCAACTCCTAATCACAATACCTCAAGGTGCCACCCATCCTAGTCTGTCAAGCTAAAATATAAATTCCGATATCTGCGAAACCCAGACTCCCTTCTCTCTTGGGCAGCTGCTACAGAGAAAGTCTCACCCTCAATTTTCCACTCTGCTAACCCCTCCCCCCCCCCCGAGAAACTGTGTAACTTTCCATTTGTTAAAATCCACTATTTTAAGTACTATTGGCATATTCCAAAACAAATTAAGCCATTTAGGCAATACAATCATTTTAACCAGTTGAACCCTCCCTCGCAAGGACAATGGCAACTGCTTTCAATATTCCATTAACTGCCCCACTTCTCTAAGCACTGGTTTAATATTTCAACCGTAGACTTGACCCATCTCACAATGAACTACCAATTCCAAATATTTCAAAGATTCTTCAATTCCCTTTAATGGGAACTCCCTACCCTTCCTTGGAGCAGCTGGATCATGAACCGACCAGAGGGGAAGCCATATTAGACCTAGTCCTTAGTAGAACACCAGATCTAGTGCAAGAGATAAGGTTGTTGGGGCCACTTGGCAATAGTGATCATAGCATGATCGCCTTTGATTTAATTAGTGGAGGAGGGATAGTAAGGAAATCCACAGTACTACCTTTTAACTTTCGAAAGGGAGATTATGATAAAATGAGGAAAACAGTTAAGAAAAAACTAAAAGGAGCAGTTGCAAAGGTTAAAGACGTACATCAGGCTTGGCTGTTGTTGAAAAATACTATCTTGGAAGCCCAGACCAGCTGTATTCCACGCTTTAAGAAAAGTGGAAGGAAGTCCAAAAATCTGCCAGCATGGTTTAAAGGTGAGGTCAGAGAGGCTGTTGCCAAAAAAGCATCTTTCAGGAAATGGAAAAAAGAGCCAAACGACGAAACCTGGAAACAGCACAAGCACTGGCAAGTCAAATGCAAGGCATTGAGAAGGCAGGCAAAGGGAGAATTTGAGAAGAAGCTTGCTGCGGAAGCAAAAACGCGAAGTAAAGACCTTTTCAAGTACATTCGTAGCAAAAAACCTGTGAGAGTCAGTTGGTCCATTAGATCATAAAGGGGTTAAAGGAACACTAAGAGGCGACAAGGCGATAGCGGAGAGACTGAATGAATTCTTTGCTTCGTTCTTTACTGAGGAAGATGTAGGGATGTTACCCATGACTGAAGTGGTATTTAAAGGTGCGGAAGAATTGAAGAAAATATTGATACATCGGGAAGATGTATTACAACAATTAGATAAACTGAAGAGTAGCAAATCACTTGGGCCGGATGGTATACATAGGTTTAGGTTTAATTATTTGATAAAAACCGCCTTTCTGGGGTAATCAAAGCGGTGTACAAGTAATAAAATACATTAAAAAAATTAATAAAATACATAAATTATACAAAGCATAAAAGAAAAACATAATACATAAAAACTTCGGCCATGGCCAGAAAAGGAAAAGAAGTATACAATTTTATAAAGGACAGAAGGGTAATATGCAGGGGGTATGGGACATGATAAAACAGGTAGGTTGGTACAGCGAGAGTGGGTTCATGCAAAAGGAGAGGGGATATTGAATGCCAGAGAAAAGAGATGGGTTTTAAGGTTTTGTTTAAAGGCTGCATATTGTGGTTCCAGGCGGAGGGAGGAGGGGAGAGAGTTCCAATGTGCAGGGCCGGCGAAGTAGAACGCAGATAGACGTGTGAGCTGGAGGTGAGCACGGGAGGGGGCGGGAAGGGCGAGACGATTGAGATGGAAAGAGCGGGGAGTGTAGCGAGGGGAATGGAAAGATAGAAGGTCAGACAGATAAGATGGGGTACCAGTGTGATAGGCTCTGTGAAGCAAAATCAACAGTTTAAACTGAGAGCGGAATGGGACCGGCAACCAGTGAAGATGGAAGAGCAAGGGAGTGACATGATCTCGAAGAGAGGAGTGAGTGACAAGATGTGCAGCAGTGTTTTGTATTCTTTGGAGCCTAATCACCTGGTTTTTGGGGAGACCAAGAAACAATGCATTAGAGAAGTCCACCCGTGACATGACTAAGACAGTACTAATGTAGACAGAGCAGAAGGGGAGAGGAAAGGGCGGATTGAGCGGATTTGCCGGAGAAAAAAGAAAGAGGTTTTAGTAATGTGGGAGATATGAGAACGAAAGGAAAGATCTGAGTCAAAGTGGACACCTAAATACCGAAATGTAGAAACAAGTGGGACTGGGGAATTGGAGAAAGAAGGGGCTAAAGTGGGGGGTGGGGGGGGGGGAAGCAGCATGAGTAAACCAAATAGCAAGAGTCTTAGTGAGGTTAAGATGGAGACAGTTAGTGGTAAGCCAGCTAGCAACGGAGAGAGGCAAGAGTTCAGAGGGGTGAGATCAGGACAGGAGGAAGAAGTGTGGTGTAGTAAAAGAATGTCATCCGCATAGAAGAAAGCTGAGATACCTGACTGCTGAATAAGGAGTGCGAGGGGAGCGAGAAAAAGATTAAAAAGAAGGGGGGCAAGAACGGAACCCTGCGGAACCCCAAAGGGGAGGTGCTGTGGATCAGAAGGGGGAAGAGCAGATGAAGAAGGAAGGACTGTGCAGGAGCGAGAGCAGAGGAAAGAGTGGAACCAGTGATAGACAGTGCTACAGAGACCAGCTTCGTGAAGTCGGTGAAGAAGAAGAGAGTGATCAACTAAATCAAATGCTGCTGAGAGATCCAGGGCAACCGCCACCGAAATATCACCTAGATCGTGAGCTACATGCAGTGCATTACTGAAAGCCAGAAGAACGGTGTCAACACTGTGCCCAGAACGGAAGCCTGATTGACGGGGGTGAAGGTAGTTGATAGACTCAAGGTGATGAGAAAGTTGTGCAAACACGAATTTCTCCAGAAGCTTAGACAGGAATGGAAGATTAGAAACAGGACGATAGTTGGACAGAAGTGAAGGTCAAGGGAAGGATTCTTCAGGATGGGACGGACCAGTGCATGCTTCCAGGAGTTAGGAAAAATCCCAGTGGAAAGGCTAGAGTTGAACATAGTGAGGATATATGGGAGGATGCCCAGGGAGGGAGTGAGAAGCCAAGAGGAGGGAATAGGATCAGACGAGCAGGAGGTCTTTCGGGAAGAAGAAATAAGATGATGAAGTTCGGGTGCAGTGATAGGGGAAAAGGTGGCCCAGAAATGAGTAAGTTGAGAGACGGGCGGAGGTGAAGGAAGAGGAGGGGGGGGAGGTGATAGGAGCAGGACATGAGGGCAAGGAGTCCCTCAAAGAAACAACCTTTGAGATAAAGAAAGAAGCCAATTGTGATGGGGAGGGAGAAGACTGTATAGTAGTAGTTGATGAAGGGGTGTGTAAAGAAGTGAGAGAGTGGAGGGTGGAATACAGGTGCCGTGTTTGTTTGGTTGCCTGCGAAATGGCATTAGAGAAAAAATCACGTTTAGCGGAGTGGAGTTGAGTGCGGTAGAAGGAGTGGTGAGATTTGAAGACAGATAAATTGGCGGGGGAGGGATCTTTGCGCCAAAGGCGCTCAGCTCTTCGAAGGTGAGTACATAGGAGTCGGAGGCCACCATGGAACCAAGGGTGAGAAGGACGCCGGCGGGAAGGACGAGGACGGAGAGGGGCTAAAAGATCAAGTGTAGCAGAGGGATGAGAACCAAAGAGCAGCTTGAGAGTTTGGTGAGAGGAGAGAGAAGTCACTGGGCAGAAGCTCAGAAGCAGGGGGAAATCTTTGGAGGGTGAGAGGGGTGAGAGCCCGGGATAAACGCACTAGGGATGATGACGTGGGAGAAACTGAGGCAGGAGAGGAAGAGACCCCTAAAAGAGAACAAGACAGGGTAAGATACAAGTGGTCTGTCCATGGAAGAGACGTGGCGGTCGGAACTGATAAAGTGAAGGAAGAAGAGACAGAAGACAAGAACAAATCAAGGGTGTGACCAGCTTGGTGAGTGGGGATAGAGACATGCTGAATTAGGGAGAGATCCTGGAGGAATGAGAGAAAGGAGAGCTCTCTTGGTGAAGAGGGGGAATCCATATGGAGGTTGAAGTCGCCTGCTATGATTAAGTGAGGAAAGGCTAAAGAAACGTCAGTGATTGTTAATAGAAGGGCCTCCCACAGTTGAAGGCGGAGGGCGGGAGGGGAGTAAATGAGAAGTACATGGATAGAAGGAGAGGTGTGAAGATGAAAAAGGCTGTTGAAAGAACTGAAATATGAGATTGCAGACCTGCTATCAGTAATCTGTGAACTATCATTAAAATCATCTCTAATACCTGAAGATTGGAGGATCGCCAATGTAACACCAATTTTTAAAAAGGGTTCCAGGGGTGATCCGGGAAACTACAGACCGGTGAGCCTGACGTCAGTACCGGGAAAAATGGTAGAAACCATCATAAAGAATAAAATTACTCAGCATGTAGATAGTCACAACCTAATGGGAGACAGCCAACATGGCTTTAGACAAGGAAGATCTTGTCTTACTAACCTGTTATGTTTTTTTGAAGGAGTGAATAATCAGGTGGACAAAGGTGAGTCGGTTGATATTGTGTATCTGGACTTTCAGAAAGCCTTTGACAAGGTCCCTCATGAGAGACTTTTGGCAAAACTAGAGAGTCATAGGATAGGAGGCAGTGTACTATTGTGGATCAGGAACTGGTTAAAAGATAGAAAGCAGAGGGTAGGGCTAAATGGCCAATTTTCCCAATGGAGAAAGGTAAATAGTGGTGTACCCCAAGGATCTGTGCTGGGTCCGCTGCTTTTTGACATATTCATAAATGACCTGGAAAGTGGAATAACGAGTGAGGTTACCAAATTTGCAGATGACACAAAACTATTTAAAGTTGTTAAAACCCAAGAGGATTGTGGAAAATTGCAAGAGGATCTTGATAAATTGGAAGACTGGGCATCAAAATGGCAGATGAAATTTAATGTGGACAAGTGCAAGGTTATGCACCCAGGGAAGAACAACCCAAACTATGATTACACGATGCAAGGTTCCACATTAGGAACTACCACCCAGGAAAAAGATTTAGGTGTCATTGTGGATACCATGTTAAAACTCTCGGCCCAGTGTGCAGCAGCAGGGGCCAAGAGAGCAAATAGAATGCTAGGTATGATAAGGAAAGGAATGGAAAATAAAACAAAAGATATTATAATGCCTCTATATCATTCCATGGTGAGACCGCACCTTGAATATTGTGTGCAATTCTGGTCGCCGTATCTTAAAAAGGATATAGCGATTTTAGAAAAGGTTCAGAGAAGAGCCACCAAAATGGTAAAGGGGATGGAAGGATACTCCTATGAAGAAAGGTTAAAAAGGTTAGGGTTCTTTAACCTGGAAAAGAGACGGCTGAGGGGAGATATGATAGAAGTCTATAAATTAATGAACGGAGTGAAATGGGTAAACGTAGATCGATTGTTTACCTTATCAGAATATAGAAAGACTAGGGGACATGCAATGAAGCTACAGGGTAAACTACTTAAGACTAATAAAAGAAAATATTTTTTCACTCAACGTGTAATCAAACTCTGGAATTTGTTACCGGAGGATGTAGTAAAGGCTGTTAGTGTAGCTGGGTTTAAAAAAGGTTTGGACAAGTTCCTGGAGGAAAGGTCCATAAACCATCATTAAGAAGGGACCCAGGATATCAATGCTTGAACCAATACAAGCATTGTGGAACCTGTGTCCCTTGGGGAAACTGCTAGGTACATATGACCTAGATTGGCCACTGTTGGAAACAGAATACTGGGCTTGATGGACCTTGGTCTGACCCAGTATGGCATATCTTATGTTCTTATGTTCCTGCAATTAACTTGCAGCCATGAGAAACAGCCAAAATCCTTCAGATATCTTATTAATCGAAGTAGGGCTTTCTAATTGCCGTCAATAAGTCATCCATAAGTAGCGCTGCCTTAAATTCATAGTCTGTCATCATCCTGCAACAAATTTTGTGCAGTGGCTCCATACAAACAGAGCCAGCAATAGGGGATGACTGTGTCTCATGTTTCACTCTTATGCGAAGGACTCCGGCACCCCACCGCTTGTGAGCATCTCTCCATGGGTCCTGCATACAGGGCCTGAAACCAATGTACAATTTCCCCTTCATATCCAAATTCTCACTGTACAGAACACAAATACGTCCAAGATATACTATCAAACATCTTTTTTTATTCAAAACTAACCGAAGCAGCATCTATAGCTTAAGACTGTATTTCAGCAATGACTGCCAGTATTTTAAAATGTTAGCCACAGTGTTCCTATCTCTTACAAAGCCCACTTGATGCTTCCCAGTCAACTGAGGCAAAATATCATTTAGCCTATTTGCTTTTTTTGGCATAAATCTTGACATCAACATTTACATAGTAACATAGTAAGTGACAGCAGATAAAGATCAGCATGGTCCATCTAGTCTGCCCAGCAAGATGGCAAGAGTAGGTGCACCTGTCGCTCTGTGCAGGCCATCCCTCCCCATGTTTTTGTTTAGGGGTGAACCCACCACTCCATGTAGGACACCCCTATTTGTTGAGACACTAGATAGTTCAGAAGTTAGATGGTACTGTTTATTTTGCTTTTATCCTGTTGCTGTAAAGGGATCCACTGTGTCTGTCCCATGCCGTTTTGAATTCCATCACCGTGTTTGCCTCCACCACTTCCATCGGGAGGGCATTCCAAGCATCCACCACCCTTTCAGTGAAAAAATATTTCCTGACATTGCCTTTCAATTTACCACCTTGCAGCTTCATGTTATGCCCTCTAGTTTTACAGCTTCCCCGTCTTTGGAAGAGGTTTGTTTGTTCATCATTTCTCTTTAAGTATTTAAAGGTCTGAATCATGTCTCCCCTATCCCTCCTCTCCTCCAGAGTGTACATATTTAGGTCTTCAAGTCTCCTCTCATAAGGTTTCTGACGCAGGTTCCAAATCATTTTGGTCATCTTTCTCTGAACAGCTTCCAGTCTTTTTACATCCTTTGCAAGATATGGTCTCCAAAACTGAACACAGTATTCCAAGTGAGGCCTCACCAGTGACTTATACAGTGGCATTAGTACCTCTTCCTTTCTGCTGGTAATCCCTCTTTGTATGCAGCCCAACATCCTCCTGGCTTTTGCCACCGCCTTGTCGCACTGGTTTGCCACCTTGAGATCATCAGAGATAATCACACCAAGGTCTTTCTCCTGAACCGTGCACACCAACCTCTCGCCCCCTATCGCGTACATTTCCCTTGGATTCCCTTGGGTGTGCACTTTGATTCTGATCTCTCATTTCAGACACACATCTCCCACATCACTAAAACCTCCTTTTTCTTTCTCCGCCAAATCCGTGCAATCCGCCCCTTTCTCTCCCCATCTGCTCTTACTACTCTGTTACTATCTCTTGTCATGTCGCGCGTTGACTTTTCTAATTCAATCTTTACTGGTCTCTCTAAAGCCCAATTGACCTGCCTTCAGAGGATTCAAAACACCGCCGCACGCCTCATTACTCACTCTTCCCCCCCCCCCGTGACCATGTAACACCTCTTCTTTTTCATCTTCATTGGTTACCAGTCCCCTACCGTGCTCATTACAAACTGCTCTCCCTTGTTCACAAGGCTCTCCATACCAGCACTCCACAATACCTAGCAGATCTCATCACCTTCCATACTCCCAGATACACTCCACGCTCCTTTCATCTCAACCGTCTCACCCTCCCCTCTCCCTCCCTTCCATACTCCCAGGTACTCTCCACGCTCCTTTCATCTCAACCGTCTCACCCTCCCCTCTCCCTCCCTTGCCCACTTGCACTCCACCCGCTCCTCAGCCTTTTTCTTTGCCTGTCCTGCCCTTTGGAACTCCCTTTCCTCTGCTCTCCGCTTAGACCCCCATCATGCCACATTTAAGCAAAACCTAAAAACCCACCTATTTTCTCTGGCCTTTGACCTACCCTCCCCCTTTGTATAACTGTTTTCTTCATGCTTTGTCTATTCTTCTTTTCCTTCCACTCTCCTGTCACCAGTTGTAGTTCCTTTTCTTTTCTGCTGGCTTTGTGCCTCTATTGTAATTTTATGAATTGTAAACCGCCCTGCTTATCATGGAAGGGCGGTATATCAAATGAAATAAACATAAACATAAGCCCAAGTGCATGACACTGCACCTTTTCACATTAAATCGTAGTTGCCAAGCATTAGACCAGTCTTCCAGCTTTTGTAGATCTTTCCTCATGTTAATCACTCCCTCGGGGGAGTCCACTCTGTTGCAAATTTTTGTGTCATCTGCAAAAAGACAGACTTTTCCATTCAGTCCTTCAGCAATATCACTCACAAATATATTGAACAGTGCCGGGCCCAGGACCGAACCCTGAGGAACCCCGCTAATCACCTTCCTTTCATCCGAGTGAGCTCCATGTACCATCACCTTCTGTTGTCTGTCAGTCAACCAATTTCTAATTCAGTTTACTATCTTGGGACCCATCCCCAAGCTACTGAGTTTATTGACAAGCCTCCTATGAGGAACAGTATCAAAGGCTTTGCTGAAATCCAGATAGATGACATCCATTGCATGCCCCAGATCTAGTTCCTTGGTCAGTCAAAGAACTCAATCAGATTTGTTTGGCAAGACCATCCTTCGGTAAAACCATGTTGCCTTGGATCTTGCAACCTGTTGATTTTGAGAAAGTTCACTATTCACTCTTTCAGGAGCGCCTCCATTACTTTTCCTGCCACCGAGGTAAGGCTCACGGGCCTGTAGTTTGACACTTCTTCCTTGTCACCACTTTTGTGTAGAGGTACAACATTAGCCATTCTCCAGTCCTGAGGAACCACTCCTGTTTCCAAGGATCTGTTGAAGACATCCTTTAACGGTCCTGCAAGAACCTCTCTGAGCTCTTTCAGTATCCTGAGATGTATCCCATCCGGTCCCATGGCTTTGTCCACTTTCAGTTTAGCAAGTTGTTCTAACACCTCATCATCTGTGAATGGTGTGGTATCTACTTCATTCCCATTTTTATATTTGGGAGTCACAGCTGGTCCATCTCCAGGATCTTCTTTAGTAAAAACAGAGCAGAAGTATTTGTTTAGCAATTTTGCTTTTTCAGTGTCACTTTCCACGAGTCCTTTCCCAGCACTTCTGAGTCCTGCAATTCCAACTCTGATCTTCTTCCTTTCCCGAATAAACCTGAAGAAAGTTTTGTCTCCACCCTTAACATCTTTAGCCATCTTTTCCTCTGCCTTTGATTTTGCTATCCTTATTTCTCTTTTAGACTCTTTGAGCTTGATCCTGTATTCATTTCTGTGTTCTTCTGTTTGCAAGCTTTTGAATTTTGCGAAAGCTGTGTTTGCCTTTATTTGAGCAGCCACCTCTTTGGAAAACCAAATAGGTTTCCTTTTCCTCTTGTTTTTATTTACTTTTCTTACATATTTATCTGTTGCCCCTTTTATTGCCGCCTTTAGTTTAGTCCATTGCAATTCCACTTCCCTTATCTCCTTCCATCCCGTTATCTCCTCCTTTAAGTACTCGACCATTTTATTGAAGTCAGCGTTTTTGAAGTTTAGGACTTTGAGCTTGCTATGATTGGCCTGTATCATGGCTTTTATCTCAAACTACACCGTATGATGGTCACTGTTGCTCACAGGGGCACTCACGCAGACATTCGACACGTTATCACTGTTGGTGAGCACTACATCCAGCGTTGAGCTTTCCCTGGTTGGTTCCATCACAATTTGTCTAAGTAATGCATCTTGGAGAGCATCCACAATTTTTTTGCTTCTTTCCAGATGTGCAGAAGGAGTAATCCAATCCACATCAGGTAGATTAAAGTCACCCAATATCGCTTCCCCCTTTGTTGCTATCTTGGCAATATCTATAATCAATTCGTTATCTCTCTCTTCAATTTGAGTCGGAGGTCTCTAGACTACAGCAATATGGATGACAGTGCCATCTCCTCTTTCCAATGCAATCCAGAGCGCTGCTTCTTTTCCCCATGTTCCCCGCATTTCAGTAGCTTTAATACTGCTTTTGACATACAAGGCTACTCCTCCTCCTCTTCCATTTTCTCTGTCTCTTCTGAATAGATTATAGCCAGCTATGGCTATATCCCAATCATGCGATTCATTAAACCATGTTTCTGTAATGGCCACGATGTCCAAATCTGTTTTCACCATTAGGGCTTCCAGGTCTGGAATTTTTTTGGCTAAGCTTCAAGCATTTGTGCTCATTGCTTTCCAGCATTTACCTGGCTTGTGTGTATTTTGCATTGATTTTATTCTGCCCACTTCTTCCCACATGTTTTTGATGTGTGGTTTAAGAGTCTGGCTGTTTCTGATGATGTTCTGCTTTTGCAGGGGGTGGCATGCAGATGTTGACCTTCCACAACCGTCACCCCCTTTTCCTAGTTTAAATGCATATCCACATACTGCCTGAATTTTTCACTTAGGTTTCTTTTCCCTGTGACAGAGAGATGTAGTCCATCAGCACAGTATAGTCTCTTGTTGGTCCATCTGTTGCCCCAGTTGCCAATAAATCTGAATCCTCCTTGTTTGCACCAGGTCTGTAGCCATGTATTAAAGCTGTTAATGCGATGCAGCCTTTTTGTCCCCTTACCAAGAACAGGTAGAACTTCTGAGAATGCAACAGTGTTAACAATGGGCTTGAGTTTCTCTCCCAGAGATTGGAAGTCCTTTTGGGCTGTAGAGGCACTGTTTCTAGCCAGGTCATTTGTGCCCAAGTGGATAATAACATCAGGTTTGGAGTGCTCACTTTTTGCGCTAAGTATTTCAACAACTTGGTTTGTATTCCTGCTGGCTGAAGAGCCTGGTAGGCACATGACTATCTTCTCTCCTTTGAACTGTGTTCCCACGTTGGTGCCTCTGATGATGGAATCTCCAAGTAGTAATAGTTTTCTGTTTGGTGAGGTTTTCTTCATATTTGGTGCTTTAGCAGGAGATTGGGCATTGTCTGACTCATTTAAGGGCCCTTCAGTTTCTTTGGATTGGGCATCCTCATTAGCCAAGGCAGAGAAGGCATTGTGCAGGGATATCTCTTGATGTGTAGGATGTCTCTGCGTTACAGGTCGCAATCTTCCGGAACCCACTGTGATCCGTTTGTTCCTGGGGTGTTTGATTCTTTGTGGGAGTGGTGGTGGACTTTGTTCAGTTTGTATCCTAGAAGAGGTGCACTTCATTGCAGCCAGTTCCTCCCTCAGTAGAGACATTTCGTTATGCATGGCAGCTAGGTCTTTCCTTAGTAGAGTCAGTTCTTCATGCATGGCAGCTGAGTTTAGGCATATAGGACAAGCTCTTTAGGCTCCAAATGATTCTTCTTTGAATGAAAGTACCACAGTTATTGCACTGAATACACGACATGTTGATTAAGCAGTCCCAGAAGAGGAAGAATAATAATAAGAAAAGTTGTAGAAGATGTGGGCGTTACCCAAGTTAGGAATGACAGATGGCATGTATGTGACCACTATATAGGCAATGTAGCCCCTGGGGTGGGTGGGGTGAGGGGTAGGGTGGGTGGGAACCTAAGTGTCTCTGGCCAGTAGGCTGTCCCTGAACAGTGGGCACACAGCAAAGGAGTAGGTAAGGAAACCCACCAAGAAGGGCAAATAGATAAATATGTGCAGACAAACAGACAGACAGATAGAACTCACAGTTAAGCAGCAAATTCAGCAAAAATCACCTTTTGGGAGAGCCCTGGAAAGCACTCCTCTTCTCAAGGAACAGAAAGGCAATCTGAGCAAGCCCACATGCACAACAGGAAATGGAGGTCTACAACAATGCCTTAGCAGGGGGGAGGGGTAGTCACTCAGGTAGACTAAGAGAAAGATAGTTGAAAACTCTACAGCAATGGAGTAGGTGAGGGAACCCACCAAGAAGGGCTAATAGATAGATAAATATGTGATATTTAAAAGTGATATTGGTCTGTATGACCCAGCTAAGGTTGGATCCTTCCTTTTTTTGGTGGGGAGCATCATTATCAAGGCCATACTTGATGATCTGGGAAAGTGCCTCTTCACCCTCTTCCTCAAAAGCTGCTCCAAATATTGGTGTTAGATGATGTCCTAACAACTTATAATATTCCACTGGGAATCCATCTGTGCCCAGGGTTTTGTATTTCACCATTTGTGCAATGGCTTGCATTATTTCGATCCCTTCCAGAAGGACATTCAGCAGTCCCATGTCTTCTGTGCTCAACTTAGGCAGCCACAAGATGTCAAAAAGGCCTGCTATTGTGAAAATCACTCGGAATACCATTGAAACACCTCATTTAGCTCTATATTTGTTTTCACCCTTTCCTTATGTTCAACCTTTATAAAAGGAACAACACATAGCTCATCCATAACTCTGACCAGTCTTGCCATACAGGCCCCAAACTTGCTGCCATATCTAAAAAAAAAAATCTGTTTCCTCCTACTTTTTATTAAAGAAACTCTTCGAAAAGCCCATCCTCCACTAAACCCTATGGCACCCTCCATAAAGGAGAGCATTACAATCTGTAAAAATCCCCACTGCACAATAATCTGCACATGATCAGATATGACCAATGGCCCTATTTCTACCGAGGTCACCTTAGAAAACAGGTGCTCGGCTACCAGCAAGTAATCTGACTGTATAGAATTTGTGCCCTCGTCTGTGGGATTTAATACTCTCCAAACATCCTATAAACCCAGTCCAGAGCAAAGCACTCTACTTCCTCTTTTGTGCCTTCTTAGCCTGACTCCCTCTGTCCATTTTTGGATCTTCTACATTGTTAAAATCCCCTCCTATGTGCTGATGGTTTGTTGCGTTTCTGTGGCTGTCAGGATCTATTGTTTTCATTTAACAACTGCTGCCGCTATTCTTTACTGCCCCTCAGAAAATGCTGTCCAAGGTGACCATCTAGTCTTGCCTAATGTTTGGGCCAGCCCTAAAAATACAGTAGCCACTCCCACTCCCCTGCTCACCCGAGTGGTGGAATAATAGCACTTTCCCACCCACTCACACTTCAGTTTAGCATGTTCAAGCTCACTAAGGCGTGCCTCTTGAGGAGCACAATACCAACCTGTGTTTTATGGAGAGCTGTGAGTACTTTATTATGTTCTCTGGGGGATCTCATCCCTCCCACATTGTAATTCACAAGCGCCATCAATGACAACCAGCATTATAATTATCCTGCCAGTACAGAGCTCGTGTGGCCTATCCAGTCTACAATCCATGGCCCCATGTCCTCTCTGTTTGCAGTCTTAGGCTCCACTTCCCCCCACTTATCATTACCATTGCGTCTATCACACTCCCACAACCCCTCGTTCCTCCTTCCCTCCCAATCTTTTCTGCTTTCAGACTTGCCATTCGCCATCCTAAACCTTTCCCACCGCCTCACCCTTTTTTCATCCATACGCACATTGCCCGCCTCCCACTCCCACACGTGCCCCACCTCCTCCTCACATACCAGGTTTTCAGTCGTCCTCAGCTCGCTGCGACATTCAGGCCCGACTCGCACACATGCATCTTCCTCACACTCGCCCGGTTCCACTCATTCCAGTTCCATGTCTCATAGTTCTCACCTCGCATCCTCCCCAGCTCTTCCTGATCCACAAATACACTTCTCCTTTCACCCGTTCTTCCCCAAACATTTAATCACTCATTAATGAAACATTTCACTCAGATCTTACTGTCTGTTGGCATATTCAGTCCATTATACTGCTGCTACTATTACTACTAATCATTTGTATAGCGTTACAAGGCATACGTGGTGCTGTACATATAAATGTAAGAAGCAGTCCCTGCTCATCAGAGCTTGCAATCTAATCAACACAAAACACATAGCGAAACTGGGGACTGGAGTATGGTAAGGTACATGTAAGTAGTGGACAAGATTGTGAGGAACATCAGGGTCTGAAAGTGGCTTCAAAGAGGTGGGGTTTTAGCCATTATGAACTTGTCTGTAATCCGTAGGCATGAGAGTCTCAATCTGCCCTATCTTGATCTGTTGCTAGGATCACTCTGCAGGGGACAATACCAACAATTACCATTTCATTTTCTTTCAAACTTCAGACACTCTCAGCCACCTAGATGGTTTCCATTGGTCACTTTGCCCCCGATCTCTCTTTTAAGATCCTCCTTCAGCATGCCAGCTTTAATTAACGCTTTACGTGCTGCCTTGGTGGTCTTGACCTTGTAGGTTATCCCTCTGATAGTAACGTGGAGTCCAAAGGGAAATAACCATGGGTCGCACGTTTTCTTTTCTCAACTTAGTTGTAATCTTTCTTTCTCTCCTCCATTGTAGAGTTCCAGTTGGACCCCTTTCCATTTGATGTGCTCCATGCAGTGAGCTTTGTTCAATACTGCTTCATTAGTGGCATAGCTGTGGAGACGGGCTTTGATATTTTGCTGGATTCAAACATCTGAGGCAGGTGTCTTGGAGATAATTGTAGTGTTTTGTTCTTCATTTTAGGCATGAGGGGCTCCACACCCCTGGATGTAGCCGCTGCTTCGGTGATTGATAACAATGAACTAGCACTGGCACTGCAGGAGCAGGATCTTGAAAAGGTGAGGGCTGAGGCTTGGGTAGTGATAGTCTCCAGAATGGCAGCCATGGTGCTACGGCTTGGTCTTCCTGTCTATCTCTTTCCCGTCATATGGTAAACACAATGTAACTGCAGCGTGGGGCCAGCGTTTTCTAGCCACTTGGTCCTGAAACCTTTTCTTATCTCTTACTCAGGTAGTGATGTACCTAGCTAGTTGTGGTCTGCAGAGCTGCCCGATGCTCTTAGCAAAGGGCTACCCTGATATTGGCTGGAACCCTGTTGGAGGTGAGCGGTACCTGGACTTCCTGCGCTTTGCCGTCTTTGTGAACGGTAGGTGAATGTCTCCTATTCCCCTTTCTCATGCACCCAGCATATGATATTCACAGAACTGGAAGCTCTTTAATCCCTCATCCTGCAAACACCAGACACTTACTGGCCACTCTTTCCTCCTTTGACCTTTTTCTGCTCTTAATTCTGCAGGAGAGAGTGTTGAGGAGAATGCCAACGTAGTGGTGCGTCTGCTGATCCGTAGGCCTGAGTGCTTTGGGCCCGCCTTGCGGGGTGAGGGTGGCAATGGGCTGCTTGCTGCCATTGAAGAAGCTATCAAGATCTCAGAGGACCCAGCCCGTGATGGGCCAACAGTGAAGAAGGACCGATGGCGGGAGTTGTGCGTATTTCTGATGTTATCTGTTATCTCTTATCCCTAGCACAGAACAGTTTTGATACATTTTACCCTTTCCCCTCATACGACTTAGCAGGAAAGAAGCTAGGATGACAAAGGACTGCAGGTCATCTAGACAAACTGAGCCCATCCTGGTTTACCCTATGGCAGGATTGGATAACTCTACTTGTAAGCCACAAACAGGTCTAGTGTTCAGGAAATCCACAATGCACATGCATGAGGTACATTTCATACACTGGTCTCGAGAATCTGGCTAATTGACATAGTTTGCTTATCCTGATTAACGGGACCTGTTTTTAGCGCTCAAGGACCCCTATAGAAAGCAGAACTATCAGAGAGAGCCTTCTGAATGACCAAGTTCCCCACCGAGCCCTACCCATGCAAGTTTGCTGATTGAAGGCTTTGCACTGCATCTCAGAGCTTATTAAAAAGTTGGAGTGGATCATGGAAGACTGCAGCCAGAGTTTGCTTTTAGTTGGTGAGGGCAATGGGTATCTGTATGTAGAACGCACTACCAGGACGTTTTCTGGTCCACCTTGAGTATGATGACTCGTATCACAACTCTTGCATATTCCTATCTCTCCTTTTGGCAGATATGGTGGGGAAGAGGCTCCCGAGGAGAACCGTGTGCACCTGGGAAATGCCATCATGTCCTTCTACTCAGCTCTGATTGATCTGTTGGGACGCTGTGCCCCAGAGATGCATGTAAGGGATGTAGCTGCAAAAAATGGGTGAATTTTAATATGAATGTGGAAAATCTTGCCTATGTTCTCAGTTTTTTTTTCTTTTTTCAGCTGATGTTGCTTTACATTTGTTGTATAGGGGACCAGTAAATACTTCTGGTCATTTACTGTATAGGGGACCAGTACATATTGATGGTCATTTGCTGGATCTAATTTGTGAGCCTAACAAGATGATTGAGGATGGTGCTATGAGTTGGGATGATCTGCTCATGCTACTTTGTTCTTTTCATTTATGGTTGACCTACATCATGGATCATCTACAGTACTATTAAATCTGATTTTTGTAGGAAAACGCGGGGTAAAATTGATGTTGATTCTTTTAAACTAGCAATGATTCAGCTGACTGAAAAGATGTCTGTCTCCTTTATGGCAAGTGTCCCAGCTGAATTTGTAGTGGATGATGCTATGTTTTGTGGATTGCACACTGGTTATAATACAGACAACAGAGAGTAGGACAAAATGGTCAGTTATCCACATGGAAAAGGATAAATAGTGAAGTACCTCGGGTATCTGTATTGGGAACCGTGCTGTTTAATATATTCATAAATGATCTGGCGATAGGCAGGAAGAGTGAGGTGAATGACGCAAAATTATTCAAAGTCAATCAAATGGCAGAAGATTGCAAGGGTTTGCAGAAGGATCTTGCGATGGTTAACTGCTATTGTGACTGGATCTCTGGAGTCAAGTTATCTGCCAGTAGTTTGAGGGCTATTGTGTGTCCTATTTTAAAAGAGCATGCCAAGGATTATTCTGATGTGAACACGTAGGGGGGGGGGGGCCTTTTAAAAAGGGCCAAGTGCAATCTGGGACATCTAAGCCAGGTGCAAACATGATTTCATAAACATGGATGTGCCCAATATGGACATCTGCAGGGGCATCTACATAGACGGCCCCAGAATGGTATTTCAGAACCTGAACATCTGGGAAAAGCCTAATGGTTGGAGTAGTGGGCAAAGACCAGGGAGGCCAGAGTTCAAATTTGCTGCTTTCATCGTGATTGGACTGAGTATGGGGATGATGCAGGGCTATCTTCTGTCCACACTCTGGATGTTTTTCAGCGAAAACAAACACTTTCCACATGCTTATTTGTGCCTGGAGCAGCTCTAAACTGTACTCTTCACAGATCACTATGGCCCAAATGCTTAACCTGAATCCACAAACCGGATCCAATCTGGACTAATGACAGCTCACGGAAACCACCAAGCCTGGACCCAGAACCCAATGTATATACTGTACATAGCGCATATGTAAATAGCTCACCCAAATCAAAACACTCGCACCCACGCACCCACACTGTACATAAAGCTCACCTAACACGCAACACTTACACTGATTGCTTGCTGTGCTCACCGCCTTGATTAAAGGATAAGGCGGGATACAAATACCCTTTAAATAAATAAATAAATAGATGTGACTCTGGACATTTCTGAGATCAGGCATTGGCATCCAGGTTCCTGGGAACATCCCGGCCATGCCTCCACCATGCCCCCATTTGGACCTGGACGTCCACAGACCCAGCTTCTAAAATGGCCCTGGAGATGTCTCTATGCCCTTTTTCAAACATCCAAAGCACGAATAGGGTTTCTAGAATAACGCCCTCTTCGTCCAGTGTCTCTGTTAACCATTTTTGGGGAAGATCATTGAACGTGCTGTGTTCGGTCAGAGGACCTTGCGGAGGAGCAGAATTTATTGTCCCCTTCGCATTCAGGATATAAAGTTCATCGTAGTTCAGAAACATTGTTGGTAATACTAGACTCTGCTAGACTGATCTTAGGCAAAGGTTCAGATCATATGTTTGTTGCTTTAGAGTTATCAGCAGCGTACCCAACAAGTGCTATGGAAAGCTCAATGTGCGGGTAAGAGGCGGGTGATGATTGGGATTTTTCAGGGGTCAGTGTTATTCCTACTACTATTGTTTTGGCTCCCTCAGGGTGATTAATTGTGCGGCTGGGAGTTACATGTTTATCTGTATGCAGATTATGCGACACTCTAATAGTACTGATGAATGGTATCAGGATTTTGAAGCATGAAGTGTCGACACTGAATGACAGATTGAATCAAATTTCCCATCGATTATGTATGCATCACTTGAGATTAAATTCAAATAAAGATGAACTTTTGTGGTATAGCAGAGGAGGCCATGAACTGAATGTAAGACTGGAGGTGGATGGAGTGGTCTTGGCACCTCAGGAGGTGGGGTGGATTTTGGGTGTGCAGTTAGTCAGTTGCAATTGGATTGACAGATTGCAATGGGGCATTATGCCATTTTAGTAGATTACGCCCTTGTTTGGACAGATGGGATTCTTTTTGTGGTGATGCATGCCCTGGCGAAGTCCCGGGTTGACTACTGCAATGAGATGCACTTTGCCTGACAGAATATCAGCTGCAACAGTTTCAGCCTGCGCAAAACTGTGTGGTAAGATTGGTTTTTTGCAAAGGGTAAATATGAATATATGATTCATCTGTTGAAGGCAGAGACTCCTGTTTAAAATGTTATGTCTGGTGTTCAAATGTTTATGAATGGATGTGCCAATGTATTTGGCCAATCTGTTGTATCCTTGTAGTTCTACTATGTCCTTGCGATTGACCTCACGTGGTGCATTGCAGATACCCTGTTTTCCACAGATCCGGTTATCTACTACCAAAAGATGCAGCTTTTGGTGTTTTGCTCCAGAGCTGTGGAACAGTCTTCCAGAGGGAGGTACAGACAGAATTTTCTATAGTTTTGGAAAGGGGTAAATACATGGCTGTTTTGTGAGGCATTTGGGGGGTGAGCTGAGTTTCAGGAGCAGCACGTTAGTTATTGACCATAAGAAGGCTATCAAGAGTCAATAATAAATAAAAACCCACCCAACATCCCCCCCCAACACCCCCCATGCCATATATACACACACCCCAGACATCCCCCATGATGCTCCCATGAGATGAACACACACATGCATGCATCCCCCATGCCATATATATATATATATATATATATTTACACAAATGCAATGTGTGCCTTCGAGTCAGTCCTGACTCCTGGCGACCCAGATGCTCCTGGGTTTTCTTGGCAGTGTCACTGGAAGTAGATTGCCAAGCCTTTCTTCCGAGGCAATGGAGGGTTAAGTGACTTGCCCAAGGCCACAAGGGAATCGATCCCTGCTAGTGGGAATCGAACCCTGGTTGCTTTGTTACCAAGCCAGTGTTCTAGCCACTAGGCTACTCCTCCACTCTGCACGCACACACCACGCACGCACACACACACACGCATCCCCCCTCGATACCTCCATGACACACACATACATCCTGTAGCACGCAAACATGCCTGATTCTACGAAATGAGGAAAATGTGCTATTATGTCACACTGTAAGTGCACGCTTTTAAACTCATTTACAATGTGTGCACAGATTGTGCCCTGTTTTAGATTTGAGATCTTTCCAAATGGTAATTCAAACCTTGGTGTTATCTCATCTGGACTACTGTAATAGTCTATACATTGGCCTTCCACAAAGACTAATACACAGGGTTCAGGTTGTTGAGAATGTGACAGCCAGGATGATATTTGGGTGTCCTAGGAGGTTGCAAGTGGACTGACAAATTTTACATTCCCAAGCAGTTAGGGAAAGGGTCCCATTTATTTGCAGGACATAAGAACATAAGATATGCCATACTGGGTCAGACCAAGGTCCATCAAGCCCAGTATCCTGTTTCCAACAGTGGCCAATCTAGGTCATACGTACCTAGCAGTTTCCCCAAAAGACACCTTGCAGTGGTATATTCCTGCATGCCAGTTTTGCCCAGGCCATGGTGCTTTCCTTGGGGCACTTGCAGAGTGATCTGGTGGGGTAAGAGATGAACTTTTATAGTAGAGGGTTATTACTTATGAGCCAAACTGACAGATGAAATTAGGCTGGATCAAACTTTTATGACTTATAATTTTTAGAAAATGAAGGAGGGTTTTTTTCTCCTGCACATTCTCTTGTATTCTCACATTCTCTTGAGCTCACTCTCTCCCTCTTGTGCTCTCTCGTTATGGTCCGTAATCTCACTTTCTTCTTTCTTCCACTCCTGCAACTCAAGCTTAGAGCCAGTGGAACGATATTAGACACCCAAGGTCAACCTTTAACCTTACACTCCTCTCAACTTTCAGGCCCTTCGTCCTCTTCCTGCCTCCCTGAGATTTTGATAATTAAACCCCAAAATCATGAGCATTCCTTGTAGAATGATCCTGTAAACATGTATAATTGAGCATAATCATTTTCAATATTAGATTTTGTGTGATTGAATAATTATAAATAAATAAATGAGGGCAGTTTCCAAAAGCCAATTACCTGGGTATTTAGCTCACACTTTTTCCAAGGGAAGATCAAGGCAAGTTACATTCAGATACATTAAGCATTTCCCTGTCCCCCAAAGGGTTCACAAACTAAGGGATGTGTTTACAAAAACTCAGTAGCGGACTCCTTGCGATATCAGAGCCATGGCCCCCATTGAAGTCAACAGGGCCATGGCTGCGATATCGCAAGGAGTCCGCTATCACGGTTTAGTAAACATACCCCCAAGTTTGTACCTGAGACAATGGAGGGTTAAGTGGCTTGCCCAAGGCCACAAGGAGTGCCAGTGGGATTCGAACCCTGGTCTTTCTGGCTGTAGGCCGCTGCCCTAACCGCTAGGCGCTTCTCCACTCCAACGAGTTCTTTGCAAAGTGCTCACCCTCCCTACAGGTAAAAATATGTGCTGTTGTTTCTTTGAGTTGTTTGGCTTTCAGGATCTATTGTTTAGCTTTGACTGCAGTTGTTCTTTGCTGCCCTCCAGAAGCTGCTGCTTTAGACGACGGCTCAGTCTGTCTGATGGTTAAGCCAGTCCTGCTCTAATTCCTGTGTGCTCTCCTTCTCTTGCACCTACCTCTGCTGTCATATTCTCGCCCTCTGGTTAGAGCAGTGGGCTGAGAACCAGGAAAGCCAGGTTCAGCTCCCACTGGCACTCCTTGTGATCTTGGGTGAGTCATTTAACCCTCCATTGCTTCAGGTACAAACTTAGATTATAAGCCCTCCAGGGACAGGAAAAGACCTGCTGTGCATAAATGTAACCCACCCTGAGGTACTCCTGAAAAAAAGGCGTGAACTAAATCCAAAATCCCATCCCTTCCCTTCTTACACTCTCGCTGCTTTTTTTCCATTTGTCACCAGCTCATACAAGCGGGAAAAGGCGAGGCCCTGCGAATCCGAGCCATCCTGCGGTCCCTGGTGCCCAAGGAAGACCTGGTGGGAGTGATCAGTCTTCCCCTGCAGATTCCTGCCTTTGGAAAGGGTAAGGAACGATATTTCAGTGCCAGAAAAACACTGGGATCCCGATATTGACTAGATGTATTCCACGCCTTAAGAAAAGTGGAAGGAAGGCCAAAAAACTGCCTTCATGGTTTAAAGGCGAGGTCAGAGGCTGTTGTAGCCAAAAAAGCATCTTTCAGGAAATGGAAAAAGGAGCCAAATGACGAACATGGGAAACATAAGCACTGGCAAGATAGATGCAAGGCACTGATAAGGCAGGCAAAAGAGAATTTGAAAACAAACTTGCCATGGAAGCAAAAACACAGAATAAAACCTTTTTCAAGTATATTCGTAGTAAAAAACCTGTGAAAGAATCAGTTGGACCACTGGAAAACAGAGGGGTAAAAGGGGCGCTCAGGGGAGGACAAGGCCATAGTGGAGAGACTGAATCAATTCTTTGCTTTGGTCTTTACTGAAGAAGATGTAAGGAAGTTACCTGTGCCTGAAGTACTGTATATGTAAATGTAAACATAAATGTAAATAGTTTCTGTACATAGCTCATACTGGATATAGCTCACCACGCAATCAACCTCCTCACACCAATCACACACACACCTCGACTTTTCACTGCATGCCCACACGCACGCACCCAACCACGCAATTTGTTGGCTGTGTAATTGATTTGTTTGCTGTGTAATCCCCTTTGATTTCAGGATAGAGCGGTATATAAATCCTTTTAAATAAATAAAATAAACATAGACATCAGAAAAATTGAAAGAAATATTGATAAACCGGGAAGATGTATTACAAGTATTTGATAAACTGAAGAGTAGCAAATTACCTGGACTGAATGGTATATATCTGAGAGTGTTAAAAGAGCTGAAAGATGAGATTACAGATCTACCATTAGTAATCTGTGAACTATCATTAAAATAATCTGTAGTACCTGAAGCTTGGAGAATGGCCAATGTAGCACCAATTTTTAAAAAGAATTCCAGGGGTGATTCGGGAAACTTCAGACCGGTGAGCCTGATATCAGTAGCAGGCAAAATGATAGAGGACAAAATTACTGAACATATAGATAATCATAGTTTAATGGAAGAAAGCCAACATAGATTTAGCCAAAAAAAAGTCTTGTCTTACTAATCTGCTATATTTTTTGAAGGTGTGAATAAACAGATAGACAAAGGTGAGCCAGTTCTATCTGGAGTTTCAGAAAGCCTTTGACAAGGTCCCTCTTGAGAGACTCCTGGTGAAATTAAAAAGTCATGGGGTAAGAAGCCGTGCACTATTGTGGATCAGGAACTAGTTAAAAAATAGAAAGCAGAGGGTAGGGCTAAATGGCCAATTTTCTCCATGGAGAAATGTGAATAGTGGAGTACCCCAAGGGATCTGTACTGGGCCCGCTGCTTTATAACATATTCATAAATGACTTGGAAATCGGAATAGTGAGGTTATCAAATTTGCAGATGACACAAAATTATTCAAAGTTGTTAAACCACAAGAGGATTGTGAAAAATTGCAAGAGGACCTTGATAAATTGAAAGACTGGACGTCCAAATGGCAGATGAAATTTAATGTGGACAAGTGCAAAGTTATGCAGCTAGGAAAGAAAAACCCAAACTATGGTTACACGATGCAAGGTTCCACATTAGGAACCACCACCCAGGAAAAAGATTTAGGCATCATCGTGGATAACACATTGAAACCCTCCACCCAGTGTGCAGCAGTGGCCAAGAAAGCAAATAGAATGCTGGGAATCATAAGGAAAGGAATGGAGAATAAAACCAAGGATATTAAAATGCCTCTGTATCGTTCCATGGTGCGATTGCACCTTGAATATCGTGTGCAATTCTGGTCACCATATCTTAAGAAGGATATAGCAGAATTAGAAAAATACAAAGAACCACCAAAATGGTAAAGAGGATGGAAGGATACCCCTATGAGGAAAGGCTTAAAAGATTAGGGCTCTTCAACCTGGAAAAGAGACGGCTGAGGGGGGGATATGATAGACGTCTATAAATTAATGAATGGCGTGGAATGGGTAAATGTAAACCGATTTGTTTACATCATCAAAAAGTAGAAATACTAGGGGACACTCGATGAAGCTGCAGTACAACCCATTTAAGACTAATAAGAGAAACTATTTTGTACTCAACCCGTAATCAATTTCTGGAATTTGTTACTTGCATGTAGTAAAAGCTGTCAGTGTAGCTGGATTTAAAAAAGGTTTGGACAAGTTCCTGGAGGAAAGGTCCATAAACCATTATTAAAGAGGACCCAGGAAATCCACTGCTTGCCCCAGGACAAGCATTGTGGAACCTGTGTACCTTTTTGGGAACCTGCCAGGTACTTGTGACCTGGATTGACCACTGCTAGAAAGAGGATACTGGGCTTAATGGACCTTGGTCTGACCCTGTATGGCATTTCTTATGTACAACCTAGACAGACTGGCAGGGATTGAGGAAGGTACAATAACCCGGGACATTCCCATTCTGAATGATAAATAAAACTGGATCTGAAGAAACCGGGAGCAGTGATAAAGGAGGAAAACACAAGAATGGGATCATTAATAGAAGCATCAGTGCCATGTGGCCTTTCTATTCCATGTACTAATGTTTTTTATTTTTATGATTGTTTTATTATCATTGATGTTTCTTTGTGAGCCGCCTGGGACAATTGTGTGGAATAAAATGGCAAGTAAAATGAATGAATGGATGCTTGTGAGAAGAGACAGATCATCAGGTCCCAAGAAATGCAATGAGAGGTCAAGAAGAAATATTTCTTTTATTTATTTATTTGAGGTTTTTCTGTACCGCGCTCTTTAAAATCGGCTCGGTTTACAGTTAAAACAAATTTGTACAGTGCAGGCGGCATCCGCACTGTAATTACATGGAACAGGGTTTACAACTTGTCTAACTGGGGAGACTATGTACAGGCTACTCAGTAACAGGCTACTCAGTTAAGCAACTATATACAGGTGAGACAGTCGAGCCAGTGGGGGCGGGCGGCGACATGACTGCTTGATGGCTATTTACAACAAATTGTATGCTATGTACAAGGTTGTGTGCTATCTACAAAATTGTGTGCTGTATACAGTTGCATATCATGTGTCTGGAGGCATTAGTGGGCGGGGCTGGGGCTGCGTGTTGCTGTTGGGTCGAGGGTGCTGTATTGGTGGGTGCGTGCGGACGGCTGTTGAGCGTCTCCGTTGTGGGAGTAGTGCTGGAGAAAGAGGTGGTGTTTTAGAGCCTTTCTGAAATGGGCGAGCTTGGTTATGGAACGGATGTTGGGCGGGAGGGCATTCCAGCATGTGGGTGCGTAGTACACGAAGGCCCTGTTTTGTGTTGCTTTCAAGCACTTTGTAATCTTGCTCGGGATATTCAGAGTGTTGGCGGCGGCTGACCACCTGACTCTGTTTGAGGGGGGGGGGGTGGCGAGGGTGAGGTCCATGATGGCCTTGAACATCATTAATAAAATTTTGAATGTGATCCTGCAGTGGACCAGCAGCCAATGTAGGTGTTTCAGGAATGGAGTTATAGGGTCCCTCCTGGTGGCTCCATGTAATATTCGGGCGGCTGCATTCATTGCGAGCTGCAACGGGTTCAGTGTGCTTTTTGGGAGTCCATGTAGGATCAAGTTGGCGTAATCGAAGTGAGGGATTACTAAAGCTTGTTAGACTGTTTGGAAATCATCTGGCTCCAGCAGGGGTCTAAGATGCCGGATCGTCCTTATTTTGTGGTATATTGCTTTAACAGTATTGTTTACGTGGGCCTTCATGTCCAACTGTTGGTCTAGAATGACTTCTAGGTAGCAGATCGGGGGTTTGCTTTGAGGCTCCACGCCTCTCACCATTAGTGACACGGGGTGGGGGGGGGGTAAAAGCTGGGTTCCTGGAGATGAATAGCGCCTCAGATTTCTTGAAGTTTATTCTGAGGTTTTGTGTGTGGAGCCACTCAGTTACGTCATCGAAGCAGGTGGTTAGGGGTGAGAAATCCAGATAGTCGGTTGAAAATGGCATATAGAGTAGCACGTCATCCGCGTATACGAGGCATGCAACATTGAATGTTCGAGTGAGTGCACAGATGGGCTGCATATATACGTTGAAGAACAGTGCAGAGAGCAAAGATCCCTGCGGTACACCCTGTTCTTGCCGGAACGGATTGGAGGTCTTGGAGCCAGCGCGTACGTGTTGCCATCTGTCTGTGAGGTATGAGCTGCACCAGCTTAATGCCATGTCCTGGATCCCCTTCTCTGCGAGCCGCATTAGAAGCAGTTTGTGGTCCACGGAGTCAAAAGCTGCAGCAATGTCCAGGAAAATCAAAGCATAACCCAGTCTTATGTTGTCCAATCCTGTGATTAGTGTGCTGAAGAGACTGGTCAGGAGCATCTCGACTCCGTGCTGTTCCCTGAATCCGTGTTGGCTTGGGTCGAGGGGGGTGGTGGTCTCAATATGGTGTTGGATTTGACGTTGGACAAGTTTTTTTTATTTTTTTTTATTTTGCATTTTCTTGAGATACAGATTTACAAAAGAAGAATAAATTTAACCACAAAATAATACACTCTACAAGAATATATCCTTCACATAACCAAAAATCACATTAAAGGAAGGAGAGGTTAACACTAAATAAAAGAAATATTATAAAGCAATAAGGGATCCTAGGATCCCACAAAAGGGAGCGAAAATATCTAAGCAGCCACCTACTTATACATTCAAACAGCTTCCTTACCAACCAAGAATTGCTGTAATTGGTTCACCTCTGTGAAGACATAATCCTGCTCTTCGTATGTTATAAGACAACGACAGGGAAATTTTAAAAAATAGGATGCCCCCAGTGCAAGTACTCTCGGTTTTAGACCCAGAAATTGTTTACGACGAGACTGAGTAGTCCGTCCAATATCAGGAAAAACCTGAATTTTAAACCCACAAAACAATTGATCCTTATGCTTGAAATAGGCACGTAGTACCCTTAATTTTACAGACTCAAGAGAGAATGTTACCACCAATGTACAACGTTTAGGAATAACATCCAACGAGTCCTCCAAAAAGGCCGTCAAATTTTGGGCAACCGAGTCCTGAGGAGGAGGTAAGTCTCCCTCAGGATTGGGCACCGTCTTATTAGCAATAGAGAAAGAAAACATTTGAAGAACATCAATAGTTTCAGTAATTTGTAAAACTTCCACAAAATACTTTTTTAACAATAAATCAAAAGAGAGAAGATGTGTGGTGGGAAAATTAAGAAAACGAAGATTCCGTGCTCTTGACTGGTTCTCAACAAGCTCTAAGCGGTAGGAAACCGCAGAGAGCTCTTTAACTAAAGCCACATCATTAGAAACACATGCCTGAAGCTGAGAATCAGCATGAGCAAGGGAACCCGTTAAAGAAGCCAATTGTGAATCAATCTTTTTCACCTTACCAACTACATCGGAAGAAAAGGAACATAGAGATGAAACTGTGCCAGATAAATGTGTGTCCATTTTCTTAATAGCAGTCCAAACATCCAAAAGAGTAACATCTCCAGAAGGAGAAGCCAAAGGGTCATCAAATACCACTGGGTCAACCGAACAAAGAGCAGCACCTTCGTCTAACACAGAAGTGTCCACAAAAGTAGATGAAAGTGGAAACTGTGAGAGAGGAGGTGGCAACCGGACATCTGGGCTTAAGGAGGCCCCTTCCGGTGATTGCATAGCTGGTTGCAGAGAAGTGACATGCTTGTCCATGGGACCAACCTTACCCCCTTTTACACTGCCAGAAGGTGTTACTGTAGCGGCAGGTTTACCTTTCCGTTTTCCCATCGACAAGCCGATACTTCCAGCGCCTCAGACGCGTCGAAGGGGCGTCAAAGGGGCGTGTCCTGCCCCTTGCGTCACGCCCCTTAGGTCACGACCACGCAGGCCGCGATCACGCGGCCGCGTATAGCGCATGTCGGGCTTTGTAGAGAGCAGGGGGTCCTCCGGAGCACTGGTGCCCACCCCGCGCCTGCAGCTGACAAAACAGGTCCTGGTCCCGATCCGCAGCACAGCTCCGCGGCACGGTGGAAATCGCCGCAACTGCTCCCAGGAACAAACGCTCTCCTCCACTGAAGCCCCGCTCTCGGCGGGCTTTGTAGAGAGCAGGGGGGTCCTCCGGAGCACTGGTGCCCACCCCGCGCCTGCAGCTGACAAAACAGGTCCTGGTCCCGATCCGCAGCACAGCTCCGCGGCACGGTGGAAATCGCCGCAACTGCTCCCAGGAACAAACGCTCTCCTCCACTGAAGCCCCGCTCTCGGCGGGCTTTGTAGAGAGCAGGGGGGTCCTCCGGAGCACTGGTGCCCACCCCGCGCCTGCAGCTGACAAAACAGGTCCTGGTCCCGATCCGCAGCACAGCTCCGCGGCACGGTGGAAATCGCCGCAACTGCTCCCAGGAACAAACGCTCTCCTCCACTGAAGCCCTGCTCTCGGCGGGCTTTGTAGAGAGCAGGGGGGTCCTCCGGAGCACTGGTGCCCACCCCGCGCCTGCAGCTGACAAAACAGGTCCTGGTCCCGATCCGCAGCACAGCTCCGTGGCACGGTGGAAATCGCCGCAACTGCTCCCAGGAACAAACGCTCTCCTCCACTGAAGCCCCGCTCTCGGCGGGCTTTGTAGAGAGCAGGGGGGTCCTCCGGAGCACTGGTGCCCACCCCGCGCCTGCAGCTGACAAAACAGGTCCTGGTCCCGATCCGCAGCACAGCTCCGCGGCACGGTGGAAATCGCCGCAACTGCTCCCAGGAACAAACGCTCTCCTCCCGACGTTGGACAAGTTTTTTGATTATTTTGGCCATTAGAGGGATGTTCAAAATTGGTCTATAAGAATCCACCTTCTGGGGGTCGAGTTTGCTGTTTTTTAGAAGCAGTCTAATGGAAGTTTGTTTCAAGCTTCGTGGGAAAGCGCCTGTCGAGAATGATAGGTCTATGAGTCTGGCTAGAAAGGGGCTGAACTCCTTGCGTAGTGTTTTTATCCAGAACGCTGGACAAGGATAGTTCGGAGCTGTACTGGTGTTGATAGCCATGATGGTGTCCTCGATGTCCCTCACTGAAGGTGTTGAGAAGGTGGCTAGAGGGGTTGGGTGGCGTGGTCTGTACAAGGGTGTAGGTGGTACAGTCTTGTCAGTCTGGATTGTTTTTGACTGAAGGTAGTCCGCAAACTCTTGTGGTTGTGGCATGCTCAGTTGTGTGGGGGAGGGTTCTTTTGTGAGGGATCTCACCAAGTTAAATAAATCCTGGGGTTTGTTCAGGGAGCGCTGTAGGAGCTCAGCATGGTACTGCTTCATTCTCTCCGAGATTGCCAGACAGTGTTTTTCCAGATGTAGGGTGTAAGTTTCCCGGTCAGCGGTGGAGTGTGATCGTCACTATCGTCTTTCGAGTGACCTTACATAGCGGAGTGATGTTCTTAACTCAGGGGAGTACCAAGGTGCTGCCTTCCTTTTCCTTGATGATGCGTCTGCTACTGGTTGGCGGGCGATGGAGCTGAGGCTTTCGTTCCAGGTGGCGAGCATTTCCTTGGGGATAGGGTCTGTGAGGTCGAGTAGCAGCCGGGTTTTGCTAAGTATCTCTTCCTTGTCAAAAGGTCGGAAGTGTGCTCTTGGTGTTGCGCCTTCATTGACTGTAGAGTGGCTGCTGGTGTGACCTGGCAGTATGGGCATTTGGAAACTCAGCAAGCTGTGGTCAGACCATGGCACTGGCATGATGGATAGAGCAAGCATGGGGTTTGGGCCTGTGGCCATCCGCGGTGCAAAAATGAGGTCCAGTTTGTTGCCCTTTGAGTGAGTGGGTGCATTGACTACTTGATTGTAGCCCTGCTCCTTGAGTGCATCAAGGAAGGCACTGGAGTGGGTCTCAGGGCGGGCAGGAAGATTGAAGTCTCCCATGATCCAATTTGGTGTATGCTGGTTCGTGGTGTTGCAGGCCAGATCTATTATAGTCGTCTGGGGAGGTGGATGGAGATCTGTAGACTAGGTTGATGGAGTTGTGCCTGTTGGCTATGGAGATGGTGTCAAGATGTGTGGTGCTGCTAGAGGAGGTCTGTTGAAATTGAAGCTCTGATCTTGTAAGGGCAAATGCACTTCCCCCCTTCAGTCAGCTCTGTGGCAGGTGTGGATCAAGTAGTTGGGCAGGATAAGTTGGTTCATGATGACCATATCATCGTTGGTCAGCCAAGTCTCTGTGACCAGTAAGATGTCTAGGTTGTGGGAGGTTATCAGGTCGGTGATGACAGGCCATTTCTTCCTCACTGAGCGGGCATTTATAAGGGCACATTTCAGGTTGCTAGGCTGAGGGAATTCCTCCTGTTGGGGGTCTTTTGGTGTGCTGGAGTGTAAAATAGAGTAAGTGAGGGTGCAGGGGGACTTTGGATTCTACTGCGGCTTGGCGGGAATTGCCCGACCATCTCCTCCCTGAATTCTGTAGGACTGGTATGGAGTTGTGGGTGGTGGTGAGGGAGAGGGCGCTGTGAAGTAGGCTGGTAAGTAGGTAACAGCTGGTAGGGCCACGGGGGAGGGTGACATGTTGGGTGCGTGGGTTACTTCGTGCCCTAGGTGAGTCGTGACTGCGGGTCAGCTGTGTGAGACAGTGCGTCCGATTCTAGGGCTTATGCGTGTAGTACTTCTAGGTGAATTTCTATGGCATGTACAAATAGTCTAATTTAAGTATTACTCTGATCAAGGTTTCAAAAACCCACCCACTCTGATCTTTGCAACTGACAAGATGGCTCAGGAGCGTGTGGTGGCAGCAGAAGCGTACCAGCCTGAATTGAGGCCCTGTCAACGGCACACGTTGCATTATGGCCTTGGAGATGAATTAGCCGTCAGCTCGGATTGGTAGCAGTGGAGGAGGTGTCATCGGTCTAGACTGAGCCCTGAGAGGCAGCAGCAGGGCTATGGGGAGAAAAGAGGCCTGTCGCAAAGACAGGGGAGAGAAGTGGAAGGTGAGAGTGCTGGAGGAAAGAGGAAAGAAAGGGGAAGATAGAGACTGGATTGCATCTGATTGGAGAAGAAACATGAGAAGGCAGCGGTGGGATGAAGTGGGATAGGAAGGGTGTGCTTGCCATGTAGAAAATGCACTCGCTATATACTCTAGTCTCCTCACCCCACCCCAAGTGAATACAGGCATTAGTATATTGCAAGTGGGGGTTTTCTCTGCTGAATAAGTCCTGGAGAGGTAGAGTCTGATTGCAATTCACTTCCAAGCTGCCTGTGAAGGCCATATTGCAAAGGGTTATCTGGCTAAACTTGGAGTTAACCAGACGAATTCTGAAGGCTCAAATTCCTTCTCTTCCCTGCTCTGTGCCTACATTTTCTCCCGGCAGTTTATCGCCAAAAGGAGGCAGTACTGGGAATGTTCCCAGAGTGTGTTTTCACTTTCAGTATCAAATAACTCAGTCCAGACAAATAGCTGGCTTAAAGGTGACCAGACAGCTTTGTCTGATTAACTTTAGACCAAATATTTAGCTTGAATACAAATATGTTTGGGATGAATATCCTGATAAAATAAACTCACAAATTTGTCTTGTTAAATTTATCCACGGACTGCCTGCTAAATATGGGTCTTAAAATAAATGACACCTTATGAGGGTTATTGTATAAGCGCACATAGGCTAGTGCATGTATTTCACATTAATTTCATAAATGACCGCCTAAAGCGTCTGTGATTTACACGCATTGATGGCACATAACGTTCTGCGGCTGCTTATAAAATTGTCCTCTTAGAGCCACCAAAGACGTTTCTTTGTCACAATCCAAGTATTAAGACAAACCCTAGTGGTAAATCTAAGAGACTGAGTTCATATCTAACACACCGTGGCTTACATGCGAGGCTCGTTCTTATAACAAATCCACGGAACGGAAGGTCTGAGGGGACACCATTGAGACGACAGGGTTTGGTGTGGGGCTTCCAATTGAAGTATTTCAAAACTTTGCTTTGTTTCTTGCCGTTGTATAGATGGGAACATCGTTGAGCCGAAGATGTCGGCCAGTTTTGTGCCAGACCACAAGGCTCCAACGGTTCTGTTCCTGGACCGGGTGTATGGAATCGAGAACCAGGACTTCCTGCTGCACGTGCTGGAGATTGGCTTCCTGCCGGACATGAGGGCAGCTGCATCTCTGGACACAGTGAGTGCCTTGGAAGGTGGGAGAGCAGAAAGGAATGCAAGATCCAGATTTGGGAGAGGGAGGAGAGCAGCCAACCCAATTTCAAAGGAAGGACAGAGAAACAGGAGCCTTGGAGATATGAGGGAGGGAAGCAGGAGCTGGGGGTGTGAGAACAGGAGATAAATGTCTTGGTACCATTTGTTAAACGTTTACCTCGGTTTGTATCCTCTTTCCCCCTTCTTCACCCTGTAGGCTGCCTTTAGCACCACAGAGATGGCATTGGCATTGAATCGCTATCTCTGCACAGCAGTGCTGCCGCTCATCACCAAGTGTGCCCCGCTCTTTGCCGGCACAGAACATCGGGCCATTATGATAGACTCCATGCTGCACACCATCTACCGACTCTCCCGCGGGCGCTCCCTTACCAAAGCTCAGCGTGATGTCATCGAGGAGTGCTTAATGGCTCTCTGCAGGTATGAGGCTCCCAATGTAAATGGGGAAACATGGTGTCATCGGGGAATGCCTGTTGATGCTGTGCGGATTACTACCTGTCGCACTGGGTAGGATGACATGAAAATACCTGATAAAGCTCTGCAGAAATATGGTGCCCATTGGAAAGGGCCGTGGGATGATATCAAGGAGTGCCTGATGATGCCATGCTTCTACTACACGGGGGAAGGATATTTCTTCCACACATTACTTTATGTAACTGGGTCATTTTGTCCTTGCAGATCCCTTCGCCCCTCCATGCTGCAGCACCTGCTCCGTAGGCTAGTCTTTGATGTACCCATTCTCAATGAGCATGCCAAGATGCCACTAAAGGTATATTGTGTTAGTCCTAGAAGCCTTTGACCAAAGTAGGGATTTGGGAAGGGTTATTTGCTCACCTCTGTCAACCCACGGAGGTTAATTCCGTCTCTTGCATGCACTAAAATTTGGTTCCTGGTTTCCTTGGGTGAATTGGTAGCTGAGGAATGGGACATGGTTTAGACTGAGCTTCCAGTAGGCTGACATAGTCCATTTGTCTTTTATTGCCCTTCAGCTGCTGACCAATCACTATGAACGCTGCTGGAAATATTACTGTCTGCCCACAGGCTGGGCCAACTATGGGGTGACTTCGGAGGAAGAGCTTCACCTAACCCGGAAGCTGTTCTGGGGGATTTTTGAATCCCTTGCTCATAAAGTAAGTGCCCACCACCATTTAATACAGACCGTCCTTTTTATGGAGGTGGGGATTGTTATCCTTTGGCTATCAGCCATTGCAGTCTTGCAGGTTCTCTTTAAAGTGAAGTGAACTTTATGGGGAAGTAAACAGAAACACAGAAAGGGACGCTGTTGTCAAAGATGAGTCACGGATATTTATTGAACTTTATGTTGCAATTATTTACAGGAAGGGGCCAGTTTTCAAAGGGAAGGGCTCATATGATCTTCAAAGGGTAGGTTATATTATTAAAGAGAGTGTATACGCTCCAGATAGCCTAGAAGGAATGGGATGTAGCAGGCCATACTCTTAAAGGGGAAGGGTACACGTATCCATGAGTGGGCCTTTGTCAAGTTCTAACACATCCAATTTCCTTGATAAGAAATTCGATGCAGAACTTTACAAGATTGTGATGCCGTGCCTCTGCGCCATTGCTGGAGCCATTCCTCCTGACTACGTGGATGCCAGCTACTCCTCCAAGACAGAGAAAAAAGCCTTTGTTGATGCTGAGGGCAACTTCGACCCCAAACCCGTGGAGACTCTGAAGTGAGTAATACCTCCATCCTGTGCTGCCTTCCGTCTCTGCACTGGTCCAGTCCTGGTTTATCAGTCTCTCTTCCGAGCATGCTGGCAACTCTCCTGGCTCTTTTAACACATATGTTATGAACTGCTCTAAAATGTCCAGAGATAGTTCAAAGCTATCGGACAGGGTTGGGGACCTAAAAAAGAAAATAAAGGAGAGCAGGCAAGAAAAATACACAGAGATTTCTAAAAATAAATGATAAAAACATATGGTGGTAATTGATTCTATGACTGTATATAAATCATTGAAGGATCCAAAATAATATAATAATAAAAATTGAATATAAAATGTGTGTGAGGGGGCATTTTTAAAGCTATTTGCACACATAAAACGGAGGTTTATGCACAAAAGTGGCTTCTTTTAAAATTGCTCAGACTATGGGGCATGTACACTAAGTCAGGCTAACTGTTAACCCGGGCTATCTGCAACTAGGTCCCATTAAAAAAACAGGGAGCCTAGTTGCAGATAACCCTGGTTAACAGCCCAACTTAATAGGCACATCCCTATATGTTGGCAAAAGTGCATATCTGCGATGAGGGATGTTCCCAAGAGTAGAGGTGAAGCAGGGCTTGGACTTAAATAAGAACCTAAGATATGCCATACTGGGTCAGACCAATGGACCATCAAGCTTAGTATCCTGGTTCCAACAGTGACCAATCCAGGTCACAAGCACGTCAGGTTCCCAGAAGGTAGACAGATTGCATGCTGTTTATCCCAGGGGTAAGAAGTGGATATCCCGGGTTCTCTTTAATTATGGTTTATGGACTTTTCCTCCAGGAACTTGTCCAAACCTCTTTTAAAACCCAGCTAGACTAACAGCTTTTACTACATCTCCTGCAATGAATTCCAGAGTTTGATTACACATTGAGTAAAAAAATATTTTCTCTAATTAGTCTTAAATATGCTACATTGTAGCTTCATTGCATGTCCTCTAGTCTTTCTACTTTTTGAAGGAGTGAATACCTAATTTGTTTACCCATTCCACTCCATTCATTATTTATTAACTTCTATCATATCTCCCCTCAGCTGTCTGTTTTCCAAGCTGAAGAGCCCTAGCCTTTTAAGTCTTTCCTTCTAGGTGTATCCTTCCATCCCTTTACCATTTTGGTGGCTCTTGTCTGTACCATTTGTAATTCCCCTATATTTTTTTTAGACATGATGACCAGAACTGCATACAATATTCAAGGTGTGATTGCACCATGGAACAATACAGAGGCATTATAATATCCTTGGTTTTATTCTCTATTCCTTTCCTTATGATTCCTAGCATTCTATTTGCTTTCTTGGCTGCCACTGCACATTGATCAAGGGTTTCAAGGTATTATCCACGATGCTGCCTAGATCCTTTTCCTAGGTGGTGATTCCTAGTGTGGAATCTTGCATCGTCTAACTGTAGTTTGGGTTGTTCTTATCTAAGTGCATAACTTTGCACTTGTCCACATTAAATTTCATCTACCATTTATTTCTCAAGATCCTCTTGCAATTTGTCATAATCTTCTTGTGATTTAACAACTGAATACTTTTGTGTCATCTGAAAATTTAATCACCATACTCGTTGTTCCCATTTCCATGCCATTTATGAATATGTTAAAAAGCAGCGGGCCCAGTATGGATCCTTGGGGTACTCCACTATTCACCTTTCTCCACTGGGAAAATTGGCCATTTAGCCCTACCCTCTGCTTTCTATCTTTTAACCAGTTCCTGATCTACAATAGTACACTGCCTCCTATCCCATGACTTTTTTATTTCACCAAGAGTCTCTCATGAAGGATCTTGTTGAAGGCTTTCTGAAAATGCAGATACACTATATCAACTGTCATTCCTTTGTTTACCTGTTTATTCACACTTTCAAAAAATATAGCAGATTAGTGAAACAAAGCTTTAACTATGATGGGTCATATTTACTCATTTAGGCTAATGGTTAGCACATGCTATTTGTAACTAGGCCCCACATTTTTCAATGGCACCTAGTTACAAACAGCGCATGTTAACCATTACCTAACAATAAGAATGCCCCTATATTTTCAGTAATTTTGTTCTTTATAATGATCTCACTGGTTTGTAGTGTCCCATATTACCTCTGGAACCCTTTTTAAAACTTGGTATTATGTTGTCCACTCTCCAGTCTTCATGTACTACAGATGATTTTAATGATAGTTTACAAATTACTAATAGGTCAGAAATATCATTTTTGAGTTCTTTCAACTCCCTGGGTTGTATACCATTTAGTCCAGGTGATTTGCTGCTCTTTAGTTTTATCAAATTGCTATATCACATCTTTCAGGTTTATTGAGATTTGTTTCAGTTCCTTTGATACATTACCTTTAAATATAATTTCTAGCATGGGTAGCTTCCTTACATCATCTTCCTTACATTTGGTAAAAACCAAAGCAAAGAATTCATTCAGTCTTTCCGTTATGGCCTTGCCCTCACTTAGTGCCCCTTTTACCCCTCTATCATCTAATGGTCCAATTGACACTCGCTCAGGTTTTTTGCTACAAATGTACTTGAAAACATTTTTATTATGAGTTTTTGCTTCCATGCAAGCTTCTTTTCAAGTTCTTTCTTTGCCTGCCTTATCAATTCCTTGCATCTAACTTCCCAGTGTTTGTTTTCTGTTTTTGTCTTTTGGCTTCTTTTTCCAGAAAGAAGCTTTTTTGGCTATAACGCTCTCTCTGATGTCACCTTTAAACAATGCTGTCAGTCATTTCCTTCCACCTTTCTTAAGGCATGGAATACATCTGGTGTAGTCTTCCAAGATAATATTTTTAATCAACACCCAGGCCTGATGTGAACTCTTAACCTTTGCAGTTGCTCTTTTTAGTTTTTTCTTAACCATTTTCCTCATTTTCTCATATTCTCCCTTGTGAAAGGTAAATGCTAGTACTGTGGATTTCCTTGCTGTCCTTCATTTATTAAATCAAATGTGATCATGTCATGATCACTGTTGCCAAGTGGCCCCAACATCGTTACTTCTCGCATCAAATCCTGTAGTCCACTAACTTCCCCTCATGTCAGTTCCTGAACCAACTCCTCCATGAAGCAGTCATTTATTCCATCTAGATACTTTATCTGCCTAACATGTCCTGATGTGACATTGACCGAGTTGATACTGGGGTAATTGAAATCTTCCATTATTACTGTGCTATAAATTTCGCACACAAGACCATTCATCAACTGGGAGATAATTATACATGTGACACTCAGTGCAAAAGACTGGATAGCCCCCATTTTGCTGCTGGACCTCTGTGTGCATTTCAGTTATAATGATTTGTTTAGCTATTTAAAATTGTTCAGTTATTTAAAGTTGCTACGGGAATAAGTATACTTGAACCAATACAAAATGCCTAATAAGTTTAAGGGACTTTGTCAGTGGTATAAATTCTGCCCAAGCAGCCCCTGCAATGTGGGGGCGGGGCAGAAAGGGGGTCCACATGGCAGCATGGCCACTTACTTTAATTTGTTTGCCCCACTGCCTCCGCTCCAGGCCCGATGGCTGTTATCTCCCTGGTTGAAATCTCGTGATAACAGCTGCAATGTAAGACTTCAGCCCAGGAGGAACACCCGCCGGGCCTGGAGTGGAGGCATGACAATGGGGGTTTGCCATGGGGGGGGGGGGCATGACAATGGGAGGCTGCCATGAGGGAGGGCAACAATGGGAGGCCCTCAGCAAAATGTTGCTTTGGGGCCTCTCATTAGAACTGTTAACACTGGACTTTGTTTAATTTGCTGATGTAGATAACCAGTTAAACCTCCAAGTGAAAATGTCCCTCTTTTCCCCTTAACTGGCTTAAGAGCCTGTAAATCAATGATCGTGCCTGGGGGGGGTGGGGGGGGTGGGAAATTAATCCTTTTTTAAATAATTTATTTCTTTGTTTATTAATGGGGTGCACCAGTACATTTTTATACAAAACTAAATGAAATACATAGGAACAGAAAAAAACATCTCCAAGCAAGAGGGGTCAGCAAGCACATGACAAATAGTGTGGCAGTATTGGCCTGTAGGATCAATGGTCCCAGCCTGAGGGCAGGGTGGCATCCACTCCACGGCATGGCCCTCTGTCCCCCTGCCTACCATGTGGAGCACAAGCAACCCCCTGAACTAGTGGCTTCCCTTTTCTGTCCCCCCTCTCCGTTCTTCCTACCCTTTTAGCTTTCTCTCAGCATTCCAAACACATCAGCCATTCCCCTCTACCTGCCTCCCCTTCCCCATCCTGCCTCTTGCTGTCCATCCTGAGATCACCATAAGTCTTTTTAGGGTGGAGTGACGAGATGTTATGGGTACTCTTGTTATGTTCTGGGGAGCAAGTCTGAGAATCTAAGCCAGAGCTGATGATAACTGTATCCACTCAGGCTTTGACTTTTTCACGTACAGGCGTCGCTCAGAAGACCCAATGTTATCTATTTAATGTTTCCAATGTTGAAATGAGGGTTCTGTGTCTGTTATCCAGTTGTGCAACACAACCTTTTTCACAACTAGGAGCCCGAGCAACATAAATTGCTTCTTTGCTTTGGGCGTCCTTCATTCCACCAGTAGGTCCTCATCCCCCATTAATAGCAAACTGGTAAGTCCAGTTAATTTGCATCTGAACCACTTGGGATATGATAGTTAGAGCACCATCCCATAACCCTCTGAGCTTGCGGCAATCTAAAAAGGAATGTAAAAAAGTGTCCCTCTCCGGTTTGCATTTTAAACAGAGGCCTTCATCCCATAGTTCCATCTCTCAAGTTAGCTACGCTCTATGGAGAATCTGAATCTGCATATCTTGCAGGTCTGCACTCTTCACCATGTTCCCAAACTTAAAAAAACAGTTCAGGTAGCTGCTCACCATCTCACTCCATATCTACTTCCTGAGATGATTTCCTTGCCAGGAACTGTAAGTGGCCAGTGCCTTTTTCACTGGCCACTTACAGCTCCCATCCACTTCAGTGACCCATCCAATACCATGTTGTGATTTTGTTAAATTTGGGTATCACTTTTTGAAATTTCTTGTCCAACTCGCTCCCGAGCCAGTGACCACCAAATTTAGCAGTCAGTGTAGAGCAATAGTGCCTGACCTGTACGTCGACATAGAAGTGTTTATGCGGAAGAGGCCACCACTCCTTAATCTGACTAAAAGAAGGAAACTGGCCTTGCCCAGGCCCCATGAGGTGCCCCAAAGTACGGCAGCCCGCTGCCTCCTAAAACTGAAAGATAGAGTGGCCCATCGCAGGGGGAAGCCTGAGTTGTCCACTGGGGCAGGAGCACAGAAGCCCTGCATGTTCTTCCTCCCAGTCCTTTCCACCACTTCCAAGCTAGCTGTGAAGGTTTAACCAGTAGCCGAGCCTTCCCCAGTGGAGGTATCAAGTATCCCACAAGGACATGGCCAGCATGGAAAGGGGCCTACAAACCTCTCCCTAAAACTTCACAGTCCCAGTCAGATCTACATCAATCCATCTCAGCGTCGTGGCTACGTTGTACAACCTCAGGTCAGGGAGGTTTAAGTCCCCTTGGTGCCGTGTCCTAATAAGCTTGTCATGACTAATGTGGGCATTTTTCCCCTTCCAGATGAATTTCTGTAGCATGAACCTGTACTTCCCCTCTTCCCGCCTTCTAACCGAAATAGCCCAAACCTGTAGGGGACAGAGTAACTTGGGTAGGACTATCATTTTTATTAAGGCCATGTGCCCCAGTAAGGATAAAAGTAAATTCTGCCATTTTTGACAAAGTTTCTTGACTACTTCTAGGTTGTCCACTATGGGCTCGATATTTGAAAGGCATTTGTATAGTATACAGCCCTAACCGCTTAGCATCGCGACAGGTCGGGGGAGGAGCAGAAGCGGTGACAATCAATAACTGGGCAGCTGTGATACTGCATCCTGCCCGGTTGGCGAATGTGCCTGTCTTTAAGTGCAGGAGCTAACTAGGCAGCAGGGAATATCGCTGTTGCCTGGTTATCTACTGCGGCTGAGAGGCATTGCGGCGATCCCAGATATTCAATCCCATGGCCGCATATGACCCCGGCATTGAATATCCGGGGTTAGAGGTCAGCAGGGAGGGCGCATAGCTCTCCTAACTCAATATCGGGCCCTATGTTCTTTCGGTACATAACTCAGGAATTGGTGTTGAGGTGGATTCCCAAATATTTAAATTATCCCTTCACCTACCCAAATACAACGTTGTCCTGTCACAGTTCTAGTCTAGTTTGCCCAAGAAACGATGCTAATGATTTTTCTTGGTTTGTTTTCAAATCCAAAAAGGTCTGGTAGCAAGTCAGCAGCTGTAACACGCTCATGTGAGGGGCCCCCATATATAAAAGCACATCAGCAGCGAAGAGGCTGACTGGAAATTAATGTTGTTTGATTTTTATGCCATCACCATTAAAAAGAGCAGGGGGGGGGGCAAAGGGCAATCCTGCCTTGTGTCCCTTTGTAGGGCAAAACTCAGTGTTAGCACCCCATTTATCAGTAGCAGCACCATGGGATCCTTGTAAAAGATCCAAACCCAGGTCAAAAAAAGGCTCCCAATACCAAAATGCCCCATGACCCAGAACAAGTACGACCAGAACACGGTATCAAAACATCCAGACTGAGAGGAGTGTTCTTTGTCCCTGTGTCTTCATGGCTTATGCTTAGTGCAGCGAGCACTTTCAGCAGATTCCTATAGGCAAAGCGCCTGGGCACAAAACCAACTTGATCATCGTGCATTATTTGAGGGAGGAGGAGGTTCTGCCTGCTGGCCAAAATTGCTGCTATAATTTTAAAATCTTGATTTAATAGTGATGTGGGATGGTATGATCCTAATTTCTCCTCGTCTCGACCAAGCTTCACCAGTAGAATAATATGAGCTTGATTTTGGGTAGATCCCAGTTTCCCCTTCTGCAGGGCCTTCCCTCCATGGGTATTGCTATCAAATCCACCATCAACTTATAAAACTCGGGGCCTAGACCATCCGGGCCAAGTGCTTTTGTAAGCTTTAACTTTTTAACGGCAGTTTTTATTTCCCTTCCTGTGATGGGCCGCCCCAGTACCTCATTCTGCTCTGCGGAAATTTGGGGTAGGCGGAGCCCCCCAGAGAACTTGTCCCTTTCCTGAACACTGTCTGGGCCTTGTGCATAAAGGCGTTGATAAAAGTCTAAGAACTGCTGCCCCACCTCTGCGGAGTTTGTATACCTCTGTCCCCTGCTGTCCTTTATAGCTGGGACAACTTTCTTAACCCTGCAGGATCATACTAGAGCGGCTAGCAGTTTCTGTCTTGTTGCCCTATCTATAAAGGTTGAATCTCTGCAGGCAAATATTCCTCTTTGCCCACTGGTGCAGTAATTGGTCTAACTAAATGCAGACAGACCCCATCAGTTGCCTATCTGCATCTGTAAGCACTGTAATGTGGCGTGGTCTAAGTTTTGACAGTTCCTTAGATAATTCGAACAGCTGACTATTTAGTTATTATTTTTTGTGTACTACATAGGCAGTGATATGACCCCTGAGCACGGTTTGGGCAGCCTCCCAGTGTATCAGGAGCTCTACCTCTACATTATCATTATGTTCCTGATACTCCAGCCATTTTTTACATAAATATACTGTAAAGTCCTCGTTCCCATACAATGAGGGTGGCATCTTCCATATAAAGTCCCCCCCCCCACCTCCCCCGTGGTTCTCCCAAAGCAAGGTCAATGCTGACTGAGGAGTGATCAGGCAAGATGGGTTCCCCCTAACATGTTTTAATTTAGCAAATAAGCTTTCAGATATCAAGACATAATCCAGCCTGGAAAAGACCTTATGTACAGGTGAAAAGAAAGTGAAATCTTGCTCCAAGGGGTGTAGCACCCTCCGAGCATCCAAAAGCTGCAACTTGCTGAGCCAAAATGGGATGCCTTTGCTTTCGCTGCCTTTCCTGCTCTCTTTAGGGAGTTTGCAATCAATCTGCTGGTCTGCTACCAAGTTGACGTCGACTCCCAAGATGACAGCATAGTCACTATTTATTTATTTAGACAGATTTGTATACCACCTTATCCTAAAATCAAAGTGGTCACATTAGAGGGTTACATTTAACATGTGGGTACTTAACAACATTATACAATGAACTTGTATGTCTAGTTGGGATGAGTGGGTATCGAGTTGGCAGAGGTAGTTGCATTACCGTTCGGGTGGAGACTATTGTCTGTCTGCTCATAGGCTTCTGTAAAGAGCAGGGTTTTAAGGGCCTTGCGGAAGTCTATGATGTCATTTGATGCCCTCACAATACAAACACTGGTCTCTACCAAAGCCAGACAATGATATTTCATATACTAATATTTGGCTTTACTACATTAACCATATTGTGATAATTGTTACTCAGCAAACACAGGGTGGAAGGCAAACCTCAGAAAGACTCACCAGATCCCCAATTATCACCTCCCAGTGAAAATGAGGTCTAGCCATGAGTCAAATACATCAGCGGTTCGCTACTACCTAAACCACCCACCATAAACAAAGTTCACTGACCAGAACCTATACTCTATCAACAGTCATAATTATAACATTGTTCAAAATATATGTAATGATCTTCATAGAAGGCCCGTGAACTCCGTCTAAAGGCAATAAACTAAACAACCCCCGGTGCCCACTTAGACATCTTTTTCTAGCGTTTCACGGGGATCCAATTATCTGACATGATCGGAACTACATCAAATCGAACTCAAAGACTTATAGCCAATAGCTGGTTCAGCTACAACTTCTACGTTGTCGATCAGTCAGCGGCACAAAGGCATGTGCCCTCAGGCCCGTTGGGAGGGAGTTCCAAAGTGTGGACGCCAGTAGTGAAGGAGCTCTTCTTGAAGTTGTTTGTTTAGTCTTGTGATAGCCTGCGGGTGTGCCAATCATGTTGTCATTATTGGACCTTCTTGGTCTATTGTTGATATCCCTTGTTATGATATTTTGGAGTGCATCTACCGAAAGATGATGAATGATTTTAAAGATGATCATGACTGTTTTAAATTTTGCCCTGGCCATCATTGGGAGCCAGTGCAGTTGCTGTAAGACGGAGTGATGTGCTCAGATCTTGGAGTGTCTGTAATGATGCATGCTGCAGTGTTTTGCACCATTTGGAGTGGGTGTAAGGTCTGCTGAGGGAGGCCTTGATATAACGAGTTTCCGTAATCAAGCAGAGATGTGATGATTGTTTGGCACACTGTACGGAAGTGGTCCTGGCGGAGTATTAGCTTGATCTTTCTGATGGTCCTCAAATGTTGGTAGGCCTTGTTTGCGGTTTTGGTGATGTGGGATTTCAGGTTCAGAGCTCTGTCCATTGTGATGCCCAGGTACTTAACTTCATCTTCGACTACTATGAGTTTGTCTAGAATGCTGATAGTTTGTGGTGGAATGAAGGTGAGGTTCCTGGTGACTAACATTGCCTCAGTTTTATCGTAGTTGACCGTCAGGTTATTGGCTCTGAGTCAGGCATTCATGTCTTCAAGGCATCTGGTTGTTGTTGTGTTAAGTGCTAGTAGGTTGATTGGGCAGGCATTGCAAACCCTTGCCCCAATACACAATACATATCCCTTTTATTCAAACCAATAGGTTATTCAATAAAACTTCTCAGAAGACCAAATCCAAATGAAAACGGCACTTATCTGGATAACCATGCGCGACGTGCACGTTTCGGGGGATAAACCCCTGTATCAAGCGCTCTCTGATCCACTTGTATAAACTTTTCCAAGCCACCTTTCAACTTGGAAAAGTTTATACAAGTGGATCAGAGAGCGCTTGATACAGGGGTTTATCCCCCGAAACGTGCACGTCGCGCATGGTTATCCAGATAAGTGCCGTTTTCATTTGGATTTGGTCTTCTGAGAAGTTTTATTGAATAACCTATTGGTTTGAATAAAAGGGATATGTATTGTGTATTGGGGCAACGGTTTGCAATGCCTGCCCTACACGATTTATGTCCGACAAAAAAATTGTAAATTTGCTGAGGGATTCACGGGATCTAATTTTTTTTTATCTTATTATATTGATCACCGTTTGGGTTCATAGAATTTATTAGTAGGTTGATTGGAGCATACACCATGATGTCATCAGCATAGAGGTGATAGTGGAGTTTGTGTCATTTGATGTTGCATATGGGTTGGATGTAAATATTAAAGAGCATTGATGACAGTGCTCAACCTTGTGGTATTCCCTGCATGAAGGGGAACTGCAGTGATTTCTTTTGGGTGCATTTGACTTGTTGCGTTCAATCTTCCAAGTAGGAAGTAAACCACTTCAGAGTATTCTTGAAAACTCCTATCTCCTGCAGGTGTTGCAGTAACCTGGCGTGGGACACAGTGTCAAAGGCTACCGAAATGTCCATGAACATTAACAGGAATCCGTTCTTTGTTATCCATGCCTTTTAGGAGATTGTCAAAGAAGGACGTGAGTAGTGTTTCCACACCATGCTGGGGTTTAAAGCCATGCTGATGGATGTCCAGTGGGGCATTCATGTCAATATGGTCTTGAAGTTACCTTTGCACTGTTTTTTTCGACGATTTTTGCAAGGAATGGTAGGCTGGAGATGGGACGGTATGATTTTGGTTCAGAGGGGCTTAGGTTGTTGCTTTTAAGTATCGGTCGTATCATGGTGTGCTTCAGGGATTGCGGCATGTATCCTTGTTGGAGTGAATCTTTGACGATTTCGTGAATGTGACGGGAGAGCTGGCTTCTTGTGGTTTTCAGCCGAGACACTGGGCATGGGTCTGACGGTGAAGTTGTGTTGAGTCCATTTATTATGTCCTCTACTTGATGTGTCGATGGTATGCTGAAGTCCTCCCAGGTTTGATGCTGCTCTTTCATTTCATGGTCATCTGTCTGTGATGTGATGGAGCATGCCTGGATGGTGTGTTTCGATTTCATGTAGTCCGCAAATTCCTGTGGGTCAAGATGGTGGGTACAGTGCTGCATGGTGTCCTTAGTGAGCTTTTGGACAATACTAGAGTTCTCTCGTCTGTTGACAGATTTTATGATTAGGTTGGTATGGTGCTGCTGTTTCCGCTCATTTATCAGGTTGTTATATTCCAGTTGCTTGGCTCTGTATTGAGTCAGGGAGTTATGCGACTTGTTCCACCTCCATTTTCTCTCCAGTCTTTGGAGAGTGCGCTTTGCATCTCTGATATCACTTGAGTACCAGGGGGCATTGGACCTCTTGCGTGCTTGTGGTTCTGTACTCGTAGGGGCTGATGCTGCATTAGATATTATGGAGTTCCATGTCTCTATGCTTATGTCAAGTATGTCGTATTCCTGCTGGAGTTGTGGAATGATTTATGAATGAGTCTTTGTTAAATGCTCTAAAGCACCTGGCTATGTTCTCTTCTTCCATGTGTTGGGTGGGGTTGTTTCAGGGTCAAGGTGAAGTCAATCACATGATGATCTGACCAAGGGACCGGCATGATTGTTGGTGTTGCGGCCTTTCCCTGCTCCACAATGTGCATTGGAATAAGGACCAGATCCTGAGTTGTACCGTGCTGGTGCGTTGGGGCATTGATTGTCTGGCAATATTTTAGTGATTCCATGGCTTTTAGGAATGCTGCGGCTTCCTTGGTGGGTGTGGAGGTTAGGTTGTAGTCTTCTAGTATAATGAGGGGTTTGTGTTTTCTTTGTGTGCACATATTGCTTCAAGTACCGTGGAGAGATGTTCAGTTGTGGCTCCAGGAGGCCTGTAGGTTAGGGAGATGCTTAGGTGCTTGTTAGCTATGATGATTGTGTTGGATTTGATCGTATTAGTGGTAGAGATTGTATTCCTTTCTGGCCAGTATTAGCACACCTCCTCCTCTCTTTTGTGCTCTGATGCAATTGAATGCTGAGTAGCCTGTTGGGGTTACTTGATTTAATATGACCTGGTCTGAGTCATCTAGCCAGGTCTCGGTGATGCAAATTATATCCAGTTTTTTGTCGAGGATAGTATTCGGCTTGTTCCTGATTGATCTGGCGTTTATTAAAGCACACCTTATGTTGGCCGTTATGACTGGGTTGGTGTGTACACTATTTGTGAGATGAGTGGTCGTAGTACGTGTTGCATTGTGCAGTTTATGAACTGCAGGCTTAGTATGCTGGTGTTCTTTAGAGAGGGATGAGCCTGGTGTCCATACAGGTTGGGTAGTATGTAGGTGGAGCAAGGGGATTTGCTCGTTGGGTCCGATGCCCTGTGTGCAGGGTGAGAAAGTGTGGAGGAGTGTAAGGTAGGCAATGAGGTAGTGGGAGTGGCGTGCATATTTGCAATTTACTGACCTGGGATCGGCTTGAATTGTGGCCTAGTGGTGGTATGTGTTTGACCCTTCTCTTGTAGCTCTAGACTTGCCTGCTCTCTTTGTTCGGTTTCTCCTCCTCTCATATAGCTCTAAACTAGTAATGGAGTCTACACGCTATGCAGTATGTTATTTTACAAGCAGTGAGGTAGCAAACAAGCATTGAGGTAGTAATGGAGTTAATAGGCTATGCAGCATATGTTATCTTTACAGCAACGAGATATTAGTGAGGTAGCAAAGAGGTAGTAGTGGAATCTGCAGGCTATGCATCATATGTTATCCACAGCATTATGTGCATCAGGCTGTGCAGCATATGTTATCCACAGCATTATGTGCATCAGGCTGTGCATCATATGTTATCCACAGCATTATGTGCATCAGGCTGTGCAGCATATGTTATCCACAGCATTATGTGCATCAGGCTTTGCATCATATGTTATCCACAGCATTATGTGCATCAGGCTGTGCAGCATATGTTATCCACAGCATTATGTGCATCAGGCTTTGCATCATATGTTATCCACAGCATTATGTGCATCAGGCTTTGCATCATATGTTATCCACAGCATTATGTGCATCAGGCTGTGCATCATATGTTATCCACAGCATTATGTGCATCAGGCTTTGCATCATATGTTATCCACAGCATTATGTGCATCAGGCTTTGCATCATATGTTATCCACAGCATTATGTGCATCAGGCTGTGCATCATATGTTATCCACAGCATTATGTGCATCAGGCTTTGCATCATATGTTATCCACAGCATTATGTGCATCAGGCTTTGCATCATATGTTATCCACAGCATTATGTGCATCAGGCTGTGCATCATATGTTATCCACAGCATTATGTGCATCAGGCTTTGCATCATATGTTATCCACAGCATTATGTGCATCAGGCTTTGCATCATATGTTATCCACAGCATTATGTGCATCAGGCTGTGCATCATATGTTATCCACAGCATTATGTGCATCAGGCTGTGCAGCATATGTTATCCACAGCATTATGTGCATCAGGCTTTGCATCATATGTTATCCACAGCATTATGTGCATCAGGCTTTGCATCATATGTTATCCACAGCATTATGTGCATCAGGCTGTGCAGCATATGTTATCCACAGCATTATGTGCATCAGGCTGTGCAGCATATGTTATCTACAGCAAGCTATGTAGCATATGTTGTATTTACAGCAGGGTTGCTGCGTCCGGTGGCGGGTCTCTGGCGGCGATAGCTACACAGAGAGATATGGGAGATCAAATCCAAAAAAAAAATTGTGACTATAGTTATTGGAAGCATAGACATTCCCAAGTAGTACTTTCAATCCCTGGATAGAACCCACTATAAAGACAATGTGACCCTCTGAGTCCTGAATCAATTTATGCAGCTCAATTGGGTCCTGCTTGTGAATCAGAAATGGCAGACCCCCGCTGCCTGTTATTGTATGCTGAAAAGCCCAGTTCCCCCAAGCAGCCTTTACAGAACTTTGTGTGTTCAAATGCTTTTAAGTGTGTTTCTTGCAACATTGCTATGTCCACTCCCTCTTTAGTAGGGTCAACATTTTGGTGTGCTTAATTGGAGAGTGCACCCTGTCCACATTTTAATGACTGTACTCTCAAGCTTGCCAACACCCTTCCTCTGTAGTGTGTATACCAAAGTTGCTACCTCATTCCACACATGATGGGGCCCCCCAGCTAGGCTTCCCCATGACATTCATGCAATCGTCTCTCTACTCTTTAGCCGCACACCCTCCTTTCACCATAGAGGCAACCCTCCCCCCCCCCATCCCTTCCCAAACCTCCCTGCTTCTTCTCTATCAGTCCCTCCACCCCCTCCAACCACCTCTTTTTACACCACCCTACAAGTCCTCTGTTAACCCATCATCCATGTACCACAAAGGACCCTCCTCCATCTCCCTTCTTGTATACCATGCAACTAGTATTAACCTTCCCCCACCCCCCGGAACATGCGCATCTTCAATTAAATACCCACATAAGACCACCATTTCAAAGTCGGAAGAAAGTGATCAGTAAGGTCTTTCATGAGGGTGTGCTCCTCAGTTCACCCCCAAGGAACTTTGGATGTAGTTCGTTTCCTGTTGTTTAGGGCAGATCTACCTTCACCCTACTAAAGTACAGTTAGTCAACAAACTGTCACTTGGCAGAGCCATAAAGGCGCCATGTTGGCACGCACATATCTCTGGCAGCACTGTTTCCAACTCATGCACACTGCACAGAGTCTATAATGTCCAAGGGGGCCAGGCTACGCTAGCCCCCTACTCCACAAAGCACTGAACTCACATCGGACCTCCATTGAAGAGCATTTGTCCAGTCCAAACATTTCCAGTAATCAGGCTCTAGTGGTGAACTTATAACATCGCAACTTCCAAACAAACCTTGCAAACCAACGGTGATTTCACCATTAAGTCACAGTTAAAGACTTTGCCCACCTTCCAAACTGCAAATGGGCAATCCACTTCCTACCCCTGCGGGCTAGCCCCTGTCCCTCGCATGCAGGGACTACTGTTGCCCTCATCCACCAGTAAATTGTCCACAAAGGCCCGAAACCTCTGCGGGTCCTTGAACCACATCACATGGTTGTGATATTGAAACCGAGTCTTTGCAGGATAGAGCAGGCTCACCCTTATCCCATGCCGGTACAAAGCACTGCAGTATGGGGCCATCGCACAATGCTTAGCAGCTGTTTGGGTGGAATAGTCTTGAAAGAGTAGAATCTTTTGTCCTTTGTATGTTAGGTTCCGTTGTTGCCTGTACAAGAATAAGTTTTTCTTTATTTGCCCAGTTCAGGATCTGGGCCAGTACAGTCCTTGCTCATAGCCCTTCCACTGTTCAGGGACCCACCTGATGCACTCTCTCTACTGTGATCCCATGTGCTTCAACGGGTAGGTCCAATGCCTTTGGGATCCAGATTTCAATCAGGCCGCATAGCTCAGCGGCTTCAGTTTCCTCTGGCAACCCAACGATATGGAGGTTGTTGTGTCTGCCCCTGTTCTCCTGGTCCTCCACCCTTTCCATAAGCAAGCAGTTCTGTTCCTCCATGAGCCCAAGATGGGTCTCTGCTTCTGCCACCTGATCTTCATGTTGAGCTATTCGCTCCTCTGCATGCTGCAAACGGGCCGCCTGACTCTCTAGGCCCTCTTTGATTTCCTCCATCAAAGCATGTACCTTTGACAGCTGAGCCTCAATCACTGCAGACAGCTTCTTGGTCAGTTCCTGAACCGCGGCCTCCTTGAGAGTGAAAACTGGGATGGGAGCTTCAGCCGCTAGCTTGTTGTCATTCTACTTTCCCTTTTCCTTGACCGCTGGCTGGGGTTTTCCAGACATTCCCACCACTGGAAGGGCTGCAAGAGCTATTTCCACTTCAAGTTTGAAGGCTGCTGTTTTTTCCCACACATACCCCTGGAGCCTGTTGCTATTCGAGGGGAGGAATCACAAAAATTGTAGTTTGAGGGAGATGAGTCAGGACCCTGTTTTGGGCATCTGCTCAGCTTGGCCTCATCACGTCACCCCCAGGAGGAATACTAGCTTAAAATTTGCCTGTTAATCTGTACCCTAACTGAGTTTAATTTAACTGAATGTTTGCCTGTTAAACTATACTGTAACTGAATAAACACAGAATTTTAAATAGACATAGATTTTATCAGCTTAACCAAAATAATTCCCTTTTCCTCAAGATTTTGAGAATTTTACAACAGATAAATATTTACCAGTGCAGATTTCTTCTCAGCAGTGGCTGCTCCTCTCTCAGCAGTCCTTCGAGAAGATACTTTTCAATTTTCAAAAGTGCATGGACAAGTTTTTCACAGAATTTTTTGCATGCTAAATTGCAGTTGCAAATGTGCGTCAGTATTTCTATGGTATAATTTTCAAAGGGAGAGAATGTGCATAATTTCCTTTGACTGAAAACCAAACATAGTTTAGGACAACTGTCCACAGTCATGAATTAACATCGACTTAGTGGCACATAACAACATGCATGTACTGCTTTCACATGCTAGGTGGCCTGTTATGAAATGACCCCCTTTGAGGGTAATTCTGTTAGACTGCCTAAAATAAAATATTTTCCAGAAAAGGTGTGCTAATTTTATAAACATAACATAGGTGCTGTCTTAGAAATCTTTTTCGGTGCTCTATTACAAAATAACCAACATGTCTGTGTGCCCACTTTGTGCATGTGAATGCCCCTGGTCAGTTTTATAGGTGTTCACTTGAGCACCGGAAGCGCTGTTCCCTCATAAAATTATTGTTCTGTTTTTATTTTTATTCTGAAGTATTTTGGATCATTCAATGGTTTATATATCATTATGGAATTGGTTGTTTACACGATGTGTTTACGTGTATTATACTGTCGTCTTTGATCCATTTTCTATGTTTTATTTTCTTACACTGCTTTTTTGTTCTTCTGTTGTGTGGTGAGGTTTGACTCTGTAAATTCTGTGAATGCTGAAGGGCTTCCAGAATGGGATAAACAGTTCTAGCCAGCCCAGATCTAGCCATGCACTACCCAGGGCAGACTTCCCGAGAAGCTAAGTATGTCCCTGTCACTGAGAGTAGTGAGGTGGTGTTTCTGCATGGCCACAGCCTTATTTTATGCTGGCCACAATACCTCGTCCCACCGCCACCACCACATAGGGAAATGGAACTGGTTTTAGTTTGTGCCTTTTTCAGAAGTTCAAGGTGAGTTATGTTCAGGTACTGTAGGTATTTTCCTGTCCCCTGTGGGCTTACAATCTAATTTGGTACCTGAGGCAATGGAGGGTTAAGCGACTTGTCCAAGATCACAAGGAGCCGCAGTGGGATTTGAACCCAGTTCTCAGCCCGCTGCTCTAACCGTTAAGCTACTCTTCCACTCCATACACATGGAGGGGAGGAGACCCTGCTGATGCTGCCCTCTTATTCTGCACGTATGGAGTTCACTAAAAGGCTCTTTTTCGCTCTTTCAGTGTCATCATTCCCGAGAAGCTGGATGCCTTTATTAACAAGTATGCAGAATATACGCATGACAAGTGGGCATTCGATAAGGTAGGAAGGTCAGCTAATGCACCTCGCTATTGTCCTGCAACACCCCTGTTATGCCAGTACCTCTGTCAGTGAACCTCGGACTTAGATACAGCACCCTCACCTCGTCCATAGCTCTGTTAATTCATTTTACTTCTGCCTTGCAATACCCCCTGTTCTTCCAATACCGAGACCCTCCCACACTATTCTAAGGCATGTCACCCCTGCCCTGCGGCACTTCTTGCTCGCCCAGTACTGGGGACATGCCTCAGCAGAATTCATCAAGATAAAAGCCTTAAAGAACTACCAAGTTAATGCAAGGCAGGATACATAACCTCTGTATCTCTGAGAATTTATTTATTTATTTATTTATTTATTAACAATTCTTATATACCGCACTATTAGACATCAGCGCGGTTTACATTGAACAAAAAACATCTGGGTTTACTGTGACAGCGTAAGTGTTGTTTGGCGACTGCCTCCCTTTGATAGTGTGTAAAGCTCCTCCCCGTTGGTACCCATTCCAGGAACTGAGGTCCATTAGCTAAGGGTTGGCCGCTTTTCAAAAACCATTTGCCTGGGCAGAAGGGCTGTCTGAAGATTCCTATCGCTCTGTTTATCTGAAAGGAGGCCCATTGTTTCTCACTGTGCATACTTCCTGCATAAGGAGGAGAGGGTGAGCATAGTTTTGTAAATGCAAGTTGCAATGTTTAAAAAAAATACTTATAATCAGCATCACTATTCAGGTAGCCAGTGACACTAAGTAAATGTATTTCCTGCAGACTGCTTGTCTTCCAGCAGGCCTACACTGAATTTATAAATGATCTGTTTAGCAGCTGAATATCGTTGCTGACTGGATAATTTCAGGTTATCGTCCTTGCTCCACCTTCTCTCTGCCCCTCTGTTACATGAATGACGACGGAGCAGTTAGATGGATGTTCAGCCTGCTACTGTCCATAGAGCAACTGCAAATCTAGGAACAGTGGACATGAGGTTCAGCGCGCTTAATGCGGTCAGCAGACGCGCTATGCCAATCGCGCTGACTTGGCTATTCAGTGATGCTAACGCGGTTAGTGCTGCTATCGGGGCATTCTGGGGGCAAAGCGAGGATGGAACAGATAACTGGACAGCAGCAATATACAACTGCTGCTGCCCAATCATCTCTCGGCAGTGAAAGTTAAGCACAATAAAATCTGTCCTAACTTTTACCATCAAAGATAACCGAGCCGTGGCTGAATATTGCTCCAACGCTGTCTGGCTGACCCAGGTATTCAATGCCATTTGCCATATATGGCCCCCCATTGAACATCTGGGCCCTTTAGGTTCAGCGGAGGTGGCTAAGAGCTCTGGAATGCCAAGGTGCCGCAGATGAATATCACCTAGAAGAAGACTCACTCCAAATAATCCCCAAAGTTACCCTTATACACTCTTACACCTTAACAGACAAAATACAATGTCTCTTATAACACCCCCCCTCTCTTACACCTTAACAGACATTGTATTTTGTCTGTTAAGGTGTAAGAGTGTATAAGGGTAACTTTGGCAGATGAATATCAAGCACAGTGAGTTTACAGCTCTACCGTCTGCCAGGAATCCTTTATGCCCTTTAGAAAATAAACGGGACAGTTTTCAATGGAAACGTACACACCCGAAAAGCAGGTACAGATCTCAACAGGTACTTTTTCCTGGGGGTAGCTTTCAAAGGCTAAATCTGCTCGTATTTTTCCTTTTGAAAACTGGTGCAAAGCTCACAGGTAATTTTGCATCAACTAGAGTAAGTAGTTGAAAAATTGTTCCTCGAATAACTGCATATAGGCGTATTGAGGTCCATTTTCAAAAATTGCTCAGCAGTTAACTTGGGCTTTTTAAATTTTGCCTTTCTAAATTTAGGAAACTTAGGTGCCTTTGTTTTTGGCTGCAAATTCACCTAAAACTAGGTTGCCATACTTGATTGCTTAGGCTTAGGCCTGCTATTTATTCTTCTAAATTTGGGTCTCTAATGTTGAAAATCAGCAGCGAAAGATCAATTTTCAAAATAATTTAGCCAGCGATGTAAGGACTTAGCTGTCTTAATTCAAGTCTTTGAAAACTGACCATGCTGAGTGGCAAAATTTAGTCATCTAAATTTCATTAGCAGGCCAAGGTTTGGTCAAGCCGATGATGGGATTAGGTCAAAGAGGACAAAGTTAGACAACTAGTGCTGAAGTTTGTGTTAGCTGTCTAACTTGGCCTGCCAAATTTAGGAGCTCCAATAATAGGCCTAAATCTGGCTGGTCAACAATCAAGCCTCTCGGTTCCCCAAGACCTACCTTCCCTTAAGGTTACCAGATGTTCACAATTTTCATGGATTGTCCCTGATTTTGAACTCAGGTTCCTGGTTACATGGACTAAAAACACCTGCTGTCCCCGATTTCAGTGCAGACTGAGGTACAGGATTTTTTTGTCCCATTGGACCTCAGTTCATTAGAATGTCAGTGAGTGGCCTATCACATCTTACTGAGCCTCCCCATTTCTCTCCCTCCACATCGGCAGCAGGAATTGTGCTCATCAGCTTTTTGTGCCATGCAAAACCAGTATCCTCTGCAAATCTGGGGGACACTTCCCCCCCCCCATCCCCCCCTGCTCCTTAGTCCCAAAACTCCAAGGCTTTGCCTTTTCTCCAGGTGGTCCCAGATTTGCCCTCAAGTATCTGGTAACTTTATCTTTCCACTTGACTCAGCGCAAAACAGTAAAGGACTTACAGCTCCTTCACTCACCCTCCTGAACAGAAAATATAAGGGCCAACATGTCCCCGACTATCCATTCTGGAGAAAAATTTCCCCTTCTCATCCCCCACCTAATTTACCCCACCCATCAGAAGCCCCCTGAAAAGCTTCCCCAGCAGAGCCGAAGGAGGACACAAATGTACTTCCTTTTGGCATTACTCTGACCAGGGACCGGGGTTCTTGCACTTTTCTATTTTTAATTCGGGAGGGCGGGGCTGAAAGGGCTGTGGTCCCGCTATACTTCTTTATTTGGAAGAGGCTTCGTCCTGCGGTGTTTTTGTATGTAGGCAGGTGAAGAAGGACATAAGAAGATAAGAAATGCCATACTAGATCAGACTTCGCTATCTAGCTCTGATTTTTCACATTATATCAGTTACATTTAGCAAATGGTCTGAAGGCCCTAATTCTAACTGGCTAGATTTGGTTAAGTTGGGCACACAGGCATTTTTTTGAAAATTAGCCCTCTAATACTTAACTTGCTTCCTCTGACCTAAACCCACCCACTTTTTGAAAACCTAAGATCAGGAGACTAGTAACACTTGATGCTATATTTAGCACTCGGCCCAGTTCAAATTTTGAAAAGGACAATTAGCTACTCATCTCCCAAAGTTAGCTAAAGCCTTTGAACAGTGACCCATTGTTTTTGTTTGTTCCATTAATAGACAGGGTGGCCTAAAAAAAGTGAAAACATCTCGTAGCATATAAGTCATTTAAAAATTCAAAAAGACAGATGTAAACGATTGACAAATTTAAAAAAAATATGGCGACTGGAAATTGTTGAAATAAAGACGTTATATAGCTAAAAAAGGTAAATAAGTAAACTATTTAAGCTTTTAATTTACAAGATGTTCTCACTTTTTTTGGGCCACCCTGTATATAAAATCTATTTGGTACATTACAAGACACACTTCCTCATCATTCTGCTAGACCAGTCTAGATGAACAGATTTGTCTCACCTTGCCAGCAGATGGAGACAATGAGCACCACTTTGCAGCCCCTGTAAGGAGCTGTGCTCAACAGCTACGTGCCAGTTCTCTGCCTCCAGCAGGTAGTAATATGTGCTGTGCTAGTCTAGTAGGATTTCTGTCTTAGGGCTGTCAGGTTGAGTCCTGTTAGCCCTCTCCCAGGGCAGTGGCGTGCAAGCTATGTCTCCTGGTCAAGGGGACAGTTCCGGCTCCAGTTCCTGGGGCTCTTCTGGCTCCTGGTTGAGCCCATCCTAAGACTGACTCCCTCTAGTTGAGTGTTGGTGAGTCTCCTGAGGGACTAGCCTTCGGGCTCTCACCCCCAGTGGAGTTGGCTGCTGTCATAGGCCAGGTAGAGGGGGGGGGGGGTGTTTTCTGGCTCTCTGGTTCCTCCAGGGCATAGGTTGAATGTGGTGGAAAGCTGAGGTCTATGGGTGCCATTCTCTGGTCTGCCCATGGCCCAGTGATGCCTGGCTCCTCGTGATTGTTTATCCTTTAGTGCCCCCCTTACCCCTTCTCCTGACTTTCTCTTTTTCAGACTTGGAAGGCCTTGCCGTAGCCATTGCAGCTGCAGGCTGCTTTAAGCTTTATTTGATTGGGGGAAAAAAAGATCCAATTTAAGAAAGCGGCTGTATCAGAGAGCAAGGCCCAATTTGGAGGCAAGCTACACTCGGAGGCAAGAGCAGGGTGTCTTGGGGAGCAGGATCATTGTCACTGGGAGGAGGTGAGGCTGTCTGTCTGTATCAGTGCCACATTCGTGATGTCGAGGAATGTGGTGCTCAGCATCTGAAGTTGGGCGGGTTCTGGTCTTTTCTGGTTTGCGATGAGAAGAATGGCCTTGGTTTGAAAGCATTTGACTTAGTCCCTGTTTCTCCCATATGCATGTGAAAGGAGCAGGGTGCAGGAAGATGGCCGCTCCACATGAGAGCACTGACTGGCAGGAGCAGTCACCATGTTGGAGGCTCCATGTGGGGCCCCGGCTGTGGCTTCAGGGCCTGCTTAGCACCTCCTGGCTCCCCTTCCTGCCTGTTCTGATCTTGAAAGAGGGGCCTTAGTTGCTCTCCCTCCCCGGATCCCTCCCCCATAGCCACCTCCAGATTCTGTTGGTAGTGTTGCTTTTCCCGGAGTTGCCAACTCTTGAACTTAGTGAACTTGGGATTCTCGACAAATAGATCTGGGTCTTCCTGGGGGAAATTCTCTGGGAAAAATTCCTGGTCCAACTTAGCAGAGCTGTCAGATAGTCAGGCCTATATCGCTCCAAAGTTTGGGTAGTCTTGGCCGATCACCACCGGATATGGGAGCCAGGGCAGCACCACAACCTCGAACTTGGCTTATCCTGCTGGAGTCTTAAGTAAAACCTGTGCTATTGGATACTGCCTCTGGTCTCCATGCACACAGGCCGGTATTACCGTCTTTATATAGTCAATTTGAAATCGGGCTACTGTTTCCCAGTGAATGAGGGTCTGCACACTTCTGGAGTCTATCAAGGCCTGAAAGCGGGTCCCCTCGAGCTTCACAGGAATCACAAAGTTCTGTACCTCTGGATGGGGACTGTCCACAAAAGCACAGGTGTGAGGGGTGGTTAGGCTGACCTTCATGAGCTCTTCCGCTCCTAGGGGGCATTCCCGAGCAAAGTGTCCTCAGGCTCCACACCTAAAACAGTTGAAAGGGTCGTGACTGGGGCCATGGCCTCACCTAGGATGTGACTTTGGGGGTCAGAACATGGGAGTTTCCCTTTTCGTCCTCCTGGGCTAACGGGTGACTTCTTCCCCTGCTCATTGTCTGCTTCAGTCATTGGCTGGGCTTCATGATACCCCTCGGCTATTTCCAGTGTATTCTCCACTGTAAGCTTGGGGTGCTGGCGTACCCACTGTTCATTGGGGTGATCAAGCCCTCCAAAAACTGCTCCAATCGCATGATCTTGACTACTTTGGGCCCGGTCTTTCCCTCTGGTTGCATCCACTTTCATGCAAGATCCTTCAACCGATAGATGCACCTTCAAAGGCTCTCCTTTATCTGGAGCCCCCCTTTTCTGAATCGCTAGTGGTGGGCCTCTGAGGTACAGCCGGCCCATTCCAGTTATGACGGCCTTGACAGCTGCATATGTAGTTCGCCCATCTGGGTTGGCATCCTGGAATACATCCTGACAGATGCCCATCAGCAGATTCCTCAAATAAGCGGTTCATGTCCTTCTGACCACCTTGCCACATGCAGGCGGTTCATTCAAAGTTCACCAAGAGGTGGTCTGGTTCATCTTCTGTCATTTTAAGAAGCGCTTGAGCTGAAGGGTGGCGTTGTGGTCTCTGCAGAGCCTGGGTCAAGTGAGCCAGGGAATTCCTCTGTAGCTCCCCCTGTGCCTGAACAAGATTCTGTAACTGCTGCTGACTTTTTTGTTGTTGCTGCCCTTCTACCAGCATCTGGAGGAGCTGCACCATTTTGGCTTGCCACTGCTCACTTGCAAACAACAATCACAGCTCAGTCTTCTGCAGCTGAATTAACGCTGCAGTATTCCAGCTCCAACAAACTCAGCAGCCTCTAGTGGCCAAAACAAAGCTTGTCTGTCCAGCACTGAATATACCTTCTTCAAGCTCCCTAACTAGGGAGAAGCTAACCCTCTTAGCCCATACAAGCAAACATAAAAAATCCTGATTTGCAGTAGAGGCCCAGCCCTGGAGGGGGCATAGATTTGCCCTCAATCATGTGGTTGGAAGAAATCCCTAAGCTGCCACCATATGTGGTAGTGTGGCGTGCAGTGGGAAGGAGTTTTCTCTTAAAACATGGAACAGGCAGCAGTTCAGGGAAAACAAGATTCGTTTTTATTCTGTCCCAGCTTGTTAAATCTCCACAAGCTGGTTCTCCTGTCCCTTCCTCCAGCCCCAGTTAAAGCTCCTACCTCAGAATTCCTTTGCATGGCTTGCCTTGGAAGGACTTTTGGCTCCACAGGCCTCTCCCTCTCCTGCAGCCTGCTGGATTCTTAACCTCTCCATGTGAGCAATGCCCTCCCAGCCCTGAACGCTGTGCTGCAGATTCTCTTAAAGGGGACTGTTGATTGTTACCTGTCCCTCTCCAGGGGGATTTTCTATAGACCCCATAAGACAGGTGCACTGAAGTTCTCCTGAAGCACTCCTTCAGTTCCTGCTCATGGGCAGTCCAAGAGGTGGTTTTCGGGGGCTATGTTACCCACGCCCTCTTGTACTCGATCCAGCAGCTCCCAGTGTGTTTGGAGTCAGGAGAGGCTTTTTTGGTAGAAGCTCTTCACGATTTAGTGCGCTTTTCAGCTCGGTCAGTGGCCTCAATCATCACAGCCCACCACCCATTCTGGCTTTAGCACTGGGCTGCGGATACAGTCTCTAAAGCGAGCCTCTGCAGGCTGCCCTTCAAGGGATGCCTGCTGTTTGTTTATTTATTTATTTAACAGGTTTTATATACCGTCTTCTCCTTCAATCAAAGCAGTTCACATAACAACAAATAAGTACATTACAAATAAGAAAGGGAGGAGGCATGCAGGATACAAATACTGATACTACGAAACATTATTAATCATTGATGTCCTAATAGATAGTCTCAAAGTGATTTCTGAATAGAAAAGTCTTTAGCTGCTTCTGAAAGTCCTTAAGTTCTGTAATAGATCTCAGGGCATCCAGGAGACAGTTCCATAGAGCAGATGCTGCAAGGGATAGAGCCCTTGACGAAGGAGAATGAATGGTTTTGGTATATGAAGAAGGTGTCTTTATAGAGTCAATAGTACTAAGCCTCCTAGGTCTGGTAGTAGAGTAGAGAATGATGAGAGACTTTAGACTGTCAGCAGATAAGTTATGTTTAATGTTAAAGATATTTAGTATAGTTATGAAATGAATATGAGATATGATAGGAAGCCAATGGAGCTGATTCAAAATAGAGATGATGTGATCACGCTAGGTGGAGCCTAATATGATACAGGCCGCAGTGTTTTGAACCAATTGAAGAGGCCTGATAGTTTGCTTTGGAAGGCCAAGATAGTGTTACAGTAGTCCAATATTGGTCAATTAACAGCTTGGCAGACAGTCCGCTGAGGAAGGGTTTAAGTCTACGTATTATAGCTAATTTGTAGAACGCTTTTCTTGTAGTCTTACTGATGTGAGGTTGGAAGCTAAGACTGCAGTCCAAAGTGACTCCAAGATATTTACTTCTTTCCTGATAGATATAGCATGATTTGTTAAATTGATTGATTGAGGGAGAGTAAAGGAGGTATTACGTGTAATAATGAGGGCTTCAGTTTTATAAAAATTAATAGTTAGGTTGTTACGAGAGAGCCAAGTAATCATATCTTGAAGGCAAGTGATTATAGTCATGTGGTATGGATTACCAAATTGAAAGGATGTAAGTCATTATGTCATCAGCATAGATAGCATAAAAGATATTACAGTTCTTAATGATATCACAGATGGGATGTATATAGAGGTTGAAGCGTAGGGCAGATAAAGATGAACCTTGTGGAACATCTTGTGTGGAGGAGAAGATGGATGAAGTAACTGGTAACTCTATCGTGTTTTTGTCTGTTGGTAAGGAAAGAATTTATTTATTTATTGAAGAGTTTTCTATTCCATCTTTTCTAGCCATCAAAGCGGTTTACAATGAACAAAATTAAACAATTACATCAAACAGTTTTTATGATCATTAGGCGTGATTGTTTTGTCTATTCTTAGGGTCTGGTTCCAGGAGGTAATATGTACAATTGAGAGTAGTGGTTTTTAGACCAATATTTCTGAGCCTCTGCAGAAGGATGCCATGGGACACAGTATAAAGGCTGCAGAAATATCGAGAAATATCAGTAGAAATCATATCTTGATGCTATCAATCCCTTTTATTATGTTATCAAGAACTACTGTTAGCAATGATTCTACACTATTGCTACTACGGAACCCATATTGGTTGGAGTCTAGGTGGGCATGAGAGGCTATGTAGTTCTGAATCTGATGGTAAACTGTTTTATCGTGTATTTTAGTAAGGAAAAGAAGGCTTGAAATTGGGCGGTATGCAGAAGGGTCGTTCTTTATAGGGTGGTTGATCTTTGGTATCGGGCAGATAGTTGCACATTTAAGAGACTTTGGCACGTATCCCTGAATCAGTGAAGAGCAGACTAACTTATGGATATGAATAGAAAGCACATCCCTTGTGGATTTTATCCAAGGGACAGGGCATGGGTCAGTAGATGAAATGCTAGTATTAAGGTTAGCTATAGTACGTGCATTCTGTTCAGTGGAAGATATACTGAATTTCTCCCAGGTGTGCTATTCCAATGGTCTGTTGCTTCGTCAAGATGTGTATAATCCAGGTTTAGAGTTTATTCAATTTCCTGCAAAAAATGGTCCTTATCAAAATTTTTAAATCCATGTCCTGATTGTAGTGGTGGTTCAAGTGTAGACCAATATTTCTGAAGCAGGCTTATTCTTATGTAGAAGTGGTCAGACCATGGTACTGGGGTAATTGAAGGAGATGTTACTTTCTTATCTGCCAGAATTTCATTTGGGACAAAAATTTTATCTGGGGTGGAGCCAAGGAGATGAGTTGGTTCATTGAGGTGCTGGGTGTATTGTAGGGCTTCCATAGCTTTAAGGAATGTGTCCATATCTTTGTGGGCTAACGCGCCTATGTTAAAGTCTCCAAGGACAAACAGAAGCTTATAGTGTGATTTGGCAGCACAAACGGATTCAGAAACTATGGAGAGCTCATCTGGAGTGCTATTAGGTGCACAGTAAGTAAGGCATAAAGCAAAATGTTTGTTTTCTGTGATTACAATATTGCAATGATCTGTATTCTTTGTTACAAGAGTTTTAAATCTAATTTATTATTAGTCAGTAGAAGTGCACCCCCTCCTCTCCTATTTGTGTGCGGACAGTTAAATGCAGTGTGTGTTAAGGGGGTTAGTTGGTTCAGGATGGCCTGATCTGAGCTGTTTAGCCAAGATTCTGTGCACCCATACCTGGACAACTGGACGATTTTCCCAAGTTGGAGCAGGAGGCTCGGGTGGGCACTTTTAAGGTAGTTGGACTTCTTGAAATATCTGGGATGGGTAGTCAGTTACAAGAAGAGTTATTGGATACCATCTCAATCCTTGGACACCTGGGAGGCACAGTTTGACATCAGTCTGGGCTGTGTCTTTATGATCCGAGAGCACGTGGCCAAGTTGCAGGCCCAGGCCAGAAGGCTTCTGTCCTGATGGTCACTGACAATTTGTGATTATCTGCATTTTCTTGGGTCCATGGTGGTGATGCTGGAGCTTGTCCCATGGGCCAGGGCACACATGCAACATCTGTAGTGTGTGCTTCTGTCCAGGTGGTCGCAACAGATTCAGAACTACAGTGCCCAACTTCCATTGCCATTCCAGGTATGTTTATGTTTATGTTTATTGAATTTGATAAAACCTCCTTTCAGTAATAAAACAAGGCGGTGTACAAAAAAAGTGTCAAAACAAAGAGACGGCCAATGGCCTGGAAATAGAAAGGAAATTACAATGTTAATAGGACAGTGAAGAGAGAGTTAGACACAGTAAACAGAGAGGACACAAAGGGAATGGATATGGGGTCATACTGAGGAAGAGGGAAGGTCAAATGCGGATGAGAAAAGGTGAGTTTTTAGTTGCATTTTGAAGGTGCGGAAATCTGGTTCTAGTCTGAGAGAGGTAGGTAGGGAATTCCAAAGTGCGGGTCCTATGAAAAAGAAGGCAGAAGAACGTGTAGATTGTAAATGAGCCCTGGAGGGAGAGGGGAGGTGGAGACGATTGAGATGAAGAGAGCGTAGGGAGCGTGTGGACGTGAATAAGATCTGCCAGATACAGAGGAGTACAGGTGTAGATGGCGTGATGAACAAGGGTGAGTAGCTTGTAGCGAATACGGCAATCTAATGGAGATTCTGGTTTGGTGGCTCACAACTAAGAGGCTGCGTAGAGGGATGGAGTTGGACCCCCTTCCCCCGTGGGTGCTGATCACAGCAGATGCAAGGCCAGGAGGGCCCATTGCTTGAGATGAGTGGCCAGAGCCTTTGGACCCCCAAAATATGTTTTGGTCGATCAACAAGCTGGTAAGCAGGGCTGGTGCTGCTGCACTTCCTTCCCTTGATTGAGTACAGGCCTGTCTTGGTCTTATGTGACAATGCTTCTGCAGTGGCATATGTAAAGGAGACAGGGGGCACTGGAAGCGTGATGGTGGTGCATGAAGCTGCCTTGACTATCAGCTGTATAGAGCGCCATCTTGCTCGACTTTTGGTGTCTTACCTAGCGGACATCAACAACATGCTGGCCAACTTTCTCAGTCAGACTCTGTTGGACCTGGGGGAGTAGGAGCTGAGTCCTGAGGCCTTTGAACAGATAGTCATGATGTCGGTGGCTCTAGCCATGGATTTCATGTTGACCTATCACAATTCCAGTACAGTGCTGTATATGCCTTGTAAAGCTATACAAATGATTAATAGGAGTAGTAAGTATGACTGGTTCTTCAGTTAGCATTGGGAAGTCAGCTCTCTAGGGGTCAACGTGCTATTGCAGCCATGGTCGCGCTTCAGCCTCCTCTATCTTTCCTCCATGGCCTCTGGTAGAGAGGACATGGTGGAGAATGGAGGATCACCCCTCTGTAATGATTTTTGTGGTGCCTGAATGGTCAAGAAGACTTTGATATGCAGACCTGATGGGGCTGGTAGTGGCTGAGCCGCTTTGGTTTTTGGGAAGTCGGGTCTCTTGCCTCAGGGGCTGGTTTTCACGGATGACCCCTCTTGCTTTTATCTTACAGCTTAGTGCTTGAAAAGGCATGGTTAATGCACAAGGGCTACTCCCAATTAGTAATTTCGACCCTCTCAAGGCTCGCAAAGTTTCCATCTCCTTAGCCTACATTAGTGTCTGGCATCTCTTTGATGACTTGGGGAATTGGATTTTAGACTGCTGTGGGGCTGCAATGCTTTTACTCCATTGGATGGAGATCCCTGCAATCTTGGCTTACATCTACCTGTTCAAGAGCTGTCACGCACCTGATGATCTTTTAGCGCATTTGACAAGGCCTAGGCTTCATCCTGGGTAGAATTTTGAGCATGGTCACTCATAGGACAGCTATTTGGTCTTCTCTTTATTCTTTTACAAAATACTACAAATTGAATGGTCGGTTTAGAAAAGATGCCGATTTTGGAGCTGGAATCCTTTGAGTGGCTCTGGCTTCTTCCAACCCACAAAGTCAGAAGGTTTGGGTACTTCCCATTCATCTGGACTTGTCTAGCAGGATGAGGGAGTGAAATTAAATCTTACCTCATTAATTACCTTTCCTTGAATCCTGCTAGACCAGTCCAGGACTCACCCTCAAAGCCAGTTATCTGGGTGTGATTTGCTCTGTCTAGAATTTCTTGGTTGTAGTTTCTACCAGCTGCAGAATCCTGGTCTTACTTTCTCTTTCTTGTTCTGTTTGATCAGTTGCATTGGTGTGTGTGTCTTGTCCCTCTGTTGCAGGGATTGGAAGTTGCCGCCCACATCCTGGGGTTCTGAACAAGCAGCCTTTTTTGTCTGATGGTGTGCGATTTGGGTTTTCTTTTTTGCTCAATGTTTTGGTACGAGTTACTGCAGTGTAGCTGTTAAGCACAGCCCCTTATAGGCAGTGGTGATGTCGCTGCAAAGCTGCTGGCAAGATGGCAGAAACCTGTTTGTCTGGACTGGTCTAGAAGGATTCAAGGAAAGGAAATTAACTAGGTAGGATTTCATTTCATCTTTCTTACTTGAATACTGTTGAAAACTGTCCTGAATTATATAGCAGCAGAATAAACAAAAGAAGGTCTTAGGGAGAAAGATACTTTTCAAAACTCATTTCTCAAATTAAATAGCTGTTTGAACATGGATATGGGGTCTTTTGAAATTTGCCCAACCTGTGTGTGGATAAAATTATGCACCTAGGACATTACGCACACAATTCTACCTATATGTGTGTGTGTATGGAGGGGGGAGTATTTACTGGGAGCAGAGTTAGTGAGGGGCTTGTGTGTACACATGAATTTTTTATCTGCCCAAAAAGCAGTTATAGATTCGTTTGGGTACTTTATCTTACACAACTTTGAGAGAAAACATTTTCTCTTAGAAAACTGATGCAAAACCCACAACTAAAAGAAGCCATGGACTTTGTGCTTTTATGGGCATTTTGGAAATTGTTCTCAATCAGACAAAGAGAGCCCCAGTATGACTCTTGCTCTGAGATTTCCAGAAATGCTATATCAGGAATGCTCTGGCTCTGAAAGGGGCCACCCCTTGTTTCCATGAGAGCATTCCATAGAGGCATCTAGGAGGAGACTGAGGCTCAGGTGTCCAATAGAAGCTGAGTTCTGGGGATGGGATCAGTGTGCATAGTGCAGTTGAGCTGACTTTGGGTGCTTTTCTCTTTGCCAGATCCAGAACAACTGGACGTATGGAGAAGCCATTGATGAGGAAGCCAAGACCCACCCGATGCTACGTCCATACAAAACCTTCTCAGAAAAGGTACACGTGTCCAGCTTCTGGCTCTTTCGGTAGGCAGCGGCTCCGCTACAGGCACAGCGATACAGTATTCCTATGGGAATACCCTGGGCCTGATATTCAGTGCTGGCAGCTAGCTGCTGGTGCTGAAGTCTAAAACGGATATTCAATGCCGGGACTATATCCAGGCTCTGGCATTCAATATCCGGGTTGCCCAGATTGCTGCGAAGCTTAATTGGGCAGTCATGATATTGAGCCACTGCCCGATTAGCTTCTGAGGCAAACGTTAGGCCAATGTTACTGTGCCTAACGTTTGCCACGTGTCACTAACTGGGCAGCGGCTCAATATCGCCACTGTCTGCCTAGCGGAGGGTGCCATCCTAGCATGCCTCCGGCACTCATGGATATATGGTACTAACCGTGTTAGTGCTGCTGGACAGTATGCAGGTCTACAAGTCATGTAAATGCCTTTGAATATCGGGCCCTCTGGATTTAGCACACTACAGGGTGGCAGTCCTATGGAAACTCTCTGGATTTAGCACACTACAGGGTGACAGTCCTCTGGAAACACTCTGGATTTGACACACTGTAGCATACAGCTGACATATAAAAAAACACACTACAAATAATTGTTCAACAACCCTTCAAAATGTGGTGGTTTTTACAGACTAAACACAACCAGTCTAAATTCTTGTTCTAGATGTTATTTAATTGTTCATTAAATCTACTTTAATCTTAAAATAATTTACCTAATAATTTACCTAGTGTACAATATAACCCCCATCCATATAGAAAGTCTCATAAAATACACGCACAAATTGTAAATTGTGCATCATTTCCTTGTTGATTGTAAAATAACATTTAAAACAAGAATTTAGACTGGTTGTGTTAGTCTGTAAAAACCAGCACATTTTGTAGGCTTGTTCCACACTGTAGTATTTGCATAGACTTCAGGTGACAATGAAAAGACGATGATTCATAGGAAAGGTTTTAAGGAGTTCGGTTTCCTGTTAGCCTGTAGAGAGCAGTCTGGAGCATGGTAGGCAATAGGGATCTGTTTTCATTATTGTGCATTTGGTTCATTAGCGTGCCCTAAATAATTAGTGTTTACTAACTTGAGGCCCTATTTTCTGCTGGTACAGCCTGGGAGATTTGTATGTGTATACAGTATGAGCTCAACTAGAGCCACACCACCCTGAGTGAGTGCAGTCTGATCTCATAAGCTAAGCAGGGTTGGGCCTAGTTAGTACTTGGATGGGAGACCACCTTGGAAGACCAAGTGCTGTAGGCTTACTACATAGAAGAAAGGCTTAACAATTTACTTCTAGTTGCACTTTACCAAGGAAACCCAGGGGATACCCACAAGGGTCACCAAGCATTGGCATTGAGTTGACACACACAACAACTTGATTTAATGGGCATTAAAATGTGCTAAAAAAAAAAGTCCAAAAATTGGGGAGAAAAAACCTTAATGAACCAACAGTCTTTGCCCTTTGCACATCCCTAGTAAGCAGGCTGTGTACCACTTCCATCCTGCCATTTGGGTTATACCCTTCTCCCTGTTTTGCTTGTTCCTTCTATTCTCTCCTTATTGCAGGACAAGGAAATTTACCGCTGGCCCATCAAGGAGTCCCTCAAAGCTATGATTGCTTGGGAATGGATGCTTGAAAAAGCAAGGGAAGGGGACGAAGAGAAGGTAGAGAAGAAAATCAAGACACGCAAGATTTCACAGTCAGCGCAGGTAAGAATCCAGTCCCCTGCCCCTGGTCAGAGCACCAGGGATATCACCCCATCTTCTAGGCATCTATGTGGCTTAATGTTTCGCAACTGGGACGCCGTGCAATCCAAGAGTTCCACATTATTTTATAAATTCAGCGGGATGGTAGAAGGGAAAGAGAGCTGGGGCTGGGCAGAATTTCATAATACGTAATTGGGTTCCTTAACCAAAGTAAAGGTTGGAAACTACTGCTTTCACGTCTTTAGAGATGTCCCTGCCTCTTTTAACAAGAAATGCAAAGAGCCCAAGATGGTGGTGCTCGAGGTCTTTGTTTGAAGTTACAGAGATGTGACACAGTAAACGTGCCTTGGTCTTTCCACATGTCTTTTCTAGGCAATCTACGACCCCACTACCCAGACGTTCAGTCCCACACCCATCGATCTGTCTGGAGTCACGCTGTCCCGTGAGCTGCAGGTGAGTTTTCAGCTGGAGACCTGTTGAGTCTTTCCCAGCCATACCTTGGTGTTGGGATTAGGCATTACTGGGGCCGTTTTTAAAACTATATGGGCAAAACCTGCAGGTACATTCCCGATGGACATTGCGCCTGTTGACAAAGCGAAGGCACGTGCACAGTTTCCCTTTGAAGACTCCCCTTGAAAAAGTGTCTACAGATCATTTCGCCCAAAAAAAATCACTTGCATAGTTTTGAAGATGTAGAACTACTTGACCTAATTCTGCCTCTGAGCCCACCTACATGTGGAGGCAAAGGCAACATCCCATGTGGGCCGGAGGAAGGAGGAAGCTGCCATAGTGGCTGAACTGGCCCGTGAAGGCCAGAGGAGGGATAAAGCAGCAGCTGAACTGGCTAGAGGTTGCAGCTTCGAAGGTAGGAGGAGGGTAGAGGAGAGTTCCGTGGTCAGGTTTGGTCTCAGACTTGTTTACCTAATGCCTACTTTTGCTAACCTCAGGCTTTTGCCAAAACCCAGTCCTCGCTATACCACCTGTCTTTGTGCTCTCTGTGCCCTTCCAGGCTATGGCAGAGCAGCTTGCCGAGAACTACCACAACACCTGGGGTCGGAAGAAGAAACAGGAGCTGGAGGCCAAAGGTCCACTGTTCTCCTTTTTACTGCTCTGCCTTCATGCCCTTTCCCTCTTCTTCCTTTCTTCCCTTGCACATCTTTAGCTTAAAAAGCTTTGCTATGGTTCTTCTGCTATTTTAGGGGGAGGCACTCACCCGCTCCTTGTTCCGTACGACACCTTGACAGCAAAAGAGAAAGCCCGTGACAGGGAAAAGGCTCACGAGCTGCTGAAGTTCCTCCAGATTAACGGCTACTCTGTGACCAGGTGAGTCAGAGAGAGACCAGGAGAGAAAAGAATGGGATTAGTAAGTGAGGAGGGGACCAGGAAAATAAAGGAGAGGAGCTGGGAGAGAGGTTCAGAAGGGCCCAGGTGAGTGAAGGCTAGATGGGGCCAGAGGGCATGGGAGCTCTTAGGTCAGTGGTATTCACTCCCAGTCCTTGAGGACCTCACAGGTCAGGTTTTCGGGATACTCCTAATGAATGTGCATGAGACAGATTTGCACGCATATTACCTCCATTGTATGCAAATCTTCTGAAGCATTTTCATTAGGGATATACTGCAAGCCTGACCAATTATTCTTAGGTGATAAAGAGTGAGGAGGGTGAACTATACTGTACTGGGTCTGTTCCATCTGGTGATGGAAAGTGAGATAGGTGGAGTTTGGGGTTGGAGAGAACAGGTTTGGAGATGGGACAATGCAGAATATGAGCTGTGATGGATTACTAGGGTCGGAGGTTCTGGTGATACAGAATAAGGAAGATTAATTGATTTGGGTTTGGGGTTCAGGATGATGTGCAGTTGCTTTCCTTCATGTACTCATAGCTGGAATCTGGTTCCTTCAGGGGACTGAAGGACATGGAGCTGGACACCTCTTCCGTCGAGAAGCGCTTTGCTTATGGCTTCCTACAGAAACTGCTGAAGTGGATGGATGTTGCTCAGGAATTCATTGCTCATCTAGGTGCGGTATGGAATATGTAGGGTAGATCTATAATCAGATAATACCCACTATCCTTTCCACTTTGTCCCTAACTTCAAGCTATAACAACATATCCAAAAATAAAGATGGTTTATGTTTAGTTGCATTATATGATACCACGTCCTGTTAAGTGTACTACTTAGGTGTGATAGATATGATGTCACTTCCTACTGGAAGTATGACTTAATTGGAAATCCAAATATTGAGCTAAAACATGGTGGGAGAGAGGAAACAAGAATGGGATCTGTGGAAAGAAGTTTTAAGGTGCATTTAGCAGAGCTCTGGCTTTGTCACCATTTCCATCTTTTCCTCCATAGAGGCTGTGGTGAGCAGCGGCAGGATGGAGAAATCCCCCCACGAACAGGAAATCAAATTTTTTGCCAAGGTGTGTTATGTAGTGCCTCAGAAGAATGTGTGTCCCAAATGTGTCTTCGTCCTGTGTGTGTGTGTGGGTTGCCACAAGTTTGGGTTTTCCCCAGACACTCCTTTTTGGTGTCTGTGCTCAGGTGACAGTCATCTCTAGTGTCTAGGTTTTGTGCATTGGTCCAACATTATGAGCTACCATTAAGGGGGGATTGCTGTTAGTTGCCAGGCATCTCCCATATTCTTGCAGATTTTTGGCATTCATACCACCTTGATGGTGTCTGTTGCCAAACGTTCGTTGTGGTTTTGAACCAAGTGGGGTCTCGGATCTCACAGGACCTGTTGGCACTGCATGGCTCAAACCATGAGACTGGAGTTGTGCAGCGAGGAGTCCGATGAAGGTTTAAATTCTGCTTTTCTTCCAACAGCAGAGGGGACTAAAGATTAGAGAAGAAGGGGATTCAGAGGAAAAGAGAACTGGGGGATGAGAGGAGGGAAAGGGGCCAGAATATAGGATCAATAGTGGATTAGGGAAAGAGGACCAGCAATTGGTATATGGTAGAAACCTGCATGCTTATGGGCAGTGGAAAAGATGGCAGCTCTATCAGTTATGAATAGCTTCATCTCATCATTTCTTCTTACCTGGCTTAAGTCCCACCTGCCTCTAAGCTTTCCGTCACTGAGTGAGTGGGTGAGCAGCACCTGTGCCATGTTGTCAGATATATCTGTTGTTGCCCATTGATTTTTTTTCTGCTTTCACCCTCAGATCCTGCTACCCTTGATTAACCAGTCCTTCAAAAACCATTGTCTCTATTTCCTGTCCACCCCCGCCAAAGTGCTGGGCAGTGGTGGCCATGCCTCCAACAAGGAGAAAGAAATGATTGCCAGGTAGGTACAGTCCCTAGTGCCTCTGGGGCGGGAATGATAGATGCAGGAATAAAACCTCCGGTCTCTACCAGAGCTTCAAAACCATGCAACAGAAATTAACTCTTCTGAGATAATGATTCATAAACGTTGGCAACCTAGAGGGGAGTCTGCAAAGTCATCACATGGAGGTAATTACATAGGAGTACATGCATACATACGTCGGCACAGATACTTGCATCAGGTTGGCTGTAGTATATTGTGAAGTCACTATTTCTAGAAGAGCCAGGCTGAGTCCCAGCAATCACAAATACTCTTGAAATTGTGACCAAATTTCAGCCAATTCTTTTTCTGGGAAGGACTGGAAATGGGTTCCCGGGGGGGCTCATGTGCTTGATTCCTGAACTGTTCTGCATGCATTTTCCTAAGGAAAACTCATCTTTACCTGTTCCTCTCTCTTCTTTCTTGTCTCCTCCCCCTCTTTTTCTCTTTCTCCCCCACCCTCTCTCTCTTGCTTTTAGCCTTTTCTGCAAGTTAGCTGCCCTGGTGCGGCACCGAGTCTCTCTCTTTGGTAAGCAGCACCTCCCCCAGCCTTTGCTCTCATGGTAGCTGGAGTCCTTGCTCTGGAGAGGAGGAAAGGGGTGACTCGGCAAGTTTCTCCCAACACCCACACATTCCTCCATCAGCCTTTTTTATGTGTGCTTGATTCATGGTTCGAGGGCATTCTGGAGTTTGAATCCCTGATCAAAATTACTATGAGACATTAAATAAAGATGGGGGCACAGCATTCTTTATACTGGACCCTTTCAGAAATGAGGCTCATGCCCTCGACCCGGACCTCCTCTCCTTTCTCTCTGTTCTGTTTCTAACCTACGATAAGCCCCTAATGCCTGCCTGCCTGCCTTTTGCAGTGCTTGCTTCTTCAGTGGGCAGTAGGAAAGCTTCAGGATGGTTGGGAATGGGAGGGGACAAGGATGGTCATCTCCAGATTAAAGTCGTTTGTTTGTGTGGTTGGTTGGCTTACAATCTGGAGCCTGTGGATGCTGGTCTGTGTAGTGAGTTAAGAATGCAGTACAGCATTTGTCCAGGTTAGCGATCTTCAGACTCCTCTGGTCAGTACCACTTCCTCTCTTGGTGAGATGGCAGTGAGAGTCTTCTCTGCCCGCTATCTGCTGAGCCAGCAGTCTTTTTATCAGGCAGTTGCTTGAGTGGGTAAGGGAGTTGGGGGGCCTCAAGTAGGCAGTACAAAGATTTCATTGCTCTTCTCTTTTCATTTAGGTACTGATGCCCCTACCATTGTAAACTGCCTTCACATTCTGGCCCGGTCCCTTGATGCCAGGTATGCCTGCTGGGCAGGGTCCCATGACAGCTCATAGGTAGTTAGGGATAGAGGCTGGGCACTAGATGTTTTTAGGTCTGTGCATTCTCTGATAGGATGGTAATGCCACCTTGGCTAGGACAAGGGGTAGAGACTGCAATGACTGGGGCTTGGGAGAGTTGTGCGCGAGAGATTGGGAGTTGGAAGGGATAGAGGATGGGAGGGTGTGTGTGCAGGAGATGTAGGTGGACTTGGACAGGGCTAGTATGATTGGAGTTGGGAAGATCAAGAGTTGGGGTGACAGGTTTTGAAGAGAGTGGAGTCTGGGAGCCCAGGGTTGGAAGGTCACTGTCTTACCGCTATACATTACTCCCCAGGACTGTGATGAAGTCGGGTCCAGAGATTGTGAAGGCGGGCCTGCGCTCTTTCTTTGAAGGCGCCTCTGATGATATTGAGAAGATGGTGGAGAACTTGAAGCTAGGGAAAGTCTCCCAGTCTCGTACCCAAGTGAAAGGCGTCTCTCAGAACATTAACTATACAACTGTGGCGCTGCTGCCTGTCCTGACATCCATCTTCGAACACGTTGCCCAGCACCAGTTTGGAGACGATGTCATATGTATGAAGGGACCTAATGAAAGAGGGATAAAGAGCAGGGTGGGAGGATGTCATGAAGTTGGCGATAAACATTTATGTGGCAATTTTATAAAATCATTCTTGTGCATATGCGGCCACATAGACGCATAAATGACTTATATAGAATACGAATCGGCCTAAAAGCATGCACTGTGGCGAAGGTGTTTACTTTGCCAGTAGATGTAGCTGGTCGCAAGCAGAGTTCACACATACGCGTGTAGATTATAAATACCTTAATCTACGCATGTATGTGTGAAAAGTACTCATGTTCATTTGCACCTCTTTGCGCCTACATTCAAGGTGTGTTCTCTGCCACATCTGATAGTATTTTATAAAGACAAATAGGTGCCTCTTATAAATTTAGGACTGGCCTATGGTTAAAAAATAAAATTGACACCTGGAGTTTCCTTCTTGTGACCCCTCTGCTGCAAGGGCTATGAAATTATTGACCTCTGGAAGGACACCAATAGTGGCCCCACCTCCTTTTAATTGCAGTGATGATGGGGATGTGGCTTGCAAGAGCAGTTGACATTGGCTCCTACGTGAGTAGAGGGCACAATGCATATTTGGCTTTTAGTTTTCAAGCCTTTCTGTTTGCTTTCTAGTGGACGATGTCCAGGTGTCGTGCTACAGGACCTTATGCAGCATCTACTCTCTTGGGACCACCAAGAACCCTTATGTGGAGAGGTGAGGATGGGGAGAGCGATGGGGGAAGTCTGTCTTATCTTGGCAGAAGAGAGCCTGTCATTCAAGGGAGGAGTATTTATGTGATGTTGGAGAGGGGTGGAGCCATTTCATTCATTGGAGGAAGGGTAAACATGAGGCAGGACTTTTCTTATTCATTGGCGATGCGCACTGAGCATGGTTTATTGAAGGGCATGGAAGAAGAGGGATATAGCTGATACATTCAGTTGTGGACAGGAGGAAAGGGAGTGGGGCAGAAATCCGGGAATGTGCACTTAACACTGTACAACTCAAATATTAATAACCCAATTTAAATCAGGAAATTCCTGGATGAATCAAGGTAACATAGATATATACTTCAAGATCTCTCTATTGTGAAGTACTTAAAAAAAAATTCATGTCTTCTATGTCTCTCTTTATTTCTACTTAAAAAACCGAAGCGGTTATCTTTATAAAAGGGAGTGAGGCATCACCACGGGCAGTTTTTTAGCAAACCACTTGTTTTTTTTCATCATACACTTCTCTGCCTCCACTTTTTTATTATTTTTGTCTGTGCTTCCAAATTAAATTGTCAGACTACTTTGCATCTATGGGAAGCAGCTGCTCTATTTATATAGCTGATCTTTGTTTCTTTGATTTGAAAAGGTGCGGTGTATATAAAAGCAAATAAATAAATAAATTACAATGTAGCAAACTCCTTCTGTGCAGAAGTTATTTTGTATCATTGACTGAGGGGGTCATTTTAAAAGGTTTAGTTGTGATTTGGGATGTCTGAAGACGTGCATGTGGACATTGAAATCGTGGAGACGTCTCCAAAGCCATTCCATAAATGACGTTTACAGATGTCTCCGATGCAGCGACGTCCAAGTAGGGAAGGGGGTGTGGTAGGAGGTGCAATGGACTTGCACATCTCTATTCAATTTCAGGAATGGTGAGGACGTCTGCAGGCATCTCCACATTTATATCTGCTGCAGGCACAAATGGGTATCGGGAAAGTGCTTATTTTGGCCTTAAAATATTCAGAGTGTAGAGAGGATGTAGAGTTAAGTGACTAGTCTAAGACCACAAAGACCCACACTGCTCCCAACCCACTACTGCAACCATTATGCTATTAGACATCCATGTTCTGAGATGCTATTCTGGAGATGTCTATATAGACGTCTCTATATATGTCCATACTGGGCACATCCATGTCTGTGAAATCATGCTTCAACTTGCCTGCTTTTCTTTTCAGATGTTCTGGCTTTACCGTCCCAGATTGCGCTTGGATGTCCCATTGTAAAATGTGCTTTTGAGTAAATTATAAGTAGAGCAGCTGCTTCCCATAGTTGCAAAGCAGTTTAACAGTCTGATTTGGGTGCACAGGCAAAAATGATTTAAAAAAAAAAAGTGGAGGCAGAGAGGAAGATGCAAAAACGGGTGCTTTAGCTGAAAAACTGCCCTGAAAGATGCGTGGATGATGTGTCTCTCTCCCTTTTATAAAAATAATTACTTGAGGTTCTTTAATTTAAAAGTAAAAAAGACACAGATGACAGGTTGAAGGTCAGCGCAAAAGAGGAAGGCCAGCAATATGATGGATCAGTAGAATAACAGCAGCTATGGATGTGACTCTGTCAACAATTAGCTGCCTGACTGAAGACTGGATACAGTTTAGTATAACTATCCTGAGGGTCACGATGAGTCGACATTGACTCGACGGCACTTAACAACAATAAGAGAAGGCATGTATTAAAAAAAACATCTTTTCACAATAGAGGGAATCTGAGGTGAATATTTACAAACCTTTTTCAAAGATGGGGAAGCTGTAAAATTAGAGGATGTAACATGTAGCGGCAAAGGGGTAGAATGGCAACGTGAGAAAATGCTTTTTTACCGAAAGGGTGGTGAATGCTTGGAATGCCCTCCCGGCATGGGACGGACACAGTGGATCCCTTTATAGCAACAGGATAAAATCAAAATAAACTTAACTGTCTCTGATATCTCAACAAATAGAGGTGACCTGCACGGAGCGGTGGTACACCCCTAAACAAAGGCATGGGGAGGGGTGACCTGCACAGAGCGGCAGGTGCACCTACTCTTGCCGCCTTGCTGGGCAGACTAGATGGACCATACTGGTCTTGATCTGCCGTCATATACTATGTTACTGTGTAATATTGTAGACCAACTCTCTGCCTGGTGTTCAGGAATAGTAGCCTCTGTAACAGCCCAGAGTGAATGAGTTATTGTAGGCTTAAAAAGCGTTTAGCAAACTGATTCAGCTTAGTTCAGCGTTGTTTTGCCTGTCCTTGTTTTTTGCATGCAGGCAACGGCCCGCCCTGGGAGAGTGCCTTGCTAGGCTGGCAGCTGCGATGCCAGTAGCCTTTTTGGAGCCTTCACTGAATGAGTTCAATGTCTGTTCTGTGTATACCACCAAATCACCACGGGAGCGAGCTAGTGAGTTTCCAGCCTGACATATCTAGCCACGTGTGTTATCCAATACTGTGCTGGGGGAGTGAGCTTGTCCGAGGTCTGACCACAGAGCTTGCCCGCTTTTGATTCCTTTGCTCAAATCTTTAAAAAAATGCATGACAAAGCCCTATTTTTGAGTCCTCCTACCTAAGTTATTTTTTTTTATTTAGATAGACTTACCGAGCCCCCTCCTAATAACCTCTCCCTCAAAAATGACTGTCTTCAAATGAGAGGGCAGCACAAGCTGACCTCTGACAGCAAAGCTAGACACAGAGCTGGAATGGAGTAAGCATGAATCACGCTCTCAATAATAGATCCCTTTGAGGGATAGCTCCGGGGTTTCAGGGGTGGGGGGGTAGGCTGGAGGATAAAGTTATCAAGAGGGGGCTTGATGGCATTATTTAAAGAAAAAACCTCTAATATGAATATTCAGACTGTTCTTTCTATTGCTACTGTGGCTAGATGGGATTGTGGGGCAATTTGCCTCCTGGGTAATCTGATTTTGTAGTTTTGTGCTGGTCCCTGTCTCTTAAGCTGGGGTGGGAAGATGGGAGAGAGAGGGTATAGGTAAGGAGATGGGCAAGGGCTGCTATTGATATTGCCTTGGCGCTCTTTTGCGGTGATACTGCTGAGTTTGTATTAAGTATAAAATGTAAAAATTCTAATAAAAATAAAATAGCAAAATATACCTCTTGCGATGGGGAGATTTGGAGGGGTTCCGGCACTTTTGGGGGCAAGGTAGGAGAATTTGGAAGGGGTGGGATTGATGGTGCTATATTTTTTAAAAGCACTATTACATGAGTCAACACTGATTTTCAGCTGTCTGGCTGGGAACCCACCTGCACAGAGCTGTGCAAAATCCAGTAGATCAAATTTTGAACTACTAGATTTAGCCAAATTTTCAGCTGAAATCTTGCCAGTTTCTTGAACTGAAAATTTGTCTAACAATGACCAGCTCAACCTAACCACTTTGTGGCTATGTAAAAATTTCCCTCAAGTGTCCAGTACCCAGCGTCTCTATCAGTAATATGCTACCAAGGGTTAGTTAGCATTGCACCACTGGAGTGAGATAGTGGCCCAAAGGATCTACAGACTGTGAAGAAGAAAGATCATTGCTTCCAGATCTTATGATGGGAGTGTCTCAAACCTACAGTATAACATTTCCTTGGCTTTCATTCAGGGTTCTAATTGGTGTTTTCTCCAACAGTCTTGGGTTTACCCGATCATGTAGAGGAGATGTGTCCAGATATCCCGGATCTGGAGACCCTGATGAAAGAAATCGGGGATCTGGCAGAATCAGGGGCCCGTTACACTGAGATGCCTCATGTGATTGAGGTCACTCTCCCTATGCTGTGTAACTACCTCCCACGCTGGTGGGAGAGGGGCCCTGAGAACTTACCAGATGACACTTCTCCCTGCTGTACCACTGTCACCTCTGAGCACCTTAATGTTCTGCTGGGGAGTATCCTGAAGATTATCGTCAACAACTTGGGCATAGATGAGGCCTCGTGGATGAAGAGACTGGCAGGTATTGCACTCATGGCAAGGGGAGGCAGTTGAGTAATAAAGCATGGTATAAACCAATGTTTCACAAACCCATGAGGTTACATCCACCCTTTTAAGCCTCACACTTAACAAAAATTATTGTTAAATTATATGCAATTAAACATGTCAAACCATGTATCTCACAACCAGGGGCGGCCCATGGGGGGTGCGTGGCCATGCACGGAGACTCAGTGCAGGGCCTCATTTGCATAATATTAACATGCACTATCTTTTACTATACCTCTTAATGAGTGTATGGATAAAGAAAGACTACCAGATTTCTACATTACTATACTCCAGTGCCAACTGCCAGGCACATTAGGAACTACTACAAACCCTGCCCATTTAGAATCCATAGCAAACCCACCATATCATAACAGCACTACCAGGACTCACAAAGAACCAAACCCTACCTATCAAAAGGCAACACTGCAGATATTAAAGCAATACACCTCAGAGAATACCAATACATCTATTGGGGAAAGAGAACAAGTTGGACTGTCACGTAGAAACTACATAAACAGAATACTTCAGCTCGTTTACACATGCAGAACATAGACCATCACCAAATAAAGAACAAGGGATCACAATTTAGAAATAGAAAGACAATAATTAAACTAGGAACCCCAAAAGCCAAACTTGGAATGTACAACAACACTGTAGAAATAAAACTAAAAATTAATTTCCTCTTGTACTGAACAAAATGCAGACGTTAAAGACGCACATTTCCCAGAACTGACATATTCCAGTTAATAAATTCAAAATAAAAAAGTATTTTTCTACCTTTTGTTGTTTGTGCATTTTATTTTTACAGTTGCAATTGCTCCAGTCACTTTCTTCTGGTTTCTTCTTGTCTTCTGCTAACTCTCCATTGTTTGCTGTCCATTTGTCCTTTCTTCTCTCTTCTAGTTTTTTTCCATTCTCTCTCTACATCTGATTTAACATACTGATCTGTCCCCTTGTGCTCTTTCCTCCAGCTCTTTCTTTATTCTTTTTTCATCCACTCAAATTTTACCCCTCCATCCTCAATCCCCACTTACTCTCCCAATACCTGGCCAATTGTAGATTTTTCTTCCCTCCCAAAATATTTTTCCGCTCTCCATTTCACTCTCCCAGCCCCATCCCATTCTAATCTCCCCCAACGTCAGCTCCCTTCTAGTTCCAGCCCCACCCAGCATCCACTCCCTTCTAGTCCCCACATCAGTCCATTTCCAGTCCTAGCTCCCCCATTAGCCCTTTCCAGTCCTATCCCTAGCCCCTCCATCAATCCATTTCCAGTCCAAGTCCCCTCCCATCAGCCCATTTCCAATCCTAGCTCCCCATCAGACTATTTCCAGTCCTATCCTAGCCTCTCCATCAGCCCATTTCCAGTCCTAGCTCCCCCCACACTCAGCCCATTTCAAATCCAAGCCCCTCATGAGCCCATTTCCAGTCCCAGCTCCACATCCATTTCCAGTCCTATCCTAGCCCCTCCATCAGTCCATTTCCAATCCTAGCCTCCCATTTCCAATCCTAGCCTTCCATCAGCCCATTTCCAGTCCTATTCTAGCCCCTCCATCAGCCCATTTCCAGTCCTAGCTCCCCTCCCCCGTTTCCAGTCCGAACCCCCCTCCCCATCATCTTTTTCCAGTCCTAGCCCCCCCCCCCCACTCTGCCCATTTCCAATCCATGCCCCCTATGAGCCCATTTCCAGTCCTAGCCCTTCCATCAGTCCATTTCCAATCCAAGCCCCTCCATCAGCCCACTTCCAGGCTTGCTTCCCCCCCCCCGCAATTTCCAGTCCAAGCCTCCCCCCACTCAGCCCATTTCCAGTCCTAGCTCCCCCCCCCCCACAATTTCCAGTTAAAGCCCCCACCACTCAGCCCATTTCCAGTCCAAGCCCCCCTCCCTCCTGAAGAGCCCCATGGCTGTCTAAAATGCTTTAGAGGGAGCCAGAGAGGATCCAGCTCACCTCTAACAGCTGCCTTAGTGAAGAGCATCTTTTTCCTTCACTTCGGCAGCTCTACTGTAGTTTACGACGCTGCCACTCTGAGGGCAAAGGGGACTTCCTGTTTCCTGGTACTCAGTGCGGCAGCGTTTTAAACTACAGTACAGCTGCTGAAGTGAAGGAAAAGGATGCTCTTCACTTTGGCAGTTGTTAGAGGTGAGCCGGGGCCTCTCCGGCTCCCTCTAAAGCCAACCTGCCTGCCGGTGTTCAATGCAGGATGTTGTTGGTGCGGGGCCCCCTGAAGCGCGGAGCCCTGTGCGAATAACATTCTCACAGAATGGACGGACTGGCCCTGCTCACAACCCCAGTTTGAGGACCACTGGTGTAGATGAGGCCTCATGATTGACGTTTATGTGGCTATCAGAATCTGCTGTTTTGCTTTGACTGCTGCTGCTCTTTGCTGCTCACCCCCCCGCCCCCAAAGCTGCTACCCTAGGCAACCACCTAGTCTTGTCTAATGGTTGGCCAGCCCTGACCCTGATTGTGGTTTGTTTTCTACCACTCTGCCCTCTTTTCTCTCTCTATTCCTAGTTTTTGCTCAGCCCATCGTGAGCAAGGCCAGGCCGGAGCTCTTGCGGTCCCACTTCATCCCTACCATGGAGAAGCTGAAGAAGAGGGCCGGAAAGGTGGTAGCCGAGGAGGATCAGCTGCGGCTGGAGATGAGAACTGAATCCCAAGAATCGGAGGAGATCATTAAAGATGAGTTTTCTGTTCTCTGTAGAGATCTCTACGCATTGTACCCATTGCTCATCCGCTATGTAGACAACAACAGGTGAGTTAACAGCTGATCCAAAGCACATCTGCACCTTTAGATACAACAGCATTCTAAAAATTAGTTTCCTTAGAAAATCAATCCTTTTTTTTTTTTTTTTGCCCGTATCATTTTCTTGAAGAGTTATTGGTGTTTAAAGTGTTTTGGAAGTTCCTTTGACCTGGTCATGCCCGCCATAGGTTTCAGAATGGGGTGGGCTACACGGGCCCTGGCAACACCAAAATTTAGCCCACCATCTGAAGAGAGTAGCCATGATCATGGCAGACTCCTTTGTCTATCCGCAGGAGATCGGATCCCCATGGACAGGGTGGAAGGCCACCGCAATTGTGTCAAAGACTATTTCTGTCTGCTCACTGGAGATCTGATCCCAGGGGACAGGAGGGGAAGGCCACCTCGACAGAAGGAGTCCGCCGCAATCGCAGCCATTCTCTTCTCTTCTGTCCGCTGGAGATGGAATTCCTGCTGGCAGAACAAGAGGGGATGGCCATGGGGGACTAGGGGCAGATTTAGGGTGGAGCTTGGGGACAGAGTCAAGGTGGAGCTTGTCCCCCTCCCCCCCAATTGATGAAGCATTCTGCGGCCCCTGATGCCAGCCTAAGAACATTTGTCAAAGCTAGCTGATTGAAGGGTACCCTTCCTCAGTGTGGCTAAAATGTCCGTGCACTGTTTCACAAAGCACACGCATTATGAAGAGACATTTCAGGGCAGGAGGATAACACACATCAACTGCATTTTCAAATCTACTATTATTTCCATAAAAATAGTACCCACACAAACTGCATGCACCAATGTCTTCAGGTGCTTTAATCTCTCTCCAGGTTTCAAAGTAAAACAATACCTGCACTTTCTCTTTGAAAATTGGTGCAAAATTGGGGCACGGTATTCAAAAAACTTGAGTTCCTAAGTTTGTCATATTTTCATCCAAACGTAGGAGCCTGCATTTTCAACTGAAAATTCATCTTACTTTGATGTTGTTGTTGTTGTTGTTAAGTGCCGTCGAGTCGGAGTCGACTCATGGCGACCCTCTGGATAGCTATCCTAAATTGTGTTGGGTCTTCAGTCAGGCGGCTCATTGTTGACAGACTGGTACCCGTAGCTGCTGTTATTGTATCGATCCATCTCATTGCTGCTGTTATTGTATCGATCCATCTCATTGCCGGCCTTCCTCTTTTGCGTTGACCTTCTATCTTGCCAAGCATGATGTCTTTCTCTAATGATCTCTCTCATCTTACTTTAGGAACTAAAAGGTGTGCACAAAGTTTAGGCCTACCATTTATTTGCCTAGATTTGAGACTAGTGCTGGAAATCAGTGCTAAGCTGCTAGGGCCCGATTTTCGAAAGCATTTACGCAGTTTACAGCCCAGTAAACCATGTAAATGCCGTAAATGGGGATATCCTCTTCCAACTCTCCTACGCGCTGGGATGCTATCCGGTTAGCATCAGGGGATGTTGGGAGCGTTCTGGAGTGGAGTGGAGGCGGAGACTGCTGCTAGCCGGGTAGCGGCAATATTGCACCGTTACCTGGTTAACGATCCACAGCTAAAACTAGAGCAGCTTTTGGCTCACCTAGTTTTAATCGCAAATGCTAACCAGGTAGCGGTGCGATATTGCTGCCCTCGCCGGCGCATTGAATATCCAGGGTTAGGTATCAGCGGACAGGACTATGTGCTGTAGCGGCGCATAGCTTGCCCAGATGAATATCTGGCCCCTAACTTTTTTTTCCTTGCTCTATATTCATTCCCATTGCTACAAACATATTGTACTCCTAAATTTCAGACTTTAGTGACATTTTAAGTATCCGTTAAAGCACTCCGCCCTAGTAAATTTTAAAAGAAGCTAATTTAGAGGCATAGCTCTTAAAAGTTAGGATTATAAAGTGTGTGAAATAAAAAATTAAATTTAAATATAAAAAAAAGGTTAGGATTATAGATCCTTTGACTATCAGGCCCATTATGTACAGTTTGAAAACTACACCCTATGTAAAAGGCAATTTTCCCAAATTTCCCTTTGAAAATCCACTAACGGATGCAAAAGTGACTTTGTACTTTGTCCTAGCTGCTTCTGCAGATAAGGTTAGTGGGAAACAGCATGGACATCGATTGAAATATTCAGTAGATGTTTGAGGTAGAAATCTATGCACAAGTTATGTCCCTTGTAGTGGCTCTTTACCTGCTCTGCAAAGGGTAATTTTCAAACAAGGGATCTAGTCACCCTAGTTATGAGGCTTGAGAATTTACCTTGGAGGAGGGGGGGGGGTATTCTGTTGTTTCATATCAGAACCACATAGATGTCTCATACGCAACCATGAAATCATGAATTCTGCATGGTGTGAAGATGTTTTGGGTATGTCCTTCTGTTAAAAAGGTTTTTTATGGCCTAATGAGAGCTTGCAGACTGGCAAATACAAGCACACACCCTATTCATCTTGACAAATAGAAGGAGGGTGGCAAAAATGGTAAAGCAGAAGGAAGGATACCCCTATGAGGAAAGGCTTAAAAGGTAAGGGCTCTTCAGCTCAGAGGAGAGACGGCAAAGGGGAGATATGATAGAGGTCTATAAAATAATGATGGAGTAGAACGGGTAAACGTGAATTGGTTGTTTACTCCTTCAAAAAGCGACAAAACCTAGGGGACCTTCAATGAAGCTATAAAGTAATACATTTAAGACTAATGAGAGAAAATTTTCACTGGATGTAGCTAAAGCTGTCAATGTTACTCGGTTTAAAAAAGGTTTGGGCAGATTCCTGGAGGAAAAGTCCATAAACCATTATTACTTTTTATTCTTGGAGTAAACAGCATGGAATTTTGGGATCCTGACAGGTACTTGTGACCTGAATTGTCCACCGTTGGAAACAGGATACTAAGCTTGATGGAGTTGAGTTTTATTTAATTTGTTCCATGTAAGCCGCCTTGACACTTTTGAGAAGACGGTGTATAAACCAGCTAAATAAATAATAGACCTTTGGCCTGACCCAGTATGGCAAATCCTCTTAGCACTAAATATCCATCAATTACTAGAAAATTATTATCTGTTGTCTAGACTTGATCTTTTTTTTTTCCAGTTTGCACAGTGCTTTTTGGAGAGAGGCACTGCCCTTCTCCCCCCTAAAGGGGTTGGATTAGTTCTCTCTCTCTGGGAAGCGATTTCTAACAGTTGTGTCTGGTTCCACAGGGCAAACTGGCTGACGGAACCAGACTCAGATGCTGAGGAACTCTTCCGCATGATTGGCGAGGTTTTCATTTTCTGGTCCAAGTCCCATGTAAGTCGGTTAGCTGCTGGAAGTGTGGCATGAGGCATCTCAGGGGGCGCTTTGGATCTTCCTAATATCTGAGCAGACTGAATCCTATCACTATTATCCATATTTCTTCTTTCATCTTTTTCTCTCTTTCCCTCTCCTTTTGCCTCTTCTCAACTCCTAAATAGAACTTTAAACGAGAGGAGCAGAACTTTGTGGTCCAGAATGAAATCAACAATATGTCTTTCCTGACGGCTGACAGCAAGAGTAAAATGTCGAAGGTAAGCTAGAAGGTTTTTGGTCACTTTCGCTGCTCTTCCCCTGGTGACTAATATGGTCTACTGCAGTGTAACCTTTCACCGGGAAGTGCCCCAGAGCACCTCAGAGTAACGGCGGTGGATCCAATTAAGAAATGGTGTTTAGGTGACGCGGAAACAGAGTGAGGATAGCTAGGCATGATATATAATGGCAAGGCACTTGGGAGGAGCGGCTGAAAACCTGTGACATTAGCAACAGTGGAAACAGATGCAGCTCTCTTTCATTTATAAGCATCCTGCTTTTTTACCCTCTTGCCCTCACACTAATCCTTTACATCGGGATCTGGGTGCTCCTAGAGACCAGGCTGTAGGTGCTTATAGGACCCAGTACATCTGAATATGGGAGTTCGGTCCACACATCTTGCGTTGGTGCTTGTAGGGACCCAGTACATCTGGCCCTGGGTGCTCATAGGGATTCAGTATATCAGCCTGCGGGTGCTCATAAAGACCCGGTGCATCAGGCTGTGGGTGCTCGTAGAGAACCAGTCCATCTGGCAATGAATGCTTGTGGGGATCTTGCAGGTGTTTCTTAGATGAGAAATAGCACTTAAAAGTTCATGCATGTTCCCTTCTTTTGTTACCATACTGAGCCCCCTCCTCCATGTCTCAATAGAGCTTTGAATTACTTAAAAAGAATCATTTGTCTCTTGAACTGACCTCCTCCTATCCCCTCCCCGTTTTCCTTTCTGTGCTGTGTTTTTTGCTTGTGTTCAGAATGTATTAATTAATTTTAACATTTTTCCTTTCCTTTCTTTGTCTTTTTATAGTCTGGAGAAAGCCAGGTTAGAACAAACCACCTGACCTTGGTTACCTTTGTGGCTTTTCTTGCTTTATCCTTGCTGCTTGCCGCACAGTCCGCATGCCTCTCCCCCCTTAGTCCTGGCTTTCTCTTCTCCCATTGACAGTAGAAACTGGGCGGTAGGGGAGGGAAGAGCTGGCACCAGGCAAACCGCGGCCTTATTTCTTGAAGTAAGCTAATGGAGACAATACAGAGAACCCATGCTTTGAGAGCTTTAAAGGAGAACTATAGATCTAATTTCCAAACAGGTGCCTTGTTGAATGGAAGACTGTCTAGAATGTGGCAGCAGATAGGGACTAGAGGTCCCATCTGGTCTGCCCACCTCCATTCTGGTACAGTGCTGTAGACCCTCTTTATCTCTTTCATTCTCGTCTAGGGATCCTCTGTGCTTAACTCGGGCCTTCTCAAATGTGTTTGCCTCATCTAGCTCCCTTGGAAAGCTGTTCCATCTGTCCTCTGCCCTTTCTGTGAAAACATATTTTTATAAATATCGAAGTGAAAATGGTTTCCAGCTGCCCTTCCTTTAACACCAGGCCCTAACAGCTTTAGAGCTGCTATTTGACGTTGACAGGGAGCAGTAAAGTCAGCTCCGATTTAGGATTGCCACAGCCCTGGCCCCTCCCTCGCTCTGTCCATTGTCCGTCCCTTACCCCACTATTAGATCACCTCTGCAGTAAGCGGGCAAAAGGATGCACATTGTTGAATGCCCCCAGACTTTAACCCATTGGCAATAATGAAAGCCACCTGTGGGAAGGACTTTGATTTATTGTTTCTAAATGTTTATAGAATAAAAATAAACCAGTGCAGTTTCTAAAAGCAGAGTTTTGTCTGGCTCTCTTTAGAAATCAACCAGATTTTACCCCTTTGAAAATTGACCTGTAAGTCAGCCTTGCATTTCTTTATTTTTGCTATGAAGTTCACCTTTAACTTTGTCCCGTAATTATGGGATTTTGAACTTTCTCAAGTTACTTCCCTGTCCGGCCTTCCAAGGTGATTGCAGTGTGAGCCATGACCTCACATTCTGTTCTCAGACTACGACCTTCTGATGTCCTTCAGTGTCATCCCCTCAAGCCCTCCCCACCCCTGCTGAATAACACCAGGTGCAGAAGCTAAATCAGGGTTTCAACATCCCCGTCTTGTGGGGATGTTTCTACCAGATTTCTCGCCTCTTCTTTCCTAAGGGTTAAGCTTTTAAGGATCCATGAATTATTTTCTTCTGTCAACTGGTCTATTCCCATATCCATTTTCATTCATTGGGGTAGAGGGAGGATAAAGAAGGGCCCACAAGGAGAAAACAAAGCTTGCATGACTTAGTTTTAGGGTGCTTTTAGCTCTTAAATGCAGATAGCAAATCAATGTGGTAGACCTAAAGTGCAACAACACATGGTGAATCCAATGTGTTGGGAATGAATGCACGGCTTTCTGGAGCCTCTGAAGCAAGAGAGGCATGACTTGGTTGGGAACAGCCTTGTGAGCTACCATCATAGGGTTTGTATGACTTGTGTGCGCAGTCTTGTGGAACCTCCATCACAGGAGAGATGTGACTCGTGGATGCATGGCCTTCCGGAAGCTTCAGTGCAAGACAGGCATGACCTGTGTGTGTGCACAGTCTGGTAGAGCTACTATCACAGGGCAGGTATGACTTGTGTGCACAGTCTTTTGGAGCCTCCATTACAGGAGGGATGTGATCTATGTATGCATGGCCTTATGGGAGTCTCCATGTAAGAAAGGCATAGTCTGTGTGCGCACAGTCTTGTGCTTCCATCGTAGGGGAGGTGTGACCCATATGGAAAGTCTTGTGAAGCTTCCATCGCAGGGGAGGCGTGAGCTGTGTGTGCACAGTCTTGTGAAGTTTCCTTCGGAGGGGAGATGTGACCTGTGTGCATAGTCTTGTGAAGCTTAATATAGGCTACTTTGTGATCTTTGTGCTCAGTCTTATAGAGCGTCCATCTGAGGGAAGATGTGACCTGTGTGTGCAAAATCTTCTGGAGTTTCCATCACGGGGAAAGTGTGCTCTGTATTTTGTAAAGCCTTTGTAACATTGGGCATTGTATTTCATTTCGCGTCACCTTGCTACCTTACTCTTCTCCAACTAGAGTCGGAGCAGCTTACAACATGCAACTTTTGATTTGTAAGCTGTTCTGATGTTCTTTGTAAAGAGTGGGATAGCAAGTACTCAAACTAAAAACAAACAGTTATGAAACAATAATTCAATAAAACATTACATCTCTAAAAAACTACAATAATAAACACACAGTTCATATCCAAACCCCCTTTCCTGACAGAAAGACAGGAAGGAATTTCACTATCCCACCCACCAAATAACAAAAAATAATTCATTATCGTCCAGGCCAGCTCAGCCCAGTTGAATGAGTATTGGCTCCCTGCCAGTTAAACAGCAAATCGTACATTCCATTTGGTCCCAACAGGAAACCAGACAGGATGGCTTCCATTCACTCCTCAAGGAAATCCCAAAGGGGAGACCCCCTTTGGTTGCTCTTTCAGTGGCGACCCACTATGGGCAACCTATTGCTAGAACTGGATTGACTCTTCATCTTATTCTGGAGCCGAATACTGACCGGACACTTTGGCTACAGCTGCTAGTGGAAACTGAAAGATGAAAGTGTGACTTACGTGTGTAATCTTGTCACATGGAGGCATTTTCTTCAGAAGAGGGGCTCTAAGTGTACTAGACATGAGAGTATTTTAGCCCCCCCCCCCCCCCATCGTTGACCGGGCAAAAGTTAACTGGTTAAAAATGATTGGGGAGAGAGGCATGCTAGGGGCGCAGTTGGCTTTCATCTGAGAAGAGCTGAATTTCATCATTGTCTAGGTAAAGTTATGTACTTATGCTGGGCTACACAAGCAGCTGTTCGATTAAGTTTTTAAGCAAGTATATTCAGCAGGCCAACTTAACTGGATAAGTAGCTGGTTTTCTGGCTAAATTTAACCGAATATCAGGCCACTGAATGTCAACCTCATGGTAACAGACAAAAAAGGTTTGGTTTAGCACAAGTCTGAAACCTGTGAGAAATCACACCAGTTATCAGGGCAGGAAATGAGTACACCATAAGATAAGCAAAAAAATAAAGAAAAAAAACCCCATGACTACCATCGACTGATAACTTTGAGTCACTTTTTGAGCCTGTTCTCAAGAAGAGACTTCAAGCAGTCTTTGTAGAGTGTGTGCAGGCAGCCCGTTTCTGGGATGCATGTCTCTTGGAGACAGCGTGGGCTGTAAATGACTCGGAGACCAAAGAAGCCAAATAGTAAGGAAGGGGAAAGGGTACCAGATCACTATTAGTGTCGGCAAGATTGGGGGGTTATTGCCCCTTCATGCCCCTCCCCAAACTATGCCTAAGCATAAATCTGTCCCCAACCCACTCCTGGAGAATGTTAGATCTGCTTCCAGTCTTCCAGAAAGCATAAAATGCCAAAGTAGATAGTAACTGTTTGTTCTGGGACCCCGACCACAGTTTGTTGTGCCATATCAACTGGGAATTGAGACCTAGGGCTTTTTAACTCTGTGCTTAGAAGAATCTGTGTCTTCAGAAGAGCCGGGGTGTGCTCCCTAGGGCAGCTGTTCTTTACGAGTTATTTGGTGTTCATTTACGTGTATTTTTCATAATATATTTTGTTGTTTATAACTCTGATGTCCTGTATCTTGGGCTGCTCTCTGGTGTCTCTTGATTGATTCTCTCATTATATATTGTCTATTCGCATCTTAAAATTCTGGAAATTTCTAGAGGAGTCTCGGGGGTTCTTAATTTGGATTTTATGCCTAATCTGATTTTGGTTCCTGCACAAAGGGGGCATTTGAGATTCATATATGAGTAGGCCCGATTTGTAATGTCTGGGTTATAGATATGGTGACCAACTATCTCAGATTTTGTGGGACATCCCAATTTTCGTCTCTTATTAGAGGTGTCCCGAAGGAACCCTAGGCAGGATGTCATTTGTCCTGCTATATCAGCCCACCGAGGAAGAGAAGATGTAGCCGCAAGCCGATAACGAGGACTGCTAGCCCAGTTGCATGGGAAACCTTTTCCATTATGCTAAGGAATGTTTGGAAGCTAAAAGAGACTCCCTTTTATTTTTTTTCAAAGTTCTCAGGCATTATTAAAGAAGACTCGCTCACTGATCCGCAGCCTGGGAGCATTAACCCGAGCTGCTTCCATCCTAGAACTCCTGGATGCACTGTGCTGGTAATAAAGCCTCGTCCGTGGCCGTAGCGCTGCCAAAGCAGAGGCTATTTTTTACAAGAGGCTTTATTACCGGCGCAGTGCATCCTGGAGCTCTGAGACCGAAGCAGCTCGGGTCAACGCTCGTGTGCTGCGGATCGGTGAGCGAGTCGTCTTTAGTAATGCCTGGGAACTTTGAAAAAAATAAAAGGGAGTCTGTTTTAGCTTCCAGACGTCCCTTAGCATAATGAGGAGGGTCTCCCATGCAATGGGGTTAGCAGTTCTCGTCGTCGGCTCGCAGCTACATTTTCTCTTCCTCAGCGGGCTGCCTTTCCAAACACTGCTCTCATTGCGGAGAGACTTTTTGATCGCACTCTATAGATCACAAGGTATTTTGAAATCTGATGTACCAATAAAAAAAATCCTGATTTCTTTGATTGTATTCTGATTTTTTTGAAGTCGATATCCTGAAATTGGCTGGTCACCCTAGTTACAGAACTGTCTCTCCTGCCCCACAGAGGGGGCACTTTCTCCTGACTGCTACTGACTTCCACATGTAAGCACATGTTCCTCGAACCAGAGGGCCATAGAGAAGGTTGTAAGGCGGGTCAGACCTTTGTGAGAACATAGTCTGTTACAAGTTTCATGGCAGTAGTTGGGACCATGTACACAAATCTTCCAATCTTTCATTTCATAGGCAACCCTCCTACCCCACATTTTACAGCAGTTACTTACCCCCCCCCCACCCCCCCATACACAGATTTTAAAAATCACTCACTTCCTTAGCCTTCAGTAACAGGGCCTGCTCAGGACTATCTACATTCTGGCGTCATAGCTCTGAAGTGTTTGCTTCCTGTCATCAGCAACATGGATGTCCCCCCATTTGTGTAAATTCAGGTGGGGGAGGGGATGTCATTCTGTTTCCTCAATGTGCCAAGCAGGGCTGCAATGTAGAAATGTACTGCTCTCTTTCGGAATCCGTCTGCATGCTGAGATGTTTTTGGAGGGGGAGGGGGAGGTTCATCTAAGAGCTGGCTCCTTCCATCCTTCCTTTTCTCAGACTTTCTTGTATTTGTAGTCCGGTGGTTCAGACCAGGAACGCACCAAGAAGAAGCGGCGTGGGGACCGGTACTCTGTGCAGACCTCACTAATCGTAGCCACTCTGAAGAAGATGCTGCCCATTGGACTCAATATGTGCTCGCCGACAGACCAGGAGCTCATCTCTCTGGCCAAGATCCGCTACTCCTTGGTAAGGGGGACATTACCAAGACATGCTAGAGTGTCCTCACGTGACATTTGATCCCCCTTGCCTGAGGGGAGGGATGGAAAATGTACTATGATGCAACCCCCTCTTTTGCAATTTTCGTGCATGCTAAACAGCATGTGTACGTTTTATATTTATTTATTTATTTGAATTATTGTTATACTGTTAGAGGCGGCCTCTTGGGGTATGCATCTAAATAGTGTACAAACATAGACAAGCAAGCCACACACCAAACAAGTACAAAAAAGCAAGAATGCATATAATAAAAGTCCAGGGGAGGGCACAAAGGGGGGGGGGGCAGGTGGATAAAACAGTAATTCTCCAGGAACACTGGGACTCATTAAGCTCAGTCATGAGGAGGGAGGGGTGTGGGTGGGTGGGAAATACTCTGCATCAGTCCTCTAAGAAAAATCATTAAAAGCCTGCTGGAAGGTGCGCAGGTCTTTTCAGTGGAATAATTTTCAAAGGGTAGATAAGTGCCTATGTTCCTTTTGGAAATTGGTAACTTTTGTGCAGGTACTGACTGCACAAGTTAGGTGGAATGTTACAAATTTACGCCCTCAGCGTCTTATACCGGAAACATCCTCACTCCCCTTAGACCCCAGGGTAGACTCGTGTGTAAACTGCGCCAGTTCTGTACTCAGAGAGAAGCAAATTTATGACCTAAGTATTCACAGATTCCATTGGCCATAGTCTGTGGTCCCTGTGATATTTAGGGGTATCTCTGGGCGCACCTTGTCTAAGTAGCAGCCAGCTTTCTGAAATTGTTTGGGGTTCTAAGCTGAATACAAAGTACCCCTCTCCATATATAGTGAAGGAGTTTGACCTATATTGGGGATGGCGCCTTTGTCTCTCTCTAAATGTGCTTTTTGTATTTATTTTTCCCACAACAGAGAGACACTGATGAGGAAGTGAGAGAGTTTCTCTTCAAGAACCTGCACCTGCAGGGAAAGGTATGCACTAGGGAAGGCGGGAGGCTGGGATGGGGGGAAACTGTAGCATGAAGCTCATGGTGGGAAGGGAAGAGAGAAAGAGGCCACATCATGGAGCATATAGGGGAAGGGGAGCCCACTGCATAAAGCTTCAGGGAGCAGGGGCATGACTATGGAGAGTGGGGCAAAGGATGGAGAGGCCACAGTCTGAAGCCCTGAGGATGGGACAGAGGAGGAGGAGGGCACTGCATGTAGCCTCACAGGGAGGTAATGAAGAGGCGAGGTCATAGCATGGAGCCCCAGAGGGAGGGGAAAGAGGGCAACCCACAGCTTGGAACCAAATTTAAAGGAGAAGAGGAAGATGGGTGCTGCATCTTGGAGCTTGGGAGAATACAAGAGAGATGTTTTACCCAGATGATGAATCGGACACGGAGAAGTAATCTACAAGGCAAGCACCCTTTTCCTGATGCCCCCAAATTGCCTCATCTCCCAGAAATAGAGAGCGTTAATCCTACTGGGACTCCAGCCATCAGGTCCTGTGAACTTGAAACACCGATGGCGTAAATGTGTCCAGGTTGCAACAAGGATGCTGAAATGCTACCTGTGAAGCCTGGGTACTGCACTATGGGGTCCCAGGTGTGGACAATGTGATTAGGGAGGGCGCACGTGACCAGGGAGGGGGGGCTGGGTATAGTCTGTGATAGTCGAGCAGTGCTAAGTATAAGAGAGTCAGTAACACATTTTTTTCTGGCAGTGTGAAAACTCCTCCATGCGTTGGCAGATGGCTTTGTACAAAGAGATGTCTGGGAAGGCCGAGGACTGCAACAATCCAGATAAGATAGTGAAGCGTGTGCAAGAGGTGTCTGCGGTGCTGTATCACTTGGAGCTGGTGAGAAGTGCTCTGTCCATGGTCTGTGTGCTGCTGCGAGGGTCTTAGTCCAAAGTTGCCTGCAATGTTCTATAGCCTAGAAAAGGGATTTGGATTGCATTGAACTTGCAGCTTTCCCATAAGCTACATTCAGGTACAGTAGGCAATTTTCTATCCCTAGAGAGCTTACAATACAAGTTTGTACCCGAGACAATGGAGGGTTAAGTAACATGCCCCGAATCACAAGAAGGGGTAATAGAACTGGTTTTGAACCTGCTACTCCAACCGTTAGGCTCCTGTCTGTGGCCTACACGTCATGGAGCTTGCGCTCTCCAAGGGTTTCCACCACTCACTCGCAGCTTTCGAGAGCTCGGCCTGTGCTCTGTCTAGCATGGGAATGACTCTGCAGCGCTCTCTCACCTGGAGCTAGTGAAATGATCTGTCCATATGGTGTGTTTGGGTGATTGGTGGGGAGGGGTCTCTTTGCATGGTCTGAGCAGCATTTGGGGACTCTGTCCTTGGGTCTCCACAGTGCTCTGTGAGATGAGCTCTGCCTGTTGTCTGTATTTATTCGTAATTATTTGTTTTATTTATGTTTTGAGTTGCCTAACCAACTCTCAGTCATAGTCAACACACAATCACCAAAGTGAATTAAGACAATATGGCAAATAAATAAAGAACAGAGCTACATACAGACATGCATAGTGTCGACAAGCCCTGTCCTGGATTCCCTCTACCTAAGCCTTCATCTCTTCTCTGCTGTTGTATGTGGATGCTTGCTTAAATATTTCAAAGGGCTGTATATCAAATTTTTAATAAACCCTAAACCATGTTCGCTGATGTGGCATGGAGGGAGCAGCCTTACTGCTTAGAGATGCCAGGGCCAGCCCCAGAGTTGGTTCAAGGTGTCAGTGCCCTTGGCAGATTTTAAGCCTTACACTCCCTTTGGCTGTCAAAATCCAGTGTTTAGCTTTGAATGCCCTGATCTTTGCTGTCTCCAAGAAGTTGCCACCCTTGGTGCCTGCCTGGTTTGCCTAATGGTTGGGCCAGCCCTGAGAGGAGCAAGCTGAGAACCTGGGAAATCAGGGTTCAAATCCTGCTTCTCCCCTTGCTGTGGGCAAGTCACTTCGCTCTCCATTGTCTCAGGTGCAAAGTTAGAGTGCAAGCACTTCCGGGAAAGGCAACTTCTGTAGCTCAGTTTGTAACTCGCTTTGAGCACAGCTTTGGAAAAGTGAGTAATCAGATATTTATTTATTTACATTCTCTTATATACCGCGCTATTCTGCATCAGTGCGGTTTACATTGAACAAACTGAAATTACATTGAACAGGGCATTATAACTGGGAGATAACTATTTTACAGGGAACATGGGCTATGGAGGGTTAAGTGGCTTGCCCAAGACCACAAGGAGCACCTGTGGGACTAGAAACCCCAGTCCTTCCGGCCCAAGGTTGCTGTCCTCTAGTGGGATTTGAACCCCCGACCTTCCGGCCTGAAATACCTTGCCCCAACCACTAGGCCACTCCACCACTCCAATCTAAATTCATTATTTTGTGGCTATTCTGACATCGTTAGACAAACACAGAGGATCTCTTAAGGAAAAAAGAGGACTGTTGTACTGGTTGCTATGGAAGGGCAGACTAGATAGGCCACGTGGTCTTTTTCTGCCATCATGTTTCTATTAGCTTACCACACTTGTCCCAAATAAATACCCCAGCAGCTAATGCTGACTATCTCTGTTCTGCATCCACTATAATCTTCATAGACAGGGCTGGCGCTACTATTGGATGAACTAGATGGTTGCCTAGAGTGCCGGTGGTGTGAGGGCAGCCCATTGTCGCTGCTGCCAACCCTCTACGGTACTAGAACCGGCAGCCAAGACCATACCAAGCTAGAAATGTGCCCTGTTTGACTAACAAATCTGGTGGCCTCTTCTGCCCCAGCCACCTGAAGTAACTCTCTCTTTTGGAGCTTCCTGGAAGCCCAGTGATGATATCGGTGCCCCATCTGTACTTGCGCCCTGTGCGGTTGCACCACGCTCACAGCCCTTGGTAAAGCCCTGTTGGCAGCAATGGTTTTAAACCGCACCATGGTGCTCACCTAAATCTTTGACACTGCAGTGTTGTTCCTGCTTCCGCCTCCTCCAATGCAGACTTCCTGTTTGCTGGGGGCAGAAGCAACTGATTCTGCCGTGTTCACCCCCGGGCAAACTGGAAGTCCGCATCAGATGGGTGGAAGCAGGAACAGCATCACTGCGCGAAGATTTAGGTAAGTGCTGCCGCCGCTACTGGTCACAGAGAGAGATAGCAATGGGGGAGGGGGTGGGGGCGGGAGCAGAGGGATAATGCAAGAACAGGGAAAACATTCCAGTCACAGGTGCCACCCGACTCCAGATCGGCCACCAAATTCTTTCACCTACGTAATCCTTACCAGAGAAATCAATTAGCAGAAAAAAGGAGAACATGTTTTTGTATGTGTCGGTACAGTAATCTCTGATCACCAGTGCTATCTGTCTCTGCAGACTGAACACCCATTCAAGTCAAAGAAAGCAGTCTGGCACAAGCTTCTGTCCAAGCAGCGCAGGCGTGCCGTAGTAGCGTGCTTCCGCATGACGCCTCTTTACAATCTGCCCAGGTGAGGGAATGCGGGGCAGTGCGAAAGGTGAAGAGGAGCTTGGGGGGTGGAAGAGAGGAGTTCAGGGGACAAGGTACAAAAGAGGGGAGAGCTCGATGTATGGGGCATCATGAAGGGGGAGGGGAGGAGAAGCTGAGGGGACAGTACGTATGAGCGGGAAATTCAGTCCTCGGGGACTTCTCTCCAACTTCTACTCCCCCCACCTCTATCTCATTCCGATGGCTCCACATCCCTTTCTTTTCCTATTGTTGACATTCCCTAATCTTCTCCCCTCATTCCAACGATCTCAAGCTCCCACTCTTTGCCACCTCCCCCTTACCATTCTAACCTCTCCTGCCGTCTTGTCTTCTACCCTTTCATGTCCTCTTCAATTTAACCATTTTCTTCCTCCTATTCAGCCATCTCCCCTCTCTCTGAAAGAACCTCACTCTCGTTACTGTTGTATCCCCTTCTCTCCCCCCATACCCTCCTGCTCTTTCTTCTTCTTCTCTCATTGGGGGAAATCAATCCCAACCTTGACCCCCCCCCCCAGACCTTTTTCACACTCACAGGCCAGATCAACTCCTCAAATCTTATTCCTATCCCTCTCCTTTCTCATGCGCCTTGTGGAATGCACAAAAATGCAATGTGTGCCTTCGAGTCAGTCCTGACTCCTGGTGACCCAGAAGCTCCTGGGTTTTCTTGGCAGTGTCACCAGAAGTAGATTGCCAGGCCTTTCTTCCGAGGCAATGGAGGGTTAAGTGACTTGCCCAGGGCCACAAGGAGTGCTAGTGGGAATCGAACCCTGGTTGCTTGGTTACCAAGCCAGTGTTCTAACCACTAGGCTACTCCACCACTCCTCTTTATCTCTAATACTCTGCATATTCTTGCTCTAAATGAACCTGGCTTCTCCCCAAAGACTCTCCTTCAGCTGCTGTCCTCTGTCATGGGGGCTGACAATTCTCCCATATGCCTTGCTCCATTGAGCGTGGTAGTGGTGTTGGGTTTCTACTCTTTCATTCCTGCCAATTTCAATCCCTTCTTCTGCCTCAGTCTGACTCCTTTCCTTCCTTTGAAGTCCACTTCATCCACTTCTTTACTCCACTCAGGGCCAGCCTTTCCACTAGGTGGACTCCTACATTTCAAATTCATACTAGCCTCTTTGCAGTCTGCCATAGCGCTTGCTAAGCAAGAGTACTGTGTCCATCTGACAAGCTCTCTTGCCACTGATCCTTGCTGTCTTTTTACAACTCTCAACTCTCTCCTCAAAGTGCTGCCACCTCCGACCCCTACTTCTCTTTCTGCCCAGACTTTGGCTGACTACTTCCATGACAAAGTTCACAAGAATACTCTTGAGTTCCCCCCAGGGTCATCTCTATCCCCCATTTCCTTTCTTCATTCCCTAATCCTTCCTTCAACCTTTGTCACCCTTTCCTCCTTTTCTAAGATCACTGAGGAAGAAACCACTTCTTCTCACCTCCTCTAATCTTACTACCTGCTTCTCTGATCCCATTCCCACCCATCTACTAAAGTCCATGTTCTCCACTGTTGTCCCTTCCATCTTTCTACTGCAATTGTTCCTGCAGCCTTCAAACATTCTGTGGCTACACCTCGCCTCAAGAAATCATCCCTTGATCCTACCTGTCCTTCTAATTATTGACACATCTCTCTCTTCCCCTTTATTTCTAAACTACTTGAATGTGTGGTTCACTGCCATTATCTTGACTTTCTCTCCCCTCAGTCCCTTCTGGATCCATTGCAATCTAGCTTTTGCTCTCTATGTTCTACTGAGACGGCTCTTGCCAAAGTCTCCAATAATTTGTTTCTCACCAAATCCAAGGGCCTTTACTTGATCCTCATCCTTCTTGATCTTTCTGCTGCTTTTGACACTGTCGATCACCACTTTTTTCCTTGATACCCTGTCCTCGCTTGGATTTAGGGGTTCTGTCCTCTCCTGGTTTTCTTCCCATCTCTCCCACCGCACTCTTAGTGTATGTTCTGGTGGATCCTCCTCTACTGCTATCCCCCTTTCAGTTGGTGTGGCCCAGGACTCTGTCTTGGGAACTCTCCTTTTCTCTCTCTACACTCAGTCTCTTGGTGCATTCATCTCCTCTCATGGTTTTCGGTACCATCCCTATGCTGATGACTCTCAGATCTACCTCTCTGCACCTGAAATCTCTCCAGGAATCCAGGCCTTCTTATCTGACTTTAGTGCCTGGATGTCTCACTGCCATCTTAAATTGAACATGACCAAAACTGAGCTCCTTATCTTTCCCCCTAAGCCCACCTCCTCCCTTCCTCTGTTTCCTTGGATAACACTCTACTCCTCCCTGTTTCCTCAGCTCGCAAGTTTAGGATCATTTTTGACTTCTCCTTCTCCACTCACATTCAACAGATAGTTTAAACCTGTCGCTTCTTACTCTATAACACTGGCAAAATTCTTCCCTTCCTTTCTGAACATACTACTCTTATCCATTCTCTAGTCACCTTCCATCTAGACTATTGCAACTTCCTCTTCGCTGGTCTTCTCGGAATCATCTCTCCCCCCTTCAATCTGTTCAAAACTTAGCTGCGCGGCTAATCTTCCACCAGCGTCAGTATGTTCATGTCACGCCTTTTCTCAAATCATTTCATTGACTCCCTATCCATTTCCGAACTTATCTTACTGACCTATAAGTGTATTCATTCTGTTGCTCCTCACTACCTCTCCTCTCTTATCTCTCCCTACACCCCTCTTCAGGAGCTCCGCTCTTCCGGCAGATCCCTTCTATCTGTGCCTTTTCCTTTCCACTGCCAATTGCAGACTTTGATCTTTCTACCTTGCTGCTCCTTATGCCTGGAACAAACGACATGAGTCAGTACATCAGGCTCCATCTGTGGCTCAGTTCAAATCCAGGCTAAAAACTCGGGACCCGATATTCAGCACCAGTGGCTCATGTGATTACTGCAGCTAGTCACCAGTGCTGAAGAGATAATCCGGATATTCGATGCCAGGGTCATATCTGGTCACCGGCACTGAATATCCGGGTTTGCCGCATAGCTTAACTGCTGCCACGGGTAAATATAGGCCAGCTTTTGCTACTCCTCTCTTTACTCGCAGGTTGCTAACCGTGCAACGGTGCAATAGGAACTGCCTGCGCTCAGCCCTACATGGTTAGCATTGGGATGTGTAGCAGCATTAATCAGGGATATCCCAGAATATCCCTCTAAGTGGCATTGACACATTTTACAGGACCGTAAAACTTGTAAATGCCTTTGAATATTGGGCCTTCACTTCTTTGAGACTGCTTTTGGATCCTGTTCACGCCTATGTGTTTCCTTACCATTCCCCTAGATATATCCTAATCCCTAGTTGTTGGGTTGTCTGTCTTGACTAGACTGTAAGCACTTATGGGCAGTTACTGTCTCTGTAGAGTGCTGCATATGCCTTGTAGCACTATATAAATGATAGATAGTAGTAATAGTAATAGATCGGAGAAGCGGAAGGGGGATGTGCAGGACTGGAGCAGTGCAAGGGGGATGGAAAGGAGGCATATAGGGAATGGTGGGCAGCATGATGAAGGAAAGAGAGGGCACATGATGTGGTAAGTGTGAAAGAAGAGGAAAGGAGGGAAAGTGTAAAAGAGGAGATGAAATGGGAGGAAAGGCAGATCTTAGAGGATGAAGAGGCAACGTGTGAGGAGAAAGGGGAGGAGTTGTTTAAAGGATGGGGAAGAAAGGTTGGAACTTGGGACTGGGAGACCACAAGAGAGGGAGAGGAGATAGCTTGGGCTGGGGAAAGTGAACGTTGAAGATTAGGATAGAGGGAGCATGAGACGGGGAAAGGAAAGAGGCACTAAGGGGATTTAAGAGCATGAGACAGAATGAGTGTGAAAAGAGGAAGAGAAGAGGTTAAGGGAAGGAAAGAGGGGCTGGGGGTAGAGTGAGAGGAGACATTTAGGAGATGGCGGGCAGTGTTAGGAGAAGAAAAGCAGAAGTTCAAGGGAAGGGGGTGAAGGGGCATGGGAGAGAAAAGCATTAGCATGGACAGCATTCTGGGGTTCTGTTTTACCTCATTCTTCCTTCTCCTGCAGGCACCGTGCCTGTAACATGTTTCTTGAGGGCTACAAGCAGGCCTGGATTATGAGTGAGGAGTATGCATTTGAAGACAAGATGATTGACGACTTGGCAGTAAGTCCTGAAATGGGGTTGGATGTGGTAGGGGGAGATGAAGCATGATAATGTTAATACGAAGAATAAAGTGGAGAGAGCCCCGTATTTGCTCGATTTCTGGGCTCGGTCATTTGCACATTTCCTCCTATTCTTTGGGTCTGGGTTACGTTCTGAATAAATTGGTTCAATCGTGATATCCCAGACTGCCTTGTGAATAAGGATTATGTAGTCCAATAAAACTGCAAGCCCCGGAAAGCAATGGGGATGGGAGTTCAAGTAGAACCCGGCCTCTCCTGATCCCTGGGATTTTATCTACACTGGCTGTCAATCTCCCCTGGATTTCTGGCTTCCCATCTCGCTTGCAGGTTGTCCCTGTGAGACATGCACCTTTCAGTAAAACACAGAAAGGGTGTGATCTTCGACAGCACAGTGGTGCAAGAATGACCCCTTGAGGCATCCTTCAATGCCAGCAATGTGTTATGGGTTGTGACTGCAAAACAGTTAGGTGTTAATCTTGGGGTTTGTAATTTTAACTCCATCCCCGACTACGCCTTATGAATGACACATCCCGACGTCGTTTGAAACCTTAAATGCTCCCAGTGTCTGCACTCCTGAATTGCCTCAAAGGTTTAATGCTCTCTTCCATTCACGCTGATGCAGAAAGCTAGCGCGGGCTTTACGAGCCCATAACGTCACATTTAAGCACATTTTATGATCCTTTAAATGCAAGAAATATATGTAAACGTTGACAGAAAAACTAGCACCCAGTTAACGCCATGTGTATTTAAATCTATTTAAATTAATCCTAATTATTTAAATGTATTTTAATAAGCTGGGCTGGCACGCCTGATGCAGAGACAAGCATAGAGGATTTTGCAACCAGCCATAGCACCAAAATGTTTACTACAGGGTCTGAGTAGAAGTAAACCTCTTATGCGTGCCCCTGACAGTATTTTGATGGCACTGAGTGCTTTTCTCAATGCCTAGATCATCTTCTCCTTAGATGATCAGACATCGGGAAAAGCCCCTGATGCCATCAAAATACTGGTGGCCGTCCCCAACAAAAAAAGAATCCCCGGTGGCCCCGTTCCTCCCAGACAGTATTTTGATGGCATTGGGAAAAGCCTCTGATGCCATCAAAACATTGTTGGGGCCATGCCCCAACAGAAAGTAATCACCTGGTGGTCTAGTGGCCCTCGAACCACCCACCCAAAGTAAAAGTGAAATCACCCCCAAGCAAAAATAAAGTAAAATTTACCTGGTGGTCGTCTACCAGCCCTTGAACCCCTTATCCTCCAACCAAAAGTGAAATCACCACCCAAGCAAAGAAAAATAAAATAAAATTTACCTGCTGGTCTAGCGGGCCCTTGAAACCCCCCCCCCCAACTCAAAGTAAATATGAAATCACCCCCAAGTAAAAACAATAAAGTAAAAATTACCTGGTAGTCTAGTGGCCTCTAAATCCAAGTCCCCCCCCCTACCAAATAGGCAGTCTAACCCTGCCCAGTGAATCCCAGGATGCACCGGGCGGGGCCTGATGTGCCATTTTGCAAGAGGTCGGACCAGAGTGAGAGCACGTAAACAGCGCTCCCGCTTATTTGGTATGGGAGGACTTGAATTTAGGAACCCCTAGACCATCAGGTAATTTTTATTTTATTTGTTTTTACTTGGGGTGATTTTATTTTACTTGGGGGTGATTTCCTCTTACTTTGGGTTGGGGTGGGGGATTCAAGGGCCGTGAGATCACTAGGTAAATTTTATTTTATTGTTTAGTACTTGGGGAGGTGATTTTATTTTACTCGGGGGTGATTTCACTTTTACTTTGGGTTTTAGGTTGGGGTCAAGGGCCTCTAGACCACCAGGTTATTTTCTTAGTGAGGAGGGGTACAGGGGCCACTGAACCACCAGGTAATTACTTTTTGTCTGGGCACCGGCCCCCAGCAGTATTTTAATGGCATCGGTGACTTCGCAATTCCGCAATCGTCCCCGATGCCATCAGAATACTATCGGGTGGGGGGATCGGGGCTGCTGGGCCACCAGGGATTCTCTTTTTGTCGGGCACCGGCCCCGACAGTATTTTGATGGCATTGAGGGCTTTTTCCGATGCCGCGATCGTCCCTGATGTCATCAAAATACTGTTGGGGCTGATATGCAAATTAGCCACGCGGAGCCTGGAGAGCATGTCAAACTAGCCCAGACTTCTTGTGCACATGTGCTTGGCTTGCTCTCCCAGTTTAACACTGCGGTGGCTCATTCGCATGTGCACAGTTACCGTGGCAGGCATCTGCATACCCTAACCTTCCTGCATCACACGTTAAAATGTGTGCATTTGTCAGGAACGTTAAAAAATGGATCCAGCGCGGGTCTAGCACCAGCTTTCTGCATCGGCCTGTTTATTTGTGGAAACGAAGAAGCTTCTGTGAGGCAAATTTACTTGTCCCCCCTCCCTCGCCCCCACCGCTCCAATTCTCTCTCTTTACGGCTTTCCCTGGGTTTAGAGATCTGGTGAGGAAGAAGAAGAAGAGGAAGAGGAAAGTGAGAAAAAGCCCGATCCCTTGCATCAACTGATCCTACATTTCAGCAGGACTGCTCTAACGGAGAAAAGGTGAGCCTGAGAATCTGAGGCCGCTGGTGTATTCTTAAATAAGAATCATGGTCCTGATATTCAGTGTTGAGCTTTAAACCCTGATATTCAGCTGCTGCCCCGTTAGCTTCTGCATTGAAAGTTAAGCCAGGGTGTCCTGTGCCTGAGTTTTGCTACATGCCACAACCCAGTTATCAACAGGTGTTGCACCAGAATGCTCACATGCTAACACATTGAGGCATGTAACAGTGGCATTAACCATGTTATTGCTGCTGAATATATCACAGAGTGGCATTTATTTTTTTAGACAGTTTTGTATACCATCTTATCCTTCAATCAAAGTGGTCACAACACAATTGGAGGATACATTTAACACAAGGGGATATGAGATACATATGCTAATACTTACAGGAAACATGGGCTATGGAGGGTTAAGTGGCTTGCCCAAGACCACAAGTGGGATTAGAAACCCCAGTCCTTCCAGCCTAAGGTTGCTGTCCTCCAGTGGGATTTGAACCCTCAACCTTCCAGCCTGCGTTACCTTGCCCCAACCACTAGGCCACTCCTCCACTCCACACGGTTTGCAGGATTGCAAGCTGTGTAAATGCCTTTGAAGATCGCCCTCACCCCCCCCCCCCCCCCCGTGCATACGAGGGTAAAAAGTTTCATGACAGAAAAGCATGAAAAAAAGTTAGATTCTAGTAGAGGAATAAAAGATAGAAAGGTTGCTAAAATAGATTAGATTGAATCAGGAGAAGAAACAAAGGCTATGGCTGTGCCTTTAACCTGGCTCCTTATTAAAAAAAACATTACAAAGTAATACAGCATGTTTTCAGTTGTTTCTTGACTTGTTTAAGGAAGGGTTTGAAATGTAAATCAGTGGGCAATGAGCTCCACAGAGAGGGGACAAGGAAATAAAAGGCCGTTATCAGGGTAGAGTCTAACTGTGCCTGATAAAGTGATGGGGGCACTGGCCGATTCGCTCTTGGAGAGTGTAGTTGACGAGAGAGATTGAGGGATGAGACCGAGTAGTGCGGGAGGCATGTAAATAGGCTCTTATGGAATTAGGTCAGGCATGCACAGGGTGCAGTTTCGACAGGGCATTGCCTGAGTCACAAACTACACACACACTTCAACAGATGTAAAGTTCACATTTGTAATCTAGGTATGATTTTTACAGGGTTTTGTGTTAGGCTGACTTTACTTGTTTATATAAAATACTAAGTCCTTGCTGCCAGATGCTTACTGTGAATGGTGGTGGGACTGAAGGTTGGGTTGCCTCTCACTTCAGCAGAGTCCAGTTCGCTGAAAGCAAACAAAGATAGACAGGCTATTATAGCCTCCAAAATATTCAGGGATTTCTAGTCCTGTTTTAAAATGATCTAACTTTATTTTTTTTTATGATTTTCTGTACAGCAAACTGGATGAAGATTATTTGTACATGGCTTATGCTGATATCATGGCAAAGGTAGGGCAGCCACGGGAATATGGAAGTCATCACACCAGAAAATATATATTTCAGTGGTAGACAAAACCTGCCGTCTCTAGCACTGGATGGTTCAGGGATATACAGCTGTCACCTCTGGGGCTTCTCAACCCAATCCTCGGGACACACCTAGCCAGTCAGGTTTCAGGATAACCACAATGAATACGCATGAAGAAATTAAGTGCCCCAGATTTGCCTGCAAAAAAAATCTGGTAACCTTAGATAGACCCTATCCCATGGATCTTTTTATGGTTCCTGTCGGAGCTATCAAAAAGGATCCTAATACTAATAACGTTAAAGAGTCAAATTCCCCCATCCACTGAAAGGCATTGAGGAAGCTGCTCTGATCACTGAGACTCTCTTCTTTGAACCCCTCCCACTCTTAATAAGGAGATTGTGCACAGGAAAAGCAAAGGCGGAAATCTTCTAAAAGTAAGTATAAACCATCAGCACAAAAGTCCCCTGGTGAGGCACAGGGCAAAGAAGCTCCCTTGTGAATGCAGGTCTTCCCATGAGCATCTTGGCAATCAAACATGACTCTCTTAAAGGAATACTGTATGTTAGTGACACGCTTTTTTTTTTTTTTTCTTCAATATTTTATTTTGAACCATCAAACAGAACATCAAATACAGAGCATAAGACAATCGCTCCCTGGGGTGGGCTCTGATCCCCAAGGTGCAGGATACATAGATGGTTACATAGTTTTTAAGATAATACCCCTATTTCCCCCCCTCCCCCCCCCCGCCCTCCCCCCCCCCACCACCCAGACGCGAAACCCACCCGGACCAGCATATATATATCAGTACCGAACCTCTGTAAGTCTCTACATACATCCAGGGCTATCAACAGCCTAATTGCAGGGTTACATTACGTGTCCGAGGACTCAACTTTTGAATATAGGGCTCCCACAGTAACCAGAAAGCAGACCATCGCTTCACATGACCTCGGGCAGCCCGACATTCCAGGAGCATAAGTTGATGGAAGGAGTTCCGCCACTCCCAAAAAGAGGGAGGGTGGCCGTCCCTCCACCCACGTAGAATGGGGCCTTTACCCACCAGACATGCCTTCCGCACCAGCCAACGACTCCATTTCCCCTTTGGAGAGGTGAGACCCAGGAGATCCAAGACGATCAAGGCCGCATCCCAGTATACAGGTTGTCCAAGGAGGTCGGCCATATAGAGGGCAATTCTATGCCAATAGGGGCGTATGCGCCGGCAGCCCCACCACATATGGTACAAGGTCGCCAGGGGCTCCGCACAGCGGGGACAGCTACCATCTGCGGTTAAATGGCAGCGAAGGGCTCGCCGCGGGGAGAAATGAACCCTAGTTAAACACTTAATTTGAATTTCTCGCCAGCGAGCACCATCCGCCAGGCTCGCCACCCTCCGGAGAGCCACCAAAATAGTACCATGGGGGATCTCTCGACCCAACTCCACCCCCCAGGCTCTTTCCACACCGCTGTAATCCGGCTGTGGTCGAAACTGCTCCAACCGAAGATGGAAGGTCCGAATAGACGGCCGCTCAGCGTCGCCAAACCCGAAAAACGCTATTATCTGGGCCGAGCGGTCGCCACAGAGTTCCGACCGTGGAAGGGAAGCCACGTAATGGGCCACTTGCATGTATGCAAAGAAGTGTAGCGGCCCCAATTTATATTCGCGAGATAGCATGGGAAAGGGCTTAGGTTTACCCGCCAGGTCCACCACATGGCCCAGCGCCCGCACTCCGCTCTCCCCCCACTGACGAAACGCTGCCGTTTCAGTCCCCGGGGTAAAATTGGCGTTACCCCAAATAGGTAGCCAGCTCGACACCTGCCACCGGCGGCCCCAATAGACATTCAATATCCGCCAGGTTTTATACACCGGAGCCAATAACACGCTGTCCGCTAAATGCGTAGGCCACCTACTCACCTCCAAATGCAAAAGGGCCCGTAGAGAATGGGGTGCCACGTACGCCTCCTCAAACGCTCTAGGGGTATAAAGATCATTATCCCCGAGCCAGTCCCCCAAATGGCGGGCTTGACAGGCCAGCACATAAGCACCAAGATCTGGAAGCCCCCATCCCCCCCCACGGATCCTCCCCATGAGTCTACGGTACGAGACCCGAGCTCTCGACCCCCGCCATAGAAAGCCCCGAAATTCCGCCTCAAAGCACCTGATATCCCGACGAAGGATCCACACAGGGAGGGTCTGTAGCCAGTATAAGATCCGCGGCAGGAGGACCAATTTGATCGCCGCAATCCTCCCCATAAGGGATAGGGGGAGGGACTGCCACGCCTGCAGCTGAGTCCTCACCTTGGTCAGCATCCGTCGCAGGTCAGTCCTATATAGGCGACCCGGCTGACAAGACAGTACAATTCCCAAGTATATGAACTGGCGCTCAGCCCATCGGAGGGGAAAGTCGCCCACCAGCTACCCCGAAGGCGGCCAGAAACATCAAGGGCTTCAGACTTATCCCTATTGATACTAAACCCCGCAATCTGCCCAAAAACGCGGAACTCCTGCAACAGAGGGGGTAGGGAATCCCCGGGAGAAAGCAAGTGCACCAACAGGTCATCGGCAAAGGCCGAAATCTTAAAGACCTGAGGGCCAATACTTACGCCCCGGATTGTCCGCATACCCGCCACTCGGCGTAGAAGAGGGTCCAAAGAAAGAACAAAAAGGAGAGGAGAGAGGGGGCAGCCCTGACGGGTCCCCCTCTGCAAAGAAAAAGGCTCGGAGATGACTCCATTACAGAGTATCGCTGCGGTAGGGTTGGCATATAAACTGTCGACCATGTTACAAAACAACGGCCCCAAACCATACTGAGGGAGGATGAAGCGCAGATATTGCCAGTCCACCCTGTCAAAGGCTTTTTCTGCGTCAAAGCTAATCAAGAGGGAGGACAGGTGTCTATACTGAACCCATTCTAAAGACGCTATGATCTTACGTAAGTTGCGGACCGCGTATCGCCCCTTAACAAAACCGACCTGGGACTCATGGACCAACTGCCCCAAAAACTCCGCCAGGCGGTCTGCCAAGATCTTGGCCATTAATTTAAGGTCGAAGTTGAGCAAGGAGATCGGACGATACGAGGCTGCAGAAAGAGGGTCTTTGGCCGGTTTGGGGATAAGAACAATATGAGCATGATTAACCCCCCACCGAAAAGAGCCCTGCTGCGCGCGCCGATTATGTACCGCAGTCAGCGTTGGGGAAATCTGTTCCTTGAGGATTTTGTAGAATTCGGCACCTAGACCATCGGATCCTGGGGATTTGTAGCAGCTGGCCTTGGAGATGGCCCCGTGCAGCTCGGCCACCGTAATTGGCTGATCCAACTGAGCTCTTTGCTCATTGGAAAGGCAGGGCAAGTCTAGTCCCCTCACATAATCCGCCATCCTCGCAGGAGATGTCGCCTCCGCAGTGTAAAGTTTCTGAAAGAAAGAGCGAAAGACCCGCGCTATCGCCGGGCTGTCTCTTTGCAAAACCCCAAGATCATCTCGCAAGGCGGGCACCAATTTAGAGCCCCTGGGTCCACGCAGGCACCGAGCCAATAACTTTCCCGGCTTGTCCCCATAACGGTACAATTGATAGCGATAATACAAGACTGACTTCTTTGCTCTCTGGTGTAACAGTTCGTTTAATTCCATTTGAGAATCCCATAGCTGCTTTTTTAAGCCCGCAGTGGGAGTATGGGCCCAGCGTCGTCGCAAGTTCGTCACCAATCGCTCTAAGACCATAATACGTTCGGCCCTTAATCGTCGTTTTCTAGCAAGAAACCCAATTATGTACCCCCTCAGTACGACTTTCGCCGTTTCCCAGAGCAATTCGGGGTCATCTTGATGACCCCTATGGTCGGCCTCGAACTCCTGCCACCGCCGCTGTATAAATGCGCGAAATTGGGCGTCTCTGTATAATTCCAATGGGAAACGCCATTGAAAGGCCCGTGACGTACTCCCACTCCAGAAGACTTCCATCCAGACAAATGCATGATCAGATATCTCTACAGGCCCTATCTGGGCGTCCCCCACCTTGGCAAACAGCTCAGCGGATAACAACAAATAGTCTATACGTGCACTTGTGCCGTGGGCCCGGGATTGATGTGTGTAATCCCGCTCGCCCGGATGTAGTAATCGCCAGGGGTCCACTAGCCCCAGCCTGGAACAGAAACGTCGCAGTGCCTGCACCGTCGCCCGTCTTTCCCTTTGCTCCCCCACTTTAGAGGTATCGAGATCAATATCCATGACCCCGTTGAAATCTCCCCCCAAAATAACGGGGTGCTCCCGGCAGCGTCTCAAGTGTGGAGGCAAGGCGCGCATACAGGGACAAATCAAGTACATTGGGACAATACACGCTACCAAGAACTACTGGCCTCCCCTCAAGGACGCCCTGCACCAGTACATATCGGCCCGTCGGATCAACGAGTTCCTTCACCACCTCCATCCTTACCCGTTTGTGAATCAAAAGCACTACCCCACCCTTCTTACCAGATGCTGGGGCCCCCCAGACCTGTCCCACCCACTCTCGGCAAAGTTTACGGTGTTCGTCGGCAGTCTGGTGGGTTTCCTGAAGCATAGCGATGTCTGCTCCCTGCCCAGCCAAGGCCCGCAAAATTTTTGCCCGTTTAATCGGACTACCCAGGCCACAAACATTCCAAGAGATTATCTTAAGTGGCATACATCATTAAACTGGGCACACAAATGTCTGCTAAGTACCATACAAAATATAGGGAAGACACCCCCCCAGCCCGGGGTCCCCCCCCACAGCCCTTCAAAGACCGTCCTCGGCCCGTCACTACCTCACCTGGTCCCCAAAATACAATGTTCCGACTCCCCCCTCCCCCTACCCCTCTTCCCCCCTTCCCCCCCCTTCCCCCCCCTTAGCTTCTACCTCTCCCTCTCCACCCCTCCCCCTCCCTCCCACCACCCCCCTTCGATTCCTTGATTCTACTACCATCCTCCGCTCCTCTTCAGTGAATTCCTAGATGCGTGCGGTACCCCCCACTCCTCCAACGCCCCCATTCCACTACAAACCACCCCCTCCCCCCCGGCCCCCCCCAAAGACACAGCCACCACCCGGACTACTCCCCACCCATCCCCCACACCCAAAGGAAACCAACATTTCTACTGAAAGCAGTCAAGACAATCCCAGCAGCCCTCCACCCCCACAACAATTACCATCACCATCACTTTACAGTCCAAAGCAAGTAACTCTTAGCTTGTTCATCAGGGCATTAATCTTCTCCTCCGATCCTCAGGACTCGGCTGCCACTGCGGCCCTCCGCCGTATCTCCTCCACGTAGGGCGTTGCTGCTAATGCGGAGTCAAAAGTCCGACGGATCCCGTCGTGGGTGAAGACCAATCGGGCGGGATATTGCACCATGAACTTAATATTATTGTCTATCAGGGTCTGGCACAGTGGTCCGTAATCACGTCGCCGCTGTCCTAGGGCTGCTGAGTAATCCTGAACAATACGTAGCCGGGCATTGTCCTTCTGAATGGTCCCTGTCTTACGCGCTGCACGCAAGACCGCTTCTTTCTGTGGAAATCTCAGGAACCGTGCTATTGTCACCCTGGGTCGGGTATCGTTAGTCCTCCGGGGTCCAACCCGGTGCACTCTCTCTATTTGTACTGAGGCACCTTCGGGTTCATTCGCCAGTAGTTGTTTCACCAGATCTTCTAAGTATGGGCGCAGGTCCCGATCCTCGACGGTGTCTGGGATCCCAAGAAATCTCAGGTTGTTACGGCGGGATCTATTTTCTAAGTCATCTAGTTTTGCTTCCTGCCCCTGAAGCAGTTTTTTCACCCGAACCATCTCCCGCTGTAGCTCCAGCACGTGCTCCTCGGACTGCTCTATCCGGTGCTCTGCCTCCTGTAGGCGGCCGCCCAAGGCCTCCACTGAGGTCTGGACAAGGTCCATACGGCCCCGTAGGTCCTCGAACTGAGCAGACAGCGCTCCCGCTACAGCTATGGAAATTTCGTCCACCATCGCTGCTGTGGTCTTGGCCTCCCCCCGCAGCGGTGAGGATTGCTCCCCCCCCCCTGGGCGGCAGGGGAGTCTTCTCCTTCTCCACCCGACGACCTCCCTTTGCCGCCATCACCAAGGCCTCTGTTGGAACCCACGCAGGGGGAGGGGGGGGTCCGCTCCACACGCCTGGCGATGAGGGCCTCCTTCGTCGACCTCCCTGGTTCGCAACACAGTCCCAGATCCGAGCCTCAGGTGTCGCCGGGGCTACTCAGGCCTCTGTACACAGGAGATGTAGTATAAGTTCAGGGCTCTGAGGCACTAAATGAAAGGCAAGGATCCCAGTCGGCGGCGCTCTGGAGGGAAGGCCTGGGCCACGGGTACTGACGCCCCGTAGTTAGGTACAGTTCTGAGGCCCCTAGGTGTCAAAGGTGGGGCAGTGCGCTGAAGAAGGAACACCAGTCCCGGGCCCCTACACTCAGCGAGGTATAAGCTTCAGTCTCGGGCGCCTAGACACCGGAGGCCAGGTGCAGGACGCAGGTTACAGACTCCTCAATGGTGAGAGCAGGGCTCCGGTCAGAGACTCCAGGATGCCAGAGGCAGGGGGGGCAGGATGCAGTCCAGTATATCCCAGTGCAAAAGGACAAATCTCAGGATCCCAGCTGGCAGAAAGAGGCAGGGGTCAGTGGCTCCGATGGAGGAGAGAGGAGGGCTCAGGTCATAGCCACTCGGCCCCTTGCAGGCCCTCTGGGGTGGGGGTGGAAGCAGGCAACACAAAGGGCATTTCACAGCCGGGCCCCATAAGGGATCTTAGCCTCCCCCGATCCCTCCCGCGTCAGGCAACCACACGGGGCACAGGCTGGAGACAAACTGGAGGCAAAAACAGGGGGGGGGAGGAGCACCAACCGTAAGGCCGCGGCCGCCGCAGGGATCTCCCTGCAATCCCGGGCAGGTTGTCTTGGGTCGCCGACTGCCTACTCACCCCACCACGTGGCTCTCAGCGCGGCGCCTGCAACATGGGCCGCGCTGGTCCAGGCCGCCTCCGGAATCTTTAAGCGCAGGTGAGAGGGGAGCGCCGGATCATCTCTCCCTGCTGCGGCTGGTGTAAGGGAGCTCCGGGGGGTGTGTGGAAACCCCGATTTCAGCCCCGAACGGGCATTTGGCGGCGCCGGAGGAGCAAGGGGCCCAGAGCTCGAGCGGCGTGCGTCCGCTCGGGTTCACCGCATCACCGGAAGTCTAGTGACATGCTTTTAGCCGCTCAGCATATTTCCATGGCAGACTTTCTCCAACATCTCTTTCATCTCCTCCACTTGCTTTAAATAATGCAGTACCCTTAATCTTTGACAGACTATGACTTGTCTATTACAAAATCCTTGCCACAAGAATATGCTACCCAGCTTTTACCAGATTTACTTAACACTGAGGAGCGTGAATTGCCACACATGATGCCTCTGAGGGGCAGCAATTGCTATTAGTTCCCACAGCCTGGCTCCAGTCTTCTGGCCTATTAGATGATCCCCATTAATGCTGAATGGATGCTCCGTGTCTCGGAGATAATCTATTTGGCAACAAAGTTAATGCTATGGACTCGATATTCAGCAGCGGCAGCTAGTGCTGCTAAAGCCGTCATCGTTGAACTAAAGATTTGGATATTCAATGCCAGGGCCATATTCAGCCACCGGCATTGAATTTCCGGGTCGGCCGGAGAGCAGAGAAGCTAATCAGGCAATAGTGAAGAATCAGTTGCTGCCTGGTAGCTGCTACTGCCAAAGTGTGGCCTTCCAAATCATCCTGCTAGACCAGTCCAGATTAGCGGGTTGTGTCCCCCTGCCAGCAGATGGTGAGACAGAGAAATCACAGAAGCTTTGTGACATCCCCCTCGGTATATATTCCTGCACCCCTAGGGGTCAGCTTCAGTCATTTCTCTGTCTCAGCAGATGGTGACCTTCTTTGCTCCTGACGGATTCCATGGAATTCTCTGTCGGTGTAGCTTTCCTGTCAAAAACGTTAGGCCATCCTTTCAGGTGCCTAGGTTTTGCCTCTTTAAGGATAACCAGGTAGTGTTACAATATTGCCGCTGCCCATTTATCCCTGTGTGCCACCTCCGCTGCACCCCTGGAATTCCTGCCGCTGATTAGCCCAGTGACTGTCGTTAACACGGTAGGCAGGGCCGGTCCAAGGGTTTCTGCCACCCCAGGCAGAGGCCACGGTCATGCCACCCACCCCCCACTGGACATGCCACCGAGCTGCCCTTCTACCACGCTGCTGCCGCAGATTCTGATTTTAGGGGTGGGGGCAGGGGAACGGCTCAGCTTGGTAGCAGCAGCATTTTAAAAGCGGCAGCTGATTTTGTCTTAGGGGCCAGGTGGCTCAGTGGTACCTTTGGGGCTTTGTGCTGCTGCTTTGGTGCTCACAGTAGGCCATGTGCTTCAGCACACATGGCCTGCCGCTTCAGACCGCCCTCCGATGCAACTTCCTGTCAGAGGGTAGGTTAGAAGCGGCAGGACGTGTGTGCCGGAGCACATGACCTGCCACAGGTGTTGTGCCATGCCACCCACTGAGGTCTGCCGCTCTAGGCGGCTGCCTAGTAGACGGCCCGGCCCTGGCAGTAGGCATGCCTGCTAACCACATTAGTTGTGTTGAATTTACCCCTGCCCCCATGTCTCTAAGGACCACCGCTTGATCGTTTTGACATCAGTCTACTAATGAATTTCCTTTAACATTACACAGACCTGCTCTGACCTTTTATAAAAGAGTCTCAACCTCAGTATTTTCTACAATAGTACTGCAAGTGCTATCAGCCTTATCAGAAACCTCTGCTGCATCATCAAGTCAATCTACCTTTCACTCAATGTCAAAAGTCCCATGAGAAGAAGCGGCACCTGCCACCATCTGTTAACCTAGGCCTGGACTGTCTTTTTGACTATATTCGGGTGGAGGAAGGCTTCTCTATTTCAAGGAAACTTGGCAACAAGTAATAGATATGTGGGTACTTGAAAATAATATTTCACAGTTACTGAATAAAGTTTTCGCATCCTACAGTTCTAAAAGAACCAGTTCTGAGTCAAGATATCCCCACGATCATCTGCAAGTCCTCAAGGCAGAAATTCTCACTCTTACAAAAGCCAAAGCAACAGAAAGGGATCAGCCACAGGAACGAGTTCAAGGTTTCTACTCAAGATATTTTCTTATTTCAAAAAAATCATGGGGGTTGTGTCCCATCTTGGATCTCGGAGATGTCAATTCATTCGTAAAGAAACAAAGATTCAAAATTCATTCCCTTTCCGGCATTCTTCTCCTCCTACAGCAGAATCACTGGTTAGTGTTTTTAGACCTGAAGGATGCTTATGTTTGCATCCCCACCCCCCCATCTCATTGGCAATTCCTCACATTCACATTCTTAACAAGTCACTACCAGTATCGTGTGTTGCCTTTTGGTTTGTCTTCAGCTCTAAGTGTCTTTTTCAAAGTGCCATGTGGTAGTAGCGGCTCATCTCAGAAGGCAAGTTGTATTTGTTTTCTCTTATCTAGATGATTGTCTTTTTTCTGCAGACTTACTGGAAATACTATGAGAATACCTTCACACCGTCATTCCCACTCTTAAAACAGTAGGTTTTCTGATTAAAATGCAGAAATTTTAATCTCAAACCCACTCAAGGTATAGCCTTTATAGGGTCTTGTATTGAAAGTTCCCTTGGGAAAGTTTTTCTGCCAGAAGACAGGATTTCATTTCATTATGCTACAGAATTTGCAAGGCAGGACTACAAATGGCCTGAGAAGTACTCTAAATATTAACCATTTGGCAGCTTTGGTTCATATCCTTCTACTAACAAGACTGCACATGTGATCACTACAATGGCAGCTAAAATCCCAGTGGAAACAATCTACTCAATCGCTTGCCTACACAATCAGCATAAAACAAGCCGTAAATAATTCCTCCAATAGTGGCACCAAAGGAAAAACTTATTTAAGTGGCTGTTCTTTCAGAAGACTCATAATCAAATTATCCTCACTACAGGGTTTCTACTCAAATTATTTCCTCTTTCCGAAGAAATCAGAAGGATTATGGCCCATCTTGGATCTCAAAGATCTCAATGGATCTTTAAAAAAGGAAAAAATCAAGATAAATGTTCTCTAAAATATTTTTCTACTTCTTCAGAATACCACTGGCTTATATTCATATTCCCATCCATCCATCCCATTGGAAGTACATTCCTGAATCTTCATTATCAATATCGTGTTTGGCTTTCAGTCTTTCCTCTTTCTCCAAGGGTTTTCACCAAGACCCTTGCATTGGCGATGGCTCATTTACAAAGGCAGTGCATATCTGTTTATCCCTGTGTGGACGACCATCTGCTTTCCATAAGTTCTCAGAAACGCACAAAAATCCCAACTTCAACCCATAAGTGTATAACCTTTATAGGAGCACATATTGTAATCTCCCTAGGGAAAGCCATTTCTCCCAGAAGGCAGAATTTCAACAGTCATCTCTTTGTCACGAAATTGGCAATGCAATAACACAAATGGCCCACAAGCTTCTATTTTGGGCTACATGGTGGCTTCAGTTCATGTTCTTCCACTAGGAAGATTGCATATGTGGCCTCTGCAATGGCAGCTAAAGTTTCAATGGATCTAACATATTCGGCAACTTTCCTTCAAACTCATCATAACATCCATAAAATGGTCACTCCACTTGTGGCAGCAATGGCAGAATTTATGAAGAGGTTACTCTTTTCAGATACTTTAAACATCAAATCGTTCTCAGCACAGATGCTTCCATATCCAATTGGGATGTCTACCTTCTTCAACTAAGCACACAAGGACTTTGCCCACGAAGGAAAAGAACTCTCCATATAAATCTGCTGGAACTGCATGTGGTTCTTTATGCCCTTCACCCTTTCAAAATGTGGATCACCAAGAAAATAGTTTTTAATCAGACTGATAACCACGTTGCCATGTTTCATATAGACAGACAAGGAGGATTGGCTTTTATAGACCTTTGCAGCGAATCCTTTTGGATTTGGAACTTCATGATTTCAATAGGAGCTTTCCTACTGGTAGTCTGTCTTTCCAGCACCCAAACCTAAGTTATCGACAAGCTAAGTGGCAGGCTGGACTGGCACGAGTGGTATTGTAGGGGGCCTACTGTAGGCCCCCTACGGTCTCTGGACGATCTAGTTGTCAACTGGGTTTTCCAGAAATAGATGCCTTTGTTGCCCAAAACAACAGGAAATGTTTACTGCTCTGTTCAAAGAGGTCAGCTAGACAAAAGATATCACACAATGCTTTCTCCATTTCCTGGAGCAATAGTCTTCCTTATGCCCCTCCCACCTTTTCCAACCATTTTCAAGATCATACAGAAGATAATTCGGGACAGAACTGCTATCATTCACATAACACCTTATTGGCTGCATCAAATTTGGTTCCTTTGGCTAACCGCATTAAACTATCACAGTACTTTACTATGTTTCATTAATTTCATACTTTCTTATTTGCTCCATCTATCAATATCAGGTCTGCAAACTAACTCACTGAGTGCATCCTCCAGTCATTTTCAGATACTACAGACATGTTGTTTTAAGGTTCTTCCTACTGTGGCTGCAGGTCCAGGAGAGGGGTGCAGGTGGCAGCGACAGCGAGGTGGCAGGAATATAGTAACATAGTAAATTATGGCAGATAAAGACCAGCATGGTCCATCTGATCTGCCGAGCAAGGTGGCAAGAGTTGATGCACCCGCCGCTCCGTGCAGGTCACCTCTTCCCATGCCTTTGTTTAGGGGTGTACCCGCCGCTCCGTGCAGGTCACCTCTCCCCATGCCTTTGTTTAGGGGTTTACCCGCCGCTCCGTGCAGTTCACCTTTACTTGTTGAGATATAAGAGACAGTTAAGTTTATTTTGATTTATCCTGTTTCTATAACGGGATTCACTGTGTGTCTCCCATGCCATTTGAATTCCGTCACTGTGTTTGCCCCCACCACTTCCATCGGGAGGGCATTCCAAGCATCCACCACCCTTTCAGTGAAAAAGTATTCCCTGACATTGCCTTTCAGTTTACCCCCTTGCAGCTTCATGTTATGCCCTCTAGTTTTACAGTTTCCTCATCTTTGGAAGAAGTTTGTTCATTTATACTCTTTAAGTATTTAAAGGTCTGTATCATATCTCCCCTGTCCCTCCTCTCCTCCAGAGTGTACATATTTAGGCTTGGAGTTTCTTTTCATACGTCTTCTGGCAAGGCTCCAAATCATTTTGGTCGCCTTCCTTTGAACTGTTTCCAGTCTTTTTATATCCTTTGTGAGATATGGTCTTCAAAACTGAACACAATATTCCAAGTGAGGCCTCACCAGTGACTTGTACAGTGGTATTACTGCCTTTTCCTTTCTGATGGTAATTCTTCTCTGTATGCAATCCAGCATCCTTCTGGCTTTTGCCACCGCCTTATCACACTGTTTCGCCACCTTGAGATCTTCAGAAACAATCATTCCGAGGTCCTTCTCCTGGTCCGTGCACACCAACCTATTGCCCCCTATCTCATACAATTCCCTTGGATTTCTGCATCCCAAGTGCATGACACCGCACTTCTTCACATTAAAGTTTAACTGCCAAACATTAGACCATTCTTCCAGCTTTTGCAGATCTTTCCTCATGTTATCCACTTCCTCAGGGGAGTCCACTGTGTTGCAAATTTTCCTGTCATCTGCAAAAAGACAGACTTTTCCATTCAGTCCTTCAGCAATATCACTCACAAATACATTTCTGATCCAGTTCACCACCTTTGGACCCATCCCCGGGCTGGCCAGTTTATTGATAAGCCTCCTATGAGGAACAGTATCGAAGGCTTTGCTGAAATCTAGGTTCACCTATAGCAGCTCATATCCTTACACCGGCCATGCCATTTTGGAGACTTAATATCACATCAGGGCCACTACTAGATATGCCTTTTGAACCACTAGGTCAAGTATATCTGAAGTAGCCTTTCCTGGATGACACTTTTTCTACTTGCCATTATCAGCTTGCCGAGTGAGTGAACTTCAGCCCTTGGGACATTATTTTCCATATATTCAGTCTTCCCTAACTGGGCGGTGCTTCATACCCACCCAAACTTCTTACCAAAGGGCATCGCAGATTTTCATCTTAATCAAAGTATTGTACTTCCTTTTTTTTCCTAAACAACACTCGCATTCGGGGGACAAAAAATATACATACTTTGGATTGCAAACATGCTTTGCTCTATTATCTAGAAACCACAAAACATATCTGAAAGACTTCAGTTATTTGGATTTTATAATGCAACAAATCTAGCTATGTCTGCCAGTTAACACACTCTCTTCAACTGCACTGTGAGTTGTATAGAATATTGATTTATTTACTGCCTTTTTGAAGACGTTCACCCAATTGTTGTTCAGCAGCAAATCTGACTTCTGTAGGTAGAATTTCCACACATCAACTTAGAGTGAAAGTGATTTCCACAGACAAGACCTATGGGGATGATTTTATAAGGAACCATGGAAAGTTACATGCCATCAACAGTGACGTACACACATTAATGGACCATTAAACGCATAATTCAGCCAGTTGCTATTCTATAAGTACGCGTGCAAGACCAATGACATGTACTTTTCACTGTGGGTGTGCACAAGGGTGGAGTGCAAATTTGTGTATATAAATATAAAATACTATCATTTACATGTGTATTTAAGAAATCTAAGCCATAAAGCTGGTGAAAGTGTTCACGCCTAAATTTAGCACTTGTTTTCTGTACTTAGTGAGTGTCTGTGTTCTGAGTGTATGATGAAGGCCAAGTGTTCTATTAACATGGAGTTTGCACTTAGGAATCTGTACTGTAGTAATCAGAATTGTTCAGCTTTTCAAATAAGTGCTTGGATGTTCCAGGGCTTACTGCAGTATTTACAGTGCTGCTTTTTTTGGGTAGGCTCCTTATGGAGGAGAGTGGGATGTAGCCAGCATTCATAATAATGAGGGAGAGCGGTGTCAATCTATAGGTTGCAAGGGGGGAGGGGGGGCGCCAGAAACCTTAGCACCGGCTGTGCAGAGCTGGCTGGTGCTGGGGATGGGTGTGAGGATAGTGTCTGTGGTCTGGGTGGTTCAGGGGGACTGAAGTTGTCGATAACAGAGCCTATCAGTTGAAGACCTAGATCTGCATCTTTAATGACCTCTTTTGCCCTCCATTAGAGTTGTCATATTGAAGAAGGTGAAGAAAAAGATGAGGAAGATGAGGAATCGGAACTGACATTTGAGGTATTTGATCAGATTTTGCTTGTGTGAATCCTTCTGTGGAAGCTATTGAGGAAAGCGTTGCTTTATTGCTAACATTCATCATCTGTCCCATGTTTGCAGGAGAAGGAAATGGAGAAGCAGAAGCTTTTGTACCAACAGGCCCGACTGCACAACCGTGGGGCGGCTGAGATGATCCTGCAGATGATCAGTGCATGCAAAGGTTAAGATGTAATCTGATGAGAGGATGGTGCCTGTTAGGGGTCCCTTGAACTGAGCCCTCCCCTGTATTACAGACATGGGCCCAGCTGAGCTCCTCCAGCTCTACCCAGTTCCTCACCTTCTGAAGGTTGATCCTCTTTTCCACAGTACTGCACACAGCTTCCCAAGACAAAACTTTCCATAAGCTCAGCCCTCTAACCACAGAATGAATTTCCTTAAAACTGCTTTGTAAATATCTTCATCCAAGAGTGTGTAGCTGTTAAGGTTTTTCAGCATCTGGGCAATACATGGTGGGCTGGGAAGAATCCTTCTCTTCAACATCTCTTGAGTTGGATGCTGGCACTGAGTTGATTGTTGGTTATTGGCAGGTGAGACAGGCGCCATGGTGTCCTCTACCCTGAAACTGGGCATTTCCATTCTCAATGGTGGCAACTCAGAAGTGCAACAGGTACTGTCTCTTATGTTAATTTCTCATCTAAGTTTTTCAGCTTTGCTCTCCCATAGCTGAATAGTTCCCTTGGGCTGTAGAGTTGGATAACAGATATGGTGAGTTAGGCATCCCATGCAGACTTATGTCTTAAATATGCTTTCTGTTTTCTTTCCAAATGTAAGAAAAAACACAATTTACTTGAGGTCAGCCTGGGAGGTGGAATTCTATTTTTCTACTTTTTGTGTATTTTGATAGAGGGTTACTTAATGAAGGGAGTGTTTGAGATGGCTGGCTCGGTAGAAAGAAGCCAAAAGACAGAAGTAGAGGGGATTGACTTCTGAACCCTAAATCTTCTGTGATCTCTGTTCTTCATTGATTATGTCTTGTTGCAGAAAATGTTGGATTACCTGAAGGAGAAGAGGGAAGTAGGATTCTTCCAGAGCGTTCAGGTGTTGATGCAGACATGCAGGTGAGGACTAGCTGGGATCCCAAGTGGGGTGGTAAAGGGTAAGTCATTTGATAATCAACTTGGGAGCAAAATCTGTGTGCTAATGCTCTCAGAAAGTGCTCGGTATTCGTATTGTTGAAATTATGGTGGACTGGCTTCTAAAGGAACAAAAGCCATTAGAAAGGAGATGAAGCAGATGGAATCAAAGATGGTGGCTGATGAGGAGAGAAAAATCATTCTGGCCCTCCAAGAGGTGACTAAAGAATTATTTTATTTAATTATTTATTTGACTATTTTTCTATACTGCTTTTCTTCAGGTAAAAGCAGTTTATCTTCATATATAACAGTGGCCCTTGAAGATAAAGGGCCCTATGGTGCTGCACCTAACATGGCAAAAATGCTGAAATGATGGCATATTTGGTGCAACACTGCCGTGTTAACTGTCAGGGGCGTGGAAAGCATTTCCCTGTCAGTTAACTCGAAGCCCTGTCCCATAGTGTGCACGGTGTTATCACCTACCACCTCCTATTGAAATAGCGCTAAAAGATCCCACGCTAATGCAGTGTAGCGTGCAGTGTGAAACCCATGCTAACAGCGCAGAGCACCCCATGCCCACTCTCCACCCCCAATCTCGCCCACGCGGTTAGTGTGGAAATCATCACACGTTAGCTGGCAACGCTTGTCCCAACGCACATTCAGCACATGCCAGAACACGCATTGTCAGATACTGCCCTTTAGTAAAAGGGCCCCAAACTATCAGTGTTTCAGTCAACCATAGATGCAATTTAAAGGAAGGTTGGAGTATGACAGAAACTGTCTCTTGAAGGCAGAAGGAAGATATGTAAAATGCAGGGCAACAGCAGCTCTGGAAATACAAAATGCCAAATTAGAAGAAATTAGTTTTTTCAAAGCAGTGTAATATGGAGAACTTGTCCAGCTTTTTGTAAGCTGCTTGCTGGAGGTTTAGAATCCACTTAGAACTGACCCTTTTCTTGACACAGAGCCAGCCCAGAGAATGGGAATGAATAGAGAGGACAGAGCTAAGCAACATCTGCAATTGCACTAATTCAAATTTCTTTTTCAGACCTAGCAGTTTCCAGTAGTTCCTTTAGAATTTTTAATTCAGTCAGAATAAAAAATAGGGTCTGTGTTCATGAGCCTTCTATTATAACTACCCAGGTCAGGATATTTTTTCCTGTTTTTTTGTATCTCCCACTTCCCTATCTCCCAAACATACATGTACTCTGGAATTTGTTACCGGAGGATGTAGTAAAGGCTGTTAGTGTAGCTGGGTTTAAAAAAGGTTTGTACAAGTTCATGGAGGAAAGGTCCATAAACCATTATTAAGAACGGACCCAGGATATCACTGCTTGACCCAGTACAAGCATTGTGGAACCTGTGTCCCTTGGGGAAACTGCTTGGTACTTATGACCTAGATTGGCCACTGTTGGAAACAGGATACTGGGCTTGATGGACCTTGGTCTGACCCAGTATGACATATCTTATGTTCTTATGTACCTAATCTGGTCATTTCCACATAGTCCTGGGCCAGGGGCGAGGCACTCGAGCTCTTTTAAGAGTCTTGAGCCTTGAATTCAGCTACTAGATGTCGCCCTTGGGCAATGATCACAACTCGCTCCCCTCTGAGGGCCATGAACATTGTCTTCGCAGCAGCTGCAGAAGACGTGACTCGGGGATTGAGCCACTAAGCCAGCCAATGGAGTCAACTTATTATCATTCCAAAGGTTACAGGGGTCAATAATCAAACTGCCCACGTGGTTGCAAAAACTATCATAGATAGTTTTTACCTACTGGATTTACAGTAGGTTTGATTATTGCCGTGAAAGAAAGACTCTCCGAGATTCACACCTGCTTTCTAGGCAGAACAATGGGTATGGTTTTGAGGATCCCAAACTACACATGTTCCCTCCCCTGACCTAATCCTGCTTACAGGAACACCTCTGAGTATACAAGGTAAAAGCATGCATGTTCAACACTGTGCGTACATTTAATCCTCATAGGGCAGGCTGTTTTTCCTTCAGAAATGATGTTGATTATTGTCCTCACAGACTCCAGAAGTGGGATGACAACTTTGACCTTGGAATTAACAAAAACAAAGTGGTGGTCTCATGTTTGCAGGATATTATAAATAAATCTAAGCCATGATGCAACAAACCTCTAATCTGAATCAAAATATGGTCACTGGTTTATATTTGAGATTGGCATAACTGGAACTGGAAATCTCTAGGTGTCCTTTGAAAAGGGACCCCATAGCAACTAATATGATGGAGTTACACAGTGACTTTAGAAAGTCTACATCTGTCGAATGTTTTTCACATTTGTTTGTCACTGTTGGTATTGCATGCATTCAAAGGACGAGGTTATTTCCACTTATCAACACACCATCCTCCACACCTTTCAGGAGAAAAGAGGCACCTAAATAACGCTGTCCTAAGAAGACATAATATCCAAATAGACTGTTACGTAAGCGATACAGTATTAGAGTAGATTCCATGTGGATAGATGATGAATAATTGTATGACTGTGTGCAGGGTGAATGTATGATGAGAGAGAGGGATAAAAAGAACAGAGGGAAAATGCCAACTAAATGAAAAGTCATAAACCGAGGTTTAGTTTACTTGTCAGTGAATGAAAATACTACGTTATATGTATGTTAACACAAGCTATTGTTCCATGAGCTTTACGTTGTAAAGAAATTTAGTATTTTCTTGCATTTGTTGCATAAACCTCTCAGTCAATTTCTTCATTGCCTCAGGTACAAACTTAGCTTGTAAGATCTCTGGGACAGGAAAATACCTATTGTACCTGAATGCAACTTGCCTTGAACTACTACTGGAAAGGCATCAGCTAAATTATATAGCCAGAGAATATATTCAACAATCACAAGTAGAGAAAGCATGCGCAGCACGGCTCTTGGCATTCTTTCCAACCCCTTTTCTTGTGTGTGAGTTCAACAAGTCATTCTACCCATGTTGGAGACTGCTGACAGCATTGTGAGTGATTTTGATATATTTATATCGCACATCATCCATTGTCTTGAACAGGTTACGCAACAACATGCATAAAAAATCACTTAAAGCAAATGTAAAATCACATAAAAGTAAATGAAGACAACAATAAAACATAACATTTACAGAGAAGGACATGTTGAGAACAGGTGGGTCATTGAAGAAGAGGAGATTAAGTATGAGTGGAGATAAGGAGAATGACCAGAGTAGAAAGCCTTATGGGTGATGAGTAGAAGTTTGAATATTATCCTGAAAGTTACTGGAAGCCAGTGGTGATGAATATAAAGTGAGGTGAGCTGATCTAACTTGCTGGAACCATGAATGAGCTTAATTGCGATATTTTATACATTTTGGCAACATCTGAGTGTAGAGACAGGGAGCCCAAGATGTTAGTGTAGTCAAACCTAGAAAGGACAAAGGCGTGAATGGCTATGGTCAATGAATCTTTGGAGAGATAGGCACAGATTGAATGGAGCTGGCAAAGGTGGAAGAAACGGGACTCAATAGTAGAGGAGATATTGCCTTTCCTGTGTGCATCACTAAGAAATATTGGGCTCCTGGGGCATCCAGGCATGTTGCAGGTCCAACATTAGACATCTCTCTTGTTGCTATCTCAGATTTTCATTATGACTGTCCTGCCCTGTTTTCTTTACAGTGTCCTGGATCTGAATGCCTTTGAACGTCAGAACAAAGCAGAAGGACTGGGAATGGTGACGGAGGAGGGGACAAGTGAGTAATAAAACATGAATCCTTTTCCAGATTCTCCTTATCGTGGACCATACTGCTGGTGCAGGGTGAAGACAAGCCCCCAACTTCTACTTCCTCACAAAGAGGAGTGTGAGACACTAGGTAGCTGAGCTCAGCCCTGAGGATAAACATCCGTCTAATCTTTCCCCTCTATTCCCACAGATCACTGCAACAAATAAGGACATTTTCCATGTAGGACGGGGGTGTTATGATACATCTTGATGATATATTTTGGTGGTCAAAGTCTCTTGGGTGCTGACACTGATCATGTTATTTCCAACAATGGTTCTCAAATCTGTCCTTGGAGACCCCCTAGCCAATCAGGTTTTCAGGCTAACTCCATGAATATATATGAAAGAGCTGCAATCATTATCTCCACTGTATAGAAATTTATCTCCATGCATAGTCACTGGGGATATCCTAAAAATTCAACTTGCCAGGTGGTCCCCGAGGACTGTGTTGAGAACCACTGATCTACAGCAAAAAAAAAACATCAACCCAGTTGGCAATAAGTGGTACTTATAGCTGGCTAAGTGGACAGAAACCTGAATCTTTCCCCAGTGTTGATCCTACATTGTGAGTTTCAAGCATGGTGGTAGGGAAGTATGCAAGAGGAGTTGTAATAGTCACTTCTATCAATAAACCGATGACTTTTGTTTCAAGTGCCAACATTCAGAAACTAGATACCATGGCAAAAATAGAAAATACTGAAAAACAAAAGATTTACTCAGCTGAAGGAAACGTTTAAAAACAAAAGTTCACACAATGGCAAGTTCCAGAATGCAGTGGGGCAGGAAGTGAGACACTAAGGATTAGCCTAGGTGAAATCTGATGACTTCCATGATGGGGTCCTCCTAAACCAGTCCCAGACAAATAGGATTAAACCTAAGTGTGGATTATTTTTCAGCTCTCATCATAATGTGTTCTGGGAATTGCAGTTTTTATATCCTTAGAAAGAGGCATCAGCTTAGTCGGTGATTTGGTAATAAAGTCCCTGTTTGCAGACCAATACCAAGTGGCTTACAGGGACTTTTGGGCTCCACGGCTCTGGATTCTGGGCCCCTCCTACTTTAATACCAACTCTATTCTCCATTTATACCTTCCAGTATTTTAATTGTATAATTGATGTCTGGTTAATTACAGAGTATAATTAATCATCTTGTTTTCTAAACTGACAATTAATTGACTTTTTTCTTCCCCTTGGTGCAGTTCCAATTAATGTTTAATAAATAATGTTATAATAATTTCCTTTTTCCTTTTGCTGTGATGTGCTGTGACCACCTTATCCTTCCTTCTTTCTCTCACCTTCCTTTTTCATTGGCTCCCAGTCATCAATCGTGAGCAGGGTAAATGATCCTTTCCATTAATGCCTGCACTCTTTTCTAGTCTATTGCTTAACCCAATAAAACATAGCCCAGATTTCAAGGCTGTTCCAAATCACCGCAGCGCTTTTTGGGGCATTTGGGGGGATGGTGAAGTTGAGGTAGTGGGAGTTTTCTTTCTCTATCATTGACAAGAAAATGTGGTCCTTAGGCAGCTGTCAGTCTGATATTGAGATAGTAGACTGAGTATGACAGCTCTCCATGGAATGGTTGGGACTGCCCGTGCTCCGGATAGTGTCGAGGCAGTCGGTAACTTTTTCAGTGGCACTATCCAGATAGTGTCTCTGAAAATTGGCAGATAGCCCTGGCTAGCGCCATTTATCCGGACAGCAGAGCTTTCTTAACATTGGGCCCTGAGTTTCCAAAGATTGCTATACATATCTTAAGTAGAAATTTCTCAAAGGAAAACATTTTTATGGCTAATTTTATCTTGCATCAATCTATCCATCTCTCTCTCTATCCAACTACTTTCTGTGCATCCACATTTCTTCGGTCTGTCTGTTCCGCTTCTGTCTGTCCACTGAGCCATCCCTCCAGTCAATCTTTTCTTCTGGTCTAGCCGCTAATTGTCCTTCCATTGTATATTTACTCTCCCTGCCTTTGTCTGCCTAAATCAACTCCCCTTCCATGTCTCTCTTTACCTGTCCGTCTTTGAATCTCTCTTGCTTTCTTCCATTCCCTCCCTTCCCTACTTCTCTGCAAAGTAATTTTCCAGATGATGAAAACACACACAGGGCAAATATATTTGTCTCAATAGCAGATGAGAATTTAGAGGTTTTCTATGGTAGTAACATACAATTTTCTAGGATGGCTTCATCTGACCTACATTATCAGCACACACAAATCTTTAGTCTATCCTGTTTAGCCTCACCCATGTGGTATCATTCCACAACTTCAGAGGGGAGCAAAAATAGGGATCTCTCACTCTCATAGGGATTTGGATCAGTTTAACTTTCTCTTGGCTGCCTTGATGTCATGTGACAGGTGAATAGAGACCCTAAAACCCTCCATAAAGGAGCAGCAGCTTATACGACTCAGCTGGTTACTAACTGCACCATTTCCAGGTCCATAATGTCCTCTCAGCTCTGTTCCTGTACAAGGATAGAGAGTGGGATGAGCTTGGTTCTGTTTGTGCAGGCACACTGCAGGTATCGTGCCCAGCTGCAATGAGAAGAGAGGGACAAAGTGGCTCTTCAGACCAGTTTTTGCAGAAGGGGCCATGGGAAATATTACAAGTGAAATAGAAACTTGGGGGGGGGGGGAGGAATGCAATGCAGAAAATGTGTGGTGGGGAGAGGGGTTCATTTTTGGGGGGAAAAATCTGGAATTCATGTGGACAGTTGCAAACCTATAGTATGGGAGGGGCTAAAGTCCCAGAAACACTGCAGACATCTGTGTGGACAGCTGCTAGTTCATGCAACTTTGAGGTCTGGAACTTCTGAAGGTTATTTTAACACTCTAATACTGCATTTTTACTTGGTTAGTTTTTGCATCTTGTTCCTCCCCTCATTCTCACCCTTGCACTCCCCCCTCCCATTCCTCCATGATTCACCCCTTCACCCTTGAAGATGGAAGGAGTCCTCAGTTGAAGAAGCCCCATGGGATGGGCCTAGCATTTGCATGCCTAGCAGTGCCTCTCAGCCTGGGCAGAGCACATAGACACTAGTTTGTAGCCTATTATAAAAAAGCACATAGGTGCCTATGAGCCTTTATAAAATACTAACAGAAATTGCAGCTAAATTGCATCAACTTACGTCTATACCTGCTCGGAAACAGGAATAATTGTATGAGGGTGTGTATTTTATAACTTATGTGAATATGGCCTACCACACATGTGGGCCATATTCCTATCACCCGCATACTCCAGGGGGTAATTTTGTAAGAGGCATCTTACCCGCATGAAAGTTTATAAACTAATACTCTTAATGTACATTTACTTCCTGCCTGGGTCTCTTATGCCTGGATTCCCTTTGGTAGACAGAGGATTTTCTATTGTGGGAGGGAGCGTAGACTGGGTATAAGGCATATTGTGAATGAGTTGGTGACCATTCAGACACAATGCTATTAATTCATTTCACTCTTTGGATGTATTTAATCTTCTGTTGATATGTTGGAACATAGACAGCTGGAAGACTGAGAAATACGTCACAAAGTGTGGGCTTAGATCTGCCAGGACAGTGTATAGTTTCTTTCCCCAGGTCCTCCTTGGTTACTGAGCAAGCACTTTTGCCTAGAGATATAAAAAAGGGTTGTCCTTTAGCATCTCATCTGCTCCTGTCACACCCACTCAGCTGCTTCAGCCTTTGCTTGTGACATCACAATGGCTGACTATGACATCACAAACAAGGGATTATGGTTTCAGCTTAGGCAGGGTCACTTGGGAAGGGGGAGCTTTCCATGTGATGACCTGAATTTATTTATTTGAAATGCATTTGGTTGCTCTCAAGAGTTTCGTTCCTTGCAGTACCCAAGGCTTTTCAAGGTCAATGAGACAGTTCTTGTTAACTCCTTTCCCCTCTTCATCCCATTACGTCTGCCTTCCCCTTCCTTGCCCTGTTGCCTCTCCTCTTCCTCCCCTCCCTTTCTAAGGTTTATGCGAGCTCGGTTAGCATTCTCTGCATGTTGTGCATTCTACATCCCCCACCTCCCCCCCCCCACCATCCATGCACAAACACTGCTACTAATTGTGTGACCCTTTGTCCTATCTTCCCACCCTTCTTTCACTACTTCACCCACCCTAACCTATTCTTTGCTATCCCTACAAACTTCATATACACAGGCTACTTCATATACATAGGCTGACAGAGTGAGTCCCCTAGTTCCATTAATGACCGAAGCAGCATTGAGAATTCATTCACAAATCAGTCTCCCCCCCCCCCTCCCCCTTAAGAACACCTTCTCTCATTCAACTTTAAAATATAGACTACCGGGAGCTTCATGTAGCATTAATTTCCTGAACAAACAGGAAATCTTTAGGCTATAAGTAGCTCGATATTTTGGGTGCAGAGTCTGAAATTAGAGGAGAATCACCTGGTTTTGTCATCAAGTAGCCCTAGAAATAAATTTTGATGCGCCGGCGTACCTGCCAATCCCTTTCCCCAGGTGGTGGTAACATCACAGTGTCCTAAACATCACAAAAATGACACAGTCTGCCTGCCACACCCAATGGATTTAGGAAATGAGAACCACAAGTTCTAGTCTGTGATGGGGTTAAAACCTGAAGTCACCTGGTGGCATTAGTGGAACTGGGCTCCTGCTGGTTGCAAAGCCCTTCCCCATAACATCTGTTTCATCTCCACTCATAATTTTAAACCTGCATCACCCGCTATCTTTGGTTTCCTTCTAAAAGTAACAGACCAATTGATATATTTGGCCCTATGATGCCACCAGCTGCTTCTCATTCTGCTGCAGCATTAGAGTGTGACTTACATTTACAATTACATTCGGAGGCTTATAGTTATGCTTTTTGTTGGATTTCGTATTAAATTACTCGCCTTTCCAAATCTAAGTTCAAGACATGTTACATTCAGATACGAGTACAATATTTCCTGTCCCAGAGAGCTTACCAGAGGGTCAAAAAGTGCATTGGTGGGAGAAGCAGGATTTGAACCCTGACTTGCCTACTTGCCTGCTTTCCCTAAACACTGGGTGGCTAGTCCGCTTCTCCTTTTCAGAAGCCAGGGATTATAAACCTCAGAATACAGCAGGGTGAAGGTTCAACATCCTGGCTTCAAACCTCCCTCCTCCCCCCATCCATTGGACTAATACTGCCAATTTCTCTAAGAAAAGCTGGAGCTACTATAATTCATAAACATAACAGGGTAAGACAGGCTCTGAGAACATGGAGATGATTTAGCCTCCTTATCTTAAACCAAGAGCGTAAAATATTTCACAATATCAAGAAAGATTGTGTGTCCTCCCTTTTCCTTAGCTGCATGGGTTCAGCCCTTTAACCCGCATGCAGTGCTGTAGGCCTTGCTTGCCTCTAACTTGCCCTCCCAGTGGGTTTCAGAGTGATCTATACTAATGAAGTCCAGTCAACCCCAATGTGGTCCTGTTTTGGTTCCGCCTGCGCCAGCTGCTGATCCAGTCAGCCTCTCTCTCTCTCTCTCTCTTGTACCCTGTCTCCCCTCTTCCATCCTCCTTGTCCTATTTTTCTTCCTGCTCCTTCTTTCTCCCTCCCCATGCAGGTGAAAAAGTGATGGCGGATGACTTGTTCACCCAGGATCTCTTCCGCTTCCTGCAGCTCATGTGTGAGGGACACAACAATGGTGAGTGGCTTGGGCACCGACTGGACTTCTGTTCTATGCGGTGAGGCACATGACATCCTATCTCTTCCAGTTTCCTGCTTTAACATGGATTCCTGGAGTAGGCCACAAGTAGAGCTGGTAGTAACTAGATTGAAACATGTTGGGAACAGATACTGTGGTGATGGTAAGAGCAAGGGAGTAACAGCCCATCATCTGCCCAGAAGTATTATGCAACGGTTTAAGGCCTCTGGGTGCTGGCAGATACAGTAGAGGCTGGCTTGCAACTGATTGGTGAGGCTGATCTTCCCCTGGGGGTGACAGCCAGGTCAATGCATGGATTTGACACTGCAAATATTTGACAGAAATCACTCGGATACTTCAGGTCATGCGTTACGTTTTTCTTAGCGTTTTAAGGCCTGAGCCTTGGCGGGCTCCTGTGGCAACATAAAGTATTCCTTGTCATATCTCAGTCCTGCTGTGGATTGTAAAACAGGACAGAGCATTTCCATGAGATGAGGGTCAGGACAGATTGTATGTGTACATGGCTTCCCATCTCTCATCTTCTATCATGTTTTCTAGATTTCCAGAATTATTTGAGGACCCAGACGGGAAACACAACCACCATTAACATCATTATCTGCACAGTGGATTACCTTCTGCGCCTTCAGGTGAGAGCCATCGCTATCAGCTGTTTCCACGGGGCACGTTTATGGCCAAATGCAGATAGAATATTCTCCATACTGTTGCTTTGCTCAGGATCCTAATGTGGAGAAGAAAGAGTCAAGGATGGAAAACCACAGGAAGCCTATCCTATAGCTTTCTAGCAAGCTCTCAGCTAGCTCGAGAACTCTTTGTATTCAATGTGGGCCAATTATATTCCCTTAAGAGTGTGGATGGCATGCATCTGTCTGGGAGGGAATGGCCGCTGCTGTATAAATGAAAGGTCAGCAGTCTGAGTGAGTTCCCCAACCCTTAATTTGCTCTCTCCCTCTACTAGGAGTCCATCAGTGATTTCTATTGGTACTATTCTGGCAAGGACGTGATTGATGAGCAAGGCAAGAGGAACTTCTCTAAAGCCATGGCTGTGGCGAAACAAGTCTTTAATAGCCTAACTGAATACATCCAGGTTAGAGAAACCAAGAGATTATTCCATTCAGTCTCCTCATCTCTGCAACCGCTCCTCCTCCTTCTCTGATCCCTGAAGCCTTTCTCTGCTTTGAAGGCCCATGATAACCCCTTTGTCTCTTGCTTGAATCCAGGGGCCTATAAAGACCCATCACTCAAACTTCTGGCTCTTGATAATGCCTCACTTTCTTCTTGTTCAAGGGCCATACACCGGATCAAACATGGAGCTTAATCTCCTACCCGTGATCCTTGGCAGTTTCCCTTTCTCTTCTTCAGGTACCATGCACTGCATCCAGAGATGCTTCTCTGTCTTCTCTTTCCAGGGGCCATGCACAGGGAACCAACAGAGCCTGGCACACAGCCGCCTGTGGGATGCCGTGGTGGGATTCCTTCATGTCTTTGCTCACATGATGATGAAACTTGCCCAGGTAAGAATACATACACCAATCTTAACTCTGACTTGCTCCACTGTTTGAGACCTATGAGAGCTGTACCACCCAGAAGATTTTGGAAAACATATAGATCAAAGCAGTAGGTCGAAAAGAAGAGACTTTGGAATAAGTAGCTTAAAAGCGTAGCAAATGACCAGAGACTTGCTGAAAGAAATAGTTTTATGAATTTGAATTTGCTGGATGGTGCATGAGTATTGGGTGATTTTAATGTTTTTAGCTAGACCCTTTTCTGCTCTGTGGAAGTTGTCAGCACAACACCCTTTACTATCAAGAAATCTAAAATGTTGATTGTTGAACCCAACAGGAAGATAGGAAGCTGAAACAGCAATTAGTAGTTTTAAAGACTTATCTTCTCCTGGGCCAGCAGGAGAATTTCCCAGAGAGAGTGGGGTGCATGAATGTTCAAAACCAGATATATCCTGTCCAGGGCCAGCCCAACCTTCAGGCAAACTAGGTAGTTGCCTAGGGCAGCAACTTCTGGAAGGCAGAAAAAAGCAGGGCATTCAAAGCTAAACTCTTTTGAGCTTACACTCAGTGAATGAAAATACTAGGAGTGCGCAAGCAGAATACCTTTGTTTCACTTCATTTTGGATTGTGTTTGTGTGATTCCATATAGTTTTGTAAATGGCACATGCTTTTTAGTGCACACTAAATGAAATGGTATATACTATAAAAAAATTAAATGAAACGATATGAAAATATACATCCCTACAAAATACTAATACAGCTTTCCAGCTTTCAAGTGGTATAACCCCTGGATTCCTGTGCTATAAGATAATTAAGATTTGAGTTTTAGTAGGTGGTGTGCATTTTAATTCTGGCATTAGCAGTAACATAGCAGCGTTAGTCACCTCCCCGATTAAAAAACGGAAAGTGTTTTAGATATTTCACTTAGTAGAATAATGGAACCATTGAACCCATTTTTTTCTTTCTTTCAAACTTTTTTTCAAATTTCTGTGGGAAATATTCCAGTATTTTAGGGGTCAATTGTCAGACTGCGTGTTTTGAGACAAAGTCAGTCAATACAGGGCTTTACACTGAGTTTCAAACCAGGTGGACTTTCCCTTTGAAATTTGCTGCAGATAGATATTGCAATAGAAATAAGAGACTCCGACATGAAAATACAGTCTCTGCACATCCTTTCCTGACCTTGTGAGGGAGGAGGACAAGCGGCCTGGCCATGTTATTCATCAGTATAATAACCCATTTGGCCCCCATCTTAACCTCTTCCGCTCCCTAGCCAGCACACTAATTCCGACCACCTCTTTAACTCGCCTGTGGTATGGCTTCTGTAGTTCTAATAATTGGTGGAGAGGGGGAGGAGAGTTGAGTGAGTTTGTGATTTAATTACTCATTTTTGTATTTCACTTTTAAACCTTCCTTTGTGAACTAAATCCATGTTGGGCATTTCCTTCCTCCCTTGTGGAGGAGAACCGGCAGTGGTGCTGTGGTCCAGAACCCAGAAGCCCAGCTCTTGTAGTTCTCCTTGGAAGAGCCGCTCCCCTCCCCTTCCCTTTTTTCTGTTAAAGCAATGAGAGTTGGGAGTAGGGGGTGCTAGAAGGGATAGTGCTTTTGCCCCCAATGCATGAAGGAAGATCTGAAGGTGGCTCAGCAAAGATACAAAAATGCCTTCATTAAATGTTTCTGAATAACATTTTTATTCTGATGTGTAACAGATACCCCAAAACGGAGGACTTCGAAATGGCGTAAGGATATTTGTGTAGTGCGGCTGCCATTTCATGCCCTGGTGTCTAATGTGTGTCATTTAATTGCTCTAACACTACTCACCCCTCTGTTTTCTCTCTTTTGCCCCCACCTCCGTTCCCTTCAGTGTGTCCTTGTCTCTCTCCCTTCGTTTTCCCCTTTCTCTCTCTTTGCCCTCTCTAACTTCTCTTCCTCTGTTGTTTCCCTCCCTTCTTGTCTCACCGTCCTTGTGTCTCCTCCTATCTTGCTCTCTCTTTTTCTGTCTCTTTTCTGAGGTCACCATTTGGTAGCAAGAATTATGCTGTCTTATTCTCTCTCTCTCTCTCTACTTTTTAACAACTCTGTTCTTCAGAATATGTCCATACGGTGGCCTCTGAAGGGCCATCTAGCCATAAACTCTAGGACGTTTGCTTAGTACCAGGCCATCGCTTATAGTTTCAAATGTGGACTTGCTTCTGCCAGTGCAGTCGGCAGTTGAACCTGTCCACATTGCGCTGGGTCCCTGGTGGCTAGGACAGGATCCCACCTTCCCACTGCCTTGGAGCCCATGCTCTGTACTCACAGAGGCATAGAAGTGCTCTTCTTTCTTTTTCTGAACCCTTCAGCTTCCTCAACCTTTTTCTCTCCAGTTTTGTTATTTTGCTGTTGCTTTGTTCTGCCACTGTCGCCTCCTGATTAACTTTCTGCTGCTAGCCTCCATCGAATAGGGAATGAGCGTTTCTGGGCAGAGTGGGGACTGTAGGGCTACCAGCTACTGCCTCTAGGTATAAATGACTTTGCTTGACCTTGTGGGTTTTTTTGTCCCTTTGCTTATCTAACCCCTGTATGGTTAGCAGAAGGAAAAGGATTCCCTGCATTAGTTCTTTTGTCACTCTGTTCCTTGTCTTTCCCCTTGAGAAACTGTTTAAATGTAGTGTTTGTTTCATTACAGCTAATAGCAGAATGTGGCAGTTTTCTGGAATTGCTTTAGAAATGGGATAATGAGATTCCTACTGGGGAGGGAGGGGGGGAAGGGGGTGTCTTCAGCAGGTCCCAGCTGCCTTGCATCCTGCCTGCAATAGTTGTGCAAATTCTAGGTTTTATGTATATGCATATATAACTTTAGAAGACCTGCTGGGACCCCTCCAGGGAATGGATCTAAAGGGAGAAAATCTGTTTGGTTTTTATCCATGAAAAGAAAAAAAATAGAATTTTAATTCACCCTGCAAAAAAAGTGTATTTTTTATCGCAATGCTCACCAGGATCCCTTCTGGAGTTGCATGTACCCTGAGGTAAGCATGTCTGCTGTAACCAGTGCTTGCCATTCTTGGTGTCTATTGCCTCTGTGCAGTCCCCCTCCTCTACACCCACGTGGTCTTTAACATCTGGTTCAAACATATTTGATGCATAGTGTTGCTTCTCAGCTGTTTGGCTAATATCCAAGTGCAGGGTCTGAGCTTTGAGCTGAGGATAGTACTTCTGGTCCTTTGCCCAAAATTGGGAACTTGAACAATATGTAGGGATTAGTACCCCCCCCCACCCACCCACCCCAACCCCATTAGACAACAGGAGGACCAAACTGTGCTTAAAATAATTAGTCAGAAGAGCCCTGGCTTAGAGGAAGGAAGTAACCATTTAACTTGTGAATCCCAGTTTAGTTCAGTAATACCCAACTGGGAATGTACTTTGTTTACATCCAAGTTGGTGTCAACAGACAGCAAGTGTCAAGTCAGTTTTATTGTGATATTGGCTCGTTGTCTGATATAGTCAGCTTGGTGAGGAACACAGCCCAGTCATCTATGCTGGTTTCCCTGTGCAGTCACTGTATACGAATAAGTGGCTTTAGGCAGAAAAGCTGCATGGATTACCTCTAAAACAACATAGTCATATATGCAGAATTTTTTTTTAATGTGCCATACTGGGTCAGACCAAGGTCCATCAAGCCCAGTATCTTGTTTCCAACAGTGGCCAATCTAAGTCATAAGTACCTAGCAGTTTCCCCAAAAGACACAGGTTCAACAATGCTTGTATTGGGTCAAGCAGTGCTCCAGGTCCCTTTTAATAATGGTTTATGGACCTTTCCTCCAGGAACTTGTCCAAACCTTTTTTAAACCCAGCTACACTAACAGCTTTTATTACATCCTCCGGTAACAAATTCCAGAGTTTGATTATATATTGAGTGAAAAAATATTTTCTCTTATTAGTCTTAAATAGTTTACCCTGTAGTTTCATTGCATGTCTCCTAATCTTTCTATATTCTGATGATGTAAACAATCGCTCTACGTTTACCCGTTCCACTCCATTAATTTTTAGACCTCTGTCATATCTCCCCTCATCCGTCTCTTTTCCAGGTCTAAGAGCCCTAACCTTTTTAGCCTCTCTTCATAGGGGTATCCTTCCATCCCCTTTACCATTTTGGTGGCTCTTCTCTGTACCTTTTCTAATAACGCTATATCCTTTTTAAGATACGTTGACCAGAATTGTACACAATACTCAAGGTGTGGTCACACCATGGAACAAAACAGAGGCATTATAATATCCTTGTTTTATTTTCCATTCCTTTCCTTATGATACCCAGCATTCTATTTGCTCTCTTGGCCCCTGCTGCTGCACACTGGGCCAAGAGTTTTAACATGTTATCCACAATGACTCCTAAATCTTTCTCCTGGGTGGTGGTTCCTAATGTGGAGCCTTGCATCGTGTAACCATAGTTTGGGTTTTTCTTTCCTAAGTGCATAACTTTGCCCTTGTCCACATGTCATTGTGTACAGATGTAAAGGGTAGAGAATGAAAGATTTTTTTCAGCAAAAAATCCATTGCTCAGTCTGCCTTTTGGGGCTACATTCTGACCCAGCAGATTTCATACAAGAGTGGGTCATCGATCATAGCTCTGCTTCCCCCTTTCCACCATCTGCTCCACTGTCTCCGGGGGCTAAGGTTGAGAGTGAAGTGTTCACCCATGGACCCACCAATTAGAAGGCTTTGCGCTCTTGCTTATCTACATCCACATCCTCCTAGGGAAGAGGGTGCTGGGAGCACTAAATTTTCCACAGCTTGTGCCATTGCCATCATACATCCTCTTGTTTGGCTTCAGGCCATACCTTGTGTTAAACATGGAATGGGCACATATGTAGCGTGATTTACTTTGCTGGTTCTTGCTAAAAGGAGGGTATGGGAAGGTGGACCTTTTCCTGTCATTGAACTGGTGCAGGGGCAAACCCCCCCCCCCCCCATCCCTTGACTCTTTTTATCTCTGATCCCCAAAGTTTGAGCCCCCAGGCAATATCCTAGCATCTATCATCAGTGCTGCTGTGATATCCGTCTTTTCCCAATCTCACCTCATCTTATCATTTTGTATCACTGTTGGCTATCACATCATGAAATATAACAGGTTTCTTTGGTTATTTTTGCAACCTTTTTGGAAAAAATGACTTACCTGTTGGAATGAAACCTCACAAATAAGTGCTCACCTCCCCAGAGACGAGGAAGATTGGTCAAGTTTCAGGGTATCTGTGTTCTGCCCTGGATATGAGATTATTGATAATATTTTGACTGTCTAAATTAGGAGAATGGGAGGTGGGGAATGAGGGAGGATTTGCCCCTCCCTAGGGTGCTCCATTGTTAGCCTTGTTCCCCTTCCCAACATGAACAGTGATAAGCCCCAATATATAAATAGGCTGAGTCCCCATGATGAATACGCATGTGCAGTGTTGGACTCTTCTCATGGGGCTACACGTTTGTGTGTGTTTTTATATGCTTGTCCTTTGTAGGATTCCAGTCAGATCGGCCTGCTTAAGGAGCTGCTGGACTTGCAGAAAGACATGGTGGTCATGCTGCTGTCTCTGCTGGAGGGTGAGCCTGCTTGACGCCCAGATTGCACCTTTCAGTCTAGGGTGAAAAGAATAATCAGAAGCAATGGGAGTGGGCAGAAGGTTGTAAGTATGGAGAAAAGGCTATAGGGAGGAAGCCTGTATGGAACTTATGTCTAGCTCTGCAGATCCCCTATACGTGTAAGCATTATTGGTTCATCCAACTTTATAAAAGAAAACAAAGGGAAATATATAACTTTAACTTTAACTTTATTTCATATTTGATAAACCGCTTACGTTAAAAGAAACATTTAAGCGGTGTACAAGCAATATAAAAAGGCGGCACTGCAAACTACGGAAAAGAACGCCAAAGTAAATAGAAAAGAAAGAAAAGCATAACAACAATACAAAAGACAATAGGTAATAATAAAAAAGACACAAAGTTAAAAAAAACAAACTATGTACAATATCAAAACATAAAATATTTAAAACAATAAAATCATACTATAAAACCATAAAACGGTTTACAAATTAACAATATGCAAAAATAAGAAACAATAATTAACAACAGTAAAAAAGACAAGACCACTCAAGCACAAACAGACAGAGGGAAAAGACAGGACTAATGGACTAAGACAAAACCAATAACCAAGGATAATGACAGGAAGGAAAATCCAAAGGGAGGGGAGGAGTCAGGAAGGGAGATTGAACACTGTCTGGAACAGGTGGGTTTTGAGGGCAGATTTGAACTGTGAATATGAGGACTCTAAACGGAGGGATGAGGGCAGGGCATTCCATAGACTGGGACCGAGAAAAAAGAAGGTAGCATGGCGTGTTTTTTCCAAATGAGCATGAGATGGGGACGGTAGAACCAAACGATTTGCATGAAGAGAGCGAAGCTGGCGGTAAGGTGTATGAAGCAGAATTAAGTCGGCTAAGTATAAAGGGTTATGAGTGTGAAGTGCACGATGAATGAGGATCAAGAATTTATAATGGAACCTAACACAGAGGGGTAACCAGTGAAGCTGAATGAGAATAGGTGTAATATGATCAGAACGGCGGGAGAAGGTGATGAGACGGGCAGCAGTGTTTTGAATAAGTTGTAAGCGCTTAAGTTGATACTTAGGAAGGTTAGCCAGAAAGACATTACAGTAGTCAAGACGACTAATAACAAGGGAAAGAGCAAGAGTAACCAGGGATCCAAAGGGAAGAAATGACCGGACAGCACGAAGACGACGAAGAATGGCAAAAGAACGCCGAACCAAAGAAGAAAATGTGATCATGAAAAGAAAGAGAAGAATCCAGAATCACCCCAAGATACCGAAAGGAAGAAACCAGAGGGACAGGGACAGAGTCAATCATAGGTGCAACAGATGGACATGACCCCGAAAGTGAAACCCACATAGCAATAGACTTAGACGGGTTTAGACGAAGAAAGTGCTGTGAAAGCCAAAGAGCCACGTGAGAAAGACAAGCATTGAAAGTAGAAAGATCCAGAAGAAGAGGAGAAGTATGAAAGAGTAGAATAATGTCGTCTGCGTAGACATAGTAAGACACAGGATATTGTTGTAGTACCAAAAGTAGAGGGGCGAGGAAAATGTTAAATAACAAAGGGGACAAAACAGAACCTTGAGGGACACCACAGGTGAGAGGAAAGGAACTAGAGGATTTATTATTCAGAGTAACAGAAAAAGAACGAGAAGTGAGAAAAGAACGAAACCAGAGAAGAACAGCACCACGCAAACCCACCTCAGCAAGACGAGTGAGAAGAAGAGTGTGATCAATTAAATCAAAAGCCGCCGATAGGTCAAGAGAGACTAAGAGAGTAAGATCACCACGATCATGTGCAACATGGATTTCATTAAGGACAGCAAGAAGAACAGTCTCAGTGCTATGGCCCTAAATATGCTAATTTAGTACTGGGATGACCCGTATTTGCTCGTTTTTAACCTCCTTTCACTTTTTTTTAACCATCTGGCACTCAGAGCTATATTTGCTACAGTTTTAGGTTCTTTGCATGTTTTCTGCAGTCCTATCACCACCACCATCACATCCCACCCACTCCCTTAAGGCACACAAGCCATTTGGCTTCTTATAGCTAGGAGAGTAGGATGCAGCTCTTTACTAAGCTATTTCCAAAGTGTTCTCTGGCTTGCATTTGTTCGCACAAAGCCGCCATCCTAATTGATCCTGTGTGCAGAGGCTAAGAGCATCACTTCAGCACTGCATCCTGCGTCTCACTTAAATCTCATATAAGGCAAAGGATCCAAAGTCTCGGATTACCTATAATGTGGCAGTCCAAAACAATAAGTGGCCCCTAGTTTGTCACTTGAATGCAGATTCCATGATTTATATGTAAGCATTAATTCAGATGCTCTGCAAAGTGACGATAGAATGAAGGACATCCTTGGCATGGTCTCATCTTCTTTTCTTCTTCCAGGCAATGTGGTAAATGGAACAATTGCTCGGCAGATGGTGGACATGTTGGTGGAGTCTTCCAGCAATGTAGAGATGATCCTTAAATTTTTTGATATGTTCCTGAAACTCAAAGACATCGTGGCCTCTGATGCTTTCAAGGACTACGTCACTGACCCAAGAGGACTTATTTCTAAGAAGGATTTTCAGAAGGCCATGGATAGCCAGAAGCAGTACTCGCCCTCTGAGATTCAGTTCCTCCTGTCCTGTTCAGAAGCAGATGAGAATGAAATGATCAACTATGAAGAGTTTGCCAACAGGTTCCAAGAGCCTGCAAAGGACATTGGTTTTAACATTGCCGTCTTGCTCACTAACCTTTCCGAGCATGTTCCTCATGACACAAGACTCAAGAACTTCCTTGAATTGGCTGACAGCATCATCGGTTACTTCAAGCCTTACTTGGGGCGAATTGAGATCATGGGTGCCAGCAAGAAGATTGAGAGGATCTACTTTGAGATCAGTGAGACCAACAAAGCCCAATGGGAAATGCCCCAGGTAAAGGAGTCTAAGCGGCAGTTCATCTTTGATGTGGTGAATGAGGGTGCTGAATCAGAGAAGATGGAGCTTTTCATCAACTTCTGTGAAGATACTATCTTTGAAATGCAGATTGCTGCTCAGATCTCTGAGTGTGAAGAAGAGAAGGCTGAAATTGAGGATGATGAAGGAGAAGGCTCAGAAAGCACAGAAACCGACAACAGCATGGCTCCTAGTGAGCCCTCTTCAGCCTTTGGAGAGTTTTTGAGCAATGTGGTCAACTTCTTCAAGATGTTCACATACAGGAACTTAAGAAAGCAGTATCGCAAGGTGAAGAAAATGACTCTGAAGGAAATTCTGCAGGTGGTGGTTTCCTTCTTTTGGACTTTATTGATGGGAATTCTTCATTTCATCTACAACATTTGCAAAGGCTTTTTCCTGATCATCTGGCACACATTGTTTGGAGGACGCTTGGTAGAAGGTGCCCAAAAGATGACAGTGACAGAGATCCTTGCTAGCATGCCTGACCCAACCCAAGATGAAGTCCATGGTGATGGTCCTCCTCAAGTGATTAGCACTGAGGTCCCTGAAGCTGGTAATGTGTTGGACTTTGTGGATACTGATAAGGAAGAAGTGCATGAACAGGGAACAGAAATATTTGGCTTGGACTTGAGGAAGGAAGGCAGCCATTACCGCCTCTGTGCACCAGATGCACCTGGAGGACTAGGAGACATGGGGGATACAACACCAGTGGAGCCACCTACTCCAGAAGGCACACCCATTCTCAAAAGAAAGTTTGATGTAAGTCTACAGAGAAAGTGTCGCTGGATCTCTTTTTTATCATTCTTTTAGATGGATATCTTAGTGGTTGAGTTCTGTGACTACCAGAACCACCACCTCTCCATAATTTCTTTTGGAGGCTTTATCTTAGGTTCATTTGTCTGCTCTGGGACATAAACATTGTAATGGATCATGAGTTGTCCTTTTTCTGTTTTTATGTCCCCCCTCATGTCCAACAAATTTATATAATTACAGTACATTTCAGATGTATAAGATCTCTAGGACAAGAATTAAATGAAAAAAAGAGAGAAATAGCCTTTCATTCCCTCTCGCCTACTACATAATATTTACAGTTGTATTTTGTAATTCTTAGGAGCTGGAAGACTCCTCAGGTGAGCCTGAGAAAACTGAAGAGATTCCAGTAGAACCAGAAAAAGCAGAGTAAGTCATCTTCCTGAACTTCATGTTATTTTCATAAGTCCCATTACCAATTGCTTCTCCACTCCCAAAACCCTTTTTTTTTTGTGCACCAGGTAAAATGAGGAAAGAGGGAAAAAATGAGTGAAAGAGCTTCTGAAAAGGTTCAGTCAACTTAAGGAGGCCAGTTTGACTACCTTTCTCAAACCTCTTATACTGAGTTGTAATTAGAACCAAAAGATCATAACACAGTCATCCATAGTTTCTGAAGTAAAATATGCTGTTGTGATAAATGACTTTCTGAGGTTCTTATAGGGCATTGAGAGCAACAGAAAGAAGCCCTACTATTCATTCTCTTATTGATCTAACCTCTCACTATTTTTGCCTTTTCCCCTCCTAATGGTGGTGGTTGCAGTGCTGAGAATGGGGAGAAGCCAGTGGAGACGGAAGAGGCACCAGTGGAGCATGAGGAATCTGAGGAGCCCAAGGATGATGACAAGCAGAAGAAGAAGACTACACCAAGGGAGAAAAAACAGGAGAGCAGTGAAGGTGGCATGGAATTCTGGAATGAACTAGAGGTCCAGAGGGTGAAGTTCCTTGTACGTCCCTTCTTGTTGATTAAGTAACAAGAAAACTAGTATTTTCAGTTACCAGGGAAAGGGGGCTGTGGTTGCTCAATGGACAAGGTGAGGTGGAGATTCAGAAATTCTAGAAAAGCTAGGGGAGAATTGCTAGGAAGATGATTTAAGAATGGTTGGTTGATTCTTCAGATGAATTATGTTCAGTTCTATCAAATTTCACTATTTGTAATTACAGAACTACTTGTCCAGGAATTTCTACAATTTGCGCTTTCTGACTCTTTTCCTGGCCTTCGCGATCAACTTTATACTGCTCTTCTACAAGGTGAGCAGCTGGTGGTGACTTTCCTAAAAAAGAAACATCTTTTCCCATGGAACCTGTCACAGGACACACTCTTCTGTCACAGGGAACCCCTCTTTCCAACAATAATTATACCTACCCAACGACTTCTAGCTCTTCTCTGTCCAGAGCACTTTTGCGATATTGGGAATGGTCTGTACTCCATATAATTGCTGCTTCTCTGACCGTTAAGGTGTATTTCAGGTGTCCGACTCACCCCTTGGAGCTGATGAGTTTGAAGGATCCGGGTTTGAAGAGGAACTGGAGGGATCTGGTCTTGAGACCGGGGAGGAGGAGGAAGAGGATGAGGAAAGCATTGTCTACTATTTCTTAGAGGAAAGCACTGGGTACATGCAACCCACACTGCAATTCCTGTCCATTGTTCACACCTTGATTGCTTTCCTCTGCATCATTGGTTACAACTGCCTTAAGGTGAGAAGGTGTGGCTTTCGGTGAGTACCAGCCAAGACCTTGTATAGCCATGGCTTCCCCAATGAGAATCAGGCTGAATAAAACACACCATTTCTTCATCCATTAGAACCTCTCTCCTGCCCAAAACTAAAAATAAAACAACAAACTGCAGGATTATTTTATTAACAGTAAGCCCAGTCTCCATGCTATTTGGAAATCCTCACCTTACCTGTATCAAACATACAAATAGATTCTTCCTGTCTCCTCCAGCCTCCCATCCTCTTTGTAAAAAAGATTTACCCCTTCTATCATCTTTAGAAACCACCATCTTCTATTTCTTTTTGGAAGCCCTAAAACTCTCCAGTCCACTGCAGGAATTCCTAACCCAGTAGTTCCCAAACTTGGGGTCAGGATCCTAAATGGGGTCACATCATCAATGGACGAGGTCACAGAAACATGGCCATTTCTGGACTTTCACTGTGACCTATGCCAAGCAATGGCAGTCACCAGTCAGCATGTGGCCTGTGAGCCAATGAACATTCATAGGCCCTTGCCCCCTCCTGGGTAAGCTTCCTGTTAGACTGGAGCCCCATGCTGAATACTGGGGTCTGTAAGCACCTACTACACACTGACACAAGGGACCCTGTGCTGACTGTTGCCTTCCTGCTTTAGATCAGTGGAGGAAGGGGAAGGAGACTGGAGACCTGCTATTTTGATGTCATCATCATCTGGGGTCACGTGAATTTTCATTTGTTAAAATGGAGTCATCCAGGATAAAAGTTTGAAAAGCACTGCCCTAAACCTTCTGTTTCTATTCTTCTATGGAAAGTCGTACTTACACAAGTATAGCTATGAATTCTGTAAGTTAATACTCTCCATATTTTGTATTTTTCTCCCATTGATATGCAGGTTCCTCTTGTGATCTTCAAGCGTGAGAAAGAATTAGCTCGGAAACTGGAGTTTGATGGTGTTTACATCACGGAGCAGCCGGAAGATGATGATATCAAAGGCCAGTGGGATCGCTTGGTGCTGAACACACCGTATGTAACAATGACATCGCCATGTAAACTCTCCGCTTAAGATTAGTTTGATGTGGCAAGCCTTCTGCTGCTAGCCCCTTCCATAAAGATAGGGCAGTCCTGCCCAGGGGTACAAGCTGAATCATTCCTGTTCTTATCCCACTGCATGCAGGGAGATGTAGTCCTGCTCTCCGAAGGAATTCAAAAGAACAATAAGAATGGAATGGGATAGGATAGGAGAAGCACTGGCTCTGATTACTCACTAGGCATGGGACAATGTGATTATTTTACTGAAATAACTAGAAGATCTAGCACAGGTTTGAATACATATGCTCACATAGCCAGTCTGTCTGGTAGACTATATACAAAATTTGGAAGGGTCACTTGTTATGGTGCTTATTTAAATCAAAGGCAGATACAGAATTGAATTATCAGCGTTTGCAGTGTAGTTGACTAGACGAGCTAGTGGAAATGAAGGCCCTTGTGTAGCTGGGTCTGTTTGGCAGGCTATGCAGGGGACCTGCTGGATATTTGGGCAATGACCACGCTAATAATGATGACTGTTTAGATTGTTCCAGAGCCTTGTAATTAGGCATGGGAAAAGCAGGTACTGGAGGGAACTAAGTGAGAATCTCGTGTGCTCATCTACCCAAGAGATTGGCATACCATAGAGGAAGACTTAAAAGACTCCCAGATAAGGAGAGAGATTGTATTTTACTTATTTATTTAAATGATTTACTATGCCACTCAAAGCCAGGCAGATCTCTAGGCAATGTATGTCTTGCAGGCCATCACACATTGTAGCTGATGGCTGGGATGTAGCCTTGAGTGTGTGGACAGAAAAACTGGGTAAACTGGATTGGCAATTAAGTCTATTTCTGTAGTCATCTAATATGTTACATATAGGCCTCAACCAGTGGTATTAGGGGGAGCAGTTGCTACTTGGGAAAAAGCAAAGATCCATTTTCCTGGACCATATGCTAAAAATGTCTGCTGCTTCCTTGTAAATCTCCAAACACACCTTGTCTTTGCTTGGCCCACTATAACGTGCAACTACATTTCCAGGCATGACCATACTTAATGCTTTAACTGATTTTGTCATTGACAGGTCATTCCCAAGTAACTACTGGGACAAATTTGTGAAGAGAAAGGTAAGAGAGAGAGAAAATGTGTGTGTGGTATGTGGGGACTCTGATGTTTTATCTCTTTTGAACTTTTGTATCAATAATGTACTCAAATATGTCTCGGGGAGGCTTGCATCCTTTGTGAACACTGCAAGTTGTCCTCATTAATCCCCATATTATATGCACAAACATTTTGTAAATCCCTAGTGATCTTGTACCAGTAATGGCACTGCCTCCTCTGTCTGTCCCATAGCTTCAAAGAACAGGGGGTTGGGAGGGAGAGTGTGGCTGAATTTTCCTGCTGTTCAAGGAGAATCCTTGTTGCAAGCAAGCAACTCCACTTTCTCTGGCAACAGCGGTGGTGATCCGATCTTGAGGAAGCATCTAGGCAATAGGTCATCACTGCACACTTTCGCAAAGCCATGTGGCCGCCTTGCAAATGAATTATATTGAAGATGTGTGCACGTTTGCGACCGTAGCAGCTTTTTCTCTAAACTGCTATATTCTGACATGACCAGGAGATGAAATAGCAAAAGGACAAAAGACATACAGTCTGAAATCCACCTAGAGAGGGTGCGTGTGGTAGCAGGTAAGCCCTGAGAGGTAGGATTGAAGGTTACAAATAATGAAAAAGATTTTCTTGTGCTCACCTTTGTGTAACAGGCTCTAATCTGCATGCAGAAGTTATAACCACCAGGAACAATGTTCATGCAACGTAGATGCTGCAATGTAGCATATCTTAGTGGTTCAAGAGGACTACTTAAAAATTGACTTAGTTCAACATTCAATCCCACGATGGAAGTGGATCGCTAATTGGTGGTTTTAATTTTGTGCGACCTTAATGAATATGATCACCCAATGTGAAATGCATAGAGGTCTTCTTTGGATAAGCCCCATCTTTTGAAAATAAGTTGTGCAACTTGATTATCTAGGGACCTCTCGTGAGCGACCAGCCTTCAATTGAAATTGTTGTCTGATTTAGCTAAGTTGGAAGGTAGGTGGCTTGCAAATTTGAACCCATGAAGACATAGGCAGCGGAAAGGGGGGGGGGGGCCCACAGAGACCATGGCCCCACCAATATTTTGCCCAGCACGGCATCAGCAACTAGAGAGCTTGGGGGTGGGGCCAAAGATTAATTGGTTTGGCCCCTCCATCCATAAAGGTGTTCCACTGCCCCTACATGCAGATGGCCAATTTCCATATTTTAATTGCTTCTTTGCATAGTCGGAGAGAACCCATCCCTCCCTCTTTGTTTAAGTAAAACATAGCTACCTAGTTGCTGGATTGTTTTTCCCAGAAGCCAGTGCTGGAAAACACAAAGTACATAAACATTGCTTAAAGTTCCAAAATGTTTGTGATATAAACTTTTTCTTGGTGACTATTGTCCTTGAGTGTAGAGGTGCAGCAGGTGAGCCCCCAGCTCATATGAGAAGCATCTGTTGCTTAATACAATTTGGTGTTGTGGCTTCTGAAAAGTACAATCCTTTCGAAGGGTGGACAAGAGAGTAAGTATCAGCAGTGCATTCACTTTGATTTTATGAGAAGGAGGTTGAAAATGTTGTTCCATTGGATATGAACAGCCATTGCAATTGGTTCATGTGCAACCTTGCCTGGGGAACCAATGAACTAAAGCCACCATGTCTTATAATTTTCATAGTCTTGTGTGCTGTTACCCCCTTGACTTCAATTATCTCCTTGCATGTTTGTAATTATAAACAGATTTTGAGACGAGCTCCTATGAAGGCCAGAGTTTTTGTGGGCGTGAGATAAGATATTTTTTCATGTTTATCAGAAAGCCTGTTTAGTTGAGTAAGGCTATTATCTTCTGCAGAGACAGCAATACATTTTGTTGAGTTTCTGTTGAAATTAACAAATCGTTGAGATAAGGGTAAATAAAAACATGCTGCTTTCTGAGGTAAGCCACTGCTATTGCAAGGTGCTTGCTGAATACACTTGGAGCTGATGGCCCGTGATGTAATTGGGCAAGATGGCCGCCGCCATGAGAGCCTCGTGGCTGGCCGGATCGGGGACGCAAGAGGCATCTTTGAACTCCCCAGGACAGCAGGATCGGAGAAGAGCTGAAGTGTAGGGAGCAGGGATGTCCACCGGAGGACCTGGCAGCCGACACAGGGAAGGTATTCCGCTGGAGAGTCTCCTGAGCGATGCCCCTCGCTCCCTTTCGCACCAGCCGAAGCGACGCAGCAGCGGCACCGCCGGAGAGCAGGGCTGTCCATCGGAGGTGTGCAGATGGGGATGGAGGCCTAAGAGGCACATCCCGAGCTGCAGTGTGTGTAGCGGTGGCAGCGACTCTCCACACTAGGAGTGCTGCTTGAGCTAGTGTCCCCCACTCCTCTTAGCTCAGCTGCAGATCTGGAAAACGGAGGCCTGTTAAAGGGCTAGCCAGGGACGGAGGCCTAATAGGCATGTCCTGGGCTGCCGCGCTGGCTGGGCTTCCTTTCAAGCCCCATAGTCCTGGAGACCTTTCCCTGCTGACTGCTCCCTGAAGGCATGAGCATGAGCCCCCATGCTCCTGGTCACAGCGTGGAGAGATTCTCCGCTGCCTGAAGAGAGCTCACGGCTGGTCTAGATTAGAGAGGAATCTGAAGAGAAGCAAGAAGAAGGTAATTTTAAACTGACAATACATATGTTGTAGATGAGAAAATTCTCCTGATGATTTTAAAGTTTGATTAAAGATTGATTTCTGGTGGAGAGTAGCAAAGTCCGTCTTGCTGGCAAGGCGGAAGAACTAAAACTGGCTAGCTAGGGGCGGGCAGGGGGTGGGGCCAGTTGGCCCATGCTCAGAAGGGCAGAAAAGCCCTTCTGAGCTATGGAGAGTACTTCCGTCTCGGCGCCGTCGGATGACGTCACCCAAGTGTGGCTGACTCATCCTGCTTGTCCTAGGAGAATGCTGAATACACTTGGAGCTGATGACAAAGTCCCACATCAGAGACCCCTGAGGAAATTAAAAAATCTTGACATAGGAGGCAATGTCCTATTGTGGATTGGAAGCTCATGGAGTGGTCGTTTTTGTATGAAGTGCTGGACTGGTTTGGATGTGGTAAAGGGTTTATTAATTGGGTTAAAGTACTATATAGGTCTCCACGATCAAGGTTAAAGATAAATGATGTTATATCACGCAACCTCTCTTCTTCGATATGGAGCATATTGGATTCAAACTGATTTTTCTTCTCCATGGATGGAGATGGAGAGGGCCCTTGTTAAACCTTCTAGGCTACAGGAATTACCATCCATGAAACTGCCACAGAAATTTCTAGATTTCCCTCATATTAACTCTGGGAATGCTGGATAGTTGTTGCGCTATTTCATACTCTAGTTCTATTGATGCTTCTTTTTGGTTTAATCCTAAAATACTTATCAGAGGGAAGACTATTTACTGGAAAGGCTGGATCACTAAGGGGTTGTTTAATATCTGTCAGCTTTTAGAGGGTGATAGATGGATAACAGTACAAAGGTTGATGGAAGTTTATAATCTTTCCTCTTCCAAGGCCCATAAGCTTACACATCTATTGAATGGGTTCGTATCATGAAATGGAGTAGAGTAGCCTAATTGTTAGAGCACTGGCTTGGGAACCCAGAGACCAATTCCCACTAATACTCCTTGTGGCCTTGGGCAAGTCACTTAACCCTCCATTGCTCAAAAAAATCCAAGTTATCAATGTCCCTGTTTAATATACAAGTTTAAGTTACAATGTAAACTGCTTTGATTGAAATGAGAAAGTGGTATATAAAAACTGTTAAAAAATATATATATTTGGTCAGTTTCAAACCTCCCAGCATCTGATTTGTCGTAAAACGTTAGAGGTTAGTAACTCAACCTCGTTCCTATACAAACAGCTTAAGGATAGTGGAAGTCCATCTCTGTTGGAACTTTATCGGGTTTGGGAGACTGATCAGGAGTTAGCTCCAGATTTGATTAATTGGAATTCTTTTTGGGGTCAAACAATGAGACCAACAATGTCTAGTAGTCTCGCTACAAGCTTATTTTTCTTAGCACATCGCACAGTATGGACACCATTACCAGGGTTGGCCCGTCCATTGAGCAAGAATGTTGTTTGCACAGGGCCCTGCGTTTCAGGGGGCCCCGCGCAAACAACATTCTGCATTAGCCCATAGATTAAAAAAAACCAAAAAAAAACCCCTGGCTGCCGCTGCCGCCACCGCCGCCATGGCAGCAGCAGAATCAAGCGTCCCACAGGGCCCCCCCTGCTCGGCAGAGCCTCCCACCATCAGCTCTATCAGCGGCGGCTTTCAGAGCCGTGAAGAGAGAGTTTCTCTCTCGTGGCTCTGTTAAGCCCGCCAGGGCTGATGGGACTTCCTGTTTCCCATCAGCCCCGGCAGGATTAACAAAGCTGCGAGAAAGGGAAACTCTCCCTTCGTGGCTCTGAAAAGCCCGTGCTTTGAGAGCTGATACCAGGAGGGCTCTGCCGGGCAGGGGGGGGGGGCCCACGGGACATTTGATTCTGCCACTGCCACGGCAGCAGCAGCCAGTTTTTTTTTTTTTTTTAATCTATGGGCTGATGGGAGGAGGGGCGTTAGGACTGGTAATGGGCTATGGGGGGGGGGTTTAGGACTGGTAATGGGCTATGGGGGCGACTAATACTGGAAGTGGGCTGATGGGGGAGTTAGGACTAGTAATGTGCTATGGGGGGGCTAGGACTGGAAATGGACTGATAGGGGGGCTGGAAGTGGGCTGACTGGGGGGGGGGGTTAGGACTGGTAATGGGCTATGGGGGGTTAGGACTAGTAATGTGCTATGGGGGGGCTAGGACTGGAAATGGACTGATAGGGGGGTTAGGACTGGAAGTGGGCTGATCGGGGGGATAGGATAGGATAGGTAATGGGCTATGAGGGGGCTAGGACTGGTAATGGGCTATGGGGGGGGCTAAGACTGGAAATGGGCTGATAGGGGGTTAGGACTGGAAGTGGTCTGATGGGGGGGTTAGGAGTAGTAATGGGCTATGGGGGAGCTAAGACTGGAAATGGGCTGATGGGGGGCTTAGGACTGGAAGTGGGCTGACTGGGGGGGGTTAGGACTGGTAATGGGCTATGGGGGGGCTAAGACTGAAAATGGGCTGGGGGTTGCTAGGACTGGAAATGGGCTGAGTGGAAGGGGGGGCTTGAACTGCAAATAGCTGATGGGGATGGGGCTTAGAATGGAAATGGGCTGAGTGGAAGGGGGGCTTGAACTGCAAATAGCTGATGGGGAGGGGTTTGGAATGGAAATGGGCTGTGAGGGGAGGGAGCTAAGACTGGAAATGGGCTGATGGAGGGGCTAGGATAGGACTGTAAATGGGCTGTTGGGAGGTGCTAAGATTGGAAATGGGCTGTGGTGGGGACTTGGATTGAAATGGACTCATGGAGGGGCTAGAACTGGAAATAGGCTCATGGGGGGCTTGGATTGGAAATGGGCTGAGTGGAGGGGAGCTAGGATTTGACATGGGCTGATGGTGGGGCTAGGAAAGGACTAGAAATGGGCTGATGGGGAGCTGGGATTGGAAATGAGCTGATGGAGGGTCTTGGATAGGACTAGAAATGGATGGGGGAGCAAGGACTGGAAATGGGCTGATGGTGTGGCTAGGATAGGATTGGAAATGGGCTGATGGGAGGCTAGGACTGGAAATGGGCTGATGCGGGGACTAGAAGGGAGCGGATGCGTGGTGGGGCTGGAACTAGAAGGGAGCTGATGTTGGGGGAGGATTAGAATGGGATGGAGCTGTGAGAGTGGCCTAGTGGTTGGGGCAAGGTACTTCGGGCTGGAAGGTCGGGGGTTCAAATCCCACTGGAGGACAGCAACCTTGGGCCGGAAGGACTGGGGTTTCTAGTCCCACAGGTGCTCCTTGTGGTCTTGGGCAAGCCACTGAACCCTCCATAGCCCATGTTCCCTGTAAAATAGTTCTCTGTGTGCTTTGCTTTCCTGTCTAATCAATGTGTTTATACCTCAAAAAATTTCCTGTCATGATTTGACAATTTCCAATCTGTAATCAAAACCGCTGCTGATCGCTGGAAGTAGCGGTATACAAATGTATACTAAATAAATAAATAAAAAATAAATAGATTTGAAGTTGGCAACTTTATACAATTTATTTTGTACCTATAGATCATAATCCTATATGTTCATAGTTGTGTTTTCCAAGTACCTTTGATGTAAATACTGTGTGTCAGTTTTGAGGGGAGCTTTGAATAATGGTCTTTGGGCGGGGGTGGGGAGAGGCAATGTGGGTGGGTCAGCTATGTTTGCCTGTTGAGTGTATGTTTAATGTTTATTTCTTGTTATTCTTAGTATTATTTTATTTTTTAGTTTTTGAATGTTTTTACCTATGGTATATTGTGACCTGCTTTGAATGGGTTTTCAGGAAGACCGTATATAAATGTTTCATAAATAAAGAACTAAATGTTTAAAAATTAAAGTAAGTAGCCTTCCTCCTATGATCACATGATCACTCTAGGTTAAGATTACCAGATGTCCCCGATTTTCAAGGATTGTCCCTGATTTTAGAAATGTGTTCCCAACTCCTACCTGTTGTGGCAGTCTCCTGTCCCCGATTCCAGTAATGGGGATGTGGGGGAGGGGTAGAAAAGATATATTTTCAATTTAGTGACTGGAATATGTCATTTTTTAGAATTTATATCTCTTTTTTTTATTTTTCACAGTATGGGGGAAATGCATCACTCTTTCTATTTCTCTGTCAGTTTGTCTGCTTGGAAGTGATATTGTTGCTGTTATGGGATTGATAGAGTGCAGGATAATGACGCCCCTTGCTGATCAAACCTAGAACTAAGGTGTCCATTCCTCTACCCCCCCCCCCCCGCCCCCTTGGATAACAAGTATCCCAAATTTGCCTGCAAAAAAACCCTTTGGTAACCTTACTCTAGGCAGTTTGGCCTTCTTCCCCTACTCATTCTTCTGTCATCGGTTCTAAGTAGAGGAGTCTGAGTTTTTACACCTGATGGGGCAATTTCAAACGATCTTACCCGGGTAAAAAAGAACAACGTATCCCTCAGCCTGCAAACTAGCTATGAGATTTAAAAACCTGCTCCTCTCACTGTTTCTGTCTGAGGTTCCTGACTCCTCTGTATTCTGCTAAACTTCAAGATTGCCAATACCCTGCAACATCATGGGTCAGTTGTTTCCCCCTAATTAGCAGAGGCCTGAAACTGTGCCATCCTACGCTTACAGTAATGAATAGACTTAGAACCTTCAGACCACAGTCCTGCTCCACAGTGGGGGGACAGTACATATATCATATTTGCAGTGATGCTTAGAGGTTGTGCTGGTTGTGTGTCTCCACACAACCTGTCCCTATTGGGGTCTTGTGTTATGCACATTGGAACTTATCCCTGTTCCTACCGTGGGCCATGTTCTATGAGCACGCACTCACATACACTGCAACCAGTTCCTGTGAGAGTCCCATGCTCTATGCACAGACTGTAATGTGTCCTTGTTCCCTCTCCCAGGTGTTGGACAAGTATGGTGACATCTACGGCCGTGAGAGGATTGCTGAACTGCTGGGGATGGACCTGGCCAGTCTGGAAATCACTTGCCAAACAGAGAAGAAGCCAGAGCCCGATAAATCCATGTTTGCTTGGTGAGGGTGGAAAGTGAGGTGGTGGGGGCCATCCAAGGGAAATGAGAGATATTTAAGTGGGAGCCTCTGATACACTGATACCCTTTCGCAACTCCAAGCTTATCTACAGCTCATGCCTTTGCGTTTTCTCCCCCACAGGATCACTGCCATTGATATCAAATACCAGATCTGGAAGTTTGGCGTAGTCTTTACTGACAATGTAAGTGAGAGGGAATTTGGGGGGGGGGGTTGTGGTCCAGTCTATTACAGCTCTCTAGCCCAAGCTGATAAGACAGTGTCCATCTGTGTGTCAGTCTGCTCATCCAGCTCATCTTGTTATGCCACACTGTCTGCCTATCCCTGTTCTACCAGTGTATTTTACTAAAACCATATGTTTGTTTCTTCTCTTTTAGTCCTTTCTGTACCTGGTCTGGTACACAGTTATGTCCTTGCTTGGACATTACAACAACTTCTTCTTTGCTGCTCACCTTCTTGATATCGCCATGGGTGTGAAGACTCTACGCACCATTCTGTCCTCTGTCACACACAATGGCAAGCAGGTACAAAGCCATTAGCCATCTCCATGCATAGTATGCTTGTAATGCAACACATCACTGCCTTGGAATTCCCTACATAAAGAGAGTGGGAAGGGCAAGAGCATGCAGCTCTCTCTGAGTACCTGCCTGGCTTGTACCTACTTGTGTAGGAGTGATGGCAATTTTCTTAACCAGTGTTAGGGACCATTCTGGTGAGGGTGTCAGGAGGTGTGACCATGTGAAGATGCAAAACATTTTCTGCTTGTGCTAAATCATTCCTTTGCTTACTCTTCTCTCTCAACTTCCTTCTCTCCCCCTTCCCCCCTCCAGCTAATGATGACTGTTGGCTTGCTGGCTGTGGTTGTTTACTTGTACACTGTTGTAGCCTTCAACTTCTTCAGAAAATTCTACAACAAGAGTGAAGATGAGGATGAGCCAGATATGAAGTGTGATGACATGATGACGGTGAGTCCTCCTGCCTTGGGTTCATCTTTGACTCTCTCTTTTTTATTTCAACCTTTCCTGTCCTTGACACAGTCTCTTACATGGACTTTTGCCTTTGTCCCAAATCTGTTATTTCTATTGCTGCTCTGTTGGCGTCTCCATTTCTATCATATTCCCAACCCCTGTCCCAAGTCTTCCCATCAGTAGTGAAACCATAACATACCACAACCATAACGGTCCTAACTCATGAGTTGAAACATTTATGGTCTTTTCCATCTGAACTCTTCTCATTAACACAGTAACAGTTGATAGCAGGAAAAAGAGCACTTGGTCCATCCAGTCAGTTCAGTTCTTCCATCAACACTGCAAGGATATATCCCAGATGCTAGCTGTAGAAGCTGATAGCAGAATAGCACTCCTTAAGCAATTCAGTTTTACCTGCTTCCTCATTGGTTCTCTGTCATCCCAAAAGAGATGACCATTCATCTTATCCCTGGTCCAACACTCAGCACCCTTCCGCCAATCTTCATTGTGCCATAACCATTAAGCTCTATATAATCTAGATAGCTACAAAACTAATGAAGTCTCGTAGATCACTATGGCCTTGCTGGATAGTATCTAACAACCCTCCCATTCTTACTTGGTTAGTTCCTAAGGAGTTGTAACCTAGTACCAACTTACTACCACTACTTATTTAAATAGCACTACTGGGCATACACAGTGCTGTTCACATTCACATAAGAGACAGTCCTTTCTCAACAGAGCTTACAATCTTCTAAGACAGACAAATGGAGCAAACAGGAGACTAGGGAAATGATTAAAACACACATTGGTGTAGACAGGAGAATAAGGGGGTCAGGATCCAAAAGCATCCTTCAAAAGATTGAAGCCTGGCTTTGGATAGGACCAGAGATAGAGCCTGTTGTACCAGCTCAGATAGTTTATTCCAGGCATGTGGTGCAGCAAGGTGGAAAGGACAGAGTTTGGAGTTGGCAGTAGAAGAGAAGGGCATAGATCAAAGTGATTTGCTTGTTCAGTAGAGTTGCCACGGAGAGGGGTAGGGAGAGAGAAGAGGTTTTGAGGAGCTGCAGAATGAATGCATTTGTACATCAGTAAGAGAAGTTTGAACTGTATGTGGAAATGGATAGAGAGCCAATGAAGTGATTTGAGAAGAGGCGTTACATAAGCATAGCAGCATTGGCAGAAGATTAGTTGTGCTGCTGAGTTTTGAACAGATTGAAGAGGAGATAGATAATTCAATGGGAGACTAGTGAGGAGCAAGTTGCAATAGGTTAGACAGGAGGTGATGAGAGAGTGGATAAAGGTCTCATTAGTGTGCTCTGAGAGGAAAAGACACATTTTCGTGATGTTATAGTGAAAGAAGTGACAGGTTTTAGCAATCTATTTGATATGTGTAGAGAAAGAGGGAGTCAAAGATGAACTCAAGGTTGCAAGCTGATATCCAAGTTGTTATCCATGGACATAAAGAAGGGAGGAAGGGGAGGGGAGGGTTTGATGAGAAAGATAAGAATCTCTGTCTTGGCTATGTTCAATTTCAAATAGCAGCAGGATATCCAGGAGGCAACATCAGACAAGCAGGTTGAGATTTGGGTCTGGATTCCTGGAGAGATTTTTGGGGTAGAAGAGTCATCAGTGTAAAGATAGTATTGAGAACCATGGAAGGAGATCATAAGCACCAAGGGAATGAGAGAAGAAAAGAAGTCCCACCACAAAGCCCTGAGATACACTGACTGAAAGTGGGATAGCAGTTGAGGAGGATCCACCATAGCATACACTTAGTGTGATGGGAGAGATGAGAAGACAACCAAGTCAAAGCAGAGTCCCAGAATCCAATCAAGAACAGAGTATTGAGAAGAAGGTTGTGATAAACCATATCAAAAGCAGCAGATGGGTCAAGAAGGACGAGGATCGAGTACAGGACCTTGGATTTGACCAGGAACAAGTCATTAGAGACTTTGGCAAGAGCTCTTCATCCACATCCCTCCAGTCCAGTCCAGACAGTTAGGTTATATCCCTCCACCAGCACCTGGAGACTGAATATTCAAATCCTTGATGATCTCACAAGATAAGAGGCTGTGAGCAACCCTCTCATGTTAGTATTTCAGTCTCCAGAGCTGGTGGATGGATGTCCATATGGACTTCAGATAGGGCAGTAGTTGTTTTTACAACTGCAATGGATAGTTGAAAATACGGGACACAGAATTGACCGTGAAGGCTAGTCTGCAAAGCTATAAAAAATAATTGTGTGCTTAAATTGAGCAGTCTTGACAGAGCCCTTTGGTGGATGTTGCAGGTCTCCGCAGGAGCACCATGAGCTTCTGGATCAGCGATCGGTGGCTCTGTGCAGGGAAAGCAGGTGTGTGCCTCGTGGCATATGCCACAGTTCCCTGTTGGCGGCAGCATGCTTCAAGGGGTGTGAGGCAGAAATACATGCACTGGAGGGACAGCCACCAGAGGCCAGCTCACAGTCCCTGGGAGCACAAGACTCAGGGGACAGTCAATATCAGGCAGCAGCAGCAGCAGCAGCGGCAGCGGGAGTTTTCCTGCGTTTCAGGAACGGTGGCCATTTTTGGGTGCCGACTCAGTGAGGCTGCATCATTTTGAGCCTCTCGCAGGTGGAGAGTCACAGGTTTCCAAAGGAATCTCAGCTCGTTTCGCTGGAATTTATTCTCCTTTTACATTGGGCTTACTGGTTAGAGAAAGGCCAAAGAGCAGGAAAGGGGATTGGCTGGGGCAGAACCCAAGCAGGATCCACAGAAGCCAGCATTGGAGGTGGCTAGTAAGTGCCGGAGGCTGACTGAGGATCTGACCGCTTCTCATACCAACTTTCAGACCACTCTGGAGGAGCGGAGGATCCCTTAGAAGGACCTTCCACTCATGTGGACCCTGAGAATTTGGACCTGGAGCTGGGAGAGCTCCCTCCGGAGGGGTATCTTTCCATCGTCTACGTCTTTCGGAAAGAGGAACTTTTACCGTTGAATTTGCACTCCCTAGTGGCCTTGAACATCCCATTCAGGGCAGTGAAGGAGGACTCCTCTCTTGAAGATCCGCTTTTGCAGGGCATGCACTCTCCTCAGAACTCTTTTCCAGTGCACAAGGCAATTATACAAATGATTGAGACCAAATGGGACATGCCAGAGGCAGGGCTGTGGGGGGATTGAGAAATGGCTCGACTGTACCCCATCCCACCAGCAAAGAAGGAGCTGTCAAGGCTCCTAAGATGGATGCCTTGGTCACAGCAGTCACAAAGAAGACAACCATACCTGTGGAAGGCGGAACAGCCCTGAAGGACCCACAAGATTGGTGGCTTGAGGTACTGTTTAAACAGGCTTTCAAGGTCAATGCGCTGTCGCTGCAGGCATCAGTCTGCAGGGCATATGTGGCACAGGCCTGTATGCACTGAATACAAGCTCTGCCTGAGTTAGTTCGCAGTTCCAGACTGGAGCCTGCAGAGATCTCCAAGTTGGAGACCACCTCTGCTTATCTGGTAGATGTCTTTTATGACTTGGTACGAGCCTCGGCCAAGAGCATGGCCTTGGGGGTGCCATCAAAGTGATTTATGTGGCTGCGCAATTTAAACAAATCTTATAAGATATATCAGCAGCCAAGTAAGCTTCCCTTTAAAGGGAAACTGCTGTTTGGCGATGCCTTGAAGGAGTTGATGAAAGACTTGAGTGAGACTAAAGGGGCCAGGTTGCTGGAAGACAAGCCTCAAGGAGGCAAGACCCAGCCGCCTTCTTGAAATGGTCCAAGGGACTTTTGGCTTTTTTGGGCAGCATGTTTTGCTCCATCTCAGCAGGGATGTTTCTTATATAGGGGACAGTCCTTTTGTGGCAGAGTAAAGTCCCACGGCTATTATGCGGGATCCACAAATGCCACAAAAAAGCTGCAGTGAGGCGAGGCAAATCCAGAAGGAGGGGTACTGATAGGTGGTCACCTTCAGTGATTTTACCATTCTGGGTTGATATCACATCAGACCAGTGGGTCATGGAGGTCATCAGAGAAAGATATGCCTTGGAATTTGCACGACCGCTGGCAGAAGCATTCATGCTCTTGCTGTGCAAATCACTGCAAAAGGCACAGGCCGTAAAACAAATGTTGCGATGCTTGTTGGCCTTAGACGCAGTGCTCAAGGTACCAAGAGACCAGTATGGCACCAATCAGTACTTGATTTATTTTGTGGTCTCCAAGAAAGAGGGGTCCTTCCGTCCAGTGCTTGACCTCAAGCATGTCAACAGGGTCTTGTGGGTGCCATGGTTCCACATGGAAACATTGCGTTTGGTTATGGTGGCCGAACAGAGAGGTGAATTTCTGATGGCCCTCAACCTCAGAGGCATACCTGTGCATTCCCTTTTGCCCAAATCATTAGAGATTCTTGCGCTTCGCAACCCCAATGGGACACTTTCAGTTTCAGGCGATGCCCTTCATTTTGGCAACAGTGCCCAGAATTTTCATGATGGTGATGGCAGCCGTGGCTCTTCAAAAACAGGGCATGCTAGTGCATCCCTACTTGGATGACTGGCTGATCCAAGTGAAGTCATGCGGTGAGAGCCAGTCAGTAACCCGAATAGTGATAGCCTTCCTGCATGACCTCGGTTAAGTCATTAATGTGACCAAGAGCAAGCTAAGCCCATTGCAGCAGCTAGTGTATCTAGGAGCAGGGTTCAATACACGGATCAGTCTGGTGACACTACCCTCGGAGTGGATAACCAAGTTGCTCTAGCAAGTATGTCAGTTTCTGTGGATGCAGAACTCGTCAGCTTGGCATTATCTCCAGGTGCTGGGCTTGATGGCTGCGATGCTGGATCTCATGCTCTGGGCCAGGGTGCACATGAGGCCACTACAGAGGGCATTTCTCCAGAGATGGTCTCCTTAGCACCATTCATTGTCCAAGTGGCTTCAATGTCCAAAGGACACCAGAATCAGTCTGACCTAGTGGTTGTCTCAGGGGAACCTGGCCAAGGAAGTACCACTGGAGAATCCAGAGTGGGTAGTGGTCACAATGGATGTCAGCCTCTTCAGTTGGTGGGTGCACTGTCAGAGGCAGATGGCCCAAGGACAGTGGTTGGAAGAGGAGGGCTCATGTTCCATCAATCGTCTAGATATCTGGATGATGAGGATGACGCTTCTGCGTTTTACTCCACTTGTGCAAAACAAAACGGGTAAGAGTTTTCTCTGACAACACCTTGGTGGTAACATACATCAATAGGCAGGGAGACACAGGCAGCACAATTCTAGTTTAGAGGAGGCGCTGTTAATATGGTGGGCAGAGGCGAAACTGCGGGCCCTCTCGGTGGCATACATGGCTGGCAAGGATAATGTGCAAGCCAACTATTTAAGCAGGCATTGCTTGGATGTGGCAGAATGGACATTGGAGGAGTCGGTGTATCAAAGCATAGTGCAATGCTGGGGGCAACCAGAATGGACCTAATGCCATCCACTGTCAATGTCAAAGACAGCCGCTGCTTCGGTCACCAACACGAGAGGATGTTGAAGGGACTGGATGCCTTAGTTCAGCCCTAGCCTCAGGAGGGGCTTTTGTATGTGTTCCCTCCATGGACCCTAATCAGTTTGCTACTGCAGTGGATTGTGCAGCACAATGGACAGGTGATACTTGTGGTGCTGGACTGGCCTCGAAGGCCCTGGTATGCAGACTTGGTCAGATTGGCGGAGGAAAGACTGTGGAAGCTTCTGGCCCATTAAGACCGTCTCTCACAGGGTTCGGTGCTCATGCCTCAGGTGGATCAATTCTCGCTTATGGCTTTGTTCTTAAAAGAGCTCGATTAAGAAAGTGAGACTATTTGACTCTGGTCATTGCAACACTGCTGAGGGTGCGAAAGAGGTTGACCTCTTTCCTACACCTGAGTTTGGCAAGTGTTTGAGGACTGGTGCATGAAATTTTGTCTCACAGCCTTGCAGGCTTCCATGGGGAACATCTTGGCATTCTTGCAGGCAGACCTGGATAAGGGCCTGGCCATGAGCTCACTTCCTGTACAAGTAGCTGCCTAGCATGTTACAGAGGCAAGGTGCAAGGAGCATCGCTGGTATCTCATCTGGATGTTGTCCAGTTCCTACAAACCGTACAACATATCTGACCCCCAATTTGGCCAGTGGTGCCTTCATGGGAGCCCAGTCTAGTGCTTTCAGTGCTGACGACAGCTTCATTTGAGCCTCTAGGCAGTGCCTCCTTGAAGGATCTAACATTGAAGGTGTTTTTCTGGTGTCCATTTCCTCTGCGCAGAATATTTCAGAGCTTCAAGCACTCTCATGTAGGCAGCCGTTTCTCGTGGTATCGAAAGAGAAAGTGGTTTTGTGGCTGGTGCCTTCCTTTCTTCCGAAGGTGGTCTCTCCGTTTCATGTGAACCAGGTGGTGTCCCTTTCAGTGTCTGCAGCTGGGTTGGTTGGGGCGGAGGACCAGGCTCCATAGTTTGGATGTGCACAGGGCGCTGCAAAGATAGCTGAAGCAAACACAGCTATTCAGGAAATCAGATCATCTATTTGTGCTTTTTGAAGGTCCACTCAAGGGAGAGATGGCCTTAATTGCCCGGTGGGTAAAGGAGGCAATGGTGTCAGCATATCTTCTGAAGTACCAGCTGGTGCCAGAAGGCTTACGTACTGACTCAACGAGGGCGCAAGCGGAGACTTGCAGGGTGGCAACATGGTCATCCTTGCACACATTTGTAAGGCACTATCACCTGGATGTCCAGGCTAGGCAAGATGCCCAGTTTGGAGCTCAGGTGTTGCAGGTGGGGCTCATGGGTCCCTCCCATTTTTATGTACTGTTGTGGTACATCCCATCTGTCTGGACTCGACTGGAGGGATGTGGAAAAAGGTGAAATTAGACATTACCTGCTAATTTTCTTTCATGGAGTCCCTCCAGTGCAGTTCAGTCCAGGATTTGCCCTGATCATTCAGGCCAGCTCATTCTGTGGCAAGTCCGCAGAGGACAGTGTTGACGGTCTAGCAGTGCTCCGGAGACCTCATGCAGGGCTGGCCAGGAGGTCGGCACTCAAGGTCTATCCTTGACTTCTGAAGATGCTCTAGTCAAACAAAAAAAAAAAAAAGAAAAAGCCCCTCACGGTGTTTCTTCAGAGTAGCAGGCAGTTGTGGGGGGCCTAATGGACATGGGAGGAGTCAGTTCCTGTTATTCCCTATTGGTTCCTGTCCATTCATAGTTCTGTAGTTTAGTACCTTTGGCAGTTCTCTGTGTCGCGTTTCAGCTACTTTGCCAGTAGGATACTAATATGAGAGTAGCAGTCACAGCTTCTTATCTTGTGATATCAGCAAGGATTTGAATATTTCTGCTGGTGGAGGGATATATATAACCTGTCTGTCTGGACCGGACTGGAGGGGGGGGACTCCATGAAAGAAAATTAGCAGGTAAGGTCTAATTTTACCTTTGTGTAGAATGTAGAGGACACAAGCTAGACTGCAGGGAGTCCAGAATGACTTGATAGGAAAGAAAGTTGAGACAGCAGCGATGAACAGCATGTTTGAATAGTTTGACTGCAAAATGGAGGAGGGATATGGGCCGATAATTGGAAGGGCAGGTAGGATCCAGTGAAGGTTTTTTGAGAAGTGGCATAACCACAGCATATCTGAAGCAGCAGGAACAGTCGTAGTGCTAAGCTGAGGGTATTACAAATTGAAGAGGCGACAGTGGGGGAAGTGGGAATGAGATCAGAAGAGCAGGGAGTTTGTAGGAGGAGAAATGATGTGCAGTTTCCTCCTTGGTGATTTTATTAAAGGAAGGAATGGTGGCAGGGATCTGAAAGAGGGGAAAGGGGAGATGGAGGTTACCGAGTGGAGAACTTGAGACTAATCTTGTGAACTTTGTCATGGAAGTAGTCAATCAAATTCTGAACAGAAAGCGAAGGAGGAGCCGGGGCGAAGGCACTTTGAGGAAAGCGCTGAGCATTGCAAAGAGATGCAGAGGGTCAGACAAATTATAAAACACTTACTTGACTACCCATGGCCTGCAGAGTTGTTAGGTCTCATTTCCATTTTCATCCTCTCTCCCCTTGCCGTTGCCCTTGAGGCAGTGAAGGTTCATTGATTGTAAGACTGCATCCTCCAAACCCTGTTCCTACTACCGTCATAGACTGTGATGGCAGATAAGCCCCATAAGGTTCATCTAGCCTATCCAACTCTATTCCTGGTGCAGTGTCAAAGATCCCCACAGATTGCTAGCTTTTTTCTCACTACTTCACCATTAGGGATTCTTCCATGGCACCATGAGCCATACCCTCTTCCAGTCTAGCCCATTTCATAAAGTGCCGTTTGTTGCTTTCCCTCCCTCAGTGCTACCTTTTTCACATGTACGTGGGTGTCCGTGCCGGTGGTGGTATTGGAGACGAGATTGAAGACCCGGCGGGCGATGAATATGAACTTTATCGCGTTGTGTTTGACATCACCTTCTTCTTCTTCGTCATCGTTATCCTTCTGGCTATTATTCAGGGTAAGTGATGGAAAGGTGGTGAGAGAAGGGCAAAAAGAGGTCCTGGGGAGGGGGAGAATACTAGTTTTTATCTAAACTCCTAACCAGGATGCCTCGCAACAAAAAGAACAGAAAAGAATAAGAGTCCTGATATTCAAAGGCGTTTACAGACCTGTAAACCATGTAAATGCTCCTAAGTGGAATATTCAGAAGGACTAATATGGTTAGTGCTGCTGGACATCCCTGGGTACCGCTGCTAGATGCCCAGTGCTACGCAGCTAGCAGCATGGCATTCCAGGGGTGCTGCCCAGGGCAGTAGCTACTGTCCGCTTATCCCTCGGTGCTGAATCTTAGGTGCAGCAGAAGCTGTCCAAGTGCCAGATAGGCTGTGGCACTGAAAATCCAAGTTTTCATTCCACCACTATTGAATATCGACTGGGTTGTTGATGGCTACTCTTTCTCCCATGAGTCATGTAATTTATATTTCATCCCCAGGTCTGATCATTGATGCATTTGGTGAGCTGAGAGATCAACAGGAGCAAGTGAAAGAAGATATGGAGGTAGATAAAAGTTACATGAAATGATTTGTTGCGTAACCCTTCAATTTTATTTTGATTACAGAAAGCAGCTTATAAATGATGGGCCTGGTTTATAGATCTGTAAACCATATAAATGCTGCTTAGTGATATATTCAGTGGCACTAACACACTCCTCGGGGTGTGTCAATGGCGACAATTGCTAACCAGGTATCAGCGATATTGCACCGCTACCCTGTTAGCGACCTGCGGCTAAAAGATAGGCCCACTTTTGCTGTGCCTATCTTTTACCTGTAAGAGAGAACCAGGAAGTGGCTCAATATCACCACTACCTGGTTAGCTTCTATGACTGTGGAGGCTGTGCGGTGACCCCAGCCTTGAATATCTGGGGTTAAAGTTCGGAGTTGACCACGCATAGCCGTCACTATGGAATATCGAACTGATGTAACTAAATAAAGCAAGCATTTTATAATTTGTCTGGTTCACATAATCCTTTGAGAGAATATGTATAGAAGGTGGATGATATTTTCCCAGCTCAAGCAAATGGGCCGACTCTCTCTCTCTTTTTCTCCTTCTTCCCAAATGTTTCTTTTCCTTAGACCAAGTGCTTCATCTGTGGCATTGGGAGTGATTATTTTGACACGACACCACATGGGTTTGAAACACACACACTGGAAGAGCATAACTTGGCCAATTACATGTGAGTGCTGGACACCACTAGCATGCAGGCCCTTTGTGTGCAGTTGGTGGAGAGGAGAGATGGGCTGAGCTGGGTTTCTGAGCCTCGAGAATGATTGAGAGAGGGTATATGAGGCTTGTAATAGGTGGTGAGGTGAACTGGGCATGTAAATCTTGAGAGTGGTGGAAAGGTGTGCTAGGGTTCCGAGCCTTCTGATTGATAAGAGTAGTGGATCCATGGAATAGTCTCCCAGTGGAGGTGGTAGAGATGAGGACAGTAACTGAATTCAAAAAAGCATGGGACCAACACAGAGGATCTCTAAAGGTAAGAAGGGGACTGTTGTAGTTGTTATGGAAGGACAGACTAGATAGGCCATGTGGTCTTTTTCTGTCATCATGTTTCTATGTTTCTATAAGTTCAGTTGATCTGGAATGAGGGCTCTTGGTGTGCAGTTGATGGAGGGGTAGGTTAGGATGCTTTGGGGGGGGGGCTCTAGCCTCACATTGGTGGAGAGGTGGCATGGGCTGGAGGGTCCGAGCCTTGCTTTTGGTAGAGAGATGCTTGCATGCAGGCTATAGAAATCTTTAGTCTTGTCACAGCAAAAAGCTCACCAGCATGATATAGCCATACCGTCTACCACTACCACCACCATCATTCAAAATGTGTTTTCTTTCCTATTGCAGGTTCTTCCTGATGTATCTAATCAACAAGGATGAGACTGAGCATACAGGACAGGTAAGTGGAGGAGACTGTTCTCTCCTTTTCTGTACAGATGCTCCTACCCCCTTAGCCTTGCTATAGATCAGTGGTTCTCAACCCAGTCCTGTGAGACCCCCAGGCCAGTCAGGTTTTCAGGATATCCACAGTGAATATACATGAGATCTGCATGCAATGGAATCAGTGCATGCAGATCTATCTCATGCATATTAATTGTGGATATCCTGAAAACCTGACTGGGGGGGGGTCTCAGAAGACTGGGTTGAGAACCACTGCTATAGATAATTATCCATCTGTTCTGAATGACATTGACCACGTTCTATAATCCATGGAGTTTGGGCAGGCCTGACTTCTGACAGCAGTATTTCTATATTGTTATGGGCAGTTCTGGAATGGTAATTAATGTTTCTAATTAAAACTAAATTTCAGGAGTCCTACGTCTGGAAGATGTACCAGGAACGGTGTTGGGACTTCTTCCCTGTGGGTGATTGTTTCCGGAAGCAATATGAGGATCAGCTGAGCTAGGGAACAGTGCTGCAGGCTCTGTGGAGAACACCTTTGAGACATCCATCAACTCTGCTAGAGTGCAGCTCTAACCACTGTTCTCCTCCCCTGGCAGCCCTTTCTGCCAAGGCTTCCCTATTCCTTCTGGACTGAATGGATGTCCTTGGACATTTCTGCTATTGCTGACCCTGGGGAGTGTTGTCTGTTTCCTTTAGCTACGTGCCCTTCTGTAGCACAGCTCCTTGCCCATGAGTATGGTCAATGCAGCTCCGCTAGGGGGAGGTCAGGTGCAATAGCTCTAAAATATCTGGTACATTATGGCTCTTTTCATATTTAAAAAGAAAAAAAATACAAAAAAAAAGAAAATTGTTTTAAAATGCTGCTTAAAAATGAATAGAAGAACCAGAAGAAATGGTTGAAACAAAAATCTACATCTGTTTCAAACGCTGAAGTGAATGTATTGTTGTGAGAGGTGAGGGGGGTACCGCAGATAGGTACTATTTACAAGGAAAGGAGGTGGACACCCACAGTGAGATAACTCCAATTTCCTCCCACCTATTTGGAGAAAGTCTGCCATACTCTTATTTTTTTTAATCAAATGGGTCTAATGAAATCCAAAGCTGAAGTGCCTTTTACCGTTGCCCTGTGGCACCTCGGGAAAAAGAGAGGGTGGTGGAGACAGTCAAGTTTGGGACTGTCCCCTCTTTTTCCCTCTCCAGCTGGTGTTTTATGAATTCTGCTTAGGTCCAATTGCTGCTCTGTACATTGGCAAGTTTTGGGAGGGGGAGGAACATGAGTGTTAGACCTTCCACTACTAGAACATGACAATCTCTCTCTGAACACTAAATGACAGTCTTGCAAACTCTGCCTACCCACATTTTGCCTTTGTCTTTTCTCTGATGTGAAGTCTGTTATGGCATAGTATTGAGTACAACTAACTCATTCCTCTAGACCTGCTCATGGGGCATCCAAGCCACAAGGCTGTGCTTCCTGGCCATAAAGCCGGTATACAGGAACTAAAATTTTAGCAGGGTCTGCAGGATAAAGCTGAACGATTCTAATTCCTGGATGCACTTGTGTTATGTTGAGTCCCTCTGGGGATAAAAGCTCTAACTTCTGTTCCTGAAATCACTGCCTGTATTATTGCATGTTAAAGATTTTCCTGCCTGTAGCAGAATATCCCCCTCCCAGACTCTCACTATCCAATGCTGTAAGTTTCCAAGGGAGGAAAAATAGCCATAGTAGCATTGAGAGTTCCTATTACCTCCTAGAAGGACTGAGCCAGGTATGAATTTGGGACTTCTCTGCTCCAGGGATAGAAGTGACTGTTGGCATTGCATGCCATTAGGCTTTAAGATAACAGCTATATGACAGAAGACAGTAGAGCAGTACAGCTCCTGTTGTCATAGACTGAGCCCACCTGGCGGCACAAAAGACAGTGAGGGCAATCACAAGGTGCCTGGCCTTGATGGATCTCTACTTCTGTATAATGTCTGAGCAATAACCTACTCACTCAATAAATAAAAGGGATGCCACAGAGTAGGAGCGAGACGGGGGGGCCTGTGTGTGATAGGCTTACACGCCACACTTCTTCTCTTAGAAGCATTCCAAAATGGCCAAAACTGGATGACATAACTTTAAAATAAAAATATGAAATTGCAATACCAGATGGAGGTGCATGTGTTGAAATTACTGCACTATAAATTACACGCAGAATGGGTGTACTGCTGTCAGGATTCATGCCTGGAAAATGGATAGCCAACGAGTGGGGTCCCTGTTCTGGCTTCTCATAGCCAAGTTGTGGGTAACCGAGCAGTAATTAGTTGGCTGAGAAGCACTGAGCACCAATCAGTGACTAATTCACTTGGGCTGGGAAGGAATGAAAGATATCCATGACCCATGGGGATGCTGTGAAACCAGGATACAAATTATATTGCGGTGGGGGGGTGGTGCTATATGTTAAGAGGGCATTGAGTCAAACAGAATAAATGTTCTGCAGGAAGCAGAACGCACGATGGATCTTTATGGATACAAATTCCATGTGTGAGTGGAATGAGGTGCAAATAAATAGGTAGATAAAGGTGAATATGGTGCATCTGGATTTTCAGAAAACCTTTGACAAGATCCCTCACGAGACTCTTGAGGAAATGAAAAAGTCATGGTACAGGAGGCAGTGTCCTATTGTGGATTGGGAACTGGTTAAAAGCGGAAACAGAGTAGGGCTAAATGTTCAGTTTTCTCAAAAGAAAAAGGTAAATAGTGGAGTTATCCCTGGGATCACTGGTTTTTAACATATTTATAAATGGCCTGTAAATTGGAATGATGAGTGAAGTGATCAGATTTACAGACAACACAAAATTATTCAAAGTTGTTAAATCGCAAGAGGATTGTGGAAGAATTGCAGGAGGACCTTGCAAGACTGGGACACTGGACATCCACATGGTAGATGAAATTTAATGTGGACAAGTGCAACGTGATGCACATGGGGAAGAACAATCAAAATTAAAGCTACATGATGCAAGGTTACAAATAAGGAGTCACCAGACAGAAAAAGGATCTAGACATCATCATGGATAATACTTAAAATATTCTGTTATTTTCTGGCGGTGGCCAAAAAAGCAGACAGAATGTTAGACATTATTAGGAAAGGAATAGAGAAAAGGTAGTTACTCATCTATAGCAAGTGTTCTCCATTGACAGCAGGAATAAGTTCTCACTTATAAGTGACATCCCTTTGGAGCCCCACACAGGAATGCTCCCTAGCTCCTGCTGGAAGCTTTTGGGAGGCTCCCACCACACCACCTGCCACTGTGGTACCATCTTAGATCAGTCTGATAACATAGCTGTAGCAGAATACAACTCCTTGGGGAGGTGGGAGGGTTGTGAGGACTTATTCCTGCTGTCCATGGAAAACACCTAATACAGATGAGTAACTACCTTTTCTCCATAGACAAATAAGAATGAGCCCTCATATATGGGACTCCCAAGCTACTGGCTACTGAAAATTGAGGAGCCCAACAGGGGCAAAACTCAACTGTGGAATAGCGAGAGGTCATAGAAACTCAAATACCAACTATGTATAATAGCAGAAAATTCTCATTTTTTTTGGTAGACTGGACAGAATAATCCCCAAACAGATGCTGGAGTACAAATTGGCCAAAGTTACTGTTGCATTGGGAATCCCCATCTAGGCAGTAATGAGACATGAATGTGTGGACAGAAGTCCATGTTGCAGCCCTGCTAATCCCTTCCATAGAGACCGAGCACAAATTGGCCACTGACGCAGCCATGGCTCTGACATTGTGAGCTGTGACATGACCATCAAGGCTCAGGCCTGCCTGGGCATAAGCAAAATTAATGCAGTCTGCCAGCCAAATTGAAAGAGAGTGTTTGAAAACAGCAGCCCCTAGCTTGCAGGGGTCAAAAGAAGCAAAATGTTGGATGGACTTTCCATGGATTTTTGTCTGTTCCAAGTAGAAGGCTAAGGCTCGCTTGCAGTCCAACATGTGCAACACAGCTTCCCCCTTGTGGGCATTAGGCCTTAGGAAAAATGTTGGCAGAACAATTGATTGATTAAGATGGAAATCCAATACCACTTTCAGAAGGAATCTAGAATGAGTACAGAGGATCCTTTATTATGGTGGAATTTGGTATAGGGTAGATGAACTATTAGAGCCTGAAGCTCGTTCACTCTGCGTGCTGAGGTGACTGCCACCAGAAACAAGACTTTTCAGGACAGGAACTGAGCAGCTCAACGGGAGTTTTCATGAGCAGCGCAAGAACCACATTGAGGTTTGTAAGGAGGCTTCAAGAAAAGCAACCTCCACATAAAGCAAACAATTAAAGGCTATACCGATATGGACTTTCCCTCCACATCTCAATGGTGTGTTCCAATTGCACCGAGGTGGACCCTGACGGAGTTGGACTTAAGAATGTAGAGTCTAATGGCAGTAGATCCAACATTTATTGAAGTTCACCTCAACATATTTTGTCATATGCTTTCTTCAGGGGGAAAGCCTCAAACAATAAAATAATAAATATGATGAAATAACATACTTAATAAAATGAACAATAGAGAACAATAAATAATCACCATATCATAAGTAAAAAACATAGAATCTCAATTAAAAAGGGACACAACTAAAATATAAGTACAAGATAAAAAAGCGATGTGATTATAACAAATAAATAAATAAAAAGAAATATATATGTATGTATATCTCCTCTGAAAGCACATTGTGTGTGTTGCCTAAAAGGCAGACATAATTGCTTAAAGAGGTAAATCTAAAAAGCCACAAGTGTAAAACAAAATTGATAATGCAGGTACAAACTTAAAAGAAGCAAGTGAAAAAGTGGTTGCAGGACAGACAACACTGCCCAGAATAAAACTTTTGCTAATAAAAACCTATGCACGTGATAATAATTGTAAAACTGATGTATACGGCATTCTAAAAAGCCCATTGGCTAAACTGAAAAAAAAAGAAGAGGAAGGACATAGTAGAACATCCACAAAGTGCACAAATGAAAAATAAAACAATAAATGATGACTACGGGAGTAATCATATGCTTCCTACAATAAAGCCAGTATTGAAATCTTAACAGAGAAGATTATAACAGCAGCTCAGGAAATAGCACAATTGGGAGGAGGAGGAGAGAAAAAGTATAAGAGAGGAACCCATGTTTTAAAACCTAATTTCTACGCTGCGCTGTGGTCAGAAATATAAGGGTGAAAAGAGACCATGATTAGCGTGACCCTCATGTGTGTGCTGTACATGGAACCCCTATGTAAGCGAGTGCAATTACCACCAAACACATATGACCAAATGATCGTGCTGCAAGTGTCAGTGATGGCGTATGCTATGTAATATACTAGTTCCACGGTAATTCTATTGTGTGGAGATGATCTGTGCCTAATAGTTGTATAAAATGAAAAAAACATTTTGTTCAATAACCCGTACCAAAAATGTGTGGGAAAGATCACAAGTAAACAGTGTGAAGGGAACGACAAAAACTTTCCCGAGTTTTCTTCAGCTTCCACAGTGAGCGAACACTAGTCTGCTACAGGGAGACACTAGTGGTAATTCACTCCTTAATGCCGACTTGCGCGCAAAAAGGGGTCAAAGGGCACCAAAAAGAGGGTCATGCAAAACTCTGGCTATTAAAAAGTATAGGAACAAAATAAAATTTAACATTTTGAATAAGACACTGGCAACCAATCATGAACTATGCTAATAATTGCCTAAGAACTGAAAAACTGTGGTCACTCAACCTTTGAATCATACTGCAATTTTACATGCAAGTACAATACAAGGAGTACAATAAAGGGACCCAAAAGTTGGGAAATATAGTTAAAAAGAGCCCAGAGACAAGGAATCAGCTTAAAAGATCATATATATAAAAACTAATAAATAGTGATAATAATAATGAAAAAGTAATAAATACGATGAATTAATAAAATAGGGGTACCAGGAACCTCTTCAGCATGACATGCCAAACATTTAAAACAAAAAAACACATCAGCAAACCCACAATAGTGCCAAAATAGCACAAAAAGAGCTTAGAAATGAGAGGATATGTTCAGGATCAAAGGGTATTGTGATCATTGCTTGCCTGTAAAAAGTGCTAAATCCTGCTGTGAGCTGTTGAATGCTCAAGATCACAACCAGAGGTGATATACATACATATATATTTTTTCTGTTTTTAATTTATTTATTATAATAATCACATCGCTTTTTTATGTTGTACTCATATTTTAATTATGTCCCTTTTTAATTGGGATTCTATGTTTTTTACTTATGATATGTTGATTATCTATTGTTCTCTATTATTCATTTTATTAAGTATGTTATTTTATCATATTTATTATTTTATTGTTTGAGGCTTTTTCCCCCTGAAGAAGGCACATGCCGAAACGCATTGGGGTGAACTTCATAGGTCACCCAGCCTTCAGAATCAGATTCAGAAAGGAAGTTGAAGTACTTCTGAGTCTCTGCCTGGATCTCTCTCCTGACCCGAGGGGATCAATGATGTACTTCTAGATTTCGAGGGTGCATCAGACCACAAAATGCTAAAGAGTGATATCGTCAGGCAGGTACTGGTATCAGGGCCCTTCGATGCACTGATGTCAATGCTTCTCCCACAGGCAAGGCATGTGTCTCAAGGATTGGCTGTATCGTTGCCAATGACGATGCAGCTGACATTGAGGCCATGGCATGCTGCACTGCCAAAAAGCCACGATGCATTCCTCGAGCACTTGCAGAAGGCACTTCTCCATGGCTGCCGATTCCGAAGGCTGCAGGGCCTGAGCAACTTTGAGTGATGTACCTGGTATCTGTAGAGAGATATTGGCAGCTTGGTCTTGGCTCTCTGATGTCCTGGAGTATGAGTTCTCCTCCCATCGGGGCACCTCCGAGGGGCATTCACGTGGACTCTCATCACTCCTGATGGGCTCCAACACTGATGCACAAGGGTCTTCACTCGGTGCTCGGTGTGATCACCTCTCGACATCAATAAAGACAAAGACGAATCCTTCCTCGTCTTCAGGTGAAGATTGATCAATGGGCGATGCTCCGCAGCACAATGGGTACTCGGCTCCAATTGAGCTCGAGAGCCCCTCAATGGTGATGCAGCCTTGGAAGCCGTAGATGCTGAAGGCGATGGATCGGACTTGTGAGTGCCAAAAGTGATTTGTGACCTTTGAGTCCTCTTTTTGTCATCTGCAAACACAAATTACAAGAGGGCTGATGATCAAGTCTCGGGCACTGGAGGTACCAGTTATGTGTGTCTGGTGGATATGGTCTTAGAGCACTGGGTACACTTCTTGAACCCGCTGGCAGGTTTCTGGGACTTGTTGCCCAGGAAACTAGCTGCAGTGAAATCAAACAGTTTGATTTTGGAAGATAGGCCAGACCGGAGCACTGGCACCTAAGAGGGCAGAGGTGCCACAGAAAAGGAAAGAAAAACTAATGAGCAACAGAGAGAAAACCCCCAAAAAGAAAACAAGAACCATGACAGCAGGCGATTAGGCAAATACCAAAGTGCAGAAAATTTGCCAAGCTGAGGACGACTGGAACACATCCGTGGGGCTCCATGGAAAACAAGACTGATCTAAGATGGTGCTGCAGCGGCAGGCTGGAAGTACAGGCATGGTGGAGCCTCCAAAAAGCTTCCAGGAGGAGCTGGGCAGCATTCTCATGCAGGGCTCCAATGGGGACATCACTCATACATGAGGAGTCATTCCTACTTGTCCATGAAAAATTATGCTTCCATCGTGCGATCACACCTTGAGTATTATATGTGCATCTCTAAAAAGATATAACAGTATTAGAAAAGATATGGAGAAGGGTGACCAGAATGGTATAGGGATGGAACGACTCTCCTATGAGGAAAAGCTAAAGAAGTTAGGGCTCTTCAGCTTGGAAAAGAGAGGGCTAGGGGGAGATATGATGGAGGTTATAGGAATGAAGCGGGTAAACACTAATCGATTCTTTACATTTTCAAAAAGTATAAAAACTAAGGGACACGCCAGGAATTTATAAAGTACTACATTTAAAACAAATAGGGGAAATTATTTTTCTTACTCGATGCATGGCGGAACAATTAGTGTTAGCATAGCTGTGTTTGAACTGAGATTTAGATGATGAGTTCCTGGAAAAAAGTCAATAGCTTTTTTTTTCTTTAATAAGGGAGACCTGAGGAAAAAATGATAGTCATATCTAAACTTCACCTGCCTACTAAAATATCACTATACCACCTAACATTTCTCCCCTCCCCTTGCCCTCATGACAAAACTAAAGTCACAGTTTCCCCCCTGCCACACCTGCTGAGCAATTCTCCAGATGCCCAAAAACTAGGCAATTGCCTAGGGTGTCAACCTGGTTGGGGGGGCGGGGGCAGCAAAGAGCAAGACATTCAAACCTAAACAGCAGCTTAAGGTTTGTCTAGGGTGCCAACACCTTGAACCAATTCTGGGGCCAGCCCTGGAAAAGTGCAGATATTAACTGTTTTATTAAGCACTTCAGTCCCAATGCCTAGCAATTAAGAAACATAGAAATATGACAGAAAAAGACCACATGGCCTATCTAGTCTGTCCTTCCATAACAACTACAACAGTCCCTTTTTTACCTTTAGAGATCCTCTGTGTTTGTCCCATGCTTTTTTGAATTCAGTTACTGTCCTCATCTCTACCACCTCCACTGGGAGACTATTCCACGGATCCACTACTCTTTCCGTAAAGAAATATTTCCACATATCACTCCTGAATCTATCTCCCTTCACCCTCATCCCATGTCCCCTCGTAGCAGAACTTGCTTTCAATTGAAAGAGGCTCTCTCCCTGAACATTTATGCCACGGAGGTATTTAAACATCTCAATCATATCACCTCTATCCTGCCTTTCCTCTAAGGTGTACATATTAAGATCCTTCAGTCTGTCCTCATATGCTTTATAATGAAGACCACTAATCATTTTAGTAGCCACCCTCTGCACCAACTCCATCCTGTTCACATCCTTTTGAAGGTGCGGTATCCAGAATTGCACACTATACTCCAAATGAGGTCGCACCAAAGACTTATACAGAGGCATTATCACCTCCTTTTTTCTGCTAGCCATTCCTCTCCGTATGCACCCAAGCATCCTTCTAGCTTTTGCCGTCGCCTTTTCTAACTGTTTAGCTACTTTAAGATCATCAGAAACAACCACGCCTAGGTCCCGCTCTTCTTTAGTGGACAAAAGTACTTCACCCTCTATACTATATTGCTCCTTTTGATTGCTGCAGCCCAAATGCATGACCTTACATTTTTTAACATTACATCCCAGCTGCCAAATTCTAGACCATTCTTCAAGCTTAGCTAGATCCCTCCTCATGTTATCTACCCCTTCCTGGGTGTCTACTCTATTGCAGATTTTGGTATCATCTGCAAAGAGGCAAACCTTACCTGAAAGCCCTTCTGCTATATCACTAACAAAGATGTTAAAAAGAATCGGACCAAGGACAGATCCCTGAGGCACACCACTGATAACATCCTTCTCCTCAGAGTGAGCTCCATTTACTTGTACTTTTTGTCGCCTCCCACCCAACCAATTTCTAACCCAAGCAGTAACTTTAGGGTCCATCCCTAGGGTGCTCAGTTTGTTTATAAGTCGCCTGTGAGGAACAGTGTCAAAGGCTTTACTGAAATCTAAATACACCACATCTAGGGCTCTCCCTCGGTCCAACTCCCTGGTCACACAGTCAAAGAAATCAATCAGATTTGTCTGACAAGACCTGCCTCTGGTGAATCCATGCTGCCTCGGATCCTGTAATCCGCTGGACTCCAGAAACCTCACTATTTTCTCTTTCAGCAGCATTTCCAATAATTTACTCACCACCGAAGTTAAACTAACCGGCCTGTAGTTTTCAACCACATCCTTACTTCCGCTTTTGTGTAAAGGCACCACATCAGCCTCTCTCCAGTCCTTTGGCACCACTCCCGACTCCAACGAGGCATTGAAAAGGACAGTCAGTGGAGCTGCTAGAACGTCCCCAAGTTCCCTCAGTATTCTTGGGTGTATCCCATCCGGTCCCATCGCTTTGTCTACTTTAAGTTGAGATAGTTTCTCACGAACACAGTCTTTTGAAAATTGTTCAAGATGTCCTTTGCTTCTGTTCCTATTTGTTGGTGTTTTCTGAGGTCCCGCTCCTGGGTCTTCATCTGTGAACACAGAACAAAAATATTTGTTAAGCAATTCCGCTTTATCCTTATCTGCTTCTACATATTCCTCCCCTGCACCCTTGAGTCTGACAATATCACTCTTGCCCTTCCTCTTATGTTTATTACATTTGATATATTGGCTGTTTCCTCCTCCTTTTGAATCTTTGCCTTCTTGACTACTTTGCTAGCTTCTCTAAGTTTTTCCAAATACAGATGCCTGTCTTCCTCTCTCTGTGATCTCTTGTATTTCATGAAGGCCTCCCTCTTTTTCTTCACTTTTTCAGCTACTTCTTTCGAAAACCATAGCGGTCTCATTTTCCTTTTACCTTTATTTACCATTTTAACAAAAAGGTTAGTTGCCCTTAAAATATCCCCTTTCAGTTTTTCCCCACTGTTTTTCTACATCCCTCAGCTGTTCCCATCCAACTAACGACTCCCTGAGGTATTGGCCCATCTTCACAAAGTTAGTCTTCCTAAAGTCTAAGATCCTTGCCTTTGAATGGATTCTAACAGCCCTAGTCCTAATACCGAACCACACCATCTGGTGATCACTGGACGCAAAATAATCTCCCACTACAACATCAGAAACACTTTCACCATTGGTAAGCACCAAGTCCAGTATGGCCCCTTCACGTGTGGGGTCTGTTACCAATTGCCTGAATCGTTCTCCCTGTAGAGAATCCAGGATCTCCTTACTTCTAGATGATACTGCAGCAGGAATGTGCCAATCAACATCTGGCGTATTGAAATCTCCTATCAGTAGCACTTCCCCTTTCCTAGCAATGCTGCACATGTCTTCAATTAACTCTCTGTCTACCTCTTCCTCTTGTGAGGGAGGTCTGTATATCACACCAATGTAAATAGATTTCTCTTTCCCTCTTTCTAGTTTAACCCACAATGCCTCCCCTCTCCCTTTTAAGCTCTCTAATTCCAAATCTTTAATAGTAGTTTTTACATATAGTGCCACTCCTCCTCCCCTACGTCCTACTCTGTCCTTTCTGAATAAAGTATAGCCAGGTATAGTTACATCCCAATCATGGTTTTCTGTGAACCATGTTTCTGTAACTGCCACTAAATCCAAGTCTGCCACTCCCACCAAAGCTTTAACATCAGGGATCTTATTTCCCATGCTATGGGCATTTATACACACTGCTTTCCATATGTTACCCCTGTTACCCATTTCCATAAAATTATTTAATGTATCACCTACCTGGGGGCTTTCACTTACCTGGGGGCCTTCTTCTTAGGTATATATACCTAAAAATTCCCCAGTATGGCAAAAGGCCACTTACTACTGGGCCACCAGTCAATCAGTAATATGCACTCTGCTTTTTCTTCCCCTTTTATTTCTCACCCTCCCACCCTTTCCACTTAAAAACACACAGAGGACTTCCAGTGACGTCATGGAGCTGATGGCCGCGTTCTAGCCATGCTCCGTCCGATCCCTGACTTAGAGCTTGCTTTAACGGTACCCCGATAGAGACACTGGAGAGCAAACAGACCCCAGCAAGTGGGCTAGCTGCTCGGAAAAAACTGGCAGGGTTCAAATCGGCGTTTGCGCGCCGTGAGGACAAGGGGCAGCGCAAAGACGAAGAGAGCACTGCTGGTGGCGACAGCAAGAGCTCGGTGGAGGAGTGTGGGGAGAGAGAGCAGGCGATGGACGGAGTGAAATTGAGAGGATGGCTCACCGAGTTTAAGAGGGAGATTCAAGGTGATCTTAAGGAGATGCGAAAGGACTTAAAAGCTACGCTGAGTACCCTTCAGCAGGATCTGACTGCGGTGGGGCAGCGCGTTGAGGAGCTCGAAGGCCACGTGGAGGCACAGGATCGCCTGCAGCAGGAGCTGGTGGTAGAGCAATGCCGACTGCAGGAATTACAGGAGGATATGCAGGATAAAATGGAGGAAATTGAGGACCAAGCGAGGCGCAACAACCTGCGGATAAGGGGGCTACCAGAAACAGAGAAATTTAAAGACTGTGTTCAAATGGTGCAACAACTTTGCCAGCATGTCCTTCGTCTGGGAAGCAGCAGCGGAGAGCACATGGAGGTGATTGGAGTGGAAAGGGCGCACCGCAGCACGGGCCCCAGGCGGGATAACCAAGTAAGGGATGGGATTGCTTGTTTGAGCAGCTTCCCTATTAAAGACAGAGTGTTGTCCGTGGCCCGGAGATATGGGCGTATAGCTTGGGAAGCCTGCGAGATTGAGATCTTCAATGATTTGTCTAAAGGGACCCTGGAAAAGCGGAGAAGTCTAAAGGAGGTGACTGCCTACCTAAGGGGACAGGGACTGAGATACTGCTGGTTGTTCCCCTTTGGGTTGCTGATGACAGCGAATGGCGTGTCCCGAAGAATGAAAGGAGTTGAGGAGGTGTGGAAGACGCTGGGCTGCGAACATCTCCCGCGGACTCAGGAGAGCGAACGGAGACTGCATCCTAGAGAGGAGAGGCACAAAGGGCACCGTCTGACCCAATGGCAAAGAGTATCTGAGCAGGGGAAACGGCTGAAGAGACTGTCGATGGAGATGAATGGCTTGGCGCAGCCTGGGACTTCCTGATTGGTAGGGGGGATGGTTTTGATGGTTACAAAGGTTGATGGGGGGTTGTATCAGGGATGCACAGCTCTGTGGTAGTGAGGGGGGGAGCTATGTACTGGGGATGTTTTTGGTTGGAGTGTGGTGGGGTCTGTTGGATGGTATGGGGGACGATGTCGGGGTAGGACATGACACACATGGAAGGCATTGATGGGGGGGATGGGGGGAAGGTGGGAGGGGGGACGGGGGGTTCGATTGGATGGGTTGGGGGAGGCGGGGGGATTATGGGAGGGTTGGAGGAGGTAGCCACATGGGGAGGCTTGGTGGGGGGAAGGAGTGGGCGGTTTATGTCACATGATGATGCGGATTGGCTCTCTCAATGTGCGAGGCTTGAATTCGCCATATAAGAGATCCCAATTATTCAGGGAAATACAGCGGAATGCCTGGGAGGTCATTTTAGTGCAAGAGACACACCTAAAGGGGGGCGAGGTGGGTAGATTGCGGCATCCGGGATATCCGGAACAATTTTTCTCATGTTCTAAGGGAGGGGAAAAGAGGGGGGGGTAGCTATACTGTTGAAATCTGGGACAGGGATACAGGTACGGGAGTGTTTTTGGGATGGGGAGGGGAGGGTGGTGGGGATAAAGGGGTGTTTGGGTAATGAGGAAATAACTATCGTGTCGGTGTATGGCCCGAATGGGGGACAAGGGAGTTTTTGGAAAGATACACACCGGTTGTTGGTGCATAAAGTAGTGGGGAAGTTGCTCATGGGGGGGGAAGTTGCTCATGTGACAATACAGGATGGGTTAGATAGATGTCCGAGAGGGTGGGAGGGGAGGGGAGGGGACAGAACAGGAAAGGCTTAAAGCGAGTGATGGAGCAGTTTAATGTGGAGGATGAGAAACCCTCTTAGCAAAGAGTTTACTTTTTATTCTGCACCCCACAACAGTTGGAGCCGAATTGATATGATCTTAGTAGATACGCACTGGATATTGGATCTGGTGGAGGGGGAGATTATCCCGATAGTGTGGTCCGATCATAGTGCGGTGCAGGTGGGGCTTAGGGGTCGGTGACATTTGGGGACTAAGTTTTGGCGGTTGAATGAAAGCTTGCTGAAGCGGCGGGAGGTGTGTGAGGATATCAAGAAGGCGATACAGGAGTACATGGCTTTCAATGATCAGGGGCAGGTTCGAGACGTGGTATTATGGGAGGGCCTGAAGGCATATGTAAGGGGCGGTTTATTAAGTGGGGAGCTCGACTGAAAAAGGAGCGGGGGCTGAAGGAGGAGGGGCTCCGACGGTCTTTGAGGGACCTCGAGCGGTCATATCGGGATTCGGGATCGACGAGAGCCCGGGTGGAATTGGAAAAGGTCAGGGGGGAATTACAGGCTTTACAAACAGATCAGATAGCCTTTGAAATGAATCAAGTGAAACAAATTTACTATGAGTTTGGGAATAGGGCGGGACAGCTACTGGCCCGTAAGTTGCGGCAGCGGAAGGGGGCCTCGCTGATACACCAAATAAAACGTCAGGATGGGGTGGTTGTGATGGAGGAGCAGGAGGTGAGGGAACGTTTTGTGCGGTATTACCAGGATCTGTACAAAAGGCAGGATGGGGTGGGAGGAGATCTCATTAGTGGGTATTTAGCGGGTCTGGAACTACCTCGCTTGGGGGAGGCAGAACGAGATATGTCCAAGGAGGAGGTTTGGAATGTGGTGAGGGGGTTGGTAGGGGGGAAGGCCCCAGGCTTAGACGGGTTACCGGGGAGTTTCTATAAGAGGTTTTGGGGGAAGATTGGGGATTTGATGGTACGAGTCAGTATGCTGACGGCAGGGATCACTATTCTGTTGAAGCCAGGGAAGGATCCCCTGGAGTGCGGCTCTTACCGTCCCATTTCCCTGCTTAATGTAGATGTTAAAATTCTGGCACAGGTGCTAGCGGATAGATTGGCCCCCCTGATGCCCAGGCTGGTTATGGCGGATCAGAATGGATTTATTACAGGGAGACAGACGGCAGATTAAATCAAGAGGGTGGTTGAAGTCATCGGGGCAGCTAGGGAGGGGAAGGGTAAGTGCCTTGTGATGTCTATCGATGCCGAGAAGGCATTTGACAGGGTGCATTGGGAGTTTTTGTGGCAGGTGGTGGACAAGATAGGGTGTGGGTCGAACTTTGTGAATTGGATACGGGGGTTATATAGAGGATCCCGGGCGCGAGTGAAAGTGAATGGCAGTTACTCGACAGATTTTGAATTAGAAAGAGGGACGAGGCAGCGGTGTCCCTTATCACCATTGCTTTTTGCTTTGGTGGTGGAACCACTAGCACAGCGGGTTCGGATGAATGAGGAAATCAGGAGGGTGCTGGAACATAAAATCTCGCTTTATGCTGATGATATTCTTTTGTATATTACTAATCTGCAAGGGGTATTGCCTGTTATTATGGAGGAGTTGGAGCAGTTCAGTGGTGTTTCGGGTTTTCGGATGAATGTGGGTAAGACAGAGGTGTTAAATATTTCTGTTGCTCCGCTGGGTATCCTGTTGTTGAAACAGAGATATCAGTTTAAGTGGGTTAAGAGATCACTACGCTATTTAGGTGTACAGATCCCGATCTGCTATGATGATTTATATCAAGTGAACGATCCCAGGGTTCTGGGGGAACTGTCCAGAGATCTGGATTGTTGGGTAAATTCAGAAGTGTCATGGTTGGGTCGGATTGCGGTGGTCAAAATGAATATCCTGCCGAGGATACTGTATCTGTTCCAGGCGCTCCCGGTAAAAGTGCCCGATGGGGCCATGCGCGCCTTACAACGGAAAGTCTTCCAATACATTTGGAAGAGGAAACCTCCACGGATTTCCAGAGAGGTCATATATGCCCCAAAGGAGGAGGGAGGGCTCGGGGTGCCCAATCTACAGGATTACTATCTCGCGGCACAGCTGCAGCATGTGTTGGATTGGCAAGGGATAGGGGGGATCAAGCTTGGGGTGGCTGTGGAGGAAACATATGTACGGGATGGAAGCTTGGCAGCATGGTTGTGGGCTTCACGGCAAGACAGGAAAGAGCTGGGGAGGGGTTCCCTGGGTATGAGACAGGTAGCGGAGGTGTGGGATGGAGTACAGGCGCAGGTATGCATGGGAAGGGAGGGGTTCTTGCTGGCCATGCCTTGGGGGGGGGGGTGTCAGGCCTTTATACCAGGGTGGGAGGGGGGGCGCTATGAGGAATGGAGGTGTAAGGGGTTGGTGTGCTTCTTTCAATTAATGGATGGGGAGGATATTATGAGCTTTGCTGAGGCCCAGGAGGTGTATGGTTTAGTGGAGAAGGATCGTTTCGCGTATGGGCAGGTGGTATCCTTCATTGTGCGGCTCCGGCGTAAGGGTAGCTTAGTGAGGGACCTCTCGGATATCAAAGCGATATGGGTGGGGAAGGAAGGGGTCGCGAGGGATGATTTCTGCCCTCTATAAGGGGCTTCGGAGGGGGCTGGTGGGTCGGTTTCGGTACATGAGGGAATGGGAGCGGGATCTAGGGGTGACACTGGACTCCCAGGGATGGAAGCAGATCTGGGATCAGATTAAGAAGGCTCCCTGGTCTAGTAGCATACGGGAAAATAGCTATAAAGTGATGTTTCGATGGTACTACACCCCTGTATGTTTGCACCGTATGTTCCCGGCAGTTGCGGCAGCCTGTTGGAGGCAGTGCGGCGAGGTTGGTACTTTCTGGCATATTTGGTGGGGTTGTGTCAGGATACAAGCATTTTGGGCTGAGGTTACGGGGTGAGTGCGGGAGAAGTTGGGTGTGGAGATTGAGGTGGTGCCGGAGACCTTCTTACTTTCTTGGTTGAGAGATGGGTGGGGACAAGGGGGAAGGGAGGTGGTGGCTTGTCTCTGTGCGGCAGCAGCCGCTTGGAAGCAGAGGGAGGCCCCAGGGTTGGGAGACTTTGAGCGGAGAGCGTGACACATAGTGCTGCTGGAGCGGCTTATGGCGGCGAGGAGAGAGAAGGGGGGACAATTTGAAGCTCGATGGGGAAAGTTGTGGCAGGCGTTACGGTAAGGGGGAGTGGAGGGAGCTGGGGGAGGGGGATAGGGGTGGGAGGGGGGTTAGCTTTAGAGGGAGATGGGGGGACTGGGTTAGTGGTGATGCTCATTGTTATTGATTTGGGGGTGGACAATTCTGATGTCGATATTTTTCTGTTTGGTTGATGTGAATGCCATTGGGGGATATTGTTATCCAGGTGGAGCGATGGTTGTATAGTCCTACTGTGTGTACTTTTGAAAATTAGTAATAAAGGCTTTAAAACTCAAAAAAAAACCCAAAAAAAAAAACCCCCACACAGAGGATCTCATCCCAGTAAGTCACTACAGCCACACACATTTGTGGCCCTCTTATTCTCTCCATTAGAATATTTTTGAGTTGAAATAAAAATCTCCCCTCTATTTTGGCGTTCCTATTTTGAGGAGGAGAATCACAAGTAAGGTGACAGCATGCAGAGAGCAGGGCTTATCCAAAAAGGAAATGATGGCTACCATCACACTAGCCTGAAACAGCCGAGTCTCAGCGCATCATTTATTTAACAGATTAATAAACTGCTCATAGGCAGATCCCGTGACTTATTTAGATTTCCTGAGAAACTTTGTCAGATGCCTTTTGAAAATCGAGAGGCACTAGACCAAGCAGCTCACCCTTATCCACGTACATATGTATACCCGCAAAAAGAGGGCCTTTCAGTGGCACTATATGGATAGTGCTGCTGAATATTCTGTCTGGCCATCTGGGCACTATGAGGGTAATTTTAGGAGGGTGCCTAGGTTAATGTGTATCAGTCATGCCTATTTTATAAAGTACTTTATCAAATAGGAGTGTAAGTGGCTGAAAAAGTGTGTTAAATCTAGGCGTGAGCGCTTATACCAGCCCTATGTCTGTGTAAATGCCTGCACCTAGATTTTGCAAGAATGCATGTAAATTAAGTATTTGATCATTTACACATGCAAATTTGCACTCTGCCCAAACTTTGCCTCTGTGCATGCCCACAGTGTAAACACACACCATCAATCCACCATGCATACTTTCAGAAGAGTGACTGACTGCATTATGTGCATAAAGCACTAAAAGACTGTGGTTAACATGCGGAAATGTAGCATGCCTTATAAAATTACTCCTATGACTAGTGCAGGGGTGACGCTGACATTATCCCCATAGCAGTGCTGGTAGGTGCTGCAATGTGGATTGCTTAGGATAGCAAACAGCGGTCCTAACTGGCTGCCTGCATCACCATCCACATAGCGGTGCTGCAAATCACTGCAGTACGGTCAGCCCCAGGGCCGACCACTCTATCCAGATTTTCAGTGCCAGCCATGATCCGGATACGGACACTAAGTTTCTGGATTTAATTTTGCCACGGTTGCTAGTGTTTAAAAAAAAAACATTGCTGCCGCTAAATATTGACTCATTTGTTTCTATGGGATAGAGAAGAGCAGTCAGCACCATAACATACACAGATATATCCACAGTGTAAATGTATGCAAATATATTAAAATCAAAAGCCATATGCAAATATGGGTGTCTGTACCTCCTGCAAGGAGCTGGGTCTCATCCCCTCTTTCCCTCCCTTACCACCTCACCGCAGGTGATGGAGTCACTGATGCTGTATTATAAGGCCAAGTAAAAGGGAAGGATGTGTGCAAGCCACATCTCACCTCTGCTTCAGGTCCCAAAATTTCTTGACCATTTTTCCTCTTTTGGTTGCCCCTTCTTCGAGGAATTGGATCAGTCTCTCTTCACTCTGACTTGTGATGAATCAACGCGGCATTCTTGGTCCTGTAGCTCCCTCTGTATTTGCTCTCAGCCACCTTTGCCCTTAGCTACTACATGCAGAGATTTATTCTGATATCCCCTCTGGAGTACCCAAAAAACACCAAAACTACAAAGCCCCTCATGCAATAGAACAAAATCAGGACTGGCTCAGCCTGTTTGTTAGAGCAGGCGGTGAGAGGGGTGAAGTGGCAATCTTACTATCCCCTTCTACAGACCCCTACCCTTTTTCCACCTAACCCTAGCTCTCTAATGGCCTGCCCCTTCTCCTCTCTTGTCCCAGTCCTAGGGGCTTTCACTCACACCACTTTCTCCCTCCATGTATCAAACATTTAAAAGTGTGGCACTGCCCCCTTTCCCTGAGCTGGGAGCATGGGGCAACCTCTGCCCATGGAGAAAAGCAGTACATAGACTACTTACGCTATTAATGAAATGGTGGAAGAAACAGAGAATGATGAAATAGGGAAGGAGAGAGGGAAAGGATTGGAGATGGTGGCAGGGTAAAATGACTTATTTTCTAATTCTTGTATCACCAGCAGAGCAGAAAATCTTGCTTTTCTCTCATTGAAACTGATCCCATTCCCCCATTCAAAAGATGCATTCTCCCTTACTAATAGAAATATATATGAAACAGTATTATCTAAAAATATGGGGCACTTTTTTAAACTGTATTTTGGTGTGGGGTCTGACAATACCTTCACTAATGAGCTTTGCATTAATTCTCAAAAGGGAACCATAGCTCATTTATGGTGGAAAGTATTTAAAAAGTCTTTTTACCCGAGTAAACCAGCAATTCTTCACAAAAATTACTTTTGAAAATTGCCCTCTTGTGTCTTATTATGTCCTTTGGTGGTGGGGTCCTCATGATTGTTGATTGTAATTATCAAAATCCTTAAGAAGGTGGGGATGCATTGTGGTCTTGAAAGGTAACTGAGAGGCAGGCCTGGTTCTGATCCACTCGTGTCCCAGACAGTACATGGAACGGGATGGGGCAGGGCCAGTTATGGGGAGTCCCCCTTAGTTGAAACAGATGAGCTGCTGAGGATCTCTACAATGATGTGGCCACCATTCAGCTGTCACATAACAACTATTGAGAGATCCTGTTGCCACCATGGTGCGCTGGAGTGTTAGCACTCTGCCCTTCTAGGCCTATTGCCCTGATGACCATCAGTCTCGGTCCCCTCGGTGAATGATCCTATTCAAGGGGAATCAGGGTGAGAGGCTACAGGTTTGCCTGGGATCGCTAGTATCTCTGCATCAGTCCTGAGAAGGAAGCTGTAGAACAATCCAAGTGTTAAGGAAAGCAAGCAGTAAATGTGATAGTGTGAGATCCTTACCTGCATACCTTGTCTATTCAGTAAGGTTCATATTTGGCAAGGTTCATGCCAAACTAACCCATTTGTAGACACAAACCAGAGAGAGAAAGAGCAGAATTTTGCAGGGTGTTCAAACCCATAACAAAAAAGAATCTAACATCTTTTGTTTTCACAGCTTCATTACGTTTTGCCTATTAAGTCATCCCTTTCGCCCACCCCACTTCCCTTCCCTGTCTATGAATGTCTCTTACGTGCCCCACTTAAACTTCCCTCATCATCAGCCAAAAGGAAGCTCATAGTGTGATCCTGCATGGTAACCAGTCATCTTTGAAATGATAGCTGCAAGGTCTCTGTGACATCACAAGCAAACTTCCAAAAATCACATCCCTCACCACCCCACTGTTCCATCAACAGTTATTAACTGTGACCTCATCACTCAATAGAATAGAGTGAAAGAGGGAGTATCATAGTACAGGTGTTGCAGAAAGGAAGGAGGAGTGTCTCTGGCAGAGTTCTCCTGAGGTCTTGGGGGACTCACGTGAAAGTCCATGAGACGATGCTACTGATCCCTCTTCCAGCAGCAGTGGTAGGTCCTTCTTAGGCTAGGCAATGGGTTTGGGTGGAGTCAAGAGAGATGAGGGCTCCTGAAGTACTGGCTCTTCTTCCCCCATTCCATTGCAAATAGATCACACTACAATTTTAGGGAAAAGGGTCTTCTTTCAAGATGGCGGTTGTCTGCAGTCTGGATAGATGGAAACAAGGGTTCAGACTGAAGATAGGGGAAAAAGGTTTTCAGTCATTGGTCCCTTGTTTTCTTATGTCTGCATCTCTGGAGCAGAGGAAGGTTTTGGGATAGAAGAGGATGCGATGCATTCCTGTGGAGCAGCTGGGGATGGTTGGGGGCTCACTCCTGTATGTAGATGTTGCTCGCTGCTCCAGGCTCATCCACTGGTCTCGTTTCTATCACAATCATTCTACAGAGAGGGAGAGAGAGACATAAAGAACCAGTATATCAAAAATAAAATGGCCTTGCTGTAACTCTACTGAAAGAAATGAGATTAATTAGAACTTCCTAAAGGTCGTGCTTATGCATGGCCTCATCCTTAGGGAACTCCCTCATGAATTCAGTAAGGAAATGGTTTCTGCAACCGTTAAGAAGTTGGGTAAGGGCTTCCTTTTTAATGGTTTTAGTTGGATTTTAGGATTCAGTTTTGTGTGTGTTTGGAAATTTTTAGATGATGTGCGATGAACATCACCGTTAATGAACTGCAAAAAAGGGGAAATGTTCTTTTGCTCCATTTTGTACTCCACTTGGTCATACTGGGGAGGTGAAAATTTGAACTAATTATCCAGTCGCTGAAGCCTACAAGAAGTACACACATACACATACTGACCCAAGGGTGGGCATGTGTGCTCACACCACACCACACATATATTTTGTATGTGTGAAGTGGTATTTTAGAGAGGACGTGACGAGGGGAATTCCCAAACCCATCTCAGGACATGGAGAATTAGGATAGTATTTTACAAGAGGATCTTTAAAATATAGAGCTCTTTGTAAAATAGCTGCAGGACTGCCAGGGTATACCTTTCTATGTCTAGCAGGAAGCTGCACAGGGTAAAAAAAAGGCATAGAATCCACACGCCCCTTCCCCCCACACACACACACATGCAGTTAATGTGGCAGCAGCCTCCTAAAATTGTTGCACCAGCACAAATGACATTCTGGTACAGCACTACAGGTCTAGGCTCCCCCACCTGTATCCCAAAAAAAAGGAACACCCCCACCCCAGCTGCCCCCATCAAAGTATCTAATCCCACTGAGGAATTCTGCTGATCTCCTTTCCTTCCCCCCCCCCAGCAAACTGGAGATCCCCCTCCCTCTTGAGGCTCATCCAAGGCAAACCGTAGAGCCTCCTCCCATCCTCCTGAAGGTTCCCCCCAACCAATACGGCTACCTCCTCTTTTGAAGTCTTCTCTCTCTCTGACAGTCCACCCCCCACCTCACAACAGGCAACCCCAGGCTTACTAGGGTCATTGGTGTATCGCGGGAGCAGGAGAAAGACTCATTCCTGTTCAGCATGTGGTCATTTTTCAAAATAGCACCAATGACCCCTAAGAGTAATCTTATGGTACAGGCTTGGGGTTGCCTAATGGGAAGTGGGGGGATGTCCTAGTCCAGCAATGGCGAACCTATGGCACGCGTGCCAGCTGTGGCACGCGAAGGCCTTGCAGCTGGCACGCGTGAAGGTCCGCAAAAAAAGAAAAAGCGGGCTCTGGCTGCTGCCGCGGACGCGGCAGCATGCAGTGTCCCGCGGGGCCCCCTCCGCCCGCTAAGCCCCTCTGCAAGGGCTTTCAGATTCGCGAGGGAGACAGCGGCTCCCGCGCGTCTCTGTTGAGCCCCCAGGGGGTAATGGGGAAATTTCCCATCAGCCCCTTTAGACGCGAGGGACTGATGGGAAATTTCCCATTAGCCCCTGCGGGCTTAACAGAGACGCGAGGGAGACGCTGTCTCCCTCGCGAATCTGAAAGCCCGTGCAGAGGGGCTTAGCGGGCGGAGGGGGGCCCGCGGGACACTGCATGCTTCCGCGGCTGCGGCAGCAGCCAGAAGCCCGCTTTTTTGTGTTTTTTAAATTTGCCGGGGGGGGGGGGGGGTGGGTTAGGACTGCTAATGGGCTAGGGGGGGGGTTTGGACTGCTAATGGGCTGGGGGGGTTAGGACTGCTAATGGGCCTGGGGGGGGTTAGGAACTGCTAATGGGCTAGGAGGGGGGGGGGTTAGGACTGCTAATGGGCTAGGGGGGGTTAGGACTGCTAATGGGCTGTGGGCTTTGGGGGGCTGTCTGGAAATGGGGTGATGGGGGGTTAGGACTGCTAATGTGGCAGGGGGGGGTTAGGACTGCTAATGGCTGGGGGGGGTTTGGACTGCTAATGGCTGTGGGGGGGGTTAGGACTGCTAATGGGCTAGGAGGGGGGGTTCTAGGACTGCTAATGGGCTAGGGGGGTTAAGACTGTTTATGGCTGTGGGCTGATGGGGGCTGTCTGAAATTGGGGTGATGGGGGTTAGGACTGGTAATGGGCTATGGGGGGGGGGGGGTTAGGACTGCTAATGGGCTAGGAGGGGGGGGTTAGGACTGCTAATGGGCTGGGGGGGGGTAGGACAGCTAATGGGCTGAGGGGGAGGGGTTAGGACTTGAGGTGGGCTGGTGGGTGGGTGTAGGACTGGAAATGGCTGATGGTGGGGTTACACTGGAGGTGGTCTGATGGGGTTAGGACTGTAATGGGCTATGGGGGGGTTTAGGACTGATAATGGGCTATGGGGGGGCTGGGACAAGAAATGGGCTGATGCGGAGAGTTTAGGACTTGAGGTGGTAAGATGGTGATAGCACATGTAATGGACTTAGGTCAGATGGGGGGGTTAGGACTGGAAATGGGCTGATGGGGGGCTGACTGGAAGTGTGGGGTTAGGACTGGTAATGGGTTATAGGGTGGTGCTTAAACTGAAAATTGTGAGATGGGGGGTTAGGACTGGAAGTGGGTTGATGAGGGGGGGATAGGCCTGGTCTTGGGTTGGGGGGCTGCTAGGACTGGAAATGGGCTGATGCAGGGACTAGAAGGGAATGGATGCTGGGTGAGGCTGGAACTAGACGGGAGCGGGTGTTGGGGGAGGATTAGAATGGGATGGGGCTGGGAGAGTAAAATGGAGAGGGGAAAAATATTTTGTGTGGGAGGGATAAAAAATCTACAATTGGCCGGGTATTGGGAGAGTAAGTGGGGATTGAGGATGGAGGGGTAACTTTTGAGTAGATGAAATAGGAATGAGAAAGAGCCAAAGGAGAAAGATTAGTATGTTACAGCAGATGTAGAGAGAGAATGGAAAAAAAAAAACAAGAAGACAGAAGAAAGGACAAATGGGACAGCAGATGGAGAGTTAGCAGAAGACACTAAGAAACCCAGAAGAAAGTGGCTGGAACAATTGCAACTGAAAAAAATGCAAAAAAGGTAGAAAAATATCTCTTTATTTTGAATTTATTAACTGGAATATGTCAGCTCTGGGAAATGTGCATCATTAATTTTTGCGCTTTGTTTAGTACAAGAGGAAACTAATATATAGTTTTATTTCTACAGTGTTGTTGTATATTCCAAGTTTGGCTTTGGGGTTCCCAGTTTAATTATTGTCTTCCTGCTTCTAAATTGTGATTCCTTGTTTGGTGATGGTCTGTTTCTGCATGTGTAACTGAGCTGAGGTATTCTGTTTATATAATTCCTATTTGACATTGCCACTTGTTTTCTTTCCCCAGTAGGTCATGTATTGTTGTTCTCTGAGATGTATTGGTTTACTATTTGCAGTGTTGCCTTTTGATAGGTAGAGTATGGTGCTTTGTGAGTCCCTGGTAGTGCTGTTAGGATACGGCGGGTTTGCTATGGGTTCTAAATGGGCAGCGTTGTAGTAGTTTCCTAATGTGCCTGGCGGTTGGTACTGGATTATAGTAATGTAGAAACCTTTTAGTCTTTCTTTATCCATATACTCATTAAGAGGCAGTTTACTAAAAGTTAGTGTATGGTAACATTATGCAAATTTTTATGCTAAGGAGGCACCTTATGCAAATGGGGCTTTAATTGACGTGCTGGCACTTTGAGGAAATTCTTTGGTTTTGTGCGGCAGTTTGGGCACTCGGGCTCAAAAAGGTTAGCCATCACTGTCCTAGTCTATCAAGGAGGGGGGTCTTTAAGGGGAGGATCGTGGGATTGGTCTTTGCTTGGGGGGGGGGAGCCCTCAGAAGAGAGAGTGAGAATGCCTCAGGGGGGAGAGAGGTTCCTGGGGTCTATTTCTAAGTATTATACTAGACCTAAACTCCAGCTCATACAATCTGCCTTTATTCGTCAGTTTCATGTGATATTAGTCCTACCTAAATCTGAACCCAAAACAGCTAAATTTCTAATTTTAGCCAGTTAGGGACTTATTTCTAACTTCCCTCTCTCTTTTTTTAATCCAAAGTAATGCTTTGCATGAACCCAAGGGCCCTCAGGTGATGCGCTGTGACCCACTAAGCTATGCGAGAAGGTTTGCAGAAGACACATAAGATGTTTAAAGTAATAGAACTGGTAAATTACCTGTTGGATCCCACGAGCCTGAAGGTTCTGCTCTGGTCTTGAAGCTCTTCCAGTACCTACAGCAGAAAGGAAATATCCGAATGATCTGAAGTCAACATAGAGCTACCAGGGTACCAGCGTAATCCCTTCCCTTGTGCTCTCAATATTCCCTCTACAGCTTGACCTTAAGCCAACGCATTACCCACAAGCCTTAGCATTCTGTGCTGTCAGACCCGCACACTTACCTCTGCAGAGGACAGTCGCCGCACTTGCATGCCGTGCCGCCAGAAAACTTGGATGCCATTCTCCCTGTAAGCTGCAACAAAGGAGATTGTTTATCGGTTATTGGACTTGATATACCGCCTCTATTTGCCTGAGTCAGGAAGGCAAATATTAACAATGTATCTATCTGGATAGCACATTTTCAATTCAGTAACAATCCGAGTTGCGCCTTCTTTAAGTAACAATCCATCTGTTTCAAACACTTTCTCCACTGTTGACCCTGATGCCACATCGTGGAAGGTACAACTAAACCAAGGCACAAAGAGGGTAACCTGCACAGAGCGGTGGGTACAACCCATGCCATCTCATTGGGAAGACTAGCTAAAGACATTAAGATATGCCATACTGTGTCAGACCAAAGGTCCATCAAGCCCAGTATCCTATTTCCTACAGTGGCCAATCCAGGTCACACGTACAGTACCTGTTAGATAGACTCCATGCTGCTTGTCCCAGGGGTAAGCAGTGGATTTCCCCAGTCCCCTTTAATAATAGTTTATGGGGTTTTCCTCCAGGAACTTGTCCAAATCTCTTTTAAACCCAGCTACACTAACAGCTTTTACTATATCCTCCGGCAGCGAATTCCAGAGTTTGATTACGTGTTGAATGAAAAAATACATTCTCAGATTATTCTTAAATGTGCTACGTTGTAGCTGCAATGTGAGTCTCCTAGTCTTTCTACTTTTTTGAAGGAGTGAACAGCCACTCTGTGTTTACATGTTCCACGGGTCTTTATCTGCTTCATTTACTATGTTACTATGAAGTCCCAGAAATTAGACAGAGCAGATTTTTAAATACTCAGCCCCTCTCTGTTGACTGTGGTGGAGAAGAGGTGATTCCCTCCCTGGTGGTCTTGGAGGGGAAGAGGTGACCCCTTCCATGCTAACTAGATAGGAGGATGGAGAGGATAAGGGGAGAGCTATGTCCCACCTACCTACAGACTCCACACAGACATTCAAGATGATTTCTGGCACGGATGTTTTCCTACTCAGCCCTCCATGAAGATCTACAAACCTAAGGGTGTCTGTAAAGCAGAAGAGAAAAATGGTCCGACACTGAAATAAAAAGATAGAATTTAAAAAAACAAATCCTCTTCTGGAGACACTTCCATGTATATAGGCATATATGTAATGTGACAAAAGAAAACATGGCGGCTGTGCTAGTGGGAGAGGTTAGATGGATGAATGGCCGCTAGATACACAGCAGGTAGATGGAAACTTGAATAGATAGATGGAAAATTCAGAAGAAGACAGATGGATTGATGGAAAGATGAATGAATAACTGGTTGAAAAGACAGATGGGTGGATTAATGGAAGGTTGGATGGATCCATGAATGACTGGTTGGATGAAATACTGGGTGCACAGATGGATTGGAGGGCACCAGCTCTGGCTACGGGAAGGAACCAGGTAATGCGATATAGGACATTCATCAAACCTAGTTTGATGTGAAGGGGTGGTAGCAGGATTTTGTGAGCCTCAACCAGAGCTGGGTGCTGGATATTCTTCTCTCCAACTGTTACATTTTGTCTGCAATTCCATTCCTTCTGCAAGTAGTGCCAATCCCTTACTCGGCTATCCCACTCACATAAGAAACACATGTATTTTATATATCCCTGCTGCAGTCCCATTAAAAGGGCAACTACCTTCAAGTCACCACAGAGGTGCCAGCTGTACTTGTTATAGTTAATGGAGGTCAGTAGATGCTTTAAGTTATCGTATGTCTCTTTCATGTGGACGGCATGCACTACTGGAATAGATGGAAGACGGTTTACATTGTTCAAAAGCACAGCCTTCAGACTCAGTTTCAAAGAGTTTATAAATAGTCTCCAGTCTTGTGAGTCATGAATGATTTTTAGGCATTCATGAGGCTTTCAATATCGGAACTGAATACCAGATTACTTTCCTTTCCGAACACGTATAATACACTGCTGACGTCAGATGGCTTCTTCAGCAGCCATCAGAAAATGATGCAATCAACTCTGGATGATGTGTGCATGCTGGTATTATGCAATGTGATGCAATATTACATCATTCAAGGCTTATTTGGGATGTTGTTGATGTCCTACTGGATAAATTTACACGGTGAAACGTCAAAAATGAACTACATGCAATATCTTCAAAACGAGAGCCAATAAAAAATGTTTAATGTTATATTTGTGCTCAGCTCACCAAGATACTACAGATTAGGGCCTTTTAAAGTCAGTAACGATTTCAATGTTGACCAATCCCTCTTTGTATGCAGCCCAACATCCTCCTGGCTTTTGCCACCGCCTTGTCGCACTGTTTTGCCACCTTGAGATCATCAGAGATAATCACACCAAGGTCTTTCTCCTGAACGATGCACACCAACCTCTCGCCCCCTATTGTGTACATTTCCCTTGGATTTCTGCTACCTAAGTGCATGACACTGCACTTTTTCACATTAAATCATAATTGCCAAGCATTAGACCATTCTTCCAGCTTTTGTAGATCTTTTCTCATGTTATCCACTCCCTCGGGGGAGTCCACTCTGTTGCAAATTTTTGTGTCATCTGCAAAAAGACAGACTTTTCCATTCAGTCCTTCAGCAATATCCCTCACAAATACATTGAACAGTGCCGGTCCCAGGACCGAACCCTGGGGCACCCCGCTAATCACCTTCCTTTCATCCGAGTGAGCTCCATGTACCATCACCTTCTGTCGTCTGTCAGTCAACCAATTTCTAATCCAGTTCACCATCTTGGTTTGTTGACAAGCCTCCTATGAGGAACAATATCAAAGGCTTTGCTGAAATCCAGGTAGATGACATCCATCGCATGCCCCTGATCTAGTTCCTTGGTCACCCAGTCAAAGAACTCAATCAGATTTGTTTGGCAAGACCGTCCTTCAGTAAAACCATGTTGCCTTGGATCTTGCAACCTGTTGGTTTTGAGAAAGTCCACTATTCGCTCTTTCAGGAGCGCCTCCATTACGTTTCCCACCACCGAGGTAAGTGATGTGGGTATGGATGGTAAGCATGTCCAGAAGATATGGGGGGGGGGGGGGGTGGCTATAGAAACGAAGAAACATGACAGCAGAAAAAGACCTTATGGCCTATCTAGTCTGCCCTTCCATATCAAATCTATAGTCTCCTTTTTCCTTTAGAGATCTTCTGTGCTTGCCCCATGCTGAATTCAAGAAAGCACAGAACAAACACAAAAGTTCTCTAAAGGAAAAAAGGGGACTATAGAGTTGATATGGAAGGGCAGACTAGATAGGCCATAAGGTCTTTTTCTGCTGTCATGTTTCTTTACACACCCCACACCTTCTGGACATGCTTATCATCCATACCTGCATCACTCTCAACCTACAACCGCAAGGTAAAGCAGATAGTCCTCTGAGGCCCTTCGTCAAACCCACCACTTCTGTGCTTCAGGTTTCATCAGCCTCCCTCGAAGTCTCTTCTCCCTCTTCCGCTGCTGGTAAAGATGATCTCCTGAGACGCTTGCCACCCTTGTTCACCTGAACCCACCATGCCTCCACTCTTTTCTCCTTTGGCAACTGCAGGAATCTCTGGTTCTCTTCAGGCAGTTTCCCTGTACCTGCCTGCTTCAGAGAGGACCTCGCTTCTTTGATCGATATATTCCAAAAGAGTATAGAATCTCCATTAATACTCATTTGATGTGCGAATGGGAACTGCCATTTATACTTAAATCCTTTTGCTGCAGAACAGCTGCCACTCTCTGGAATTTGCACCTTTTGTGCAGGGTTAGGGCTGAAAATTTCTGATAGATCTGAATACACTGCAAGTTGTGCTCCACAGTTCCCCTCCTATGAGCCAGGAACATTATTTTTTTCCTTCTGTGTAAAGTCGTTCAAACATGCAATATCATCTCTCGGCTGGTTTTCTCATTTGTGTTCCAGGCTTCAGTGACCCACTCCACCTTCATCACCTCCTTGGGCTCCTCCAAATTCTGAACCCCTGCCAAGATATTTTGACAAATCTGTTGGATCATCTCAATACAGTTTTCAGAACGTCCTTGACACCCCTGCTCTGATCCTTACATTATTACAGAGCGACCTATTTTTCACTTCTTCCCAACTCGCTTCCCATTCTGCTTGTTGATTCATCAAACCTTTAATCTGTTTATGAATTTCTGTAACCTTTTCCTCTTGGCGCTCTGTTCACTCCTCAATGTGGCAACCCCATTCATTTATTTTGCATTTAAATTCCACCGTCACATCCTTAATCTCTCTCTCTTAACAAAGAGGATTTCAGCCTTTAACAACTAGTCAGTCTTTCATTTCATGGTGGCTCATACGCACTTCATTGCTGCTCCCACTGGTCTTCGTCCTTGGAGCCTCAGCTGCTCGCCACCATCTTTCTTCCTCCAGATGGTCCCATACCCACCTTATTTTTATGCTGCTCCGTCTCTCCTGGTACATACTGGTACTCAGCCAGTCTCTTTTGGACAGTCACAGCCATCTGCCCAACACCTGCCTTGTCTTCAGTCCTGTCTAGAATTGCCTTGGAAAGGGGTAAGGCTTTGGTTTACCATGCCCAGCAGGAGCTCTGCACTCAGGCTGCCATCTCAGGTACTGACGTCACTTCCTTCCCTTCAAAAGGTGGGTGGACATTCTAAGGCCTTTAGTTAATAGTTCATTCAAAAGAATGGGCAATGACTCTCTTCAATCCAAGGTGTGCTGGAGTCTCATCTTGTAGATGATGATGGACTATGGATTTTGACAATGCCATTCTGGAACAGTTGACGCAAGGAGACACAACACAATCCTTGCCGAACAGCATTCCTGATCTGATACCTCTAGCTCCATCTCTGGGCATGTTCAAGTTGCACCTAAAAACTCACCTCTGTGAAACTGCTTTCAAATCCCCTGACTCTTCCTGATCTTGACATTCTCATGTTAAACATGTTTTACTGTAAGAATTATTAACTATTACAAATGGATGTGCAACGTCTGTGTATCTTGTAAGCTCCATTAAGCAAGGACCAGCTCTATTTTATGTCTGTACAGTACTGTGAACATCTAGTGCTACTACAGAAACGTTCAACATTAGTAGGCATCTGTAGTGATATCAGACATATTGGATTGACCAACAGGTTACCTCCCCCCCCCCCCATTAAATATTCACATCAAAGTATAAGGCAGCTAGCTTAATTTGCAGGCTTAGAGTGGAAACGGAGACCTAAAAAGAGAAATCATGACCGTATGGTATAAACTAGCACAATGCACCACTGAAGAATGAAAACCTCACAGCGCACGAATGATGAGAAAATATGAATGAATGTTGTTGACCAAAAAGAAAAGCAGAAGGGATAACATTTAATCATACCTTCTATTTGTTTTAGTGGAAATAAGCAACTGTATATTGAAACTTAGGTGCATGACATCTATAAAGATGTTACAGGAATTTTTGCATGGCTGAAAATGTGTCTTCTCTGCATACTGTGTTAAAACATTAAAAAGATGCTTAAAAAAAAAAAGCAAAAGGAACGTAAGAAAAGCCTTGCCGAGTCAGCCCAAGGTCCATTGAGCCCAGCATCATAGTTGGGCAGATTGAGGCAGAGGGGAGCAGGGGCTGGGGCGGGAGGGGCCCTGGGCTACACACATTTTCTCTCTTCTTTCACTCCCTCTCCCCCTTCCCAGACTCACAATCTCCTGCTTTCTTCTCACTTCTCTGTGCCTCCACTCTTATTTGCTCTTTCCTCTTACTGCCCCTACCACCCAAAACTCTCTTGTACTCTCCTCGCTGCGTGTCACTACTGAAGATGGAGAAAGCATTTCCCCACCTCTGGCTTCTAAATGGCTAATTCTGCTGGCCAAGGTGAATCGGTCAAGAGGTGGGGGAATCAGCAGCTGCAGCAAGAGTCAGTTTCTTCCATATCCTTATCTCCAGTACCGTGGTAGTACCTCTTGTGTTTTCTCCCTAAACTGTCAGTGCTGCATGGTCAAGCTCCTGCTGCTGTCTCTCCACCTAAGGTTTGGGAAGGAATAGCCTCCCCAAGCTTCTTATACTGGGCACCTATACCCGGCACACAGTCCAGGTCACATATACCCAAAGGATTCCCAAAAAGTAGATCTATTTCTCATAGCTCGTTTTCATGGATAAGCAATGGTTCTCTCCAGGGCCGGCCTAAGGTTTTCTGCCACCCTAGGCAGGCCTCTGGCATTCATTTTCTCACCTGGGAGGGTGGCACTATGACCCCCTTCCTTATTCTTCATAGCGGCAGCTTTCTCCCAGTGCTACACTCATAGCTTGCCACACCTGCCCCCTCTCACAAGAAGTTGAATCAGAGGGGGCAGAAGTGGCAGGCCATGAGAGCATGCACATGCTTCAAAGCCCGCTGGGGCACCAAAGCAGTGGGAAAAAGCTGCCACTTTGAAGGGGTTGTAGTGCCGCCCACCGGGGTCTGCCGCCTTATGCGGCCATCTAGTCTGCCTAGTGGACAGGCTGGCCCTGATTATCCCAAGTCTACTTGGCTAATCATTTGCCTCCAGGAACTTGTTCAAACCTTTTTGAATCCTGCTATATTAATTGCCTCATCTTCTGACAACAAATTCTACCACTAAATTAAGTTCTGCATCAAAAAATTCCTTCTACAATTTGCCTTCATTCTGCTGATCAATAGCCATCTTGTTTTAATGTTGTCTGAAAGGTTAAACAATTGTTCCCTATTTAACCTTTCCAAGCAATCATGATTTCATAAATTTCTATCATATCCCCTTGACGGCACCTTTTCTCCAAGCTGAAGAGCCCTGACCTGTTTAGCCTTTCTTCAAGGGAGACTTTCCATCCCTTTTATCATTTTTGTCACCTTTTTCTGGACTTTTTCCAGTTCTGTTATATCCTTTGCGAGATGGGGTGATCAGAACCGCACACTGCTTATGGTGTAGTTGTATCATGGACCTATACGGAGACATAACATTATTCTCAGTTTTGTTCTACATCCCGTTTTCAAACCAACCCTAAGCTTTTATTTGCTTCTTTGGCAGCCGAAACACACTGGGCTGAAAATTTCAGAGACTACAGCAAAAATGGGAGCCTCTTGGTAGCAACACTGGGAAATAAAGAAAACCTGAAGATGTTGAAACCCTGACTAAAGCAGAGTTGCCACGTTACTCAGTTCCAGGAGTGAGATTTTAAGCCAGTCCTGGATTTCTGACAATCTCATTTGGATGCCTTATGGGACCTGCAGCACTGATTCCAACTGGTAAAATCAAGGACTACAAATACCATACTGCACTGCAATGCAAAGGTAAACCTAGAACTGGCATACAATCTCATTCCTGGAAATGGGTACCTTGGCAACGCTGCTAAAGCACTGAGAGAGAAATAATAATCCTAAGGCGCACTTTTGTCTGAGAATTCCTTCAAAGCAAAGCAGCTACGAATCACAGTGTCCTGCTGAGAAACAATTGTGCCCATTGCTATGGACATAAAGCGATAAACTGAGGCCCAAATGCACAGCAATGGGAATGTGGGGATTGCTGTGCATGCCCAAAGGGACTCTGCAAAATGAATTCCGCATCTGAGTCGGCAAATGACGTTATCCATTAGTGTGACTTGGTGAGTCACCTTGCCTTCAGAGAAATTAAAATAAAATGTTCTGCATCTGAACATTTACAACTGAAGCATCTCTTTTACCATAATCCTCAAAGTTTCCATACCAATGCGAAGAGGCAGAAGATCCTCAAAGACCAAGAAATGCAGCCAGAGACTAAGAAAATGTGGCTGAAAGACCCAGAAACATTTCCCATCCTATTGGGTGCCCGAGGACTGATTAACAGCAGCTTCCAAACACACCTCGACAGGTGGCCTATACGTGTTAAATTCTATGAACCCAGAAGGAGGCTCTCTTTAGCATGATGCAAGTACTATGGCAAGCACTGGAAGTAAGTTTAAGAGACTGAGATCATCCTCCACATACTCTGGTTAGGAGTGAGGTTCACCGTTGTCAGAGTATGCTCAAAACGAATCCATTTGGAAACATTGTCCCTGAGAGAAGTCAATATTCCTTCAGGTGCTCTGTTCTTTTCACAGAGCTTGGATAGAAGGAAGATTAGATAGATGATGGATGGTTGGTTGGGTAGACAGATGGAGAAATATTTGGATGACTGACTGGTTGTTTAGACAGATAACTAGATGACTGGTTGTATATATGGACCACAGATGGTTGGTTAGATCAGGAGGTGCTCTAGGCAGCTTTCATTCTTATGCCCCTACCCCCCTCACTGCTGCCACGTCTCTCCGAGACTAGCCACGGTGGCAATGGAAACAAAGCAGGAGAGAAGTACAGCAGGAAAGGAAGCATCTCAACCCTATGCATTCTACTTTGAAAGTACAAACCGTAAGTCTGTTTCAGAGAGGGTGAGACCGACTGCACTTTCGGACAGCAGTGCATAGCGTTCAGAAGCCTCCCTCCGCTGCTCTTACAAGTTTTATTGCCACTGCTGGTTCCAGAGAGATGTGACAGCTGCAGTAATGGTAGGGGTGGGAGATGGGAGGCCAGCTTTTTGGGGGACTCTTTTTGCCAACTTTCAAAGGCTAACCCTAAAACACCCTCTCGTCGCTGTGGATAATTTAAACTACTCCAAACATTTCCACCGACATAACAGAATCCCACTAATGCGTACCCTAAAACTGATACAGTCAAACCTCTGTTTTCATGATTAATCCGTTCGAAAAAGTCTGACTAAAACCGAAACGTATGAAAACTGAAGCAATATTTACCATAAGAAATAATGTAAATCCAATTAATCCGTTCCAGACACCCAAAAATATTCACAAAAAATACATTTTATAGAGAATAACTATATTTTTACATACAGAAAACAATGAGAAATAAATATAAATGACTAATGAAATGGATAAATGAACATTTAACATCACTGAAAGCAAGCCAAGTACAGTACTGTACAGTACAGTATGTTAGCATCTGGCCATAGCCACCTTTGACAAGCTGCTGTGCCCAGCTCTCTTCGGAATCACATTGGATTCAGCCCATTAAAATACCTTTACATTATCTGCTCAATGCTTCAGAATGGCAGAAAATCTTAATGATATAGCTTCAGACGTACCCTGCAAGAGAAAGAACTGCCTCCCACATTCATGCAACATCTCCTGCTTACGTTGACAGCTTTTCTTCCCTGCTACCTCAGAGCCTGAGGGGGCGCTCCAGAGAACGGCAGGCGGTGGACGAGATCGGGGCCTTCCTCTCCGTGCAATCTTTGCCTCTCTAACTCTGACCAGGCTCGAGGATGTGTTTCATTTACGTGCTCAGCTGGCTTTCGCTTCTCATCACGCTGGCGATCAGTGAGTCCGGGGGACAGTGCTGCCGGAACCAGGCGGGTGTTCTGGCAGTGTATACAGACCGGTGTGCAGCACGAGGGTGTATGTATTTACAGTACTGTACTTTACGAAAACCGAGGCGATGTACGAGAACCGGGACAAAATCTCAGTCAAAAAAGACGTTGAAAACCGAAGCGATGTATGAGAACCGGGACAAAATCTCAGTCAAAAAAGTCATTGAAAACCGAAGCGTATGAAAACCGGGGCAAATGAAAACCGAGGTTTGACTGTATATACTATTGTTTCTTTCCTTTTGTCGGAGCCAACCGGGGGAGGGCTGGAATTGAATGACCAGCCCCCACCAGACGGAAAACTCCTTTTATTATTTTTTCACCCCAAATCGAGTGCACATGTTGAAATAATCACTTATCTCATCTTCAATAAAACTTTTTTTAGTCCATGTTCCTTTCTCCAAAAATTGCCATGAATGAAGTTGCACGACGTGCACGTTTTGGGTGGTCCCCTGCGTCAAGTGCTTATGACTTTTCTTCCAGGCAATAAAAACACCGTCATCACGGCTTGGGATCTTCATTTAGAAATGGCAGACAAACACACCAGACTTATAAGCCAGGGATCAACCAATCGAAGGAGGAGCACTCCACTGACAGGAATGTCCACACCACCATTGGTTAAACACTCAGTGCAAACCGGATAACGTCAAAGTCCACGTCACAAAAGGGTAACCCACTCAATTTCCTTATTGAGCCCATGGGGATGAACAGAATTAAGAGTAAATATCCATCGCTGTTCCAATCTCTGTAAACGCGACTCACGATCACCCCCCCCTCCCCCCCCCCGTGGATCGAGGGGGACATGATCAATAACTGTCCATTTCAATGTGTTGAATCCATGTGCCAAAAGACACACAATGTTCAACCATTGGAGCTGATAGAACCTTATTGCGAAGTCTCGAAGCATGCTCTGCCAATCGATTTTTCATAGTACGGATAGTGCATCCCACATACAGAAGCCCACACGGGCAAATCAAAAAATAGACCACAAAAGTCGTGAGGCATGTAGTCTTCCAACGACGAACAAATTCACGTTGAGTGTCAGGATGCTGCCAACCACGGCCTGAAAGGGTCTGTTCACAGTAGACGCAATTGTAGCAAGGAGAATGACCACCATCATAACCAGATGGTATTGGTCGATCCAAAGGCAATGATGTCTTCACCAATTTGTTACTAAGATTAGGTCCACGTGAAAAGGCCAAGCGCAAAGGTTTGTTAAAACACGTATGTAAGCTTAACATAGACCAATGAGAGCGCAAGATCCGTACTACGGCTGAACTCCGTGTGGTGAACGGTAAAACACCCACCACAGCTTCACTAGGTGAGGGCTCCGATGAAGAATACTGGGGATCAAGTAGCCATTCCCGATGAATATGAAGTGCCCTCTTATACGAACGGGTTACTACCTGCATTGGATATCCCCGATCCAATAGACGCTGACGCAACTCTAAAGCATGTGTTTTAAAATCGGACGTAGAATGACATAGGCGGCGGAGGCGCAGGAATTGACCAAAAGGTAAGCCATATTTTAAAGGGCCTGGATGATGACTTCGATAGTGGAGTAAACTGTTGCGCTGAACTGGCTTTCTATACAAAGATGAAATGAGATGATCCCCTTCCACAAATAACTCCATGTCCAAAAATTCAATATGGTCAGCAGAGATATGTTCAGTAAACTTTATATTCGGTTTCAATTGATTTAGCCAATCCAAAAAAACATGAAGTGAGACTAAATCCGAAGTCCATATGAAAAAGACATCATCTAAGAATCTTTTCCAAATAATACATGTTGATATAATCCCGATGTCTTTATCTTAGATTCTTCCATTTCACCCATGTATAGAGTAGCCACAGATGGTGCCAGAGTGGCCCCCATGGCTATGCCAGAAATCTGTTGATAAAATTGTCCATCCGCCAAAAAATAATTTCTAGTCAAAACTAAATGGGCCAAAGCCAATAAGAAAGACTTAGGGAGGCGGGCGGGAGCAAACCGAAATGCATTTTCTAACAGTGCCAAAGCTTCATGCTGATCAATGTTAGTATAGAGCGCTGTGACATCTAAAGTCACTAGGAACGCGTCAGGTGGAAATGTCAGAGTTGAAATACATTGCAAAAAATGTGTAGAATCCCTCAAAAAGGACGGAACTTCCACAGCCTCTCGTTTCAAGAAGACATCGCAAAAAATAGACAGCGGCTCTAAAACTGAATTTCGGCAAGAGACTATAGGTCTCCCTGGGGGTGCAAGCAAAGATTTGTGGATTTTAGGTACAAGATAAATCGTTGGCACCTGTGGACGTGTTACTATCAAAAAGTTTTTCTCCTTCAAAGTGATCCAACTGTGATGATATGCTTCTTCTACTAGAGAGAGAATTAAACGTTTAAGATCCTCGACAGGGTCCTCCTCCAACAATTTATAAATAGAAACATCCTGAATGTAGGCATGTAATTGGCACATGTAATTTGCCGAATCCAACAAGACTAATGCTCCCCCTTTATCAGCCTTACGGACCACCAACTTAGGGTCCAAAGACAGTTCACCAAGTGCCCGCCAATACTCTTTATCCATATTGGAATAATGTGGTGAGGGTGTTCGCTCCAAATCCACAATATCCCGCATCACCAAAGCTTGAAAGGTGGAAATGATTGGATCTGCCCCCGCTTCTGGAGGTAACCACCGAGATTCAGGTTTAACCACAGATCCATCTCCCGCTCCAGGGCGATCTTGAAAAAACAACATAATCCGCAATTTACGAAAAAACCGATGTAAACTAATCCTCATCGAAAAGGGATCATACCTAACCGTCGGTACAAAGGACAACCCATAATTAAGAAGTTGTTCGTGAGATGCAGGCAACTTCATTCATGGCAATTTTTGGAGAAAGGAACATGCACTAAAAAAAGTTTTATTGAAGATGAGATAAGTGATTATTTCAACATGTGCACTCGATTTGGGGTGAAAAAATAATAAAAGGAGTTTTCCGTCTGGTGGGGGCTGGTCATTCAATTCCAGCCCTCCCCCGGTTGGCTCCGACAAAAGGAAAGAAACAAAAGTATATATCAGTTTTAGGGTACGCATTAGTGGGATTCTGTTATGTCGGTGGAAATGTTTGGAGTAGTTTAAATTATCCACAGCGACGAGAGGGTGTTTTAGGGTTATTTATTGTTTGATACCTCTTTAAAAATGGCGGCCGACACATTTGCATATTCGGAGAAGCACTTGAACAGGTTGAGACAACGTCCTAATCTTTTTGATGAAGGCGGGCAGGAGGACTCTACTAGCACTTCAATTACTGCCTTTAAAGCATTACGAAAGCGACTGGTGCGAGCGCAATTGCATGGGGCAGGAATGACGCAATATTTAAAGACCAGGATTATCCCGCGTGGTTTACGTATGACAGGGGCGCCCAAGATGTATAAATGGGATGTAGATTTTGTCACTAAATGGAATATGATTTCAAACAAATGTAGCTTCGATTTAATAGCCCTCGTCTTAGAACGTACCATTCAGGAGGAAGAAACGCTACAGAAACAACTGGAGGAGACTAAAATTCCTTTAAAAGAAGCTTTGGGGGAGGATCCCTTTAAATTTAAAATGGAGGAAATAGATCGCCAGATGAAGAGCTTTTTTGATTACTTAAAATCATTAAAATTAAAGAAGTTTCTTCGTGACAAAGGTGATTATGATACCGGTCATATTTATTATTGGATGTATGAAAAGGAGAATGTAAAATCAAAGCGGGTATCGTTTGAGACTTCCTCAGATGATACGGATGATAGTTTGTCTTCTGTTGAGAGGACAAGTCAAGCAGATCAGGGTTTTCAGAGCAAAATAACCGACCATATATAAAATTGCCCTACTAATTATGAATATTTTAATTTTTTAATTCTTTAATTACTTAAACAATTTTTATATTTGGATAAAGGTCTCAGAATGAATGGGGAAGGATAGCTACAGGCTATAACTAGAAAACCTGAGAAAGTCCTTACCCCTTCCTTACATCAAGGACCTTATATATCCAAGTTTTTATTAAATTAGCCTAAAAAATCTTTACTCTTGCTGTTTTAAGAAAACTTTTGAAGAACATTTGAAAAAATTGCAGATTTGACAAAATTTTAAGTTCTGCAAACTCTCTTTTGAGTAATGCTTGCTGGTATCTACAACAATGCAGATTTGACTGGATGATCCCCCAGACATCAGCTTTGACGAGTGTAATGTCAGCACTGGTTAACAGAAGAGATTTGTCAGATAAACAACTCCTGTTTTTGGAACATCTTGCTCAGCTTGTCTTATTTCAAAACTTTTTTCAGTTTGAACAAGTTCTATATAAACAGAGCACTGGTGTGGCAATGGGGGCTACGGTAGCCCCGTCAGTGGCAAATCTATTTATGGCAGATTTTGAGAAGACATGGCTATATCCTTCAGAATTTTGGAATTATATTCCTTTCTGGGGTCGTTACATTGATGACGTTTTTATGATATGGACAGCTTCTGAAGCACAATTTGATCAATTTTTGCAATGGCTAAACAATTGTGATCCTCATTTACAATTTACTAGTACTCGAGATTTGAACACTATTACTTATCTTGATTTGGAAGTTCATCGGGGATCATCCTCGTGGGAAACGACAATTTTTAAGAAGAAGGTGGCTAAAAATGTATTACTGCATTATAATAGTGCACATCCCATGGCACTCAAGAACAGCTTACCGTTCTCACAGTTTTTACGGTTTCGCCGTAACTGTTCAGATTTACGAAACTTCAAGTCTCATTCAAAACAACTGTGTAAAGAGTTTCACGATCATGGTTATCCTAAAGAGGTGGTGCATCAAGCCTACACACGAGCTAGGTTTAATAATCGTACCTTGCTGTTACAAGAGAATACTCCAAAAGAAACTCAAACTGATCACATAAATTTTGTTTCCAAATTTTCCCCGCTAAGCATGAAGCCAAAAAAGATCTTAAACCATCACAGTAATATTCTTACCCAGATGCCAGGGTTAGAGAATAGTTCAATCCGCTGTGTCTGGCAGCGTGATCGGAATCTTAAAGAACTTCTTAGCCCTACAGAATTACGTCCTTTGAATCCTCTAGGATCTCCTAGTATTGAGGTCAGCCAAGCGGGACATGTCAAATGTAACAGCTGTGCCATTTGCAATATTACGTTAGAATTAACTCAATTCAGTTATCATGACGTTACATACCAAATTCGTTCTCATACAGATTGCACTTCAACTTTTGTAATATATGTCATCCAATGTCCATGCCATCTCATTTATATTGGCAAAACAATAAGAGCGCTCAAAATTAGGCTAGGAGAACATCGAAGCCGTCTACGCTGTCGCAAATTGGAAGCGCCAATAGTGTCTCATTGTTTGGCCCTGAACCACCAGTTTGATCAACTTAGATGCTTTTGTATTGATCAGGTTCTTAAGGGAACGATGGGCAGAACTAGAGCCCAAAGCCTGTTAATAACTGAACAGCGCTGGATATACCGTTTAAAAACAGTGAGTCCTGGAGGTCTAAATTCCCATATAGAATGGTCAGCCTGTCTTTAATAACCATTGTTTGCATCTTTCAATTAAACACTTAATTGTTTCCTGTCTACAATTCTATATAACTAGTTCCCAGATACATTCGTAGTACGCATGCGCGGCGTTTATTTGAATTCTACATGCCATGTTACAAGGTAAACTCAGGAAGGGGACCTGAACTAGCTAATATTACTTTTACTTTTTCTTATCGTTGTGGGAGTTGGTATATGCTTTAGATTTCAGCATTGATGTACACTCTTCTTCTTTTGCTCCAGTTGATTATTGAAAGCATTGTTGAAAGTATCTTCTAATCACGTTTGCCTACGCCGTGAGAATTTCGTCTCCCCCGAAGAAACCGCGGGAGCGGTGAAACGCGACAGCGCTGGAAGTTCGTGTCGGGAACACAGAGATCTGGTTTTTACAGATAAGTCCAATTTTGAAAGCCTGCAGTTAAGATCCTGTTTTGTTAGAATTTATTTCTGCTAAAGAAGATTCAGGAAATTTAAGAACTGCCTTGGCTATTTTCTATTTTCTTGTGCGACTTACCAGACTCTGCTTTGATATCATCTTAATAGAATGACGGACATTTCAACCTTTTAACAAAGAGTTTTTTTGAAAAAGAGCTGGAAAGTTGATCATCCAGTTAAATCTGCATTGTTGTAGATACCAGCAAGCATTACTCAAAAGAGAGTTTGCAGAACTTAAAATTTTGTCAAATCTGCAATTTTTTTCAAATGTTCTTCAAAAGTTTTCTTAAAACAGCAAGAGTAAAGATTTTTTAGGCTAATTTAATAAAAACTTGGATATATAAGGTCCTTGATGTAAGGAAGGGGTAAGGACTTTCTCAGGTTTTCTAGTTACAGCCTGTAGCTATCCTTCCCCATTCATTCTGAGACCTTTATCCAAATATAAAAATTGTTTAAGTAATTAAAGAATTAAAAAATTAAAATATTCATAATTAGTAGGGCAGGTTCTGTTGAGAGGAGACAACGGGGTCAAGATTTTCAACGTAATTCCCAGGATTTTCGGGGAGGTCGGGGACGCCGTTCTCGAGGGGCCTATCACGAAGTCGATTGGGAACCCCCCAACACTCGGTCACGCTCCCGGCAAAACCAGCCTCCTTAGTTGTAAACCTGACTGGTCGTGATCTACCTGCATCTCACGAACAACTTCTTAATTATGGGTTGTCCTTCGTACCGACGGTTAGGTATGATCCCTTTTTGATGAGGATTAGTTTACATCGGTTTTTTCGTAAATTGCGGATTATGTTGTTTTTTCAAGATCGCCCTGGAGCGGGAGATGGATCTGTGGTTAAACCTGAATCTCGGTGGTTACCTCCAGAAGCGGGGGCAGATCCAATCATTTCCACCTTTCAAGCTTTGGTGATGCGGGATATTGTGGATTTGTAGCAAACACCCTCACCACATTATTCCAATATGGATAAAGAGTATTGGCAGGCACTTGGTGAACTGTCTTCGGACCCTAAGTTGGTGGTCCGTAAGGCTGATAAAGGGGGAGCATTAGTCTTGTTGGATTCGGCAAATTACATGTGCCAATTACATGCCCACATTCAGGATGTTTCTATTTATAAATTGTTGGAGGAGGACCCTGTCGAGGATCTTAAACGTTTAATTCTCTCTCTAGTAGAAGAAGCATATCATCACGGTTGGATCACTTTGAAGGAGAAAAACCTTTTGATAGTAACACGTCCACAGGTGCCAACGATTTATCTTGTACCTAAAATCCACAAATCTTTGCTTGCACCCCCAGGGAGACCTATAGTCTCTTGCCGAAATTCAGTTTTAGAGCCGCTGTCTATTTTTTGCGATGTCTTCTTGAAACGAGAGGCTGTGGAAGTTCCGTCCTTTTTGAGGGATTCTACACATTTTTTGCAATGTATTTCAACTCTGACATTTCCACCTGACACGTTCCTAGTGACTTTAGACGTCACAGCGCTCTATACTAACATTGATCAGCATGAAGCTTTGGCACTGTTAGAAAATGCATTTCGGTTTGCTCCCGCCCGCCTCCCTAAGTCTTTCTTATTGGCTTTGGCCCATTTAGTTTTGACTAGAAATTATTTTTTGGCGGATGGACAATTTTATCAACAGATTTCTGGCATAGCCATGGGGGCCACTCTGGCACCATCTGTGGCTACTCTATACATGGGTGAAATGGAAGAATCTAAGATAAAGACATCGGGATTATATCAACATGTATTATTTTGGAAAAGATTCTTAGATGATGTCTTTTTCATATGGACTTCGGATTTAGTCTCACTTCATGTTTTTTTGGATTGGCTAAATCAATTGAAACCGAATATAAAGTTTACTGAACATATCTCTGCTGACCATATTGAATTTTTGGACATGGAGTTATTTGTGGAAGGGGATCATCTCATTTCATCTTTGTATAGAAAGCCAGTTCAGCGCAACAGTTTACTCCACTATCAAAGTCATCATCCAGGCCCTTTAAAATATGGCTTACCTTTTGGTCAATTCCTGCGCCTCCGCCGCCTATGTCATTCTACGTCCGATTTTAAAACACATGCTTTAGAGTTGCGTCAGCGTCTATTGGATCGGGGATATCCAATGCAGGTAGTAACCCGTTCGTATAAGAGGGCACTTCATATTCATCGGGAATGGCTACTTGATCCCCAGTATTCTTCATCGGAGCCCTCACCTAGTGAAGCTGTGGTGGGTGTTTTACCGTTCACCACACGGAGTTCAGCCGTAGTACGGATCTTGCGCTCTCATTGGTCTATGTTAAGCTTACATACGTGTTTTAACAAACCTTTGCGCTTGGCCTTTTCACGTGGACCTAATCTTAGTAACAAATTGGTGAAGACATCATTGCCTTTGGATCGACCAATACCATCTGGTTATGATGGTGGTCATTCTCCTTGCTACAATTGCGTCTACTGTGAACAGACCCTTTCGGGCCGTGGTTGGCAGCATCCTGACACTCAATGTGAATTTGTTCGTCGTTGGAAGACTACATGCCTCACGACTTTTGTGGTCTATTTTTTGATTTGCCCGTGTGGGCTTCTGTATGTGGGATGCACTATCCGTACTATGAAAAATCGATTGGCAGAGCATGCTTCGAGACTTCGCAATAAGGTTCTATCAGCTCCAATGGTTGAACATTGTGTGTCTTTGGCACATGGATTCAACACATTGAAATGGACAGTTATTGATCATGTCCTCCTCAATCCACGGGGGGGTGATCGTGAGTCGCGTTTACAGAGATTGGAACAGCGATGGATATTTACTCTTAATTCTGTTCATCCCCATGGGCTCAATAAGGAAATTGAGTGGGTTACCCTTTTGTGACGTGGACTTTGACGTTATCCGGTTTGCACTGAGTGTTTAACCAATGGTGGTGTGGACATTCCTGTCAGTGGAGTGCTCCTCCTTCGATTGGTTCATCCCTGGCTTATAAGTCTGGTGTGTTTGTCTGCCATTTCTAAATGAAGATCCCAAGCCGTGATGACGGTGTTTTTATTGCCTGGAAGAAAAGTCATAAGCACTTGACGCAGGGGACCACCCGAAACGTGCACGTCGTGCAACTTCATTCATGGCAATTTTTGGAGAAAGGAACATGGACTAAAAAAAGTTTTATTGAAGATGAGATAAGTGATTATTTCAACATGTGCACTCGATTTGGGGTGAAAAAATAATAAAAGGAGTTTTCCGTCTGGTGGGGGCTGGTCATTCAATTCCAGCCCTCCCCCGGTTGGCTCCGACAAAAGGAAAGAAACAAAAGTATATATCAGTTTTAGGGTACGCATTAGTGGGATTCTGTTATGTCGGTGGAAATGTTTGGAGTAACTTTCAAAGGCTGGCATTCTAGGTGACCACTTAGTTCACCTAATGATTACACTAGCCCTGGGTTGGATAGATGGAAGGCTAGATAGTGGGAAGGTTGGTTGAATAGATGGATGGAAGATGGTTGGTTGGATAGATAGATGGAAACATAATTGGATGAGTGGTTGGACAGATGGACCACAGATGGTTGGTTGAATAGATGGAAGGTTAGAGGAAAGGCTGCATAGATGGATGAATGGTTAGTTGGATAAATGAAAGAATGGTTGGAGAGATAGTTAAGTGATCAGTTGACCAGAGAGATGATTTGTTGGATAAACAGCTGATTACTGGGTTGATAAATGGATATTAGAACAGAAGACTGGCTAGCTAGCTAGCTTTAGAAATGGATGGTGGGTTGAACAGACAGATAAGTGAGAAACAGCTGAAGGAGAGAGAGAAGAACAGACACTAGCCTGATTCCTGGCATTTCTATACTTACTGTCTAACAAAACCAATGCCAAGTCACTCTCTAGTTGGGTCACTTGCACAGGACCTGATTCAAAATTCCCTAGGAAAAGAAAATTGGTAAGTTATACAGCATAATTTATCCCAACTCTTCCTCTCACATTGTTAGATCACTTTTTCAGTTCTGCAATAATGATTTTTTATTCAGAAGAAAGATGTAAAATGTCCAGGTGATAAAACAGCAGTCAGGCTCCAAGACTCTAGACTGAGCTCCAGGAGTTAAGAGAATCCATATCTTACACACATCATTCAGTAAAACCCATATCTTACAAATATTACATGTACATAAAGACACCACTTGTCTCATAACATAGTAGGCCCAGTGAGCTCCAAAATTTAGGTTCCCAAGTTAGGATCCTAATTAGTGCCTTATTTTCAGCAAAACCTAAAAGCCTAAAGGTCCAATATTCAGCACCAGCAGCTAGCTAAGTGGTTAGCATCGGGGCATGTAGCGGCCGCACTAATGGATAAATTACTGGATCGATAAATGGATATTAGAACAGAAGACTGGATAGCTGGCTAAGTTTAGAAACCGTGTTAGTGCCACTGAATATCCAGCTCACCAGCAGGTCTGCAAACCATGTAAATGCATTGGAATATCCTCCCTAAGTTTTCAGCTGAAAATTCATCCTAATTTAGAAACTTAAAAGTTAAATCAGTGCAAAGCTCCTAACAATTTGTCCCCATCCCGAATTGGCCTCTGTCGCCACCCACTTTTTATGCATTGAAATTTGAGAGCTTAATAGCATTCATAGTAATAATTTAGGCATTCAGCCCCAGTAAATTTTCAAAGAGGCCAATTTAGATGCAAGCCCGGATTTAGGCATCGCAACGGAGGCAACTATCTCCAGCACCAAATTTTGATAGGCGCCAGAGTATTGCCTCAATTGCTATACCCCAATCTGAGCCTGATGCTGTCGCTCAGTGTTCGCGTCACCCCCTCTCCCCCACCCCCCCTGTTTAGGAACATAAATCTCAATGTTAGGAGCATAAGTCCTTTGAATATCCGTCCCTATGTGTGCTGCTTGGAGCACACACCTTGTACATGCTTCTTGTCTCTCAAACCCCAAGACATGAATAACACAATCCTGAATAACACAGCACCTCTTACTTTAAACAACCTTATTAATAAAGAACCCAATCATAATCTTCAAAGACGAGACCAACTAAACAAACTAATAACACCAAAGGAATTTATAAAGACCAAAAAATCAACAAACAAGAAAGCATTCTCACATGCTGCCCCTATAATTTGGAACAACATTCCATCAGAATTAAGATCCTTACCTCAAATCATGGAGTTCAGGAAAAAACTTAAAACTCATTTATTTTCAACACACTACGGATCCTTGTCAAACTCACCTTTTCAACAAGAAAAAGGATAGTTCCACTAGCTGACATAACCCATCTCTGAACTGGAATAAGTGAGAAAACCCCAAGCCGATGATTTTGAAAACATACATACCGTGTATATAGTTAAAATCTGGTTCTTTGTATATAGTTTACAACTGTTAATTATAAGATTGAATTTCTTTGTAGTTTCACATTGTTACCTGTAAAAACAGCATTGCCTGTTTACTGTTGTTTCATGTAAACCGCAACTGATCAATGGAAGGTGCGGTATATAAAAATCGCTAATTAAATTAATTAAATTAAATGTCCCGCTGGACTGAATTTCCCTCACCAGGTTTTAAATCTGTGAACCAGGATGTCGCAGAGTTAAGGTTGATGACTTTAAACTTTACAGCAGAACTGACAGAAAGGCCTTTGCTGATTCCGATGCACACCATGGGGTATTCCTCCTTCGGGTTCACCAACATCTCAAAAACACTCAGAGGGTTCGGTAGTGGGAAATCAAAGTGCTAAGAAGCAAAGGAGGTACACAATTAAAGTCATCAGTCTTTCAGTTCAGTGAATTATTAAGAGATGGGTCAAATCGCAATCAGTCAAAATAATGCTCACAATTCAAAGATTTCCCAGAAGGTGGGGCTCATCAAATTAAGAACCCAGGAGACTGGTTGCAGGGGCACTGTTAATGCCCTCAGACTTATTATCTGATATCTTCTGCTAGATGGGAAACACCCAGATTACAGACAGCATTTCTGGTCACAATCACTGACTTCAGTTTTACATTTCAACTACAACAAATTGCAGCTACAGCCACTTTATTCGGACTTTACCAACTATAATACAATATAAACCTCAAAGGCAACGTACCATTAGAACAAACTCTCATTCCTTCTGAGTTCAAAACGCTTCATGGCTAAAACAATTTTAACACCAAAAAGCTGTCTTAGGGCAGCAATAACCCAGAAAAGAAAACCAGCCCTGTACTATGCTTTACTCAAATACTAACAACCAATATTAATCTTATTATAATAATTACTTTTAACAGGCAAAAATGACCTCAGGATGGCTAATATCCCTCACACAGTGACACGGCACTTTAGGGAAATAGCAGACGCTTCACATCACTGGTCAAATAGCCTATACCATCCAACCATATAAATACAACCAATTAAACAAAACTTAATACACCCCAAACAATTCACTTAGGAACCCATATCTAGTAAACTTCACAAACACTCACCTTCATACATACCACACACCCATTAAAAGCATCTAACTTTAATAATCATAGCAGTATATCAGGAGTCATCAGTGCAGTCCCAGAGCTGAAAAAACATAGCACAAAATTACTTCCAAGTAAATAGAAGCCCCCAAATAAGAGCCCACTGTACTTATCTAAAGTAAACAGCATAAACAGCACACAGTCTCAACGGGACCAAATCCAACGGCTCTTCAGCACACTGCCAAAGCCAGCTCAATGAACCAGCCAAAACTGAGGAAAAACACTTCTCTTTCAGGCTCTAAACTTCAAACTTTAACTCTCCATGCTTGCCCTTGACGCAAGCTTCCGTTTCGCCAAAAAAGGCTTTATCAAAAGGGCTTACAGCAATGGAAAAAAAGCCTAATTCTAACAAACTTCTATTTACTTGGAAGTAATTTTGTGCTATGTTTTTTCAGCTCTGGGACTGCACTGATGACTCCTGATATACTGCTATGATTATTAAAGTTAGACGCTTTTAATGGGTGTGTGGTATGTATGAAGGTGAGTGTTTGTGAAATTTACTAGATATGGGTTCCTAAGTGAATTGTTTGGGGTGTATTAAGTTTTGTTTAATTGGTTGTATTTATATGGTTGGATGGTATAGGCTATTTGACCAGTGATGTGAAGCGTCTGCTATTTCCCTAAAGTGCCGTGTCACTGTGTGAGGGATATTAGCCATCCTGAGGTCATTTGTGCCTGTTAAAAGTAATTATTATAATAAGATTAATATTGGTTGTTAGTATTTGAGTAAAGCATAGTACAGGGCTGGTTTTCTTTTCTGGGTTAAAACAATTTTAAGCCAACTTATGTACTTATCATCGTTCATAAAGGTTTTTTTACACTCTTATGAAGCTGTGCAAAGCATACAATATCAAAAACAAAATGTTGCAAGAGGAAATAAGCTTTGATAGTACTTATCTGAAACGGAGTTAGAACCACAGCATCTCCACTGTGCTTATGTACAGTCGTGCACGCAACATTGAAAGGTTGACCAGTAGGTTTCGCCCAACCTAAATGGGCTTTTTCGGGGATTCATTGCACTCTGATCAAGTAACAATCATTCCATCTATATGAATGAGGTAATGAGGTGGCCAGGAGCACAGGAACAAGGTAAAGATCTCTCAGCAAGCAATAGCTGGTAGCAGCCACAACAGCAGCCCACAAATGTGACCTGCTGGTGTCTCATCTGCTGATCGCCAGATCTCAAGCTTTAGATGCTGGGGCAAACATGCTCAGGATTTTTCCAGCCAACATACACAAAATAGCATGAGAGACCAACTCAAGGGATACTCTATGGGGGTTATTTACAATATCCACATGGACGATTTAGCATTTAGAAGTGGAAATGGCATCCATGTGTAAATGGTGATTTTAGAAAGGCTCCATTTACCTGTGGATGTCCATAATATGCAGAAATTGCAAGGGGGTGTGTTGGGGCATGGTTTGGGGGTGGTCTGGGAGAGTCAAAACACTACAGTGTGTCCCCTATTTCATAGAGAGATTGCAGAGGTGTGTCCATATCAGGATTTACAGAAGCTCCCTGGCACATACAGGTTTTTTTTTAAAAAGTGCTTGCTTTGGCTAGCCCTTTGCAGGAGTGATGAAAGGGGGTTATCCTCCTTAATCACCCGTTCTTTATTTACCCCACAAATTGAAATTAAATGAAGATTGTGGCCTCTGTATTTAATCAGCAGCATTTGTACATGTAGCTTTACAAAAAAACAACTTACAACAACTGGAAAGACGCTGGCGAAAATCACGATACCCCGAAACTCTCAATGAATATAAAGCTCACCTAACAAAACACCGATCTACAATAGATGAGAGAAGGAAACAATTCCATACGGACCTACTGAAACGATCAATGAATAAACCACATGACTTATTGAACATCGTAAGGACACTAGTGAAAGAACCAACTCTTGACCAGTCTGACTTGCTTCACCCACAGGCATACTCGGATTACCTTCAATCAAAGATGATTCTAACTGACAAAAGCACACACTGCACAGCCAGCATCCCTCAGCACCAATCAACCCCCACAGCCACCCTATCCGAATTCAGAATCATATCAAACAAGGAGATAGAAGACATCAGTGCCTCCATCAACACATCCACAGCACCTAGTGACCCGTGCCCGGCACACTGGATAAGAGAGATGCGCCATGAGCTAAGCCAGTTCATAGGTAAAATTCTCAACCAGTCACTCTCATCTGGTGAATTTCCACAAAAATTAAAAAACACATCCATCAGACCATTACTGAAGAATAACAAGATGGACCCCTCAAAAGTAGAATCCTATAGGCCAATATCAAGCATCCCTATGCTTGCCAAAATAATCGAAAAGGTAGCACAACAACAAATACAGCAACACATTGACACGGAAGCACCCCTAGACCAAGCCCAACATGGATTTAGGGAGGCTCATGGTGTGGAAACCCTCCTTACAACCCTTTTCAACACACTAATATCAGGAATCGATAATGTTCGACAAGGCTTTATCCTCATATTTATGGATATTGCAGCTGCATTCGATTCCATAAGCCATCAAATACTTGTTGAGCATCTTAATGCAATGTGTACCTTCGAGTCAGTCCTGACTCCTGGCGACCCAGAAGCTCCTGGGTTTTCTTGGCAGTGTCACCGGAAGTAGATTGCCAGGCCTTTCTTCCGAGGCAGTGGAGGGTTAAGTGACTTGCCCAAGGCCACAAGGAGTGCTAGTGGAGCATCTTAAGGAGAAAGTAATTGAAGGATCTGCTCTAAAATGGTGCAAATCTTTCCTATCTAACAGGTGGCACTATGTAAGAACCTGCACCACAACCTCTGAACCTTTCATGCAGAAACAAGGGGTACCCCAAGGATCATCCCTCTCTGCACTGATGTTTAACATCTATATGCAACCCATCTGCTCCCTAATACGCTCGTTCAACGTCCAGTGCTTAGCATATGCAGACGATATCCTGCTATTTATGCCATTTACAATTCAGCAACCAGACTTCTCCCCAATAACAAAGTGCTTTGATGCAATAGCAGACTGGTTATACACGCAAAATCTCAGGATCAATCACACCAAGACAGACGTCCTCTTCGTTACAAAAAATCAAGCTTTCATCCCCCCAACAACATTAAAAGTCAAGAATGCAGAACTGACAACCAAATCTTCAATCCGCTACCTCGGGATCACCTTAGACCAGAGACTGGACATGAAAGCTCATATAAAAAACACGGTAAAAACAATATATCACAAAATACGAACTCTCCGTCATCTTCGACTACTTTTAGACCCTAGTGACTTCCGAACAATTTACCAAGCATTGGTTCTCCCACATTTCGACTACGCTAACAGTATCCTATACGGGCTCCCAAAGGCAACTCTTCACCCACTTCAAATGGCAATGAACTTCGCAGCAAGAGTACTGACCGGGACACCTCGAATGAACCATATCACCCCAATTCTGATGAATCTGCACTGGCTGCCCATTCACGCAAGACTCCTATACAAGATTCTAATCACTACCTTCAAAGCCCTGAACAATCAATCTTCCCCAGCCATCAAAGAATTGATCCATTATTCACATCCATATAGAACCAAATGATCTGTAATGGCCAGCGCATTGCTGATTCCCAAACAAATGACCACTTGCACAAAGACAGCCTCTAACAGAGCTATCTCAATCTGTGCCCCCTTGGCCTGGAATGCCCTCCCAGCCGACATGCGTACCATTTCCAGCCAATCCCAATTCCGGAAGGCACTCAAGCATTATCTATTCGTGAAACACTACCCGGAATCTAACATACTGAATAACATGGGGCATCAACCCAATACATAAGTTGTAATGTATATATTGCTGTAAATAACGTTGTAGATATGTTTATGCCCTGTTGAATCCAAGTTTCTAACCCTTGTTCAATGTAAATTCTATGTGGCCCGACCACATAGTAATATGTTGTTTTACTGTAAACCGCACTGATATTGTAATAGCGCGGTATATAAGAGAGGTTAAATAAATAAATAATACATGTGTAACTTACAATTGTAAACTGGAGGATGCCAACTTCCAAACACAAACATGTGTACTAGCTTACACATATAAGCTGCGAGCTTTTTCCATTCATTATTCTCATATGTAGATTGGTAAAATCTCCCCCCCCCCCCGTCTCCACACACTCCTGCATGCATTTTAGAAAAGGCTTCACCTTTGGCGGAGCCTTTTCTAAAATACTGGCGGAACTGCATATATCCTGACCTGGATCTGGATGCTTCAATTCTGATCTCCACGTACTAGCTAAAACCTGCCTTTGTATATTTTGATAGATAGATGGAAATGGCACGCACAAGCACACACACCTTTGTGTGTCCAGGCATGAGTGAACACATCCATTCACCTACATGAAGACACACAATCAACTCACTGAGATGCATATGCAGAAACCAACCATACAAATCAAAGGTAAAGAGAACATGTAGGGGGAGAGGAAGGATCTGACAAGCCAGGCACACGCCTACGCCTCCACCTTCCTACCTTCACTAACATGAATTTCTGCATGGGCTCATACCACTGCATGAGGATCACTCCTGCTTCCAGCGCCCCACACAGGAAATGGCAGCCAGTCTGCGAGTTCTGTGCTGTGAAAGGACAGGAGAATGTCAGGCCTCTGGATCCAGAATTGCCCAAAATAAAGAACCAAACTCACCCCACCCTCATGCACTGGCCCTCAGCTCCAAGCAAAGAAGTGAAAGGACGGAGATAAAATAAATCGCACCTAGCCCCTTCCCCCTCTAGCCCATAAGCTGGACCTCATTGAAAAATTCTGACACAGAACTGGAAGCAGTATGGAGGTGGAGGAGAAAGCATTGGTGAAAGTATCATAAACTGGGCTGAAGTTGTCCTCTACTCACCCACACAGCAGAGCCGGCAGCCCTTGGTGTCAGGAACCTTAGTGGAGACAGCATTCTTCCTGTTAGGGCATCAAACCGAGAGATAAACATGGAGAACTGCCTGAGGAGAGTGAGGGGGCTCCTTTACTCCCTACAAATTCACCCTCCAACCTAGTGTGTACTCCAATTGTTTAAACAAGCACTTTGCCATGAAAAAGCAGGATGGGTATGGGCGCTCTTTAGGTAGTACACCCTGATAGGACAATCACACACACAAATACACAGCAACCACAGATACATACAGATACACACGCACCATAAAAACCAAGATACAGTCTCAAAGATACAAGCACACACGCAGATACAGCCTCACAGATCTTATCCCCCTTCGCCCATTCCTGAAGATGGGGAAGGTCTGAGCAGTAGGGTAGTTGTTGGACAAGATGACCCCTTAGGCAAGGATTGCTTTGACCACCCGCCACCATTTCTTTTGGGACGGTCTAAAAGGTGCAATATGGTGCTTCCCTCTATGGCCCCCTCCCCCCCCCATGTTTTGGCGCCCTCTGCTCACACATTCTATCCCTGTTCCCCGCCGCTCTGGAGACGGGACATACCTCGGAAGCAGTCTGTGCGTGGATATGTGAATGACAGACTTGTGCTCCTTCTTTGCCTGCTCATATAACCCCATCAGACTGTGAGAATAGAGCTGAGACACTTTGCCTGATAAAAGAGACAACATGAGATCCGAGGATCCATCTTACAGTCCCCTCCCACACCCCTGCCAGCATGATAAAACTACTCTTCATCATTAGAACCAACTTTTCAAAATGACTGAGGGTGGAAAGAGGGGGTTGTTCAATTCAACAAAGATTACCCCTCTCTGGACACAATGAAAGCATTTTCTCATCACTGGGCACAGCACTGGTACCTAGGCTCTTGATCCCCCCAGAATCGATATTTCCTCAACTTCAGTTTCAGTTCCACTCTCATGCTATTATGAGGTAAACCTTTGAGTTCCTGTTTAATACCCCCATCAACCTCCCTTCCTCCAAACCAGATTACTCACCTGAGATGGACATTAATATGTTACTAATTGAATACACCCAAGTCGTCCTGCTAGGAAACAACTGTAATAGAGAGAAGAAAGGAAGGGTGATATTCAATTTTGTTCCTAGAATGAAAAGCTAGAAGTTGTCTACACTAAATAGAGCTATCGATAGCCTGGGTCAAGATAATAGCATTGAGGCCTCAATGCAGAAACCCTGCAGTAGAGCCTGGCACAGGCTTTCCTAACACAAGTGTAGAAACCCCTTGGATGTCCCCTTGAGCAATAGAGACCTCCAGTGGCTCTACTAAATTGGTTCAATGTAATCTGGAGATGAACTGGTTCTATTACTACTATTAACCATTTGTATAGTGCTACAAGGCATAAGAAGCGCTGTATACAAATGCATAGAAGACAGGCCCTGCTCCACAGAGTTTACAATCAAATCAAGACAGACAAACACAACAAATAGGGGACTAGGGTAGTTCAAGAAGAAAATGATTAATGCAGACATGGATGTTAAACAGCCGAGAAAGTGGCTCAGAACTAAAAGCAGCCTAGAAGAGGTGGGTTTTTAGCTTGGATTTGAACAGGACCAGAGATGGAGCCCGACGTACCGACTCAGGTAGTCTATTCCGGGAATACGGTGCAGCAAAATGGGAGAAATGGAGTCTTGAGTTGACAGTAGAAGAGAAAAGCACAGATAACGGTTCCCGAGGAGGGTTGTAGGGAGAGATAAGCGAGGAGAGGTAACGAGGAGCTGCAGAGTGAATGCACTTGTAGGGCAATAGAAGAAATTTGAACTGTATTGGAAATGGATAGGGAGAAGTGATTTGAGAAGATTGGTTACATGAGCATAGCGACACTGGCAAAAGATTAGCAGTACAGTTGAGTTTTGAACAGATTGAAGAGGAGAAAGTGATTCAATGGGACACCAGTGAGCAGCAGGTTGAAATAGTCTAGACAGAAGGTGACAACAGAGTGGATTTGGGTCTTGGTAGTGTATTCAAAGAGAAAGGAAGAAATTTTGCTGATGTTATAGAGGAAGAACAAACAGGTTTTAACTATCTGTTAGATATTGGCAAAGAAATAGAGAGAAGAGTCAAAGATGACCCCAAGGTTGTGAGCTGAGGAAACAAGGAGGATGACGGTGTTACCCACAGAAATAGAGAAGGGAGGAAGGGGAGAGGTGAGTTTAGAGGGAAAGATAAGAAGTTTTGTCTTGGCAATGGTCACTTTCAGATGGCGGTGGGACATCCAGGCAGCAATATCAGACAAGCAGATTAAGATTTAAGCCTGGATTCTGGGAGGGATTTCTGGTAATTTTCCAGAACAGGGGAGATTACAGCTCTCCCAGTTATATCATGCTAGGGAGGAGACTCCTCTCGGAGGGAAAATCCAATTCATATATAGACCATTCCCAGAGCCAAGTCCTTGTCTTTGGCAGCCAGCCACTGTATCATGGAGAAGTAAAAGGAGTCTGCCCCAGATAGGCAGGAAGCTCTTGCTATCCCCAAGCCCTCATTTCATCTGCAGGGAGCTACAAGGTCAAAGCTGAAGGAGGGGAAAGCAGCAGTGCTGGAAGGTATTTTGGGCTCAAGCCTACACCAACATCCCTCTGTGACTGCAAACCCAGCCAGATCCTCCACTTAACGCAAGAGGAGAGCAGTACAGCTGGCGAGGAAGAGAAGGAGCAAGGAAACTACCTTCGGGAATTATCTACTTCAAGGAGGAGAGGAAGCCAGGAGTCCATCAGCAACTGAGGGCCACAGGACAACATCAGGAACCTGCAACCTGCACAGCTGCAGCTCAAGGTATTCTGAGAAAGATCATTAGAGCAGAATGAGGGCTCCAACTTAGGATAAACACAAAGGCTAGCAAAAGTGAAGGACTGAAGAAGCTTGGATTAAAATTCCAGTACCAGAGAAGAAGTACAAAAAGCGAATTGTTGTAATATAAGAAGAGTGAGAGGAGAAAGAGGTAATTATTACTACTACGACATTATATACCACACATCGCTATACACAAGAAAGATTCATATTCAAATCCAGAAGTAAATCAATGCATAAAAATAAAGCATAGCCAACTAAACCACATCCTGAATAGTACTGATGGAACAGAGAAGCTTTTAAAATTTTACGGAATGAAAAAACATCTTTCTTTGAACGGACATCCTCACGTAGGCCCAGCATCAGACACTGCCCTTTTTCTAGTCAAAGACTTTCGTCTGAGCCCATGATGGTAATTTCAATAGATGTTTTGCACTACTTTGCAAAGATCAAACATTAGAATACCATTCAAAAAGAGCGAAAAGCGCATTTGGTCTACATAAGCAAACTGCCTTAAGGATCAAAAGCAATCATTTAAACCAGCACCTTGCAGCAAGAGGTGGCCACTGTAAAGAAAGCAATGCTGGTGGAATAAGGTCAAATTTCTGAATTCCAAAAATGAAACGTGCAGCTGAATTCTGAACTATTTGCAGAGAATTCAAATATTTCTCTGGAAGCCCAAGAAACGTGGATAGCAACGAAGGACGTGTGAAAATCTTTATTGGTCAAATCAGCCAAAGGCCCGACACAGGCCGTGTTTCGGAATTCCCTTCTTCAGGGGCTAAATGGCTGAATCAACAGACTGTATAAATTAACCAAAAAGGACTAAAACAGTGTATATCTTCAAAATTGTGCTGACCAAGAAACTCTTCCTATGATCATAAATGTGCAATCGTATAATCGTGTTGTATCCTGTAGCAAACGCGATTATACGATTGCACATTTATGATCATAGGAAGAGTTTCTTGGTCAGCACAATTTTGAAGATATACACTGTTTTAGTCCTTTTTGGTTAATTTATACAGTCTGTTGATTCAGCCATTTAGCCCCTGAAGAAGGGAATTCCGAAACACGGCCTGTGTCGGGCCTTTGGCTGATTTGACCAATAAAGATTTTCACACGTCCTTCGTTGCTATCCACGTTTCTTTGTTGGACTATTTTTGCACGTGGTGTTGTGCCCTTTGTTGGACCCTCTGGAAGCCCAAGATAAATAATATTACAGTAAATGAGATAAAGTAGAATAATAGACTGAATAATGGTACAAAGTTTATCATGCTCCAGGAAAGGCCATATTCATCGCATTAATCGCAACTTTAAAAATGCAGCTCTTACTACTTTATTAATCTGCACCTTATGGGGGTTATTTTAGAAGCCCTATTCATGCTTTGGACATCTGAAATGGGCATAGAGGCATCCACAGCACAGAGATGTCTCCAGAGCCACTTTAGAAGCTGGGTTCTGTGGTTGTCCCCAGAGCAAGAACATCCAAGTCAAAGGGGGGGGGGGGGGTGTGGAGGCGTGGCCAGGGCAGTCCCAAGAACTTGGACAGCCTCAGCTGATTTCAGAATGTCCTGGATATCCTGAGCTGTAGCAAAGGTTATACATTCTCCAGGCATGAATAGACATCTGAAAAACCCTCATTTTATCAGGCAAACCTCTGGAGGGTGTGGAGGAAGTGGTATACTCATATCCCATTTATTTTACAATTTGTCAATGAACACTGAAGAGTGAATGGGGGCTCGTGTTTTAGTTTTGTCATGCCACTGGACATCCCCATATACAACTGTGCTTGAGATGGATGCCCCTGCCACATGGATCTCTCTATATGGATGCCGGCATGGTATTCACATCGGGGGCGTCCATGTTTCTAAAATCAGATCCAATACATAGACCTCCCTGGATGTTCCAGACTGCACTTGGATGCCCTTTCCAAAATGCCACTTCACGTCAATTGGGAATCCAAGGTAATACCTAAGTATGACATCTCATAAATCTACATGATACCGGCCAAGATTAATCTATGCAGGAAAGCAATCAATATTAGATGAAGTAACTAGCATTGCTTCTGTTATTCTTTTTTTTAATTAATCTGCATATCATTATTTCCTAACCTAGTTTGAATACAGGGAAACACTTCAAGAATTTTAGCTTGTCGAATCCCAGTACCTATCTTAAAGGGAATAGTTAACAAAATATCAGCATATATTTTAAAAGAAACACCTAATTCATCTAATGACTCACATAACGGTAAAAGATCCAAGTTGAAAAGAGGTGCAGAGAGGAAGATCTCTGTGGGACCCCTTTGCCAATTGAAAACCTATCAGAAGCCTTTCATGAAATCTTTATTTATCTTTATTTATTCTTCAAACCATGAATACACTATGCCAGAGATCCCTATAGATAACAGTCCTTGCAACAAAACCTCATGGTTTACAGAATCTAATGCTGTGGATAGACTGAGAAATACTAACAAAAAAAACAGTTTTTGATGATTCTAACCCCAAAAATAAATCATCTAGTAAAAGGACTAGTAGAGTCTCACAGCTATGATTTTGGTGAAATCTGTGTTGTATGAAATATTTTATGGTTCAGCAGATATTCATCAGATTGAAATCTAACCATCTGATCAAGGAATTTCACTAAAGGTTGATTTGCAATAAGTCTATAAGACGGACAGTCATTTACAGAATAATTTAGTTTAAAGATCAGATAGTCCCAACCCAAGAGGATTGTGGAAAATTGCAAGAGGATCTTGATAAATTGGAAGACTGGGCATCAAAATGGCAGATGAAATTTAATGTGGACAAATGCAAAGTTATGCACCTAGGGAAGAACAACCCAAACTATGGTTACACAAAGCAAGGTTCCACATTAGGAACCACCACCCAGGAAAAAGATTTAGGCGTCATTGTGGATAACATGTTAAAACCCTCGGCCCAGTGTGCAGCGGCAGCCAAGAGAGCAAATAGAATGCTAGGTATGATAAGGAAAGGAATGGAAAATAAAACAAAAGATATTATAATGCCTCTATACCGTTCCATGGTGAGACCGCACCTTGAATATTGTGTGCAATTCTGGTCGCCGTATTTTAAAAAGGATATAGCGATATTAGAAAAGGTTCAGAGAAGAGCCACCAAAATGGTAAAGGGGATGGAAGGATACTCCTATGAAGAAAGGCTAAAAAGGTTAGGACTCTTTAACCTGGAAAGGAGACAGCTGAGGGGAGATATGATAGAAGTCTATAAATTACTGAACGGAGTGGAACGGGTAAACGTAGATCGATTGTTTACGTTATCAGAATATAGAAAGACTAGGGGACATGCAATAAAGCTACAGGGTAAACTATTTAAGATAAATAAGAGAAAATACTTTTTCACTCAACATGTAATCAAGCTCTGGAAATTGTTACCGGAGGATGTAGTATATGACCTCTCATGTGTAAGAACAGTCACAATCTAATCAAACCGTAAAAGCTGCATATACTGCAATAAACAAAATCTCCAACTGCCTTGTCACCATGGCAAGTATGTTAGAAGCATTCCCACATCCAAAAAGCTGCACTGAGGCGTATAGATTAAAGACATGTCTCAGTCCTTTTTAGAGCCTGCTTTTTGCAGATGTGGGAATGCCCACCATGTCTACCCAGCCAGGGGGAGTGGTGGGGGCAGAGCTGACAGTGCAGCTGTGGAGTCCCAGTCTTCGAAAGGGAATCCATGTCTGGAACAAAAAATGTAATTATCGGCATTTACACTTGCCCCCAGGCACAAATCAGTGCTTGCTAACAGGGGCAGTTGTCCATTCTAAGGTCGCCTCCCTCTTCCCAACCCACATCCCCAACCTCTGAAATATCCCCTAGAGGTCACTCCCCCCCCCCCCAAGTGAAGGCTGTGATATTCCCTCCCACCCCCCACCCCAGAGTGAAGGCTCCAATCTCCCTTACTCCCATTCCCACACTCCTAAAGCTGTCAAAAGCTCTCCCCAACCATCCTCCCACTGAAAAAAGGATGGTGCCTCCACTGGAAGACCCAGTGATTCCCACCCCTGGGCTTACCGCGGTCGTTGGCATATAGTGGAGGCAAGGGTGAGGCCACTGGCTCCTATCTGGCACGAGGTTAGTCATCAAAATGGCGCTGCTGACCCCTAGCAATAATTGCACGTTGCTGCCAGTACCACAAGATTACCATTACTACCACATAACATTTGTATAGCGCTGCAAGGCCTACACAGTGCCGTACACAAATAGATAAGAGCCAGTCCTTGCTCTAAGGAACTCAAAATCTATCCAACAGACACATACAACTAACAGGGGACTAGGGTAGATCAAAGGGGAAATGGGTATAACACACTGGCGTGTTAAACAGGAGAATACGGGGGTCAGGATGCAAAAGCAGCCTCAAAGAGGTAAGTTTTTAGACTGGATTTGAACTACTGCCACTACTAAGCGCCAACAACTCCGGTAAGCCCAGGAGTGGAATCGGAGAGGGTTGTGGTCTTCCGGAGGAGGTGTCACCATTTTTTCAGTAAATATCTTCAGGGAAGGTGGGGGAGGGTTTTTTTGACAGCTTTGGGGGGGTGGGCAGAAGAGAGATCGTAGTCTTCACTCGGGAAGGGGGTGGGAGGGGAGACCAGAGCCTTCAGTCGGATGGGAGGCCTTGCAGAAGATGTCTCTGGGGTTGGGGACGTAGGTTCTGAAGGAAGCTCGGACTCATGGTACTACACTGGTCTACCCTCTGTGCTGGTGCAGCAATTTTAGGGGGCTGCTCCCAAATCTGTGTGTGTGTTGGGGGGGGGGGAGGGAGCCATGTCTTCTTTTCCCACAGATGCAGCTCCTAAAATTGCTGCTCCTGTCAGACATCCCAGGGGATATACCCGTACAGCCCTGCAGCTATTTTATAAGCGGCTCTACATTTAGCAGAACCTCTTGCAAAATACTGGCCTAATTCTCCATATCCTGAGATGGACATGAAACTTCTCCTTTCTACATCCTTGCTAAACTCCACTTTATATCTATCATCATAAGGCATATTGAAGTCTTCCATTATAAGAAGTCTCTCCTCTCACCAGTTCAAGGGTGGCTTTTTGTTCATTGCGGTTCAATATAAAAATCCCCTCCTCTGCTCCCAGGATTAAATGTGGGTCTGAAAAAGAAGTTTTGCATTAACATCTCAAATCAAGATTCCCCCATACTATAACATGCCATGCTCTCTTTTACTGCCTCCCTATACACACAGCCCTGTGTTGCCCCAGTAACATGCTCTGCCCTGCACTGCCACCTCCACACTCACACACTGCCTCTCTCACTGCATACTGCTGCCTGGCACTGCCACCTCCACACTCACACACACTGTCCCACACTGCCACCTCCACAATCACACACACTGCCTCTCTTCACAAACTACCGCCCCGCACTGCCACCTCCACAATCACACACACTGGCTCTCTTCACAAACTACTGCCCCGCACTGCCACCTCCACAATCACACACACTGCCTCTCTTCACAAACTACTGCCCCGCACTGCCACCTCCACACTCACACACTGCCTCTCATCACATACTGCTGCTCTGCACTGCCACCTCCACACTCACACACTGCCTCTCATCACATACTGCTGCTCTGCACTGCCACCTCCACACTCACACACTGCCTCTCTTCACATACTGCTGCCTTGCACTGCCACCTCCACTCTCAGACACTGCCTCTCTTCACATACTGCTGCCTTGCACTGCCACCTCCACTCTCACACACGGCCTCTCTTCACATACTGCTGCCCTGCACTGCCACCTCCACACTCACACACTGCCTCCCATCACATACTGCTGCCCTGCACTGCCACCTCCACTCTCAGACACTGCCTCCCATCACATACTGCTGCCCTGCACTGCCACCTCCACACTCACACACTGCCTCTCTTCATATACTGCTGCCCTGCACTGCCACCTCCACACTCACACACTGCCTCTCTTCACATACTGCTGCCCTGCACTGCCACCTCCACTCTCAGACACTGCCTCCCATCACATACTGCTGCCCTGCACTGCCACCTCCACACTCACACACTGCCTCTCTTCATATACTGCTGCCCTGCACTGCCACCTCCACACTCACACACTGCCTCTCTTCACATACTGCTGCCCTGCACTGCCACCTCCACACTCACACACTGCCTCTCTTCACATACTGCTGCCCTGCACTGCCACCTCCACACTCACACACTGCCTCTCTTCACATACTGCTGCACTGCACTGCCACCTCCACACTCACACACTGCTTCTCTTCACAAACTGCTGCCCTGCAGTGCCACCTCCACACTCACACACTGCCTCTCATCACATACTGCTGCCCTGCACTGCCACCTCCACACTCACACACTGCCTCTCTTCATATACTGCTGCCCTGCACTGCCACATTCACACTCACACACTGCCTCCCATCACATACTGCTGCCCTGTACTGCCACCTCCACACTCTCACACACTGCCTCTCTTCACAAACTGCTGCCCCGCACTGCAACCTCACTCTCACACACTTCCTCTCTTCACATACTGCTGCCCTGCACTTCCACCTCTACACTCTCACACACTTCCTCTCTTCACAAACTGCTGCCCCGCACTGCAACCTCACTCACACACACTGCCTCTCTTCACAGACTGCTCCCTGCACTGCCACCTCCACACTCACACACTGCCTCTCTTCACATATTGCTGCCCTGCACTGCCAATTCCACACTCACACACTGCCTCTCTTCACAAACTGCTGCCCTTCACCACCACCTCCACTCTCACACACTGCCTCTCTTCACAAACTGCTGCCCTGCACTTCCACATCCACTCTCTCACACTGTCTCTCTTCATATACTGCTGCCCTGCACTGCCACTTCCACACTCTCACACACTGCCTCTCTTCATATACTGCTGCCCTGCACTGCCACTTCCACACTCTCACACACTGCCTCTCTTCATATACTGCTGCCCTGCACTGCCACCTCTACACTCACACACTGCCTCTCTTCACATACTGATGCCCTGCACTGCCATCTCCACACTCACACACTGCCTCTCTTCACATACTGCTGCCCTGCACTGCCACCTCCACACTCACACACTGCCTCTCTTCACATACTGCTGCCCTGCACTGCCACCTCCACACTCACACACTGCCTCTCTTCACATACTGCTGCCCTGCACTGCCACCTCCACACTCACACACTGCCTCTCTTCACATACTGCAGCCCTGCACTGCCACCTCCACACTCACACACTGCCTCTCTTCACATACTGCTGCCCTGCACTGCCATCTCCACACTCACACACTGCCTCTCTTCACATACTGCTGCCCTGCACTGCCACCTCCACACTCACACACTGCCTCTCTTCACATACTGCTGCCCTGCACTGCCACCTCCACACTCACATACTGCCTCTCTTCACATACTGCAGCCCTGCACTGCCACCTCCACACTCACACACTGCCTCTCTTCACAAACTGCTGCCCCGCACTGCAACCTCATCACTCTCACACACTTCCTCTCTTCACATACTGCTGCCCTGCACTGCCACCTCTACACTCTCACACTGCCTCTCTTCACATACTGCAGCCCTGCACTGCCACCTCCACACTCACACACTGCCTCTCTTCACAAACTGCTGCCCCGCACTGCAACCTCATCACTCACACACACTGCCTCTCTTCACATACTGCTGCCCTGCACTGCCACCTCCACAATCACACACTGCTTCTCTTCACAAACTGCTGCCCTGCAGTGCCACCTCCACACTCACACACACTGCCTCTCTTCACATACTCCTGCCCTGCACTGCAACCTCTATACTCTCACACACTGCCTCTCTTCATATACTGCTGCTCTGCACTGACACCTCCACATTCATACACTGCCTCTCTATGTACACATTCTGCTTTGCATTGCTGTCCTCAAACATTTAGGGAACTGTTTTCTGATCCTTTGCGGTGGCTGTTGGTCTGTGGGTACAAAGTACAAGCATTTCAGGGGCAGAATTTCCCTTTAAAATCTTATCTGCAAGGTTCACAGGTATCTTGCAGGTATACAGGGTGTGGCATGTCCATTGAAAAAGTAGACAGAGATCTGAAAATCAACTTTCCACATGCATATTTAGGGGTCATTTTATAGGGAGGTGACTAAAAGGAGCTGTGGTAGTCATTTTTGTACATACATGGCCTTATAAAATAATGAACGGCATAACTTATTCAATGATGCATACTTTTACTGAGAGCGTGGACAGGCGCAGAATTTGGTGCAGCGTGGATGAAGCTTGCATGTTTGCGCAAAGATTATAAAAAACCTTAATTTAAGTGGGTACATGCATGAAGTTTATGCAATCATTTACATCTGCCTGCACCTTATTCCACTTACACCAGTCTTTTATAAAGAAAACGAGAAGCCTACTCTTCTTTCTAAAACAGCGCCTATGAAGGCGCTTAAAACCCCTCTTAAAACAAGGCTCCCCTTATAAAATGACCCTCTTGCTGCTTCAGCCGTCCCCCACCCTTAGAAATGTCACCTTTCTCTACGAGTAGAACTATATGTGAAACAGCACGTACGTTTTTCTCCACAGAGCCTGGTTATTTTAAAAAGTCCATCCCCTTCCCTGGACAGGAAGGGCCAAAATGACCCAGGGGTGGAAGGACGAGAAACAAATGCTACCTTTGGTGCTGGGGTGTGTCCAAGGCGTAGTGGAGGTGATTTTTAGAGGGCAACCATTAAAAACTCTCTTAAAGAGAGAGCCAACCTGTGAAAGAAATTGTGGACAGAACACGTGGTCATATCTCTGACACCCGACAAGGGCTTCAAGCAGATGAAGAAAATCCTAAATAGCTTTGCTTCCCCCTCCTCCCAAAGACTTTATGTTACATAACAAGGCAGGAAGGTACTTCAAGAACCACTTAATCCATCCCTGACTTCCAGCGAGGGTCCAAAAGTTCAAAATCATCCCAGGTAGAACAGTGTCTGACCTGCTCTTAAAATTCCTCAGGAGTAAAGATTAAACAAAGGAACAGGAAGATATCAGCATGACGCTATTTTTGGTATGAAGAGCCCTTTTCTTCTTCCATTCACTATTTTTTTTAAAGAAATACTACTTCCCTGGTTAAACACATCCAGCAATTATCTACCTACTGTAACAAGAAAGCTATTTCTAACGTCAAACCCAAACCTGGAAAGACATGAGTTTTCAGAAACTGTGATCACACTCACTTGTTTTCTGACTCGCACAGGTTTCTTGCAGTCAGCATGAACCTAAAAGAAAACGAAAATTAATTAGAAAACCAATGTCCCACTGCAACACTCCGCAGGATCTCCAAACCAGCGTCATCCCACAACACTTTTTGGGATCTTCAACTATTATTATAGGTATTTATCATTTTTATAGCACTATTAGATATAGGCAGTATTCTATAAACACACAAAAAACAGCCTCTTCTCCACAGATCCTAGAGAAAAAACTGGATGCATCAAAGCTGGATTTAGTAGTAAAGGAAAAGAACGGCATTGATTAGAGAGGTGTCAGTCACAAGTAACTATTCTGTGAATTGCAATGAGTCGGAGAAGATCTTTGTTGTTGTTGTTAAGTGCCGTTGAGTCGGAGTCGACTCATGGCGACCCTCTGGATAGCTATCCTAAATTGTGTTCGGTCTTGAGTCAGGCGGCTCATTGTTGACAGACTGGTACCCGTAGCTGCTGTTATTGTATCGATCCATCTCATTGCTGGCCTTCCTCTTTTGCGTTGACCTTCTATCTTGCCAAGCATGATGTCTTTCTCTAATGATCTCTCTCTTCACATGATGTGTCCAAAGTATGAAAGTCGAAGTCTTGTAATCCGAGCTTCTAAAGAAAGCTTAGGTTTGATCTCCTCTAGAACCGACTGGTTTGTTCTTCGGGCAGTCCATGGTATACACAGTATTCGCCGCCAGCACCATAATTCAAAGGCATCAATTTTCTTCCTGTCTATCTTTTCCACTGTCCAGCTTTCACATCCATATGATGTTATTGAAAATACCATGGCTTGAACAAGTCGAATCTTTGTATGGAGAGAGACATCTCTGCTCTTGAGAATCAATACAACCATATCAATACAACCATATCAACCATATCAATACAACCATAAACCAATGGAACCTAACAATCCAAGAAGCAGCCACCCCCAAAAATATCACACAAAAACAAATAAAAAAGTCAGAAAAATGGTTCACAAAAGACCTTGCCAAGTTAAAAAAACAACTGAGAAAACAAGAAAAAAGGTGGAGAATAACAAAATCAAACGAAAACAAATTACAATATACAAGTCTACTCAATGCATATAAAGATGCAATCAACAAATCAAAGAGAGACTACCACTCTAAAGTAATAAACATGGCCATCAATCGACCTAGAGAATTATTCGCAATCGTAAAAACACTGACAAAGACACAGAACACCGAGCCTAAACAATCCACAATAAGTGTACAAACATTAGCGGCACATTTTGCTGAGAAATTAAAAAGTAAACCTACTATCACAATAACAACATTGCAGACAAATCCAAAAACAAATTACGAATGGACAACTTTTCACAAGGTCGATCAAAAACACCTCCTTAAGATCATAACAATGATCAATACCACAACCTCCCCTCTTGACCCATGCCCAGTATCATCGATCAAGTCCTCAAAAGCTGAACTCGCCGTTAACATCCAATACATAGTTAACCAATCACTCTCCCAAGGCATCATGCCTGATGCCCTAATACTCACCTCTATTCATCCTGTCATAAAAAATAATAAACTAGACCCAAAAGACCCAAATTCATACAGACCCATAGCCAGTTAATCAAAAAATTATACAACTACAACTACAGGAACACATTGATGAGCACAAATCCCTTGATTCACACCAATTCGGATTCCGCCTCTTCCATGGAGTTGAAACCCTCCTAATAACACTGATGGATTTTCTCATCAGAGGTACAGACGACAACAACCAGGGTTTCCTACTCCTTTTCATAGATATATCTGCCGCATTTGACAATATCAACCACAATACTCTAATTAATAGACTAGAAAACCTAGGAATAGGAGGGACAGTCCTCAAATGGTTCATGTCCTATATTTCGCACAGATTGATACGTGTCCAAATAGGCCAAGACACTTCCGAAACGTTCTCTCAAGGACAGGGAATTCCTCAAGGCTCAGCCCTCTCCGCCCTCCGTTTCAATTTATATCTGCAGCCTATTACAAACATATTTAAAAAACACAAAATCAACCATTTTATCTCGGCCGACGACATCATGCTTGCTATCCCCATAAATACTAACAGCCCCTCATACAGCAACCTATCCGAATGCATGAATGTGATCAACTCCTGGCTAGAAACCAACTATCTCAGCATTAACCTTAAAAAAACAGAGGCAATGTTTATAACAAGAAAACCTGATGCTGACACCACCTACCCAACAACCATCACAATCAACAATACTACTATACCTGTAAAATAGTTATCTCCAAGTTATAATGCCCTGTTCAATGTAATTTCAGTTTGTTCAATGTAAACCGCACTGATGCAGACTAGCGCGGTATATAAGAGAATGTAAATAAATAAAATAAATAAATAAAAATAAATAAAAAAGAAGTAAAGTACCTAGGGGTAATATTAGACCACACACTCACCATGCTACCTCACATAAAACAGACAGTAAAAACCATATTCTATAAACTCAAGACCATACAACACCTAAGACCTTTCCTGGACACACACGACTTTAGATCTGTAGTCAGCACACTCATCACCCCCCACTTCGACTACTGTAATAGTCTCCTAATTGGCTTGCCACTTAAAACCACATATTTATTACAAAGAGCCCAGAACATCTGTGCCAAGGTAATATCAAACTCAAAACCAAAGTTCACCGGAAAATACCCATTAGTTATAATCACCTATTTTTGTCGGAGCAGGCCGAAGGAGGGCCGGTATTGAAAACCAACCCACACCTGACAGCAAGCTACTTTTATTCAGTTTAGGTTCACCACCTTAAAAAATTTTTGACTTATCTTTGCTAGTCGAATTAGAGATATTCACAGACCCCGTTGCTCTCCAAAGATCATCTTCGCACGACGTGCACGTTTCGGGTACAATAGCTGTCTCAAGTGCTTTCTATCCATGCAAGAATTAGGGCAACTATGCTGAAAACGCCGTCACCGCGGCTCAGGTCAATCAAGGTAATATCAAAAACACACCTAACTGACCACATAACCCCCATACTGCTAGAACTACTTTGGCTTCCTATAAATAGTCAAATAAAATATAAAATAATTCTAACAACATTCAAACTCCTTAACAAAATCTCCCCCTCACACCTGACCACCCTCCTACACTTTCCATCTGAATCTAGAACACGCAGACAAAACGCAACCCACTCTCTCAACATGCACAAAACCTTCAGAAAAACAAAGAAAACTACAAGCTCCAGAGCCTTCTCATTTGCTGCCCCCACCCTCTGGAACGAACTCCCAATAACACTTTGCATGATGAACGACCTTCAAATATTCAGAAAAGAACTCAAAGCCCACCTCTTCAATGAGTATTTTGAAATCCCCCACCTCCCAAGAGCCACCCCCCTGCAGTCACAGAAACAATCCCACCAACCCCCTGAACCCGCAAATGACTAACTCAGACAGAACCACCACTATTAGCCCTTATATGTATTACATAAAAAAAGAGAAAATAACTTTCAGAATGCACACAAGACCAATTGTAATATATGTCTATTGTCCTCTGTAAATAGTTTTTTGACACAGTTGCATGCAATGTTACCTGTACATAGTTAAAATCTACTGCTCCATGTAAAAGTATATAAAATTGTTAAACTCTTCCCTGTAAACCGCCCTTGATCTCTGGAAGGGGCGGTATAGAAGAAAAGAATAAATAAATAAATAAATAAAATCTTATCTAGGTCTTTCATAGCCATTCTGCCAAGAGCAATGCGTCTGATTTCTTGACTGCTTGTTGCTTCTTTATTGATAGTTGATCCAAGTAGGTTAAAGTTGTTCACGATTTCAATTTCTTCTCCTTCAACGATGAACCTGTTGATTATGCCAGTATTCATGATCTTTGTCTTCTTTACATTAAGGTGCAGGCCCATTTTGAGACTATGTTCTTTGATTGTGAGAAGCAAATGTTTCAGATCATCTTCACTTTCAGCCAGTAATGTGGTATCATCAGCATAGCGAAGGCTGTTGATGAGTCTTCCATCAATCTTCACACCTCTGTTGTCTTCATACAATCCTGCTTCTCTGATGATTTGTTCTGCATATAAATTAAACAGGTAGGGGGAAAGTATGCAGCCTTGTCTTACACCTTTGCTTATTTTAAACCATTCTGTTTCTCTTTGTTCCGTTCGAACTGTTGCTTCTTGATCAATGTACAGATTGTGCAAGAGTACGATCAGGTGTTCTGATATACCCATGCTTCTTAATGTGGCCCAGAGTTTCTCATGGTTTACACAGTCAAAAGCCTTGCTATAGTCGATAAAGCACAAATAGATATCCTTTTGGTATTCTTTAGTCTTTTCAAGGATCCATCTCACATCTGCAATGATGTCTCTCGTTCCTCGCCCTTTCCTGAACCCTGCTTGCACTTCAGGTAGTTCTTGTTCCAGGTATGGTTGTAGTCTCTTTTGAATAATTTTCAGTAGAATCTTGCTGGCATGTGGGATCAGAGCGATTGTGCGATAATTTCCACAGTCAGTTGGATCACCTTTCTTTAGTATTGGTATAAACACAGATCTTTTCCAGTCAGTTGGCCATGATGTTGTCTTCCATATTTCTTGGCAGAGCCTTGTAAGTACGGTAACAGCTGCATCAGATTGCTGTAATACTTCTATGGGAATGCTATCAATGCCTGGTGCTTTGTTCTTTGATGAGGCTTTCAATGCTGCTTTAACTTCTTCTTTCATCACCAATGGTTCCCGATCATAAGGTACAGGTTGAAACGGCTGTTGGTCCACTTGATCTTTATCATATAAAAACTCTGTATATTCCTTCCACCTTTTCTTGATCTTCTCAGCATCATTCAACATAGAACCTTGAGCATCTTGTAACATTCCAATTCGAGGCTGGAACTTTTTCTTTAACTCTCGTAGCTTTAGGAAAGCCGATCTTGTTCTTCCTCTAATAGTTTCTGCTTCTATTTCCTTGCATGTGTCGTTGTAGTACTTTTCCTTGTCCTGTCTTGCTGCACGTTGGAAATCTCTGTTGAGTTCTGTTATTGTCTTTCTTTCTCCTCTGGCTTTAGCTTCTCTGCGTTTCTGGGCAATTTTCAGAGTTTCTTCCGTCATCCATTTTGGCCGTTTTTGCTTTTTCACCTTTTGTATAAACTTCTCGCTTTCTTCCAACACAGCCTTCTTGATGTCATTCCATAACTCTTCTGGAGCTCTGTCATTGCTAAAGCAGCAAATCGATTTTGCAGGCAGTCTTTAAATTCCAGTGGTATATTCTCAAGGTCATATTTTGCTGCATTCATGAGTGGTTTGCTCTTTTTCAACTTTAGCTTGAGTTTGCATACTAGTAGTTGATGATCTGTACCAAAGTCAGCTCCAGTTTTGTCTTTATTGATGTTATAGAACTTTTCTATCGTTGACTTCCACAGATGTAGTCAATTTGATTTTTATACAATCCATTGGGTGAGGTCTATGTGTACAGTCGCCGCTTGTGTTGATGGAAGAAGGTGTTTGAAATGAATAGATCGTTGGTCTTGCAGAATTCTATCAGTCTTTCTCCAGCTTCATTTCTGTTGCCAAGTCCATATTTTCCAACTACTTTGCCTATGTTTTTAACTTAAAGATTTATCCAGTTAATTCCCGAAGTTAACCAAATAACTCTTTTGAAGATCAACCTCATTAAGTTTAAGGTGATTCTGGGACACCCAGGCAGCAACGTCAGACAAGCAAGCTAAAATTTGGGAATAAATTCCTGATAAAATTTATGGTATAGAGAGATAGATCTGGGTGGTGTCAGCATAAAGATGGTACTGAAAGCCACGAGCAGAAATCAGAGTACTAAGAGAATACGAAAGAGAAAGAGAAGATATTCACAGATAATATCACTCGATACCCTCTGTCTACCTCCTCTATGTATCATACAACCAAGACAACATCACCTACTGTCATCCCTCCCCCCACCCCCCTAGGTACGTGAAACACCCCGTAACACCTAAAACTATGTAACCTGTCACCACAAGTCCAATTTGCCCTAATCCCCAACTTCGGACTCCGTTATCATGTAAGTTCTACTCTGTTATTCTCCAAATTCTTTGTCCCTGTTATAATGCAAGCTCCACTTTGAGTTACAACGTAAACCGCTTTGAATTTATGATAAGACGGTATAGAAAACCCTTCAGATAAATAAATGAAATAAATAAGAGGGCCAAGGACAAAGCTCTGAGGCACTCCAATTGATAGTGGGATAGCAGTAGAGGAAGATCCATCTGAGGACCCACAAAGTGCGATGGAAGAGGTAAGAAGAGAATCAAGACTGAATGGAGTCCCAAAATCCAAGTGAGAATAAAGTAACAAAGCGCAGGTGGCGATCAACAGTCTCAAAAACAGTGGCTACATCGAGAAGGATGAGGAATGAGCTATTTTGCACATGAACAGGCCACTGAAGATTTTGACAAGGGCTGTTTCCGTAGAACGTTGAGGGTGAAAGCCGGATTGGAGTGAATCAAAAAGAGACTTGAGATGAAATAAGAGAGTGAAGGTGCATGGCACATTCAAGTGGACTGGTTGCTAAAGGAAGGAAGGTCTCTAAACCTGAGCCTGAAGGGTTTTATTTATTCTTCCCTTTTAGAACCAGCAGCCTATACAGCTCACGGCAGTCTACAATTCGACTAGTGCCATAATCATTAAATGCAAATAAGCAATATCAAAGGGAAATGAAAACACACGATGATAAATCAAATGCAATGAACATAAAGAACAAACCATTATTAATTAAACTACTTATTCAGATGATGAAGCCCTTTCCTTTCAGCATGCATAAAATCACTGAGTCATCTACACCAATGCAGTACATAGAAATAAAACCAAAGAGCTGAGGTTAAGCAGGGAAGGTTTTGGATACTGGGTTTAGGAGTCCTGGAATATACACTCAGTACTTCATTGAACAACTCTCAGGAGACAGACAAATTGGGAACAATCAGCCTTCTACTGCACATAAGAAGAAAAGATGAGGCCAGGTCAGTGTTCTAGGACCACGCTGGCTGCTTGATGTGAATGCTGGGACCTTCAATCCCACAGGGTATGAACTTCCAATGCTAACACTTTCCGCCACCTCTTGCTGCCCACAAATGTCAGTGGAGGCGATACAAACTTACCCATTTCTGATGTTTTTCTAGTTTGGGTGGGAGCAATGGAGGCTGCTCCCCACTCGTATCACTGGACCATAGCATAGGATCTAAAATAACAAGAAAAAGGTATATCTGATTTTATTTATTTTATGTCTCTTTTATACCGTGCTATTTAGAATCAGTGCGGTTTACAGGTAACAAAATTTGTGCAGTGCAGGCAGGTCTGCACTGGACTTACAATAAACAGGGGTTTTTATACAGGGCTAACAGGGTAACTATGTACACTTTAACTGGCCATCATGGCTATGTGGGCAGCTCAACATTATCTACAGTTAGAGTCAGCTATATACCTCCAAATGAAGAGGGGGTGGGGCTCTAGAGGGCGGAGCTGCAAATGTGAGGGGTGGCTACGTTGGGGGTGCCAATCTGGGTCTTGAGTGCGAATGGCTGTGAGATGTCATCTGGTTCGGTATAATACTGGAGGAACAGATGGTGCTTCGGTGCCTTTCTAAACTGGGAGAGGTCATTGATGGCCCGGATGGCAGGTGGCAGGGCGTTCCAGCAGGTGGGTGCATACAGCGCGAAGGCTCTGTTTCTCGTGGCCTGAGAGCATTTAGTGATCGCCTTCGGGAGTTTCAGGGTATTGGTGGCGGCTCATCTCCTTGCTCTGCTGAGGGGGGTCCGTGAGGGAGGTGGAGGAGCATAACACCAATGTATCCCCAACAACCCAAGCACCATGAATACCACAGGACAAACTCCCTCCATCCCCCCTATCATGCTCAGCACAAACACCCTAGGTCTGTGTCCCTCTTCCATTTGGACATTGTGCCAGAGCCCATATCCCATGTCTCTATCCCCACGCCATCTCTCGATCAATCCCCTCAAAAATACACAGGCCTCAACTCCCTTCTATCCCCTTATTACCTACAGCACAAATATTGTAGATCTCTAAATCTCATCCATCTCCCTGTCACCTCCAGAACAAATATCTTAGGTCTCTAACTCTTTCTGTCTCTTGCTGAGGTCTGAGAGCAGCTATGGATAGTTGAAATCACATGACAGATACTTATTGTTGAGACTTCAGTGGTCTCCTTCCTTTCTGAACAGATTACCAAGACCCTTCTTCACTCTCTAGTCACCTCCTGTTTAGACTATTGCAACCTGCTCAACTCTGGCCTTCCCCTGAGTCATCTATCTCCCCTTAAATCCATTCAGAATTTGGCCCCATGGCTAATCTTCCACCAGTGTTGCTCTGCCCACATAACCCCACTGGCTTCCCATCTGCTTCCGCGTTCAGTTCAAACTTCTCCTATTGACCTACAAGTGCATTCATTCTGTGGCTCCTCATTATCACTCTTCTCTTCTCTCCCTACACCGCTCTTTGCGAACTCTGCTTACCAGGCAAATCCTTCTTATCTGTGCCCTTCTCTTCCACTGCCAGCTCCAGACTACCTTACTGCGTCCTATTCCTGGAACAGACTACCTCAGTCAGTACATCAGGCTCCATCTCTGGCTCTATTCAAATCCAGGCTAAAAACCCACCTCTTAGAAGTTGCTTTCAGATCCTGACTCCTTATTCTCCTGTTTACTACCCTTGTGTATTATAACCATTTCCTCTTTGTTCTACCCTACTCCCTGTTGCATGCATCTGTCTTGTATAGATTGTGAGCTCCTTTGAGCATGGACTCTCTCTTACATGGTCATGTAGCACTATACAGACGTTTAGTAGTAATAGTAGTAGAAATCTTACTCTTGGATTACAGGGACTGAGAGTTGGTGGTAATGAACTGTGCACTGAGCTGGCAATGTTGATATGAGGACACTGGAATTGGTGTCTGACTGCCTACTTCGTGGCCGCCTGTGACATTCTTCAGTTTTGTCAGGAAGTTGGTCTGGTTCGCTTCCACAGGTTGGACCATGTTGATACAGATTGATAATGAGGGCGATGGCCTGCTTATAGGGTGCGGATAATGCCAGATGTTGTTCTTGGATTACCTCTAACTACCCTTTACATTAAGTACTCCTAAGTATCTTTGAATAGAATTAATATATCCCCAATGAAGATGCCAGATAGCCACTTTCCAGTGGAATTGGTGGGGCATTGAATATACTTGACACTGAAGATATTTAGTAATGAGAATTTAGCTTGCTAAAATCTTTCATGGGCACGATGTACAGAGCCCAATTATAGCTCTTTGATCTTTATGTCTCTCTTTCTGTCTTCTGCTTTAATTTAAGAAGTGAATCTGGGTAGGGGAGGTGGATGGGACTTAAGGCAGAGAAGGGATGGTTGGAGGATGGGAGGACCATCAGAGTGTGATCGTCACTTTAACTAAAGTGGGTGAGACGGGGTTTGGAGCATATGGGAGTGAAGAAGGGAGGTGAGTGTGAGAGAAGCGTTCATTAATTTTTCTTTTCTTGGACGAAGCATATGGGGGAAGAATACAGACGGCCGTAAGAAAGGCTTTAGATAGGGGCTGGGCACCTGAAGCTGTAGTTCTATTTATATGTGTGAAAGGGGATTGTATGACATGATGGGTGAATGAGATGGAATGATCTTATGACTGCATCTTGGAATATATCTGGTATTGGGTCACCTGCCAAGTGATATAAGTTGTTGCAAATGCTATGGCGTCAAAGAACAAATTATATGCTTGCAAGAAAATTGATTTGATGATGTGGAATACTGTAAGCTGCAGAGCAGCTGGGAGGGGGAAAGGATAGTTAGCCTCCTCGGCAGGGTCCGTGCAAGGACTGGAGGTGAACTAAGTGGGTGCTGCATCCTGCCACCTCCCTGCTGAGCTCCCCATACTCATTGTCACTGCTGGCACCCTTCTCCAGCAGCAACAATTGCCCCTGAAATCACAACGCAGCACTTGCCCTCTGTCTCTGGGGCTGCATCATGGTTTCATTCTCTCCAATCTGCTGCTTCTGCCGCGGACTTCCGGTTTTGTATAAATTGGAAGTCTGTAGCGGAGGTGGGGGGGCCGAAACATCAGATTGGAGAGAATGAAACTGCGACACAGCCCCAGAGAAAGAGGGTAAGTGCAGTTTAAGGGGCAATTGCTGCTGCTATCGGCCCTGAAGAGGGGCGCAAGTGATGGCAATTGGCACCACTGGAGGGCCGGCACTCTAGGTAACCACCTAGCTTGCCTAATGATAGCACCGGCCCTGCACCTTGGACAAAAGTGGTTGAGAGTTGCCCTACTATTGAGTAAAATGGTGGCTTGTACAATTTGTAAAGTTCTGGTGGATCCAGAAGGATAAGAACAAAAGAACATAAGAAATAGAAACATAGAAACATGATGACAGAAAAAGACCACATGGCCTATCTAGTCTGTCCTTCCATAACAACAACTACAACAGTCCACTTTTTACCTTTAGAGATCCTCTGTGTTGGTCCCATGCTTTTTTGAATTCAGTTACTGTCCTCATCTCTACCACCTCCACTGGGAGACTATTCCATGGATCCACTACTCTTTCTGTAAAGAAATATTTCCGCATATCACTCCTGAATCTATCTCCCTTCACCCTCATCCCATGTCCCCTCGTAGCAGAACTTGCTTTCAATTGAAAGAGGCTCTCTCCCTGAACATTTATGCCACGGAGGTATTTAAACATCTCAATCATATCACCTCTATCCCGCCTTTCCTCTAAGGTGTACATATGAAGATCCTTAAGTCTGTCCTCATATGCTTTATAATGAAGCCCATTAATCATTTTAGTAGCAACCCTCTGCACCGACTCCATCCTGTTCACATCCTTTTGAAGGTGCGGTCTCCAGAATTGCACACCATACTCCAAATGAGGTCGCACCAAAGACTTATACAGAGGCATTATCACCTCCTTTTTTCTGCTAGCCATTCCTCTCCATTTGCACCCAAGCATCCTTCTAGCTTTTGCCGTCGCCTTTTCTACCTGTTTAGCTACTTTAAGGTCATCAGACACAACCACGCCTAGGTCCCGCTCTTCTTTAGTGGACAAAAGTACTTTACCTCCTATACTGTATTACTCCCTTGCATTGCTGCAGCCCAAATGCATGACCTTACATTTTTTAACATTAAATCCCAGCTGCCAAATTCTAGACCATTCTTCAAGCTTAGCTAGATCCCTCCTCATGTTATCTACACCTTCCTGGGTGCCATACTGGGTCAGACCAAGATCCAGCAAGCCCCGTATCCTGTTTCCAACATTGGCCAAACCAGGTCACAAGTACCTAGCAGTTCCCAAAAAGACACACAGGTTCCATAATGGGGCAAGCAGTAGATTTTCAGGGTCCCCTTTAATAATGGTTTATGGACTTTTTCTCCAGGAACATGTCGAAATCTTTTTAAACCAGCTACACTAACAGCTTTTACTACATCCTCTGGTAACAAATTCCAGAGTTTGATTACGCATTGAGTGAAAAAATATTCTTATTAGTCTTAAATGGGTTACTCTGTAACTTCATTGCATGTCCCCTAGTCTTTTTACTTTTTGATGGTATAAAGAATTGATCTACGTTTACTCGTTCCACACCATTCATTAATTTATAGATCTCTATCATATCTCCCCTCAGCCGTCTCTTTTCCAGGTTGAAAAGCACTACCTTTTAAGCCTTTTCTCATATTAGTATCCTTCCGTCCCCTCTACCATTTTGGTGACTTTTCTCTCTACCTTTTCTAATTCCGCTATATCCTTTTTAAGATACGGCGACCAGAATTGCACACAATAATCAAGGTGCGGTCACATCATGGAACGATACAGAAGCATTATTCTCCATTCCTTTCCTTATGATTCCAAAGATTTTATTTGCCTTTTTGACCACTGTTGCATACTGGACGGAGGGTTTCAACATGTTATCCACGGTGACATCTAAATCTTTTTCCTGGGTGGTGGTTGGTTCCTAATGTGGAACCTTGCATCGTGTAACCATAGTTTGGGTTGTTCTTTCCTAGGTGGATAACTTTGCACTTGTCCACATTAAATTTCACCTGCCATTTGGATGCCCAGTCTTCCAGTTTATCAAGGTCCTCTTGCAATTTTTCACAATCTTCTTGTGTTTTAACAACTTTGAATAATTTTGTGTCACCTGCAAATTTGACTACCTCACTCATTATTCCCATTTCCAGGTCATTTACGAATATGTTAAAAAGCAGTGGACCCAGCACAGATCCCTGGGGTACTTCACTATTCATCTTTCTCCATTGGAAAAATTGGCCAATCAGTCCTACCATCTGCTTTCTATCTTTTAACCAGTTCCTGATGCATAATAGTACACTGCCTCCTATCCCATGACTAATAAATTTCACCAAGAGTCTCTCATGAGAGATCTTGTCAAAGGCTTTCAGAAAATCCAGATACACTATATCAATCAACTCACCTTTGTCTACTTATTTATTCACACCTTCAAAAAAACATAACAGATTAGTAAGACAAGACCTTCCTTGGCTAAAGCCATGTTGGCCGTCTCCAATTAAGCCATGACTATCTACATGTTCAGTAATTTTGTTCTTTATAATGGTTTCTACCATTTTTCCCGGTACTGACGTCAGGCTCACTGGTCTGTAGTTTCCCAGATCACCCCTGGAACCCTTTTTAAACATTGGTGTTACACTGACCATCCTCCAGTCTTCAAGTATTACAGATGATTTTAATGATAGTTCACAGATTACTAATAGTAAGTCTGCAATCTCATGTTTCAGTTCTTTCAACACCCTTGGATGTATACCATCCAGCCCAGGTGCTTTGCTACTCTTCAGTTTATCAAACAGTTGTAATACATCTTCCTGGTGTATTGATATTTCTTTCAATTCTTCTGCAGCTTCACCTTGAAATACCATTTCGGTCATGGGTAACATCCCTACATCTTCCTCAGTAAAGACTGAAGCAAAGAATTTATTCAGTCTCTTCGCTATGGCCTGGTCCCCTCTTGGTGCCCCTATTACCCCTCTAATGGCCCAACTGACTCTCTCACAGATCTTTTTCTATGAATGTAGTTGAAAAAGATTTTATTATATGTTTTTGCTTCCATGACAAGCTTCTTTTCAAATTTTCTCTTTGCCTGCCTTAACAGTGCCTTGCATCTAACTTGCCAATGCTTAGGTTGTCTCCGGTGTTCGTCACTAGGTTCCTTTTTCCATTTCCTAAAGGATGCTTTTTTGGCAACAGCATCTCTGACCTCACCTTTAAACCATGCTGGTTTATTTTTGGCCTTCCTTCCACTTTTCTTAAAGCATGGAATACATCTGGTCTGGGTTTCCAAGTTAGTACTTTTAAACAACTCCCATGCTTGATGTAAATCTTTAACCTTTGCAGCTGCTCCTTTTCATTTTTTCGTAACTATTTTTCTCATTTTATTATAGTCTCCCTTTTGAAAGTTAAAAGGTAGTACTGTGGATTTCCTTGCCATCCTTCCGCCATTTATTAAATCAAATGCGATCATGCTATGATCATTATTGCCAAGTGGCTCGAAAACCCTTATCTCTTGCACCATATCCTGTGTTCCACTAAGGACTAGGTCCAAAATAGCTTTCCCTCGTGTCAGTTCATGAACCAGCTTCTCCAAGAAGCAGTCACTTATTTCATCTAGAAACTTTATCTCCATAGCATGTCCTGCCATGATACTGACCCAATTGATACTGGGGTAATTTAAATCACCCATTATTATTACTGTGCTGTAACTTTTGTTAGCTTCCCTGATTTCTTTGAGCATTTTCTTTGAGCATTTTATCATCCATTTGTCCATTCTGGTACAACCCCACTGCCATCGCCTTTCCCTTCCCCTTTTTACATGGAATTTCAATCCATACAGATTCTACAATGAATTTTGTTTCCTGCAAAACTTTAATCCTTTGTGACTCAATGCCCTCTCTAACATAGCATGCAATCCCTCCATCAATTTGATCTACTCTATTATTGCAATATAGTTTGTACCCAGGTATCACAGTACCCCACTGGTTGTCCCCCTTCTACCAGATCTCTGAGATGCCAATCATATCTAACCTTTCATTTAGTGTTATATAATCTAGCTCTCAAATCTTATTTTTTAGACTTCTAGCATTTCCATACAGGCATTTTAGAGGTTTTATTGTATTCATATTAATCTGTTTATCAGTTGATAGGTGTAATTTGGAAGCTGTCGGCTCTGTACTGAAGGATATCTGGGTTATTTCCAGTGCAGGTAGTAGAGAAAAGGACAGTATCTGAATTCAAGAAAGCATTGGTCCCTCATCAGAGACTTTTGGAAAAACTATAAAGTCATGGGATAGGAGGCAGTGTACTATTGTGGATCAGGAACTGGTTAAAAGATAGAAAGCAGAGGTTAGGGCTAAATGGCCAATTTTCCCAATGGAGAAAGGTGAATAGTAGAGTATCCCAGGGATCTGTGCTGGGTCCGCTGCTTTTTAACATTCATAAATGACCTGGAAATGGGAATAACGAGTGAGGTTATCAAATTTTCAGATGACACAAAACTATTTCAAGTTGTTAAAACCCATGAGGATTGTGGAAAATTGCAAGAGGATCTTGATAAATTGGAAGACTGGGCATCCAAATGGCAGCTGAAATTTAATGTGGATAAGTGCAAAGTTATGAACCTAGGAAAAAACAACCCAAACTATGGTTACAAGATGCAAGATTCCACATTAGGAACCACCACCCAGGAAAAAGATTTAGGCGTCATCATGGATAACATGTTAAAACCCTCCGCCTAGTGTGCCGCGGTGGCCAAGAGAGTAAATAGAATGCTAGGTATTACAGTCGTCCCTCGCCACTTCGCGCTTTGACTTTTGCGGCTTCACGCTATTGCGGCTTTTTCAAATATATTCATATATGACTAAAGGGATGTTATTTCACGTCTAGAGGGCTCTAATAATGTTAAAAACCATATTTAGAAGGTCATAAACAGGTTTTCTATGCTCTAACTATGAAAATATTCGATTTATAAATAAAGAATCCTACTTCGCGGAAATTCACTTATCATGGTAGAGTCTGGAACTGATTAACCGTGATAAACGAGGGACGACTGTATAAGGAAAGGAATGGAAAATAAAACAAAGGATATTATAATGCCTCTGTATCGTTCCATAATGTGACCACACCTTGAATATTGTGTGCAATTCTGGTTGCCGCATCTTAAAAAGGATATAACGTTATTAGAAAAGGTACAGAGAAGAGCCACCAAAATGGTAAAGGGGATGGAAGGATACCCCTATGAAGAGAGGCTAAAAAGGTTAGGGCTCTTCAACCTGGAAAAGAGTTGACTGAGGGGAGATATGATAGAGGTCTATAAATTAATGAACGGAGTGGAACAAGTAAATATAGATCATTTGTTTACGTCATCAGAATATAGAAAGACTAGGGGACATGCAATGAAGCTACAGGTAACCTATTTAAGACTAATAAGAGAAAATATTTTTTCACTCAACGTGTAATCAAACTCTGGAATTTATTACCGGTGGATGTAGTAAAAGCTGTTAGTGTAGCTGGGTTTAAAAAAGGTTTGGACAAGTTCCTGGAGGAAAGGTCCATAAACCATTATTAAAAGGGACCAAGGATATCACTGCTTGACCCAATACAAACATTGAGGAACCTGTGTCTTTTGTGGAAACTGCTAGGTACATATGACCTGGATTGTCCACTGTTGGAAACAGGATACTGGGTGTGATGGACCTTGGTCTGACCCAGTATGGCATATCTTATCTGAATTCAAGAAAGCATGGGGCAAACACAGAAGATCTCTAAAGGACAAAAAGGGACTATATTAGTTGATATGGAAAGGCAGACTAGATAGGCCATATGGTCTTTTTTTGCCTTCATATTTCTACATTTCTAGTCCCCTTGCAGTGTCTGATCACGTCCTGATTTGGGTGGTTCTAATGACTCAGAGGAGTTTCTCAAGGACTAGGTGGTAGAAATTCCCTGCACATTTATATTTTGATACTCCATTCCAAACTGATTTAGTGAGCAAATGGGAGGCATATTGTCAGTACAGTGCATTTCACATATATGATCTAACCCTGTTCTGGGAAATTGCTGAAGAGGTTTTGAGAGGGGAGGTGACCTCATCCGCAGCTAAATAACAAAGAGATTTGGCACAGAATATACTTAGAGAGTCAGCTTTGATTGCAGAAGAGGTGATTTAAGCTGCTTTAACTAGAGATTCTAAGGTCACCTTTCTAGTTGCCCAAGTGACCCATAACATGCTATTACATGAGAAATTGATAATACGTAAAATCTTTCTGCACTACAAGTTATTCCAGTTTGGAAATAAGCTAGGGAAAATGTTGGCTGCTCAACTCAACCCTGGTTAGGGACACGGTATGTACAGGCCATTCAAAATGAGAAGGGGCAGGTTGTGATTAATAGTGATTAGAGCACTGGCTTGGTAACCAAGAGACCAGGGTTTGATTCCCACTAGCACTCCTTGTGGCCTTGAGAAAATCACTTAACCCTCCATTGACTTGGAAGAAAGGCCTGGCAATCTACTTCCGGTTACACTGCCAAGAAAACCCAGGAGCTGCTGGGTCGCCAGGAGTCAGCATTGACTCAAAGGCGCACATTGCATTTGCATTACATAGCTGCAAAGTTGGCTGAGTACTTGACTCAGTTTTTATTCTGCTCAGAAGGTGGATTCTGATAGACTGGAGTGCTTTCTAGAGTCAGTTGATATGCCCGGATTGTTCCCAGATGAGCGGAAGTGTTAAATGCTCCAGTGATCATGCAGGAGATTCAGAAAATGCCACATCTTAAGCTGCTGAAGACCCCGGGGCAGGATGGACTGTTGGGTGAATTTTACAAATTGTTGGGCATACATCTTTGTGGGCCCTTGGAAAGCTATTACTCTCAAGTGTGTCTCAAAGGCAATTTCCTGCGGGAGTTAACAGGGATTTCGGTATTCTCATCTCCAAACTGGGAAAAGATGTTCATAGGGTAGAATTATATCAACCCATTTCACTATTGAATCTTGACCTCAAGATACTGGCCAAAATATTAGTGAGTTGGCTGGCAGATTTTCACTCAAATTAATTCGAAAATATCCAGTCGGCTTTGTAAAGGCATATTATGCAGTAGTAATATACATAAAATATTATAGGCTATAATGTATGGTACTGCTAAGATTAATCTAGCTTCGATGGTCAGCTGTGATGCTGAAAAAGCGTATGACCAAGTTCACTGGCCTTTACTTTTATGTGTACTGGGACTTTACAGCATCCCAGGTTATTTCTTGGGGGTCGCATACTGATCCTAGAGAAACAGTTATAGTTAATGGGATCACCTCCTTGGACTTCGCCCTTGAGCGAGAGACAAGACAGGGCTGAGGGAGGTAGTGGTAAGTCAGTCCAATTTGAAGCACTTAGCTTTTGCAGATAATATAATTTTTGACGTTAAGGGAACCAGTGGAATCTTTGAATGTGGTGATGCAAGAGTTTGAGAACTTTGGCCAAGCCGCAGGTTTTAGGTTAAACTAACTGAAATGGGAAGCTTTCTCTTTAAATTTAGAAAAGGAAGTAGCATGGGGAGGAGGACTTTTCCCTTGGATTCAATGCTCCCTTTTAGGTTGGGGGATCTCGGGAGGCTGAGCATTAGTCTGTTAGTGAGTGCTATGAGAGAACTGATAACCAACTGGATGCACTTCCCAGTTTCCTTGATAGGGAAAGTGTTTTTGTTCAAGATGATTATTCTTCTGAAGTGGCTATATGTGCTACAGACTGTGCCCTTGGTGTTACTGAAGAAGGACCTGATGATGATATGAGCTATATCAAATAAATTCCTCTGGGGTGATAAGAAATTCAGTCTGTATTTGCAGTTTTTAATGTACCCAACTAACAGCCTAATACCCAAGAGATCAGGGTTTGATTCCCACTGGCACTCCTTGTGACCTTGGGCAAGTCAGTTTACCCTCCATTGCCTCAGAAGAAAAGGTCTGGCAATCTACTTCCCGTCAAACCTTGCCAAGAAAATCCAGGGGCTACTGGGTCGCCAGGAGTCAGCATCAACTTGATGGCACTTAAAAAAACAACAACCTAGGAGACAAGGTGAGTTGGCTTTGACAATTTATATATATAAAGTGTGGTGTACATTATGTGTCACGTGAGTGACAGCTGAGGAAGACATCATTTCATACACTGATAGGGTGGGAAAGGGAGTTTGTTAGGCTATTAGGCTTAGCTTGCATATTCCATGCACCTGCAGCACTATTAACTCTGAGGTTAAAAATAGTTTGGAGCATATTCAGCGACAGTAGCCAGCAGGATTAAAGTAGCTGGCCCTTGCCACTTTAAATTATGCCGGAATATTCAGTGCTGGGGGCCATATCTGGAGGAATATCCGGTATACCCAGATAGTGATTTAGCCACCCAGTCAGCAGCGACATTCAGCCACTGGACGGATAGTTAAACTAGCTATAGTTAGGCCAGCCTTTTCTTGGCTTAACTTTAGCTGGTTTAGGTTAACCGGTTAACCTAGGGAGCCACCCCTGCTCTGCCCCCAGAAGGTTTGAGAGGGTATATTCAGTAGGACAAAGTGGGCACGAGCCACTCAATATCTTGCTCATTGGGATTCGTACGGTAACCGCCTTAACCCCTTTGAATATGCCCCCCCAGTGTGTTAGTTAAGCCACTCCAATATCCAACCAAGTGGGGCAGGGTTTCTCTGGGGGGCAATTTCTCCAGATGGGTTAATTTTACACATGCCAGGAGAACAATGACCTTCACTCCTAAACCAGAGTATGCGGTGTATGACCTCGGTCTCTCAGATCTACTGCTAACGCTCCTATGTAACAACTTCGCCGTTACCCTTGGTGGGGAATGGGGACTTTCCAGTGGGTTTAACGAGTAAAGCGTTTGCAGGTTGGGCCACAAGAGGATTGGAAAGATGGGCTGATGCGCAATAGACAAAGATGGGAAGATGTCACCCTTTGAGGAGCAGGGGAGCAAGGATCGAGGGTCAAATAAGGACATTTTTGCTTATTTACATTATGCGCAGACCTTGGCAATTGTGGATTTAAAGGAGACTATTTGAGAATTTGGATGATTGTTTTGTGTTGAATTTCTCTTGCTGAGTATGCAGAATCTCTACGAAGATTTTGTTGCAGGATAACATTGCCGTTGACTTTGCGCAGTGGCGAGACAAATGGGAGGGGAGGTGGGGGGTTCCGCTAGAGGCAGGTCATTTTTGTTTCCACAAAGGGGAACTATCTATGCTGATGGAGAATGTGGTTTTACAGGAACAATACAAATTTTAACTTAGAGCTTAAGTGTCCCCCTAAACAGGCTGTTCGCTCTTGGTTCATATGTGATGGGAAATTTATGGCTGAAAATGTGACTTTGGGCTGATGTTCTGGTATTGTGCATTAATCCAGAACTTTAGACGGAAGGTGACCTGATACCTAGGCACCCATTTAGAGATAAATGTGGATTCAATGTGACCTTGGTTTTGTTCAATGATTTTAAGGATTTACAATCTTTGACCACAGGGGAGAAGCAAACTTTATGCATTCCTGTTGGCCCAAAATTGTATGTAGTTGAACTGGAAGACAGTAGATCCCAAAAAAATGACACAGTGGAGAAATCTGTTGTATGGATTGATGAAATTGGAAAGAATGTGGGTGACGCAGGAACATCGGGCTTCGAAATCTTTGTGGGCCTCATTAACATATTGGGCACGCAGTCTGTTATTAAATTATTGAGGGTTTGAGGATGTATTGATAGTGGATGCCCCCCTGAATTCCCCTGTTAATGGCTGCTGGGAGAGGGGGTGTGGTGGGGAGACAGAGGGGGTGGGGGCCATAGGGCACTGTGGGTGGATATTGGTGACTGTCTGGTGCCCAGAGGTATATTGTGATTGGGAAGGGGAAGGGATAAGCGGTTAGAGGATTAGGGGTAAAGAGGGACAGGATGGAGGGGTGGAAAAGAAAAGAAATTATGTTCTGTTTTTTAATTGTATTGTACTGAACAAACATCTTTTTGTTCTTTTGCAAATTGATTGTTATTGATGCTATCCTGTGTTGCATTTAATAAAGATATTTTTTTTAAAAATTATGACCACAGAGTCTATGGGGGCTATGATATGTCTATGGGGTCCATTTATTTATTTAACAGGTTTTCTATACCCCTTTATCCTATGGTGAAAGCGGTTTACATCAAACAGAACACTGTAACAGGGTAGTTAACTTGGGGAAAACTTAGTATAGGGGGGTAAGGGATGAGGGGGGAGGGGAAGAGGTTAACAAGGGTCAATGGGGGGGAAGGGGACAGAGGTAGGTGTGCAGTATTCTTCCTAAGTGCACTGTGGTTTTGCATCTATCCAGATAAGTCTTTCTGATTATCAACCCCAAAATACTTAACGATATATCAGACAAACATAGAGGCCCTTTTACTAAAGTGCAATACGCAATTGGTTTGGGTGCGTGCTAACCATGTGCTGTGGCCCACGGTAACTGTTAGTACATGGCTGTATCAGTTAGCACACACCAATTTCCAGACTAACTGCATCTCATGGTTAGACTGGGAAATGGGCGGGTTAGGAACAGACAGTCAGCGTGGTGAGCGCTGCGCCATCAATGTGGGGGTAAACACTACGTGCTAACGGTTCATTCTGCCATTCGCACGGGTGCAATTACCTCCACCGCCATAGTTGAAATGAACTGCACCCATAGTACTACCACCACGCGTTACCTATCGGGGAAATGCTATCCATGCCCCTGAAAGGTAACTCAGTGGCTTTGCACTTAATGGGCCTCAATTTTGCATGCTATTGGTGTGTTAGATGCAAAGTCACAGCACACTTTAGTAAAAAGGCCCAGGGGCAAATGATAACATAAAAACATAAGATATGCCATATTGGGTCAGACCAAGGTCCATCAAACCCAGTATCCTGTTTCCAACAGTGGCCAATCTAGGTCATATGTACCTAGCAGTTTCCCCAAGGGACACAGGTTCCACAATGCTTGTATTGGTTCAAGCATTGATATCCTGGGTCCCTTCTTAATAATGGTTTATGGACCATTCCTCCAGGAACTTGTCCAAAACATTTTTAAACCCAGCTACACTAACAACCTTTACTACATCCTCCAGTAACAAATTCCAGAGTTTGATTACACGTTGAGTGAAAAAATATTTTCTTTTATTAGTCTTAAATAGTTTACCCTGTAGCTTCATTGCATGTCCCCTAGTCTTTCTATATTCTGATAAGGTAAACAATCGATCTACGTTTACCCGTTCCACTCCGTTCATTAATTTATAGACTTCTATCATATCTCCCCTCAGCCGTCTCTTTTCCAGGTTAAAGAGCCCTAACCTTTTTAGCCTTTCTTCATAGGAGTATCCTTCCATCCCCTTTACCATTTTGGTGGCTCTTCTCTGAGCCTTTTCTAAAATCGCTATATCCTTTTTAAGATACGGCGACCAGAATTGCACACAATATTCAAGGTGCGGTCTCACTATGGAACGATATAGAGGCATAATATCTTTTGTTTTATTTTCCATTCCTTTCCTTATCATACCTAGCATTCTATTTGCTCTCTTGGCCGTACTTGGCATGTACTTTACCCAGGTAGCTGCACATGTACGATTTATATTCCAAGCACTCCCATGAAATCTCTGCCCGTGCTCTGTCCAGCCTGCACCTCCAGTCTTCATGACAAAATGCATACTTTTACAGCAATTGGTACTTTATAAGAGGCTGTTTATGTGCATATGAGGCCACATATGTGTGGGAATGACTTCATAAAATTATCTCGTACAGCATCCACCTACTTTACAGCTGCCCTGTCTGAGAGGCCATGGAACTGGGCAGCACATATTTATTTTCAAATTCTAATTCTAATGCATGTGCACCATTTATTCCCCCGAACTAAAAACACCACCAGATCTGCTTCTTGAGGCCAGTTATAAATGGGGCATGTCTGGCCCGTCCGGAAGTCCAAAAACTGGACGGGCCGAATTGGCACCCGATTCTGAACTCGTGGGAGCTAGATGTTCCTGTAGGATCAGAATCGGGTGCAGAGGGCCTGGACAGGCAGGACATGCCCCGATTCTGAGCCACAGCACGTCCTACGTGTTCCCCATCCAACCCTCCCAATGCTTCCACATGGCGGATGGTGCCGTGGCATCCCATCGCCATGGCACCGGGCACAAGCCCGAATCCCCTGCAGATATTTTAAAAAATGATTTTCTCTGTCAAGGCTGGGATCGGACTCCGGGGAAACCCCTGCCGTTCCTCACCTGCTGTGCGGGAGTCAATGGGTCCCATCGCCCTGACCGGGGGACTTATTCCACCTCCAAAGTGTAATAAGTTCCCCAGCCATCTTTGCTTCTCTGGACGTACAGGGCCGTGACCGCAATCAGCCCTGTATGTCCTGGTCAGGGTCCCGCCTCTTCCCCACCCATGCTCCTCCTCCAAACCTCCCTCTCCTGCCCACGCTCCTCCTCCAACCATCCCTCTTCTGCCCCCTTTATGGGCTTTCCCGCACAATGCGGCTTTATGTGCGGAGAGCCTGTAGGTCAGAATCCGCTCCCTGCGAATAGCGGGAGTTGGACGTCATGGTCAGATATCTATCCCTGCTATTCGGGGATCAGAATGACCCCCCTTGTTTTTATCCAGCTAAACGTTCATATGTGGTGAAAGCCTGTGTGTCCTCTGAGCTGTTCCAAGGGGGACAGTTTTCAGAGCAATTTACCCCTGGATCAGTTGCCCCGAGTGGAAACTGTTCTCTTCGTACCAGTTACAAGCTACTCCCAGGCTTTCATGGTGTATGCACTTTTAGCTGGGTTAAAAAGAGGCATCCTGGGGGAGCATTTAGGTCAGGAGAGTAAATATGCATGCATGGAGATTTGCCCCTTTTCGATTCACCACAGAAAGAGAAGGGGCAAATGGACATTGTTTGGGATTTTTTTTTTATCTGAGAGGGTTTCCTTCTGCATCTTTGAGCCTCCAGGAAAATTAAAACCAGTGCTGTGATCCTGCCACTAGGTGTCATCCTTGGGGGCTGTCCACAACTACCTCCCCAACCCTGCTGAAATGGGAGCGGAAGACACCAAACCAGCGATCTCCTGCATGTTAGTGCACAACACTGGGCCAGTTTACAAGGGCAATTTGTAAACACATCTTTTGTAAGCAATTTTAAAGGGAAACTACTGGGGTATGTGCACACCTTGTAACATTGAAAGCTATTCAAAATATCGCCTTGAGGGATCTTGGACTGTGCTGGATAGCTTCATGCTCCAAAGGGGCATTAAAAGACACAGGGAAGGATTATGATTTAGGATATTCCATTGGTTGTGCCAGTAGTAGTTAGTTCAAATTTCCACTGCTTTCTAGTGGTGAAAGATCAACGTCTTTTCCAGAATTCTGCCATTTCACCCTCCAAGGTTCTCCCCATCCCTCATTACCTTACCTGAGCTGGCTAAGAGGTGCTGACTCCTGGCGATAGGGCGTAGAGGGGGTCTGCATGTGGTTGGTCCACTGGCACACCTCACTAAGGAGACGGAAGAAGTGGGTTTCTGGTTGTGAGGACCCTCTGACTGTAATGGATCATCATCTGGGCCAATCTCACCGGATGAGTAACGGAACTTAGGCTGTGAATGAAAGAAAAAGGTGGCTTGATGATAGTGGCAGCATGCAGCAATTGTGAGGGCGAAGCGGGTCAATGTGCATTTGCATATACGGACCCCACCTCCTACCACCCAAGGAAGCCAGGAGAGAGTGGAGCCCATGAATTTAACCTGGAAGAATCAGTACTACTGCCAGAGACCAACCCCAACACCTCCTGGAGAAGCTGGTTGTGGTGGCATCTGAGAAGAGAGAAAGTCCATGGCAGTAGCAGGACCAGAAGGTCCATACTGGGGAGTAGAAGGCTGAGAGCAGGAGAAGAGGTTGTGACTAAGCACCACAACTGGCTTCCTGTGATTCTGCAGAATGGACCAGCATTTGTGATCCTTGCAGAAACACAAGGAATGAAGGCCTTTGACTATAGTCTGCCACATACAGGGCCTTCCCATAAGAATAGCACACTAGATGCAGGACATGAGGTTTATTTGGGGTAAATATGGTGCTCTTTCTAGCTGTTCTCTGTGTTCTCCGTACTGTCAGTGCTCGCTGATGCTAGGGAGGGAACAGTGTAAGATTAGAGAGCGGCAAGGCCTTACCTTGGGTGGTAATGGGGGTGGAACATCACTAGCAGGTAATGTGTTGCTGAAAGAGAAGAAAACAGCACGTTAGTGTCACTTGAAGACTGTAATACATATATCCAATGGTGTAAGTTCCAACAGGACTGTACCAAGCTAGGATTGCCCCCCATGCAACTAGTGAATCTGGTGCCCCCCTCCACCCCAGTTACGTGTAGTTACCCATTCTTTTTGAGCTTCCTGAAAGCCCAGTTTTGATATGTGTCCTTTTCCTATTTGTGCCCTGTGCAGCCACACCGCTCATACAGCCTTTGGTACGGCCCTGAGTTCTAATGAGAGGCCCCCAAGCAAAGTTTTGCTGAGAGCGCCCCGCTGTTATGGCGGCACCTCCCGCGCCGCAAAACATCAGCCCGGAAGGTAACAGCTGCCAGGCTTGGTAGAAACTTAAAAGAGTGAAGGAAGATCGACAAACATCTTAAAGTAAGTTTGCTGCTGTACGAAGTACGTTACTGCTGCAGTGTGGACCCTTTCTGCCCTGGCCCCCCTGCATTTTAGGGGCTGCCTGGGGGGAATTTACCCCACTGCGTATACCGTAGAGGAGAGGAGGGACAGGGAAGACATGATACAGATACTTAAATACTTGAAAAGTACTTATGAACAAGCAAACCTTTTTCAAAGAGGGGGGAAAACAGAGATATTAAATGAAGCTACAAGGAGGTAAGCTTAAAAGCAACATCAGGAATTAACTTCTTTTTTACGCAAAGGGCGATGGATGCTTGGAATGCCCTCCTAATGGAGGTAGTGGGGACAGAAAGAGTGACAGAATTCAAAAAAGCATGGGACAGATACAGAGGATCCCAATTTAGGGAGAGGATAGAATCAAAGCAAACTTAAATTTAACTTTTATGCTTCAAACAATATAGGGTGGGTAGCCTGCACAGAGCAGCAGGTACAGTCCTAGACAAAAAAGGTATAGAGGGGGGTAATCTGCATGGAACAAGTGGCAGATACAACCCAAACAAAAGCACAGAGGGGAGTAACCTCCATGGAGCAATAAGTATAACCTTAAACAAGGGCATTGAGGGGGATAAACAGCACAGAGTGTCAGAAACAACTCTAGCCGCCTTACTAGGCAGACTAGATGGACAAAGCTGACCTTTAGCTGCCATCATTTACTATCTTGATACATCCCCACTTAAAATCAGAATCACTAAGAGTACAGTTCAGGGAAAATACTTCCCGTCCCGGAGTATCTGCAAGGCTGTCGCAGGGTGAGAAGTCAATGAAAGCAAGAGGTAACGAGAATAGGTGCTGCAACCCCAGCTCAGCACTGCCTGATGCTGTCCAATATCCTTCTCTTGTTGTTTCTTACCTGTTTGGGTCACAGTTGCTTGGTCTTGAAGGGCCATGCAGAGATCACCAAGAAAACAAAGACAAATTGAAGATAAGAACATTGAGAAAGACACACCACAGAGGTGAGCCCTCTCCCACACCCCAAGCTCGCAATGAGGCACTCGGGCACACAACTGCAGATCAGGAACAGAAGGAGACTCACATGCCAACATCATCATAATCATCCTCTGAATCCGAGTTCTTATCCTCCCTGCCAAATAAAAGGAGGCGTTAGATACAGCATTGCTCAGCAAGGGGGCTTTCCTTCCCCTCAACCTCTGCATTGATGAGGTGAGTTTCTGACTGCCGGTGTGCTACAGAGATGGGGCGATTCAGGAGATCTTTCACATTATATGATAATGGGGGTCCCTATCTTCAACTGAGATATAGAGATGGAGGTGTGAATCAGAGCCCCTCATCCCAGGCATAGATACAGATGGGGAGATCGGCTAATATGGGAGAGTCCCTACCGTAGGCATTCTGTATTGATGGAGAGACAGGAGTGTAGAGGTGGCCCCTCCCAGTTGAGTTGCTTTTCTTACCGGCTGCTGCCCATGGAATCGGACATCCTTTTGGCTGAACCATAATCAACTGTCAAGAACTGGTCATGTGAGAGAAGAAACAAGATTCAGAGAGAATTAAGCATAAATTCAGTTCCCTTTTCCTCCCACTTCAGCCCTTCAGGCCTTCCTGCACAGAGTCCCCTGCATGGATATCAATACGCTATAGAAATGTGACCTTATGTGACATCTGGTGTCCTCTATGGTGGTTTCCAGCTACCTTGTCATCTGTTCAGACATGTTCGTTTATTTGTTATTTACATTTTACTCTGTAACTTTTTTATCTTATTGTGTTTTGTTATATTGATTGATTATCTGAAAGTGAGCTGAGGCAGCAGAAACGTCGTTTAACATCCAATCTGGAACAAAATGAGCAGCACGACGTGCACGTTTTGAGTCGTGTCCAGACTCTGTATCAAGTTCAGCAAAGCTCCATGCCTTCAGATTAGGCTGATCTGCTAACTGCCTAAAGACGCCAAACTCGCAATATTTGAGAGAAACCGCAATTCACTCATTGGCTGATTAATAATGTCATAATCGGATAGAACTACCAATGAGAAGAGGAAACCCCTCATAGTCATCCGGGAGCCCTTCAACCCATTGGTTGACGACAAATCAGGCTTAACCAATCAATTTCACGATTCAAACCGTGGGGATGGACAGAATTCAACAAGTAAATCCAACGGAATGGAGCTTTGCTGCACTTGATACGAGTCTGGACACGACTCGAAACGTGCACGTCGTGCTGCTCATTTTGTTCCAGAGTGGATGTTAAACGACATTTCTGCTGCCTCAGCTCACTTTCAGATACGCTGTAAATTGTTTTTAGAACCTGGTTGATTAAAATGGACTTGGCCAGTTTGTGAGTCAGGAGTCGTTTCATTTCTCACACTGGTTGTCCAACAAAAACATTTTTTGGGGGGGAATCACTGCAAGTATTACAGAGGTGGTTTCTTTGGGATTTCTATTAATGTTTATCACCTTTGGGGACGTGTTGAAATAGAATTTTAGGGCTTTGCTACATGTAATCAGGATCCTGTCCCTCTGTTAAGAAGATAACTTTGGTACCAGATTATGTGCTTGATATTTGCCTCTTGCAATTATTCTACATGTCCGCATCTGGACTCAAAGCTGAACCTGGGACCAAATACTGAATCCCTACTTCACTAACCAGCCAGAGAAAAGGATCCAGGTTCATACACCTCCGGCGTCCCCATATCGCACAGTGATACAAGGACTAAGCCACACATTTCCATGCAGAGACTTTTAAGAAAGAGGGAATATGGCTTAGAGCTAGTATTTTATTAGTATTTTAGCTCACAGCTTTCCAGTAGATCAAGGAGTGGAGTAGCCGCCTAATGGTTAGTGCACTGGCTTAGGAACCCAGAAACCAGGGTTTGATTCCCACTAGCTCTCCTTGTGGCCTTGGGCAAGTCACTTAATCCTCCATTGCCTCAGAAAAATCCAAGTATTCAATGTCCCTGTTTAACGTGCATTACCAAGTTTAAGTTACAATGTAAACTGCTTTGACTGAAATGATAAAGCGGTGTAAAAAAACTGTTAAATAAACAAGGTGAGTTACTGTAGCTACCCAGATATCTGTGCTATGTAGGCTAAATATATGACAGCTATTTGGGTGCTTGCAGTATGAGTTTTACACAAAAGAAGCAGGGACTGGATTGTAACTACCACAGCGTTCTGGAGAGGACAGGGCAGGAGAGGGATGAAGCGCTATGGGAGCTGATGCAGCAGAGACAGTGGGATGTGAAGACAGACGTACCAAAGTGTTAGTGGGCTCCACCTCCTTCTTCAGCAATCGCTCAAACTGAATCTGGTGCACTGGAAAGAGAGGGACAAAGGGCTGAGCATACTGAACGCATCCAAGTGTACGGCACACACAGGTGTCAGCCTGATCCCTGGGACACCGATGAGACATGGAATGCACTGGATATACCTAGGGATACAGCACACACTGGCGTGCTACATACAAGTGTCAGCAGGCAGCATCTGCAAAGATCTGTTACATGGTCACATGCTAACTTCTTAGATGTACCTACGTTTGAGGTCTGAGCTGGTTCTTTCTGCTCTGGTGTGACGGGTTGTAGACTGAATCCTCCGGGGAACAGCAGGAGGGAGCTGATCAACAAATGATTATAAAAAACACAGAGATTCTTTAATCAAGAGCAGATTGCATATGTAAATCCTATTATTCCAGTGCCACCACTCCTAAGAGCATAAGATTTGCCATACTGGGCCGGACCAATGGTCCATCAAGCCCAGTATCCTGTTTCCAACAGTGGCCAATCCAGGTCAAAGTACCTGGCAGGTTCCCAAAAGATAGACATTCTTTGCTGCTTATCCCAAGGGTAAGCAGTGGATTTACCTCAACCTCTTTAATAATGGTTTATGAGCTTTTCCTCCAGGAACATTTCCAAGCCTTTTTTAAACCAGTTATACTAACAGCTTTTACCACATCCTCTGGCATCAGATTCCAGAGCTTAATTATGCATTAAGTGAAAAAATATTTTCTCCAGTTAGTCTTACATGTACTACTCTGCAGCCTCATTGCATGTCCCCTAGTATTTATATTGTTTTTTAAGGAGTAAACAACTGATTGACGTTTACTCGTTCTACTCCGTTCATTATTTTACAGACCTCTATCATATATCTCCCCTCAGCCATCTCTTCTCCTTCTGAAGAGCCCTAACCTTTTAAGCCTTTCCTCATAGGGGTACCCTTCCATCCCCTTTATCATTTTGTCACCCTTCTCTGTACTTTTTCCAATTCTGGTAATTCTTTTTTTTTTTTTTTTTTTAGATGTGGTGAGCAGAGCTGCATTATCATCCTTCTTCCTAATCTCTCTTCCCTTTTCCTCCTATTCCATTATCACTCTCATTCGCTATTGCCCCTTTTCTCCCCCTCCTCTATTTATCATTCCCATCCATTATTTACCTCTCTTCCTCTATCCATTCTCTCTTCTCCCCCATTACTACTTCACATATCTCTCGCCTTTTCTCCCCCTTCCTTTCATTCTCTCCTTCCCCATCCACTCTAGTCAGTCCTTCTATTTCCTTCCATTCCCTTTCCACCCCCCAGTTTTCCTTCATTGCCCCTCTATTACTCTTCCTACTATTGACCTCTTCTCCCTTCCTCCTCCCCTCTATTATTACCCCTTTTCCCTCATCCATTGTTCCTCTCACCTACGCCCTCCTCTAACGTATTATCCAAGGCCCCACTGCCAATCTCTCATGTCTCCTGTTCTGCATCATTCCTCTGCCCCTCTAGGCATCCCCTCCCATGGCTGCCTCCCACTTTACTGACCTCCATCTCCTCTTCCTCCGCCTCTGCAAAACCGGAATGCTTCTCTGGGTTCCGAAGTTTTTCCAGGAGCTCATGGGCCAGTGCTCGGCTGAGATCAGGCTGCATCACAAACTGGTGCTGAAGGAGAAAACAGAAACATCGTCTGGCAGTGCCATGCAAATAAAGGGAGCGGTTATCACCCCCAATCTTTGGGGAGCAGTCAGTGTCACCCAACCTTCAGTGAGGGGAGTGGTCGGTGTCCTGTAGCCTTCAGGAGGGTCTACCTGTGTCTCCCAAGCTTTATGGGAGCAACCAGTGTTCTGTAATTCTGAGTGGGGCAAAATTCATCTGATGTCCCAGTCTTATACCCACAGACTCAAACTACACATGAAAGGAAGGGCGTGACTTCTAGTCTCAACACAAAGCTGCTGGGAATGCAGAAAAGTCTGCTGAGGCCAGAAATGACACCTCTTCCTTTCATGTCTGGGGCATCTAACCGAGACTTCATCAGAGGAATACTGCAGGACTCGAAAACTGGGAAAATTGCCAGAATATCCTGGAATAAGTATTTCTCTATGCAAAATTATAATCCTTCACTGGACTATTCTATATCTGCATAAGGCACCTCTCATATACACAGATATTAGGTATATGCCAATCAAGACAGAAGTGTTGAAATCTGATGCAATATAGATAGAGTCTCTTCAGTCCTGGCTTCATGAGGGTAATTTTATGAAAGGGTACCTAGGCTGTGAAGGCACATAGGCGCATATATACCTTTCTAAAATAGCTACCCATAGTACTCAAGTCACAAACACAATGAGACAGGTTTAACTTTGCATATATATCCGCCAGTAGAAATCAGTTCATACGTTTTTGATTTATAAGACATCAATCCTACCCTGTTCTGCCCTTAGAAACACCTACTCTACATTGCATAAAAGTAGTTGCTGCATTTCCCCAGTGCCTAATTTTATGTGTGCATATGCCATGGCAATTATATAAGCCCCTATATGTGTGTGTGTGTGTGTACAAAACGCTTCACAGAGGGCCGAGGGCAAGATGTTGGTGCAGGACCGGAAAGCGCTGGGAAGAGGAGGTTTATCCACCGGAGGTATTAGAACATGATCCTAAAACAAGTCGAACTGGGCTTCTGTTTAGCCCACCTATGTGGTGCCTAGGCCGTTGCCTATGACTCCAGGTCTGGCAGATCGTCATACCCAAGGTGCTTACACAGTATGACCAGCAGTCATGGCAATCTCTGAATGCTCAGCGGGCTGCCCAGCAGAACTGACTAGCTTAGAAGCTAAATCTAAAAAACTAGTCATAGATGTAATCAAGGGTTAATGCAGTCACTGTTTGTTGGCTCTTACTTCTATATATTATGGGGGAAACTGATGTACAGTCTGTTTAGCCTTTTTAGCTGGGTCCATGCACCAGTTGTCACGTGGAATTGCACTTTGAATACAGCATGCATGATCGCTTGCACCGAATTTTTCTGTGAGCAGAATTCTGATGCAGAAATACACGTGTACGTTTCAAAAAGCAATTTATGCTGCCTCTGCTGTGTCTCCCATGATTTTACCACTGGCAGAAACAGCAGCCATCATGGATGGCCACATGGTCCAGGCAGAAGGGGAGCATAGTGAGGAGTCACAGCCTCTGGCCAGCAGGCCCTGAGGATTCTCCAGGGCCCATTCTCGGTCAGCTTTAAGCAGCAGCTCCTGAAACAGCTCACAGGCTGTTTTCAGTTCTTGGTGACTGTGTGGCAACCCTCCTTGTGGGGGTCTGGGGCCCTACTTTCCCTTATGGGGCACCCGGAGGACTCCTCCCACCTTGGTGACAAGGGGATTAAATGCCCCAGTCAGTCATTTTCATATGTCCATTCCTCTGCGAATCCTGCCTTACCCCTATGGGAATTGTCTGCTAGAAGAGGAAATTTCCCTGTGAGTTAGCAGAGGAAGGGGAATTCCCTTGGTAGAGGGAGAGAATCCACCAGTGATTTGTCTTATTCATAGGGAGGACATCACCACTTTCTTCAGGATGCCATGGTTGCCCTGCATATTGCTGAATTCCCTCCAGAGGAGATTTCATAAGTGGACTCCATCCTCTGGGGGTTGCAATGTCTCTATGGCTTCTTTCCCTTCCCTGTGCCCTTGTGGCAGCTTGTATCGTCTTAGTGGGGAGACATCCAAGCTGGGGCTGAAGGGCACTAAGGTGCTAGCTCAGCTGTATCCTCTATCCCAAGGGGAAACAAAACAGCTGTTTGGGATGCCCTGGTCACTACAGTGACAAAGAACATAACCATTTCAGTGGAAGGAGTGCTGCTTTAAAAGAGACTCATGACAGGTGCATGCAAACCTTCCTCAAGAGTGCCGTCACAGCTTGAACCTTGGGCACTCAGACAGCAATTTGTGAGGACGTGGTGGCTCAAGCACTTTTACACTGGATCCAGCAGCTTCCAGACAGCTCAAAGATAGTGCGTTTGGAATCTAGAGCATTGTTTGTGGCTATTGCCCTATATGACTTAATCGGGATCTCATCTAAATCTATGGCTGCAACCATGGTAGCCCAAAGGTGTCTCTGGCTCAGGAACTGGTCTGCCAACGACACATCTAAACTGCAGTTGAGCAAGCTCCTGTTCAAGAGCCAGTTGCTCTTTTGGGAGGAACTGGTGAAGCTGATGAAAGGCCTGGTCACAGCTCACCCACAAAGACTCCCTGAGGATAGGCCCCGAGGTCCTAAGGGTTCTTCAGGTAGGGCCCAGCAGGGAGTGGGAGCCGAAAAAAATTAAATGTTTTTTTCCTCCTTTGGATTTTAGCTCAAGAACGATCAGTCCTTTCAGGGGTCCAAGCAATTGGAGACCTAGCAGGAGATCCCTCGGGAACTGGCAAGCCCTTGCAATGAGATTTGGTGGGTCCCTCTGATGGACAAGCAGTTGGAGGCTGTCTCCTGTTGTTTCACTTGTAATGAGTCCATATCACATCAGACCAATGGGTCCTTGAGGTCTTTGAAAAGAGGGATGTTCTGGAATTTGCAGAGTCTCTTTGAAATGCCTTTGTGATGTCACCTTGTGTCTCCCTGGCCAAGAGAGTGTCAGTTGAGGAAACTCTTCAGCACTTCCTGCAGTTGCAAGCTATTATACCCATGGTCCTCCGCAGACAAGGTTAGCGGTAGTATTTCTTTTAATTCATGGTGCCTAAAAAGAGAGGGTCCTTCCGACTCATTCTGGACCTGAAGGAGGTCAATTGCAAGAGGACCTTGATAAATTGGAAGATTGGGCATTCAAATGCTAGATGAAATTTAATGTGGACAAGTGCAAGTTATGCACCTAGGAAAGAGCAACCCAAATTATGGTTACATGACGCAAGGTTCCACACTAGGAACCACCACCAAAGAAAAAGATTTAAGAGTTTTTGTGGATAACACATTGAAACCCTCCGTCCAGTATGCAGCGGTGGCCAAGAAAGCAAATAGAATGCTAGGATTTATAAGCAAAGTAATGGAGAATAAAACAAAGGATATGATAATGCCTCTGTATTGTTCCATGGTGCAACCGCACCTTGAATATTGTGTGCAGTTCTGATCACCATATCTTAAAAAGGATAGAGCATTATTAGAAAAGGTACAGAGAAGAGCCACCAAAATGGTAAAGGGGATGGAAGGATACCCCTATGAAGAGAGGCTAAAAAGGTTAGGACTCTTCAACCTGGAAAAGAGACAGCTGAGGGAAGATATGATAGAGGTCTATAAATTAATGAATGGAGTGGAACAGGTAAACATAGATCAATTCTTTACGCCTTCAGAATATAGAAAGATTAGGGGACATGCCATGAAGCTACAGTGTAACCTATTCCTTAGCGTTCCTCCAGTTCAGTCCTCTACCTCTGGGTTGTCAATCTCCTCCTGCAGCTAGGAGACTGGTATGTCAGAATGATGACATCACTGGATATAGCCTGCTGCACGCCCACTTGTATCCCAGTGTAACCAGTCTCCTTGCAGCAGGAGGTGTTGACGAGCCTTAGGGAGAGGCTCTATGGAGGAGTGGATAAGGAGCATGTACTTTTTCTGTCAGGATAGTTAAGTGGGTTGATATTTATTTGGACGGTATCTCTTTAAAAAAAAAAAAAAAAAAAAAAAAAAAACAGAGAAGAAAACAGTGAAGAGGAAGATACCCTTCTTGATCCCTGCCTGTGTCAGTCCTGGGGGTTTCTTCCTGGAGGGGGGTTTTTTGGCTCAGGCTCGAGTTTCCCTCCCTCCCCCCGCTTGGCCCAGAGGTCTCACCTCCCGGACCTTACGGAGGTGAGCCCTTCTTAACCGCCGGTAGCTCCGCACAGCTATGCCTCTGTGAGAGGCTGGTCGGGTGTTGGCTGACCTCGCTTGTCTCAGGGCCCGGGGTTGGAGACGCTCTCCGCAGCGATCGAGGGGTGGCAGACAGGACCGGTAAGTGTTCCGCCGGCATCCGCCTGCTTTTTTCATCCCTGCCGCGCTGTTTCGGGGGTCAAAGAACGCCCGCAGTGTTTTGGCGCCTTTTTCCTGCACGGCTTGCAGTCGCGGCGGCCATTTTGTGTGCCGCGCTGCAGCCGCGTGTACGAGCATCGGTTGCCGTTTTTTCCAACGGGACACTGCTGCGTTTTTTATTTAATTAGTTAGCTTTCTTTATATTTCTTTTGTTGATTGCTTTGTTTCTTTTCTTTTGGGAGGCCTATTTTGTTTGGTTATTTCTTCAGCCTCTTCTGTCGGCCCTGTGCGTTCCCGAGGTGGAAGGGGGGCTGCGGGGTTTTTCTTTTCTTGGGGGGCTAGCTACCCTTCTGCCCCAGCTCAATAAACTATCTGAAAAAAAAAAAAAAAAAAAAAAAAAAAGAAAACAAACTCAAAGCCCAAGGAAGGAGACAAACCTGTACAGAAAAGCCCACTGTACTATACCACCTGGGCATCAGTCCTTACGGGTGCTGGGTGTCTCCTGATGGCTTCCCGGCCTCGGTGCCTGGTGTGTGGTTCCAGAAGGGGCACGATCACGGACACCGGGGTGTGTAAGGGCTGTACGGCTCTCTCTTCAGAGGTGGAGCTGCAGATGGCCGCCCAAGAGTCTCCGGAGGTGCAGGCGGCGCCCGCAGGGGCGGGCGCTACCTCACCGCGGCTCGCTGAGCAAGAGCCTGATTTAGGATCGCTGCCAGGGCCCTCCGGGGAACCCTTGCAACCTCAGCCGCCAGGTCTCAGTGGTTTCAGTCCGGAGTTTGTCCTTCTTCTGCATCAAGCTTTTTGTCTGCGTCAGCAGGGCGAGAGACAGGCTTCGCCGGCGTCTCAACCTCCGCAGTTGGTAGCGGAAGGGGCGGCGGTCACGGAACAGCCAGCGTCAAAACGGGCACGGCTGGCTGATACGCTGGAGAGTTCCTGGCTGGAGACCCCGGATCCGGAATGGGATCCTGAGGAGAGCTCACAGGATCTGGAAGAAGGAGAGATCCCGGAGCCCGAAGAGCAAGCCAAGCTTATTCGCCTGTTCCGCAGAGAGGAGTTGGCTGCCTTAATATCGGAAACCTTGCAGATGTTACACTTGGCTCTGCCGGCAGCGGTGGAGGACGATTTAGAGGACCCAGTCATTCAAGCGGTTCGTCAGACTCAGGTGGTCTTTCCGCTGCACCGAGTAGTCGAGCGGATGATTCAGGATGAATGGGATAAACCGGAGGCGGGGCTCCGGGGCATTCGTGCTATGGGCCGGTTATATCCTTTGGCGGAAACCGCTAAAGACCGATTCCGAGCACCGCGTCTAGACGCCGTGGTTTCGGCTGTTACTAAAAAGACCACCATTCCCGTAGAGGGAAGTGCGGCCTTAAAGGATCCTCAGGACCGTAAGATTGACGGTCTGCTCAAGCAGGTGTTTGAGGCGGATTCCCTATCGCTTCAAGCCTCCATCTGCGGGGCCTGGGTTGCCCGGGCGTGCTTGCGCTGGGCCCAACGGCTACGCCAATCCCCGCACATGGACCTCGAGGAGGTGAAGGAGCTCGACCGGATGGAGTCAGGTGCAGCCTACCTGGCGGATGTGCATTATGACTTAATTCGAGCGTTGGCCAACAGCACGGCTTCTGTGATAGCGGCCCGTCGCTCCTTGTGGCTGCGGAATTGGGCCGCGGACGGTCCTTCGAAATCCCGCCTCAGTAAGCTTCCCTTTAAGGGGGGGTTACTGTTTGGGGAGGATTTGGAGAAGTTGGTGAAGGACCTAGGTGAATCTAAAGCGGGCCGTTTGCCCGAGGACAAACCCAAACAGGCCAAGTCTGCCCAGGGGCCTCGGGGTCCGTTTCGGGACTTCAGAAGATTTCGTTCTACCCGGCCTGGGGGTTTCCAGAGAGGGAGGTTTCCCTCTCGGGGTCAGGGCTTTCGGGGGTTTCGGGGAGCTAGTAGAGGTTTCTCCTCCCTCCCGGCGGCTTCTGCTCGTAAGACCCAATGAAGCGAGGCGGGTCCCGGCGGTGGAGCCTCCCATTGGCGGTCGGCTTCGGGTGTTTCTGTCCGCCTGGACCCTCATCACCTCAGATCAGTGGGTGCTAGAAATCATTCAGCACGGGTACGCGCTGGAGTTGGCCCGGCCCGTACGAGACGCCTTTGTCATGTCGCCTTGTCGGGGTCCTGCGAAGGCGGCGGCCGTTCGCGAAACCCTGGAAAGGCTCCTTCGTTTGGGAGCCGTCGTGGAGGTTCCCGAGGCCGAGTACGGCTTGGGTCGCTATTCCATTTATTTCGTGGTGCCCAAAAAGGGCGGACAATTGCGTCCCATTCTCGACCTGAAGGGGGTAAACCGCTGTTTGCGGGTCCCGCACTTTCGGATGGAAACGTTGCGGTCGGTCATCGTAGCGGTGCGACGCGGGGAGTTCTTGACGTCCCTAGACCTTTCGGAGGCGTACTTGCACATTCCCATTCGCGATGTGCACCAGCGTTTTCTGCGGTTTGCCCTCCCCTGGGGTCACTACCAGTTTCAGGCCTTACCATTCGGCCTGGCGACGGCGCCTCGGACCTTCACCAAAATAATGGTGGTGGTGGCAGCGGCGTTGCGCAAAGAAGGTATTCTGGTGCACCCTTACCTCGACGATTGGTTGATTCGCCCCAAGTCCGCGGAGGAAAGTCTCCGGGTGATGGACAGGGTGGTGCGGTTCTTGCAGGAACTGGGTTGGGTGATCAACCCGGACAAGAGCCGTTTGCAGCCCACCCAGGTTCTCGAATACCTGGGAGTTCGGTTCGATACGTACAAGGGACAAGTGTTCCTGCCGTCCAAGCGAGCCGAGGGGTTGCGGATTCTGGTGCGGCGCTTCCTGTCGGTAGCGGCTCCCTCGGCTTGGGATTATCTCCGAGTGTTGGGCACCATGGCGGCGACGCTAGAGGCGGTGCCCTGGGCCAGGTTTCACATGCGACCTCTCCAGAGGGCTCTGCTTCGTCGTTGGTCGCATCAAAGGCACTCGCTGAGCAAGCGTCTCCCTTGCCCGGGCCCGGTTCGGCGGTCCCTTCAGTGGTGGCTGCGCCCCTCGTCTCTGGCGGAGGGCTTGCCGTTGGATCAGCCAGAGTGGTTGCCATTGCTGACGGATGCCAGCCTGGTGGGCTGGGGGGCCCACTGCGAGAGTCAGTTTGCGCAAGGACTTTGGACCCCTCTGGAGTCCTCGTGGGCGATCAATCGCTTGGAACTTCGAGCGGTGTTTCGGGCCCTGCAGGCGTTCGAGGCCTTGGTGCGCGGCCAGGCCGTGCGAGTGCTCTCCGACAACTCGGCAACGGTGGCCTACATCAATCGCCAGGGGGGCACCGGGAGTGCCGCAATGGAGACAGAGGCCGCCCTGCTCTTCGCGTGGGTAGAGCTTCGTCTCTCGGCGATTTCGGCAGCTCACATAGCCGGCAAGGACAATATCACCGCGGACTTCCTCAGCAGAGTGCACGTGGATGCCGGGGAGTGGGAACTGCATCCCGCGGTTTTCCGTCAGATCGTCAGGCGCTGGGGAACTCCGATTATGGATCTCATGGCGACCTTTCAGTCGGCGAAAGTCGGCCGATTCTTCAGCAGACGTCGAGAAAGAATGTCCGAGGGCATCGACGCCTTGCTGCGTCGGTGGCCGGAGACCGGCCTTCTGTATGTCTTCCTGCCCTGGGCTCTGATAGGCCGGGTGGTCCAGAAGATCGGGGCGCATGCGGGACCGGTCCTGTTGGTGGCTCCCGATTGGCCGAGGCGTCCATGGTACGCGGACATGGTCCGTCTGTTGGACGGGGAACCTTGGCGTCTCCCGGACAGGTCCGATCTGTTGCTCCAAGGGCCCCTCTTCATGCCTCAGGTGGATCGGTTCTCGCTTACGGTTTGGCCATTGAGAGGGCTAAACTCTTGAAAAAGGGCTACTCATCTGCGGTGGTGGCGACCTTACTGAGGGCGCGTAAGCAGTCCACGTCCTTGGCGTATGTGCGGGTCTGGCGTATTTTTGAGGATTGGTGTTCCCAGCGTCAGGTTCGGCCAGGGTCGGCTTCAATTCCTTCAATCTTGGAATTCCTACAGGACGGTTTTGACAAAGGGCTTGCGGCCGGCTCCTTACGAGTACAACTGGCAGCTTTGTCCTGTTTTCGCGGCAAAGTCCATGGCCGCTCGTTGGGAACTCATCCCGACATGCGTCGTTTTCTGAAAGCGGTCGTTCGGGTACGGCCGGCACGCAGAGTGTTCGTTCCCCCGTGGGATCTGAATCTTGTGCTCACGGCTCTGGCCGAGTCCCCCTTTGAGCCTTTGCGTCGAGCGTCTGTGAAAGATTTGACGCTCAAAACGGTGTTTTTGGTGGCGATTTGTTCCGCACGGAGGGTTTCCGAACTGCAGGCGTTGTCGTGCCGTGAACCCTTCCTTTCCTTTTCCAGGGAGAAGGTGGTCTTGCGTCCGGTTCCATCCTTTCTGCCGAAGGTGGTGTCTCCTTTTCATCTAAATCAGGTTGTTTCATTGCCAGTCTTAGGATCTTTGGGGGGCAATGCCGCGGATCGCGGTCTTCGGCGGCTGGATGTGAAGAGGGCTTTGCGTCAGTATTTGCAGGTTACGGAGTCGTTCAGGAAGTCAGAACGTTTGTTTGTGCTTTTCGGCGGTACTCGTCGGGGCGAAGCGGCGGCTAAAGCTTCTATTGCCCGCTGGCTTAAGGAAGCGATTGCATCCGCTTATGTGCTCCGGGGGCGTGTGGTGCCTACAGGTCTGCGGGCGCATTCCACCCGTGCGCAGGCGTCCTCTTGGGCAGAACATGGTTTGGTCCCCCGGGGGACATTTGTAGGGCGGCGACTTGGTCGTCCCTGCATACCTTCAGTAAACACTACAGGTTGGATCTGGCTGCGGCTTCGGATGCTCGTTTCGGCTCGGCTGTTTTGTCTGCCGGCTGGAAGGGCCCCTCCCATTGATTACTGCTCTGGTACTTCCCAGAGGTAGAGGACTGAACTGGAGGAACGCTAAGGAAATGATAATTACACTTACCTGGTAATTGTAGTTCCTTTAGTGACGACAGTTCAGTCCTCCTTCCCGCCCGGATGTTTCTCGCAGGTTTTACACTTTATACCGAACAGAAGAGGGTTACAGGTGAGCCTAGCTTTCTTCATTTCTTCTATTTGTGTCCTTTCCCTTGGCAGGGCAGGAGGTAAGAAGGATTGTTGTCAGGGGGGACTTACTGATAATACAGTTGTCTTCATGTTTTGCTACTTATTTGTTGCTCCTTTGAGTCTGCTTTGTTATAGTTTACACTGGGATACAAGTGGGCGTGCAGCAGGCTATATCCAGTGATGTCATCATTCTGACATACCAGTCTCCTAGCTGCAGGAGGAGATTGACAACCCAGAGGTAGAGGACTGAACTGTCGTCACTAAAGGAACTACAATTACCAGGTAAGTGTAATTATCATTTTAAGACTAATAAGAGAAAATATTTTTTCACTCAACATGTAATCAAACTCTGGAATTCGTTACTGGAGGATATAGTAAAAGCTGTTAGTGTAGTCGGTTTTAAAAAAGGTTTGGACAAGTTCTTGGACAAAAGGTCTATAAACCATTATTAAAGGGGACACAGAATATCCACTGCTTGCCCCAATACAAATACAGGTTGTGGAACCTGTGTCTTTTTGGGAAACTGCTAGGTACTTGTGAACTAGATTGGCCATTGTTGGAAACAGGATACTGGGCTTGATGGTCTGACCCAGTATGGCATATCTTATGTTCTTATGTTCTTAATACCAAGCAATAAGTACTGCACTTCCATATGGAGACCTTCCTGCCTATCATTGTGTCAGTCACTCAAAGAGAATTCTAAACTCCTTGGACCTTTCTGAGGCCACTTCCACATCCGTATCCAGGTGCAGCATCAGTACTTCTTCTGCTTCTGCATCCTGGACTGCCACGGAATCTTGCACCTTCTCGAAGATCATGAGAGTGGTGGCAGCATTCCTATATGAGCAGGGAATCCAGGTTCACCCATACCCAGACTACTGGCTGATTCATTCTGATTCCAGGGCAGACATGGCCCATGTGATTTAATAGTTGGAGAGGTTGACTTGGACATTCATTTACTCCAACAATAGCCTGGTCCCTGGCCAAGACTTAGAGTATCTGGAGATCTGCTCAAGATCTGCTTGGACAGGATGTTCCTCACTACAGAATGGCCAGGAAGGCTACAACTGCAGCACAGGACAGGCAATTCCCAGTGCTTGGGACTTCCTCTAGCTCTGGGATCAAAGGCTTTGACCATGAAATTGGTACCTTGAACCAGGATGCATATGCACCTCCGCAGGAGCACCTTCTGACTCACTGGTCTCCCTGTTTGCAGTTGTTCAATGCCTCTTGCCCAGAGGATAAAGGGAAAATTGACTTGGCAGCCAAAGACTCAACCTCTAATGGATGGGATGCCTCTGGAGGCACTGGATTGGACAATAGCCATTGTGTATGCCAGCTTTCTGGATTGGGGAGTGAATTGTCTAGTTCAGTTTGTACAGGGGTGCTGATTCCCTCAGGAAGCCTCCTGGCTGGTTAATAGGATAGAGGCCAAGATTATTCATCCAGTTCTGGAGAGGTTTAGGACTCTCCTGGAAGGCAAAGAAGTCAAAGTGTCCTCATAAAGTGATGCCAGTGGATTAGATCAACAGACAAAGTGGTACTCGCAGAGCCATGATATCTTGGTGGAGCTCTACCATTGGGCAGAGGCTCATCTGATGGCTCTGTCAGCAGTCCACATAGTGGGAGTTGACAATGTGCAGACTGCCTTTTTGAGTCAGAACACCATGGATCCTGGTGAGTGGGAGCTAAGCTCTCGCATGTTCAACATCATCATGTAGAGGTGGGGCCTGCTAGTGTTCAATCTGATGGCCTCCCAGGGGAATGACAAGGTGAGGGATTTTTTCCAGCAAATGAAGGATCTGCGGGTGGTCAGCTTGGATGCCCTTCTTCAGCAGTATCACTGGGAAAGGCTTCTGTATGTCTTTCTCCTGAGTCCTTGGTGAGCTGTCTCCTGCACAGGATTTGATCTCACCCAGACTTGGTCATTCTAGTGGAACCCCTTTGACTACACAGGCCATATATCTTTTGAGAATGCTGGCAGGGTTTCTGCTTTTGCTGTCTCAGGGGAACGGCTTCTGCAGAAGGGTCCTCTGGTCAAGGAGAATCCTGTTCCATTCTTGCTTATGGCCTGGTCCTTAAGGGGTATAAGCTGTTGAAGAAAGGGTACTCAGAAGTAGCAGTTGACACCCTTCTTAGGGCCCAGTGGTCTCTACTTCCTTGGCCTATGTCAAGGTCTAGAGGGTCATTAAGAGGTGGTGTTCCTCTCAGGCCATAGAGGCCAAAAAGGTGGGCATAGTCTCAATTTTGTCCTTCTTACAGTTTGGGTTGGACCAGAGCTTGGCTCTAAATTCTCTCAAGGTTTATGTGGTGGCCCTTTTGTGCTACTAGAGCTGAATTCAGGATGTGTCCCTAGTGGCATACCCCAATGTTTCCCACGTCCTTAATGGGGTGAAATAGATCCATCCACCCATGTGACCAATGGAGTCTTTCTCTGCTCTTGAAGACATTGAGATCCCCCCTTTAAGCCTCTTCAGTAGGCTTCTCTTAAGGGATTTGACTTTGAAGGTGGGGCTTCTTGTGGCTATTGCATCTACCAGAGAAGAATATTGGAACTACAGGCCTTGTCCTGTAGTGAGCTTTTTACTGGTCATCTAATGGTACTGGTCTCCTTGAGGATGATTCTGTCCTTTCTTCACAAAGTGCTGTCTTACTTTCATCATAATCGGACAGTGATCCTGCCTTCTTTGTTGAAGGAGGACCTTCGAAAAGACCCCTCACTGCATTTGCTGGATGTGAAGAGAGTGTTGGTAAAGTATCTGGACATTATTAATTCCTTCCAACACTTGGACCTTCTCTTTTGTGCTATTCAGTGGACCAAGCAGAGGACAGATGGCAGCCAAGTCCTCGATTGTTCACTGGATTATTGAGGCTATTAATTCAGCCTATATACTGTGTGAGGAAACAAGTGTCTGGAAGGGTCAGAACTCACTCCACTAGGACACAATACTCTTCTTTGGCTGAATTTGCCTTGGTGTCTCCAGAAGGCATCTGTTAGGCAGCTACCTGGTCTTCCTTGAACACCTTTGCGAAGCACTATAGGTTGCATAGGAGTTTGAGTTGATGATGCCTTTGGCAGAGCAGTTATTTCCAAAGCATTATCTTCCTCCCACCATGGGTCCTCACTGCTTGAGTATGTCCCACTCGTCTGGACTGGTCTAGCAAGATAAGGGAGAATAAATTTTCCATACCTGTTAATTTTCTTTCCTTGAATCCTGCTATACCAGTCCAGGACCTGCCTTGGGAAGACTGCTTCTACAGGGGAGCTCTGCTGCCTTTTTCTGCATTTTCAGTATCAGTGACTGATACAGAATCAGGAATGGTAAGAGAGCCAAATGTTTTGGATAAAGCTGCTGTTGATTAATACTTTCTCTTAAATTTCTGGATTCTTAAGTCTTTCTGCTTGGGACGTGTCATACTGGCTTTTCTCAGTGCTGCACCAGTGTATATACAAGTGATGATATCACTGAAAGTTGTTCTGGTTTGTCTCCACCTGCTGGCTGGGGAGCATAACCCACTCATCTGGACTGGTCTAGCAAGATTCAAGGAACTAAAGAGATATGGAAAATTTCTCTTTGTATCTGAGGCAAAAGAAGATTAAGTAACTTGCCAAAGATCACAAGAAATATAGAGGCAGGGGGAGGGGGGGAACTAGGTTAGGAAAAATCTTTCTGAAAACTTATGTATAATCACAAATCTTTGTTTTGTAAATGGATGCTATTTTGCCGTTATTAAAAATAAAATTAAAGAAAAGTGTCATTGGGATTTGAACCCTGGCTTTTCACCTTCTGCTCTAATTATTAGGCTACTCTTGTGACAGTCCTGGAGGGCATATAACACACTTTCATTCCATGCTCCATGATCAGTAAGCATCAGCTAATCAGGTACCTTTATGGCTTTGGGGTGAAATCCTCTTATTTCAGTAAGAGAATGGTTTTCTTCTACATTTTCTTAGCTTTTAGTGCTTGTCTTGCTCCACAGTCACTGCTATTAAAGCTGATCCTCCTCTGATTTTCCTGATGGGACCTGGCAAGCCCCAAAAGGATGGACTGATGGATTCCACTCCCCTTTCCCCATACTTACACTCAACATTTTGGAAGCACTGGGTCTCTTCTTGGGATTTTTCATCAGTGTCACTTTAATAAAGTTATTAAATGCTGCAGACCTGCAAAACCGAAGGGGAATATAGTAACATCCATGTAGTACAAGCGAACTGCACTGTGCAAGAGGACTGCAGGGGAAGAAAATGGCAACCTCTGAACAGTAGGACGGGACAGCAAGAGGAGAATAAAGTAACATCCAAGCCATACGAGGGAGCCACAGGACAAAAGTACGGCAACATCAATGAAGTGTAAGGAAACTGCAGGAGGAAATAGGGGAACGCCTGTGCAGTACCAGGGAACCACAGGAGGAGAACAGAGCAACATCTGTGCAGTGTGAGGCAGCTCCAGGAATTCCTGAAAAGAGAAGCAATCCACACTGGTGCAGGCAGAGGTGCATTCAGAAACAGAAAAATGCAAACTCAGTCACAGATACAGAGCAACAGACAGACACAGACAGTAGTTCTGCAGCAGGTACTCACCACTTGTGTTTATCTTTCAATCTTGGGGGCTGGTAGCCACTTTTTGACATGAGAAAGAGGACCCTAAAAGATACCGTGTAGGCTTTTACTATATTTGTTCTTGGATCAGCCAAATCAAAATCCAGTCCAATATGCACTTCAGTAATTAGTTAAGACGACAGTGGTACATCCATCAGCAAAACCCCAAGGGGCTTGTTTACAAAGCTGCGATAGCGGTTCGCGATCGTTAACGGAGCCGCGACCCCATTGATTTCAATGGGGCCGCGGCTCCGATAACGACTGCGAACCACTACCGCGGCTTTGTAAACAAGCCCCCAAGAGTCTGATTCCAGCTGAAGACTGTCTTCCCCCATTGAGCGACTCATATTTCCTTCACCCACCCTGACCCATTCTCCTGAAAAAACTGCATCCTCTCAACATTTATACCAAGGTATCAGAAAGTGTTTCCTTATGAGACTCATCATAAGAACAGAAGAAATGCCATACTGGGTCAGACCAAGGTCCATCAAGCCCAGTATCCTGTTTCCAGCAGTAGCCAGTCCAGGTCACAAGTACCTGGCAGGTTCCCAAAGAGGCACACAGGGTCCATAATGCCTATCCTGGGGTAAAAGTGGATTTCCCAGTCCTCTTTAATAAAGGTTTATGGACTTTTCCTCCAGGAACTTCTCCAAACCTTTTTTAAACCCAGCTACTCTAGCAGCTTTTACCACATCCTGCCTCAGAAGCTCTGCTCTGCCTCATATATGCACCTCCCACAACCTTTCAGGTCGCCCTTCACCCTTTGAAGCAAGCTTACCTGCTCCTTCAGCCCCCAGAGATTTGCCTTTTTATCTAAAGGCATTGTTTATTGTACTGAACCTTCCTTTCTGTTACTACAGCTCAACACGTCAGGATAAGCCAAATGGCAAAAGGACTTATTCTAGATGCTTTATTCACAATTTCCACATGTAAAACCGGAACATTTACACATAAAAATGGTATCTATGTGTAAATGGCGATTTTAGAAAGATGAATTTCCATGCGGATCCCTACTCTATAGAAAGTGCAATGGGGCGTGTTGGGGTCATGGTTAGGGAGTGACCTGGGTGGGTCAATCATCTGCATACACATTCCCCATTTTATTAGGAAATGCACCTGTATGCCCTAAATTGTCCACGTCAGGACATACAGCAGCTCCCTGGCACATACAGGTTTTTAAAAAGTGCTTGCTTAGGCCCGCCCTTTACTGAAGCGATTAAGGGGGTTTCCCTCCTTAATCCCTTGTTGTTTAAGCCCCCCTCCAAACTGAAATTAGATAAAGATAGTGGAATCTGTAGTTACACAGCAGCATTATCCATGCAAGTTTGCAAAATGGCCAACATGCATTTATTTATACCGCGCTCTTTAGAATCAGTGCGGTTTACATGTATACTAACAGCTACTTTTTATTCCCTTGTCCCTGAAAGGCTCACAATCTAAGTGCACCTGAGGCAATGGAGGGTTAAGTGACTTGCCCAAGGCCACAAGGAGTGGCCTTGGGACTAGAGACCCCAGTCCCTCCAGCCTGAATTGCTTGTCCCCATGCGGGAATTGAACCCCCAACCTTCTGGCCTGAGGTAACCTGTCCTAACCACTGAGCCACTCCTCCCTGCATGGGTAAGGATACCAGATGTCCCTGATTTTCAGGGCATTGTCCCTAAAATTACAGAGGTCCTCGCCTGGTCCTGCTCCAAAGACCGGCAGTCCCTGATTATAAGAAATCCAAGCTGCGCATGTGCTTTCCTTCTCTCGCTCTCTGTGCAGCACCAGGCAGCGGTCTATGGTATGAAAAGTCCACCTCATGCCGCCTGCCTGCCACAGAAAGAGAGGTGAAATGGGTTCCTGGCTCACAGCAATGGGCCGCAGAAGCCCAGCCCTGCTTCAGTGTGCCAACGCCGACCCTAGCTGACTCGGAACAAGAAGTCGGCAAGGGAGCATGCTGGACTGGAGGGAGGGGGCAAGGGCTCCACATATCAGCAAATACACGTGGACTCTTGCGCTACTTTAGAGAAGGCTCCGTGTTGAGCTCCACATTTGGCTGGAATAGTGTAGTATTTCCAATCTCCACGAACTCTCTAAAACGTGCCTTAAAACTCTATCGGCGAACATGCACCAAAAAAAAAAAAAAAAAGATTGCGTTTTAGACTAGAAAGCTTCTCCTGCAGAACATAAATGTGAGCTTTCAAAAGTTGTCCATACACAGAGAATCTCCTTCCTGTCCCAGATCAGACATGAGGAGGAGGGGTTGCCCCCACCATCTGCGCTCTGCTCTTTCCTCGCAAGACTTCTTCTACTGCTGTGTTCATTCTGAAACTTAGGTTTGCTCTTTATTGAACACCCACACTCTCAGGAAGTCAGGGTGAATCCTTAGCGTGGGCACTGGGAGAGCCAGACAGCAAGCACCCTGCACGAAACCTTCTATAGGGACAGATAACAAGAACCTGCCTTTCTCTCTACTAAAGAGAGCACAGAAGCCCTTTTCACCCCGTCCCCTTTAAAGTGACAAGGAACAAGCACCTCCGATAGGCCGTGCTTAAAACCAAAGAATTCCAACACCCTGTTCTCCACATCTCTTTCTTCTTATCTGACTCACTCACTCCCCTTGTTTACCTCAGAGGATGAAGGTCAAACATTGGGGGCTGCAGCTCGGCCACCTCAATGGCCGTGATCCCAAGAGACCAGATATCACACAGTTCATTATATCCGCCCTTTACCTCCACGGCTGCCACTTCAGGGGCCATCCTAGAGAGAGGAAACCATGTGGTCAGTAGGCACACTAACTAATTGGATGCACGGACAAACTGGCGTGTGCACACAGCATTCCAAGCCATCAATATGCACGCATGCACACTATTGTGTACACAATATGCTGTACCAGTAAGGTGTGCCGATGAAAGACATTCTCCTGGAAATTGTAGCAGTAATTTGCGCCGAGATGCCAAAATCAGCTAAAGGGAAAGAGAGAAATATAGCAAGTGTTACTTAACACCTTCCAAGAGTCTGCGCAAGCGTAAGTCAAGGTGAGTGTGGTACATCAGCGGCAGTGTGCGAGTCTGTGTGCATCACAGTGCATACATGCAGCATTGTGCAAATCTCTGTGTGCACCGCATCCATATGTATTAAAGTGAACGGAAGTCAGGGTGAGCGGGTGCCGGTCTGTGTGTGGAAGCACGGATCGAGGCCACTGATCTCAGTTCTCAATACTGCATCCTTCAGAAGAAGAAAAGCTGACTGGATGGCGGGAGAGGAAGAGGAGGGAAGGATATAACTCACCCAACTTCAGCTCTCCCAGATCATTAATGAGGATGTTTGCTCCCTGGAAAGAGAGTTACATTAGGATCAGCGGCTCAAGCAAACATTTGTCAAAAGAAAGGATATTGTACCACAAGAGGCTAAGTTGTGAAGGTCAAAGGGGAAGACTCAGACATAATGTTGGGAAATATTTTTCACTTAAAAGGTGGTGGATGCATCAAACAGCTTTCAAGGAGAGCTGGATGGAAAATAAACCAAACACAGAATTCAAGAAAGCCTGGGAAAAGCACAGAGGATATCTTAACTGGGAAGACGTGAAGGAAAAGCCAGTCAGCTAGGGTCTATGGCATTGCACTAGGCATAATATTGGCCAGACTAAATGGGCCTTAAGCTCTTTATCTGCAGTGATTTTCTTTCTTGGACTGAATAGTTCCCCCCTGCTGCTTTGGACTTTTACAACTACAGCTGGAATCTGATACCATGGGCCTGTCAGACCGATGCAGAAAGGTGGAGCTGAAGTCGCGCATTATCGACTCTGTACGCCTCTTTGCAGCGCGCCAATAGCGTGTGACTTCAGCACCAGCATGCAGAAAGGGCCTCACATGCAAATTAGCCATGCATTAAACTGGGAGAGCAAGCCAAACACGTCCGCACAGAAAGCGGCGCAAATTTGGCATGCTCTCCCAGAGAAACAGGGGCACCACATGACTAATTTGAATATGCACCCCAACGGTATTCTGAAGGCATTGGGGCTTTTCCTGATGCCTAGAATATCTGAAGGAAAGTGTCAAACTTTCCCTCAGATGATCCAGGCATCGAGGAAAGCCCCCAGTGCCATAAAGATACTGTTGGGGAGTCAGTGCCCCCAACAGAAAGCAAATCTCTGGTGGCCCAGAGGCCCCCAGTCCCCCTACCCACCCAACCAAAAATAACCCTGGTGCTCAGTGGCTCCGAATCCCTCACTGCCCCCCCTCCCCCCACCAGTACCTTTACAAAGGATGGGAGTGCAGCCCACGCACTCCTGCACCACCATCTTGAAAAAACGATGGGGAGCAGTGTCGGGCAGCCAGGGCAGCTGGAGGACAAAGGACAAGGTCCCGGAAGCCCCAATGTCATTGGGGGGCCTTTAAAAGCTTCTTGCCTCTTTGCCGGTGCTGGGAGCAATGTCGGGCAGCCAGGGCAGCTGGAGGACGCAGGACGAGGTCCTGGAAGCCCCGACGTCATCAAGGCTGGTGTATATATTGCCTTTAACCTTAGGTGCAGCCGTAGGCGCTTTGTGGTAGGCGTGATCGAATGGGCGTGATACAAGGGGCATACCTGCCCCTTGGGAGATCCTTGGAGGACCGCAGGAGGCACTGGAGGTGTCCAGGTGATTGGTTGCCACCAGATATGGGTAAGAGGAACAAGAAGTTGATTCCAGCTGAGCCGGTTGTGGGTCCACTGGATCGCCACCTGAAGGTAACTGTGGGGGATAATGTGTCCTTGGACACTGACTTTCTTACTCTGCATTCGCCGGGAGCCACCCTGAGTTCTCCAGGCCGTACCCCACCCCCTCCTCCTGTTGCAACTCTCCCTCCTTCTCTAACGGCCGTGGGAGGTCCTTCTCAGCAGAGTACCCCCTTAAATAAGGGTGAAATGCTGAGACCTGTTACTTGGTCTCCCCCCATGTGTGGAGCCCAGGATATCCCTGAATCAGAGGTATCCTTGGCGGATATATGGCGGGTTGTAACTCGGACTGAACAGACTTTGGTTACCACGGTGTCTCAATTGTGTGTTTTCTCTCAGGAGACTGCTACAAATTTGGATAAGTTGGAGGGGAAGGTGGAATCCTTGTGTACTCAGGTTTCTAAATGTGAGAATCACTGCAGTTCCCTGCAGGCGATTCATGCCTCTGCTCTTAAGGATAGTTATTCTGTTCACCATAAGTTAGAATAGTATGAAAATTTCTTTAGGGTAAAAAATATTTGTTTTTTTAATTTTCCCCTTTGTAGACTATTGTCACCTGAGATATTGCTAAGGAAATACCTTTGTGAGGTCCTAGTTCTTTCTGGGGCCGATACTATGATTTTTTTCAAAACTATTTTATTTAACTGGAAGGAGAATTTCCTTGGAGTCTCCAGAGGGTTTTGATGTTTTACAAGTTTCCCCTGACATAAATTTGACTAATTTCCTGGAAGATTCACAGGATACTATTACCTCCAGGTCAACTTTAGTAGATAGTTTTGTTTCTGAACAGGATAAATCTACTGTCTTTAAGGCATATTTTAAGAATAAGGATGCTTTGTTTTGTGGACCTAAGTTACAGTTCCTGATGTTTCTAGGGCGACATAACTACGGAGGAGGGCCTTTTTGGCCCTGAAGCAGAGGCTGTTGGCCCTGGGAGCCACTTTCTTTCTTCGGTACCCCCTGTAAATGTGTAATATTGCTAATAGGGATAGGTTTATCTTTGTGGAATCTTCTCAGTTAGAGGTGTTTTTGACTACTAGGGAAGCACAGGATTGATATTTGGTAGAGGGAATATGGGGTAAAAAGTTTGTTTTTTTGGGCTGCATGTTTGAGCATTAGATTGTTCTTATTGCCTGTATATTTGGGTTCTTTTCTTCCTATTAGTTGTTCTCCCCGAAATGTGGGCTAAGGGTTGCAATTTATTATTGGTGTATATTATTATCTTTATGTAAACTATAATTGTTAACCATTTTTCTTGTATACTTGCTTGTAAGTATTGGTGTTATAAAATTATAAAAAAAACAAAAAATGATGGCGCCTGGCCCCATGCGGTGCATCCTGGGATGTACTGGGCATTTTCTACCTTATATGGCAGTACCAGGAAGGGGGTGGGGGGGATCAGGGCTGCTAGGCCACCAGGGTTATTTTTGGGTGGGTGGGTGGGAGGGGGGGGGAACTGCTGGGCCACCAGGGATTTACTTTCTGTCAGGGGCACCAGCCTACCGACAGTATTTTGATGGCATCGGAGGCTTTACCTGATGCCTGGATCATCTGCGGATGCCATTAAAATACTGTTGGGTGCACACGCTAGAGGTTTAAGCTACCTCAAGACCAGGTGTCGAGATATTGGTGCTAAGGCTGGTTACGAAATCCTCTACGTGTTTCTCTGCATCGGGTGCAGACAATATTAGCATACCATTCTAATACATGCTGCTCCTTTGCCTGTAATTTAAATACTCTTGACATTGTGTGCTCTAGCTTTTCCTTTGCTGTTTATGCGCGTCCGTCTCTTTTCTGCATTTGACTGTGGCAGTAATTGTGCTTAAAAGTTGCGTTATCTGCACGTAAAGGCTAGTTTTCTTCATCAGCCTGTTTATTTGCAGCTGCTTGGGAATTCCCCCCTTCCCCTCCCATTTAGGTCCTTCTCCTGTCTTGTTAAATCCAGTCATTGTGTAACGGCTACGACTCCCCGTCCTCCCCCAAGACTTGTGAGTGCTACCCCTTGCAGCCAGGACCATACCAAGCTAGAAATGCATCCTGTGTGACAAACAGTTCTGGTGCCCCCTCCTCTGCCCCAACCACTTGCAGTAGCTCACTCTTTTGAACTTCCTGGAACCCCAGTGCCCTTTATGCACTTGCGTCCTGTGTGGCCGCACTGCTCACACAGCCCTTAGTACGGCCCTGTCTGCAGCAGCTGCAGCTCTGGATGACTTGGGGAGCAGAAGACCCCTGCTGGGAACTGAACCCAGCTCCTTTCGCACAAGACTATGAAGCACTGTCAGGGAGTCACCAGGCCAGCCCTGCTGCCATGTTCTATATTTCTAGGTTAAACTCTTTCATACCAACCAGGGAGGGGGAGAGAACCAAATAATCCGTATGTCAGGGTCTCCATGCTGGAATAGCAGGGTAACTCCAATTGATTTATGAACAACAAAATATATACAAAAGCATAATATACATCCTGAGAACATCATCACATCATTTGGGCTACTTTGATAACGTTCAGATACTTTTGCTAGGGAGTGCTACAGCACAGAACAGATGTTTTTGTGAGGTTGAAGTGCCTCGTTCATGGCACGTCCCAATAGGCGAACTAGGTGGCTGCCAACGTTCCCGAGGTGCACATTGCCACCGCTACCACTCTTTTTGGGACCTGGGGCAGTGGAAATACCATTTAAACGGCAACACAGCGTTTACCCAAACTCTTTCGGAGCTGCATTGCCGTTCCTTCTCTCTATGATCTGCTGCTTCTGCCCCCTTCTGGCAGGATGAGATGGCATGGCCACTGCACAGGTCCCAGAGAGGCATGCAAGCAGCAGCAATGGGGGGAGAAGCGGGGGGGGGGGGAGGAAGCATGATTGAGGGCTCGCCTAGGGCGCCTCCTATCCTTGCTCCGACCCTGGTTCATGGCGCGTGTAGCTTCCATCCACCATCCCTTTTACCTTGATGTCTCGGTGGATCTTCCCTTGGTTGTGGAGATAAGCCAAACCCTAGCCAAAGAAAAGGGAAAGTTAGTCTCCGAGTGCCAGCAACTACTCCCCTGAGCAGAAGCAGCACTTATAGAACCGAGGAGGTCCATTTAAAAGCCCTGCGAGGCACTTACACATCTAGACCATAGACACATGTAAGTGCCATTACTGAATGCCGCCTTTTTATTCCTGGAGACGGCTCGCAACACACAAATTTATAGGGTGTGTGTTCTGGGTATGGTTTAAGTGGGTCAAAAAATTCTACGTGTATATTCCATTTTACGTGTCTAGTTACAAAAACTTCCGAGGCACACAGAAAGTTCTGCAAAGTGCTCATTTTGGCCAGAGTTTGAAACTATTGAGAAGATAATTGCCTAATTCACATTTTCAGGTTGCTTAATTGGCTGCCCTTTATACATATAAGGGTCCGATATTTAAAGTGTTTAACGCAGAGAGTAGACCTGCTAACTGTATTAGTGGCGCCGAATATCCATGGGTGCCGCCGGCTAGCATCGGAGTGACCCAGGGGTGACCCCCAGGAATAACAGGGCCGTGGTGATATTCAGCCAGTGCCCGGTTATCCCTCGGCGGTGAAGGTTAGGCGCAGTAAAGGCTGTCCTAACCTTCACCGCTCATACCAACCTGGCGCCAGCTGAATATTGGTACTGCTTGGTTAGCTTCTGCGCTATCCGGCTGACCTGGAGATGCCGTGCAGGTAGCCTGATATGACCCCAGCATTGAATGTCCAGGTCTAAGGTTCAGCAGCAATGTCTAGCCACTGAAACCCAATACCGGGGCCATAAGTGCCTAGACTATGGCTCTTATACATACTGTATGATTGTTGGCTCAAATACATGGAAGAAACAAAAATCGGTACTTCTTCCTATCAGTACTAGTGTGGAGCAGCGGCTCTGAAGAAACTTTGGGGCCATCTTTCTCCAGCTGTTTCCATACTTCTCCATGTCTCTCTCTCTATCTGTCTGGTTGCTCTGGGCCACATTGCTGAAAGAATGGCGAGGGGGCTTTTGCAATGGAGCAATATTCTGCATTTTGTTGCCCATGGAAAGCAACAAGGGTATTTTTGGAGAGTGGCTCTTTGAAAGTCTTAACCCGATGTTTCTAGTTATCAAACTCACCCACATATCACACACACACACACACACATACACATGCACTGCAACCCTGCACCCACCCACATACAGACACCTACCACTGCACTACATACACACACAGGCACCCCACCACCATCCTACACAAAGATACGCACACGCGGGTACCCCATCCCCATACCACAAACACACCCGGACACTTGCCGTCTAAAGATACATACAAATATATAGATAATACCAGTGGTAAAGATGCCTCATACAGCCCCTGCTACCATAACGAGGCATACTTCATCATCTCTCTTCAAACCTTCTACCCCCACGTCCTACAGACATGTGTGAGTTTGCAAATGAAGAGGAAATGCACCATTTTATCACACTGTAACTGTGTTCTTTTCGACTTTTTTTTTTTTGCAGCAGCAGAAGCAGATAACATCACGCTGTACAGTGGCCAGAATGAAGCTTCTATTCCCATAATGCACTTGGGGCGAGCGGGTGCCTGCTCTGTCACCAGGAAGTTCCACAGACACAGCTTCCCAGAAATTCCCCTCAACTTGAATTAGGTAACTAGCAGAAATATCACCTAGACCAGGGGTCTCAAACTCAAATTGCTTTGAGGGCCGAATGAGGACTTGTAAAGTAACCCGGGGGCCGCATAAGACGCGGGGCCTCATTTGCATAAGGGGCCTCATTTGCATAAATATTTGCATAATGTTACCATGCACTAACTTTTAGTAAACATGCCTCTTTAATGAGTGCATGGATAAAGAAAGACTAAAAGATTTAGAAACAGGAAGACAATAATTAAACTGGGAACCCCAAAAGCCAAACTTGGAATGTACAACAACACTGTAGAAATAAAACTATAAATTAATTTCCTCTTGTACTAAACAAAGCGCAAACATTAATGATGCACATTTCCCAGAGCTGACATATTCCAGTTAATAAATTCAAAATAAAGAGATATTTTTCTACCTTTTGTGCATTTTTTTTCAGTTGCAATTGTTCCAGCCACTTTCTTCTGGTTTCTTCATGTCTTCTGCTAACTCTCCATCGTCTGCTGTCCATTTGCCCTTTCTTCTCTCCTAGTTTTTTTTCCATTCTCTCTCTACATCTGCTTTAACATACTAATCTTTCTCCTTTTTCTCTTTCCTCATTCCTATTTCATCCACTCAAATTTTACCCCTCCATCCTCAATCCCCACTTACTCTCCCAATACCTGGCCAATTGTAGATTTGTCTTCTCTCCCAGACAAAATATTTTTCCCCTCTCCATTTCACTTTCCCAGCTCCATCCCATTCTAATCCTCCCCCAACATCAGCTCCCTTCTAGTTCCAGCCCCACCCAGCATACGCTCCCTTCTAGTCCCTGCATCAGTCCATTTCCAATCCTAGCCCCCCATCAGCCCATTTCCAATCCTAGCTCCCTCCCCTCACAGCCCATTTCCATTCCAAGCCCCCTCCCCATCAGCCATTTGCAGTTCAAGCCCCCCTTCCAATCAGCCCACCTCGTCCGAACCCCCACCTGCCCATTTCCAGTCCTAGCCCCCACCATAGCCCATTACCAGTCATAACCCCCCCCCCTGCCAATAGCCCACTTCCAGCCCTAACCCCCATTACCCCATTTCAGTCAGCCCCTCCCTAGCTAATTACCAGTCCTAACTCCCCCCATCAGCCCACTTCCAGTCCTTCCTAACCCCCACCTGCCCATTTCCAGTCCTAGCCCCCACCATAGCCCATTACCAGTCATACCCCCCCTGCCAATAGCCCATTTCCAGTCATAACCCCCCCCCCGCCAATAGCCCATTTCCAGTCATAACCCCCCCTGCCAATAGCCCATTTCCAGTCATAACCCCCCCCCTGCCAATAGCCCATTTCCAGTCATAACCCCCCCTGCCAATAGCCCATTTCCAGTACTACACCCCCCCTGACAATAGACCATTTCCCGTCCTAAACCCCCCCCCTGCCAATAGCCCATTTCCAGTCCTACACCCCCCCCCTGCCAATAGCCTATTTCCAGTCCTACACCCCCCCCCCCCCTGCCAATAGCCCATTTCCAGTCCTACCCCCCCCCCCCCGGGTAAATAAAAAAAACACCTGGCTTCTTCTGCTGTTGCTGCTGCTGCAGCAGAAAATCAGCTGTCCCGCGGCCCCTTCCTCTCTGCCCGGAGATCCCTCATTGTGCTTCATCAGCGTGTGCTTCTTAAGCCGCGAAGAGAGTATTTCCCTCTCGCGCGGCTTAAGCCTATTCACTTGTCAAGCCTCGCGAGAGGGGAATACTCTCTTCGCGGCTTGAAAAGCACACGCTGATGGAGCACAATGAAGGATCTCCGGGCAGAGAGGAAGGTAACGCAGCACAGCTGATTTTGCTGCTTGAGCAGCAGAAGCCCGTTTTAAAAAAAAAAATTGACAGTCGATTCTGCCGCTGCCACGGCGGCAACGGCAGAAGCAAGGCTTTTTTTATTTCCCTCCGTCGCGGGCCGCACAACCTTCTCTCGCGGGCCGCATGTTTGAGACCCCTGACCTAGACACTAGTGTCCAACTGGATCATTTGTGACACTGCAGCCAGCACAGTTCCAGTGGGGTGCAGCATTGCCAGTCCTCACCTGTAGTGTTTCGCGGCAGACATAGGCAATCTGCTGCTCGGAGAGGGGTCCCGTGACTGCAGGAGGGAGAGAGGGAAAGCAAATCAAAGGCTGGTTGACACACTATGCTCAAAAACACTTCTATCAAACGGCAGACTCCCTTATTACCAACTCCAAGGAATATCATTTTACTCAAAGAATAAACCAGTCAGTTAGGGTACGATGATCCCTTAACTGCATACCACCAAAGTGCACAGGGGCTCTGTGTGCCATAAAATGTGGAAGAAGTCAATCTGATAATAATATTTACCCAGTCACAGCAGGATACACTGAGGTACAAGAAGATAAGTGATTTGCCCCGAAGTAACACAGTCAGAACAGAAATGGAGATTAGAACTAAGGCAGAGGTAAAGTGTTTCACCCAAGGTCACACTCACAGAATCAATGACAGAGCTCGAGATAGGAAGTGAGGCACAAGGAGATATAGAGGTATGGTTACTTAAACACGGTACTTTACGGCAAGTTCAGCATGGGGATGGCACCAGATCCGTGCTAACAAATGGGGGCATGCATGGAATGCCCCAACGCAGTTAGCACGGGTCCAGGCCACCGCCATGCTAAGCGGTTTGCTACGACTACCATGGCTGCTCCTCACTGAGGTGGCAGTAACAGCACTGACAGTGAGCGCAAGCTAAAGACGCCTGCGCTACTCCACCCCAACCCAGACTAAGTGGTTAATGTGGGATTTTTCCTGCAGCCGCATTTTTAGGGTGTGGTAACAGTTACTGCAGTGGGCAGAGCACACGTTAAACCCTGCTCTAACTGGCAGCACATGCCCCAAAGGCCCTTATTTAAGAAGCATCTCTGAATGTGATTATAATAAAAAGGAAAAAATGAAATAGGAAAACAAGGCTAAAAAGAAAGCCAACATTTAAGGAGGTATGATTAATTACTCATCCCCTTCAACCTGAATTAAGCCCTGTCTGTCTGTAATAAATTGCTCCAAATGGGCAACATATGAAAAAACATACGTTGCACTATTATAATTCACAATACATTTACAGGGAAATCGAAGAAAAAAGAAAAAAACGTAGCACCCAACTTTTTTTTATTATAATCACATTCAGGTCCAGTGATGTGGACTTTATCATTATAATTTTCCTTGCAGTTTCTGTAATATGTTCTGTAATTTCCTAATTGATTATCCTGTACTTTATGGTTGGTTGTTATACTAATTATATAATTAATAAAATAAAAAAAAAAGAAGCTTCTCTGTGTGTGACTGTTGGCGTGTAGATTGGCTACGCATTTGGATAGGGATTTTAGAAAGCTGCTATTTACCCATGGAGATCCACACATGCAGAGATTTCAAGGGACATGGTTTGGGTGAGCCCAAACTACAGACATGTCCAGCGACAGTGCAAGGGTGAGAGGCACCCTAGGTGAGTCCCCCATCCTGTCGCACTGCCATGATGCCGTCGCTGTAGCCACCACCTTCTGGGCCTTGCAGTACGTTTGGAACTGCGACGCAGCACTTACCTAAACATGCGGGCGTTTTGTTGTAGCTCCTGGCTTGTATGAATTGCTGCTTCCACCCCAGCCCAATGCATCAGAGGGGAGAGGGGGGCAGAAGCGGCAGCTCATACAAGCAAGGAACCACGACACAGTGGTGGCAATGGGGCCCCCCTAGGACACCAATGCTCTAGGCAACTGCCTAGCTTGTTTAATGGTCGTACCAGTCCTGGACATGTATCCTCCATTTTACAAGGGCAATACGTGTATATACTGAAAATGTTCCACGTTGGATTTTACCCTGCCTCCAAGCACATGCATCCTAGAACCTCCTCATCCCCGGTCCCACACCCCACCAGGTAAAATCCCTTCCACCCCCTCCAGCTGCCACTCCTAGCTCTTACCAGGGGTCGCTTGTGTCTAGTGGGAGACAGGAGCAATTCCTAGTTGCCACCAGTTAACCTCTAGCAATAGTACTGCAGTACTACTGGTAAGGCTCAAACCTGCCACATAAGGGTCAACTTTCCTTATTAGACAAACTGAACCCTGGCAGTATTGGAACGAGACTACCATTAGGCATTGGCTACCGCCATTTTGAAACCAGCAACAAATAGGGTAGGATGACTAGAGCTCACTCCTGCCCCCATTCTACACTAGGGAAATCCCTAGTAAGAGCCAAAGCTTGGACTGGGGGGTGGAGGGTCTTGCTTAGTGGAGGGGTGCAATCATTGAGGTCAGGTTTTTGACTGCTGGGAGCAGAAATTTTAAAAACCAGCAGACATGTACATTCGAGGAGAATGGGATACTCTTTTTTTTCCCCTACATGTAGTTTTATGTAAAATTGCTGCTCCCGCAGGGCATGCCAGCCAAAATCCTTGTATTTGCCAGCATCTTCCTAAGTATTTTATAAAAGGCTCCACATTCATCAGAGCCTTTTGTAAAATGCTGGGGGGATTGTGTAAATCCTGGCCTGGATGTCTCCATTTCTATCTCAACGTTCTATGTAAAAAGGACCTTCGCATGGCTCACCCTTAATTTACAGATTCTGTAAGAAAACTGGACAAATCATTGACTTGAAGCAGAAAACTACAGTCCCCATAACCACCAAGCTGCATCTGAGTGCAGAGATCACTGGATAAGCAGAAACAAGCTGATGCTAACTAGTTGAAACATCCACGCTCCTTTACTACACTCTATTGTCTGTGTTCTCTTACGTATGTATTCTTCTGTTTAATATACCACCATCCTTATTATTTATTTATTTATTTACATTTCTTATATACCGCGCTATTTTAATCAGTGCGGTGTACATTTGAACATAACACACCACAATGTGACAGGCAACATTGGGTTTACAATAAACAGGGGTAGCGAACATGGAGGTAACCAGGGGGAACTATTTACATGTTATGATAACTATTTACATAATTATTTACATATGGCAAAAGTGGATCTTTTTAGAGGGGAAAGCATAAAGGCATGGAGAGCAGGAAGGGAGAGCAGCTTAACCATTCTCCAAAGGGGGCATAGATATGGAGCGGTCTAGGTGGGAGGGCGGGGTGCAGTCAGTGTGTTCTCTGGTGTTAGATTCAGAGTAATATATTAGGAACAGGTGATATTTAAGAGCTTTCCTGAATGGCTTTATGTTCGTGATGGCTCGGATTTCAGGTGAGAGGGCATTCCATGCTCTGGGTGCGAATAAGGAGAACGCTCTGCTGTCTGTTGTCTTAGTGCACTTTGTCGACAATTTAGGAACTTCAAGTATGTTCATCGATGGGGACCTTCTGCACCTATTAACTGGGGTGCTGTGTATAAGACTACTGATAGGCGAGGGGGCTGGTTCTTTGAGGCCTTGAACGTCAGGACTAGAGTCTTGTAGATGATTCTGGCCTGCAGAGGTAGCCAGTGAAGGTTCTTCAGGACTGGCATTATGTGGTCTGATCTTGATACTCCTGCAAGTACCCTTGCCGCTGAATTCATGGCAAGGCGGAGTGGGTTTAGAGTTGCTTGTGGGAGACCGTGTAGGATGATATTAGCAAAGTCCAGGTGTGGGATAACCAAAGCTTGGAATACTGAGCGGTAATCGGAGAAGTCAAGTAACGGACGGAGATGACGCAGTGTTAGAATTTTATGATATATTGCTTTTGTGGTGTTTTTAATGTGCGCTGACATGTCAAGTCGCTGATCTAGGGTAATGCCTAGATAGCGAATTGTGGGTTTTGCCTTCAGTTCCGTATTGTTGACTTGAAGTGCGGAAGGTGGTGTGAACTTTTGGTTCCTCGTGACGAACAGGACGTCTGTTTTGCTGTGGTTAATACGCAGGTTTTGGGTGAGGAGCCAATCTGCTACGGCTTCAAAGCATCTTAATATTGGTGAGAAGTCTGGTTGATCAACCTTGAAAGGTGTGTAAATCAGGATGTCGTCCGCATAGGCCAGACATTGGATATTGAAGGAGCGGATCAAGGCACAGATGGGCTGCATGTAAATGTTAAACATTAGAGCAGATAAGGATGAACCCTGAGGTACACCTTGCTTTAGAGGAAATGGTTCTGATGTCGCTGAGCCTGTTCTGACTTGTTGCCATCTGTTGCACAAGTAAGATTTACACCAGGATAGAGCTAGGCCTTGTATGCCTTTTTCTTTGAGGCGAAGTAGTAGTGTCTCGTGGTTCACCGAATCAAAAGCAGCCGCAATGTCCATAAAGATGAGGACAAATCCTTGATAGATATTGTCAAGACCTATGACTAGGTTGTTAAAGAGGGTTGTGAGGATGGTGTCCACACCATGTGCTTCTCAGAAGCCGTGTTGAGAAGGGTCAAGTGGTGCTTCGGTGTCGACATGCTGTTGAATTTGTCGCTGGACTACCTTTTCGATGATTTTGGCTAGCAGGGGGATGCTTGAAATTGGTCTGAATGATTCGACTTTAGATGGGTCGAGTTTGCTATTTTTCAAAAGTGGGCAGATAGATGAGTACTTCAGGCTCTGTGGGAAGGTCCCTGCTGAGAAGGACTGGTTCAAGATTCTGGATATGGATGGGCTGAGATCGTGGCGCAGTTCTTTAATCCAACTGGCTGGGCAGGGATCATTGGGTGCAGTGGTGAGGTTAATAGAAGAGATGATATCTTCGATCTCTTTATTGGATACCTCACAGAATTTCCATAGAACGGTTGGCAGGGTAGTGATGTGTGGGTTAGAAAGGGATGTGGTGGAGGAGTTCATGTTGGTCTGGAGCATCTTTGATTGTAGATAGTTAGAGTAGTCCTGCGGGTGCGGCATGGATGGTTGAGCTAGGGCTGGATCACCTGTTAAGGATTTTACAATACTGAATAGGTCATGTGGTTTGTTTATTGATCGCTTTAGAATCTCCGAGTGGTATTGTTTTCTCTTTTCCATCGTCTTTTTTCGGTGTATTTGTAGGTGTGTGGAGTATGCACAAAGTGCCTCAGAGGTCCGGGTGTGGCGCCACTGTCTCTCAAGTCTGCGTAGGTGTAGAAGCGATGCTCGTAGGTCTTGGGAGAACCATGGTGCATGTTCTCGTTTAGATGGTTTCTTGTTAGAAGATGGGAGACAAGCGGCGGCTCTGAGAGTGTTATCCCAGTTGGATACTAATTCCTCTGGATCTAAGGAGGTGTTGGAGAGTAAAGGTAGAATCTTTGAGGGCATCTTTCTTAACAAGGGGCCGAAAGCGTGTTCTAGGGGGGCGGCCTATTTTATTGCTACTTCCAAAAGGTTTGAGGGAGGTACATAACATAAATACCTACTGTACTTGAATGTAACTTGTTTTGAGCTATCATTGAAAAGGCATGAGCTAAATCTAACTCATAAACATATAAGGTTAGACTAATTCTAGTAAAATATAACTGCAATAGACAGGACATCCATACGTAAACCATCAGAAGGCTGCAAAGTTCCAAATATATGACCATATTACACTCTAAGGTTATATTAAGTGATGACTATAGGATAGACATTGTATAGATACGTCAATAAAAATATTGAATCCTATGACCTAACAATAAAATAAAATATAGAAGCTGAAAAATGCATGCTCTAAGTAGGGGCACAATCAGCCAAAGTATTGGGGTCTTTTATTTCTCAGGGTCTTAAAGGTTATACTAACCAACTTGCATGCGATAGGGGGCGAGAGGATGGTGTGCACAGACCAGAAGGACCTCGGAGTGATAGTATCTGAGGATCTCAAAATAGCAAAACAATTTGAAAAGGTGGTAGCCAAAGCCAGAAGAATGCTGGGTTGCATACAGAGAGGAATTACCAGCAGAAAGGAGGAGGTATTAATGTCCCTGTACCAGTCGTTGGTGAGGCCTCATTTGGAGTATTGTGTATAGTTTTGGAGACTATATCTCACAAAGGATATAAAAAGACTTGAAATGGTTCAGAGGAAGGCAACCCAAATGATTTGGAGCCTATGCCAGAAGACTTATAGAAAAGACTTGAAGACCTAAATATGTATACCCTAAAGGAGAGGAGGGACAGGGGAGATATGATTCAGCCTTTTAAATACTTCAAGGGTATTAATGAACAAGCAACAATTTTTTCAAAGAAGGGGAAGCTGTAAGACAAGAGGGCATAACATGAAACTGCAAAGAGGGTAAACTTTAATTACTCGTAGCCAATAAATGAAAGATTAATGCAGAGAAAACCCACTTTCTATGGGTGAAACAGCCATCTCTGAAGATTGTGTCCCCAAGATTGATTCTTAGAAGATACTGTTCAGAGGGTTTTCTGTGGCTTTTGTCTCTGTATTCTCACTGCCTTCATCAGTGGTTTGCCAAAGGCAGAAGAAAATATGGCAAAAGATGTGAAGTGTGGCGACAAAACTTTTTTCAGGTATATTCGGGAGAGGAGGAAAATCAGAGGTGGAATTGCAGGACTCAAAAGTGACGAGAACGAATTTGTGGAAAGTGACATTGAAAAAGTGAACATGCTAAACAAATACTTCTGCTCTACAAAAGAAATTCCTGGAGAAGGACCACCTGTGATTGACAAATATACAAATGGGAATGGAGTAGATACCACACCATTCACAGAAGATGATGTGTTAGAACAGCTTGCAAAGCTGAAGGTGGACAAGGCCATGGGATCAGATGGGATACATCCCAGGATACTGAAAGAGCTCAGAGAGGTTTTTGCAGGGCCTTTAAAGGATGTTTTTAATAGATACTTGGAGAAAGGAGAAGTTCCACAGGACTGGAGAAGGGCTGATGTGGTACCTCTTCACAAAAGTGGTAATAGGGAAGAGGTGACAAACTACAGGCCAGTAAGCCTTACCTCAGTGGCGGGAAAAATAATGAAGGTGCTCCTGAAAGAGTGAATAATGGACTTTCTCGAAACCAACAGGTTGCATGACTCAAGACAACATGGTTTTACCAAAGGACAATCTTGCCAAACAAATCTGATTGAGTTCTTTGACTGGGTGACTACAGAACTAGATCAAGGGCATGCAATGGATATGATTTACCTAGATTTCAGTAAAGCCTTTGATATTGTTCCTCATAGGAGGCTTATTGATAAACTCAACAGCTTGAGGATGGGTCCCAAGGTGGTGAACTGGATCAGAAATTGGTTGGTTGACTGACAGATGACAGAAGGTGATGGTAAATGGAACTCACTCGGATAAAAGAAAGGTGATTAGCGGTATGCCCTAGGATTCAGTCCTGGGGCCTGTACTGTTCAATTTATTTGTGAGTGATATTGCTGAAGGACTGAATGGAAAAGTCTGTCTTTATGCAGATGAGACGAAAATTTGCAACAGAGTGGATGCCTCTGAGGGAGTGGAGAATATGAGTAAAGAACATAAGAACATAAGAACATAAGACATGCCATACTGGGTCAGACCGAGGTCCATCAAGCCCAGTATCCTGTTTCCAACAGTGGCCAATCTAGGTCATACGTACCTAGCAATATCCCCAAAAGACACAGGTTCCACAATGCTTGTACTGGGTCAAGCATTGATATCCTGGGTCCCTTTTTAATAGTGGTTTATGGACCTTTCCTCCAGGAACTTGTCCAAACCTTTTTTAAACCCAGCTATACTAACAGCCCTTACTACATCCTCCGGTAACAGATTCCAGAGTTTGATTACACGTTGAGTGAAAAAATATTTTCTCTTATTTGTCTTAAATAGTTTACCCTGTAGCTTCATTACATGTCCCCTAGTCTTTCTATATTCTGATAACGTAAACAATTGATCCACGTTTATCCGTTCCACTCCATTCATTAATTTATAGACCTCTATCATATCTCCCCTCAGCTGTCTCTTTTCCAGGTTAAAGAGCCCTAACCTTTTTAGCCTCTCTTCATAGGAGTAGCCTTCCATCCCCTTCACCAATTTGGTGGCTCTTCTCTGTACTTTTTCTAATAACGCTATGTCCTTTTTAAGATACGGTGACCAGAATTGCACAATATTCAAGGTGCGGTCGTACCATGGAGCGATACAGAGGCATTATAATATCCTTTGTTTTATTCTCCATCCCTTTCCTTATGATACCTAAAGATCTACAAAAGATGGAAGAATGGTCTAATGCTTGGCGGTTAAGATTTAATGTGAAGAACTGCATTGTCATGCACCTGGGAAGCCAAAATCCAAGGGAATTGTATGCAATAGGGGGCAAGAGGTTGATGTGCAAGAACCAGGAGAAGGACCTTGGAGTTATTGTTTCTGAGGATCTCAAAGTGGCGAAACAGTGCAATAAGGTGGTAGCAAAAGCCAGAAGGACGCTGGGTTGCATACAGAGAGGAATTACCAGCAGAAAGGAAGAGGTACTAATGCCACTGTAGAAGTCGCTGGTGAGGCCTCACTTGGGATATTGTGTTCAGTTTTGGAGACCGTATCTCACAAAAGATATAAAAAGAATGGGAAAGGTTCAGAGGAAGGTGACCAAAATGATTTGGAGCCTGCAGCAGGAGATGTATGAGAAGAGACTTGAAGACCTAAATATGTACATTCTGGAGGAGAGGAGGGACAGGGGAGATATGATTCAGACCTTTAAATACTTTAAGAGTATTAATGAACAAACAAACCTCTTCCAAAGACGGGGAAGCTGTAAAACTAGAGGGCATAACATGAAGCTGCCAGGGGGTAAACTGAAAGGCAACGTCAGGAAATACTTTTTCACTGAAAGGGTGGTGGATGCTTGGAATGCCCTCCCGATGGAAGTGGTGGGGGCAAACACAGTGAAAGAATTCAAAATGGCATGGGACAGACACAGTGGATCCCTTTATAGCAACAGGATAAAATCAAAATAAACATAAATTTGAAAATCATCTGTGTACGAGAGAGAATTCAGTCTTCACCTCCTGTTCAACTTTCTCAGTGGGTATACTTACTGTACTGTAGATACTAAGGAAAATTAGGGAATCATCGAACCCTGAAGAATCCTTCCCCCATCTGCTTCCAGGAATATGAAGCCAGATCATCAGTCAACACTGTTTGGGGACACCCCTCAAGAAAGGAGTGCTGTACTTTGACACCCAGACCATGTATCCAATCAGGCAGAATAATATGGCCTGCGGTGTCAAAAACTGCTGAAAGATCTAAAAAGACCATAGCACAAGCTCTTCCTCCATAAAACCTACAGCAAAGATCATCCAATCAAAGGCAGAAGAGCAGATCCCTCCTCCTGATTGGTGTCGGGAGGGGGGCTGCTCTTGGCCTTTACACCTGACCCTTCAAGCAGGCCCTTCTTACTTCCACGTGGAGCTGTAAATGCTGACGTCTAGACTTTTTTTAGTCAACATGTATTTCCTTTGTAAAATGGGGAATACATGCCGATATTTTAGGTTCACCCAAACCACTCTCTCTCCATGCCCTAGCCATGCATTCCAGACACAGTGCAGTTCTAAAATCGCTATTTGCACCTATAGGCAATCTATGCATGCAAATACCACTATTTATGCATGGGGCTGCTTTCAAAATAATCCTCTTTGTGGAAAAAATAAAACCCTGCAAAGACTCATAACCGATATAGCAAACCTATCAAACCACAACAGCCTTAATTTCCAGTACTCATCATAAGTACTACAATCCTACCTATGACAGCACGTAAGTAGTGCACTGGGTCTAGAGTAGCAAAACACCTGCTGTTTGGGAAACTAGAATAAGCTGAACTGCTACAGATCGCCTACACAGGAACTACATACTAACAGAATCCTTCACCCTGGTCACACACACAGAACATGGACGAACCCAGAGTTAACACAAAATAAAGGGACCGCAAATTAGAAACAGACAGACAGACAAAAGCAGAAATGGAAACCTCTCAAAAATGCCAGATTCTATGGCAGTGAAATACTATAAAAAGAGAAACGGAAATGAATTTCCTCTTGTACTGTTCAAAATACAAACATAGAAGACATAGTTTTTTTAGTTTACAAGTTTGCTATACCGCCTTTCAATGATTACATCAAAGTGATTAATAACATTAACAAAAATTACAAAGCTGAAACATTTCAAACCCTAAAAATTTAAACTGATTTTTTTCTTTTCTGCTTTTGTTCTCTGTACATTTGAGTTTTCTAATCAAATTGCTTCCAGTTTCTTTTTCTACTTTCCTTGTTTCGATCTTCTCCTGTGTTGTTTTCTAGGGTCTCCTTTCCATTCCTTCTCTCTCCTTCGGCTTTCTTCCCTTCCTTGTCCGCATCTGATATTGATCTCCTTTTTCATCTTTTCCATTTCTCCCTTCTCTCCCTGCTAGCTCATGGATACACAAATGCTAACTAACTACTGGGGTGGGGGCAGGATTGAGAAAAAATGATCTGATCAATGTTACCCAGCCACACATCCTTCATAACATATCCAAATAATCTTCTGCGGCCACACCACTCTCAATAAGCCTGATCGTGCCTGATCTCCGAAGCTAAGCAGAGTCAAGCCTGGTTAATATTTGATGGGAGACCACCTTGGAAGATCAGGTGCTATAGACTTCCTGAGTGGAAGAAAGGCCTGGCAATCTATTTCGGGTTGCACCTTGCCATGAAAACCCAGAAGATAGTCCCAATTATCCAAAGGGTTGCCAGGAATTAGCACCGACTCAACGACATACAACAATCACACCATGACGCAAAGAGGGGCTTTGATTTCATGGGAGAAAGATTAACCATATTCCAACTAGAGTTAACAACATGCACTAGTGTGCATTAACACTGCTAATTTACATAATTTTATTACAGGTCCCAGTTTATGCAATGAGATCTACTTGTTGATAACATGCATAAATGGCATTAGCATGCAGTGATGCATGATAGCAACTAGTTGTGAATCTTAGAGGCTGGTTTCTAGGCAAGACACTGGTGATGTTATCATAGAAGGATGTCCTGACAAAGGAAATTTGGCCAGATTTATTAGAGTACCCATACCTCCCAGTCCTAAAACTACCTTAACCGAGGTGCTACCTTCGCTATTAAGTCTGATGCCAACTGCCTTCACAACATTACAACATTAGCTAAAGATGTTTTAAATACAAACAACCATTAATTGGAAGTGATACAGCTCCACCCAAGAAGAGACAGATCCCAGAGAGGTCAGAAAATACCCAATATAAAGGAGAACATCCCGCCAGCCCCAAAAATCCTTACCAAGATTACCGTCATGAACTTACCGTGGTAAATATCCTGCAGGGAGCCTCCGCCACAGAACTCCATGCAGATCCACAATTTATTAAACCTGAGAGTCGGGGGGAGGAAAGAGACAGACAGAAAATGAAAAGGAAAGATGGAGAAGGGGTGAGAGAGGGGGCAAGAGGGAAAGATGTCAGCAGACAGCCGTGAAATCAAAATCAATCCAGTCCTGCGCTTTTTTCACATGGCTTTGCAACTCGCTAGCCCTACTATAAGTCTCAGGTTACGCCCCATATGCACTACCCCCTCTAGCGAGCTGACACCAGGGCAAAGGGGTATGGGATGAGGGACACTGTCTCCATCCCAAGCTGTTCTTGGAACTCCCATGAAGGGAGCAGAGTGAGAAGCAGCGGTAGGATGGGGGACGCTATGGCTTACCTTATGTAGCTCCCATAGTAGGCCACGATGTTGTGGTGCGTGCAGCTCTTCACTATCTGGATCTCCTGCTCAATGACAGAGAAATCATCATCTGTGGGAGTGACATACACAGACAGCGGGAGACTGGTGAGAGCGGGCACTTACTGACACCATGGGGCATCAACGAGAGACGGCAAGAACAGAGAGACCTAGAATTCTGATATCCAAACACAACATGATGCTTTCTTAGGGCCTAGCTTAGCCATGAGGCAAACTAGGTGGTCTCCTAGGATGGGGAGGGGGAGGGAGCAAAGAGCAGCTGCAGTCAAAGCAGGTTCTGACAGCCACGCAAACTCAAAGTGCCATCAATGCATTTTTTCACCTGCTCATTTACTCAACTAAGTATCCATTCACCCAGTCTGACGACTTTTGGAAATTGCCCTAATCAGACTGGATTTCGTAACAGGATGCGTATGCGAGAAGCCCAGAAGGCCTATTTCAGGCCTATTAAGGTACCTACTTTAAGCTCAATATCGCACAAATGCTGATGCACAAATTTATACCTGCTCTGAAAAAAGTGCAAATTTGTATGTGTACTTTATGCATGAATACACGTAGGTCATAAAATACTGTACATGCATACATCGCAATTCCACGCCCCACTCCACCCAAACTGTGCTCCCAGGATTGCCTATGCACAGATTCCATAAAAATAGCTGAACACTTTCCATATGCATACCTTTTAGGTGCCCATGCAATCACACAACTTTATAAAAACCCTTTTCTGCATATAAAACAGAGTATACATACAGAAAAAGCTTCAGAAAAATACCTCCATTATGCAATAGGATCATTCTCGGTTGATATAGTGTATCTGGACTTTCAGAAAGCCTTTGACAAGGTACCTCATCAGAGACTTTGGGCAAAACTAAACAGTCATGGGATAGGAGGCAGTGTACTACTGTGGATCAGGAACTGGTTAAAAGATAGAGAGCAGAGGGTAGGGCTAAATGACCAATTTTCCCAATGGAGAAAGGTGAATAGTGGTGTACCCCAGGGATCTGTGCTGGGTCTGCTGCTTTTTGACATATTCATAAATAACCTGGAAAAGGGAATAATGAGTGAGGTTATCAAATTTGTAGATGACACAAAACTATTTAAAGTTGTTAAAACTCAAGAGGATTGTGGAAAATTGCAAGAGGATCTTGATAAATTGGAAGACTGGGCATCAAAATGGCAGATGAAATTTAATGTGGACAAGTGCAAAGTTATGCACCTAGGGAAGAACAACCCAAACTATGGTTACACGATGCAAGGTTCCACATTAGGAACCACCACCCAGGAAAAAGATTTAGGCGTCATTGTGGATAACATGTTAAAATCCTCAGCCCAGTGTGCAGCGGTGGCCAAGAGAGCAAATAGAATGCTAAGTATCATAAGGAAAGGAATGGAAAATAAAACAAAAGATATTATGATGCCTCTATATCGTTCCATGGTGAGACCGCACCTTGAATATTGCGTGCAATTCTGGTCGCCGTATCTTAAAAAGGATATAGCGTTATTAGAAAAGGTTCAGAGAAGAGCCACCAAAATGGTAAAGGGGATGGAAGAATACTCCTATGAAGAAAGGCTAAAAAGGTTAGGGCTCTTTAACCTGGAAAAGAGACGGCTGAGGGGAGATATGATAGAAGTCTATAAATTAATGAACGGAGTGGAACGGGAAAACGTAGATCGATTGTTTACATTATCAGAATATAGACAGACTAGGGGACATGCAATGAAGCTACAGGGTAAACTATTTAAGACTAATAAAAGAAAATATTTTTTCACTCAACGTGTAATCAAACTCTGGAATTTGTTGCCGGAGGATGTAGTAAAGGCTGTTAGTGTAGCTGGGTTTAAAAAAGGTTTGGACAAGTTCCTGGAGGAAAGGTCCATAAACCATTATTAAGAAGGGACCCAGGATATCAATGCTTGACCCAGTACGAGCATTGTGGAACCTGTGTCTTTTGGGGAAACTGCTAGGTACATATGACCTAGATTGGCCACTGTTGGAAACAGGATACTGGGCTTGATGGACCTTGGTCTGACCCAGTATGGCATATCCTATGTTCTTATGTTCTTATAGTAAGGGTTTATTAGTGCCATGCTAGAGAGAGGCAGATAAAAGTGAGTAGACTCTGTTCAAAACTTATTCTAGAAGAGATGGTAATGGGGCAATCATGATTGTTGAGTTTAATGATCAAAATCTCAGGGGAATTGCCTTGGTCCCCGAAAATGAATTTGGAGTAGAGGCATAAGGCTAAAGGTTCCCACAGCGTACCTAATACCTTTACACCAATCCTGCACTTCCTATAAACGGCAACTTACTCTACTGTTCTAGGAAATGTCATTTAGCATATTATACTAAAGGGACAAGTGCACACTGATTAAAACCACCTTGTCTGAAAGAACCAGAAGAAATTGTAATAAAAATACATCGATTGTCCCAACTAATTGCTGCAAAACAAACCAATCCACAAGCAACAGAGCATGCTCAGATTTCAATTCTCACCCATGCTCTGAAATGCCCTTCTAGACCAGCTAAGAGCCAACAACGACTTTACAGACTTCCGAAAGGAATTAAAAACTCATCTATTCATAGAACATTTTGATAAACCAGAAAATAGAAACAAAATATTCCAACATAGAAACATGTATAGCACATCTGAACCCACTAACCTAACTCTAACCTCCAATTCTCTCTGATCTTAATCACATTTGCACAATTCTTATTCAAATACATCCAACTTATGTAAATATGTCAACTAACCCAGCTCTATTCACCAATTCTTTCTGATCCTAATCAGATTCACATAATTCCTATGTGAATTTATCCTCCTGTACATACATCATATGTAAATACGTTAACTATTATATTATTTCAGTAAATAATCATGACTATAATTATATAGTCTCCAAAATTCAGTTCAATGTAACCACACTACTCTAATTCTTCGAACAAGTTTAATGTAAAAGTTTTGTTGTGTTAATTGTAAACTGCCCTTAATCTCTGGAAAGGGCAGTATATAAAAATACACAAATAGATAAATAAATATTCTTTGTATTAAGGATACTGATAGAATCAGGATGGGTCCTTACAATAATAGGGTCATTCCGATCCACGAATAGCGGGGATGGACGTCCCTCCTGCCAGCGGCTAACTTCCCCGCCAGCTGTACGGGAAAGTTAGACAGGGCGGGGAAGGGGCAGATCAGGGGCAGAGATAGGGTGGGCAGTGGGCGGTAGCTGGCCCTGGAAATACAGGGCCAATTCTAATGTCGGCCCTGTACGTCTGGGGCCGGTGACCTGCAAGGGGAAGTTATTCCACCTCGGAGGTGAGTTTTGCGCATACCATGACAGTCATGAACCTCACTTCTAAGCCAGGGCCATGGGGAGTATGTTCTAAGTCTCTCAAATTTACTGCTAAGGCTCGACGTAGTACTTGCATTGTGCCAAAGAGAACCTCTTGCTGGAGTTCGTAAGATAACATGTATGGGTAATGTGTCAAGATGTGCTTGGAAATTATTCTTTATCAAGCCTGTGGCTCCCAACATGATGGGAAATATTTCTGTATCTTTCTGCCACATTTTCTTGGTCTCAGACTGCATTTCCTGGTATTTCAGGATCTTCTGCCTCTCCACGCAATTCACAGAATAGTGGGAGGTTGCTGTATTTAGGTTCTGAATTATAATCTTCAATGTTTTTAAGTGATGGGAGCTTGAAGTGTGTCCATAATTTCTGGGGTATCTTTTTAGGATCTGGGGTTGTTGGGAGTTGATCTGTTGGTGGGGCTTGTGTCTGTTTGGAGAGTAAATAGTTGCCATCTTCTGAGGGCATATTTTATTTTTCTGTGATTCTTTTATTCGGTTCTTTTAGGAGTGTTTTTGCAATGGAGAAGAGCTCTCTTGGTTTGTTTATTGCGTTAGTGATGAGATTGCTGTAGTATTCTTTCTTGTGTTTTAATATTTCTTCATCGTATAGCCTGAGTTGTTCTGTATAAGAAACTTGGAGAAGCGGGTCTCTGGAATTTCTCCATTTGCATTCAAGTCAGCGTAAGTCACTTTTCTGTTTCTGGAGTGAAGATGGGGCTCTATTGTGATGCTTTGATGGTGTCTTCCTTGATGGTGGGGACAGAGTATCATTCCATCCTTGGATCATTTCATTGAGATCAGCATCTGCAGCTCTTATGGAATCTAGTTGTGGGATGACTGTTTTTAGGAAGTGTTCAATACTGAACTCTCGAAATCTCCAGGATGTGAGTGGCGTGGAGGTCCGAATTGTTTGGTGGGGGAGTGGCCTTACCTTTAGTCCAATAAAATAGCATGTAGCAACTGTTTTTAGATCAGTGGTTCCTAACTCAGTGTAAATCACAACTGGACAATGAAGATGCATTAGATTTATTTAACTTTTCTTATATACCACCTTTCAATGTTATCAAAGTGATGTACATTCAATTCAACAATTATACATGGAATTGTTACAGGTATAACTCTTATACATTTTAGACAATGAACTGCTAAGCCACAGTGGCAACTATTTACATTAAAAGTTAATGGTTGACATTATTGGTAGGGGTAGTTAGACGAGTTTATTTACAGTCCAATGTGGATGGTATTTGAGCATGTAGGGGGATATTAACAATTGTCTTAATTTATTTATTTATTTATTTATATTCTCTTATATACCGCGCTATTCTGCATCAGTGCGGTTTACATTGAACAAACTGAAATAACATTGAACAGGGCATTATAACTTGGAGATAACTATTTTACAGGGAACATGGGCTATGGAGGGTTAAGTGGCTTGCCCAAGACCACAAGGAGCACCTGTGGGACTAGAAACCCCAGTCCTTCCGGCCCAAGGTTGCTGTCCTCTAGTGGGATTTGAACCCCCGACCTTCCGGCCTGAAGTACCTTGCCCCAACCACTAGGCCACTCCACTCCACTCCTACACTTAAGTATTGGAGTTATGATTAGGTGATGAGTGTTGGCCCATAATATACAGTGAACAGATGGGTCTTCCAATTTTCGAAAAATGCTGAAGTGTTGTTGATTGCTCTTAGTTGATGTAGTAGTGAGTTCCAGAGAGTCGGACCAAAGATTTTGAAGGCTCTCTGGCAGGTTGTTTGAGAGCTACTGTACTTGATATGTGGGATTGAGAGGGTGTTTTGGTGTTGTTCCTCCTTGTCCTAGAGTCTGGGACCATCTGGATCAATGATTGTAAGCAGTTGGCAGTTCGCTTGTATATTGTCTTGTATGTCATCAATATTGCTTTGCACTTTATATGGGATTGTATTGGTAACCAGGGAAGGGAATGAAGGACTGGTGCGATGTGTTCTTGTCTTTTGGATCGAGTGATTAATTGAGCTAGTTGTATTGACTGGGTGGTATGTTTGGGAAGGCCTTTAAGTAGTAAGTTGCAATAGTCTAGTTGTGGAGTAACTTTGCCTGACATAAGGTGCAAAAATGGCAATGATCTAGTCGAGGTCTTAGGTTCTGTAGCAGCTTCATTTTGTAGTATGCATTGGCCATCATCTTCTTGATTTGTGCTTGGAAGTTGAGTCGCTGGTCTAGGATTACACCTAGATATTTTATTTCCTTTTTCACTGGGATGAAGAAGTTATCAACATTGAGTGCGTCAGGTGGGACGTATGAGGGATCTCTCATGATTGTGAGGACCTCTGATTTGCTATAGTTGATTGTGAAGTTGTTACGTTGAAGCCAGTTTGTGACTGATTTCATGCAGGATGTTATACCAGAGTAATCTGATTTTCCAGGTATTGTGGTAGGCTATGGCCTATATAATAGCTTGTACATGTATGAGCCTGCAAGCTAGGCCGGAGTCCCCACCCCCACTGCTAGAAATAGTAATGCTGAGAAAGACCAAAGTCAGTGAAGGCTGAGGATCTGCCTTAAACCGCTCTAAACTGCTTTTGATAAGTTTGTATTAATCCTTTATTCCATGCTTTTATGCTGATGCAATGACCTTGTAGCAGGAATGCATTATGTCTAGAAACTGAGCCTGTGTTAGCATAGCCAGAGAAGGGGGAACAGGGCCCAGTGAGGGGGTCCCCGATTGGATAGGTGCAGGGGGCGTTGGGACCAATAGAAAGTCTGCCTGTATCAAACTGTGAAGCTTGTATATAAGGAAGTTGTTCCTGTTCGCCATTGCTCAGTCCTTTGATGCTTGGGCCTTGTGCACAATAAATTGGTTTGGATCCTTGAACTGAATCCGGGTATTATTTATTGCATGCTATCAGTGCTGCCACATGTCTTGGTGCATTGTCCGGGAAATGTGAGTAGTGTGATGGTATTCACGTAGATATACCACGACTTCTCGCCTAACAAGGTTTTGTCCAGCCTGGAGCCGCCCCTGGCTGATTGCAGGAGGGCCTTCGGCGCCACCCATCCTCTTGTATCGGGGAGGGCTCCTCCTTGCCTCCGCTGGTGGCCGGTTCCGGCCGGCCTACACCTCGAACCTGGGGGGAATCCGGGATCCAACCAATGATCCGGTGAGTAGAACTGTTCTGCTAATCAGTCAGTCTGTCAGTCAGTCGGGATTCTGGAATAGCGCTTGAGAGTCTGATCCCTCTCGGGCGGTCCTAGTAAGTCTCAGAAGTCTTAAAGGTATAAGCGGAGACTAAAGCCACCCAACCCCCCAGTCAGTCAGGTTTTTTGGGAACGTCCGGATTTTATTCTGTCTTGAATGTCTGTGTGTGTGAATGTGGTCTTGGATACAGACCAAGCGAGGTGCTGCCTCCTGACTAGTGCAGGTCGCAAGAACGGCGAAAGTGTTTGGTGTTTGTCTTAGTGTCTGTTGTTTTTACCGATTAAGGAAAAGTATTACAGTAGAATCTCATCTCAGGAGTCTTTACAAAGACAGCTGTCTCACTGATGTTACATGAGTCTCAGAGAGGGCGGGGGCATGTCTTTCACACAGCCCAGAAACAAAGACAGGAATGTATCCTTTACTTAACGCTTTGATGGTTTCAATTATTCTACGCTCTGCAGCTGGGTTAATTTGTGCTTATTTCAGGAATATTGTACCTGTTTTATTCAATATGTTTTAATAGTGATGTTCCTTCTGCTATGGTCATGTATTATATATCGTTCTTATTAACCCCGTTCGAGTGTTCGAGTTCCTCAATGCATTTGTGGGCTTAACCTTGTCTTGTGTTTTTTATGTTCCAGTCGTTAGCAAACACTGTTCAAAAAGAAATGATAGAGAAATTAATGAGACTGCTTTTGTTTTCCCTTTGACCTACAAAGTAGAGGTTAAGACCCCTGATAGGACTATTAGGCATCCCGAGCCAGTAACTACAAGAAATGCTTGACATTTTGTCTCTGATATATCTGGGTTTGACTGCATAAGTATTTGTTCATAACTTACGGGAACAACAAAACGAGCTGTAACTGTATTCGTCTAGGATTTAGTGTTTACAGCTGCTTTGTCTAGTAATTTACGGCTGCTTTGAGAGCCAGGAGAGAGACCTACTCTTTATCTTAATGCCTGTCTTTCCCGAACTGTAAGATGTGTACTGTGTTTTGAAGGGTCTTTTAAAGTCTCAGTTTCAGAAGTACAGTCTTAGTTAAAGCCTTTATATAGGTTCAGACAGTTGTGCTTAGTCCACAGGGAAATGCAGCCCGCCCCTTCATCATGTGGGGGAAGGGGCAGATTCTGTTGAAATGTATGACAAGGAGTTTTAGCAAGGGCTTGGGACTTGGCCGTGCAAAAAATGTGAAATGTTTGTGAAAAGATAAAGTGTCCATTTACACTAAAAGCGGGCATTCATTTGCCAGTTCAGGGTCACCCACAGCCAGCGCCCGAAAACGTGAAGTAGAACCCAGACAGTCCCGATTGCTGTATACCTTCAGAAGTACAACTACCAGTAAAAGGGCTTACTCACCTTTCATACCACTGATCTTACTGAACTGAAAGCTGCATTATGCCTCCTACACTGAGAAACCATAGGAATAGATTGAACTAATGAACAGTATTATGCAGACCCAGCAGTCTTGATGGCCCCAAGCGCAGGCAGCCCTCACTATATACCCCATGTGATCCAGCAGCCCAGGAGAATTTGCGTATGGTAAATGCAGCTTTTGTCAGTCAGTCCCAGAGAGATATAAACCAGACATTGCAGAAACTGGATGGATTTGCGGACATGAATACAGCACAGTTAATGGAAGTTGTTCAGAAAGTTTGTGAATTGTGAAAATGGATGTGACAGAGAAAGCGAATGCAAAATAGATCATTTTGCTGTTGAACGACGTGGAGGAGGTTTCCTAGCCGAAAGAAGGGGTCGTGAAAATGATCAGTCCCCACTGGGTGCGAATCAGTGCGCCCATTGCAGAGAAGAAGGACACTAGAGAAGGGAATGCCCACATTTATCTTGACTCCACCCCCAGGAGGGGAGGAGGGAGTACTTGATTTCACAGTCATGGAAAAATAAACCGAGCACAGTGTTCCAGCAAAAGAGGGAAGAAGCTATTGAGGGAGTGGCAGTTGCAACAGGCTATGACATGGATGAAGACTAGGCCAGACCGGACTCCAAGTTCACCCTGAGTCCCCAGGAGCCTATGGTCTGTTTGCAAATAGGGGACCAATATATGGTAAATACAGGAACAGAACACTCAGTGGTGAAAGCCAATAGCCCTTTTGTAGTCTCGATGCATCACCATTGTCAGAGCCACTGGGAACAGGGCCACCAAGCCATTCCTGCAGAACCGCATGTGTGAACTAGGAGGACAGAAAATAGCGCACCAGTTCCTGTATATGCCTGAATGCCCTATTCCACTTTTGGGCCGAGATATGCTTGCTAAGCTTCAGGCACAGATATCCTTTGCTGAAAGGGGAGAAATGCAAATGACTGTGAACCCAAAGCCTGCTGGATTGATGGTGCTAACTGTTCCCCGAGAAGAAGAGTAGCGGTTCTATAGTGCATCTCCAATCAAGCCAGCTAGTTCCTGTATACCCACCAACCTTATAGCCCCACCTGGAGTATGGGCAGAAGATGATCCACCTAGCCTAGCGAAAAACATAGCCCCTGTCATTGTCACCCTCAAGCCAGGAGCGGAACCAGTGCATGTGGAGCAGAATCCTCTTCCTCGACCAGCTATTGAAGGTATCCACTGCCATCTGATGAAACTGCAGTATGGACTTCTCAAGGAGTGCCCCCCTTCTCCCAGTTAAGTAAACCTGGGACAGGGGATTACTGCCCAGTACAAGATCTAAGGCGGATAAAGGATGCAGTTGAGACCATACACCTAGTGGTACCAAATCCTTATATTCTCTTGGGACTGATCCCCACTGAGGCTACTCATTTTACCATCCTGGACCAGAAAGATGCCTTTTTCTATGTACGCCTAGCCCCCACCAGTCAACTTTTGTTTGCTTTTGAATGGCAAGACCCCACAACAGGAAGGCGGGGCCCAACTCACCTGGACTAGATTACTTCAAGGATTCAAGAATTCACCTACTTTCTTCAGTGCTATTTTAAATCAAGATCTTTCAAGCTACTATGTGAACCCAGGAGAAAGGGTTCTTCTCCAGTATGTGGACAACTTGCTCATAGCCACCAACTCAGAAAGTGAATGTCTATAAGCCACCAGTGAACTCATGCACCTTTTAATGAAGCTGGATACACAGTCTAAAGAGCCAAAGCACGATTATGTCAAAGAAGTTAAATATCTGGGATTCCAGTTGTCCAGCAGAATTAGAGGCCTGGGACCAGAACGCAAAGAAGCTGTATGCAGTATTCCTACTCCAACCACCAGGAGGCAAGTGAGAGCCTTCTTGGGTGCCGCAGGGTACTGTCGTATATGGATCCCCAATTTTGCGCTGCTAGCAAAACCCTTGTATCAAGCTATCAAAGGAATGGAAAAGTCTCCATTGGAATGGGGACTTGCATAGGATGCAGCCTTTCGATCTTTGAAAAACCGCTCTGATGTGATGTTATCACCAGCTCTGGGTCCAGATGTCCAGAAAACCTTTCAGTCTCTATGTCCATGAGTCACAAGGAAATGTTCTAGGAGTGTTGACTCATTCTCTTGGTTTTGGCAATGGCCAGTAGCCTATCTGTCAAAAAATTGGATGTAGTTGCAAAAGGCTGGCCCCCTTGTTTGAGAGCTGTTGCAGCTACAGCCCTCCTAGTGAGCAAAGCTGACAAGCTCACCCCGGGACAAAATCTTCAAGTTACTATACCGCACTTTGTTCTAACCATTATGAAACACAAAGGAAACTTCTAGCTAATTCACGAATGTTGAGGTATCAGAGTATGCTGTGTGAAAACCCCCAGATACAATTGACGGTCAGTCAAGCTCTGAATCCTGCTACGTTGTTACCAGTTGGTCTTGACCCCCCTGATCATGACTGTTTAGAAACTATGAACACTATATTCTCAAGTCACCCTGATTCAACTGATGTTCCTCTGGAGAACCCTGGACGGACTTTCTTTGTAGATGGAAGCAGCCTGTCATCATTAATGAACATTGTTGTGCCGGATATGCGGTGGTGACCCTTGATCTGGTAGTTGAATCCACAGCTCTGGCCCCAGAAGCTGCAGCACAGAAAGCTGAACTGATAGCCCTCACTAGAGCACTAACAATAGGGAAAGTGTACACAGATTCCAAGTATGCCCTTACAACCTTGCATGCACATGGGGCCCAGTACAAAGAATGAGGGTTGATAACCTCAGGAAGCAAGTCCATTAAGTATGATCCCAAGATATTAACATTATCAGATGCATATTGCCTACAGACCTCAGAATTTAGGAACAATAGAACGTATAAATGGAACCCTGAAATCTCAGTTATCTAAACTTTGCTGAGAAGTTCACCTGAAGTAGCCCCAGTTCTGAGTTCTTCCTATAGCCCTTCTCATGATATGTTTAGCCCCTACTATGTCTTTAGGAGTTTCCCCTTTTGAGATTCTGTATAGGTCTGAAATTACTAGGCAAGAACTATTGGTTTTAAGTTATGTTTTGTAGAGTCATCAGCTGCCCATCAACCTCTACATCCTCTCAAGCCTGGGGTCTCAGTGTGGATCACAGAGTGGAGAAGGATACCGCATTGGAAGGGACCTTAATACCCCAACAGCAGTTAAAGTTGCAGAGCTTGAACCTTGGATCCATCACAGTCGAGTAAAGCCAGCAGCCGCTCCTGAACTTGGTCACTGAACTTCCGTAAATGACCCTGAAACTCCATTGCGGCTCACTTTGCGGCGACAACCACTACTGTAAGAACTGTAAGAGACTAAGAATCTACAACCCTACTCCTGTCACACGTCGTGGGAGCCAGGGTGCAGTGGAAGCCATGGGAGAAAGACAACCCTGGGGACTCTTGGAATGACTTTTGCCTTACTCTTCCCCCTTGTGCAGTCTGCATTACTACTACTACTACTACTACTCAGACTGGAATAAAGATTACTCATCTAAGCCAAAGATTGATAATGAAGGCCAAGTTGTCGAAGACATAGCCGAACAGATGCGGAAGCAAGCCTATGTACCAGTCCGGAAATGGCGTAGACTGGAGCTTGATGGATGGTTTGGTTCCATGTTTTCAGGACTGGGTGGCCTGAAAACTCTTGCGTTAGTTGTATTATTAATATTGGCTGTGTGCTTGTTTCTCCCATGTCTCCTACCCCATTGCTTGCGCACTATAACCTCAGTTATTGATAGCACTATGAAGCGGCAGACAGCAACTAAAGTGTTGGCTATGTGGCAATATTACCCTATATACCCCAAGATAATGCTGTTACACAAGTATAATATGTGATTTAATTCTCACCCTTTCTAATTTGCGGGTGAGAATAATCAAAGGGGGAAATGTGGTAGGCTATGGCCTATATAATAGCTTGTACATGTATGAGCCTGCAAGCTAGGCCGGAGTCCCCACCCCCACTGCTAGAAATAGTAATGCTGAGAAAGACCAAAGTCAGTGAAGGCTGAGGATCTGCCTTAAACCGCTCTAAACTGCTTTTGATAAGTTTGTATTAATCCTTTATTCCATGCTTTTATGCTGATGCAATGACCTTGTAGCAGGAATGTATTATGTCTAGAAACTGAGCCTGTGTTAGCATAGCCGGAGAAGGGGAAACAGGGCCCAGTGAGGGGGTCCCCGACTGGATAGGTGCAGGGGGCGTTGGGACCAATAGAAAGTCTGCCTGTATCAAACTGTGAAGCTTGTATATAAGGAAGTTGTTCCTGTTCGCCATTGCTCAGTCCTTTGATGCTTGGGCCTTGTGCACAATAAATTGGTTTGGATCCTTGAACTGACTCCGGGTATTATTTATTGCATGTTATTGAGGCAGCCATGAGGCTTTCACATAAGTGATCAGCCTGACCCTTCCCCCAAGCCATGAGGCTCTTACATAAGTGATCAGCCTGCTAAGAGAAGACATTAAGATTTCAGTAGGCACCCTTCCCCCACTCCAGGTCTGAGCACAATATCCCTTGCCCAGAAATCAGCAGACCTGAGCACACCGGTTTGGACAGGTCACCCAGGTACCTTCCCCAGGGGCTGCTGATTGGTGGACAGGAAATATCTGAGACAAATGGGATTGTAGAATGAGTTTGAAAATGTACAGTATATAAGGTATTGTAGGACGTCCCTCGGGGCTCAGAATTTTTGTGGAGGGTACCGGCTCTCTGTCTGAACCTGTGTGCACATTAAAGATCCTGTTTGCATACCAGCCTGTCTGTGAGTTTTCCTTCTGTGGGTGAGTGAGAGAATTAGAGCTTTAAGCTGATTGGCTGCTTCATTCTGGAACCCCAGGTGGGACTAAATTAAATTAAATTAAAAGAAAAGCCTCTCTCTCATCACACCCACGGTGGGAAGACTACTGCTTTTTGCAGGATCAGGGCCTCCACCAATCAGGGACCGGCTCCTCCAGGTGATTAACGGTCCTTGGCGCCCCGGGCCACTTTGTGCTCCGGAAGGACACCTTGATTTGTCTGGTCAGCCGATCCCTGTGGCTGACCCCCGATTGAAAACCGGCTGGATAGACTGGCATCCAAACTCCCTGTCTGATCAGAGTTCTGGTGAGTACTGCTACCTTACTGTTTTACTGTTTTGGCTAGATCTGTACTCTGTATCTGTAAATCCTGGTAATTTCTGTGAACCTGTAGCGGCATGATCACCCGCAACGAGCGGTCCGAGTAAGGGTCCTAGAGGCTCTGAAACCATTGCTCGTCCTGTCTGTATCTGGTATCTGGTAAATCTGGTTGAAATCTGGTAGGAATAGGGGGGGGCGCTTGCGAGTACCGGTAAATAACTGCAGTATAAATCTAACTTTGCCACCTCGGGCCCCTTAAAGGTATTTAAAGTGCAGCGCTGCCAAAGCTATTAAAAATTGCCTAAAATATTAGTACTTAACCCCCTTAAGTGTGCCTTTCAAGAATAATTGCGCTGATCGCAATTCTCCGATGATCGGGGCGATTTATTTAGAGCTTTTGCCCCATGTGCTCCTATAGTGTTGGGGGCTTTTTTGTGTTGCTGGGGGTTTCTTTTGTGTTGCCATGTGCTCCTATAGTGTTGGGGGCTTTTTTGTGTTGCTGGGGGTTTCTTTTGTGTTGCCATGTGCTCCTATAGTGTTGGGGGGGGGGGTTTGTGTTGCTGGGGGTTTCTTTTGTGTTGCCATGTGCTTTTAGTGTTGGGGGTTTCTTTTGTGCTAGTGATCCTGGAGCTCCATCTAGTGGACATTAGAAAAATAGCTAGCTATATTTCTCATATTACTATTATCCACATGGTAAAAGTTAAATCCTATGGTACAGCTAGAGAGTGTGTGTGTGTAATGTGTATTTGTAACAGCTGCTACTGAGGAAAGAGAGTGTATGAGTATTCGCTGCTGAGACGTCTCTGTTTTCTGTTTTCCCTCTTTCTTTTTCCCTTTCTGGTTCTGTGTGTTTTGCGCAACCAAAACTCTGCCTGTTACCTGAATTATATTGTATATTGTATTCCCAGAAGTGAGATTAGAAAATTTACACTGAACATTGCATTCCTTGAATTGAGATTAGAAGATTTACACTGTAACTTGTGATTTGAAAATTATGATTAGAGCATGGGGTCCGGAGGCTAAATTGTAGCAGAGCAGCATCCGGACCAGTTTCCCTATATAGATTCATGGCTGGTCCATATAGTTAATGTGCTGTTATGTAGAAACTGATAGAGTGTCTCTGTAAATGTTAGAGTGTCTCTGTGTTTAGTTGTGACATTAGGGAAAGATTAGGGAAAGAAAGGTTTTGTCCAGACTTTAGGTCTTTATATTTCAGGATTGATTTTGATACTCTTATCAGTAAAAGGTGAAGTTATTAACAAATCGCCCCTGTGTCCCCAAACAGTGAAAAACACCAGGTCTACTGATTGCAGGGAGAGGGACAGTTTAGAAAGTGTTTTGGTCATGCCTCTCAGCGGTGAGTGGGGGGTAGTTGGAACTGCTGAGATAGTTTGCATAGCTATAGAAAGATACTGGGAGGAGTTCTTTCTTCTAGCAGATAAATGGAGGCCCATTAGAGAAGACAAAAGAAAAAAAAATCACCTAGGAGTCTTTCTCCTAGCAATTCACCTAGCCACACCTAGCCTCCAAACAATCCTCTTGTCATCAATTTTATTTGTGGAGTTTTAAGCTTCTAGAACCATGGGGGTGCCTCCTTTGAGCATCCTCAAATGTCTGACCAGCATCTTGATTGTGTAAGGCTGGAAGCAAACAAAGGCTAAAGAAGGACTGTCAAATTACTGTTAGCAATATCTGTAGGGCAAAGCTGATGTGTGAAAATTAGCTGCAACACATTTGTTACAACCTTAAAAAAAAGGGAGAAAAAAAAATCCTTATAAGATTATGAAGAAATGAAGATTTTTTTTACTTGTCTTTTTAAAGCCTGAATTTTATCTCTGGTACATATATTTGGTTTTGACTGCACATACAAAATTAAACAAGTAATACTTCTGCATGATATGCCATCTTTGACATTTTATTCTGCAGACAGTAAATGCTGTTTTGATGATTGCATTCTTTCCTGCTTGGTACATTAAACTGCCTTGATCAACTGTATTCATTTTTCTGATACTACAATGATATTGCATTCCAGGTATCCACCAACCTTTTTATAGAAAAGTATCAGTTTCATGCTTGTTTTGAATTGTAGGATTCAAGGTAATTACTTTGCCTTGTTAAGCACTGTGCTGACAAATGATGAACAGAACAGTAACATCATAGATGCTATACTATCGGATGTTGGAATAAATTCACCTGTTTTTCTGTATTTGAATTTTACGCATTGGGGTCCAGAGAAAAAGTGTACCTTGTTTTGAGGGTTTTTCAGTTTCAGGAGTACAGTATATTATAGCACTGTGAGAAACAAATCTTTTTAGTTTATACACTTGCACTTTGTTACCAAATATACTGGTAGCAGTACATTATGTAGAGGTCCAGTATACACAGCAATAATAAGGATACATTAGTACCTATGTATGTGATTGGTGGAATGATGCAGGTGATGGGGGAGTGTTGTGAGGGATGAAGTGGGATATTAAGAAGAAGGACTTTTGATGGACATTAAACTGATGAAGGTAATTTGAAGTGATGTATCTGGCTAATGAATATGTAAACAAAAAAAAAGAAAAAAAGATGAGCATTTTATTCCTGAATAAGGCCTGGAGCCATGTCACCAAATTGCAATCCAGAGAGCCCAGCAGATGGAACAGACCATCCCAAGAACTCAGAACTACCCACCGCTGAAATGTGTGAAGGAGTCCCTATCTGGATCAGTGTGTCACATTGAAAACGGGCCAAGATATCTGCCTATGAGAATGAGAGGTTCAAATTTTGAGAGAAACAGAACTTAAACTTCAGAGAAAGGTGAAGCACACTGCGAGGTCCTGGGGAACTGCTGAGAGGCAGGAAAAAGAACTATTGGACTGACTGGGGGGTTTTGGGGGCTTCTGTGAATGATTGTATTGTTATCCTTTTAATATTGTTTTCTTAGAAAGTAACTGAAATCTACAAGCCATTTCGGCTTCAGCAACTGCAATACCCACACCAGCTCAAGTTTTTGCTGTACTATTCTCAGAACTTTCTTTATCACATTATTAAGCACTGCTGCTTTTCACATACTTTCATGTTATGTGTTTTCAATATTATTGACCAGCTGCAAGAAAATGATGTTACAATGTATGTTGTCTCTAGGGAACAGTACCAGAAGCTGCTTTTCTGATGACCCCTATCTGTCTCAATATCTGTCTCAAATGGTTGCTTGTCCATTGCCCTTAGTGGGATTACCTTTGCCCCATAAACAAGAAAAGAAAAAGAAAAATTGGGAATGAAGGGAAATTGGCTGATAGGTATGTCTAGTATGGCTGCATCCTTGCCTGAGGCTGTAATACATTATGATGGCATGGAAAAAGCATGTGGGCTAAGAAAATGAGTACCCAGAGCCCAGCACAACAAGAGTAAAGCCAGGGGGAACCATACTCTGAACAGACGTGCACAGAGAATGGACCCAGCTAAGAAACAGGTCAGGCCTGAAAGTGCACAGAAAATGGACTCAGCACAAGAAAAGACATGCCAGGCCTGAACAGGTTAAACAGGCCTGAGCAAGCTGGGCAAGCCTGGACAAGTTAAACGGGCCAAACAAAGCTGGTGATACAAAGTACTCATATGCCCTGAAGACTACAGTGCCAGTGATTAATGAAGCAAAGGGAATGGCAGGGTGCAGCCAAAATGACTCAACACTAGCAAGAATAAAAGCCATTAATATGCTGATAAGGGTGGATCCCAGGGAAAGAGGCCTCTGCAGACTTTTTGCAAACGGCCCTCCTTTGTCCCAAAGGAAAGAGGCCTCTGCAGGCCCTGCAACCTTTTACAGACAGTACAGCAACTTTTGCACACGGAACAAAACTTTTGTGCAGGAGTTGCTACAGAGGGTATAGGGTATGTGTTGTTTTAAACTCACTGACGCAAGTGTTTCCATTGAACACTCTATCCAAGACCTAAGTGATCTAGTTAATCATATTACTGACCCGTCCATGGGTTCTGGGTGGTTTATGAAGTGGTTCAGTTGGCTAGGGGGACTAAAATCCCAGTGGTAGGGGTTCTTTTTATTTTACTGCTATGTGCCATTCTGCCATGTTGTATCCCCATTCTTTACTGCTTCATTACCACCACCCTTGATACCCTGGTAGAACGCAAGGCGGCTACCACTGTCATGGCCCTGACCCAATACACCCCTCTGCGGCTTGCCTCCAGTAATACTGCCCTCTACTGCCCCTAGCGGTTGAGGTCTCACTTAAAAAGGGGGGAGTGAGGCAGCCATGAGGCTTTCACATAAGTGATCAGCCTGACCCTTCCCCCAAGCCATGAGGCTCTTACATAAGTGATCAGCCTGCTAAGAGAAGACATTACGATTTCAGTAGGCACCCTTCCCCCACTCCAGGTCTGAGCAAAATATCCCCTTGCCCAGAAATCAGCAGACCAGAGCACACCGGTTTGGACAGGTCACCCAGGTACCTTCCCCAGGGGCTGCTGATTGGTGGACATGAAATATCTGAGACAAATGGGATTGTAGAATGAGTTTGAAAATGTACAGTATATAAGGTATTGTAGGATGTCCCTCGGGGCTCAGAATTTTTGTGGAGGGTACCGGCTCTCTGTCTGAACCTGTGTGCACATTAAAGATCCTGTTTGCATACCAGCCTGTCTGTGAGTTTTCCCTCTGTGGGTGAGTGAGAGAATTAGAGCTTTAAGCTGATTGGCTGCTTCACTATCAGTGCTGCCACAGTATGAATGGTGCATAAATCCTCAGATCATCTGAATAGAGGTGAAAGTATAGGCTTTGTTCTTGTATGATTTTGCAAACTGGTTGTATGTATATGTTGAAGATGTAGCACATATAAGTTTCTCCCTTGCATCTTCACACCCTGAAAACCCAGCCGGCTCTGGGATCAAACAGGTCACATTTGGGAATCAGCATTTAGATAAACAGAAAATAATTGCTCTTGGTATTTCTCAGGTCACAGTACACCTGGCCTTGCAGTAATATTTCACATTCTAAATAGGCATCACCGGTTGTGGTTAGGTAAAAATGTTACAACTGGGATGTTGAACTTGCCTTCTTTAACCTGCTTGATTTGCTTTCAAAACCCACTAACAAGGCACATTGCATTAATACACATTTCCGGTTCGGTGCCTGGAAAAGCAGCGCCCTGACTGCCCTGATTATCAGAGAACTGGCCACAAGCTATGTACTTTCTGGAACCCCTTCACCCCCCTCCACTACTTCCCTGCTTGCATCGCCAGCAGCTGCTATAGGAAGGCAGGGCGAAAGCAGGCCTGCGGCAGAAGCAGTTTCAACCAGGAAACACAAAAGAGCAGTGAGAGCTAGAGAAGAAGCCAGACGCTCTGAGCGACAGAGAGATAGGCCCAGTCGGGGACCCAAAGCACCAGGGATCATTTGCATCTGTGCAGTGTTTACAGGAAATCAGTTTTGTGCTGCTAGTCACATCCTTTCTCCCTCTCTACTTGCACTTCATTCATACCTGATTTGCACAGGAGCAGCTTCAGTGCCAGGAAGCAGCTTTGTCTGAGATGTTCAGGACTGGGCTGTTTCCCCCACGCCCCACCAGTGCCTATCCCAGTGGTAGTGGTGGAAGCTGCAGCACAGCACCCTCTTTTCTCTCCCCCATCTCCCCCAGCATCCCCCGCTTGCCCTTTTCTCTCCCACTCCACTCTTTGCCCTGCTCTCTTATTTCTTTGTCTGCATCCCCCTCTTCTCCCCACCGACTGTTTACTCTGTTTCCAGCTTATTTCCCCTTCACTCCTTCTCCTGCATCCCCCTCCTGTTTCTCTCCACTCCTTGTCCAGCAGTATCCATTCTCTCTTCCACTCCTCTTGCCCTTCAGTTTCATCCTCTATGATTCTCACTCCCTGCACAGCAGCAGCCCATCTCTATCCCTTCCCCAGTCCCACGTCCAACAACAGCTTCTACAACCACTGCTGATCATTTGTATAGAGCTACAAGATCTATGCAGCGCTGTATAGACACATGTAAAATACTGTCCCTGCTCATCAGAGTTTACAGTCTAGTCAAGACCGACAACACAACAGCTGGGGCAAGAATATGCCTAGGGGAATGGTAAGGAAACACATAGCAGACTAAGCGGATCAGGATCCAAAAGCAGAGAGCAGAGATAGTCAAGGCAACGGCGGAGAACCACATGCTCAGGTAGTTTAGAAATAAAGTGGAGGAGGGAGATGGATCGATAATTAGAAGGACAGGTAGGGTCTAATGAACCTCCCTCCCCTACACAATGCCACGCCCTTCTTCTTCCTCAGAACGGGCTTCCTTCCACACCCCACTGTTCTCTTATCTGCCCCCTGCCTCTCCTACCTTCTTGGCTATCTGGTCCTTACTCCCCCCCCTCCCCCCTCAGAATCTGTTCCCCTCTTTTGCTTCTTCAGCATCTGCTTCTTACCACCTCCTTTCCCCAGTATCTGCCTCTTCCCTACTTTTCTCCAGCATCTGCCCTCCGTTTCTTGCCCTCTTCCCCTGCTTCTGCTCCATGTCTATTAGCCAAAATCCAAGGGCCTTTACTCAGTCCTCGTCCTTCTGGTCCTCTCTGCTGCTTTTGACACTGTTGACCACAACCTTCTCCTTGATATCCTATCCTCGCTTGGTTTTAAGGGCTCTGTGCTATCCTGGTTCTCTTCTTATCTCTCCCATCGCTCTTTCAGCGTTTATTCTGGTGGATCCTCCTCTACAGCTTTCCACTCTCAATTGGTGTAGCTCAAGGGCCCACTCCTTTTTACTCTCTATACCCAGTCCCTTGGTGTGCTCATCTCTTCCCATGGCTTTCAGTACCATCTTTATGCTAATGACTCGCAGATCTACCTCTCTACACCTGAAATCTCTCTGGCAATCCAGGCCCGGATCTCTGCCTGCCTTTTTGACACTGCTACTTGGATGTCTCACCGTCACTTGAAAATTGAATATGGCCAAAACTGAGCGTCTCATTTTTCCTCCTAAACCCTCCTCGTCCCTTCATTCTTTCTCAGCTCTGTGAATAACTCTCTCTAAAATGGCATGGGACAGACACAGTGGATCCCTCTACAGCAACAGGATAAAATCAAAATAAACTTAACTATCTAATTTCTCAACAAACAGGGGTGTCCTACATAAAGCAGTGGGTTCACCCCTAAATAAAGACATGGGGAGGGGTGGCCTGCACAGAGCGGCAGGTGCACATACTCTTGCCGTCTTACTGGGCAGACTAGATGGACCATACTGGTCTTTATCTGCCGTCATTTACTATGTTATTATGTTACTCCTCCCTGTCTCTTCAGCTCCCAACCTTCGGGTCGTCTTTGACTCCTCTCTCTCCTTCTTCACACACATCCAATAGAAACAGCAGGTTTTAACGTTCTCTACAACATCAACAAAATTTGCCCATTCCTTTCTGAACACACTACTAAGACATTTATCCACTCCTTAGTCACCTCCTATCTAGACTATTGTAACCTGCTCCTTGCTGGTCTCCCTCTGAGTCATCTTTCTTCCCTTCAATCTTTTCAACACTCTACTGTGCGGCTAATCTTCTGCCAGCCTCATCATGCTCATATTACCCCTCTTCTCAAGTCTGTTCATTAGCTTCCTATTCATTTCCACATCCAGTTCAAACTTCTCCTGCTGACCTATAAGTGTATTCATTCTGCAGCTTCTCACTACCTTTCCTCTCTTATCTCTCCCTACACCCCTCCTTGGGAACTCCGCTCTTCTGGGAAATCGCTTCTATCTGTGCCCTTCTCTTCTATTGCCAACTCCAGACTTCGCTCCTTTCACCTTGCTGCTCCTTATACCTGGAACACACTACCTGAGTCTGTACGTCAGGCGCCTTCTCTGACCCTTTTCAAATCCAAGCTGAAACCTCACCTCTTCGCTGCCGCTTTCGGATCTTCACTGCCGCTTTCGGATCTTCACTCACCTGATCTCTTTTGTGTTTCCTTACCATTCCCCCTAGCTGTATCCCATGTCTACAGCTGCTGTGTCGTCTGTCTGTATTAGACTGTACGCTCCAATAAGCAAGGACCGTTTTTAATATGTGTCAGTGCAGCGCTGCGTAAGCCTTGTAGTGCTATACAAATGTTCAGTAGTAGTAGTTGTAGTAGTCGTCATCTTGTGCTCCATTTCTCTAAGAATAATCTCCTCCCAGCCACTGACTTAGCTACCCTACCATTTGCCCTCTCCCTTCCCATTATCTGTTCTGGTCTGCCTCATATGCACTCTTTCTTCAGGATCTGCTGCCCCCACCTGGTTTTCACAGAATCCACTCCCTGTTACAGCAGCTGCGTGATGGGAGCCTGGCTCATAGCTGTGCGACAGTTAAAATATAGACATGTGCATCTTTTATAGGGTCCGTTCTTTACCACCACAGGGGTCACCAAGCTGATCTCTCCTCACTGCAACAGTCTTATGGATCTCACAGTCGCTGTCCCATGCTGTAGCCTTCCCAATACTACAATCACATGAATATCACACAGTTTTTCCCACTAGAGGGCAAGTTCATGATTCCCACAGTCACTACCACAAAGCTAAGCTCTCCCTAGCATTATCAGTTCATACTTTGCATAATTGCAGTGCCCATCTGAACCCTCCCCAGCCCTATAGCCTTATCAACCTCAGACTCACTGCTACAGAAGTGAATCATGCCTGTATTCCCTACGACGCTTTTTCCACTCCCGCTTCTGAGGATCAATATGCCCTCTCCTAGGATGCTTTTATTAACACCTGTATAGGTAATTGCTTAGGGTAGAGGTGTCAAACGCCAGTCCTGGAGGGCCACAAACCAGCCTGGTTTTCAGGATGCCCGTAATGAATATTCATTAAATATATTTGCATACAATGGGGCAGTGCATGCATGCATATTCATTACGGATATCTTGAAAACCTGACTGGTTTGTGGCCGTCCAGGCCTGGAGTTCGACACCCATGGCTTAGGGTTTGAAAATCATTTCTAGAAACAGTGCAGGCTGCACAGACACACTCACCTGCTTCCATCTTCACCATCTTTATCGCTGCTAGCTCGCCAGTCACTTTGTTTCTTGCCTGTTTGGAAAGAAGGATGCAAGTGATTATATGGAGAGCACGGCCACTGCTTCTCAGAAGTCTGTCCTCCTATCTAGCAGTGTTGTTTTGGGCTTTCCGAGTAGTCTTGCCAGGACTGTCTTAAGCTTGAAACACCTAAAATTGAAGCATAGTGGTAGACCTGATTCCTGTTTTCACTCTCTGGAGCCCCAATCTTTGTGCTGACCAGCAGTAGGAGAAGTACTTAAGCGCACATCATTTCCTGCTGTCATGAGACCGGTCTCACGAAACGAAAGTGGCCTCACGGCAGCAGGAGACAACGTGCACATAGGCGCTTCTCCTGCTAATGGTCCAGCTGAGGGCGCAGACATGTCGATGGCGGCAATTGGTACAATGACCAAGAGCCCTGACTTTCATCATCCATACTGTCCAAGGCAGAATATGGCTGCAGCAGCAGAAACTTGGAAAGTGCTCATTTATGGAGGAAGAGAAGCTTTGGGATTGAAATGCATGAAACACTTACCCAGTTTTTGGATAATGTAATGGCATGTAAGTTACAATGCCAGCTTCCTTGTGGCATAGAACCATCTCATGGTATGAGCCATTCTGAAACCCGAATGGCTGATACCATGAGACTGACCCAGACACAGAGGTTGGTGCAGGGAGCCACAACCCCTTGAGTCAGCTCTGGTATTTATAGAAGAGTTCTCTCTCAAATATGCCTCTGTATGCTTACCCTACAGTATGACTAAGGAGCAATGTCCATTTATTTAGTCATTTTTAGGAATTCTTTTTTTAGTGACATCAAGTCAGTGCTGACTCCTGGCAACCCGCTGCTTCTGGGTTGTCTTGGCAATATATCACTGGAAGTAGATTGCCAGGCTTTTTCTTCCAAGTGAATGGAGGGTGAAGTGGTTTGCCCAAGGTCACAAGGAGTGCCAGTGGGAATCAAACCCTTGATCTTCTGGGTACTAGGCAGTTGCTCTAACCATTAGGCTACTCCTCCACTCTTAGGCATTCTAGTGCAATTTAAGTACAAGATAAACAAAAGCTAAAATGATCAACAAATGGACAGGTTGTAGGGATCTGTATTCGTACGCGTCTCCTAAAAATGTAGCATGTGAATTCAATTGAACACACCGTAACCTATGAGTTAACATGTTAAAACTTTTAAATGCACAGTAAGCGACTTAACATATATATTAAAAATTTTTCATTAAAATAAATGCATGAAACAAACTGAAAAAAACATCTGAAAGCCATGAAAATTAACCAAATCTTTTTGCCCTGTGCATTCGTATTAGATTGTATCCATCTGCGACCCTGCTTTAGTGGCCAAACCAGGGGTGGATAAACTATAGCCCATGAGCCAGAAATGGCACAAAAGGTTTGGACCATCACCTAGCTCAAAGCCCTTCCGACGGTCCGTCATCTGATGATGCCAATCCTGGCAGGACCTCTAAAACATCACCACTCTGAGCTGGCAAGTTGCTTTTAATGACAGGCAAATACCTGTCGGCTCAGAGTGATGGCGTTTTAGATGCAGGCTCAGGATCAGGATCAGCAGTGGTCAGCGGTAGGTGACAAGAGGGCAGTAGCGTTTGCAGGTGCCAGATGCTTAGTATAAGGCTCCTGTACCTAATGTGCTTTAATACAGGCATGGGCAAACACTTTGAGCCAAGGACTGTATTGGGAGGCATGACTGAGTAGGGGACACCCTCTCACTCTCTGAGTGTCCCCCCCCAACCCTCTCTCAACTCCCCATGTGGCTCTCCGACCAAAAGGTTTATCCACCCTTGGGCTAAACCAAAGGATGCATTATGTCACCCTTTAGAAAGTGACTCCAAATGGGTTTTGTGCGTAACATGATAGGAAAGAACCTCACGCCTAAGCCAGGATATGTTGGATATAATCTCAGACTCTCAAATTTACTGCTACTTCTCACTTTAGTGCTTGCATTGTGCCCAAGACAGCCTCTTTCATTCACAGGACATATGCAATTTATCAAGGTGCACTTGGAAATTCAAACATGCCATGCGCCAACTACAATGGCACAACACACAGCTGAACAAATTATCTCTCCGACCCCAATACACGAGCACATCGCACCAATATTGAAACAACGTCACTGGCTACCATTAACCAGCAGGATAACGCTCAAAATCCTACACTCCACCTTCAAAATTCTACAGAATGAATCGGCCACATATCTAAGAACCCTCCTCCAGACTGCACCAGAAACCAGAACAAGGAGACACCACACAAAAAAAGCCTTTATCAACACCTTCGAAATATGTGAAATGCAACACATCTACATCTAGAAGATCCTTCTCACTTTGTACACTTGGACTGTGGAACTCATGGCCAGAAAAGATAAGAGCCACTAGCGACCCACAAGCATTCCAAAAACTCCTAAAGACATTCCTATTTAAAGAATGCTATGAAGATTCAGTAATCTGATTATGCTCTGACCAGACCAAGATCATCCTAGTAGGTAGCCTCCGTGCTACTAATTAGATAATAACAAATATTATTAAAAGTCACTCAATACAAATCATAAAGGTAAACACCATCCAACAGGATATCTTCTCGAAAAACTCACTTTTAGAACCTCTCAACCCACAGTGTGTATGTATATAACACAAAACGGAAGAAGGTCTCAGACTTAACGGCACTATATGTCAGGCTAAAATATAGCCAACTCTTGTGCCTATTTGCATCAATGACCTTTTCTCTCGCAAAAAACATACACTGCTGGAGCATACTCTCAAAAACATAGTAAGCACAATGAATAAAGTAGACAGAAAAAAACTGTCTTTGAGAGTATGCTCCAGCAGTGTATATTTTTTGCGAGAGAAAAGGTCATTGATGCAAATAGGCACAAGAGTTGGCTATATTTTAGCCTGACATATAGTGCCGTTAAGTCTGAGACCTTCTCCCGTTTTGTGTTACATACATACACACTGTGGGTTGAGAGGTTCTAAAAGTGAGTTTTTCAAGAAGATATCCTGTTGGATGGTGTTTACCTTTATGATGTGTATTGAGTGACTTTTAATAATATTTGACAATATATCACTCAGAAAAATTGACCTGATACAGTTGTTTTATCACTAATTAGATAATGACAAGTCATTCCATAATCTATATAGCCAAGAGTTCTTTATATATTATTAGAGACCATACATACATATACTCATGATTACCTGTAAATCGTTATCCATAAATAGGATTATCTGTTAATCCCTTGTTCTTACACATGTTCACTGTTCTATGTACTTGTTTTTAGTTCCATGTAAACCACTTTGATTCCAAATAAAGTGGTATATAAAACCACACAAATAAATACCATAAATAAATACATTTTGATCAAGTCAGTGATACCCAAAACAAATGGGAATATTTGTGTATTTTCCTTTGGACTTTACTAGCTCTTTTCTGTCCCGGTTTGATTTTACTTTGTTCGGAGATTGGCTGCAGTTCTCATTTTTGCCTGACACAATATAAGACCATCTGCGAGTGGAAAGAGATGATAGCTAAGAAGAGAGAGATGTATAAGAGCTGCAGAGAAGAGAGCCCTGTAGTATGCAAATGACTGGGACACAGCAGGCCCGATTTTCGAAGGCCTTTACACAGGTAACTTCCCTAGTTACCCATGTAAAGGCCTTATCTGGGATTTTCAAAGGGCACCTACACAGGTTGTGCCCTTCAAAAATCCCAGATAAGTCCCTAACATGCCTAGATGCTATGCGGGTAGTGCCGGGGCGTGTTAGGGACATTCTGGGGAGGAGTGGGGTGGAGGAACGGTCTACACAGTTAGCAGTGATTTTCAATGCCAGCTACATAGCCCTCTTTACCTTAAAGATAGGCAAGGAAAACCCTCACCTATTTTTAAGACACAGAGGGCTATGCGGGTAGCATCAAAACTCACTGCTACCCGTGTAGCCTCTGCGGCTGCTGGCATTTCCAGCATAACCTGGATTTTCACTTCCACCACCGCAAAAGTGAAAACCTGGGTTAAGGGGACCGGCGGGCAGGCTATGCGCCACCAAGGGCGCATAGCCTGCCTAAATCAAAATCGGGCCCAGTGTGTATATTATAATACCCCTCCCATACGTGAATATATGATAAATGGGATAGAACACCTCCCTTATGAAGAAAGGTTAGGGCTTTTCAGCTTGGAAAAAAAGACAACTGAGAGAGAATGTGAGAGAAGTTTATAAAATCATGCATGAGGTGGAATGGCTAAATAGAGAACAGCTGTTTAACCTTTCAAGCAACACAAAAACAACAAAAGACACTCCATGAAACTGATAACCAGCAGATTGAAAACAAATTGTAGAAAGTTTTTTTCATGCAGCGTATGAAGCAGCTGTGGAATCATTTGCTGAAGGACGTAGTCAAGGCAACTATTATAGTTTACAGATTATCACGCCTTTCCTTGTTATAGCAAAGCAGTTTACAGTAAAATTGAATAAGGAATATCATTCTCAAGACAGAAAAGTATGAAAAGAAGTTAGATTCTAGAAGAGGAATAAAAGATAGAAAAGTTGCTAAAATAGATTAGATTTCATCGGGAGAAGAAGCAAAGTAGGAGTATCTAAGGCTATTGCTGTGCCTTTAATCCGGCTCCTTATTAAAAAACATTTTCAGCTTTTTCTTGAATTGTTTAAAGAAGGGTTCCAAATGTAAACTAGTGGTCAAGGAGTTCCAAAGGGAGAGGAAAAAGAATCCGGGTAGACTCCAACCATGCATGGTAAGGTGATGGGAGCATCGGCCGATTCGCTCCTTGAGAGAGCCATTGAGAAGAGTGGTCATCTGGATTGAGGGATGAGACTAAGTAGTTTGGGAGACCATATTTGAGAGCTTTGAAAACCAGAATTAAATTTAATTTGATAAATGATGGGTAGCCAGTGGTTCTCTCTGAGGAGTACAATTACATGGTCATATTTCTGAGCATTGCAAATGAGTTTAACGGTTATATTCTGTACTCTTTTTAACTTGGTCATATCTGGGTTTGAGAATCCATTATATAGGGCATTACAGTAATCTGGTCTGGAAATGGCAAAATCATGAACCATGGTGTGTAAGGCTTCTTGATTAAGAAAATGTCTTAATGGAGCAGATTCTACATAAGGAAAGATATGCGGCTTTGACCATTGCTGAGATCTGTAAATTGAAAGAGAGTCCGCAAACAAAGATGCAGCCTAGGATTTTTAAAGATTCCGACAAGGCTATTGGGATGTTACCTATCTTAGGTGGGGTTGTGATCTTGAAACTATGATCTGAGATCCACATAGCAGTGTTTTCTGAAGGGTTGAGCTTAAGGCCATTGTTGATGAGCCAGTTGCTAACAGCATCCAGGCATGTTTAAGTGTGTTAAGCTGGGGGTCTAGTAGGTCTGCGTAAGCCACTAGTTGAATATCATTGGCATATACTGTATATATCCAGAGATACCCTGATTTTGAATCAGGGCAACCAAAGGCCTGATGAAAATAATAAATACAGAGGAACTGCTAAAAGGAGTGAGCCCTGAGGTACACCACACAGCAAAGGATACTGTGGGAAATAAGAATGAATTTGAAAGAAACTTGGGAGGTCAACTAAAGAGCATTGAGGTGTGCAACTAACACGCCAATAGTTCCAAAATCATTGCATGTTAGATGCAATACCACTGTATTAACTGTCAGGGGTATGGATGCCATTTTCCCAGCAGTTAACATAGAGCACTTTCTCCTAACACACGCCACATTAGCATGGGTGCACTAAGCTCTATTGTTTACTGATATTATTGAGTCGGGATAATAAAAGTTGGTGATTAACTAGTTCAAATGCCACTGAACAACCTAATGAGACAATGTTCTCTTGGGCTTCCGCAGCTAGTATGATGATCTTTGCAGTTACTAGGACACAACATGACCCAAAAAATGCAAAGATCTAATGAGACATTTATAGCTGTCTGGCCGCTCAGCAGAGACACAATCATTGTCTTGCTAGTGTGACCACTGCAAAACCCAGACTGCCATGGATGTAATCTATTGGGTGTTTTTAAAATAAAGCATCGAGTTGTAAATTGACTGATTTCTCAATAACTTCAGATATATACAGGATCGGCTCAAGGGTTTCTGCCACCCTAGGCAGGGCCAGCCTGTCCACTGAGCAAGAATGTTGTTTGCACAGGGCCCCGCATTTCAGGGGGCCCCGCGCAAACAACATTCTGCCCATCAGCCACTTTAAAAGAAAAAAGAAACTTGCTGTTGCTGCCACCGTGGCAGCGGCAGAATGAAGTGTCACCTGCAGTCAAGTGTCTCCTGCGGGCCCCCCCCCCCCCCCGGCTGCCCAGCAGAGCCCGCCTCAATCACTCTCCTCAATGCGGCTTTCAGAGCCACGAAGGGAAAGCGTCCCTCTCGCGGCTCTGTTCAGCCCCAGTGAGCTTAACAGAGCCGCGAGAGAAAGTCTCCCTTCGCGTCTCTGAAAGACGCACCGAGGAGAGTGATTGAGACGGGCTCTGCTGGGCAGCCGGGGGTGGGGCCACGGGAGACACTTTACTCAGGAGACACTTCATTCTGCCGCTGCCACGGTGGCAGCGGCAGCAACAGCAAGTTTCTTTTTTCTTTTAAGGTTTCCCTGGGCTGATGGGGGAGGGGGTTAGGACTGGTAATGGGCTATGGGGGGGCTAAGAGTGGTAATGGGCTGATGGGGGGGTTATAACTGGAGGTGGGCTGATGGGGGGTTAGGACTGGTAATGGGCTATGGGGGGGCTAAAATTGAAAATGGGGTGATGGGGGGCTTAGGACTGGTAATGGGATATGGGGGGTAGGACTGGTAATGGGCTGGGGGTTGCTAGTACTGGAAATGGGCTGAGTAGAAGGGGGGACTTGAACTGCAAATAGCTGATGGGGACAGGGGGCTTGGAATGGAAATGGGCTATGGGGGGCTAGGACTGGAAATAGGGCTGATGGGGGGTTAGGACTGGTAATGGGATGGGGGGTAGGACTGGTAATGGGCTATGGGGGGGCTAGTACTAGAAATAGGGTGATGGGGGTTAGGACTGGTAATGGGCTATGGGGGGGCTAAGACTGGTAATGGGCTGATGGCGGGGCTAGGACTGGAGGTGGGCTGATGGGGGGCTAGGACTGGTAATGGGCTATGGGGGGCTAAAACTGAAAATGGGGTGATGGGGGGCTTAGGAATGGTAATGGGCTATGGGGGGCTAGGACTGGTAATGGGCTGGGGGGTTGCTAGTACTGGAAATTAGCTGAGTGGAAGGGGGGACTTGAACTGCAAATAGCTGATGGGGACGGGGGCTTGGAATGGAAATGGGCTGTGAGGGGAGGGAACTAGGACTGGAAATGGGCTGAGCGGTGGGGGAGAGCTAGGACAGGAAATGGTCTGATGGAGGGGCTAGGATAGGACTGGAAATGGGCTGTTGGGGGGTGCTAAGATTGGAAATGGGATGTGGTGGGCGCTTGGATTGAAATGGACTCATGGAGGGGCTAGAACTGGAAGTAGGCTCATGGGGGACTTGGATTGGAAATGGGCTGAGTGGAGGGGAGCTAGGATTTGACATGGGCTGATGGTGGGGCTAGGAAAGGACTAGAAATGGGCTGATGGGGGGCTGGGATTGGAAATGAGCTGATGGAGGGACTCGGATAGGACTGGAAATGGATGGGGGAGCTAGGACTGGAAATGGGCTGATGGGGGGCTAGGACTGGAAATGGGCTGATGCAGGGACTAGAAGGGAATGGATGCTGGGTGAGACTGGAACTAGAAGGGAGCTGATGTTGGGGGAGGATTAGAATGGGATGGGGCTGGGAGAGTGAAATGGAGAGGGGTAAAATATTTTGTATGAGAGGGAAGAAAAATCTACAATTGGCCGGGTATTGGGAGAGTAAGTGGGGATTGAGGATGGAGGGGTCAAATTTGAGTGGATGAAATAGGAATGAGGAAAGAGCAAAAGGAGAAAGATTAGTATGTTAAAGCAGATGTAGAGAGAGAATGGAAAAAAACTAGAAGAGAGAAGAAAGGACAAATGGACAGCAGACGATGGAGAGTTAGCAGAAAACATGAAGAAACCAGAAGAAAGTGGCTGGAGCAATTGCAACTGAAAAAGAAATGCACAGAAAGTAGAAAAATATCTCTTTATTTTGAATTTATTAACTGGAATATGTCAGCTCTGGGAAATGTGCATCATTAACGTCTGCGCTTTGTTTAGTACACGAGGAAATTAATTTATAGTTTTATTTCTACAGTGTTGCTGTACATTCTAAGTTTGGCTTTTGGGCTTCCCAGTTTAATTATTGTCTTCCTGTTTCTAAATTGTGATTCCTTGTTTGGTGATGGTGTATGTTCTGCATGTGTAACTGAGCTGAGGTATTCTGTTTATGTAATTCCTATTTGACATTGCCACTTGTTCTCTTTCCCCAGTAGGTCATGTATTGTTATTCTCTGAAATGTATTGGTTTAATATTTGCAGTGTTGCCTTTTGATAGGTAGAGTATGGTGCTTTGTGAGTCCTGGTAGTGCTGTTATGATACGGCGGGTTTGCTATGGGTTTAAATGGGCAGTGTTTGTAGTAGTTTCTAATGTGCCTGGCGGTTGGCACTGGATTATAGTAATGTAGAAATCTTTTAGTCTTTCTTTATCCATACACTCATTAAGAGGGCATATTTACTACAAGTTAGTGTGTGGTAACATTATGCAAATGTTTATGCAAATGAGACCCCTTATGCAAAAGAGGCCCCGCACCGAGTCTCCGCACATGACCCCGCACCCCCCTTGGGCCACCCCTGACCCTAGGCAAAAGCCCTGGCCGTGCCACTCCCTCCCATGCTGAGCCTTGCCCCCCTCCCCTGCCAGTGTTTTCAGCAGTGGGGTCAACTCAGCTGCAGCGGCAGGCCATGTGCTTCAGCACACATGGCCTGCCACTTCTGACCCCCCTCCAACACAACTTCAAGGATCAGAAACACATAAGCTGCCAGCAAGCCTAGTCACCACCGATGCCAGAATCAGCGGCAGCGGGCGGACAGCTGCACAGCTCAGCACGGGGGGGTGGGGGAGAGGGCAGCACAGCTCAGCATGAGGGGGTGGCAGGCCGTGTGTGCTGAAGCACATGACCTGCCGTGCCGCCCACTGAGGGCGGCCATGCTAGGCGGCCCAACCCTGGATATATATTTATTATTTTATTTATTTATTTGGCTGTTTTTCTATACTGCTGTATCCAAGTCTAAGCAGTTTACTTGATAACAGAAATGGCCAACAGGGCTTTACATGGATCCTTCTAGTAATTATAACATTAAAGAACATTGCAACATTGAACTATATATGACAAATTAGAAGTGGTACATGGCCATTTGCAAGGGCTTCCATTGGTTTCAGGATTCCCTCCAGGCTGTTATCTTGATCTTTTTTGCCAAACTTGATATACCGCCTTTAGCTATATGCACCAAAGTGGTTTACAAACCAATAAATTTTAAAAAGCTACATAAAAACAAACCACACATAACTAACAAACAGAGTGTCAACCTCCGACAGCTGCCCTGGAGCTCCTGCACCTACAGGATGCACAAAGAGCAAGAGTCAAAGAACGTAAGGATGAATTGAAGTTCTTTATTAAAATAATCCCAAACGCGTTTCGGCATACATTGCCTTCCTCAGGGGGTAACAACTGGAATATCAAAAATGAGAAAAGCAAACCCATAACAATAATAATAATATTAAACCATAGACAAAAACATAATAAAAACTTTGAAAACATTTAAGAACTTTGTGAAGATTAAAAACATAAAAATGAGTAAATTTAAAAAACATAAATTACTCGTGTCCAAATTAATGTAACACAGGACATGAAATGAAAAAAACTTATATGTGTACAGAAAACTTATAATGTATAAAAATTAAGTTACCGTTATAAAGAAAAAGACAGACAATCAAAAACAAAGAAGGAGGCATCAAAAAACATTATGCATTAATAGATACAGTAGACCAATTCAAAATTTCTTATTATAAGCATATGAGGAGGTCAAACTACAAGATAAAATAAACAAACTAATACAATGATGTAACACAAGACATAAACTAACAACATTACAGCATGTAAAGCCACATCACTTAAAAAACACTTGTAGAGAAACTAGAGTTAGTCCCATTGGATCTAAGTTAATCACCCACTTCAAAGGAGTGAAATTGAATTTGACACTATGAAACCATAAGATTCGTGCCTACCATGTTAACTTACAATAAACTGTAACACGTTGGGGATTATTTTAATAAAGAACTTCAATTCATCCTTACGTTCTTTGACTCTTGCTCTTTGTGCATCCTGTGACCATTTGCAAGAGCGGTGCTCCTTGTTTTGTTTGGCTCCTGCACCTACAGACAGCCATAGGCTTGTTTGAAAAAATACATCTTAAGATTTTATTAAAAGATTTAAGAGAATTATCTTGCCAAAGGTAAAGAGGAAGTGAAATGCACAAGTGGGGCACCAAAAAATAAAAAGCCGACTATCGAGTAGACTCAAGCTGCGCCAAATGAACAGCAGGTATCACCAGCCAATTGTGCGATTAAGATCGTAAAGCTTTAATGGGAACATAAGAAACAAGGGAATCCAAAAGATAACATGGGACACCAAAGTAAAAGGCTTTAAAAGCTAACAAGAGAATCTTAAATGTAAACCTATAAGAAAGAGGAAGCCAATGATGTGACTTCAACAACGGAGTAACATGATCAGAGGATCGAGAACAGCAAAGAAGCTTAGCGGCCACATTCTGAATTCTCTGTAGTTGGTTAACAGCACTCAAAGGGAGACCATTGTGAAGCAAATTCCCATATCCAGTCTACTAATTACCAAAGCAAAAATTAGGATAGTAAGAGCAGGCTGTCCCAAATAGGAGTGAAGAGCTCTAATAGTATGAAGAGAATAAAAAAACGACTTTAACGTGTCAGAGATCTGAGAAGAAAAAGTAAGATGGCAAATGTAAAACCTAAGATCTTGAGCTGAGGGACAACAGGCATTGGCTGGCCATCTAGCACAGGGGACAAAACCCCGGGCAAAAGCTTATTAGTTACCCATATAGCTCTACACTAAGCTTCAGTCAATGAGACAGAAGCCATAAAGAGACAGCATCAAGACATCTATTAAGAGGCCACAAATCCAACGACTGAAGATCTAAAAAAGCAATGAGCTGAATGTCATCAGCAAAAAGATGAACCAAAAATCCTAAGGACTTAATCAACAAAGACAAAGGTGCCAAAAAATATTAAACAATATAGGTGAAAGAAAAGACCCCTGGGGAACACCACAAGACAGATGGTGCATCGGAGAAGACACAGTCCCTGCTATTTAGAGGGCTCTACCTTGATTTCTCTGGACTTCTTTAATACATGTTTCTCCTTTGCCACTGGGCTCCCCAGCTCTCTGGATGATGCTAAAGGATACAATCTTCAACTTCCCCTTCCCAGATCTGTAATACACTGGCATCAGCAGGCAGAACTGTTCTTGAACTCTCCTTGCTTCCCAACACCCTGCTCAACTCTTGGTCTACTGTCTCAGGTCACAGTTCACTCAAGGAACAGTGATATCAGACATTCTTCCCTCTTTCCTTTTATTGTGAAGAAAGTAAGAGGAAAAGAAGGCTATACCATGGTTCAAGAGATGGATGTAAGTTTTGGAGAACGAAGAGCTCTCTGGGACTATTCCTTTTTGTAGGCTGATACAGACCTGGTGCTTCCATCAGGCGAACTAGGCGGTCACCTCAAGTTGCCAACATTCCAAAGCCTCTCCATCGCCAACTCTCTCTGGGACCTACAGTGGCGGCGATGGCATTGAAATCCTGACGCAGTGCTTACCTGAACTCTCTGGCACTGTGTTGCAGTTCCTGCCCTCTATGAACTACTACTTCCATCCCCCCACAAGGCAGACTTCCGGTTTCCATGGGAGATAACCAAATAGGTGAAAGAAAGTTTCAAAACTAAGTTCCTTGTGAGTCAGAGGATAAGATAAATGGGCAGAGAGATTAGTAGAGACAGAACCTGAAGCAGAATGAGGGTGAGACAGCAGAGAGGAAGCAGGCCAAATTCAAGGGCAGAGCAATTTACAACATAGATACACATAAATACATAACTAGATACAAGCACAGACAGCAAAAATACGAGCTAAGGAAAAATTCCAAGTAATCACAGAACTAGGAGACATGTGACTCTCATAAGCAAGATTTGCCTATTCTGGTGCTATGAGCTTTCATTTGCATTAGCCAAGGAAATTCCTCTCTATTTTATATTACTTTCCCTAAGCATATTCAATTTGGGTCACTGCGGTAACCATCCAGGGCTAGGGTCCCAAGTAACCTGGCTCCCTTAGGAAGTTTACAAAAATGGCCTTGGGTCTAGCCATCTAAACCATGAAGTCCCCAAACTGTTTTGGTTGTGTGGACCCCTTATTAACCTCCAAAATGTTCAGGGACCACCATTTTAGCCCACCACTCTTCCTGAACCCCTTCTATTCAGCGCTGAGCCAGTACCCACTAGCCCTCCCTCTCTCCCTTCCTTTTCCTGTCTCACCAGTTTCTGTCTTTCCTCAAGCCAGTCCCCACTAGTCTCTCTCTCTCATACATAAAAATATAAGAATTGCCATTCTGGGTCAGACCAAAGACCAACTACCCTAACTACTTATCTTTTTTTCTGTGTCTAGCTAACCCCTGTAATGGTCTCAAGGACAGTTAGATACCCCCCCTCCCCCCCCCCAAAAAAAAGGGAGTGGTCTAAAATACCTCCACCCCATAAGCAAAAAATCAAAACCCACAAGGTGAAAAAAACATTCTTTAACTTGCAATGAGCCTGAGGGCAATAGAAGACATCACAGACTTCCGCAAGGCCCTTAAAACACTTCTCTTTATAGAAACATATGAGCAGACAGATAACAGTCCCCACCCGAACGGTATTGCAACTACCCCTGCCAACTCAATACCCCAATCATCCCAACTACAATTAGGAGTTCATTGTATAGTGTTGTTAAGCACCCTCATGTTAAAGTAACCCTCCATAATGTTGTTAAGTACCCTCATACTAACTGTAACCCACCAATTGTGCTGTCTAAATGTTGGATGGTCTACAAATTTTACCAAGATTATTGGATACTCAACCAGGGCCTTGCAACTTTTTTATATAGCATTATTACATTAGCTTTCTGTAAGAATTGTGTTTTCTTTTGATGGGTATTATCCCTTGGATGGTTTTTCAGCTTTATCCAGAGTTTGAGTCACCTCCGATATTTGCGTTTAAAAGTTCTCAGAATTTAAAAGATTGATTCGTGTCATCTACTATATGTTTGACAGCAAGATACAACCAAAGGAAAACAGAAGAGGGCATTATTCTTGTGGACAATGCTCAGTGTGTGTGCTCAGTCTTTTGCTGGGCAACAATTTACATTGAAGAATGGATGATGTGTACGGCTTACGAATTTGAGCATATGTGCTACTGTACAGGTTATTTATTTAATAAGGTGCCCATGTCATCTGTATTACATAGGAATGACAAAACGGGCACTAAAAACACGGATGATCAAACATCGGAGCTATATTAGGATTCAGAAGGAGGAAGCGCCTTTGGTTGTTCATTGTATTGAGCAGAAACATGTTTTCGAAGAACTTCAATGATTGGCCATCGAGTGTTCTTAGAAGTCTCTATGGGGAGGTGATTCTGATCAGTTTTTAAAGGAAAAAGAACAGCACTGAATATTTCAATTGGGGACAGGGTCTTCTGTGGCTTTAATGAACTCAGCTTATCAGTTTTAACGTTTTTGAGGCTTTTTGTGATTGGCTGGCATTGTCTTTAAAAGTGCACATGTTGGTGTCTGTGAAGTATGTGTAATAGATGCTGGGAACAGCATTTCCTCTGAGGAGCTTTGAAATTAAAAACTTTTTTTAGTTCAATATTATTTTCTTGAATATCAAACAAGACAGGAGTATATTTCAGCAGAAAAACTATGACTGTTGTATCCCATCCCCTCAACCACCCTTACATTACATTGTAGCAGATAAACGAGTGAAGAAAGAAACACCCAAGGAGTCTTAAAAGAAACAATGGTTTAATGTGCACAGTCCCAGAGAAAATAGTTTTTTCCAAATTCTGGGCCCTCACTAAAAGACTCAGAGAGATTATATAGACTTCTTATCAGATTATTACAGCATTTCTTCATGATTGGTCACTTTATTACGGTATAGTCCCGATTGGAGAAAGTCTACTGTACTCTTAACTCTAGCGAAGCAGAGGGAGCAGCAGGACAAAGGAATAGGGGTGGGACAAGCATGTACCAGGGTATGACTTCACCAAGAGGGGTGTATCCTTTTCACTTAACCCTTCCAGCTCTCAGCCCTGCCTGGATTTCTACCTCATTCCCCACTTTTTAAAGGGAAAAAATTTGCCTTGTAGTGAAGGAGGCCAATTTTCCTCATGCACATTAAACCATTGTTTCTTTTAAGACTCCTTGGGTGTTTCTTTCTTCACTCGTTTATCTGCTACAACATAGATACATCCCTCTCGGATCAATCCAGATACCATAACAGCTATGTTTACATGCACCCTTGAAAGCATTCCTGGTCTGGAGACCAAACTCCCATGTTTGATGCAAGATTCCCTTTTCTTTACACCACTACTGACTCATATTTATAAGTGAGACAGACAGGATTCCACCAAAAAGACATACCCAGCAATGAAGTATTCTTCCAGCAGCTTAGAACTGTTTGCATGGCAACCGAAAACAGCATATCCAAGAGCTTTCTACGCCCCTGCTTCAAAGAGTACAGATGAGACTGTAATCGAAGAATCAAATCTCATACATCAGGGGTTCCTTGAACTGTAGCACATTCTGAATTTTACTCCACATCTGTTGCTAAAGCACTTGAACATCACCGCAATAAAAAAAAAAGATGCTCTAATGTCCCAGTTTCAGATAAACAAGACCAACACCTGTTGGATGTACTCTGATCAATTCTGTGTGGCTTCAGGGGTGTCCATATTACTCTGTGCGCTAAGAAATTTAAAATGGCATTTTAGAAGGGATGTCTAGTATGAATCTGGGTGGGTGGGGCAGGGGGTTGCCGCAGTGCATAGAGGCATATATAAGTGTCTTCTGAAGTCACTCCATCTCCACCCTGAAAAATGAACATCCCTGTAACTGGTTACGGAGTCATGCCCCATGCAGGCTGCAAGACTAGATACACACATGTGCAGGCCATTTCAGAAATGTGGATGGCCCCAGTTTGCATGACCTTAGGACATCTCAGCAGTGGTATTTCAGAAGAGGGGCAACTATGCTATGAGACGTGCATGTCCCACCAGCCTGCCTTTTCAGATATGTAGACGTGTAGCAGTGGGCCTGGAATATCTTTGGAATATGGATTTGCACTCCAGGTGGGAAATAATAGCTGTGGCAACATAAGCGCCACGTTCATGAAATGAGCTCTTTTCTTCACCTTATGTGTGGTCAGTGTAACGGGTCTGCTCCCGCAGGTGACGGTTCGGGACTTCCCTGGCCTGGAGTGACCAACAAGGAGCAGACCCATTACAGTCAGAGCAGGCGCAAGCATAGACGTCTCACCAACCAGGGCCAGACGTGCTTTTGCCGTTCTGAAATCGCATCGCGACATGCATCTCCTTTGCTCCACCCAAGCCACAACTCCACCATGCCCCCGTGCTACACGGATGTTTTTACGCCTGGGACATCTACCATTCCCAGCTTCTAAAATGGCCCTGGGGACATCTCTGTGCTTTGCACATTTAAGTGCCCATATTCAGACATCCAACTCATGAATAGGGCTTCTAAAATAAACCCCAATACTAACTGCAACATTGAGGCTGAAGGAGAACATCTACCAAAAATCGCACCAATCCTCTATTCTTATCATTCTGCCAAGATTTTTCTCTCAGACTGTTAGCAGACCTTGCTGTTATTGTTAACCGGTGTTCTACTTAACGTTTTGTAGAAAGCAGCCTCTGCATGAGTCTTAGCAGAGATCTAACAACGCAACTCATTTAAAGAGGAAGCGGCCAATAAATCCTGGTAGGAGCCTCACCATTTACTCAAGACACGAGACAATTGTAACCACGTACAGCACTGTAAAAAAAGGAGGGCATATTTATGGCAAAGCTCTTGGAAGAGCATCAGTCGATATCTCTGAAGGACATCTTCCATAGATCACATTCCCTGCTGAATCCAGAGGTCTAGGCAAACTTCTGCTTATAACTTTAAAGCATGGATTATATTAAATTGGGGACTATTATGAGTTTTCCACCTTATCCAGCAATCTCCAGACCCGCAGAGTTGTGGATTGAAAGAGAATAGATACATATAAGCAGAAAAAAAACCTTAAAAAAATAGAGGTATATGATTATATCAATCGGTCACTAAGAACGAGGTTGTACCAGGAGACTTTGAAGCATAAGAGCTCACTTATATGATACCTCCATAAATATTTACTAAAGAACATATTAACAATAGTATAATTGAGTTAAAGAAGAGTTTTTCACCTTATGGGCTTGATTTTTGCTTAAGGTCTCTAGAATTTCCAAGGGTCCATAGCCTAAGGTTGGGAAGACTAATTTAAACATCACTCTCATGAGATGAATGCAACTCTTGGTCCCCCTCCTTCCCCCAGGAGGCTGTGAATGCGGCTTTGGGGCATCTTCAGCCCTTGGATGACCTGGGGAGCAGAAGCCTTGACCTAAGAATTTAACCGGGGACCTTCCACGTGACACTGTGCAACATGTACCATCTCAGCCATTAGGCTGTGCCCACGTGCCTGTAAATGCCGTCTTTTGTTTGATTTCATTTTCTTTTGTTTGTGCTAATAGTTTTAGGATGCACTGAAAATTAGCATGCACTAAAATAAAATAGCACAATACTCGTTAAGACGGTTATTTTAAATGCTCTGTTCATAATTTGGACATCCCAAAATGGGCATTCAGACATATAAATCACAGATATGTCCCCGGACCCGTTTTCGAAAGTTGGATATTTTTCTTTTCTTTATTTTACAGTAAATGATTTTATATAGCACCTTTCGACTTGTACATCATAGTGGTTTACAAACATGGAGAAGACCCGAAGGCAGCGGTAGTAGAAACATACAATAAAAGCAATAAACAACAAGCTTTAAACATGTGGGGCCCGATATTGAGCTTGGCTCATTTTCAAAAGGCTGTGTGCCTCGTCGGCGCATAGCCCTCCCCGCCGACCTCTAACCCAGGTATTCAATGCTGTGGTGATGGCATGCAATGTCCAAGGATCGCCGCAGACACCAGAAGCTGCCAAAGCTACCCGGGCAGCAGCTCCTGCCCCTTAAAGATAGGCAAGGGCTTCCTTGCCTATCTTCTCGGCACAGATCACTAACCGGGCAACATGCAACATTGCTGCTGCCCAGTAATCACTTATCGCCACTTCCGCTCCACCCTGGAATGCGTTTGACGTGCCCTAACGCTAACCGGTTAGCACTGGGGCGCGTAGGGGAGTTAGAAGGGGATATTCAACAGCACTAACCGTGTAAGTGCCCTTGAATATCCCGACTTAAGGCATTTACACGGTATACTGGGTTGCAAACCATGTAAATGCCTTTCAAAAATCAGGCCCATCATTAAAAAAAAAACCATTCAGATTAACACAAAAGAAAGGTATGAATATAGAACAACAATATATTCCAAGCTATTTATTTGCAGAGAGACAATTAGGTGAAGCAGAGGAAAAATGAACTGGGAGATTATGATCTAGCTAAATGCCTTTTGACTCCTTTTTTTAACTTAACATCTGAACTTTCCAAAGATCTTGAGAAAAAGAATTCCAAAGTTTGGATGCTAAGTAGCTCAAAGCAGCCTCTTCAGGGAAGATTAATCTTAACCTTGTATACAAACGTCCCAGGCATGAGCACACCATATTTAGTGTGTGGTGAAGGTGCTGTCTGAGTGGCGTAATGGAGTCGCTCTGGTTGTCAAGGCATCCATGACTAGACCTGCTCCTGACTATGAATAAGGTGCAAAAAAGTGCTCATTTCATGGCTGCAATGCTTCCAGGGAAAAACAGCAAAATGTGCTCTCATCACGACAGTCAATATTTCCTGGCCAAAGAAACCTGCATACTCCAAACATATTACAGGCCCACTGCCACATTTCTGATTATCTGAAATGGCCAGCCGGAACATGTTACTCTCATAACATAATCGCCCCGCTTCTGAAACACCCTACCCAGCAAGACTAAGTACCTGTTTTTGAGGCTGTGGAATCCAGGAACACCCACATTTGTAAATGGCCTACACCCATGCACATATCCATGCGCATACCCGGCCTTGCTATTTGCTTGGACTTGTCACCAGCTCCAGTTAATAGGACAATCATCTTTTGGTTTGGAGATGGAGCAGTTTTAAAGCACTTCTGTATATGTGCCTCCCCAGTACCCTGGTCGGACCACCATCTCCTTAACTTCGAACTTACCTATCCCGACAGTACCCAAAGCAGACCCACACATGAACCCTATCCTTGTAAATTCAAGACTTTCAACAAGGAAGCCTTCCTAGACCAAATTATACCACATCTCCCACTTACTCCAACGAACCTAGATGAGGCAATAATTAATTGGCACAAACTGGTGTCCGCTGCGGCGACACTAAAAATACCCATTAACCACTCTAACAGCATAAATAACAATGCCAAAAACAATGTCGCACCTTGGTTTAATACCACATTAAAATCCATGAAAAGAAATCTACGAAAAGCAGAGAGAAATGGCGACGAGACAAATCCTCCACACATCATGAGAGCTACATGAATGCCCTCAACACATACAAGAAGACCATAGAAATGGCTAAGAAAAACTACTTTAGTAGCAAACTATCCAAATCCATTAACCACCCCAGAGAACTTTTCAGTATTCTACAAAACTTAACAAGTAATACATACAACGCAAGCACAACAGACGTTGACATTTCCCCACAAACCCTAGCTCTCCATTATATTAACAAAACAAAGCTTCAACAACCACCACTCATAACACTAGACAAAGCACAGAGTGTCCACACTAAAACCTGGTCTAAATTTCGCACCATATCAAAGGACACCCTCAAGAATATAATCCACAACCTAAACACTACCACATCCTATCTTGACCCATGCCCAGTAGACTGGATAAAAGGTACTCTACCCGAACTCTCATCATTCATCCTCCCCATGATCAACCTCTCCCTTGAACAGGGCCACCTCCGACCTACTCTCAAACATACCCAAATACGTCCGATCCTCAAAAACAGCAGTCTAGACAAAAGCTGCCCCCCACATCATATCAAACATACCTTTCATGGCCAAACTAATGGAAAAGGTCACCCAGATCCAACTGCAAGACTTCATAGATGACTCTGCCCCCTTGATGAACAACAATACGGTTTTCGTCCACACCATGGGGTCGAATCCCTCCTCACAGTCCTTCTTGACAAATTGGCAAGAGGAACAGATGACACAAAGTAAGCTTTTATGCTCCTGTTCCTCGACATAACAGCAGCATTCGATAGTGTAAACTATCTGTCAATGCTAAACAGACTTAAACAGATAGGTATAAAAGGCACAGTACACAACTGGTTTACCTCATACTTGCACAACCGATCCCAAACAGTCCGAATTAACAACCAAACCTCATCTACCTTCACACTGGAACAAGGACTCCCACAGGGCTCTGCCCTATCAGCACTCCTATTTAATATTTACCTCCAACCGCTTTGCGCTATCCTCAAACGGTTCTGTGTCCACTACCATATATATGCGGACGATATAATGGTATACCTCCCATTTAGGATACCTAACCCCCCAATGCAACTGATATCAGAATGCTTCAACGAACTCTCAAACTGGCTCAGTAACCACAACTTGCACATTAACTTCTCAAAAACTGAAGTACTATATGTGACAAGAAATCAAATCTATTCTCCAGCTACATCCATTGTATTACTGAACCATGAGATCATACCAAAAAAGGAAGTAAAATACCTAGGAGTGATACTAGATCAGCACCTCAGTATGGAACCCCACATAAAACACACTACAAAAAAGATACATTACAAAATCAAGCTGCTAAAACAACTCCGTCCCCTGAGACACCTGCAAGACTTCATATCCATAATTCAAGCCATCATCACACCCCACTTTGATTTTGCAAACACCGTTCTCCACGGTGTCTCTAAACAAAACCTCAGAAGGCTCCAACTTGTGCAAAACATAGCAGTCAGAACTATCCTGAATGCACGATCCATCCAACATATTACCCCGATTCTTTTCCAACTACACTGGCTACCAATACATCATCGTATAAACTACAAAATTCTGGTAACGACGTTTAAAGTAATCAACAACCTAGCACCATCGTTCCTCAATACTCTTATCTCCAGGGAAACCCCAAATCGTAATCAAAGAAGTAAGAATAGAAACAGAATAGAACCACCAAAGACTTTGCTAAAGCCCAAAAATTCACAAATAACAACGCATTTTCTCACATCGCTCCGACTCTCTGGAACAACCTACCGGACGATATTAGACAGATAAATGACATCAAACTATTTCGCAAAAGGATTAAAACACACCTCTTCAGTACCCACTTTGGCCCTTTAACAACCACTGATACACAAGAAGACAACAACCTACTGCACACTCATAGCAACTCACTCCAAAGTACAATTTGAGCCTAACCCAGTTTACCTTAGACAAGAAAAGTTAACTAGCAAATCCTCACATGTGTACCTAGCGATACACTGTCAGAGCGATGGACCCAGTCACATCTTTACCTAATAGTTAGACGCTGTATATAGTTTCACACGGTTAGTGCGAGGCACATGTTCCCATTTTATGTATATAGTTAACTCTGTTCTCTGTAAATAGTTACAAATGTTCTATGTAATACGAATAGCGGTATCCCCATTGTTATGTCATTCGTAAAATTGTTATATGTAAACCGCGTTTGACCCTATGGGAAAGTGCGGTATATAAGCAATCTATAAATAAATAATAAGAATAATCACAGCTATCTCTCCCCCAGATTTTTGACTGTTTTGCTGTGAATGTCCCAGATTTATTTATTTAACAGTTTTTTTATACTGCTTTATCATTTCAGTCAAAGCGGTTACATTGTAACTTAAACTTAGTCATGTACATTAAGCAGGGATGTTGATCACCTGTATTTTTCCAAGGCAATGGAGGGTTAAGTGACTTGCCCAAGGCTTGGCGGGAATGTTGATCATAACTCCTCCCCTCCTGCTCCGCTGCCGGCAGGAGAGAGGGAGGAATGAGAGACAGTGCTTCCACAGCATCCCCAATCAACCCAGTGAGCAGAGGGCCTAGCACAATGACTTCCCTCAAATTAGCAATGGCCCAATTTTTAGTTTGTTCTGCATCAAAATATGTGTATATAACTTTAGCTGTCGTAAAGCAGGGTTTGAAGCTATACTCATAAGTGGCATGTCATATAAAAGGATAACTCTTGAAAACTTAGGTCGAGTGTATCTGTAATGTTCATGAAATATGTCTTTTTAACCTGTCTGATGAAGTTACATGCATATTTTCATGCAGCTGAAAGACCAGTTTAGCACGCAAAGCTGGCACATCTGATGGGGCCGGCCCCAGAGTTGGTTCAAGGTGTTGGCACCCTAGGTAGACCTTAAGCTTTATGCCCCCCCCCCCCAGGTTGTCAGAATCTATTGTTTAACTTTGAATACCCTGTTCTTTGCTGGTTCCCCAGAAGTTGCCATCCTAGGCAACTGCCTGGTTTGCCTGATGGTTGGGCCGGCCCCGATATCCGCATGACTCCTTCTATAAATGCACAGGCCACAATTAATCTTTTAAAAAACTGTCTTCCAAGGGACGTGGTAAAGTTAGGCAGCAAATGTGGAGTTGGCATAGGACTGTCTGCGGCTGTGCATATTAACCTCACTCTCAGCCCTCTTCGAGGGTTGAGTGTATGTGTGGGTGGGTGGGTGGGTGGGTGTCTAGTTCATCAATGGAAGAAGGCTTATGCAAATGGAACAGATGAGGGTGAAGAGATATTTTTAGTTTATGTATTCACACTGTCTATGTACACAGTACCGCCCAAACCATTCGATCTACAGCAACCAGTTTTTCAGAATAGGTATCTCTACAGAAAAGACAGAAACTGGATTTACATTTCCCGCTAAACTTACAGAAACAGTTTTAGAAAACAAAAAGTGCTCATACGAACTGCTCTGTAATTCTTTATGTGTTCGTTAATCTCTCTCATTTCCATCCACCCTCACCACAAGTAAACAAGCCATGCCAAAGGACATTGCTAAACAAGGCTTACCGCTGCCCTGGGGTCAGCGCAATGGAAACCTTAGACTACGAGTGGGGGGAGGCAGAGTCGTGTCATGGTTATAGATTGTAGGAAACAGCAATAACAACAATGGTGTGTTCAGAGAGAACAGTTCTCCAAGCTATTTATATTGATAAAAAGCCTTTTGCTTGTGTTAATTAGCTGGGAACAATGTCTAATCTTAGAGCCACACGGGTAGGAGGCGTTTCTGAGGCATGCTTAGCTCAAGAGACAAACGTTACACACATAGATGGCATATTCACACACATCATTTTCCAGCAAAAACAGGTCATGTGACCACGCAAACGCTGTACCTGCAGCAAGTTGCAAAGTAAAAAAGCCACTGAGGAAAAAGAATGTGTTGTCCTGGTCCCATTGTGGCCAGTTTGAAAATTTCCCCTTAACATTTATCGATCCAGGTCGAGTTTCTTAATCAAGTCTGGGGGGCTAGGATTGGGGTTCTGTCAAGGCTATTGTAATGGGGAATAAGAACAGCCACAGCCTCTTATATTTAATTTTAATTTAATATCCCAATTTATATTCCACTACTCTCGACCTTTAGATTCTACAGTGTGGATTACAAAAGTCATAGCAATCATACAATAAAACATCCTTTTCCCTCGTCCAACTAACAAAGACTCTGAACAACACATCCCTCCATCTCAGTCCAATTCTGTCCCTTTTTAAAATACATTTCAAACAACCAGGTCTTCAAAGCTTTGCGAAAAGTTAAAGATCTCGGTTCATTTTTTATTTAATCCGGTGGTGTATTGTATAAACTAGGAACAGCAACTCAAAAACAACAAGCTTATGTCATAACCAACTAAACTGCTTTTGCTGATGGCAATATTAAATTCAGACGGGCAATTGATCTTAAATTTCTAACCATAATTGTTATCTTCAATTTCTCTCTCAGAAGCCAAACACAGAACTTTATATTTCTGGGACAACCAGAACAGGGCATTAGGGGCAGCCAAAGGTGGATGTAGGGTCATGTGCGGAGACTCAATGCAGGACCTCATTTGCATAAGGGACCTCATTTGAATAAATATTTGCATAATGTTAACATGCACTAACTTTTAGTAAACATGTTTCTTAATGAGTGTCTGGATAAAGAAAGATTACCAGATTTCTACATTACTATACACCCGTGCCAACCACCTGGCACATTAGGAAGTACTACAAACTCTGCCCATTTAGAACCCATAACAAACCCACTGTATCATAACAGCACTATCAGGACTCACAAAGCACCAAACCCTACCTATCAAAAGGCAACACTGCAAATATTAAACCAATACATCTCAGAGAATAACAATACATGACCTACTGGGGGAAAGAGAACAAGTGGCACTGTCAAATAGAAACTACTTGAACAGAATATCTCAGCTCGGTTACACATGCAGAATATAGACTGTCACCAAACAAAGAACAAGGGATCATAATTTAGAAATAAGAACACAATAATTAAACTGAGAACCCCAGAAGCCAAACTTGGAATGTACAACAACACTGGAGAAATAAAACTATAAATTAATTTCCTCTTTTACTAAATAAAAATGCAAAGATGTTAGCAATGCACATTTCCCAGAGCTGACATATTCCAGTTAATAAATTTAAAATAAAAAAGTATTTTTCTACCTTTTGTTGTTTGGGCATTTTATTTTTCAGTTGCAATCGCTCCAGTCGCTTTCTTCTGGTTTCTTCCTGTCTTCAGCTAACTCTCCATTGTCTGCTGTCCATTTGTCCTTTCTTCTAGATTTTTTCCATTCTATCTCTACATCTGCTCCAATATACAGATCTTTCCCCTTTTACTCTTTCCTCCATTTCTTTCTTAATTCCTTTTTCATCCACTCATTCACCCTTTCATTCTCAATCTCCACGTACTCTTCTAATACCCAGCCAATCGTAGATGTTTCTTTCCTCCAACACAAAATATTTTTCCCCTCTCCGTCCTTACTCCCCCAGCCCCATCCCATTCTAGTCCTCCCCAACATCAGCTCCTTTCTAGTTCCAGCCCCACCCAGCATCCACTCCCTTCTAGTTCCATTCTCCCATCCCCGCATCAGCCCATTTCATCCTAGCACCTCCCATCAGCCCATTTCCAATCCTAGCCCCCCATCAGCCATTTCCAGTCCTATCCCAGTCCCCCATTGACCCATTTCCAGTCCAAGCTCCCCCATCAGCCCATTTTCAATTCTATCCCAGCCCCCATCAGCCCACTTCCAGTCCAAGCTCCCCCATCAGCCCATTTCCATTTTTAGCCTCACCATCAGCAATTTCCAGGCCTATCCCAGCCCCCCATCGGCCCATTTCCATTCCTAGCCCCACCATCGTCCATTTCCAGTCCTGTTCTAACCTCCCATCAGCCCATTTCCAATCCTACCCCCCCCCCCATCAGCCATTTCCATTCATATCCCAGCCCTCCATCAGCACATTTCCAGTCCAAGCCCCCCATCAGCACATTTCCAGTCCTATCCCAGGCACCCATCAGCCCATTTCTATTCCTAGCCCCTCATCAGCCATTTCCAGTCTTATTCTAGCCTTCCGTCAGCCCATTTCCATTCTTAGCCCCCCTATCAGCCATTACCAGTCCTAGCCCAGCTTCCCATCAGCCCATTTCCAGTCCAAGCCCCACATCAGCCCATTTTTAGTCCTATCCTTGGCCCACCATCAGCCCATTTCCAGTCCTATCCTAGCCTCCGCCTCCACCTCCACCCTGAAGAGCCCCACGCCTGTCTGAGCCACTTATGAGGGAGTCGAGGACACATGAGGCCCACTGAGTGCTGGGAAAGGTTAAAGGTCATTTCCTGTTTCCTGCACTCAGCTAGGGTTGCCAACTGACTCCAGATGTGCCTGACAGGCTTGATCCAGTCCTGGGTTTACCCCATTGCATGCAGGGACATATAGTCTTGCTTTTCTTATGGAGTGCAATGGAAAAATCAGAACTACATGTCCCTGCATGCAGTGCGGTAAACCTAGGACTAGATCAAGCGTGTCGGGCACATCTGGAGCCAGTTGGCAACCTTACACTCTGTGGGCTTTATGTGAACACAGCACGAGTGAAGGCGTATGCTGCTCTTCACTCCAGCACTGTGCAGAGGCGAGCCGGGGTCTCTGGTGTCCCCGGCTCCCTCTGAAACAGGCCCTGCAAATCCTGTGGAATGAAGTGCGGGGCTCTGTGCCAACAACATTCTCACTCAATGGACGGGCCGGCCCTGCGGGACATATGATAAAGGCCTCACTCTGTCCCTGCGTTTACTATAAATTATGATCTTTGCCACTACATTTTTCACCCATTATAGATCATACCAAGGGCAAGAATTAGTATTGCCTTAGAGACTCATTCAATATCTGGAGTCTTTATATTAAATGTGTGCTACAGAAATACCATTTTTTCCCTGACAGCTTGTGATGTATTAGGTGAGTGTGTGTATGAAGCTGGCTTCCCTTACTTGAAAAGTCATCGATGAAGCTTTGATGTCATAAACTAATCATAGCACGGAAGAGTTTTTGTCTTTTCTGCAACTCTTGCAGAAGGTATAGGACTGAGGAGAGGAGTCAATAGCCTGATGGGAGTTGGGCTCTGAATACCAAACTGGTTGAAGGACAAATAAAAGAGGTGTGGTCCTTTTGGTTTATCTGCCACATATCCAGAAGGGTCAGAGCTCAAGCAAAAGGGGTGCCTGAGGCCCGAGGAGCTGGATCCTGTAGCACCATAGAGATCTAGGTTCAAAAATAAATAGGTTTCCTTCTCCATCCAGGTGAGGATTAGAACTCAAGGACAAAGTTGTCAGACTCAATGGAGTGTGGTCCAGTGGCTAGGAGGCTACTGGTGGGGAAAAGCCCAAAACATTTGGGAGAAAGTTTGTCCTTGTTCTGCATATCTTTCTAGGTAGTGTCAAGATAAGAGTGACTGGACTACCAGGACAGGGTCCTGTCAGCTGAAGAGCCTGAGAGTTGAGATTTTTGAGACTTTATTGGGACATTTGTTCCACAATCCCCGGTAGCTCAGGAAGCCAAAGACAAGAGGAGATTTGGGGAATTTGCCTGTCTGGATGACCCAAGTGTGTTCAAAGAACCTGGAGAGTGAAGAGTAAGGAAGAGAGAAGAGTTGGAGACATTTCTGAGGCTTTGAAGCATCTTGCAGGTTTGGAAGATGGAAAAGCATGAAGGTAAAAGTAAATCGGAAGATGAATCCAGCAAGTCTTATGAGGAATGATCTTGGATCAGCCTATGGAAAAAGGAGAACATTAGCTTTCTAGAAGAAGAAAGTAGATAACAGTTGTCAGTCAGTTTTGTATCTAATATTTTTTGCAGTGAAGATAACAGGTGTTGGCTGCTTTTATTTCATTCCTCAACAGAAAACTCTAGGCCCAATATTCAAAGGGACTTATAGGTTTTAGAGACCACCACTAAACTGGTCATGCCGAAATGCAAATATCGGAGTTGCACTTCCGGTTCGGATGTGCATTTCCTGCTATTCACAGGGACCTTATTCAGCCCCCTTGCCTCCCTGCATGTACTGTGCCGGTGTGCGGGGAGCACTGGACAGGGGCGGGACAGAGGTGGAGAGGGGGCAGAGCAGGGGCGGGCCACAGCACCCAGATATACAGGGCCTATTCAGGTCACGGCCCTGTCATCCGGCAGGTGACAGTTGGACGTGGGACTTATTCCCCCTCAGAGATGGAATAAGTCCCGGGAGTGGCAGCAATCAGGCCTGGTAATACCCACCAACCCACGGTGCGTATGAAGGTGAATCCCCACAGTCCAATCCTGGCCCTGGCAGACCCTACTGAGGGTTGGGCAGCAGGGAAATGCAACATGTTCTGCTGCTGGGCCTGCTTGCTCCTGCTGGGCTTCCCGGTGCCATGGCAACAGGACGCCGTGGCACCAGCACACCAGCAGGAGCGATGAGCAGTGGGGACGGACAGCCTGCTATACGTCTCCCTGCTCTGGATACGATATGCCCTGGCCCGTCTAAGTGCCCGATCCTGCACCCGCGGGAATGTTTAGCTCCCGTGGTTGCAGAATCGGGTACACCTGTGCCCTGTCCATAAACTGGCCATCCGGACATGCAGATTAAGGAATTGGCCTCTAAATGTTTAAGTCCATAGTGGCACTATATATATAATAATGCTGAAAATCCCCCTAAGAGGGTAATTTTCAGCAGTGTGCCTAGAATAAGCAGGTGTCTATTTTAAGCCTATTTTAAAATGACATCTAGGCACACGTGTGTCTTTCTAAAGTAGTAGAATTAAGTGGTAGAGATTGTGCTTTGAAAGCAGATGCATGAAAATCTGTCTCTTGTATGTTCATTATAGATCTCTTAAAACCAGTCTAGCTAAGGGATACTCCAGGATGTCTGCAGGTGTGCTCGAGTTTATGACTTGTACAAACATTTCCAAGAGGGCCGCCAAAGTGTTGACAGTGACAAACATCCTGGAAGACCATCAACGAGCAAGAATGAAGACAAAGTTGAAGCAGTGCATGCCACAATCCACTCAGATCATCAACTGACTGTTGGGGAGCTTGCCGAGGACATGGACTTCATTTTCGGGTTGGTACAGTCTATTTTACTGTTAATTTGGGGATAAGACATGTGTCTGCAAAATTCATGCTGAAACTCCTGTCCCCTGACCAAAAAGAAGATTGACTGTCTGCAGCCAGGGAGTTTTTGGAATGCGTTGAAAATGACTCAGAGTTCATCAAAAAGATTATCACTGATGATGAATCATGGGTTTATGGTTATGACCTGGAAACTAAGGCTCACTCCTCACAATGGGAGACTACAAACTCTCCCAGACCCAAGAAAGCCCATCAGGTGAGGACCAACATCATGCTCACAGTTTTCCTTAATTACCAAGGTATTGTTCATCATGAGTATGCTCCTAAAGGCCATACCATCAATAAAGAGTACTACATCCAAGTTCTGACTCGTTTGAGAGATGCAGTTCATTGTAAGAGGCCAGAGTTGCACAGAAATGGTAAATGGTTGCTTCATCACGTTCCAGCTCATGCATCACATCTTGTCCAGCAGTACTTAGCCATACCCCAAATCGAGCAAGGCCATCAGACTCCGTACTTGACTTCACACCCTGTGACTTTTTCTTGTTTCTAAAACTGAAATTATCACTGAAAGGAAGAAGATTTGATGACGAAGACCATTAAGCAAAATTCGATACAGCAGCTTCACAGCATAGCAAAAGAGGCATCTCAAAATTGTTTCCAGCAGTGGCAGGAATGCTGGAGGAAGTGTGTTTTATCGGAAGGGGACTACTTTGAAGGAGCTGGAGTGCAATAACTGTCAGCGTTATACTTCTTGTGTTATTGTACAAGTCTTGATACTCTTTGATCACCCCTCGTTGTGCTGGGGGGAGATAGGGTGGAGCATGGGTTTCATCCAGCTACACCGTTACCTGTGTAGCTAATCAATTTAATTTAGGACAACAAAAAGGTTAGCTGTTGTCTTTGAATATTGGGCTGTTTGGGTGAGAGAAAAGAAGTGTCCAAAGATTGGGCCTTGGACTAACTGAATCCTCCCCGCTGTCCCACATGAGTCTGAAGGCAAGAAGAGCCTCTTCCCTTTCACTCAATAGTCCTCTGGATACAGACTTTAAAAAAAGGTACCCAAAAAGACCTTCTAGTATCATGGCCATTTTTTTTTTTGGATTAGAGCTCTAGAATGGTGGAGTTGAGGTTCTCCAATGATGAGTTCAGGTTGGTCCAGCTGGCTAGATTCAGGTTAGATTTGAATTGAATTTGAATACAACAGGGCAACATGGCAACAACTCTGCCCCCTCCCATAATGTTCAGCAAGACATTCTCAACCTAAAGGACAAAACGAGATCATACAGGGCCAGCCCAAATGTTTTTGCCACCCCAGACAGAATTCGCCACCAACCCCCTCTCCCCCATACCCTGACTCCATCTTCTCATCTTGCAGTGGCGGCAGCAGCATGACTCCATTTTGAAAGCAGCGGCGCAGAAACACATGGCCTGCTGTAATCTGCCCACCAGGGTCTGACACCCTAGGCAGCCACCTAGTCCGCCTAGTGGACAGGCTGGCTCTGGGACCATACTTAACTCATAGTTTACACCAACTATCCTACACCAACTAAAAAGGAGATAGAGCAGCTTTTAAACTAGATAATAGGGGAAAGCCGACAGTTGCCCAAGAGCGGATGGTTCGGAAGAATGTATCCTTGAAGGATACTACCAAAAGCAGAGAGGTTCCAAAAAAGAGTAAAGTAGCCCAAATGCCCTCGAGTATGGAGCAGACAGAGCTTAAAGATCCCAAATTACCCATGTCTACCAATAGCCAAAATAATATGAATAAAATACAGTCTCTAAAATGCTTGTGTGCAAACGCTAGAAGCCTATAAAATAAGATGGGAGAGTTAGAATATATAGCACTAAATGAGAGGTTAGATATGACTGGAATATCAGAGACATGGTGGAAGGAGGACAACCAGTGGGACACTGTGATACCTGGGTACAAACTATATCGTAATGATAGAGCTGATCAAATTGGTGGAGGGGTTGCGCTCTATGTTAGAGAGGGCATTGAGTCAGAAAGGATTAAAGTTTTGCAGGAAACAAAATTTGCTGTAGAATCTCTATGGGTTGAAATTCCATGTAAAAAGGGGAAGGCGATGGCAGTGGGGGTGTACTATCAACCACCGGGCCAGAATGAACAAATGGATGATGAAATGCTCAAAGAAATCAAGGAAGCTAACAAAAGTTACAGTGCAGTAATAATAATGGGTGATTTCAATTACCCCGGTATCGACTGGGTCAGTGTCACGGCAGGACATGCTAGGGAGATAAAGTTCCTAGATGACATAAATGGCTGCTTCTTGGAGCAGCTGGTTCATGAACCGACCAGAGGGGAAGCCATATTAGACCTAGTCCTTAGTGGAACACCAGATCTAGTGCAAGAGATAAGGGTGTTGGGGCCACTTGGCAATAGTGATTATAGTATGATCGCCTTTGATTTAATTAGTGGAGGAGGGATAGTACAGAAATCCACAGTACTACCTTTTAACTTTCGAAAGGGAGACTATGATAAAATGAGGAAAATAGTTAAGAAAAAACTAAAAGGAGCAGTTGCAAAGGTTAAACACTTACATCAAGCTTGGGTGTTGTTGAAAAATACTATCTTGGCAGCCCAGACCAGCTGTATTCCACGCTTTAAGAAAAGTGGAAGGAAGTCCAAAAAACTGCCAGCATGGTTTAAAGGTGAGGTCAGAGAGGCTGTTGTTGCCAAAAAAGCATCGTTCAGGAAATGGAAAAAAGAGCCAAACGATGAAACCTGGAAACAGCACAAGCACTGGTAATTCAAATGCAAGGCATTGATAAAGCAGGCAAAGGGAGAATTTGAGAAGAAGCTTGCTGTGGAAGCAAAAACGTGAAATAAAGATTTTTTCAAGTACATTCATAGCAAAAAACCTGTGAGAGAGTCAGTTGGTCCATTAGATGATAGAGGAGTTAAAGGGGCACTAAGAGGCGATAAGGCGATAGCGGAGAGACTGAATGAATTCTTTGCTTCAGTCTTTACTGAGGAAGATGTAGTGATGTTACCCATGACTGAAGTGGTATTTAAAGGTGTGGAAGAATTGAAGGAAATATCAATACATCGAGTAGATTATTACAACTATTAGATAAACTCAAGAGTAGCAAATCACCTGGGCCGGATGGTATACATCCAAGGGTGTTGAAAGAACTGAAATATGAGATTGCAGACCTGCTATTAGTAATCTGTGAACTATCATTAAAATCATCTGTAATACCTGAAGATTGGAGGAACGCCAATGTAACACCAATTTTTAAAAAGGGTTCCAGGGCTGATCCGGGAAACTACAGACCGGTGAGCCTCACGTCAGTACCGGGAAAACTGGTAGAAACCATCATAAAGAATAAAATTACTCAGCATGTAGATAGTCATGGCCTAATGGGAGACAGCCAACATGGCTTTAGACAAGGAAGATCTTGTCTTACTAATCTGTTGTGTTTTTTTGAAAGTGTGAATAAACAGGTGGACAAAGGTGAGTCGGTTGATATAGTGTATCTGGACTTTCAGAAAGCCTTTGACAAGGTCCCTCATCAGAGACATTTGGCAAAACTAAAGAGTCATGGGATAGGAGGCAGTGTACTACTGTGGATCAAGAACTGGTTAAAAGATAGAAAGCAGAGGGTTTGGCTAAATGGCCAATTTTCCCAATGGAGAAAGGTGAATAATAGTGGTGTACCCCAGGGATCTGTGCTGGGTCTGCTGCTTTTTGACATATTCATAAATGACCTGGAAAGTGGAATAACGAGTGAGGTTATCAAATTTGCAGATGACACAAAACTATTTAAAGTTGTTAAAACCCAAGAGGATTGTGGAACATTGCAAGAGGATCTTGATAAATTAGAAAACTGGGAATCAAAATGGCAGATGAAATTTAATGTGAACAAGTGCAAAGTTATGCACCTAGGGAAGAACAACCCAAACTATGGTTACACAATGCAAGGTTCCACATTAGGAACCACCACCCAGGAAAAAGATTTAGGCGTCATTGTGGATAACATGTTAAAACCCTCAGCCCAGTGTGCAGCGGCAGCCAAGAGAGCAAATAGAATGCTAGGTATGATAAGGAAAGGAATGGAAAATAAAACAAAAGATATTATAATGCCTCTATATCGTTCCATGGTGAGACCGCACCTTGAATATTGTGTGCAATTCTGGTCGCCGTATCTTAAAAAGGATATAGAGTTATTAGAAAAGGTTCAGAGAAGAGCCACCAAAATGGTAAAGGGGATGGAAGGATACTCCTATGAAGAAAGGCTAAAAAGGTTAGGGCTCTTTAACCTGGAAAAGAGACGGCTGAGGGGAGATAGGATAGAAGTCTATAAATTAATGAACGGAGTGGAACGGGTAAACGTAGATCGATTGTTTACGTTATCAGAATATAGAAAGACTAGGGGACATGCAATGAAGCTACAGGGTAAACTATTTAAGACTAATAAAGAAAATATTTTTTCACTCAACGTGTAATCAAACTCTGGAATTTGTTACCGGAGGATGTAGTAAAGGCTGTTAGTGTAGCTGGGTTTAAAAAAGGTTTGGACAAGTTCCTGGAGGAAAGGTCCATAAACCATTATTAAGAAGGGACCCAGGATATCAATGCTTGACCCAGTACAAGCATTGTGGAACCTGTGTCTTTTGAGGAAACAGCTAGGTACGTATGACCTAGATTGGCCACTGTTGGAAACAGGATACTGGGCTTGATGGACCTTGGTCTGACCCAGTATGGCATATCTTATGTTCTTATGTTAACTATCACCACCAACCCTCATCAGCAAGGACCCTGAAAATGGAACAAAAAGGAAACTCAATAAAAACCTACTAATAATACCAAAGACCAAAGCCAAAGCTAAACAAACAGCCTGTCATAGAGCTTTTTCAATATATGCTCCATCACTCTGGAACGCCCTCCCAGAAAACATAAGAACCACCAATGACCAGTGGGACTTTTGGAAAGCCTTAAAAACACACCTTTTTTTGGAATACTATGGACCGGAACCTGAAACACTGTGAAATGCGCCCAGTTCAATGAAATATGAACACATCCAATCATTCTCCCTTCCATACAATAGCAGCAACCATCACAACCAACATCAAGAAACCATGTATTCAATATTGTTAATACCCCTGTTATATCCAAGTGTTTAATTCCTTGTTCTATGTAAAGTTCATTTTGTTTAATGTTCAATATAAACCGCTTTCAATGTAAGAAAAGCGGTACAGAAAAATTGTTAAATAAATAAATAAATAAAAATAGTTTAGACTGTACACTGGATTTTAGCCAAGAGGCAAAGAATTTTCTCATATAGTTAGGTTCCGATTTTATGCATCCTGCCAAGTCTAAGTCAGATTAGAGTGCAGTAGAATTGCTTTTGGGGGTGGGGGGTCTCGCACAATTGATTCAGGGGTTTTCCCATGATGACCCTCAGTCTCTCCCATTCTTGGAATGTCTATACCTAGGTAGTAATGAAGGAATCGGCATCCCAGTAAGGGGGTTCTGTGGTAATTCAGATGCTGATGGAGCTGCATGGGACAGAGAAAGCATATGTAACAGTCGCATTTGTGCAGGAAACGAGCTATAAATTCACGCCCCATCAGGTCTCTGCACCTGCAAAGAGCAGCCACAGGAAACTGCAGTGATGAGAGAGCTGCTGCCTCATGCTCGCAAACCCACACTGGGGATTTTCTGCTTCATTAGCTATAGCTAATGAACTTCTTTCTGTCAAAGATCTCCAGCCTTTAGATTTTAGCAATAATAAAGGAATGTGGAGCTTTGCAACAAGAGAATAGAATATGGATACCCTGAAGATCATCAGATGTTATTCCAATACCGAGACCCTCATTCTCAGCTCCAGCAGTGCACCTCACTCTTGACCTTTAGCACCTGTCAATTCACTGCTGAGAACAACCCCCCACCCCACAGCTCTACCACTGTGCCTCAGTTCTGCACCTCACTCCTGACCTTTAGCACCTGCTAGTCCAGCGCTGAGACTGCACCCCCCCCCCCACAGCTCTACCACTGTGCCTCAGTTCTGCACCTCACTCCTGACCTTTAGCACCTGCTAGTCCAGCGCTGAGACTGAACCCCCCCCCCACAGCTCTACCACTGTGCCTCAGTTCTGCACCTCACTCCTGACCTTTAGCACCTGCTAGTCCAGCGCTGAGACTGCACCCCCCCCCCCCACAGCTCTACCACTGTGCCTCAGTTCTGCACCTCACTCCTGACCTTTAGCACCTGCCAGTCCAGCGCTGAGACTGCGCCCCCCCCCCCACAGCTCTACCATTGTGCCTCAGTTCTGCACCTCACTCCTGACCTTTAGCACCTGCCAGTCCAGCGCTGAGACTGCGGCCCCCACCCCACAGCTCTACCATTGTGCCTCAGTTCTGCACCTCACTCCTGACCTTTAGCACCTGCCAGTCCAGCGCTGAGACTGCGCCCCCCCCCACAGCTCTACCACTGTGCCTCAGTTCTGCACCTCACTCCTGACCTTTAGCACCTGCCAGTCCAGCGCTGAGACTGCGCCCCCCCCCACAGCTCTACCACTGTGCCTCAGTTCTGCACCTCACTTCTGACCTTTAGCACCTGCTAGTACAGTGCTGAGACTGCGCCCCCCCCCCACAGCTCTACCACTGTGTCTCAGTTCTGCACCTCACTCCTGACATTTAGCACCTGCTAGTCCAGTGCTGAGACTGGGCCCCCCCCCCCACAGCTCTACCACTGTGCCTCAGTTCTGCACCTCACTCCTGACCTTTAGCACCTGCTAGTACAGTGCTGAGACTGCGCCCCCCCCCCACAGCTCTACCACTGTGCCTCAGTTCTGCACCTCACTCCTGACCTTTAGCACCTGCCAGTCCAGTGCTGAGACTGCGCCCCCCCCCCACAGCTCTACCATTGTACCTCAGTTCTGCACCTCACTCCTGACATTTAGCACCTGCTAGTCCAGTGCTGATACGGCGCCCCCACCCCCCTCACCCCCCACACACACAGCTCTACCACTGTATCTCAGTCTTGACTTACAGCAACCTCTACTATTCCAGTACAGAGATTCACACAAATAGATTTGCCAGTATACAGAGGGTTCCCAAACTATGCTATAGTAAATTTAGAATATCGTTATAAGAACATTGCACTACAGTATCTGATCCAGAGCATTACCAGAAAGGTCCTGTGTTTACAGCGTATCAGATACAGAACATTACGATTATCATGTCTTACTATTAGCTACAGTAAAAACAGGAGATGACTTTCAAACGCAATGTCCCTGATTTTGGCCAGAGGTGTTGCCATGCATAAGGTCCGTAATGCACAGAGCTGGAAAATTCCTTGGTGCCAGGTGGTCCAAGTGCTTAAAAGTGAGTGCCGAATGCTTAGGATGAGCCACCTCTTTTTGGAAAGCCTGGGCCCAAAGAGAGCCACCTCCCCTGCAGCAGGCCAGTTGCTTCAGCGCAGCTCCTTTGCTACAGCTTCGAGCTTCTTCCAGCACTGGTTCTTGATGTCCATTCATCAATACTGTGCAGATTCTTTCCGTCTCTGATTCTGCTGTTTCCAATACCCCTCAGGACCACTGTTAGACATTCTGGGACTCAGGGCAGAAATTTGGAAAGAGGCTGTCTTTCTTCAGCTTTGGGAAGGCTCGGGGCTTCCCTGTGGCATGGGAGCCCAGCCCATGGCAACTGCCCTGTTTGCACCCCTAACACTGACCTTGCCATTCTCTCAATCCTGACTGACATTAGCATTTGTGTTTATGTGGGAAGGTACCTTGCATGGGTGAGACTCAGAGCTAACAATTTAATTTTGCTTGTCAAGCTCTGCAGTGGCAGACAGATAAAGCAGGAGCCTAAACAGGATCATTCAGACATGTTGCTTTTGGGTTTGAAATTCAGCCAGCACACTGCGGGTTGGAGCCACAATGTCCTTCACTGCCATTTTCAAAAATAAGACCAGACCCAGATCAAAAGCAGAAAGACCTAGAAGAAGCCAGAGATCTTGCTTAGGAAGCTGAGGGTGCACACTTGTGGGAACATGGAAAAAGGATGCCAGTTGGCTCTAGATTCACCTCACAGGTTTCATCCAGTCCTGGCTTACTTCATTGCATTCAGGGGTTGTAGGCTGGCTTTTCATAAGGAATACAATTAGGAAGTACAGGTCCCTGGATGCAATGAGGTAAACCCAGAACTGGATCAGCTCTATTAGGAGATTCTAGAGTCAGTTGGCAACCCTACACATCCCAACCTGCTCTCAACGTTGGGCCCTCAGGGCTAAACACAGATATGTGGTGAGATTTACTTACATAGCTAGTTTCCAGCACAACTGAAACATCAAAATGAGTGTAAGACATCCTCCAATGTGAGACCATGACCGGCATATACAGCAAAATCAGATCCGCCCCCCCCCCCCCCCTCAGGCTCACAGAGGTGAAAGAAGATTTTGGTCTAAGAGAAAGTCCTTGGGAAAGAAACAACAGCCTACCACATCTGAGATAGAGCTGCAAGAGAGATTGAACTTCCAGCTCAAAATAATCCCCCACCTCAATAGCACCCCTGTACATCAAAGATACAATTAAAACGTAAAAGAGAATCTTTTCCTTGTATTCATTCAAATTCACTTTTATTTCCACTGATAAGTACATTACAAACTTTGAGTGTTAGCCTCAGCAAAATTTCAAACTGTTCAAGGGCTGGACAAGCGAAGAGTTGGTAAGAGAAACATAGAAAAATTACTGCAGGTAAAGACCATACACTCTATCCAGTCTGTCCTTTCATACCAACTATTACAGTACATTTTTTCCCTTAGAGATCCTTTGTGTGTCTCCCATGCATTCTTGAATTCAGATGCTGTTGTTGTTGTTCAGTGCTGTCGAGTCAGTGTTGACTCTTGGAGACCCTCTGGATAAGTTATCCTAAACTGTGTTCGATCTTCAGTCTGGCGGCTCATTATTGACAGAGTATCATCCATAGCTGCTGTTATTGTATCGATCCATCTCATTGCTGTCCTTCCTATTTTGCATTAACCTTCTACCTTGCCAAGCATGATGTCTTTCTCTAATGATTTCTCTTTGCATGATATGTCCAAAGTATGAAAGTTGAAGTCTTGTCATCTGAGCTTCTAAGGAAAGCTTAGGTTTGATCTCCTCTAGTACTGACTGGTTTGTTCTTCGGGCAGTCCATGGTTTACACAGTATTCATCGCCAGCACAAATCTCTCATTTCCAGACTTCAACAAATTGGCCTACGAGGTACTGTATTACATTGGTTTAAATCTTATCTTACAGATCGCACACAACAGGTCCTGACTGGTTCAGCAACCTCCTCGATCTTCAACCAGACCTCAAGGCTCCTCCCTCTCTGCCCTCCTTTTTAACCTTTATATGCAACATTCTCAGGAAACAAAGTACATTATCATCTATATGAAGATGACATAATGTTCTGTCACCCAATAGATATCTCCAACCCTCTTTGCCCCCAAATTCAAGAATGTCTCAAGGATATTACCAATTGTCTCTCCGCACACAACCTACATATCAATTTGAATAAAACAGAAATTCTATACATAACCCAGGACCAGAGCTTTTCACCACCCGCTAAAATTTACATAAATAAAGTTGCCATAGATGTTCAACAGAAAGTCAAATACTTAGGTATCATTCTCAACCAGTCACTATCCATGTCCTCATATATAAAAGCTGTAACCAAGACAATTTACTTTAAACTAAAAACAATTAAACCACTAAGACACCTTCTGGAGGACGAGGGAACGCCATTTGAGGACGAGGGAACGTATTCAGTACCTGCTTATAATGATTGTAAACCACTCTGATACCCTTCAGCCTGGGCGGTATATCAAGAAATTGCATAAACATAAACACTTTAACCTCAACACTTCTATTACGCCCCTCAATCACCATGATCCCTTCCTATTTCTCTCCACTATTTACTGGAGAAATGCAAATACAATAAATACAGACCCTCCTGAACCTCTTTCTCACTTGATATAGCTTAATTAGGTAATTACTCTTCTCCCCCCCCCCACCCTAAACCTTTCTCTTTATGAAACGCCATTTACTATATTTCTCCCTTATCCCGTCCCTTCCCCACCCTACACTGTAAATAGCTCTGCCTCAACATCCGCTATTCTGCTGTATATGTGAACAGCTGATTTGTAAATAGTACCTTGCAATATAGTTGATATGTTCTATGTTCTTTGTAAGCCGCCCCTGATCACTGGAAGGGAAGGTATATGAAAATGGTTAAATACAAATAAATAAATAATTCAAAGGGGTCAATTTTCTTCCTGTCTATCTTTTTCACTGTCCAACTTTCGCATCTATATGACATTATTGAATACAGCATGGCTTGAACGAGTTGAATCTTGTCTAGGTCCTTCATAGCCATTCTGCCAAGAGCAATGCGTCGTCTGATTTCTTGACTGTTTGTTGTTTCTTTATTGATAGTTGATCCAAGTAGTTTAAAGTTGTCCACTATTTCAATTTCTTCTCCATCAACGATGAACTTATTGATTTTGCCTGTTCTCAGGATCCATGTCTTCTTTACATTAAGGTGCAGGCCCATTTTAAGACTATGTTCCATGATCGTGAGACGCAAATGTTTCAGATCATCTTCACTTTCAGCCAGTAATGTGGTATCATCAGCATAGTGAAGGCTGTTAATGAGTCTCCCACCAATCTTCACACCTCTGTTGTCGTCATACAATCCTGCTTATCTGATGATTTGTTCTGCATATAAATTAAACAGGTAGGGGGAAAGTATGCAGCTTTCTCGTACATTTTTGCTGATTTTAACCCATTCTTTTTCTCCTTGTTCTGTTCAAACTGTTGCTTCTCAATCAACGTAAAGGTGTGCAAAAGAATGATCAGGTGTTCTGGTAACGGTATATCCATGCTTCTTAATATGGACCAGAGTTTCTCATGGTTTATACAGTCAAAAGCCTTGCTGCAGTCAATAAAACACATATAGATATCTTTTTGGTATTCTTTAGTCTTTTCAAGGATCCATCTCACATCCGCAATGATGACTCTCATTCCTCACCCTTTTCTGAACCCTGCTTGCAGTTCAGGCTGTTCTCATTCCAAGTATGATTGCAGTCTCAGCTGAATAATCTTCAGTAGAATCTTGCTGGCATGTGGGATCAGAGTGATTGTGTAATAATTTCCACAGTCAGTTGGATCACCTTTCTTTAGCATTGGTATAAACCCAGATCTTTTCCAGTCAGTTGGCCATGATGTTGTCTTCCAAATTTCCTGGCAGAGCCTTGTAAGTATGGTAACAGCTGCATTCGATTGCTATAATACTTCAATGAGAATGTCATCAATGCCAGGTGCTTTGTTCTTTGAAAAAGCTTTCAATGCTGCTTCAACTTCTTTCATCACCAATGATTCCTGATCATAAGGTACAGGTTGAAACAGCTATTGGTCCATTTGATCTTTATCCAGAATGATTCTGTATATTCTTTCCACCTTTTCTTGATCTTCTCAGCATTATTCAACATGGATCCTTGAGCATCTTGTAACATTCCAATTTGAGGCTGGAATTTTTTCTTTAACTCTCATAGCTTTAGGAAAGCCAATCCTGTTCTTCCTCTAATAGTTTCTGCTTCTATTTCCTTGCACTAATCTATAAACCTCTGTGAAATGAACAAAATTATAACTATACTCTAAAGATCATTCACTGTTCCATTGAAATCTTTAACGCTGAAATGTAACTCTAAAAGCTACCGAAACTCAAAAAAATATAATTTTTTTGTCGGATCGCCTGTTATGAGGGTGTACAAACACTCTCTTGAGACAGGCCCTCCTTTTATTCAACTTATTTTTTTAAAAAGGTCAGTATAACCTTAGGTCCACACAACCTGAATATGCTAAGGGCTATGACAGGCCCAAAAGGACTAGCCCATGCATAATAAAGATGCTAACCTGCATCGCAAGAAATTTTTAACAGGACATTTCTGTCTCCCAAAACTGAATTTATATGGAAGGTGTGGTACTTAGCTGAATAGCGAACAAAATGGAGTGTTCCAAACTCGCTGTCATTCACATCAGGAGAACTATAAGCCAAATTAATGGTTCTTCATAAAGTCCCCGAAGAGATGTTTCAAGTCCAGTCCACACTCCAAAATACAGCCAAATTTTCTTTATAATACCGGCCACAAACACTTCCACGTTCGTCAGATAATGGTTGGGTTAGAATGCGACACAATCCGTTGTGTTTCAAGCCCGTTGTAACTCTGGCTCTTTATCAAGCAAACCCAGCCAACTTCCTGTTCCGTGTAATTGTTAGATGACGTCAGCACCATGATGGAACCTACTAATGACGTGAGCAAATCCACCTTGAAGTTCAATGAATCTTCCACCATTCAATCTCCGCATTTAAACCAAACATTTGTTCCATTTGATCTTTCAAAATTGACTCTTCCGCTGTCAAACGCTCAATAAGAAGGGCTATGAGATCCAGCCCACACTTGTTCAAAATGCTATTCCAAGTAGCATAAAATTTCTTATCGTCGACAAACATATGTGGAGGTTTTAAAACACGGAGACCCCTAGGGATCATTTTTTGCTTCAAGTATTGGGTCATTGTAGCAGCATGCATCTCTACTCGAATACCTCGTTTCCTCACGTTTCTCAACGTAGACCATGACCCAGTATTTGATTCTTCTAGAACCATCGGGTTGTCAAAAAGAGAGGGATGTTCCAAAAGCTTATCAATAGCCGCCTGTGAAAAGGCAAAAGTGGCTGTATTGGAAGAGTCCATATTCACTGCTGACGTCATCAGATATACGGAGGTGACTCCGAAGAAGTTATACTAATCTATAAACCTCTGTGAAATGAAATGAAATAAACCTCTTGTTCATTTCACAGAGGTTTATAGATTAGTATAACTTCTTCGGAGTCACCTCCGTATATCTGATGACATCAGCAGTGAATATGGACTCTTCCAATACAGCCACTTTTGCCTTTTCACAGGCGGCTATTGATAAGCTTTTGGAACATCCCTCTCTTTTTGACAACCCGATGGTTCTAGAAGAATCAAATACTGGGTCATGGTCTACGTTGAGAAACGTGAGGAAACGAGGTATTCGAGTAGAGATGCATGCTGCTACAATGACCCAATACTTGAAGCAAAAAATGATCCCTAGGGGTCTCCGTGTTTTAAAACCTCCACATATGTTTGTCGACGATAAGAAATTTTATGCTACTTGGAATAGCATTTTGAACAAGTGTGGGCTGGATCTCATAGCCCTTCTTATTGAGCGTTTGACAGCGGAAGAGTCAATTTTGAAAGATCAAATGGAACAAATGTTTGGTTTAAATGCGGAGATTGAATGGTGGAAGATTCATTGAACTTCAAGGTGGATTTGCTCACGTCATTAGTAGGTTCCATCATGGTGCTGACGTCATCTAACAATTACACGGAACAGGAAGTTGGCTGGGTTTGCTTGATAAAGAGCCAGAGTTACAACGGGCTTGAAACACAACGGATTGTGTCGCATTCTAACCCAACCATTATCTGACGAACGTGGAAGTGTTTGTGGCCGGTATTATAAAGAAAATTTGGCTGTATTTTGGAGTGTGGACTGGACTTGAAACATCTCTTCGGGGACTTTATGAAGAACCATTAATTTGGCTTATAGTTCTCCTGATGTGAATGACAGCGAGTTTGGAACACTCCATTTTGTTTGCTATTCAGCTAAGTACCATACCTTCCATATAAATTCAGTTTTGGGAGACAGAAATGTCCTGTTAAAAATTTCTTGCGATGCAGGTTAGCATCTTTATTATGCATGGGCTAGTCCTTTTGGGCCTGTCATAGCCCTTAGCATATTCAGGTTGTGTGGACCTAAGGTTATACTGACCTTTTTAAAAAAATAAGTTGAATAAAAGGAGGGCCTGTCTCAAGAGAATGTTTGTACACCCTCATAACAGGCGATCCAACAAAAAAATTATATTTTTTTGAGTTTCGGTAGCTTTTAGAGTTACATTTCAGCGTTTAAAGATCATTCACTGTTCCATTGAAATCTTTGAGTCTATTTCCTTGCATGCATCATTGTAATACTTCTCCTTGTCTTATCTTGCTGCACATTGGAAATCTCTGTTAAGTTCTGTGATTGCCTCTCTTTCTCCTCTGGCTTTAGCTTCTCTGCATTTCTGGGCAATTTTCAGTTTCTCCGGTCATCCATTTTGGCCATTTTTGCTTTTTTACCTTTTGTAGAGACGTCTCACTTTCTTCCAACACAACCTTCTTGATGTCATCCCATAACTCTTCTGGAGCTCTGTCATTTGTAACTAAAGCAGCAAATCAATTTTGTAGACAGTCTGCCATGCCACTGGGAATGGGGGATGGGGGGACTATTCCATACATCCACCGCTCTTTCTGTAAAAGGTAGTTACTCACCTGTAGCAAGTGTTCTCCATGGACAACAGGAATAAGTCCTCACATATGGGTGACATCATCGACAGAGCTCCATGTGGGAACACTCCCCAGCTTCTATTGAAAGCTTTTAAGAGGCTCCACCATGCCTGCGTGCCTTTCTTCCTGCCTGCCACAGCGCCATCTTCTCCATTATGATAACAACGCTGTAGAAAAATACAACTCCTTGGGGAGGTGGGAGGGTTGTGAGGACTTATTCCTGCTGTCCACAGAGAACACCTGCTACAGGTTAGTAACTACCTTTTCTCTGTGGACAAGCAGGAATGAAGTCCTCACATATGGGATTTCCAATTTACAGGCTAACAAAAACAGAGGAGGACGGGAAGCCCAACAGGGGCAAATGAAACTAAGAACTGGAGAATCAACTATGTACAGCATTGTTAGTCCCCAAGGGAGAACTTATCTGATTCAGCTTCTTTACCATAGTTTCATTCATGATCATTCATGCTCTGTGGGGGAGTGGGGGGGGGGGAGGTGTTAGTAGCCTGGATGGACAGAAGGGCCTTGGGGGGTTGGAGTTAGATTCTAATCCCCCAAACAGATGCTGGAGTACAGATTGGCTGAAGTTGCTGTCACATCGGGAATCCCCATCCAGACAGCAGTGAGAGGTGAATGTGTGGACAGAAGACCATGTGGTAGCCCTCTTGCAGATCTCTTCTATGGAGACAGAGCACAAGTTGGCCGCCAACACAGCCAATGCTCTGACATTGTGAGCTGTGACATGACCATCAAGGTTCAGGCCAGCCTAGGCATAAGTGAAAGAGATGCAGTTTGCCAGCCAAATTGAAAGAATTTATTTGGAAATGGCAGCCCCTAGCTTGTTGTGGTCAAAAGAGACAAACAGCTGGATGGACTTTTGGTGGAACTTCGTCCGCTCTAGGTAGAAGGCCCAAGGCTTGCTTTCAGTCCAGCATGTGTAGCGTCACTTCCATTCTATGGGTGTGAGGCCTTGGAAACAAAGTCGGCATAACAACTGACTAAGATGGAAAGCCAATTCCACTTTTGGGAGGAATCAAGAATGAGTGCACAGGATCATTCTATTATGATGGAACCTGGTGAACAATGGATGAGCCACTAGACCCTGCCGCTCACTAATATTGTGTGCTGAGGTAACTGCCACCAGGAACAAGATTTTCCAAGTCAAGAACTTCAAAGGTAGGAATCAAGTGGCTCAAAGGGAGTTAACATGTGCCAGAACCACATTGAGGCCCCAAGCCACCGCAGGAGGCTTGAAGGGAGGTTTCAAGGAGCAAGCCTCGCATGAAACGAACCACTGAGTTAATATGGACTTTTTCTCCAAACCGTGATGGTAAGCCTCAAATGCTCTGAGGTGAATCCTGACAGAGTTGGACTTGAGATCTGACTCCAAGAAGTGTAGGAGATAGTCGAGCAGCCTGTTGACAGAGCAATTAAAGGGATTCAGCACCCATTTTGTGCACGGAAGCAAATCTCTTCCATTTGAAAGCATAAGACCTTCTCATTCAGGCCCTCCTAGAGGCCCACAGAACATCTGTTACCCCATCAGGCAGGTTAATCTCCAACAGGAGGAGCCTCTTATCCACACAGTGAGGCCCCAAGGATCCGACATTGGTATAAGCATCCTCCTGTGAATTAAGGTGTGGGACAGAGCCCAACCGTAGATGTTCCCATTCAGAGAGTCGAATCAGAAGGGAAAACCATGGTTGTCTGGGCCAATACACCATGATGAGGATTATTATACTCCTGTTTGTCTGGAGCTTCAGCAAGGTCTTCACTATGAGAGGTATGGGAGGATACACGTATAGCAGGTCCTTCCCCCAGTGCAGGAGGAAAGCATCTGGAGCCAGCCTGCTGCGTGAGGCAACCCTGGAGCAGAACTGATCCACTTGGGCATTGTGCTGAGTGGCAAACAGATCTATCAAGGAGGTAACTCCACTTCTGAAAGATCCAGGCCATGAAATCCCTGTCCACTCATGCGGCTGGAGGATGCAGTGCAGCTGGTCTGCCAGAACATTCTACTCCCCTAGCAGATATGTGGCCCTTAACTCCATACTGTTAGTGATGGCAAACTTCCACAACTGGACCACCTCCCAGCACAGGAGATACAAACTTGTGTCCCCCTGCTTGTTTATGTAGTACATCGTGATCTGATTGTTAGTTTGAATCAGGACAATCTGGTTGGCTAGACGATCTCAGAAAACCTTGAGGGCATTTGCTATGGCTCATAATTCTAAGACTGATCTGGTGCAAGCTCTCCTGTTTGGACCAGACACCTTAAGTCTGGAGGTCATCCAGATGAACTCCCCAACCCAGCTTGGAAGCACCTGTTGTGTCTTCTGGAGTGGCGCCTTTGAAAAGTGCAGGGATTGGACCAGAGGTACAGTGACTGCCATCTGGTCCTGAAGGCATTGAGTAGTCAGTGTCCATTGAGTTTGTCTCCTCGACAGACAAGCTATGGGGGGTGACATGCACTGTGGAGGCCATGTCACCACAGTCAGCATCCCGCAAGCCATTGTCTGATGACTCCACTGTGTATCGTGGAACAAAGCAGTCAATCTCTGGAGTCAGTCCAGCAAGAGAAAGGCCTTTGCTTGAATCGTGTTGAGGAGAGCCCCTATGAACTCTAATTGTTGGGTGGGCTGAAGGTGGGATTTTGGGTAACTGACTACAAAACCCAACAGCTCAAATACCTGGATGGTCAACTGTATTGATTGCAGGACACCATCTGGAGTGATGCTTTTCATGAGCCAATCATCCAGATAAGGGAAGACAAAAAGCCCTAGTGTTCTGAGATAGGCCGCTACAACTGTGATAACACATGTAATAGGACAAGCCTAAACTCAAACTGTAACCTGTGGAATAATGTTGTAAAACACAGTGTCAGGCCTTAAGGTCTCAGTTTAAAACAACGCAGCAATCACTGGGATTTTTTAACAAGTTTCTCAATGAAACTACGGCTGCTGTTCACATCAACGACCTTTAATAAATGCCTTCTTCTCTGTCTCACAACCAAAAACGCTTTTCCTGTATTATTTATTCATTTTTTTCGTTTTCTTCGTTTTAACGCCGTTAATCTAAGGCGCCCAAGCGTTTCGTATTTGCAAGTTCTTCAGGGGAAGGTATCTCCCATACTGACCTATAGAACATTACAAACTGTAAGAAAGTATATCGCATTCCACTAAAGTAGCTTGGGTGTATTAAAAAGTAGAGAACTCATCCTGTACCTGTAAACTCAGTCTATGCTCCGGAATCGCCGCAGAGGACACATTTCTCTCATTCCTCCGCCGGTTATTCTAAGACGCCGCGCATGCGGCTTCAGTGAGCTAACTGGATTTTAAAGGGCTCCTCCAAACTCCTCCTCCTTAGGGGAGGGTGTCTTCACACTTCATTCACGATTCACAAACCACAACGGTTCCTCAGGCAAAGCCTCCTATACTGTGAGGCACTTTGAAGGCTCGGGGCACTGAGGTCATTCCAAAGGGTAACACTCGGTACTGAAAGTCCAATCCTTCCAGGATGAATCTGAAATATTTCCTCTGGGCAAGATGGATTGGTATGTGAGTATAAGCATCCTTTAGATCCAGGGAACATAGCCAATCATCTTTCTGAAGATAAGGGAACAGGGTATCTAAAGAGACCATTTTGAACTTTTCTCTCAACAGAAAGGTGTTGAGGTTTCCAAAGTCCAGGATGTGCCGAAACCCATCTGTCTTTTTGGGACCAGAAAGTACATGGAGTAAAACCCCCACCCGATCTGCTCCTGGGGTACAGGCTCGATGGCAGAATTGGCCAGAAGGGCAGAGATTTCCTTCCAAAGTAGGTCCAAATGCAGAGAGTCGAGAGGATACCCCCTCGGGGGGGGGGGGGCAATAAGGTGGCAACTCTGCAAGGTGCAACATGAAACTGCTTTGGACTATCTATAGCACACACGAGTCTGAAGTTATAAGGGGCCACCTGTGGACAAAAAGAGTGAGTCATCCCCCCACCAGAGGGTTCCCCTTCTGTGGTCACCAGCATATTGGCTGTATTCTGGAGGAACCAGTCAAAACCCCACTCCTGTCTTGTGTTGTGGGGCAGACTGAGCCTTTTGAGGCTTCTCCCAATACTGCGAGCAAGGAGCCTGTGTCTTTTGCTGGGAGGTTTGAGAACCAGGAAAGTACATGCGCTTATGTGGGTAGTAGGCCTTCTTCTGGCCTCCATCTTGATACTTCTGCGATAAGCAGTGGGATTGGTTGAGCGTGTTGAGAACCTGATAAGGGTAATGTGCTGCTTCTCTATGATGCCAGCTTTCACCGTCACCTGTTCTCCAAAGAGATTCTCTTCACAGTACGGTACATCCACAGGCTTATTTTGCACTGACTCTTCCAGGTCAGAAGACTGAAGCCAGGTGCGCCTGTGGGCTCCAATGCCCACTGTCACCGTTCTGGAGACCGTCTCAAAGGCATCATACGTCGCCCTGACCAGGAACTTTGAGCAGTCCTTTCCATGGCCCACTAGGACACATAATGCTCCGCTTTCTCCAGAGGGAGGAACAGGCACAAATCAATGAGATCACACATGTCATCCTTCAGCATGGAGCTCCCTACCTGGGGGTGTCAAGGAATGAGTTTTGGTGTTCTTAATCCTCTTTAGGGCAGACTCCATCACTAAAGAGGCTTCTCAAATCCAGGGGCCTTTTGAACTTGGTACATCAAGTCCAACCTCCTACTGACTGATGGCACAGCGAGGGGGTTCTCCCCCATTCTCAGTTGCAACCTTTGTAGGATTTGGTGCACTGTCACCATCACTGCTTCTTTAGGGGCCAAGGAGTACTGGTGGATCTCCAACTCCTCCGCCCTGGGTTCATCCTCCATCTCCAGTGAAAATGGGAAGACCTTGGCTATATCCCTCACAAAGTCCTGGAAGAATGTGTCCTCTTGAGGACACTTCTGCCATTCGTGCAGAGGAGGGGTCTGATGGAAGCTCAGGAGACCTGCCCTCTGACAGGTTCTCCAATTCCACATTGGTCACCCAGCCATCAGAGTCAATCTCTGAAAAGAAGTCGAAGTACCTTTGAGCCTCTGCCCAGAGTTCCCTCCAGCCTTGAGGGGAGTGGAAGTATCGATGGGATCGATGATGCATTGAGGGCTTCCGGAGTTTCATTGTGACATCGGAACCTGACTTACTCGAGAGAGAGATGGCCCTGCCAGGAATCGGCATCAGATTCCTTCGATACCCCGATGTCGATATCTCTGTAGGCAGAGTGGGCATCTTGAGGATCGGCTGCACACTCAATTTTAAGGCCCATCTCTAGGGCACTCTATTTATTTGCATGTCACCTGTTCAGAACAGTGCCAAAAGCTTTACTGAAATCTAAATAAATTGCCTAGTCTGCTTTCCGCACCTGTTAAGAGTATCCCTGGCCTATTCCACTTTTGGAGCAAGCTGCTCAGTCACTCTGATATCCAGGTTAATCCCAACAGAACGATCTCACAGTCTTGCCTACCATATCTCTTCATGGGCAAAAACAAGTGTGATGTCACTTCCTTTGGCTGTTTATTTTATTTAATTTATTTATTTATTTCATTAATTAACTAGGTTTATATACCACTTTTCTACCAGTCAAAGTGTGTACATTCAGGTACTGCATATTTTTCCCCTTGTCTCCGAAAGTCTTACAATCTGTTTTTGTATCTGGGGCAAAAGAGGGTTAAGTGCTTGCCCAAGGCCACAAGGAGCACCTGTGGGACTAGAATAAAAAAAGTCCTTGTATGATGTCAGACAATTTTTGCCATAATCTGACTGTACAAAGCAGTGTTCCTCAAGCTAATCCTGGAGTACTACCTAGCTGGCCTGGTTTTCAGGATATCAACAATGAAAATGCATAAAATAGATTTGCAGATGCTGCCTTCATTGTGGATATCCTCCAGCATGGCTAGGAGGTACTCCAGAACCAGCTAGAGAAATACTGGTACAGAATGAGCCTAGAGCTCATTGTCTAACTCCTCTTCTGTACTTAACTGGCCATCATGCTCTTGTTCTGGTGGTGCTAGTGCAGTAAGGATATACAAACTGCTGAGACTGCAAACAAATAAGGAATGAACTATTGTATCAACTGCACCATTGCTCCTCATATAGCTGGCCAATGTTCCAAAGCACTGGTGCAGTGAGCACCAAATTCTGTCTACATGAGCAGTTTGCTTTCTATTTAAATTTCCTGCCAGACTATAGATAACAACAACAGATTGGCTTATACAGAGAAGTGTTATGTGCCATCGAGTCCATGTTGACTCCTGGTGACCCTCTGGATAGTTGTCCTAAACTGTGTTTGGTCTTCAGTCAGGCGGCTCACTGTTGACTAGAATGGCACCATAGCTGCTGTAATTGTATCGATCCATCTCATTGCTGGCCTTCCTCTCTTGCACTGATCTTCTACCTTGCGAAGCATAGTGTCTTTCCCTAATGATCTCTCTCTTCGCATGATGTCCAAAGTATGAAAGTCAAAGTCTTTTCATCTGAGCTTCTAAAGAAAGCTTAAGTTTGATCTCCTCTAGTACTGACTGGTTTGTTCTTCAGGCAGTCCATGATATACACGGTATTCATTGCCAGCACCATAATTCAAAGACATTGATTTTCTTCCTGTCTATCTTTTTCACTGTCCAGCTTTTGCATCCATATGACGTTACTGAAAATATCATGACTTGATCAAGTTGAACCTTTGTATGGAGAGAGATATCTCTGCTCTTGAGAATCTTGTCTAGGTCCTTCATAGACATTCTGCCAAGAACAATGCGTCATCAGATTTCTTGACTGCTTGTCGTTTCTTTATTGATAGTTGATCTAGGTTAAAGTTGTTAAATATTTAAATTTATTATCCATCAATGATGAACTTATTGATTTTGCCAGTTGTCAGGATCTTTGTCTTCTTTCCATTAAAGGTGCAGACCCATTTTAAGACTATGTTCCTTGATCTTGAGAAGCAAATGTTTCAGATCAGCTTCACTTTCAGCCAATAATGTGGTATCATTAGCATAGCGAAGGTTGTTGAGTCTTCCATTAATCTTCACACCTCCATTGTCTTCATACAGTCTTGCTTCTCTGATGATTTGTTCTGCACATAAATTAAACAGGTAGGGGGAAAGTATTCAGCCTTGTCTTACACCTTGGGCTGATTTTAAACCATTCTGTTTCTCCTTCTTCGTTCAAACTGTTGTTTCTTGATCAATATAAAGGTTGTGCAAAAGAACTATCAGGTGTTCTGGTATACCCATGCTTCTTAATGAGGACCAGAGTTTCTCATGGTTTACATAGTCAAAGGCTTTGTTGTAGTCAATAAAAACATATATAGATATCTTTCTGGTATTCTTTTGTCTTTTCAAGGATCCATGTCACATCCATGATGATGTCTCTCATTCCTCGCCCTTTCCTGAACCCTGCTTGCACTTCAGGCAGTTCTCGTTCCAGGTATGATTGTAATCTCAGCAGAATAATCTTCAGTAGAATCTTACTGGCATGTGGGATCAGAGGAATTGTGTGATAATTTCCACAGTCAGCTGGATCACCTTTCTTTAGTATTGATATAAATATATATATTTTCCCAGTCAGTTGGCCATGATGATGTCTTCCAAATTTCCTGGCAGAGCCTTGTAAGTATGGTAACAGCTGCATCCGATTGCTGTAATACTTCAATAGGAATGCCATCGGTGCCCAGTGCTTTCTTCTTTAATAAGGCTTTCAATGCTGCTTCAACTTCTTTCATTACCAATGGTTCCTGATCATAAGGTACAGGTTGAAACGACTGTTGGTCCACTTGATCTTTATGGTATAACAACTCTGTATATTCTTTCCACCTTTTCTTGATCTTCTCAGCATCATTCAACATGGATCCTTGAACGTCTTGTAGCATTCCAATTCGAGGCTGGAATTTTTTTGTTAACTCTCATAGCTTTAGAAAAGCTGAACTTGTTCTAACTCTAATAGTTTCTGATTCTATTTCCTTGCATGTATCATTGTAGTACTTCTTTGTCTTGTCTTGCTGCACATTGGAAATCTCTGTTGAGTTCTGCGAATGCCTCTCTTTCTCCTCTTGCTTTAGCTTCTATGCATTTCTGGGCAATTTTCACAGTTTTTTCGGTCATCCATTTTGGCTGTTTTTGCATTTTCATCTTTTGTAGAGACTTCTCACTTTCTTCCAATACAAACGTCTTGATGTCATCCTATAACTCTTCTGGAGCTCTGTCATTTGTATCTAAAGCAGAAATTTGATTTCTCAGGCAGTCTTTAAATTCTGGTGATATATTCTCAAGGTCATATTTTGTTACATTTATGAACGGCTTGCACTTTTTCAACTTTAGCTTGAGTTCGCATACTAGTAGAAAATTGATGCCTTTGAATTATGGTGCTGGCGATGAATACTCTGTATACCATGGACTGCCCAAAGAACAAACCAGTCAATACTAGAGGAGCTCAAACCTAAGCTTTCTTTTGAAGTTCAGATGACAGGACTTAGACTTTCATACTTTGGACACATCATGCAAAGAGAGAGATCATTAGAGAAAGACATCATGCTTGGCAAAGTAGAAGGTCAACGCAAAAGAGGAAGTCCAGCAATGAGATGGATCGATACACTAACAGCAGCTATGGGTGCCACTCTGTCAACAATGAGTCGCCTGACTGAAGACCAAACACAGTTTAGGACAACTATCCAGAGGGTCGCAATGAGTCGACACCGACTCAATGGCATTTAAACAAGTTGGTGAACTGTACCACAGTCAGCTCCAGGTTTTATCTTTGTTGATGTTATAGAGCTTTTCTATCATTGACTTCCACAGATGTAGTCAATTTGATTTTTGTATGATCCATTGGATGAAGTCCACGTGTAGAGTCACCGCTTGTGTTGCTGGAAGAAGGTGTTCGAGATGAATAGATCGTTGGTCTTGCAGAATTCTATCAGTCTTTCTCCAGCTTCATTTCTGTTGCCAAGTCCATATTTTCCAACCACATTGCCTTCTTCTTTGTTGCCAACTTTTGCTTTCCAGATACCTATGACTATCAGGATATCCTGTTTGCATGTTTTGTCAATTTCAGCTTGTACTTGTTCATAGAACTCATTAACTTCATCCTCTTCTGCAGCTGTTGATGGGCATATACCTGAATTATAGTTGTGCTGATGAGCTTTCCTCATAGATGACTAGAAATCAAGCGTTCACTGATTGCATTGTATTTCATTACAGTTCTTGCAAGTTTTATTCTTAATTATAAATGCAACACCATTTCTTCTTTGTCTTTCATTTCTAGCATAGTACATCATGTGAACATCAGATGCAAAGTGCCCAATGCCAGTCCATTTCAGTTCGCTGACACCCAACAGATCGAGTTGTACACATTCTATTTCCTTCTTGACACCTCCAACTTCCCTTGGTTCATGTTTCATATGTTTCATGTCCCAATATGTAAGATATATTTGCAGCTTCTGACTCTCATTTCATATGCACCTATATCAGCGGTCAGATGTTCCAAGGGCTTTGATCCAACCACATTATTAATGCTGGCTTTACCCTGAAAAGTCTTCAGCTCCTCCCCAGTACCCACCTGAGTGCCTTCCAACTTGGGGGTCTCATCTTTCAGCACTATAGTGCAATTTTTTTGTTGGTGACTATCCTTTGAGTTTTTCATGGGAAGATACAGAAGTAGACTGCCAGGCCTCTCTTCCACACAGGTAATTCTAGTGTTGTTGCCATTGTCACAGAATTGTCATCTTCCACCGCCAACACCATCCCATTCTGCTGCTGCCCAGATGGGTTATCTGTCTTGGTCTGGCACCTCAGCTGAGACCTGTCCATCTTGGGAGACCCTGCCAGTAGTTAAACTACTGATAGCTTAGCTCTCAGCTTCACTGATGCACATAAGCCCTCACAGCATGACAAGCTGCAAACCAAGTGAGAGATAAGCCAATATATGGCCAAAATGTATAACTAAGGAGGGGTCAGAGGGAGGGTCAAATGTTATACAGATAGTAGCAATACTCAGCCATTATCAGGATAACTTTGGAGGTCATAGGGTTACATGGCATATGAACGTGTGAACAGCAGGTTTACAGGTATAAATAGCGATTTTAAAAAAGTTGGTATTTATAAGTGTATACCCACGGTATGTAGAGTTCTGGGCAGACCTGCAAACTATGCATATACAGTATGCATGTGCACCTAAAATAAAAGCATCCATTAGCAGCTAACAGCTCGTTTGGACCTGGACTTTGGAGGAGTAATTGAGGGGGGATTTTGCATGCATATGTGGTAACCACAGCCACCTAAAAATATAAAAATGCGTGCTTTGTTGCTTATCTCCTTAATTGACTCTCTTGTGTTGTCCAGGTTTGTGAAATCTGGCACATACATGCTTAGACTGTAAAATCAGTCACTGAAGGATGCAGCTCTTTATTTAAACATGTTTATTTGTAAAACAGTAGCTCCGAGTGCATGTTCTGCCAATCAACAGGTTTTTCCAGGGCCTTATAGACATTTAACAAAAGCCTTTTGTAAAATACCTTGCAAATTTCTAACAACCCAGCTAAGACATCTCTTTTCCTACTTAGACGATCTCTGCAAAATTGGGCATTTTATTTATTTAGGCACAAACAGCAGTCCTAACTTTAAAGAGATAATTTAAACAGAGAAGTTAAGGTCCACATATTCAGCGGTTGACGTTTTAGATAGGCTGGCTGAAAATCCACATAAAAAATTCTGGATAACTTTTCTGGATATGTTTCTGGGGTGGATCCACAACGAGGCACTTGCACTCACAAGACAACGTAGCACAGCAAACAGCAGCAAGGCAAAGGAAAGACTCAACCCTTCGGTCGATGAAAATACACCGACAGTGTTTCGATGGAACACATTCTTCAGGGGATCATAACATCCAAACAGAAAACATAACATTAAACCATAAAAAAAGCATAAACAGAGACTGGAATAAAACATATCATGAACCATGAAGGGCTGAGTCTTTCCTTCGCCTCGCTCTGTGCTATGTTTCTGCGCTGGCCACTCTGCTGAATATCAGCCCAAATTATTTTATATTTACAAAGAACATGATTGCTGATAAAGATCATATGCCCATCCACACCTCCTGCTAAGCTTTACAGTCCCTTCCTTTCCCTCAGAGATCCTCTCTTCTTGTACTTTAATTTCCTGAGTTCTGATAGTGACCTACTCCTCCACCATCTCCACTGGGAAGCTATTCCACACACCTACCCCCTTTCCCCTAAAGAAATATTTCCTCACACTTTTCCTGAGTCTATCCACTTTCACTCTTTTGCAGACCTTCCGTTCTGTTTTAAGAGGTCCAACTCCTGTGCATACGGGCCAACAACCAAAGCATCTTATGTAGGTAAATGCACATTTACCTATGTAAAAAACATATTTTGATTACTACTGCTTCCTCCCACCTCCCCCCCCCCCCACCTGCCGTGGCATGCATACATTTATTTGTATAAAAAATGGGGGTGGTGGGGGGTTCAGGTCGGAGACAAAGTAAGTGCAGAGATTGCAAATTCGAATTACTTATGGATTTCCTGCCATGTATCTGGCCCATTCTTCATACTTGCATTGCGTGTGCCTGCAAGATTTTCAAAGGGAAGCACCATGAGGATTTACAAAGTCCCTACAGGACTTGCAGTCTAGCAAATAGTTTCAAAATTGCCCTCCTCATGTACCAAATGCAGCTCTCTGAGGAGAGACTTCTGAAGGGTCTTGAATGCAACATCCTCACAGTTACACCCAGCTCAAGGCTTCAGCCCGTAAATATTTTCAGCCACCAGTTCAGAGTTCAAAAAAACAACCACCATCCTGTTGAGCTGAGAATCTATCCTATGGCAAAACTCAGCATCTCCAGAGACTGCCCCCTATATATCTTCCTCTCCTTTCCCTCTGAAGAGCTATTTAGTGCATCTGCTCAAGAGTGTACTGGAAAGAGTACCAAGGTCATCAAGAAATGAGGGCTCCTTCCACTAAAATTATTGATTATATTATAATGCCTGTGATTCTGGAAATTTAAAAAAAAGAGTGTGTAAGTTTCTACAGTATGGCTGGGTGTCTGTCTTCGGCAAGACAGCAATGGGTAATAGCCGATCCGCTTCTATTCCTATGCCAGTAAGGAAGGATTTCACCCAGCAAGAATGGAACCAACCAATGGTCCTGGGAGGTTATGCTAAACAGTTTTCCCGGTGCAGACAGCTTTAAAAGAAGGTTGCATTGATGGTCCTCAGACCTTCACCCCATTCACACTGCCTCTTGGCACATAGCTACACAGAACTCACCTTGTAAACATCTCCGTAGGTGCCTCCCCCGACCTTCTGGAGCAGTTCGAAGTCCTCCTGGGGATTTTTGGTGGAGAAATCCAAAGCAGATCTGTCCTGTGTATCCATGGTCCTGCCTACCCCCAGCTTCCCTGCAGGCAGCCTATGAGTCTGTGTGTGTATGTGTGGGTGCGTGGGTGGTAGACGTGCCCGAGTTAGCCACTGCATCTCACAGAGCAATCACCATTTGCTGATGAAACCTCTTACTCTTTTTTTCTAATTTCCTGTTTTCACTTTGAAACTTTTATTTTGTACGGGGAGAGAGCCCTCTAGATGTGATGGATGATTTCTGCACATTGCCGACTCACCTGATCAGAGTTTTCTTTGCTTTTAGAAATCCTGAAGCAAAGATGCAGCATTAAGGCCAGATTCATCTTCCTGGAAGCAGAATCAGCTCTGCTTGTGCAGGTTAAAGACCATTAAATTTGTCAGTACCGGGAAAAATGGTAGAAACCATCATAAAGAACCAAATTACTCAGCATGTAGATAGTCATGGCCTAATGTGAGACAGCCAACATGGCTTTAGACAAGGAAGATCTTGTCTTACTAATCGGTTATGTTTTTTTGAAGGTGTGAATAAACAAATAAATAGGTGGACAAAGGTGAATCGGTTGATATAGTGTATCTGGACTTTCAGAAAGCCTTTGACAAGGTCCCTCATCAGAGACTTTTGGCAAAACTAAAAAGAGTCATGGAATAGGAGGCAGTGTACTATTGTGGATCAGGAATGGTTAAAATATAGAAAGCAGAGGGTTTGGCTAAATGGCCAATTTTCCCAATGGAGAAAGGTGAATAGTGGTGTACCCCAGGGACCTGTGCTGGGTCCGCTGTTTTTTGACATATTCATAAATAACCTGGAAAAGGGAATAACGAGTGATGTTATCAAATTTGCAGATGACACAAAACTATTTAAAGTTGTTAAAACGCAAGAGGATTGTGGAAAATTGCAAGAGGATCTTGATAAATTGGAAGACTGGGCATCAAAATGGCAGATGAAATTTAATGTGGACAAGTGCAAAGTTATGCACCTAGGGAACAACAACCCAAACTATGGTTACATGATGCAAGGTTCCACATTAAGAACCACCAGCCAGGAAAATATTTAGGCGTCATTGTGGATAACATGTTAAAACCCTCGACCCAGTGTGCAGCGGCAGCCAAGAGAGCAAATAGAATGCTAGGTATGATAAGGAAAGGAATGGAAAATAAAACAAAGGATATTATAATGCCTCTATATCATTTCATTGTGAGACCGCACCTTGAATATTGTGTGCAATTCTGGTCGCTGTATCTTAAAAAGGATATAGCATTATTAGAAAAGGTTCAGAGAAGAGCCACCAAAATGGTAAAGGGGATGGAAGGATACTCCTATGAAGAAAGACTAAAAAGGTTAGGGCTCTTTAACCTGGAAAAGAGATGGCTAAGGGGAGATATGATAGAAGTCTATAAATTAATGAACGAAGTGGAACGGGTAAACGTAGATCGATTGTTTACGTTATCAGAATATAGAAAGACTAGGGGACATGCAATGAAGCTACAGGGTAAACTATTTAAGACTAATAAAAGAAAATATTTTTTCACTCAACATGTAATCAAACTCTGGAATTTGTTACCGGAGGATGTAGTAAAGGCTGTTAGTGTAGCTGGGTTTAAAAAAGGTTTGGACAAGTTCCTGGAGGAAAGGTCCATAAACCATTATTAAGAAGGGACCCAGGATATCAATGCTTGACCCAGTACAAGCATTGTGGAACCTGTGTCTTTTGGGGAAATTGCTAGGTACGTATGACCTAGATTGGCCACTGTTGGATACAGGATACTGGGCTTGATGGACCTTGGTCTGACCCAGTATGGCATATCTTATGTTCTTATTTGTTCAGGTAAGAAATTCAGAGATACAGTCTGCAGGCAGTTTTCAAAGCCATTTACCTAGATAGACAAGATCTTTCAAGGCCCTACGTTTGTGGACGTTCCCTTGCATCTCCTAGAGATATAAATATACTACCATAGGATTGTTCCAAACTAAATACCTGTACATTTATTGGGGTACCTGATGCAATTGAATGATCAAATTTATAGTGGATTTAAGCTTGGTGCAATCCATTAAGAAAATAATAAAAAGGCTAAAGAATTCAGGAATTCAGAAATTCTCAAACAGTAATTTGGAAACTGTACACTTCAGGTATTTCTTCACTATTACCTAGTAGCCTAGGCACTCTTTGGAGAAAGACTTCCCCTGAGCTTTCCCCTTTTTAGTATGTAGTTCCGAATACAGTTCCTCTAAAACTCACCGACTTCCTTCTTTTCCAAAAGATCATCCTCTGATCCTTCCGGCAGTCAGCAGTTTACACAAGACCCCAACAAATTTTCCTAATCCTGAACGCCTGAATGCCCTGACCTTGGTTGCCATCCAGCTTTCCAAGACAAGTTGAAAAGTACATACAATGGTGTGTTTCCGCTTCATCCACTTTCAGACTCGTGCATACCCGGGTGTGCCACTCCTCTTCATTCTGGCAGCAGGGTCTGATCTCCCCACCACTGCCAGCAGCTCTTTTAAAATTTTCCCATTGCTCCTGTTTATCCAGGTAGCAGGGCCTGATCTCCCCACTACCCATGCTTGCGTGCAAATGAAGGTATATGCATTTGTTTGCTTGCGCATGGATAGACAAACTCCAAAACAACAAAAAAAGGTGTTTTAAAAAATAGCTGGCTGGATCAAGGAGGATTCAAACAAAGAGGCCTGCCATATGCAATGCTGCAACCTGAAAAACTGAAAATCGTAGAGAAAAAAAAAGTAAGATTTTCAAATCCATGAAACATGTTAAACAATCTAGGTTAGGCTGCTCTCAGAGGAAGTGCCTTCCCTGGCATGTGGAAGGTCCTGGTTCAAACCCCGCAAGGATCCTCTGTTCCCTGGATCAACTGGAATTAAGGTTGCGAGCTTCTAAGGCTGGCGTGCTGGGAGAAAGTTATGCTCATCGCTCAAGGATGATGCCCAGAGGCTGAATTCAGGGCCTGTAACTGCACCTGGTTCCTGGCCAAGGGCTTACACAGAATGACTATTACTACTGCTTATCATTTGCATAGCGCTACTAGGCATCTACAGCACTGTAAGAGACAGTCCCCACTCAACAGAGTTTATAATTTATGCAAGACAGAGAAATAAAATAAACAGGGAACTAGGATCAATGGTTATAAGATACATGGGTGATAACAAGGAGAATAAGGGGTCAGGATCAGGGCCGGCCCTAGAGTTGGCTCAAAGTGTTGGTGGCCCTAGGCAAACCTCAAGCTTTACACCTCTCTCGCTGTCAAAATCTATTATTTAGCTTTGAATGAACTGCTTTTGCTGCCCTCTGGAATTTGCTGCCCTAGGTGACCGCCTAGTTTGCCTAGCAGTTGGGTCAGCCCTTGTCAGGATCCAAAAGTAGCCTTGAAGAGGCGGGTTTTAAGTCTAGATTTGAATAGGACCAGAGATGGAGCCTGACTTACCGACTCAGGTGGTTTGGTCCAGGACATACGGTACAGCAAAGTCGAATGAACAAAGTCTGGAGTTGGCAGTGGAAAAGAAAGGCACAGATAAAAGCGATCTTCCCAGGAAGGGGTGTAGGCACAGATAAGAGAGGAAAGGTAATGACCAAACTAGATGTGTTAAGGAGTGGAAGAGATACAAAATAGGAGAAAAGTCCAGGGATAGCTGTGAATGAAAGCGCATAGTGCTAGATCCCAGCCCAGGTTTCAACCGAACTGAAAGTACAAAGGATGAAGAAAAACCAGTGAAGAAACTAAGTAGCTGTGGGAGATGCTGCAGTCAAAATGTTCCAATGGTAATATCTAAATAAATAAATAAATAAAGAGTTTGATGAGACTAAGAGCCCGATTCAGGGAGGGGGATATCCAGGCCATCCAGACGTCCCCGAGGAAGACGGGCCAGTTAGGATCCGATTCTGAACCGTGTGAATAAAAACCTTTCCCGTGGTGCACAGAATCGGGCCCGTGGACAGCCTGGCGTGCCCCTGCCGCCTACCGGGACATCCTCCCTGCAGGCACCCCTGGCTATGGCCCCACTCTTCCCTGCCACCTGATCTACAGCGGGCCTGCCAAGGCCTGGATCAGGCGGTGGGGACCCCTCTGCACCCGGGCCCAATCGCCAGATCGGTGCTGCTTATTCCACTTTCGAGGTGAAATAAAATAAGCAGCACGTCGCCTTTGACCTGGCAGGATGTAGAGGACCGTGACCTAAATCAGCCCTGAACATCCTGCCGGGCTGGTCCGCTTCCGCTCCGCCTTGATCCCGCCAACTGTCCCTGTCCAGTTGCTCAGGGCGTATGGGGAGATCCAGAGGGGGAAATCGGGCCGCGTCCCAGAATCGGGCCCCAAATCACTGTTTGGGTCTCATGTTTCCCTGTTTTTTCTTTTCAGGTGTGTGGTGTGATTTGATTGCTGGGGGAGGGGGAGTTGTCTTTTAGATCAAGCTAGATGTATGGACAGTTACAGTTGTGGTCAACATTATTTGCATCCTTGCATTTTAGGTATGTTGTGTACAATATCTTCAGAAATAATAGAAAATATTCCAACTGTATGTCGCCATAATATTTTAAAGTATGTTCAAAGGTATATAACAAAAAAAAAGGTCTGTGCAACTTAGACATAAGAATTTCTGAGAACAAAAAGAAAAGATGACCTGGACAGGATTAATGGCACCCTTCACTAATATTTGGTTGCACAATCCTTGGCAGTGATGACAGCCTCCAAACATTTCTTGTAACCATCTATAAGTTTCATACATCTGTCTGCTGGTAGTTTCTCCCACTCTTCAACTGTGATTTGTTCCAGCTCATAAATGTTTCCTGGATTCCTTTTACCAATGGCATATTTCAGCTCTTTCCAAAAGTTCTTGATTGGATTGAGAACAGGACTCATTGCTGACCAGTTTAAAACTGTCCATTTGTTCCTTTTTAACCATTCTTTTATACTTTTGGATGTATGTTTGGGGTCATTGTCCTGCTGGAGGACCCATGACCTTCAACACAGACCTAGCTTTCTGATACTAGGCAGCACATTTTACTCCAAAATACCATGGTAGTCCTCCGACTTAATGATTCTTTTAATACGTTCCAGGCCTCCAGTTCCTGAGGCAGCAAAACCGCCCCACAACATTATGACACCTCCATCATATTTAACTACGGATCCTGTCCTCTGGACCCCCATCTTTACCTTCATGTTTACCTAGAACATAAGAACATAAGATATGCCATACTGGGTCAGACCAAGGTCCATCAAGCCCAGTATTCTGTTTCCAACAGTGGCCAATCTAGGTCATATGTACCTAGCAGTTTCCCCAAGGGACACAGGTTCCACAATGCTTGTATTGGTTCAAGCATTGATATCCTGGGTCCCTTCTTAATAATGGTTTATGGACCTTTCCTCCAGGAACTTGTCCAAACCTTTTTTAAACCCAGCTACACTAACAGCCTTTACTACATCCGTTCATTAATTTATAGACTTCTATCATATCTCCCCTCAGCCATCTCTTTTCCAGGTTAAAGAGCCCTAACTTTTTTAGCCTTTCTTCATAGGAGTATCCTTCCATCCCCTTTACCATTTTGGTGGCTCTTCTCCTAATCTTTTCTAAAATCGCTATATCCTTTTTAAGATACGGCGACCAGAATTGCACAATGACGACTAAATCTTTTTCCTGGGTGGTGGTTCCTAATGTGGAACCTTGCATCGTGTAACCATAGTTTGGGTTGTTCTTCCCTAGGTGCATAACCTTGCACTTGTCCACATTAAATTTCATCTGCCATTTTGATGCCCAGTCTTCCAATTTATCAAGATCCTCTTGCAATTTTCCACAATCCTCTTGGGTTTTAACAACTTTAAATAGTTTTTGTGTCATCTGCAAATTTGATAACCTCACTCGTTATTCCACTTTCCAGGTCATTTATGAATATGTCAAAAAGCAGCGGACCCAGCAGAGATCCCTGGGGTACACCACTATTCACCTTTCTCCATTGGGAAAATTGGCCATTTAGCCAAACCCTCTGCTTTCTATCTTTTAACCAGTTCCTGATCCACAATAGTACACTGCCTCCTATCCCATGACTCTTTAGTTTTGCTAAAAGTTTCTCATGAGGGACCTTGTCAAAGGCTTTCTGAAAGGCCAGATACACAATATCAACCGACTCACCTTTGTCCACCTGATTATTCACTCCTTCAAAAAAACATAACAGATTAGTAAGACAAGATCTTCCTTGTCTAAAGCCATGTTGGCTGTCTCCCATTAGGTCATGACTATCTACATGCTGAGTAATTTTATTCTTTATGATGGTTTCTACCAGTTTTCCCGGTACTGACGTCTGTAGTTTCCCGGATCACCCCTGGAACCCTTTTTAAAAATTGGTGTTACATTGGCAATCCTCCAATCTTCAGGTATTAGAGATGATTTTAATGATAGCAGACCTGCTATTAGTAATCTGTGAACTATCTCATATTTCAGTTCTTTCAACACCCTTGGATGTATACCATCCGGCCCAGGTGATTTGCTACTCTTCAGTTTATCTAATAGTTGTAATACATCTTCCCGATGTATCGATATTTCCTTCAATTCTTCCGCACCTTTAAATACCACTTCAGTCATGGGTAACATCCCTACATCTTCCTCAGTAAAGACTGAAGCAAAGAATTCATTCAGTCTCTCCGCTATCGCCTTGTCGCCTCTTAGTGCTCCTTTAACCCCTTTATCATCTAATGGACCAACTGACTCTCTCACAGGTTTTTTGCTACGAATGTACTTGAAAAGGTGTTTACTTCACGTTTTTGCTTCCACAGCAAGCTTCTTCTCAAATTCTCCCTTTGCCTGCCTTATTAATGCCTTGCATTTGACTTGCCAGTGCTTGTGCTGTTTCCAGGTTTCGTTTTTTGGCTCTTTTTTCCATTTCCTGAAAGATGCTTTTTTGGCAACAACAGCCTCTCTGACCTCACCTTTAAACCATGCTGGCAGTTTTTTGGACTTTCTTCCACTTTTCTTAAAGCATGGAATACAGCTGGTCTGGGCTTCCAAGATAGTATTTTTCAACAACAGCCAAGCCTGATGTACGTCTTTAACCTTTGCAACTGCTCCTTTTAGTTTTTTCTTAACTGTTTTCCTCATTTTATCATAGTCTCCCTTTCGAAAGTTAAAAGGTAGTACTGTGGATTTCCTTACTATCCCTCCTCCACTAATTAAATCAAAGGTGATCATGCTATGATCACTATTGCCAAGTGGACCCAACAACCTTATCTCTTGCACTAGATCTGGTGTTCCACTAAGGACTAGGTCTAATATGGCTTCCCCTCTGGTCGGTTCATGAACCAGCTGCTCCAAGAAGCAGTCATTTATTTCATCTAGGAACTTTATCTCCCTAGCATGTCCTGACGTGACACTGACCCACTCGATACCAGGGTAGTTGAAATCACCCATTATTATTACTGTGCTGTAACTTTTGTTAGCTTCCTTGATTTCTTTGAGCATTTCATCATCCATTTGGTCATTCTGGCAAGGCGCTCGATAGTACACCCCCACTGCCATTGCCTTCCCCCTTTTACATGGAATTTCAATCCATATAGATTCTACAGCAGATTTTGTTTCCTGCAAAACTTGAATCCTTTCTGACTCAATGCCCTCTCTAACATAGAGAGCAACCCCTCCACCAATTTGATCAGCTCTATCATTACGATATAGTTTGTACCCAGGTATCACAGTGTCCCACTGGTTGTCCTCCTTCCACCATGTCTCTGATATTCCAATCATATCTAACCTTTCATTTAGTGCTATATATTCTAACTCTCCCATCTTATTTTTTAGACTTCTAGCATTTGCATACAAGCATTTTAGAGAATGTATTTTATTCATATTAATTTGGCTATTGTTAGACATGGGTAATACCTAGGCATTTTGTTTTATCATTGTTGAAATTGGTATTATTAAAAAACATTTCTAGTATGAAGGAGTTTTCTATTTACAGATGTGGGGGATCGCAATGGGAGCCACAGTGGCTCCTTCTACAGCCACATTGTTTATGGCATTTTTGGAGGAAAAACATATTTACCTTTCTCATTGGTTTCAGAAGGTTTTGCTTTGGTGACACCTTTTGGATGATATTTTTTTTAATATGGGCAGGATCATCAGGTGAATTATTTTTGTTTATAGATTGGTTGAACACTCATGAGGAGTCTATTAAATTTACAGCAAACACCATGCCGCCACTATTGAATTTTTAGATGTAACAGTGTTTCGTCAAGGTGATCATTTGTTTACCACCTTATATAGGAAGTCTGTGCAATGCAGTACCTTGTTGAGTTACAGAAGTCTTCATCCATGGTCTCTCAGGCAAGGTTTACCTTATGGACAATTTTTGTGGATTAGAAGGATTTGTTCAACACTGGAGGAGTTTAAGTTTCATACCTTAGAATTGAGTCAACGTTTATATGCTCAGGGTTATCCAAGCTCTGTGGTTAGAAAGGTGTACAAACAAGCTTTAAATAACCATAGAGAATGGTATTTATCTTTTCCAGGCCAATTAACTACCAAGCTTGAAGATATAGTTGGTATTTTACCATTTAGTGACTGTTCTGTTCAGGTCATAAGATCCTCCAAAGGTATTGGCATGTGCTTAGCATGCATACCTGTTTTCAAAAGCCTTTGAAAGTACCATACACCAGAGGTAACAACTTACGGGATCGTTTGGTGTACACGGTTCTGGCTCCACGTTTTGGGCCAGAGTGGATGGGCCATTTCCCATGTGGGAAGTGCTCCTTCTGCTCTGGCACTTTGGAGGGAGAATCTTGGTTAGACACTGCATCCCAGAAAGAATGCCATGCACGCTACTATACAACATGTATCACTGATTTTGTGGTTTACCTTATCATTTGTCCTTGTGATTTCAAATATGTGGGCCATACGATTTGCCCTTTCAAAAAATGTTTGTCGGAGCATGCATCTCATCTTCATACTATGACAATGTCAGCTCCTTTGGTTCAACACAGCATACTATTTCAACATTTTTTTCTCAATTCAAAGGGAGAGTTTTGGATTGGATTCCTCCATTAACCAGAGGGAATGATCGTGAGGCAGCCCTTCAACTGTGTGAACAGAGATGGATTTTTACATTAAAATCAGTTTCCCTGTTGGGGCTCATCAGGAACTTGATTGGTATGGTCTTGTATGATTAGAGCCTATGAGGTAGGCGTTGGCATTGTTGCCTTTGTCTCCCGATTGGCCCGAGCAGTAGTCAGCAGGGTGGTGATGTCACATGTTGGTTTTTAAATGAGAAGGTTCTACCATGGAAATTCATGCTTTCACAATCTTTGTTGGTGGTCTGGGGATGTCTGCCTGATGCAGGGTCTTTAAAATTCAATGGACCTGAAACATAGTGCTGTGTTGTATTTCGTGATGGCTGTTGTAGTATGAATTGTAGAGATTGTGTTCAGTTCAGCAACTGATGGACTACAAGATAAGTGTTTTATGTTATTAAGTGTCTTCTACTACATACATTGATTAAAATGGACACAGACTGTAGTAGGGATTAAGTCCTCACACAGCCTACTGGTCCAACAAAAGATATATATATTAGTTCTCCCAGTGTTAATATAGAGCCTTCTTTGAGAATAGGTCTTTTAGGTTTTGAATAATCATGTCCTGGCAATGTCCCAATTTTTATACTATTTCCTTGTTTAATTGTTCGTGTTTTATTTGATTCTTTTCTGTGTCAAATGTGTGCATTTATAGTCCAAAACTATTTCACTGGCCACTTCTATTTAGGAGATATTGGACATTAAGAGGTTGAACTACAAGGGTGCCAATAATGTTGACCACAACTGTGTGTTTGTGGTGGGGAAAGGGGTTGTTCACTATCATGCCAAATCAGGAAGCAACTTTTCTTTTTCATATTCAGCCACATCATATGGGTCTGTGGTTCCACACAAGTGCAAGTTTTGGTAAGCAATAAAAATGAGTTCTGCTATTCATCTCCACATGGCGATCTAGACAGATTTGTCTAGAATGACAACTGTATTGGAAAACACCATAAATAGAATCACAGTACCAGGGACAAGTAATTAAATTTGAGACCTCATCTTGATCCCTGCTCCTCTCTCCATCCACCCTGGTCCCCATTTCTCTACTTTCTTGCTCTCCCTCTCTCATAGATTGTAGTTGTTTCATCTACTGATGGTTCTGACTTTATTGCAGTCATTTTTCACCCTGGGTTGCTGCTCCACCCCACCCCCCTTGTCCGTCCCTAATTGTCCCTACTGTTGAGAACGGATTATTCCAAAGGACCAGTCTGCTTCCTCTCCTATTTCTTCTATATACATGAACAAGAATGTTTTCTTCTTGTTCTTTCTTATTTTGTTTGCTCCCAGGATAAATTTATCAGTCATTCTCTTTGGGTCTGGACCAGGCCTAGATTTAGGCAAACAAAAAGCAAAACAGTCTAAATGTACGAGAGTAATATCTACACGAATAAAGATAATAAAAATTACTCCACTGAAACAATTATATCAAAAGAAAAAGGGGGAATCTTTCTGCTATTTTTTAGTTAGCATGGAAGTGGTCTCAGACTTGTCGGCTGCCTCTACAAAGATATTCAAATTTCTTAAATATCTTGCGGCGCCTATTGGCATCAATGACACACTATCCGGCTTGTTTTTAGCAATTTCCCTCACCAGTAGTGTTTCACACTTAGCTTCTATAGCGATGATTCCATTTATAAAAATAGTAAATCTCTACTCTGATTATATTATTCTCAAAAATAAATCAGTTTCCCAAGTTGTTTCCCCACATATGACGCCGTGGCTGCGTTTCTCTCAAAAATTCTGAGGTTCTTCAGGGGAATAGTCTTTAATCCTTTCCAGGCCGAGCCCAAAACTCTCGGAATCCAAAATTCTGACTAAATATTCCTATCAAATGGTATATAATACATGACTATAGCAGAAGGAAAATCACTATTAGAACATATTGAATAAGACGGGTACAATTTTCCTGAAATATGCAAAAATTAACCCGGCTGCAGAATGTGGATTAAAAATTTAAACCTGGCCTTGAAAGGGTTAATCAGCCAAGCCATTCACCCACTATAGCTGAAGCATGCTGCCAACGTAATTCTTAGATAATTCTTAGATTATCCCCCTTTTTCTTTTGACATAATTGTTTCACTAGATTTAGGCAAAGGCAATCATTTAGGGCACCACATTCTAAATGTGCCAAATACCCAGGAAGGACTAAAGAGCCTGTTTCCACTTACATTAGGACCTTGCGCAGATCTGCTGTGGTACAATGTCCTTCCTTGGCCCTGCTTCTGGCTCTCTAGTTTTTGAGATTTGTCACCCTCCACCGCCCCCCCCCCCCCCCATGCCGTCCAAGATCTGGTCTTGCCTGTGGCAGGCAAAATCTTAAATCTAGCCTTGGTCCGGATTTGAGTCTATGGCTTTTGGGGGATAATTTTATACTACTACTACTGAACATTTGTACAAGATGTACACAGAGCTGCGCAGACACATGTAAAAGATGGTCCCTGCTCTTCAGAGCTCGTCAAGACAGACAACACAGTAGCTGTAGACATGGGATACATCTAGGGGGAATGGTAAGGAAACACCAAGGACATCAGATGAGTCAAGATCCGAAAGAATTTTTCACACATAATAAACCTCTTATAAAATTACTACAAAGGTTATGTACGTAAAAGTATGCACAATGGCAAGAAGGTGTGCACGTTTATGCGAACCACGTGTAGAGATGCTCTGGGGTCGAATTTGAATGGAGTACAGTTTTACAGGCAAGCCTTTTTCATTTAAATGTCTGCAGCTTCAATGTACGTGTGATTTCTCTTGCCTTTGCCCTAGTATTTTATAAAGACGGGGTGGGAAGGGGGAAGCTTTTGGATTTGGCTTTAAATAGGCACCTAGTTGGGCTTCACACATAGAGGGTAATTTATAACAGCTGTCTTTGTGTTCATGCTGTTAGAGGTCCAAGGTGTGGGCTTGGGGTACTTTATGAGCACCTTGGAGTAGTGTGTGCAGTTCTGGTCACCACATCTTAAAAAATAAAGATAAGTGGAATTAGAATAGGTGATCAAAATGACAGAGGGCATGGAAAGATACTGCTATGAGGAAAGGCTTAAAAGGTTAGGGCTTTTCAGTTTGGAGAAGAGGCTGCTCAAGGGAGATATAATAGAGGTCTGAAAAAGAACGAGCAGAGTGCAATGAGTAAACATGAATCAGTTGTTTGCTCCTTCAAAAAGCATAAAGATTAGAAGACATGCAATGAAATTTTGAAGTAGTACATTGCAGAGAAAATATGTTTTTGCTCAATGCATAATTAAACTTTGGGATTCATTGCTGGAGGGTGTAATCAAAGCAGTTATTATAGCTGGGATTAAAAAGTTTCTGGAGGAAAGGTCCATACATCTTTATTAAAAGTGGACTGGGGGAAATTCACTGCTTACCCCTGGGATAAGCAGCATGAAATCTGTGTACCTTCTGCGATCCTTTCAGGTACTTATGACCTGGATTGGCCAATGTTGGAAAAAGGATACTGCGCTTGATGGACATTTGGTCTGACCAGCATGTCAGATCTTATGTTCTAATATGTTTTTGTTTATAATTTCAGACCTGACCTTTTCTGCTTTGCATTCTCAGAACCCACACTCCTCTGGGCTTTCAATCCTTATTTGCTGCTTCATTTATCAATGATTTTGGCTGAGGTGATTGTTTGCTGTAAGGGCCCTTGTATGACACTTTGTTTACGAAAAAATACTCAAAGCAGATATTTCATAGTAAGTAATATACTTTCATTGATACATCTTAAATATGATCAGAAATTGCATGGTCTTGTGCATGCCTGGTATTTATGATTACTCTTTGGTTATGCTTTATTATATGAGAAGAGCTTATATGATATACACTCGTATTTATTAAATGACAGATATGGGGAGCAGATGATGGAGTTCACTTCCCAGGATTAGGTTTATATGGAGAGACCATGGGGGGGTGCCTCTAGTGTAGGAGGGGGTTAGGTAGATAGATAAGTGGGTGGTTATTTAAGTAGATGGTGGGAGGTAGGGTTAATTTGATGGGTATGGAAAGGGGCATAGGAGTTCTCTGGTTCCAGGACACTCTTTGTTTAGGAGTCCAGGGGCAGGGTGCCCGTGGCTCAGGGGTCCCAGGACATAGCCTCTTGGGATCCAAATGCCATGGTTCAGGGCATCTTGGAATTCCCAATTTGGGAACCTACAGACTCATCTCTAGAGGTCCCCACCTTGAAGCTCATCAGTCTTTAGTGGTTGATGTTTTTAAACTTATCCCTGGATTTCTTGTGAAATCAATGACATGCAGTCAAGGCCTTCAAGGTCCCCAGCTGGTGAATCCCCAGCCCTGCTGTGACGTGAACAGACCTGAAGTTTTTATTCCTTCAGTGTTGTCATGACCCAGCCTGTGGCAGGTGAAGGCCTGTGATCCACAGTGTCTGACGTAAGCAGGTAGGCCTAACTAGCTTGACCTGTAAATGAAGCCTGTGAAGAGACCCATAGGAATTGCACATCCCCCAATAGGCTGCTATTGTAGAATTAGAATTAAATTAGTTTGAACAAGCAGAACTGAAACTTGGAAAAATACAGAAAAATATGTTTAAATGCCCCTGATAAGAAAGTACAGCTGTAAGGGATTTAATTAAAACTGCTGACAGAAAGGTTACAGAGCCCTGCTTCCCTACACGTACTAACTAGCTAAATGGCCTTGGAAGTAGGAAAGTAAGTTGGTGAACTGGCCATTGTAATTGGGACTAGAAGGGAGGTAAGCAGGTGCTGAGCCCACTCTAAGAACATAATTGGATAATCATATCAGTACCGGGACCAATAGAAGGGGTACGGGAGGTACGGGAGATTATCGGGACCAATGAACTAGTTTTCTATACCTAGAATGGAGAAAAAATCTATAAAAGATGTTGTATTGCCAGAGAACATCTCTCAGCCATTTTGAATTTGACTTTGCTTGAGACTTGTGCACAAATAAATGATTTGGACCTTCTGAACAGACTCCTGGTATTATTGGTTTGTCTGCGCTCTGCTGCTACATATTCTTGGTGCGTTGGCCGGGAAGGTGTGGTATTAGAGGGTATATAGGGCAATATACCATGACTTTCCGCCTCTACAGGTTTGGTCCTGCCGGGATCGCGCCCTTCCGACGGGGCTCACTCCCTGGTGCCACCGGTCCCTTGCATCGGAGGGAGCTGGTCGGACCTCGGCGGGTGCCGAGCCCGGCTGGAGCCAACACTTCGAACCCGAGTGAGGGGAGTCCGAGGTCCAACTCATGCGCTTGCTTGGGAACTTTGAGGACCGGATCCGGTGAGTAGAGCTTTGATTTTAGCATGTGTCTAGACAGATAAGAAAGAGCAGTACTGCCACTTGAATCTTGCATGAACTTGGAACTAGCACTTGTAAGAGAGCTTGATCACCTCTCAAAGACGGACCGACTACCCCTGCGTAAGTAAAGCAGGGCGAAACTCCCGTCTTCTTGCATTTGGAACTTGCAAAAGACTAGTCAGAATAGATAGAAATGAATGCATTCTGGGATACGTTGCTAGCATGATTGTGTGAATGAAGTGTGAATGAGAGGTCTGGCAGCACGGACCAAGCGAAGGCGGACCCCTGAGTAACGCAGTTCATGACCGGGCGACTGCATTCAGGTCGTAAAAAGGGGGAAGCGACTGTCGTCTTGTCTTGTTATTTGTTTCCCTCATATGTTTCTAGGGCCGTGAGGACCCCTTACCCACGGTCCGCCCTCCTTTTCCCTTCTGTCTGTTGTTGCGCGCACACATCGAAATGGGAGGGGCGGGGTCTACTAGGAACACTCCATTAGAATGTATGATCGCACATTTTAGAGAAGGATATTCAGGAGATTATGGTATTAAAATGACTGCAACCAGTTTACAGATTTTGTGTACTAGGGAGTGGCCCGATCTAGACCCCACCTGGCCCCGAGAGGGAACTTTTAATGTAGGAATTATTCAGTCAGTTCACCAGAAGGTGCGAGCATCACACCCCGATCAGTACCCATATATAGATTCCTGGTTAAGTATTTGTGAAGATCCGCCCTCTTGGGCGAGGCGCTGTTATGAAGAGCAGTGCAGGATAATGTTAGCAAAGACAGATCATAGTCAGAAAGTGGAACAGCCTAGAAAGAAAGAGAAAGGTGAGAAGTCCAGACAGAAACCCGTCCTGGCAGATCCAGATTCCCCAGAAGTAATTACCCGACAGCCCCAAGCTCAGTGCCCAGTAAGGGTAGCCCCGTGTCCTGCCCCAGAACCCCGAAGACAGCGGGAACGGGACCCAACCCCCGAGCCATCACCCGAAGAGCAGGTAGATGAGCTCCCTTTAAATGAAGGAGATGATTCTACCGAGACTGAAAAAGGAGAATCAGAGACAGAAACAGAACAGGAGGAAACTGAAATTTTTCAGAGTGATACTGACAGTATGAAAGCGGCTGCCAGAGTTAACTCGCCAGTAAAAAGTAAATCTAAAACAAAGCATATAGAGAAGAAGATAACCCCTGACAGGAAAGTTATGAAAATATCTCTCAGATCTCAAAAGACATCTACTGCCAAGATGATGCCTTTACGGCAAGTCCCAGGAATACCTGTAAGAAATGAGGATAATGAGGTGGTGGTGGGACCCCTAAGCTATGTGTATGTCCCCTTCTCTACCACTGATTTGTTAAATTGGAGACATACCAAATCAAAAAATAACCCAAGCTTCAGACCTCCGTGTATATCATTAAAACCCAAAAGTGCAACTCTTTTTCATTTTCTTTTTGTCGGAGTAGCTGATCAGAGGATACAGGAACTGTCACCCGTCCCCCGCCACGGTCACTCCATTTTAATCATTAAATGCTTGAAAAAACTTTACAGCGTTACTTAGCTTGCTTGACTTCAGCCAATGATTAAAATGGAGTGACCGTGGCGGGGGACGGGTGACAGTTCCTGTATCCTCTGATCGGCTACTCCGACAAAAAGAAAATGAAAAAGAGTTGCACTTTTGGGTTTTAATGATATACACGGAGGTCTGAAGCTTGGGTTATTTTTTGATTTGTTAAATTGGAGGACACATTATGCCTCCTATACCAATAAGCCCCAGGAACTCACAGAATTAGTGAATACTATTATGGAAACTCACCAACCAACATGGGCAGATTGTCGCCAGCTCCTGTCCACCTTATTCACTACAGAGGAGCGGACACGAATTAGAAAAGCAGCTATTGACTGGCTGGCAGATAACCCGGTAGCTCCAGGAGAAAGGGGGGAGGAAAGAATAGATAATCAGGAAGCGGCCCAGAGAGAATTCCCGAATGAAGACCCCCGATGGGATCCAAATACAGAAAGAGGATCCAGAGCCCTAGCCCGTTTTCGCCAAGGCTTTATACAAGGCCTAAAAAGGGGGGGCCAGAAAGCTATGAACCTTTCCAAAGTTACTGAAGTTATCCAAGGCATAGATGAGAGTCCAGCAGTGTTTTACGAAAGATTAACTGAAGCATATAGAATGTATACTCCCTATGATCCCGATGCACCAGGAAGTTTTTGTTTTTTCCAAAACTTTATTTTATTCATCACAAACAAATATACAAAATCCGACAACACACCATCTCCGGGGGGTACACTCTTATCCCTACCCGGAGAGCACCATCCTGCAATGAATACAATATTTTATATATTTTTCCCCTCCCACCCCCTTCCCCCCCCCCCCACCGCCACCCTCCCCCCCCATCCCCCCTCCCCCCTCCCCCGCCGCACACCCCCTCTACTGCAGGGTCACCACACCCCTTACACTCCACCCCCTATAAGCCTGTGTGGAGGAGCTCATTCCGACACCTGGCTCCTAGAGTATCAATATAGGCACCCCATAACTGAATGAAAGTGGTCCACCGCTTGACACTGCCCCGTGCTTGCCACCGCTCCATCAACATTACCTGGTGGAAGCAATTGCGCCATTCCACAAACGTGGGAACGCGTTGCTCACGCCAAAGGTGCAAAATCGGGCCTTTCCCCACCAGACAAGCCTTCCACATTAACAGCCTATCCGCGCGCCGGGTTGGACAGGGGGGGTCCAGTCTGTCCAGGACCACAAAAGCACCCGTCCAACGCACCCTCAACTGCAACAGTGTGCTAATATAAGCTCGTATCCGGGCCCAGTACGGCTGAATACGAGGACAAGCCCACCACATATGTAATAGGTTGGCTAATGGTGCGGAACAGCGGGAGCACCCACCATCGTCCGTCAAACAACTACGCAGGGCACGGCGAGGTGAGAAATAGGCTCTTGTAAGACACTTAAATTGTACCTCGCTCCACTTCGCCCCCACCGCCAGGGCAGCTATCCGGCATAATGCGGTACGAACAGTACCCGGGGAGACCTCCTTCCCCAGCTCCACACCCCAAGCTGCCTCCACCCCCTTGTAATCCACCGGGGTACGAAGGCTATCCAGACGTGCCCTCAAGCCCGCTATCGTGGGAGGAGTTTCCTCCCCCAATGCAAAGAACCCCAACAGCTGCTCAGAGCGCGCCGACGTCAGTGCTTCTCGAGGTAAAGAAGAAACATAGTGGGAGGCCTGCAAAAACACAAAAGTATGCCTAACCGTCAAATCATATTCCTGACCAAGGGCTTGAAAAGATTTACAGCGACCGCTGGCATCGACCAAGTGCCCTATAAGGCGTATGCCCCTCTGTCTCCAGTCCCGAAACCCCCACGTCCCCGAGCCAGGGGCAAACTGGACATTGCCCTGCAAAGGCAGCCAGCTAGACGCTGTCCAAGGTTTCCCCCAGCGAGAATTAAGGTATCGCCAGGTCCGCTGAGCCGAGCCAAATAAAACACTGTTCACCAGGCGGCTAGGTAGATCTTTGGACCGGGAATGTAAAGCCCCTAACAGCGAAAGGGGTGCTACCAACGCCTCTTCCATAAGTGTAGGCGTGTATATTGCTGTCTGCCCTAGCCAATCGCCCAGGTGACGTGCCTGACAGGCCAGGGCGTAAATACCCAAATCTGGGAGTCCCATCCCCCCCTCGCGCCACTTCCCCACCAACCGTAGCAGGGGGATACGTGCCCGCGCCCCTCGCCACAAAAAGTTACGAATTAGCTGCTCAACCCGCCGCATATCCCTCCTGTATAACCATACCGGCAAAGTTTGCAACCAGTACAACAGCCGCGGTAGGATCACCATCTTTACCGCCGCCACCCGTCCGGACAGGGAGAGTGGCAACGGCCCCCAGGCCATGAACTGGGACTGTATACGGTTCACCATCCAGTCCAGATTACACCTGTAAAGGTCCCGCGGCTGGCTGGTCAGGCGGATACCCAAATAAGTAAAGTAGGAGTTCGCCCATTTCAAGGGAAACTGACCCGACCAATACCTTCGCAGGGACCCCAGAACATCTAGAGCCTCCGACTTCTCCCCATTGATCTTCAGGCCCGAAAAGAGGCCGTAAGTCCGAAATTCCGCCAACAGCCATGGCAGGGACTCCTCTGGGGACTGTAGATGCACCAAAATATCATCCGCAAAAGCCGATATTGTAAATGTTTGAGTTCCAATCCGCACCCCCTGTATCCCGGGCGATGCCTCCACCGCCCGAATTAATGGGTCTAGGGACAAAACAAATAGCAAAGGTGAGAGGGGGCAGCCCTGTCTCGTCCCTCTTTCCAACGAAAAGGTCTCCGATAGCACCCCGTTGCAGAGTATTCCCGCCGTCAGATTATCGTATAGGCTGTCTATCATCGCACAGAACGAAGTTCCAAGGCCATACCAGGGTAACAACGTGCGCAGGTAACTCCAGTTAACCCAGTCAAAGGCCTTCTCCGCGTCTAAACTCACCAGCAGAGAAGGCAGCTGTTGGTCATGAACCCACTCCAATGAGGCTAGAATTTTCCGCATATTCCGTACTATGTATCGGCCCTTCACAAAACCGACCTGGGAGTTATGAATTAAAACAGCCAAATATTCCGCCAGCCTGTTCGCCAACACCTTAGCAAAGATCTTGGTGTCAAAGTTCAATAGGGAGATTGGGCGGTAGGAAGCCGGGAGTTCCGGGTCCTTGCCCGGCTTGGGAATCAAGGTAATATAAGCCTGATTGTGGCCCCACCGGAATCCGCCCTGCTCCACCCGTCTCGCATATACCTCCACTAGAACCGGACTCACAAAGCCATGAAGCAATTTATAGAACTCGGCTCCCAAGCCATCCGGTCCAGGTGCTTTGTAGCAACTGGCCGCCCCAATAACCGCTCCCACCTCCTCCAGAGTAACCGGACGCCCCAAACACTGGCTCTGTTCCTCCGTTAGCGATGGGAGGTTCAGCTTCCGGAGGTATTCTGAAGCTACCGAAGGGAGGTCGGCTTCCTTCGTATAAAGTGTTTGAAAAAAATTCCGAAATACCCGAGCTATCTCCGTAGAGCCACTCTGTAACTTCCCCTGTTCGTCTCGTAGGGCCGCCACGGTGTTAGAGCCGCGCTGCCCTCGCAGGCAGCGGGCCAACAGTCGCCCGGGTTTGTCCCCATGGCACTCGAGTCGGTACCGGTAGTATAGCATTGTCTTCTTGGCTCTTTGGTGAAGCAATTCGTCCAGACTCACCCGGGTTTCCCATAGTTCCTTTTGCAGCCCTGTTGACGGGGCCTGCGCTAGCCGACGACGTAGGTAAGATACCCGCTTCTCTAACCGAAGAATCCGATCTACCAACATCCGCCATCTGCGGGCCGCATAGCCTATGATTTCACCACGCATGACTACTTTGGCTGTCTCCCAAACCAATTCCGGGTCTCCGTGATGTACTCGGTGAACCTCTGCAAATTCTTGCCATCGCTGTTCTAAGAACTTATGAAACTGCGCATCCTTGTAGAGCTCTAACGGAAAACGCCATAGGCGAGACCGGTCAGCCCGCCCCCCCCAGCCCAGATCCAGCCACACCGGAGCATGATCCGATATTTCAAAAGGCCCGATCTGCGCCTCCTCCACCCTCGCAAATAATCCCTTCGTAAGCAGCACGTAATCTATACGTGAACTGGAGCCATGGGCTCTAGACTGGTGAGTAAAATCTTTTTCAGAGGGGTGGAGCACCCTCCAAGGGTCCACTAGTCCCAAGCGAGCTTTAAAGCGTAGCAACTCACGTGTCACCGGTCCCCTTTCACGCGCCCCCCCCCCCCCCGGTAGTGTCCAACTCCACGTCCAAGACGCCATTAAAGTCGCCGCCCAGCACCAGGGGGATCTCCGGCATCTGCTCCACTTTAGCGGCCACAGTGGCATAGAAGTGGGGATCAATGGCATTGGGTCCATACACCGTTCCCAGAATGACCGGTTGCCCTTCCAGGAGTCCGCGCAATAGCAAGTAACGCCCCGCCACGTCCCGCACTTCCGCCTCCATGACCCAACGGATCCGTTTATGGACTAGGATGGCCACTCCGCCCCTCCTCCCCACTGCTGGCGCCCCCCAAACCTGCCCGACCCAGCCGCGCCGCAGTTTGGCATGCTCTTCGGCCGTCTGGTGGGTCTCCTGCAAAAAAGCAATATCGCAGTGTTGCCTGGCTAAAGCCTGCAGAATTTTATATCTCTTAATAGGGTGGCCTAAGCCGCACACATTCCACATGATAATTCTCAGGGCAGCGGTGCAGTGTCCATTCCTTCCTGCCCGGTTTCCCATGTTACTCTGGAAGGGGCTCTCCCAGCCTGGAGCCCCCTCCCCCCTCTCTCAGCACTAGGCCTCCATAAAGTTGTACAGGGTGTGCAGCCTACTCCCCCCCTCCCTTTCTCCCCCTCCCTCCCCCCCCCTTCCTCTCCCACCCTCCCTCTCCCTCTCCCCACTCCCTCCCCCCCCATCCCCATCCCCCCTCGGATTACGTGTTCTCCAACCCCACTCTCACCTCTCCTCCCTCCCATGGACTTTCGGTGGTGCGCTCCACCGCCCCCCGCGGTGTCCAACCCTCTGACCCCCGACCGCCCACAGGGCCCCACCACAGCAAGCACCCCCCCCCCAACCACCCCCCACCGATGTAATCGGGGGCCTCTCTTATGTATCCGTTACCCCCCACCTCCCATCCCACAGGGAACCACCAGGAGCAGCCCAGATTCTTTTCCATAGAGTACCTGTTCCCAGAACGGGGTCTCCCTCTCCCGGATGCCATACCCTTTTAATAGCAGGAGTCCTGGCTCTTAGGCCCACCTCTCCCAACGTGTTGCCCGCTCTTCGGACACTATCTGGACTCCGCCCCAGCCAGCCACGCGCTTCCCCATAGACCCCCCCGATTTTGGGCCTTCACAACCCACCCCTCTCCCCCCCCCGCCCCCGTGGTCCGCGCGGACTGCGGTGCCTTAGAGGCGTATGCTCTTCTCCCCTCTCCCCCCCCCCTTCCCGCTCGCAATTTGATAGCCCCTACCGCTGCCGCCCATGGGATGGCCCCCCCTCTCCCCCCAAGCCCGCTGCTGCACTTATGTGGGGGCGAGCCTTCTCATAAGCATCGCGGTTTTATCCAGTCCCCGCTCCAGCTTCTTCCCCAACCCCAACAGGTCGGCCAGGATCTTATCAGGGGGACAGAGACGGGCACTCCCCGTATCCCAAACCCCCATCTAACCCACCTCCGGGACCTCTCCCACCGGCCTCTATCAAGCCATAGCTGCTCACCAAGAACCGACAACAAACCCCAACAAAATACAACATAACACAATGTAACCAACCCATAAAATACAGTGTATCCCTCTTGAACAAACCAACACATGAAATACAATGTATATCTCCCCACTCACAAGGTAACCCCTCCAACCCGCCTGGATGTTTTCTGGATCTCCGCCGCCCCATGCTCCAGTCCTGCTTCCCGGGGAGAAGGCTGTCATAAAAGTCCGTGGGCCCAGAGGAAGTCCACTTTCCAAACCGCCGCTACTCCTACAGTGGTCCTGAGGCCCCTCTAGCGCCCCGGCCCGCCACTAGTGCGGTCAGGCAACAAAGCCGGAGAAATACAGTCACCTCCTCAGGGGTCCTCAACTCTCTCCTCCCGTGGATACAATACTCTCCACGTATGGCGTCGCTTCCTCGGCCGAGTCAAAGATCTTGCGCCGGCCCTCAACGAAGACATGGAGGCGTGCCGGGTATTGGACCATAAATTTAATTTGGCGCTCAATAAGCTTCTGGCAGAGGGGCGCATAGACTCTGCGGCGCTGGCTCAGTTGCAGGGAGTAGTCCTGCGCTACCCGGATCCGCAGGTTTTCCACCGCCAGACCTCCCTGGGCTCTCGCCGCCCGCAGAACAGTCTCTTTTTGCGGGAAGTGAAGTAACTTCACCAAAACCACCCGGGGTCGGGAGTCTTTCACATTCCGGTTGCCCACCCGATGGGCTCGCTCGATGTGGATCTTTTCCCCTTCTGCTTCATCACCATCCGGTATCAGCGGCGAAAACAGCTCCACCAGGTATTTTGGTAGGTCGGAGTCCAGCACCGATTCAGGTATGCCCATCACCCTCAGGTTATTCCTTCTCGACCGGTTTTCTGGGTCGTCCAATTTAACCTCCTGGGATCGCAGCTGAGTCTGCAGTAACTCCACTGTTTGCTGCAGCGTGGTAGTAGTGTCCTCCACTTGCCCCACGCGATCCTCGACCTCCTGGAGCCGTTTGCCAAAAGTCTCCACAGAGCTTTGCACTACGTCCAGTTTCTCCCGGATCGCTGTGAATTGTGTCGCCAAAGCCTCCGCCACCGCCGCGGATATTTCTTCCACTCTGGCGGGTGAAGTTGGGGAACTCGGTACCACCGTGCCATCCGCCATTTTGCTAGGACCGGGCCCTCGGTCTCTCTCCTTCCTTCCCGTTCTCAGTGCCGCTGCCATTGCTACAGGTCTTGCAATGTAGCTCGAGGGAATAGTAGGGTATTAGGCACCCAGGGGAGCTCCGTGGGGTGGATCGGGAGTCTCAAAGACGGTTCAATTAGCCGGTATAAGCAGGGGACGGTCGGATGACGAGCAGCACCCGACTACTCGCTCTCACCGCATCACCGGAAGTCTGCACCAGGAAGTTTATGCATGGTGAATTCTGCTTTTGTAAATCAGTCTCAACCAGATATTAGACGTAAATTACAGAAATTAGAAGGGTTTGCGGGCATGAATGCTACTCAGTTACTGGAAGTCGCTCATAAAGTGTATGTGAATCGTGATAATGAAAGGCAGAAAGAAAGAATGTGATCGAAAGATGAAGAAGAAAGCTGATTTTTTGGCTGCGGCCATAGTTGAACAGAAAAGGGGAGGTTTCCCTAGTCGACGGAGCAGAGGAAGGGGGCGGGGCCGAGGCGGAAGCCAGCCCTAGCTAGGCATAAACCAATGTGCCTATTGCAAAGAGGAAGGACATTGGAGAAATACATGCCCACAACTCGAAGACGCCCATCAAGATGACGAAAACAATCATCAATGGAGAGAAGGAAGACGAGGCCGTCCCCGAAATCGCGGAGGAGCCAATCGAGAACAATACCAGCGAGAAAGAAGAGAAGCCGTACAAGCATTGGCTGCGACAGCCCATGATGAAGATGACGTGGATTAGGACAGACCGGGCTCCGAATTTGCTTTAGGTCTCCAGGAGCCTATGGTCGGAATACAAATAGGAGACCAAGTTATGAACTTTATGGTTGATACTGGAGCAGAACATTCAGTAGTAGACAAAAAGATAGCCCCATTTTCTGCAAAAGCAGTCACCATTGTAGGAGCAACTGGTGCCAAAGCCACAAAACCTTTTCTTCAGAATCGCATATGCAGTCTAGGAGGACAACAAATAACTCATCAATTCCTTTATATGCCTGAATGTCCAGTGCCACTACTGGGACGAGATATGCTAGCCAAACTACAAGCCCAAATATCCTTTACTGAAAAAGGAGAAATGCAAATGACCGTGAATTCTCAAGCCAAGCCTGCAGGAATAATGCTGCTTACAGTTCCCCGAGAAGAAGAATGGAGATATTACAGTGATGAACCTGCCCAAGACACCTATTTTGAACAGACTTTGAAAAGCATTGATGCCCCACCTGGAGTATGGGCAGAAGGCAGTCCTCCAGGCCTAGCTAAGCATATAGCTCCAGTAATTGTAACTCTCAAACCTAGTGCTACACCAGTACATGTCAAGCAGTACCCTCTCCCAAGAGCTGCAATTGAAGGTATCCACCGCCACCTGCTAAGATTATTAGAACATGGCCTACTAAAAGTATGTCAATCCCCATGGAACACTCCACTTTTGCCAGTGAAAAAGCTTGGAACAGATGACTACCGACCAGTGCAAGATCTAAGAAGAGTGAATGAAGCAGTTGAGACCATACATCCAGTTGTGCCAAATCCTTACACACTTCTAGGACTGATTCCTGCTGAAGCTACCCACTTTACTGTTCTGGATTTAAAAGATGCATTCTTTTGCATAAGATTAGCCCCCATAAGTCAGATATTATTTGCATTTGAATGGCAGGACCCTATCTCTGGAAGAGGGGGCCAACTTACTTGGACACGATTACCCCAAGGATTCAAGAATTTGCCTACCATCTTTAGTGCTGCACTAAATCAAGATCTTTCAAGCTATCCAGTGGCCCCGGGGAAGAGAGTGCTTCTCCTATACGTGGACGATCTGCTAATAGCTGCAGTATCAGAAAAAGAGTGTATACAAGCCACCAAAGACCTCTTGCAGCTACTGAATGAAGCTGGATACAAAGTTTCCAGAGCAAAAGCACAATTATGTCAGAAAGAAGTAAAATACTTGGGCTTTCGTATAACCAAAGGAAGCCGAAAATTAGGCAGAGAAAGAAAAGAAGCAGTATGTAGAATCCCAACCCCAACTACCAGAAAGCAAGTTAGAGCCTTTCTGGGAGCGGCAGGATATTGCCGAATCTGGATTCCCAACTTTGCTCAAATCGCTAAACCATTGTATGAAGCCACAAAAGGAGAAGAAAAATCACCATTAGATTGGGGACCTGAGCAGGATACAGCCTTCAAGACGTTAAAGGAAGAATTGATGTCATCACCAGCACTTGGACTACCAGATGTTCATAAGCCTTTCCGTTTGTTTGTACATGAAGCACAAGGAAATGCTTTAGGCATGTTGACTCAGAAATTAGGAAATTGGGAGAGACCTGTAGCATACCTATCGAAACAACTGGACACTGTGGCCAAAGGATGGCCACCTTGTCTGAGAGCAGTTGCAGCTACAGCATTGTTAGTGAGTGAAGCAGACAAGCTCACATTAGGACAGAATTTACGAGTCACTGTGCCACATGCAGTCCTTGCCCTTATGGAACAGAAAGCAAATTATTGGCTCACCAATTCCCGAATGTTGAAATATCAGAGTATGTTATGTGAGAACCCACAGATACAACTGGAAGTGAGCCATGCCTTGAATCCAGCCACATTGATACCTATTAGTGAAGAACTCCCAGAACATGATTGTATAGAAGTCATGGACACTGTATTCTCAAGCCGACCTGACCTGACAGATGTGCCCATAGACAATCCTGATCAAATTTATTACGTAGATGGAAGCAGTCTCATTATTAATGGACGACGTTGTGCCGGATATGCAGTAGTCACCCAACATGAAGTCGTTGAGTTATCAGCCCTAGCCTCAGGCACATCAGCTCAAAAAGCAGAATTGATTGCGCTTACTCGAGCACTACTGCTAGGTGCAACACTCGTGTTAAATGTATATACAGACTCCAAATATGCCTTCACCACCCTACATGCCCATGGAGCTCTCTATAAGGAACGAGGGCTCATCACGTCTGGAGGAAAATCAGTCAAGTACGGCCCAGAGATATTGATGTTACTTGATGCAGTATGGGCCCCAACTCGTGTAGCTGTCATGCACTGCAGAGGACATCAAGTAGGAAAAGGAGAAGTTGCTCGAGGAAATAGGTTTGCAGATGCCTCAGCACGACAAGCAGCCATGACAGGACAAATTTCACCGCAAGCCATGCCAATGCAGGCAGCATTGTTTCCAGTACCCTTGAACCTATGGACACCACGATATACCACCAAAGAATTAGATTACTACTGTAATAAGGAAAATGGAGTACTGAAAGATGGGTGGATTGAACTGCCACCAACAGAGGGCAGTCAACCCCCAGGACGCATAGTAATCCCGGAATTAATGGGTCCAGCTTTTGTCAAAGCCTTCCACGAAGCCACGCATTATGGCAAAAGTGCTATGGAAAAAGCACTCAGACCACATTTCTGCATTACCATGTTAGCAGCCCTATCAGCTTCAGTGGCACGTCAATGTCTAATCTGTGCCAAAAATAATGCCAAACAAGGTCCCACACCACCACCCGAGTTCAGTCAGGAGGTGTCACCCCCATGCACCACCTGCAAATTGACTTTACTGAAATGCCAAAAGCCAATGGATACCACTACTTGTTAGTATTAGTTTGTACTTTCTCTGGGTGGGTAGAAGCCTTCCCAACCAGAACTGAAAAAGCTCGAGAAGTCACCAAAGTCTTGTTAAGAGAGATTATTCCAAGATTTGGAATACCAGCAGTAATAGGGTCAGACAATGGACCCTCATTTGTTTCTCAAATTACTCAGCAGTTAGCAAAAGCCCTACAGATACAATGGAAGCTTCACACTGCATACAGACCCCAGAGTTCAGGGAAAGTTGAGCAAATGAATCGCACTTTGAAAGCCCAAATGTCTAAGCTTTGTCAGGAGACTCACCTAAAGTGGCCCCAAGTACTCCCAAAAGCTCTACTTAGAATACGTTCAGCCCCTGTAAAGTCAACAGGATTTTCCCCTTTTGAGGTTCTGTATGGTAAACCCCCACCAATAGTGCAGGGAATCAAAGGAAGTTTAGCTCAGATTGGTTCAGAAATAACCAGGCAAGAACTCCTAGCTCTTAGTTTTGTTCTACAGACTCTCCATGTGTGGATCCAAGACCAGTTGCCTATCAATTTGACGGAACCCCTGCATCCCTACCAGCCTGGTACCTCGGTGTGGATCAAAGACTGGAAGAAGACACCGCTGGAACCCCATTGGAAGGGACCATACACCGTCATCCTGTCTACCCCAACTGCAGTAAGGGTCGCAGAAATCGACTCCTGGATCCACCACAGCAGAATCAAGCCCGCAGCTTATCCAGAGCCCGAGCAGTGGGCAGCAGAGCAGCATCCTGATGCACCTTTGCGAATTACCCTGAGACAGCAACCAGCAACTTAGACACTCTTGGGATCATCCCAACAACTATAGTGCCTTGCAGTAGCCAAGTCTTTCGAAGAGGATTGCTGTTTCCAACACAGCAAGAGTTTGTTTAAACGAACCTCATATGTGTGGTTTTACACACTACTTTGATACTACATTGATTGACAATATTAAAAACCCAACTAAAGTTGATAAGTTGGTTAATGCACGATGCACAGATCCGATCTTCAATCAACATTCAGCACCCGTTGAATTGCTTCATTAGCAAACGGGACGAAGAAAAGAACATCGAGGTCAAGATCTGCAAGCTGAGGATTCAGAAGAACTCCAAGCAACATGCATCTTCGTCTCTACCTTGCCCTGGTTGCCTGTTTTGGAGGCTTTAAACTGACTTATGCCTTGCCTCCGTGTGCTGCCTGCATTACTTCCACTCGGACTGGAATGAAAATAACTCAGACTTTGATTTATCATTCTTACTATACTTGCACTGGTAAAGTGACTCGGTGTATTTATAACCCCACTGAACTGAATGTTTGTACCACAGGTAAATCTAAAGTATGTTTTAATCCGCATCAAAATCCATCCTATTACACCTTGGAAATGCGATGGAGAGATGCAGATGGACCTTTGATCAATGCTACACTTCCACTTAAAGATCTCAGAAGATATGCTGTTTTGTATTTTGATGCTTGTGAAGTAATCAATAGAGATAGCCGTTCTAAGTGTGGTAATTGGGAGAAAACATACTCAAAAAATGACAAATATATGTGCCCAGAAGGAACCACTGGATGGGGAATATGTACAGGGAAAAAGGTCTCAGCTGATGTATACAGTACAGCCCCAGAGTCAGATTACTTTTGCCCAAAGTGGGAATGTGTCTTTTATGCCACCTGGAAAAACGGTATGCTAGAGAATACCAAAGATAATCGAATGGCTGTATTAAAACAACCATATGTCAGAGACCTAGACAAATGCAAGAAAGATGCTTGCAATCCCTTAGAGCAGGGGTCTCAAACACGCGGCCCGCGGGCCGCATGCGGCCCGCGAGAGACCTTTGTGCGGCCCACGATGCACAGAAAAAAAAAAAAAACCCGGCTTCTGCAGCCTCTGTCTACAGCCACCACAAGCCTGATCAGCATCGGGGAGTTGAGCAGGAAGGAAAGCTCCTCACCGACCAGATAGCGATTGATCGCGAGACCACGCTTCTCCGCGTTAGCGCTTCTTTCCTGACCCGGCTCATACAGATCAGCTGAGCAGAGAGTGGCCAGACTGGTTGGCTGAGAGTCTGTCCCCTCCCAGTGACGTCACCAGCAGACCCGGAATCCGGAAACGAGGCTGCAATCAGTGGGAGCCGCGAGCCTGAAGCCGGGAAAATGGTAGGCTTTCCTTTGCCAGCAAAACAGGTATATTTATTTATTTATTTATTTAGACAGTTTTGTATACCGCCTTATCCTTCAATCAAAGCGGTCACAACACAAGTGGGGGATACATTTAACACGCGGGGATATGAGACACACACACTAATACTTACAGGGAACATGGGCAATGGAGGGTTAAGTGGCTTGCCCAAGACCACAAGGAGCATCTGTGGGACTAGAAACCCCAGTCCTTCCGGCCCAAGGTTGCTGTCCTCTAGTGGGATTTGAACCCCCGACCTTCCGGCCTGAAGTACCTTGCCCCAACCACTAGGCTACTCCTCCCTCCTTACATATTTATCAGACGAGCTCCGACAGACTTATTTGGTTTTCCAAAAGCTCGTGTATTGTTATGAGAGAGGCTGTGAAATTTGTTTCTCTCTTCTTTGGGGGGAGGATGATTTGCATTTTCTGTCGCCCTTGGCTGAAAGGAGAATTACAGATGCTTTCCTAGATTAAGCTATCGCTTCCATTTGGAGCCTAACAGCCAAGAGACAAGCCGTGACTATTCTCTGAAATGTGTTGATTTAATATTTGCAGTGTTGCCTTTTGATAGTTAGGGTATGGTGCTTTGTGAGTCCTGGTAGTGCTGTTAGGACACGGCAGGTTTGCTATGGGTTCTAAATGAGCAGTGTTTCTAGTAGTTCCTAATGTGCCTGGCGGTTGGCACTGGTTTATAGTAATGTAGAAATCTTTTAGTCTTTCTTTATCCATACACTCATTAAGAGGCATGTTTACTAAAAGTTAATGTATGGTAACATTATGCAAATATTTATGCAAATGATGTCCTTATGCAAATGAGGCCTGCGTCTTGTGCAGCCCCCGGGTTACTCTACAAGTCCTCATTTGGCCCTCAAAGCAATTTGAGTTTGAGACCCCTGCCTTAGAGTTAGTTGTAATGAGACCTGAGGTTTGGAAACAAGGATTCCGATTTGGCCTACGAATTGCCGGGACTGGATCGGATCCAGGAACCATAGTACATATAAGATTAAATACCCAAGCCCATAAATCATCCAAGTACCATATCCATGACACATTCTATGAAGCCATGCATGTGAATAAGTTTGACATCCCTCATCCCTCCCAGAACTTATTTCTGGAATTAGCTGGAGCGGTAGTATCCAGTCTAAAAATCTCAGATTGTTACTTTTGTGGGGGGACACAAATGGGTGACCAGTGGCCATGGGAGGCCCAAGAATTAAACTACTCTATGACTTACAATCAAACTGAACTACATAAGACTACCAGCGAATGGGTGTTAGCGCACTCAATAGTTGGACGTCTTTGCTATGCACGAACTGGACCCCAGTTCAATCAACAAGTGGGACAGCTGGTCTGTCTCAGCCAGAAGTTCTATAATGACACCACCAAAAAGACATCTTGGTGGTCAGGAATTAAAGAACCTGAACCCCCTAATCCATTAGTCAAATTTCCTGAGCTTGCTCATTTATGGACCAATCTTGCCAAACCCCATGCCTGGCAAGCTCTGCCTGGCCTATACTGGATCTGTGGAAACCGAGCATATGCCCGACTCCCTGCACACTGGGGAGGGGCGTGTGTCTTAGGGACCATCAGACCTTCTTTCTTTCTTCTAAACACAGAACATGGAGAACAATTAGGATACCCAGTGTACACTACTAATCATAGACACAAAAGAGCACTGAGACAGAAGAGAGCACCCCTCCAAGTAGGCAAGTGGGAAAAGTGGAAGGGTGATGATTGGCCACCAGAAAGAATCATTGATTATTATGGGCCTGCCACTTGGAATGATGATGGTATGTGGGGATATCGAACCCCAGTCTACATGATTAATCGTATTATCCGCTTACAAGCAGTAGTTGAGATAATAACCAATGAAACTAGCCAAGCTCTTACACTTTTAGCTAGACAGAGTACCCAAATGCGCACTGCCATATATCAAAATCGCTTAGCACTAGATTATTTGCTGGCAGCTGAAGGAGGAGTATGTGGTAAGCTGAATTTAACTAATTGTTGTTTGAAAATAGATGATAAAGGTCAAGTAGTTGAAGAAATTGCTGAAACTATGCGAAAACCAGCTTATGTGCCGGTACAAACTTGGCATTCACTAAAGTTTCCTAACTGGTTTGCTAATCTTTTCTCATGGCTGGGAGGACTTAAAACTTTCCTTATACTAGTACTAATAGTTGTTGCTGTGATTTTACTATTACCATGTATACTCCCATGTTGTATGTGTTCTATTCATAGTGCTATTGATAGTGCAGTAGAGCGGAAGACCGCAACTAAGATTATGGCCTTATGGCAACCTAGTCCTCCTGTGTACAGTCGGCATCCTCCGACCATGGTATAACCAAAGATAAGTGATTTAACTCTCACACCTTATTAAGTAATAGGGTGAGATTAATCAAAGGGGGGAATGTGGCAGGTGAAGGCCTGTGATCCACAGTGTCTGACATAAGCAGGTAGGCCTAACTAGCTTGACCTGTAAATGAAGCCTGTGAAGAGGCCCATAGGAATTGCACATCCCCCAATAGGCTGCTATTGTAGAATTAGAATTAAATTAGTTTGAACAAGCAGAACTGAAACTTGGAAAAATACAGAAAAATATGTTTAAATGCCCCTGATAAGAAAGTACAGCTGTAAGGGATTTAATTAAAACTGCTGACAGAAAGGTTACAGAGCCCTGCTTCCCTACACGTACTAACTAGCTAAATGGCCTTGGAAGTAGGAAAGTAACAAGTTGGTGAACTGGCCATTGTAATTGGGACTAGAAGGGGGGGGGGGTAAGCAGGTGCTGAGCCCACTCTAAGAACATAATTGGATAATCATATCAGTACCGGGACCAATAGAAGGGGTACGGGAGGTACGGGAGGTTACCGGGACCAATGAACTAGTTTTCTATACCTAGAATGGAGAAAAAATCTATAAAAGTTGTTGTATTGCCAGAGAACATCGCTCAGCCATTTTGAATTTGACTTTGCTTGAGACTTGTGCACAAATAAATGATTTGGACCTTTTGAACAGACTCCTGGTATTATTGGTTTGTCTGCGCTCTGCTGCTACAAGCCTAGTCTTCATCTGGGGTACCTTGGTGACTTTCTAAGAGGAGCTATTATGCTTCATAGGGAGATAAGTTCTAGCCAGCCTATACTTACCTGTGTCTCGTATTTCTTGTAGTTCCTATATCCTGATTAGCCCAAAGTCTGTCTGGTCTTGAGCTACATGGAAAACTTTTCCTAAATTTTTTGCCTTGTAAATCTATTGGTTCCTGCTCAAGAGAGACTTACGAGACGTAAGACTTACAAGACGTACTTCAAAGACTTTTGTGACAGAAATTATGTGAGGGTTTGGTGTGCATTTCAGTTGAAGTTTTTGCAGTTCTTAGCTAATTGGTTGTTGAGCACATTATATTTTACAATAAAAGGAGGTTTGTTTTTTTTTAGAGGGTTTTGTACCCTGCACAACAAATGTTCCAACACTAATAGTTGTTTTTGAGCTCTTTCATTTTTTGATCTGACCTTCTTTTCAGTTATTTTCAGTTGTGGTTTTGATCGTTATGGTTTCACATAATTTCTACCTAAATGTAAAACCATCTCGGGTTTTTTAGACATCGTTTCACAGAATTTATCCAGGATCTGAGTAGGCTTGGCAAATGTCTCTGATAGTATAAAAGCCACTGGGAATTTCACACAAGCAGCCCTGCCATGTTACCCAGTTCCAAGAGCCTATTCCTGGAATTTTGACAGTCCCCTCATTGTGCATTATGGAACTATCAGAAAGTCATCAATGGCCTAAAATATATCTCCCTTGGAAATGGATAACTTGGCAGGACTGTTTGTGTGTAATTCCAAGTTATTTATACTATTAGCACAAGAAAAGTCTTTGGAGTAAGTCTCTTGAGAAGGAGTCAATAGATTCATCCAGGAATTTTCCATGAAGTTTGAGAGTAGACAAACTTTGGGCTAATCAGGAAACAGGATCTAACTACCAGCAATACAAGATGTGGCTAATTATAGCCTTATTAGTGTTAAGCCACCCAGTAGATGCATTATCTCTTCATGGAAGAGAATTGCTTTCAGCCCAAGGGCCACCAGACCATGAGAACTATTAACAAACCTGGGCAAAAAGAAAAGTGTGGGCAGTGGCATACCCAACCCCCTCGGTTCCTAAGGAGGGGGTGCCCCTCATTGCAGCTGATGCCCCCCCCCCCCCCAGCATTTTGCAAAATCCTCTCCCCACTAAGCCCACACTTCTGAGATAGCACAGTAAGCTTACCTTAAAGCCGGGTGGCTTGCAACACTGCCTCCAATCCAGGAATGTTGGCTCTTCTTTCCTGGGCCAAAGTCGCATGATTTGCTAGCACCCAAGGTGGGTCGCACCCACTGCCCCCTCCCCCCTTGGTACACCACCGAGAGTGGGTCTTTTAGTGCCTGGAAATCTCTAGTAACCATTATGTTTGTTTGGGCAGCAGCCACAGCTCCTTTAATTAACAAAATCACCCTGTAATGAAAGCTTATATAAACAAAACTGAATAAACCTGCAAACACCAGAAAGTAAACAAAATGACATCTTACTTTACGTCACTCCAGTCCAGTCCCAGAATTTCTGAGAATACAGGTTCTCCTGCAGCTTGGAGACTGAATAATGACACAGTTGTGATGTCATAACTATAACCTCCTGAGGGACCGCCTCCTGACTTCAGTTTATTCAGTCTCCAAGCAGCAGGAGGTTATAAGAGCCTAGATCTGGGCTCTAAAAGAGGGACAATTAAGTCTTTTATTTCTTTAAAATTAATTTTAGTTTGTTTTAAAAGAAAGATACAATTAAATTGTACTGTAGCTTTAAGAGCTAGCTCATGCCCTCCCTCTCTCTCTCCTTTGGAGGAGTTTTACTCGACCGCTGTAGAAATCGCGGTATCTGAGGATATATATTAACGCTCCCGATCCTATTTTCATTAGGAGAGGAGCATTAGAAAGAGATAAGGCGTCTTTACTTGTAACACGTTTCGAAGGTAAAGTTTTGCTTTTTAAACAATTTCAGTCTCTGCGGAGAACAATTTAAACCGCCATTTTTATTTTGTTAAACGCGCTTCCGGGGCTTTTCCGATTGACATAAAAACGTATTATCGGAGGCCCGGAAGGGCAGAAAAAGCAATTTAAACATTTTTGGTTTAAGATGCTGCAATTATAAGGATTTGAGTGCTGTGAAGTTTACATTGACGGTTTAGAGTTTTCAGAACCGTGTTGTTAAGGCGCGTGCATGAGACGCGTTTAACAACGGAGGCACAGTAAAAGGCTGATATAAAGTGATTTCTAAAGTGTTTTTATTAATTTTGATAATTGTAGGTTGTTACTAAGCCTATTTATTAGTATTTATTTGGTTAAAAAAAAAAAGGGGGGGGAGAGTAGTCAGGAAATAGTTTTTATATCTGGGCCATTATATTACAAAATGCCTACAAAACCACAATGTTTAGTGTGTGGTTCTAGGAGAGGCATATCTATAGAATCTGGAGTTTGCAAGTCTTGTGTCCAGCAGAATGCAGATCTTCAGAATACTTTAGATGCCACTGCGGAGGGAAGTAAGCATTTTTCTTCATCAGAAGGAGATGTTGAGTCTCTTCCACAACTTTTACCTGAGCCTGTGCCAGGTCCTTCTTCCAGACCAGAGGTGCCTGTAACCCAGGGGCGGCCCAAGGGGGGTGCGGGGCCATGTGCGGAGACTCGGTGGGGGGCCTCATTTGCATAAGGGGCCTCATTTGCATAAATATTTGCATAATGTTACCATACACTAACTTTTAGTAAACATGCCTCTTCATGAGTGTATGGATAAAGAAAGACAAAGATTTCTACATTACTATAATCCAGTGCCAACCGCCAGGCACATTAGGAACTACTACAAACACTGCCCATTTAGAACCCATAGCAAACCCGCTGTATCGTAACAGCACTACCAGGACTCACAAAGCACCAGACCCTACCTAGCAAAAGGCAACACTGCAAATATTAAACCAATACATTTCAGAGAATAACAATACATGACCTACTGGGGAAAGAGAACAAGTGACAATGTCAAATAGGAATTACATAAACAGAATACCTCAGCTCAGTTACACATGCAGAACATAGACCATCACCAAACAAGGAATCAAAATTTAAAAACAGGAAGACAATAATTAAACTGGGAACCCTAAAAGCCAAACTTGGAATGTACAACAACAATGTAGAAATAAAACTATAAATTAATTTCCTCTTGTACTAAACAAAGCACAGACATTAATGATGCACATTTCCCAGAGCTGACATATTCCAGTTAATAAATTCAAAATAAAGAGATATCTTTGTAACTTTTGTGCATTTTTTTTTCAGTTGCAATTGTTCCAGCCACTTTCTTCTGGTTTATTTGTGTCTTCTGCTATCTCTCCATCGTCTGCTGTCCATTTGTCCTTTCTTCTCTTCTAGTTTTTTTCCATTCTCTCTCTACATCTGCTTTAACATAATAATCTTTCTCCTTTTGCTCTTTCCTCATTCCTATTTCATCCACTCAAATTTTACCCCTCCATCCTCAATCCCCACTTAGTCTCCCAATACCCGGCCAATTGTACATTTTTCTTCCCTCCCACACAAAATATTTTTCCCCTCTCCATTTCATTCTCCCAGCCCCATCCCCTTCTAATCTCCCCCAACATCAGCTCCCTTTTAGTTCCAGCCCCACCCAGTATCCGCTCCCTTCTAGTCCCCACATCGCCCATTTCCAGTCCTGGCCCCCCATCAGTCAATTTCCAGTCCTAGCTCCCCCATCCATTTCCAGTCCTATCCGAGTCCCTTCATCAGCTCATTTCCAATACCAGCCTCCCATCAGCCGATTTCTAGTCCTTTCCTAGCCCCACCATCAGCCCATGTTAAATCCTAGCTCCCCTCCACTCAGCCCATTTCTAATCCAAGCCCCCCATGAGCTTACTTCCAGTTCTAGCCCCTCCATGAGTCCATTTCAATCCAAGCCCCCACCACAGCCCATTTCCAATCTTAGCTCCCCCCAACACCCAATTCCCAGTCCTATCCTAGCCCCTCCATCAGCCCATTTCCTGTCCTAGCTCCCTCCCCTAAGCGCCCCCTCCCAGCCCCCCCTCCCATCTCCTATGTGCAGTTCAAGCCCCCTTCCACTCAGCCCATTTCCATTCCAAGTCCCCTCCCCATCAGCTATTTGCAGTTCAAGCCCCCCACTTCCTCTCAGCCCATTTCCATTCCAAGCCCCGTCCCCATCAGCTATTTGCAGTTCAAGCCCCCCACTTCCCCTCAGCCCATTTCCATTCCAAGCCCCGTCCCCAACAGCTATTTGCAGTTCAAGCCCCCTTCCACTCAGCCCATTTCCAGTCCTAGCAACCCCCCAACCCATTACCAGTCCTAGCCCCCCATAGCCCACTCCCAGTCCTAATCCCACCAGCCCATTTCCAGTCCTAATCCCCCATCACCCAATTTTCAGTTTAAGCCCCCCCATAGCCCATTACCAGTCCTAACCTCCCCATCAGCCCACTCCCAGTCCTAATCCCCCATCACCCAATTTTTAGTTTAAGCCCCCCCATAGCCCATTACCAGTCCTAACCCCCCATCAACCCACTTCCAGTCCTAATTCCACCAGCCCATTTCCATTTCTTATCCCCCCTCACCCAAATTTTAGTTTAAGCCCCCCCCATAGCCCATCACCACTCCTAACCCCCCCCCCAGCGCCCATCACCACTCCTAACCCCCCCCAGCCCAGCACCCATCACCAATTCTATACCCCCCCAGCCCACTGCCCATCACCTCTCCTAACCCCCCCCAGCCAGCCCAGTGCCTATCACCACTCCTACCCCCCCCGCCAGCCCAGTGCCCATCACCACTCCTAACCCCCCCCCAGCCCAGTGCCCATCACCACTCCTAACCCCCCAGCCCAGCCCAGCCCAGGAAAAATTTAAAATAAAAAAAAGCTGTCTGCTGCCGCTGCCGGGGCCACCGCGGCAGAATCGAGTGTGCCGCGGGGCCCCCCCTGCCCAGCAGAGCCTGCCCTCCCCTGTATCCGCTCTCTCATTGTAGCTTCAGTCACACGCGCCGGCTTTCAGAGCGCGAAGGGACTAGTTTCCCTTTCGCGGCTCTGTTAAGCCTGCGGGGGCTGATGGGAACTTCCCATCAGCCCCCGCGGGCTTAACAGAGCAGCGAGGGAGAAACTCTCCCCTCGCGCTCTGAAAGCCGGCGCGTGTGACTGACTGCAGCTGAAAGAGAGAGGTGGATACAGGGGAGGGCAGGCTCTGCTGGGCAGGGGGGGCCCCACGGCACACTTGATTCTGCCGCGGCGGCCCCGGAAGCAGCAGCAGACAGCTTTTTTTTTTTTTTTTTCATTTTACTTTTGGATCAGAATGTTTTTTGCGCGGGGCCCCCTGAAACGCGGAGCCCTGTGCAAAAACATTCTCGCTCAATGGACGGGCCGGCCCTGCTGTAACCCTTTCTTCAGGTATAGCAACTCTTTCTTCAGGTATAGCAGCATTATTTTCAAAGGAGTTTGTTTCGCTACTTCAGAAAACTTTTAGGGATGATCAAAAACTTCCTGAATTGCCTCTGGCATCTAATCTGGGAGAAAAGCGTTTGGCTGATCCTTTCAAAATGGAGGAAGCTACGCTAGCTGGTAAAAGATCTAGGGTAGCGAAGAATTTTTCAATATCATCTCAAGAGATACATTCAGATCTAGATGATGATATTAAAGAAGAGTTAGAAGAGGGAGAACTGGTAGATCAAGAAGACCAGTCCAGAATTGTACGTGTTTTTCGTAGAGAAGAGTTACCTGCATTAATTGCGGAAACTCTTAAAACTTTGAATATATCAGTGTCAGAGCCTGAAGAAAACTTAGATTTAGAGGATCCTTTGTTACAAGCGTTCAGGAAAACACAGAAAGTCTTTCCAGTCCATACAGTGGTAAAGGAAATGATTCAGCAGGAGTGGAATGTTCCACAGGCTGCATTAAGGGGATCTAGAATTATGGCTCGTTTATATCCTTTACAAGAGAAGGATTGCGAATTATTTATTCCACCTAAAATTGATGCAGCAGTTTCGGCTGTTACTAAGAGGACTACTATTCCGATAGAGAGCGGTGCAGCCCTGATAGTTACGATAGAAAATTAGATACGCTGTTGAAACAAATATTTGATATAAACGCATTGTCTGTTCAGGCATCAATTTGTGGAGCATGGGTGGCTAGAGCATGTTTGCGATGGTCACAAGGATTACATACTGACATGGAGGGGACCTCTTCGGAGGACGCATCTAAATTAGAGACTGGAGCGGCTTATTTAGCTGACATTCATTATGATCTTATCAGAGCATTATCAAAAGATATGGTTCAGTGGTCACAGCTAGAAGATATGTGTGGCTGCGTACCTGGGCTGCAGATGCTTCTTCAAAAGCAAGACTTTCTAAGCTTCCATTTAGTGGTAAGCTTCTTTTTGGAGAAGATTTGGAAAAGTTAGTAAAGGATTTGGGAGATTGTAGGGGTGGTAAGCTCCCTGAGGATAGACAAAGGCTAGGACGCACGGTTCAAACCTATAGAGGTCAGTATAGGGACTTTTGTCATTTCCGTTCTCTTCGTTTTGGTCAATTGCAAAGAGGACGTCAGTATTATAGGAGTCAGGGGTTTTGAGGTTTTCGTGGCGCAGGAAGAGGTTTTACAGCCCCTTCTTCCAGTGCTAACCCAAGAAAAAACACAATGAGATGAGGAATACCCAGGCAGATTTTATTCCCGTAGGAGGCAGACTCCGCAAATTTTATTCTGCCTGGATTCAAATCACATCAGATCAATGGGTGTTGGAGATAATAGAAAAAAGGATATGCTCTGGAATTTCAGCGTCCGCTGGTCGATTTGTTTGTTCAATCTCCTTGCAGGGTGCGCGTCAAGCGTGCTGCGATACGCGAGACCTTGCAGAAACTTTTGGAATTGGAAGCTATTGTACCGGTGCCGTTAAATCAACAAGGTTATGGTCGATACTCAATATATTTTCTAGTTCCAAAAAAGGAGGGTTCCTTCCTTCCTTCATGGTGAGACCGCACCTTGAATATTGTGTGCAATTCTGGTCACCGTATCTTAAAAAGGATATAGTGATTTTAGAAAAGGTTCAGAGAAGAGCCACCAAAATGGTAAAGGGGATGGAAGGATACTCCTATGAAGAAAGGCTAAAAAGGTTAGGGCTCTTTAAACTGGAAAAGAGACAGCTGAGGGGAGATATGATAGAAGTCTATAAATTAATGAACGGAATGGAACGGGTAAACGTAGATCGATTGTTTACATTATCAGAATATAGAAAGACTAGGGGACATGCAATGAAGCTACAGGGTAAACTATTTAAGACCAATAAAAGAAAATATTTTTTCACTCAACGTGTAATCAAACTCTGGAATTTGTTACCGGAGGATGTAGTAAAGGCTGTTAGTGTAGCTGGGTTTAAAAAAGGTTTGGACAAGTTCCTGGAGGAAAGGTCCATAAACCATTATTAAGAAGTGACCGAAGATATCAATGCTTGACCCAGTACAAGCATTGTGGAACTTGTGTCTCTTGGGGAAACTGCTAGGTACATATGACCTAGATTGGCCACTGTTGGAAACAGAATACTGGGCTTGATGGACCTTGGTCTGACCCAGTATGGCATATCTTATGTTCTTATGTTCCGACCGGTATTGGATCTTCGAGGAGTAAATCGTTAACTTCGAGTAGCTCATTTTCGTATGGAAACGTTAAAATCAGTGATAATGGCGGTAAGAAAAGGGGAATTTCTTACGTCTCTGGATTTGACAGAGGCCTATCTTCATATTCCAATTCGTCAAGAACATCAAAAGTATTTAAGATTTGCAGTTCCAATGGGCCATTACCAGTTTCAGGCGTTACCATTCAGGTTGGCAACAGCTCCAAGAACATTTACCAAGGTAATGATAGTGGTAGCAGCAGCATTGAGAAAAGAAGGGATACTAGTTCATCCTTATCTAGACGATTGGTTGATACGAGCAAAGTCAGAGGAGGAAAGCAGGTTAGCAACAAAGAGAGTGGTGGAATTTTTACAGAGGCTAGGTTGGGTGGTGAATATGAGAAAAAGCAAGTTGATACCATCTCAAAATCTAGAACATTTGGGCGCTCGATTCGATACAAAGACAGGTAGAGTTTTCCTTCCCCACTCTCAAGTGTTAGCACTCATAGATCTAGTACAACAGCTTTTGACCAAAAAAGATCCCACAGCATGGCATTATCTCCAGTTGCCAGGGACCATGGCAGCAACCTTGGAACTAGTACCGTGGGCGAGGGCTCATATGCGTCCATTACAAAGAGCTTTATTAAGGAGGTGGTCGCATCAAAAGAGTCCGCTATCAGAGATATTACCCTGTCCTCCGGAGACCCGTCAAGCTTTGCATTGGTGGTTAAGACCGGAAGTATTGCAGATAGGAATGCAGTTGGAGTCTCCAGTTTGGATTCAGCTTACGACAGATGCCAGTCTAATGGGCTGGGGAGCACATTGCGAAAGACAGTTTGTTCAAGGTCAGTGGACCAAACAAGAGAGGACATGGTCAATAAACAGATTAGAGTTGAGAGCGGTGACTTTAGCGCTTCAGGCATTTCAGAGTCTCATTCAGGGGAAGGCTGTTCGTGTCCTATCAGACAACGCGACTACGGTGGCTTACATCAATCGTCAAGGAGGCACAAGCAGTGTGGCTTTGGAAGAAGAGGCGGAAAGCTTATTCCTCTGGGCCGAGGAAAACTTGGAGGCGTTGTCGGCAAGCCATGTTGCGGGAATAACCAATATGCAGGCCGATTTTTTGAGTCGAGTGAAGGTAGATCCAGGAGAGTGGAATCTGCATCCCGAAGTGTTTCAATCAATAATAAAGCGATGGGGAAGTCCGGTAACGGATCTCATGGCAACATTCCAGTCAGCAAAGGTCGATCATTTTTTCAGTTGAAGACGGGAAAGGATGTCAGAAGGTCTGGATGCACTAGTTCAGAGTTGGCCGGAAAGACAGCAGTTGTATGTGTTTCCTCCGTGGGTGTTGATAAGTCGAGTTCTTCAACGAGTGGAATGTCACAAAGGAATAGTGATATTAGTAGCTCCAGATTGGCCGAGATGCCCATGGTATGCGGATCTCATGAGGTTATTAATAGATCGTCCTTGGCGTTTGCCGCTAAGGGAGGATCTATTGAGTCAAGGACCCTCCTTACACATGCCTCAAGTGGATCGATTCTCGCTTATGGCTTGGCTCTTGAAAGGACGAGATTAAGAAACAGAGGTTACTTTTCAGCAGTTATTTCCACCTTGTTAAAATCGAGAAAGAGATCTACTTCTTTAGCGTATATTCGCACATGGAAAATATTTGAAGAGTGGTGTGAGGACAAGTCGATTGAAGCATTAAAAGTTTCCATTTCTCAAATTCTTTCTTTTTTGCAGGAAGGATTTGATAAAGGATTAGCTCCATCGTCTTTAAAAGTACAGCTGGCAAGTTTAGCTTGCTATAGAGGTAAGATAAAGGGAGAGTCGATTGGGACACACCCAGATGTAAAACGATTTTTGAGAGTTGTTACATTATTAAGACCACCATGTAGACCATGAATTCCATCTTGGAACCTCCATTTAGTTTTGGAGGTTCTGGTAAGGGAACCGTTTGAACCATTGTCTCGAGCATCCTTAAAAGATCTTTCGCTCAAAGTATTGTTTTTGGTGGCTATTGCATCGGCTAGAAGAATTTCAGAATTACAGGCGTTATCCTGTAGAAAACCCATTCTGATGTTTTTTTAAAGAGAAAGTTGTTTTAAGACCAGTGCCTTCTTTCTTACCAAAAGTAGTATCGGCTTTTCATATGAATCAAGAGGTTTCATTACCAGTATTTCAAAAGAAGGATAACGGCAATCCATTGTATTTTTTGGACATTCGTAGAGCACTGAAAATATATTTGAAAAGAACAAAGGATTTCCGTAAGACGGATAGGTTGTTTGTTCTCATTGCAGGTCCAAAGAAAGGTCAAGCAGCCTCAAAGGCTTCTATGTCTAGGTGGCTCAAGGAGGCTATATCTTCGTCATACTTATTAAAAGGTAGGATGGTTTCAGATGGACTTAGGGCGCATTCAACACGGGCGCACGCTGCGTCATGGGCTGAATATAGTTTGGTGCTGCCTATAGAGATTTGTAAGGCGGCTACATGGTCGTCACTTAATTCTTTTGTAAAGCTTTATAGGCTTGATGTACAAGCACAGAAGGATGCTTGTTTTGGGTCTGCAGTGCTTCAGGCTGGTTTGGTGAGACCCACCCGTTAAGTGTTACTGCTCTGGTATATCCCAGAAATTCCAGGATTGGACTGGAGTGACGTAAAGTAAGGTTAAATTAGACTTACCTGCTAATTGTTGTTACTTTAGGAACTCCAGTCCAGTACCGCATCCCTCCCTTTAAATTTAAGGAATAGCCTGAAGCGTGTGAATGTATTAATTACAGTGATCTGTTTCTATGTTCTTGGTAAAGTAATATTCCTTTATATAGAGATAGGGAGCAAGAGTTTAAAATATATATATATATTTAACAATTTAATGAAAACATATTAGAAATATTAATTTAAAAAAAAAATTATTGCCTAGCATAGCTATGAGTATGCTTAATTGTTGCTCTGCGAGTCTGCTTTGGGGAAAACTTAAGTCAGGAGGCGGTCCCTCAGGAGGTTATAGTGATGACATCACAACTGTGTCATTATTCAGTCTCCAAGCTGCAAGAGAACCTGTATTCCCAGAAATTCTGGGACTTGACTGGAGTTCCTAAAGTAACAACAATTAGCAGGTAAGTCTAATTTAACCTTTTGCCTGCATATCCCTAAAAATAGCTCCTTCTGGCATGCACATGACTAGGAGCTGCAGCTTCTGCACCTGCTCATGGAGCACAATATCAAGTCAGGTGCGGGCAGGGGGACCTGGTTGCACCTTTCTGATGCTTGCTCTTCTGGTCATGCAGTGTCATGCTGATTATGGAGCCAAGTCAGGAGCCCTGCTTCTTTTCTGCTCAGACTCTGCCTACCCAAACATCAGTATTGACACACCTCAGAGCCAGCCTGGAGCCCTGAGCCATTGATGCTCCTCTCCTGGGTCCTGTCACTGATCAAACTGCCATCCTCTGTTCCCTCTTAAGCTGTAGTGCTGCTGCCTGCTAGAATTGGGGCAGCCCAGTTGGATCATTGAAGAAAAAAAGAGAGAGACTGGGTTATCACCGTCACAGGAGGTAGGGAAAGAAAGGGTCGGTTAAGTCCAGTGTCCTTTTTTTGGCCGTCACTAGTATAAAGCAGAGAGAATAAAGTTTTAAGCAGCAAGAACTGAATTTGTATGTTTTAGCTGTGCACTGCGGAAATAAAATGTTTTTAGATCGACGATATATAAACTATTTAAGTAAAAATAAAATATACGTTTCCGCTTGTATTATGCTCATTCCTTTCAAAGCTTTGTCTTGAAATATAGATTTTAAAAGCTTATTAAAAATGAGTCACAAAGAAAATAGACAGTGAACGACGAGATTGAAATCAGAAGCAAAGCAGCAAAGTATGGGCAGGCAGACAGACAGTCAACGAAACCTAATTCTAAGCCTAATACAATTCTGCACGCTTACAATACAAACTCCGTCAGACTACGTCACAAACATCCCTGGGGACCCACTCGTGGACACGCGCAGGCTTCCTCCTGGAGGCCGAAGTAGGAGAAACAGACCAATCAAACTTCAGGGCTCAGAGCCCAATCGGGAGCTGTGCTAGGAGACCTATCAGCGTACGACTTACAGGGGAGCGTAGGGTGGGAAGAAGTTGCGGCTAGCTGCACAGTCTGTCAGCCTTCAGTGCCAGGGGGTTGGAAGCATGGCACAGGATAAGGAAAGTATCCGATACTGCGCCAGGTTCTCTTATTTGTTTATCAAGTTCACACTCATCGTTTATTGCACCGTCTTCTGGGTGAGTAACAGCCAGTTCTTGTACCTGTTAGTCTGCTTATTCGTATGTGCACCTGCACCGTGTACTGTAGTTTTGTATTAAAAATATATGGGAGCTATATATATATTTATTTATATAGATGTATGTGTGCACACACATCTTTTTGTATTAATTAGGTTATGTTTATTATTTTGTCAGTGTACGATATATATTGCATATTACTTCAGTGTGCGAATGCAGAGCAGTTGCTGGATAAAACGGCATCCCTGATAAAAGATTGTTTTCAGTGATGTCTCCCCCACCCCCTTTTTCCAGGCGATCACCCTGTTCACCTACCCCTTTCAACAGCTCTGCAGGCATATACACCATGTGTGCATTTTGCAATTATGGGCTTAGATAAAACCCTTCCCCACCCCCTACAGGAGAGGTTTTTTACATTAACCAGACTTGTGCTTTTAGAAGGGGGGGGGAAGCTCTTGGGGGGTCCTTTACTTTTTGAAAACAGTTGAATCTACTGTAGTGGGGTGATTTAAGCTTAGCGTTAGATGAAGGTACACGTCCGTCCGTCAGAAAAAGTGATTACAGATCTTGGCGTGGATTCCTCGCGAACTGGTAAACATTAGGCCAGCCATCCTTCACATCCTGGTAAATGATAAAATAGGTGCACCATGTCCATATATGGACGAATAAAGTAGTGTGAACCTATTAGTCCACTTTATTTATAGTTAAATAAACAGAGATCCAAAAAAGTAATAAAGGTGATACCTAATCTTTGAAAGCTAATCAAAAAATGTATTGTTAGTCCAATAAAAAAGGTATCAATTTAACTTTTTTGTTTCTCGTTTTAACTACCCTGCAGTCCTTCATTATTCCTGGATTAGGAAACGCTTGAAGGGTTCATCCAGTTGGCCCACCAAGAGCTTACTGTCTGGATTTGAGCCTGCGTGTTGTAAATGCCAGGGCAGACTTTTAGTCCTAGCCCGTCTGTCTCTTTCTCCAGAATCTACAAGGTGATTGTTATCAGTGCCTCAAAGCAGGACCTTAAGGGTCATTACTTTAGGATTAAAAGTAGTACCAGGAGGAATCGAGTTCATAAGATAAACGGAAAATCGCTCCATTCAGTTCATAGGAATTAGTAGGATGGTGGGCTTTTCATTCCCTTATTTATAACATTATGAAGCTAGGCCTCAGTGCTTTTGCAAGTTGGTTCTAAGCAGTTCTTTTGGAAGGATGACAGAATAGGGTGTTTAGTGGAATGTGATAGAACTGTCATCCTCTATACCCCCACCCTGCACTGCCAGCTCCCGTAGTTCCCAGTAATCACATTATGGGAAGAAGGCAAGAAAGATTAATTTGAAAGATCACAGGTGCATGAATGCATGCACTTGTTTTTCTGGCAGGGAAGGGTCTAAAAGAAAGGACTGCTCGTCGGGGGGGGGGGGGGGCGGCGGCAAGGCTTCGATTACAGACAAGCCAGACGGTTACCACAGTTCTGCAAAACTAGTTCTGGGACTATCCTGCCAAACCTGTTTCAGGCTGGCTCTTCCTCCCAGCAGTCCCTGCTCCAGGTTTATTCATTTGCTTTTACAGCCTTTCACTACAAAAAACAACCTTACCTTACCCTTAGTTAGACAGATCCTGTAGTTGATTTCTATAGGGAAGGGTGATCCCTGGCAGCTCTTGAAAGATAGATATTGAGAGAAGGTACTTAAAGAGGTCAGCAGAAAGTTACCTGCTTTGTTCTGTATGTAAGCAAGAGCATGTTTTATGGTAAAAACAAATTAATCACTTTTTTTTTTAAGAATTACTGGACAAAGTAAATAGTCTGAAGCCAAGACCTATTTTGTCATAGACAATGTTACTCGCTTTGTACGTGTGTATGCTAATCAAACTGGAGCAGATCTGAGTTGGGAGTCATAGCGCGGCCTACTAGACCTATGTCACTATAACAGTGCTTATAATGTCACGTAAACAAATAAGCGGAGGGGAGAACCCATTTCATTCTTGCAGCATAGCTCCAGTGGGAGCTTCTATGCTGTTGGGGCTGCAAGCCATGACATCACATCCTCAGTAGTTTCAAACTATATGAGAGATTAGTTCATAGCAGAAAAACTGTCACTTACAACTTCCATGCTACCTCAGGTAAGCTTACTGCATGGAAAAGCAGAACCAGCCTTTGCCCCTTGGGAAACTTACACAGGGGGAGATCGGGTAAATAAGCAGGACAAGCAATGCCGCACCTTCTTATGCTTTGTACCAGCGTGCAGGCCAGTGCAGTAAAGTGCGCTAGGCTTTGTGCACAGGTTAGTTCGGTTTTAGTGCACAACTTTGTGCACTGCCAGTGCAAGAAATAATTTTGCACACAAGTTAACTGTACACAAAGCCTCTGACTACAGCGGCGCACAGTGCATTTAAATCAATAGTAGTATAGCACTAAGCTAAGAGAAGTGCGCAGAAGACTGAGCACAAGGCCCCAGTTTAACAGCAGGTCTGAGACAGAGTAAAGGGTAGCTCAATGTTCTGTGCTCAGCACAAGTGAAGTATTTACGTTTGGTTCTTCAGTGTACATATGCTGGAATATATTCAGCATATAGGAATTTACAGAATATTATTTATGTACAGAATAACATCCCATCATCTGTACAGATTTTATGAGCATGCAACTTTGAAATGCTTTACGGTGTATGGCGCTTGAGTTATACATGTCTTAACATCCATACCTATGGTGGAATGCTCTTCTGCATACAAATAATATTACAAAAAAACTGCTATATGTAGAACAGCCCATCACAGGCACAGTAGACGCCAATACAACTGCTGCTAACACAGATGCATGTACGTACTGTCCCTTGTTAGCATATTGCTTTTGTGAACAGCCCATGGGAGAGGGGCAAACTTTCAGCATTAGTCTTGCATAAGAAAACTGCATCTACCCATCTGTGGGTTAGACACTACTACAACTCTAATAATGACCATGGCATGTGATATGTTGAGATAATCACATTTAGCACGGCTGGCAGTAGGTTCCTGAAAAGCTGGTTTGTCTGGAGTGAGGAGTAAATGCCTCACTCTGATCTTCCCCACCCTTCTATAGGGAAGCAAATTCTTTCTGCAGTCCTTTTTCCTCCTCCTGAAAAATTTCCATTTGTCCTGGATCCCGGGCCGAATGCCTTGCTAACCCATATTCCAGCAGGCGCCATAGTTACTGGCATGTGGGATGAGGGAAACTCCTGCGAACTCTGTGCCCACGTGTCCTTTTCTCAGTGGTTTTTAAATTCTGCTGGCTTTTTAACACAAAGGCTTTCAGTCCCCATCGTGGACAATGCAGCTGTTGAAGACATTGCTGCAGCTGCGCTTGGCACTAAGGCCTAAGCCAGGATCAGGACCAGCCAAGGAGAGAGGCAAAAGAGTCATCAGACGAAGTATGCAAATACTAGGGCCTTCAAAGGCTCTGACCTTAGCAAATCATGTGGGGGATGGATAGGAAGGGATAATACTCAGTTTGACATATACTGCCTTAGGTGAATCTCTTTAGAAAGACAGTTAAATAAATCTTAATAAATAGTACTAGAAGACTTGGGGAAAAAATATGGAAAACAGCAAAAAGTCTAGGAATAGAAAAGTGTAACAAGCAGAACGTGTTTTATGGTGGGGGAAGATGCTAATTTTCCCTTCCAATATTCTGGTGTTATATGCCGGCCACCAAACATGCGGCTAGTGCTGCTTTACTGAGCTGGTCTGGCTTTTAATGCATTTTGCCCATTTACTTCCCCAGTCTTTCCAACTGCAGTTCCTTACCAGAGAGAAGTGCGTTGCATGAAAAGCCTAGGCATACTTTGTGTCTGAATTACGGACACCAGAGGCTGCAGCGTAAATAAAAAACCAATTTGCAGCACTGTTATGTGACTAGAGTAATATCAGACATCAGAGTTGACCAAGTTATTGGCTTCGGTATATGCAAATTCAGAGCTAGGTAACTTCAGTCCTTGAATGGTAGAAGCCAGTTGTGGTTTCAAGATATAGACAAACAGACAATGAATATAGATGAGGTGCATGTTAATACAATTGATTTCATTATATCATTAAAAATCAAACTGGACTGTGGCAGATGAGGACTGGAGTTGCCTACCCGTGTTGTTAATGGATCCCACTAAGCTAATGGTCTGAATTCTAGTAGCTAAACAATTAGTTTCACTATGTGCTGACTGACTGGATGTCTCTGTAAACCAGATGATCCATAAACTGGGATTGGCTACTGGCTTGGAGTGGTCCTACTAAGCAAATGGTGCCCATATGCTGGGAATGGCTAAATTACTAGCCTCAGTATGTGATAAATGGTTGGCTGGATTCCTGTATTTAAGCTCTTCAGTGCCAGACCAAACTATTGCAACCCCACTTTCACAGGTTGTTTTTTTTTTTTTTTAATCTTTCCATGCAAAAACCCTCCAGGCTATGACAAACCAGCCAAAGAAACATTTACAGGGGCCATGTTTGGACCATGAAAAACATTTGCTCCTGCAGCATTTCCACATGCGATATGCCAGCTGTACAAGCAGATTTCATGCTTACTAGGGAGTTTAACAAAAGCAGGTGTTGGCCTCTCAAACTGCCCTCACTGCCTAGCTGAAAGGAGACAGGGGTATTCACAGCCTGCACATTTTAGCCAGAGTATGAGAAAACGCTGCAGGGGCATGTGTAGGTTGAGAGGAGACAGCAGAAGCCCACATTCTCTTTTAATGTCCTTTGCTGTACAGGATCACCAAGGTGTATAATCATGCTCTCATTAAGATATGGGGCCTGGGTTCAACAGGTTCTGACGCATTACATCTGATTAAGGAGTGCAGAGCATAAACTTACCTCTTCTCCTTGCAGTTAATAGGTGCCTTTGTCCTAGCGGTTGGTATCTATGCAGAAGTGGAACGACAGAAGTACAAAACCCTGCAAGAGGCATTCCTGGCCCCAGCTATTATTCTCATCCTCCTGGGCATCGTGATGTTTATCATCTCCTTTGTTGGCGTCTTGGCATCGCTCCGTGATAACCTCTGTCTTCTGCAAGTGGTAAGCCTGGAACAGGTGCCAGGATGCTCACTTTCATAGCCCGTTAGAACCCAGGATCCAGCATCCTGTTTACAGTGACTCAGGTGAGACGTTGTCTCAGTGAACTATGGAATAAGTCACTTTAAAGGTAAAATTATCAAAGCCATTCACCCAGGGTGATAGAACATTATTTATACCCTAACCCTGAACTGCTGCCAGATTGGAACCATAATACACTTATAGCAATTGCTTTAAAACAGTGTCTTTATTCCTTGTGTAAGCCCACAAACTTCATGGATGAAACAGCATCAGGGCAATTTAAGCATACATAGCAAGCATTACCTTCAGGCTGGTCTAAAACGCCATGCAGTCAGTCAGACCTCTGCCTGTGGCCCAACATGGCTCTTTATTCTTTACTCCGTTTGATATACCACCCTCAGAACAGCAACTAGGCAATTTACAATCAAATGAGCTGTGAGGAAAAAGAAATAAAAAGGGAACACCTTATATGATAGGACAGCAGAGAAATATAGAAACCAAAAGGTCAGAGGCCAGATGGAAGAGGGTTAAGGAAGAGTGAGACAAAGGTCAAAGGCCTGATGGAAGAGGCGAGTCTTAAATGATGCTTTAAACCTGGGGAATGCTTGTTCTAACCAAAGTGCAGGAGGCACAGAGTTCCAAAGTGCAGGATCCAGGAAGAAAAAAAAGCAGAGTGGCAGGTAAGCTCAAGGTGTGCCTGTGAGGGGGGGGGGGGGAGGGAGGTGGAGGCAGAGGCTTTGAAGTAGATCGAAGTGAGTGGTGGAAGGTTGGTGGAGGGACAAGATCAGTGAGGTATTGAAGAGTTGATGTGAGGAAGGCCTTGTGAAGTAAAATGAGAAATTTGTAATGTATTCTGAATTTGAGAGGGAGGCAGTGGAGACGGAAGAGTAAGGGGGTGATGTGATCTGAGCGGGCCGCAGTATTCTGGAGGAGTTGTAACCACTGAAGTTGATATTGTAGAAAACCAGCTCGGGCAACATTACAGTAATCAAGCTTTGAGACAACAAGAGACAGGAGGGGGGAGGTGGCCATGGAAGAAGGAGTCAGACTGCACGGATTTGGCACAGTGAATAGAAACAATGGCAAACAAGGGAAGAGATGTGTTCAAGGAAGGAGAGAGAGGAATCAAGGATAATGCCCAGATAACAAAAAGGAGGATACTAGGGAGATGGGGGCATCTGCAAGGGAGGGAACCAGTGAGGGGCAGGGGAGGCCAAACGTACATTAAATAGCAGCAGATTTGGATGAATTGAGATGCAAGTAGTTGGTAGCAAACTAGGAGGAAACATGGGAAAGGCAGGAGTTCAACGGACCCAGATCAGGAGCAGAGGGGCTGGTGTAAGAGAATGATATCATCATTGGCGTAGTGATACGCCAAGACTGCATACTGCTGGATGATGAGAGTGACGGGGGCCAAGAAGATATTGAAGAGGGCAGGAGGGGATAAGATGGAGTCTTAGGGAACATCACAGAGGAGGGGTGACAGGGGAGGAGGTGGTAACAGAACAGATTGAAAAGGATCAGGCTGTGCTGTGAGGAAGGAGACCAATGAAGGGCAGTTCCCCGATACCAGAAGCATGAAAGGAGTCAAGGAGGGTGGAATGATCTACTAAGTCAAATGCTGCAGAGAGGTCAAGTGAAACGGCTGGTGAGATGTCACCATGGTCATGTGATGCGTGAAGTTCATTTAGAAGGGAAAGGATAATGGTTTCAAGAGAGTGGCCAAGTCTGAAACCAGATTGGTGTGGGGTGGAGAGCATGGACAGAATCAATATGGTTGGAATGTTGTGAGAAAACCAACTTTTCAAGGATTTTGGAAAGAAAGGGAAGATTTTGAGATAGGGCGCCAGTGGGTTGTTTGAAGATTGGACGGATGGACACATGCCTCCAAGAGGTGAGGAAGATACCGGAGGAGAGGCTGGAATTAAATTAAACATAATGGCAATAAGAAACAAAAGTGGCCAGTGGGAGGAGACAGGATCAAAAGGGCAAGTAGTCTTATGTGCAGAAGAGAGGGCCTTGGAAAGTTCTGCAGAAGAGATGGGACAGAAAGAGGACTATGAGTGCGAGAGAGGAAACAAGGAAAGAGGTGAAGTGAGGAGGGAGGGGGTTGAGCGGAAAGGGGTGGGGGCAGGTTGGAAAGGTAGAGCATACGTTTCTGATAAGATCTTCAAGCTAAGTGGCCAAATGGGCTGGATCAGGGTGGCGGGGTTGGAACTCAGGGAAGATGATGTCCCGGGGGGGGGGGGGGGTGGAAAGCATGCAGACTATAATTGTCAAGAGGAGTTGGAAGAGGAGAAAATGAGACTGGAGAAATAAGATTGTTTAGCTGTATGGGTTGAGGACCGGTAATACTGATGACAGTTATGGAAGAGACATAGGGTGTCAGTCAGGTGAAGGATAGTCACGCCATTGGCATTTATTCTTTGGCTCAACAAATCTCAGGCACTCGGTCACCATGGCGCCTAGAAGTTACTGGTGCCTGGGATTTTCTTGTCCTGTATACATACAGTATGTATTTCTAACTGCTACTGCAGTCCGGAACATGAGCTGCTTTGTTTAGTCGCATGGTACAGAATTCCCATGCTGGTCTTGGGGATCTCAAGTCTCATGAGACCAGCACCATAATTCATGCACCAGGTGGCTCAAACATTCAGAGAACCACACGGTCTTGTGAAAAAATAGTTCCTGTTCTGGTGGCACCAACAAGATAAGCAGAGTTAGTCTGGTGGGGAGGGGGCAACAATATTGAACTGACAAAGTTGTTTTACTGCTCATCGAACTGAACTGCCGGGCTTTGTTTGAGGTGTGAAACCCGCTCACTGAACTCGCCAGCAGTCTGCAGCTGTATTTTCTGTTGCTCAACTCATTCTTGCCGTTGTACTCACACACTAGGGGTATTTTTGGCAATGTCCTAGATGCATCGTGTCCTCATAGTAGGGGTTGTCCCGATATCTCTCTGCAGATGCCACTCCAGAGGTGTAGGCACATTATTTTTGGTTATAGTTCCTCCTTCGCTGCACCTCTCCAACCCTTTCTTTCTGTTTACAGAGCTTGTGAATGTGAACAAGCTACCTACTTGGTGCTTTACTGTATAATTTTTCAGAGCTTTAATGGCTACTTTGTTCTTGTCAGACGTTTTCTTGTGGTGGGAACTGGATTTATGGGCCACACAGTTTAGAAGCCTTTTTGGGGTTACTTTGTGCCCAAATGACCCCTATACCGATAGCCATTAGTAATCACAGCTAAAAGATTTTTTTCAAATAGAGTTTTGTGCATTTTCTCTTTAATGCCATAGGTTGCAATTGCTAAGTTACTTGACTAATACGGTATACAAATTTTGTTTTCCCCACAACTATAGCCATATAGTTGTGGTCTACCTTATTGGCACCCTTGCATTTTAGGTATGTTGTGTACAACATCTTGAGAAATAATAGGAATATTCCAACTGTTTATCATCATAAAATTTTAATAGTATGTTCAAAAGTATGCAAAAAAAAAAAAAAGATGTTTGTGCAACTTAGACAATTTCTGAGAAAAAAAAAACAAAATATGACCTGGACGGGATTAATGGCACTCTTCACTAATATTTGTTGCACAACCCTTGGCAATGATGACAGCCTCTAAACATTTCTTGTATCCATTCATAAGTTTCATGCATCTGTCTGCTGGTAGTTTCTCCCAATCTTCAATTGCTATTTGTTCCAACTCATGACTGTTTCAAGGATTCCTTTTACCAATGGCAGATTTCAGCTCTTTCCAAAGGTTTTCAATTGGATTGAGATTAGGACTCACTGCCGGCCATTTGTTCCTGCTAACCATTTTTTGGGAGCATGTGTGACAGCCTACTGAATTACCTCTCCTGGACAGGCCCGATTGGGGCATCTGTAGCTGACATCACTGGAAAGTCCCTATAAAGGCCTGTGCTGTTCTAAGCATGTGGCAGATAGGACCTGTCTACAGCTGCACACCTAAGGGGCATGTTAGGTCCCTTTGGAGCCCCTTAGGAGCAATGGAGGGCTGACACAAGTTTGAAATTTAGTGTTATACCAGGAGCGAAGCGGAGAAAGAAATCTACGAGCATAACCCTCCAACCACCGTCATAGGCAAACATCTGATGTCAAAACCAGTTTTGCTGGCAGTAGGTACCGACTCTCCTTCCCCTTCCACCGAGGGAGCAAGTTTGGGTTCCCTTGAATGCACGCCACCCTCTCCACCGGGTTTGACATGAATATTTCTAGCTCGTCTCTCCTGCAAACAGAGTTCCTGTGTAGATGCTGTTCTCCCTCAGGCAGTTCAAGATACACCTGTTTCGTTGGCTGATGTATGGCACATTGTTAATAGAACTAAACAATTACTTTCTGCTACGGTTCCTCAGCTTTGCCATTTCACCCAGGAAGCTGTCCTGAAATTTAGTAGCTGAGAGTTGGGAGTTTAAGCAATAGAGTTTCTGCAATGGATTCTTAAGCGACATGTTTATTTTATTTTATATATTTATTTAGCTAGGCTTATATACCGCTTCTGTTAAAGACAGTGTTCCTGTCTTTTGGTGCAAAAGTAAACTCGAACACAGCTAGGAATAAGAATTAACAGATATTTAATTTTCCTTGTATTAGTCTTTTATCCCTTGAAATCTTATTTCACAGATACTGGAAGGAAGTACTAGCCTTGTCTAATGCGGAGACTATTTCATAAGAACATATGAAATGCCATACTGGGTCGGACCAAGATCCATCTAGCCCAGTATTCTGTTTCCAACAGTGGCCAATCGAGGTCACAAGTACTAGCAGTTCCCCAAAAAGACACATGGGTTCTATAATGCTTCTATTGGGGCAAGAAGTGGATTTTCCAGGTCCCCTTTAATAATGGTTAATGGACTTTTCCTCCAGGAACTTGTCCAAACCTTTTTTAAACTCAGCTACACTGACAGCTTTTACTACATCCTCCGGTAACAAATTCCACACATTGAGCGAAAAAAAAAATTCTCTTATTAGTTTTAAATGGGTTACACTGTAGCTTCATTGCATGTCCTCTAGTCTTTCTACTTTTTGATGGCATAAAGAATCGATCTATGTTCCACTCTATTCATTAATTTATTACAAAATGTTATTACATTCCTTCTAAAGCTGGGCAGGCTATTGCTACTGAAGGGAATCTGATGTTCTTGAGGATAAATCGCCTTTTGCTCTTACTGCCTTTTTAGAAGATACGCGGGATATTATACAGACTAGGGCAACTCTCCTTGTAGCTTTCCTCTCTGAAGGGGACAAAATTGCTGTTCTGAAGGTTTACTTCAAGAAGAAAGATATTCCTTATTGTGGTGATAAGCTAGCTATGTTCCCTGATGTTTCTCATTCTAGCCAGATGAGGAGGAAACCTTTTCTGGCCCTTAAGGCCTGAGTTTTGGCACTAGGGTCTACCTTTTTCCTACGATATTCTTGCAAATCTTTACATTTCCTTTCAGCAAAATAGATTTGCTTTTTCAGCCCCCTCCGATTTAGAAACATTTTTATTAGATGAAGAGAAAGTTTTGAAGGATGGTCACAGAGTATATAGTTATTTTGCTCTTAGTGATGTGGACAGATGCCTTATATATTTTTTTTATTTGTTGGCATTATTTGGATTTTACTGCTTTTGTGGCAATTGTAATTTTGAAAATCCTATAAAATCAATCAATAATAACCACCACCACATTCTTTTGGACGTACATTTTGGGTCATTGTCCTGCTGGAGAACTCTGAACTTCGACCCAGATCTAGCTTTGACACTAGGTAGCACATTTCGCTCTAAAATACCATGGTAGTCCTCTGACTTCATGATTCCTTTAATACATTCCAGGCCTCCAGTTCCCGAGGCAGCAAAACAGGCCCACAACATTATAGAACCTCCACTATAAAGGAAGGGTATTTTTGCCTTATAAACTTCATTTCTTCACCTGTAAATGTATTTCTGGTCTGCATTGCCAAAGAGCTCGTTTTGATTTCCTCTGTCTACAGAACATTTTCCCAGAAGGATTGTGGTTTCTCAAGGTGGGTTTGGACAAAGATCAGACTTGCCTTTTTATGTCTGTCTTTGAGCATGTGTGCAATGTATGGTACGGGTTGAAACCACCACTCCAGGTCAGCCTTGCTCTTGGGATGTTGTATGTGGTGTTTTTCCAACAGTTCGCACTAACCTTTGAAGACTACTTGGATTAATTTTCCTCTTCCCACCACATCCTGGGAGATTCCTGATAGTTCCATGAGCAGAAAACACATTAATAACATTGTGAACTGTAAACATAGGAATGCCAAGGTCTTTGGAGATGGCCTTGTACCCCTTTGAAGTTTGATGATAATGACTTTTCTGACGGCCTTGGGCAGCTCTTGTCTTCACCATTGTGAAAATGGAACAGGGAGTGAATGTGGCCATTTCAAACATTAGAGACATCATTCATTAATTAATTAATCCAAGTCACGTGAATACTGACAATCGATCCCAGGTGCGTCTAATTTCACTGCAATGGGAATGTGGTTCTTCTGTTCAAACTCATTTGAATTGTTTATAAAGGGGGCCAATAATCATGGCCCAGTTTTTATACAATTTCCTTTTTTAATTGGGCTTGTTTTATTCAATTATTTTGTGTGTCAAATGTGTGTGCATATATAATCCAAAGCCATTTCACTGGCCCCTTCTTTTTAGGAGATAATGGACATTAAGGGGTTGAACTGCAAGGGTGCCAGTAATGTTGGCCACAACTATATCTCTGAAGGTTTTCCACTTCTTGTTCCCCTTTTTCACTATATTTTAATTTTGCATATGTCTCACTTTTTGTTATCTTTGCCTTTGGTACCTGTTGAAAAGCAACAGGATTTTCAGACCAAAGTAGTGGTCCTTGCTTTAAGAGATGTAACTGACCACAATTTTGGGGGGAGGGGGAGTAGACTGACTAGCTTCCAGGGTGTTAAAGCTAGTTGGAGAGGATGTGGCTGGCTAAACAAGAAGGGGGAGAGGACAACTGGCTTTTGTGATGGGAGAGAGGGGTGGCCAATTGGAGGGGGGAAGAGCAGCAGGCAAGAGAGGGACTGAGTAATAAGAGGATTGGGAGAGGAGAGAGGGGAAGGGAGCCGCTGGCTGTGTATTTCTACCAGGGGCCTGCAGTGGTGCATTAAGGCTCAGATGTAGTTTTCCTTTCTCTTAAGCACAGAATGAGAAAAAAATGGAGTTACTTACCTGTAACGAGAGTTCTCTGTGGACAGTAGGATCAGTCAGCCACACCTGGTGACATCATCAGATAGCACCATGGATACAGAAGTGCTCTCCCAGAGCTCAGAAAGGTGAGTCTTTCTGAGCACGTGCTGGATGCCCCCACCTCTGGGCCCACCCCTACCTGGCTCAGTTTTTACAGAGCTTACATCCATCCGGTTGCCTGGTAGGGATGCAACCCACCTAGAGATATAGCAGACCGCTGTGCCTTCGTCCATAGCGGAGGCAGGGGAGAATGTGTGGCTGACTGATCCTGCTGTCCACGGAGAACTCCAGTTACAGGTAAGTACCATAACTCTGGTAACTACATTTTCTCCTAGGACAAGCAAGATGAGTCAGCCACACTTGGTGACTCACCAGCACGGTGTAGCCGCCCTGGTCTGCAGTACGAAGGTGGTCAGCAGCCCTGCACAGGGATCTAACATCAACACGACACCTTGGATGCAACTGATGGTTTATTGGGTCACGTTGTATCACAGGCACTGCAAACAATAATTGTACCACAAGCACAGCAAAGTGTAACAACTGCAAAAAAAAAATCAATGACACAACAAGGTAGTCAGCAACAACTAAAAATTACAACCATCAACAAGCAGTAAAACTTTACTAAACATCTGACAGATCCTGAACCTGAATGGAAGTCATGTTGAGGGTAACTGCCCCACCTCTGGACAGGTGTCCGAGGTTGGATCCCCGCGTCTAGCACAGAACATCCAAATGTGCTGCTCGTCAGGGCCAGGCTAGGCAGTAGTGCCTCTGGAAGGTGTGGAGTGAGGCCCTCGTGACGGCCTTGCAGATGTGGTTGAGTGGGACTGCGCTGAGGTTCGCCAGGGTGGCGGCCATGGCACGCAGCTGGTGCGCCTGCACATGCACCGGGGAGACGGTGCCAGCCTGTGTATAGCAGTATGCAGTGCACATGGTGATCCATTCTGACAGAGTTCGCTTGGTGACCAACAGTCCGGGCCTATTTGGGTCGAAGGCCACGAAGAGTTGGCTTCCTTGGTGGGTTGCCGCTGTCCATGCTAGGTATGTGCGCAGTGCACACACACACACAGTCCAGGGTGTGTATGCAGCATTCCTCTGGGTTACCATGTGGTTCCGGGTAGAAGGTAGGGAGCTCAATGGTCTGGATGATGTGAAAGTATGATACCACCTTGGGGTGGGTTCACAGGTGTATCACATGCGTAATTGGGATGAAGTATGGTGTATGGAGGGGTGTGCTACTAGCGCCTGGAGTTCGCTCACCCTCCTGGCTGAAGTGATGGCAATGAGTAACAGTGTTTTCCATGTGATGAACGTGAGCGGGGCCTCCTCTAGCGGCTCAAAGGAGTCCTTGGTGAGCTGCTCAAGCATCATGTTGAGGTTCCATGAGGGTACTGGTTTGCTCACCAGGGGCCGCGGGTTGGCAAGGCCCTTCATAAGTGCGAGACCAAAGGGTGTGTGGACCACCATCCAGGTGGTCATGAAAGGCTGCAATAGCTGCTATGTGAACCTTGATGGATGATGTTTGGAGACCAGCTTGCGAGAAGGACGACGGGTATTGGAGCACCTGCGGTTGGGGGCAGGAGAAGGGACTGACCCCTGCTGTTCTGCACCATGCATTGAATCTGTTCCACTTTAGTGCGTAGGATGGTTGAGTCAAGTCCCTCTGTGTGGCCAGGATGACATGACATCTGTTGTGAGGTTCAGGTAGGATAGGCGTGCCCTCTCAACCTCCAGGCAGTCAGTGCAAGGGAGGAGAGATTGGGGTGTCTGGTTTTCCCTCCATCGTGGGTGATGAGGTCCTGGCGCATAGGGAGGCGCACCGGGGGATCCTTGGCAAGGCGTTGGAGATAGGGGAACCACATCTGTCTCAGCCAGAATGGTGCAATGAGGATTACCGAGGCCCTGTCGGTGATGATCTTCTGCAGTATCTTGGCGTAGGGGGATAGGTGTACAGGAGTTCGTGTTTCCCCAGGGAACGTGGAATGCATCCGCTGCAACCCTTCACTCCATCGGATGCCTGGAGCAAAACTCTGCACAATTTGCGTTGTTCGGGTGCACGAACAAGTCTATCTGCGGCTGCCCCCATTTCTGGAAGAGAGAGGCTATGATCTCTGGGTGGAGGGCTCTCAGCTCCAGTAGATTGATGTGGAGCCGGCTCTCCTGAGCCGTCCACGCTCCTTATGTACGTAGATGCAGAAGATGGGCGCCCCATCACCGCTTGGAGGCATCAGTGCTAATGATGAGGTCGGGCAGAGGGTCCTTGAGGGGTCCTCCAAGGGAGAGGTGCGTCCTGCACATCCACCAAGTAAGGGAAGTCTGTATTTTCTGGTCTATACTTATCCGTTGTGACAAGGGCTGCGACTGCTGGTTCCAGCGGCAGCGGAGATGCCACTGTAGGCTCCTCATGTGGTGTCTGGAGAGTTGGATCACCTGTGTAGTTGCAGCCATATGGCCCAAGAAGCACAAGAGCGCCCTGGCAGTTACTTCCTGGGCCGTATAGACCTGCCGTGCAAGGCATGTGATTGTGTCCACCTGGGATGAGGGGAGGAAAGCCTTCGCTTGGCGTGTGCATATCATTGCACCAATGAAGTCCGGTGCTTGCTTGGGATGTAGCTGTGATTTTTTTTGAAGTTGACTAGGAAGCCAAGGGTAGATAGAATTGTGGTGGTGGTGGTGGTGGTGTGCTCCGCTTTCTCTGCTGCAGATCTGGAGGAAGCAGCAATTAGCCAGTCATCCAGATAGGGAAAAACACAGATGCCGGACCTCCAGGAGGTGAGCTGCCACCACTACGACACATTTAGTGAACACCCTGGGGGCCGGAGAGAGGCCAAAGGGAAGCACCCTGTATTGGCAGTGGTTGTCCCCGATGCATAAACGCAGGAATTTCCTGTGTGCTGGATGAATGGGGATGTGGGTGTCGGCATCCTGCAAGTCCAGAGAGGCTAGCCAATCGTTCTGCTGAATGAGGGGGGGAGGATGGACACTAAACACCTCTCCCCTCACAAAAAAAGCGTGTTAAGACCTGCCTTAGCTCACTATCAGACCCTACAAAAAGGGCCCCTTGCTTTTACCTCTAACCAGCCAATCGTTAAGCAACAGCAGAAGTCAAAGCACAACAATAGACCCTGACAGCTCAACAAACAGTCATAGACATACAGAAAAAGCAAAGTTTAATGTTTATGAGTATGGTGTCCACTTATGCATTTTTGTAGATTGCTATGGGAGGGATGGTGCTGTGATCATCTCAAGCTGCAGGGCACATAAGATTAAAGATTTCCCTAGGGCACCTGATGCCCAGTACCCTTGCACTAGGCCCTACTTAAACTCAAATGGTAGCATTAGGCTTACCGCAATCTCCCTGACCGGCCTCTGCTTCCACTCTGAAAGATTTCTTGGGCTTCCCTTTACCTTCCTTCTGGCAGTTCCCTCTCTCTTTAAGAGCTACTCCGATATCCTCGCTTTCCCCTGTGATCATTACCTCGAAGCAGTCAGGAGGAAGGCGAGACTCCAAAACCACATTTCCCAGAGATCCTTAGTCCCCAGCCACTTCCTCTTTTCTTTTTCTCATCTCCAAGGCATCCATATGCTCAGGATCTTTTCCACTGTAGCCTAAACTACCTTATTTCTCCTAGCTGCTGATCTGTATGAAAATTACCCTCCTCTGCCTGGCTGAAAGTACACACAGGCTGCCATAGATTTTCTTTTGTTTTTAACCCAGCTAAAATACAAAGTGTGTTCCCATGGACAGTTAGATCAGAGGGTTAAAAAACAGCTTGCATACAGTCTATTTTCAAATCTACGCACACTAGTCCCCCAGTCCGGCTGCCCACACTAATAGCAGCTGCAAAAATACTTAGGATTTTAAGGCAAGTGCTCTGCAGCTGCTAATTTGCAAAGGAAAACCATGCACAAGGTTTCCCTTGGAAAACTGGCTGTAGTACGTGCAAACAAGGGCGATTCATAATTGCCCCCATTATCTTCTTCTGCTTTGGTTCTAATGCTACTGGTGCTAGTGACTCTGTCGGACACATTGGGAGGTCACTTTATCTCCATATGTCTTGGTTCTAATCTTGGCTGTGCTAGAAACTAGAAAAATCTGGAGTATGTCCATTATGCCATGCAACTGTGTGTTTTCTTGAGATTCAAGCACCATCCAGAGAGGAAAATGCTTTCTCTTGATAGTTTGTGTTCAGGAGGAAGGTTGTTGTGAGTATGACAAGTACATACTATGCTTAGGGACACACCAGCTGTCCCAGTCTGCACACATTTATAGTAACTGGAAGGGATTCGTGGGTGTGGAGGTGTGGCCTAGAGCCAGAATGTGCCAGTGGGATTTGAACCCTGGTCTCCTTGTGGCCTTGGGCAAGCCACTTAACCCTCCATTGCCTCAGGTACAAGCTTAGATTGTGAACCCTTTAGAGACAGGGAAATGTGATCTCCCCCTGGAAAGGCATGAGCTAACTACTACTATTACTGCTGGTGTTCTAGTCTCGATAGGGTACATAGAGCTGTTCTGCAATGTCTTTCAGCCTCTCCTCATCTTCTCTTGCAGTTTATGTACACGCTTGGAGTCTGCCTGCTGCTAGAACTCAGTGGTGGCATTTTGGCACTGATCTTCAGACACCAGGTAATGCAAACATGACCTGACCTCTATCAGCCTTGACACTAAACAGAAGAGATGCCTAACTGCCATTCTAGTCATGGAAACTAATGGATGCATGTCCCATAGATCAACCTTTCAGAAGGGTAGCCATGTTAGTCTGTAGTAGCAGAAAGTGGCACCAAGATTGATGGCATCTTTTAGACAGATTTATTAAGGCTCTGGCTGCCATGAGTTGTGTCTGATACAGCACAGACTTTGGAAGACAGAGTTCTGTTGGGCTATAAAGGTACCAACAGCTCTGTCTGTATCCTGTAAAAATGCCCCAGTAGGATGAGGGAAAGGAGGAACTACAGAGGAAATGAAACAGCAAATATCCAAGTAACTGCTGAAAAGAAAGAAAAAGACCACTGGGAGAAGTGCAGGGTGAGAGTAGGAGTAACTAACTGCCGGAGGAAGGAGAAGCCTATGCATTCTCTTGGATACACACTGGGATCTTCATTTTTTGGCCTGACAATTCCTCTTCTTCTTGGACTTCCAGCATAATTTAAGTTAGCCATAAATTTCACTGTAGCTGAACATGGAAGCTTAAGTATACTTTATGCTTTCATTGAATGCTGCCAGACCAGTCTAGATGAAATTTATACTTACTGTTCATTTCCTTTCCTGGAGTCTTACCAAACAAGTCTAGTCCAGACAAGTGGATTTGAGCCCCCCATCAGTAAATAGAGACAGAAAAAGAAAGCCCAAGAGTCCTCTCCAACTGATATCAGTACCCTCAAAAGGCTCCTCTGGCAGTACAGTCCTAAGTCAACAGCACCTTAGCATAGGACTCTGGGCAACAGTACCAATACAAATCATCATCAAGATGGTACTAAATTTGCTATGTAGCCCTTACTGCAGGCAGAAGCTACCAGACCCTCACATCTTCCCTATCAAGAGACTGTGGCACCTCAGTTGCCTAAAACTGAGGTCAAACCAGCTCCTACTGTCATAAAATTGGACTTCATGCAGAGATACTTTGTATCACAACTGCTTCAACTTCGGTCAAAAAACAGATTGAACCGCTGTTAGCTTAGGAGGGATACTGGACTACTTTAAGACTCCAGTAAAGGAAATTAAACAGCAAGTATAATATTTCACCATCCTGTACATCTATATCAGGCTAGTCCAGATGAGTGGGATGTACCTAAGCAGTTCTAGGGTAGGCACCTAGCATGGCTCGGACTCCCCTCCTCCCAACTCCCCCCCCCCCTATTTCTGCTACCCTCTCCTCCTTCCCTGTGGTCTCTCTGGAGGAAACCACACTCCTCCTTTCTTCCTCCAAACCCACTACCTGCTCCTCTGATCCCATCCCTACCCGTCTCCTAAGCCCCATTTCCTCCTCCATTGTCCCTTCCATCTCTCATATTCTCAACCTTTCGCTCTCCACCGCAACCTTCCCTGCATACTTCAAGCATGCTGTGGTCACACCCCTCCTCAAGAAACCTTCACTTGATCCCACCTGTCCTTCTAACTATCAACCTCTCTCTCTCCTTTCCTTCCCCTCATCGCTAAACTACTTGAATGTGCTGTCCACCACTGCTGCCTTGATTTCCTCTCCTCTCACGCCCGCCTCAATCCTTTACAGTCCGGCTTCCATCCCCTACACTCCACCGAAACTGCTCTTATTAAAGTCTCTAATAACTTGTTCCTGGCAAAATCCAAGGGCCTTTACTCTGTCCTCATCCTTCTTGATCTCTCTGCTGCTTTCGACACTGTTGACCACAACCTTCTCCTCGTCACCCTGACCTCACTTGGCTTTAAGGACTCTGTACTTTCCTGGTTCTCCTCCTACCTCTCCCACCGCTCAGTATGTGTTCTGGTGGCTCCTCCTCCTCTGCCACCCTGCTCCCTGTTGGGGTTCCCCAGGGTTCAGTCCTGGGACTGCTCCTTTTCTCTCTCTATACCCAACCCCTTGGTGCCCTTATCTCTTCCCATGGCTTTCACTACCATTTCTATGCTGACGACTCTCAAATCTACCTCTCTACGCCTGATATTTCTCCAGCAATCCAGACCAAGATCACTGCCTATCTTTCTGACATTGCTACCTGGATGTCTCACCACCACTTGAAATTGAATATGGCCAAGACTGAATTCCTCATCTTTCCCCTTTCTCAGTCTGTGTGGATAACTCTGTAATCTTTCCTGTCTCTTCGGCCCGAAACCTGGGGGTTATCTTTGACTCCTCTCTCTCTCTCTCCACACATATCCAGCTCGTAGCTAAGACATGCCGTTTCTTTCTCTACAACATCAGCAAAATTCGCCCATTCCATTCTGAAGACACTACTAAAATGATTATACATTCCTTAATCACCTCCCGCCTTGATTACTGCAACCTTCTCCTTGCCGGCCTCCCTGCAAACCACCTCTTTCCCCTTCAATCTATTCAACATTCTGCTGCTTGACTAATTTTTTGCAAGCCTCGCCATACCCACATCACTCCTCTTCTCAAGCCTCTTCACTGGCTTCCCATCTGTTTCCGTATCCAGTTCAAACTTCTCCTCCTGACCTATAAATGCATTCACTCTTCAGCCCCCCCCCAATACCTATCATATCTTCTCTCTCCCTACATCCCCTCTCAGGAACTTTGATCTTCTATGTCTATCTATGCCCTCCACTCATACTGCTAATTCCAGACTTCGCTCCTTCCACCTGGCTGCACCCTTCGCCTGGAACAGTCTGCCTGTCTCAGTGCGCCGGGCACACTCCCTGGCCCTCTTCAAGTCCAGGTTGAAATCCCACCTCTTCACTGTTGCTTTCGGATCCCGACTCCTGTGTTGTGACTTGACTAGATTTTAAATGCCGTGTTTGTGGTTTTGCCGTCTTGATTTCTCCCTGAATATTTGTATACTTTGTCCTACTTGACTGTAAGCCCTGATTTGTAATTTGTATTTTGTCTTTTAACTAGATTGTAAGCTCTGATGAGCAGGGACCGTCTCTCCTACATATCTGTACAGCGCTTTGTACGTTTGCAGCACTATATAAATGCTCATTAGATAGATAGATAGATAGATAGATAGAAGATGCAGCCTCTCTCACCTGCACATTCAGCCTATAGTGCTTGACAAAAGGAGTGCAGAGCTGCCCAACATATCTGCCGGAGAAGTTGCCCAGGAAGCTGCCCAACTCCTGGCAGAATAGGCCCACAAACGTTCTGGGACCAACTTTCCCTCTGGAAATGTAAATGGAGCAGTCACCCCCCTTAATCCATTGAGTGACTAAGGCCTTGGAGGCCACCTCCAAAAAGAGAGGATAAAACAAAAACAGTCTGTCTTGCAAGAGTCATTAGTAATCTCCAATTACCTGTACACCATGCTCCTAACATCTTGGCACAACAAGGGTTTCTGATCCTTCTGACCTTCCATTTCCTGAAAATGCAGGCAAAGATACCACCTTATTGACATGAAAATGGGACGGCACCTTTGGTAGATACAAAGGAACTGGACATAGAATCAGAACCTCCCATGGGATCACCAAAAAATGGGACCTAGCAGGAAAGCATCTGCAGTTCTGAGATTCTTTTGGCTGAGCAGATATTTACCAGAATTACATCTTCATAGTCAGATCTTTTACTGTTGCAACCCAAAGAGCAGTGAAACCATGGCCTGTAGAGCCAAATTAAAAATTACCACTGCAAAACTAGAGGCCTATTGGGATTGATTCCCCCCTCCCCCCGAGAAATCATGCAACATCCAGATGGAGACTATGATCTCCTTTGTACTTGACCCCTAAAGCATGAAAGTGCCATTACTTGCACGTTAAAGGAATTAAGAGCTAAGCCCCTAGCAAGGCTGCCCAGCAGAAAGGCCAATATGTTGCCTGCTGAGGACCTAAAAGATTCCATCTGGAGTACCTTACGCCATCCTTTGAAGACCCCCCCCAAAATGTTTATAAATGCTAGAATGGCATTTCTTCTGGCCCACAACAGGGTCAAGAATTCTGGGCAAATAACTTCACCTCTGCAACCTCTCCCTCTCAACAGCCAAGCCGTAAGTGAATAAAGATCTATGCTGGGCATTCAAATAGAGCCCCAACACTCCTGAAAAGCATCCACCAAGAGCCTGCAAAGCTCTGCATACCAAGGTGATGAGGATGACAAGGCCTGGTTGATCAACCACCCTCCGGAGAACTCTTCCCACCATAGGCCAAGGGGGAAAGCCGTAGAGGAGATATTCTGCCAGCACATCAATGGCACAGGTGCCAACTTCCTACAGCTGGCTGTAGAAAACCTTGGCCTTCAACCTGGTTGCCATTAAGTCCACTCAAGGATGCTCTGATCTGTAACCACGGAAGCAAAGGCTTCCATCAAGAGGGATTACTCCTTGGGATACAAGAGTCAGCTGAGGAAGCCTGCCTGCACATGGTGGCATTCAGGCAAAGACAAACAGAGCAGACGGGTTCTTCTCTGCCTACCACAGAAGCAACTTCACCTTCAATGCCACCAGCCTCAATTCCAAATTAGGAGTCACCACTCAAGAACAAAGTAGCCAGTTCCATGCTACTTATCCTCAGGGGTTTAGTAGTGGTTCTCTCAGTCTACCTTAATAACCGTTTATGGACTTTTCCTCCTGAAATTTGTCCAGACCTTTTTTAAACCCAGCTAAGCCACCTGCTGTTAAAACATCCTCCGACAAGGTGTTCCAAAGCTTATTTATACCTTGAGAGAAAAAAAAAAGATTTTCTCTCATTTTAAATAAACTACTTTGTAGCTTCATGGTGTGTCCACCTAGTCCTTGTATTTTTTGAAAGAGTAAAATAGTTGATTTGCGTTTACCCATTCTACCCATTCCACTCCACTCAGTATTTTATAGACCTCTATCATATCTCCCCTCAGCCATCTCCTCCAAACTAAAGAGTCCTAATATCTTTAGCCTTTCCGCATAGGAGTCACTACCTAAGAAAAAGGATCAGGGGTGTGATCATAGACAATACATTGAAATCTTCTGCCAAAAAAAGCAAGCAGAATGTTAAGAATTATTAGGAAAGGAATGGAGAATAAAACAAAGGATATAATAATGCTTTTTATCACTCCATGATACAACCACACCGTCAGTATTGTGTGCAATTCTGGTCTCTACAGCTCAAAAGAGATATAGCAACATTAGAAAAGATACCAAGAAGGGCAAGCAAAATGATAGAAGGGATGGAACGACTTCTCCTAGGTATCCCCCTAGGTTGTATGTTGTTTCCAGGAGGGAGATCTCAAAATAGTCTTCTCTTAGCTGGGTGGATATGGAGTATAAAGCATATCACTCACCTGTAGCAGGTGTTCTCTGGGAACAGCAGGAATAAGTCCTCACATATGGGGACTTTTGGGAGGATCATTGCACATGTGTGCCCCTCTTCCCTCCTGAAAGAGACACTTTACCTCAATATATCAACATAACTTAATCAAGCAAAAAAGAATCAACTTCACGGGGAGGAAGGAGGGTAGCAAGGACTTATTCCTGCTGTTCCCAGAGAATACCTACAACAGGTGAGTAACTACACTTTCTCCAGGACCAAGCAGGAAGTCTTCACATATGGGACTCCTAGGCTACAGGCTACTGAATAACTTGTAAAAGCGCAATGGGGCAACCGGAAAAACGAACCAAGAAAAACAACTTGAGAATCCCTGTAAGGTTCCAAGAATCAGCATCCAGTCTATTTTGATGAGATCTCGTGTACGGAGGATGAGTCACTAGCGCTTGAAGCTCACTAACTCTGTGTGCAGATGTGACCACCACTAAAAAGATGACCTTCCAGGTGAGATATTTGAGCGGGCAGGAGCCGAGTGGCTCAAAAGGGGCAGAAAGAAGCCGCCCAAGTACTACGTTAAGGTCCCACACCACAGGCAAGGGCTTTATTGGAGGCCTAGAGAGCAAGAGGCCTCTTATGAAATGACTCACAAGGGACCCCATGATGGTAGGCTGCCACAGCGCTGAGATGCACTCTTACAGAGTTTGATTTGAGGCCTATTTTGGAGAGGCGAAGCAGGTAAGTCAGCAAAGCCTCCACCAAGCAAAAAAAGGGGTTCAGGACCTTGTCTGCGCACCACAGAAAGAATCTACACCATTTAAAAGCATAGGAATGTTGTGTGGAATCCTTGCATGAAGCTAGGAGAGCATGTTCTCCACAATGGCCGGTAGGTGGAGCTCTGCAAGAAATACATGCTCAAAATCCATGCCATGAGCACTAGGGAGCTGACATTGGAGTGAAGAAGAGATCCCTCGTCCTGGGAGATCATATCCAGGTCGGCACTGAGCCGAACTGGCTGCCTGCGAGACACACAAAGGAGAAAAGGGAACCGTGGCTGTCTGGGTCAGTGTGGAGCAATGAGTATCATGGTAGCCCTGTTCGCCTGGAGCTTGAGCGTTTGGCCACCAGAGGAGTTGGTGGATAGGCATAAAGCAGGCCCTTGTTCCAATCCAGCAGAAAGGCATTGGGAGCTATCATACTGCTGCATGGAACCCTGCAGTAGAACTGCAGTACCTGGGCAGGTTTTTTTTATTTTTATTTTTTTACTTATTTGGTTTTATATACCGTGCTATTTTAAATCAGTGTGGTTTACATTGTAACAACTTGGTACATAAAACAGAATACATAGAACATTTGAACTTGGTACATAAAACATGTAGACATGGAATATTTGAACTTGATACATAAAACGCTGGCTGGCGACATAAAGAGGTCTATGCTTGGTATGCCCCACATCTGGAAGATGTAGCAGGCAACTTGTCCAAGGGCCCAGTTGTGCTGTTGAAAGACTCTGTTGAGTCGATCTGTGAGGACATTGAGCTCCCCCGGCAGGTACACCGCTCGGAGAAGCATGCCATGTGAAATGGCAGATTTTTAGAGATACATTGTTTCCCAGCAGAGGAGGTACAACCCCGTGCCCCCATGTTTGTTGATGCAGAACATCACTACTTAGTTGTCAGTCTTAATGAGAGCTCCAGGAAGTTGATCTGGTGGTGGCTTTCTCCTGCCATCCAGAGGTCCTGCGTGCAAAGACCATAGAGATAGGCTCTCCATTCCATCTTGGAAGCATTTGTAGTCAGAACCCGCTGATATGGAAAGGCTTGAAAAGGAAGCCCTTTGAGCAGATTTTATGGTTGTAGCCACCAGGACAGGGACTGCTTGAGTGACGACCACCTTGTGCAGATTGTCCACTGTGCTTGCCTCATGTGTAGCTGGGCTAGCAGAGTGACAGAACCATGGAGGCCATGTGACCAAGAATGCACAGCATCTGCCTGGCTGTGGTAAATGACTGCCTCGCAATTCTCTGACTAAGGTGAAAAAAACATATGGCTCGATCTTCGGGCAGGTAGGCCTGAACCACGGTGGTATCTAGAAGGGCCCCAATGAACTCTAGATGCTGATTGAGCTGCAGGTGAGACTTTGTGTAGTTGATGACGAAGCCTAGACACTCCAGAAGCTGAATGGTGATCTTTGTGTTCTGCCGGACCTCGCCCAGTGCTCATCATCTGATCAACCAGTCTAGGTAGGAGAAGACAAAAAAATCCCCAGTGTCCAGAGGAAATCAGCGACCACCACGACACTTTGTGAAGACTCTCAAGGCAGAGGCTAGGCTGAAGGGTAGCACCCAATACTAATAGTGCTTTCCACTGAATATGAAGCGGAGATACTGCCATTGAAGGGTGTGTGAATGGGAATGAGTATAAGCATCTTTGAAATCCAAGGAGCACAGCCAGTCTTCCCTTTGGAGGTAAGGCAACAACGTTCCCAGGGAGACCATTTTTAATTTTTCCCTCAGTAGGAGCTAGTTGAGGTTCTGAAGATCTAATATGGGCCTGAAGGCTCCCGTTTTCTTGAGAAACAGAAAGTAGTGGGAGTAGAACCCCTTCCCAATCTGAGAAGGAGGGACCGATTCAATGGCCAGGTAATATTGCTGGCCACCTGTAGGCAAAATGGATCAGTCTCCCTCCTACCTGAGCTGGAATAGTATTTGGAATGGGAAAGGACGCCATGCTCCTTACGAAGGAGTCACAAGACTCCTCCAGACTACAGTTGTGACACAGGCTGGGACTTTTGGGGCTTGAAATAGTGCTGCTGCTGCCCCAGTTGAGAGCCATAATAGGGCTGAAATGGTGGATAGCCAGGGTCATACTTCCTCTTCTTGGGATAGAAGGGCTTCCCCCTCCCCCCACAGAGGATTTCTTTTTAGAGTAATCACCCATCTTCCGGGAGAGCCAGTACATTGTCAGTTGCTCACATTCAAGCTCTCTGGCTTTGTTTCTATTGGTTTGCCAAAAAGATTTTTTGTCCTGGCAGGGGACATCCACTAGCTTGTCCTGCACCAACTGTTCTAAATCAAAAGACTGCAGCCAAGCCAGGTAGCAAGCCCCAATGCCCACTGCAGCCACAGACTCAAAACCATCATAGGCTGCCAGGTCATATATTTGGATCACTCTTTAATCTTGAAGAAAAGACCACGGTAACGCTCAAGGTGTTCCTCCGAAAGGATGGCAGACAAATGGGCCAGGGCACCCGTTAAATCCCGGAGGTATCATGCCTCATCATGGAGCGGAGGAGTGGCCTAGTGGTTGGGGCAAGGTACTTCAGGCCAGAAGGTCGGGGGTTCAAATCTCACTAGAGGACAGCAACCTTGGGCCGGAAGGACTGGGGTTTCTAGTCCCACAGTTGCTCCTTGTGGTCTTGGGCAAGCCACTTAACCCTCCATAGCCCATGTTCCCTGTAAATAGTTATCTCCAAGTTATAATGCCCTGGTTCAATGTAATTTCACTTTGTTCAATGTAAACCGCACTGATGCAGAATAGCGCGGTATATAAGAGAATGTAAATAAATAAATAAAATAAATGCCCATGTAGAGCCGATAGGGTTCCAGGTTAGTAGCCTGCACCCAGGCCTGATAGCACTTCCTCCCAATACTATCCAGGATCCGAGCCTTCTGGCCTAGAGGCACGGAGTGGGTCTTAGTGCTCTTGATTCTCTGCATGGATGACTCCACAGCCATGGAATTGTGCAAGAGCTGTGGTTTTTTGAAGCCAGGGCTCTTGTGGACTCAATGCATAGAATCCAACCACTTACTCACCAGGGGCAAAGTGTGGGGAGTCTCTCATATGCAGAACAGCAGCCGCTCCAGGATCCTTATGGCGACTAATAGCCTCCTTTGGAGGGGAAGGATGTTGGAGGATCTCTAACTCCTCTGCCCTAGGCTCCTCCTCAGCCTCGATGGTAAAAGGCAAGGCTTTGGGCAAGTCCCTCACAAACTCATGGAAGAAAATATCCTCCTTTGGGGACTTCCGGCACTTGTAAAGTGGAGAGGGATCAGAGGGTATGTCCTGAGGGCACTCTAGCACCGGGGACTCCTCCTTGGTCTCACAGCCATCGGAGTCTGAGGAAATCTAAATACCAATGCAACTCCTCACAGCGCCATTGGCATTCAGGAGGAGTGGAGGGCATCAGGCTCTGAATGGTCCAACCCAGAGATGCTCGGGGGGGGGGAAGGGGGGGAAGCCCCAGAGCTCCGAGAGGGGCTGTGACTGTCTGCCCAAGCCATCTCCATGGTTGGGAAAAACGTGGGCCTCCAGGATGGGCTACATCTACAACAGGGAGGCCGCTGCTATCGACAGGGCCTCCAGGATGGACTACATATACAACAGGGAGGTCTGCTGCTATGGACAGGGCAGCCCAGGACACCAGGCAGCCTGCGTGACCAGGAACACAACCAGGCTGCGCTCCAGTGTCTGCATGCACTCGACGAGAAGTGTGGTATCTGAAGTGGTGGGAATCGGGGCACCAACTGTGGTCTCCACAGCTGGTTCCGTCATCGGGGCCTCCACAATAGTCATGGTACCGGGAGTCACCAGACAGCTCTCCTGGGCCTTGGGAGGTAGCTCTTCCTGCCGAGGCAGCTTAGGGTGCTGCTCCTGGACCTTGCCCTTTGAGTCCTGCCAAGGGGGGCTTTGATGCCAATACCCATGGGTCTTACACTGGCTATCAGCTTCGCCCCTCGACATTGACAGTGCAGAAGTCTGGTCTTTCAGCGGCCTACCTTTGTTGAAGGATGGGCACCAGTCCAATGCACCACCGGTCCAGTGCACCACGGCTCCTCTTTAAGTGAACATGGCCACTGCGTAAAGCCGAAGCCTCAGCAGAGACCTTCGAGGGCATAGACATCAAATACTCAGAGGAACCGAACAGCGATTCCTGTTTCTCAATTCTGGAGCTCCTTGCATGTCATCTGCAAGCAGTGAATGCAGGTGGAGGGCTCAAGGTCAAGCCAGAGCCATTGAAGACAGAAGTTGTGGTGGTCTGTCACAGAGTTGGTCCAGCCACACCGGGAACACATTTTGAAGCCATTGGCTGGCTTTGACATATTGGAAGACTTGCTTCCGGCCAAGTTAAAGGACTCTAACATCCCAGCTGACCAGGAAGGCACGAGAGAGAAAAAAAAAATCCATGCGCCAAAGAAAAAAGAACCCAAGAAAAAAAAAACCACAAGGCACACGCTCCTGGAGGCAGGAAGACCGACAAGCACGCGACCGAAAAATCATACTGAAAAAAAAACAGAAAAAAAATGAACCTGAAGGTATCAACTAGTTTCCGGGGAGAGACTAATGTCTGAGTGGCTCCGTAGAAAAGAAGACAACTGAGGTAAAATGGCTCCTTCAGGCAGAAAGGCTGGCACGCATGCACAATGATCTTCCCGAAAGCTTCCTATGGAAGCTGGGGAGCATTCCTGTTTGGGCTCTGTCGGCAACATCACCCATATGTGAGGACTTTCTTCCTGCTTGGTCCCAGAGAACTATCAGACTATGGCTGGGCACTGCTAGTAAGTGAGAGTGCTTCTTACTCCTAGGCCCTCTGATGCTTTCATAAACCAAGGGCAGAGATGCCCTCATAGCTGGGCAAACTGATGGACAGTTGTCCTTAAAGACCATCTGCTCCCAATATACTGAGGGTAAAAAAACAAACAAACATACTTTTTTATGCAAATAGTGCTCTGTGTTGGATGCTGATCTTGGTGTCCTTTCGATTACTGAGTGTGCTGCTTCCAAGAGGAGCAGCCTGTTGCAGAAGACCTACGGTCAAGGTGTTCAGAATCCGATTGGTTGCGTAATAGAGATCTAAGAATAGCAGCCTAGGGTGCAGCCCCTCAAAGATCCTATAGAACACAACAAGACATCCCAACATGGTCTCCCCTTCCTTAATAAAATCATCCCAGACAACTTTGGCACTTTGGGCACCAAGTAAAGAACCCATTAATAGACATTGTGGGATCTGAGAATCCCTAGGGACCCTTAAAGTACCTTATGGTAAAAATTACTGCTTCCCTGAAAGGAATGCCCCTGGTTAGAGACCCCACCTTTCTGTGATGAAGAAAGGTTGCCTGGTCTCTACCTGCTCCACCTAGGAAAGTTCCTACGAGTCCCCCTATATCCTCTCTTCTGCCTGGTATCAGTGGACCGAACACTGCACATGCGCCTGATGGTGTGCCTTCAGAGCTTTGCCCACAGCTCGTTAAATAGGGAGGGAAACTTAAGACTAGAAGGACTCAAGGAATTTCTGTTATCTGATACATAATTCCTATTTCCTTGACGTCCTTGCTAGATCAGTCCTCACTTATGAATGTACCAAAGCATCCATTCAGGGTGGAGACGGGAAAAAGCGCTCTGCAGCATTCTAGTGCCAAAAAAAAAGAGGAGTCCTCTCTCTCCTGAATGTCCAATCTATAAACAGAAGAAGTGGACAGATTTAATTAAAGACATTCACAGTATTGCTATGAAAAAAGTGATAATTATTATAATTATTACTATTATAATAGGTGGCTTAAATATGCTGGATGTTGACTGGACATCCCTGCTGCAGTTTTGTGGAAGTAAAAAGATCCTGGATTCTCTACAGGGAGAGTTATTCCAGCAACTGGTAATGGAAGTCACGTGAGAGGAGGCCATTTTGAACCTGGTGCTTATGAATGGGGAGTGTGATCACCGACTCAGTATTAGGACAAGGGCCGAGATGGTTCATTCAAAAGTGAGGGTTCTAGATGTTAGGAAAACCCATCTTTATCAAGATGGGACAATACCTCAAGGAGTCATTGTAAGGGTAGGGTCCTTTTTCCTTCCCAGCACTTATATCACTTACCCTGGGACATCTGTTAAGAGCTCTTAACAGTCATTAGCTGTATGGGAACGGCTGGGCAATGTAGAAAAGCAGTTTGCAAAACAGATGAGGGATATTTTAAAGGCAACAAACTTTTCTGTAAGGGAAATAAATAAATATAAAAGGAAAAGAAGGTTGCCATGGTTCTTGAAAGTAGTAGTTGAAAAGGGAAGGAAACAGAGTGGCCTTCATAAGATACAAGTGATCATAAAGAGGAAGACTAGCAACAATATTTGGAAAAACGTTGAGAAGCTGGGAAATTAAGAAAGCAAAGATGTAAATGGGAATAATGAGCCAATGCAATAAAATGGGGAGTAGGAGGGGGGAGACAAGACTTTTTTTTTAAAGATATGTTGTTAAGTCACAGGAAGAAGTGCAAAAGTGGTATTGTCAGACTCAAGGGTGAAAGGGAGGAATATGTAGAAGCTGATCAGGATAAGGTGGAATTGCTTAAAATTTCTGTTCTCTGTTCAGATGAAGAGTCGGGGTGGAACTTCAGAAAACACACAAATAGGAACAAAAAAGGAGGCAGATATTTAACAATGTTCAGAAGACTATTCTTGAGGAGCTAGCTAAAGTAAAAGTAGATAAAGCAATAGGGCTGGATGGGATACAACTAAGTATTGAAGGAACCTGGGGAAGTTCTAACAGCTCTGCTGTCTGACATTTTCAGTGCTTCTTTAGAGCAAGGAATGGTCCAGAGGGTTGGAGAAAGGTGCATGTAATCCCTTTACATAAAAAGTGGAAGTGAGGAGGTGGTTGGAAACTACAGGCTGGTTATTCTGACCTCTGTGATGAGTAAATTAATGGAAACACTTCTTAAAAACAGACCAGTCAGTTTTCTGTAATTCAATGGACTGCAGGATCCATGATAGCATAGTTTTACTAGAGGCAGGTATTGTTATATTAATATGATTAATTCCTTTGACTGGGCAACGAGAGAGTTGAACTGAGGGAGAGTGCTAGATGTTGTGTCAGCAAAACTTTACACAGTTATGCACAGGTGACTTATAAATAAAGTGGGTGCTCTAGAGATGGCCCCTACAGTGACCAACTGAGTTAGAAACTGGTTGAGTGGGAGGCAAAAAGTACTGGTAAATAGAGTCCCTCTGAGGATAAGAACATTATCAGTGGTGTGCTGCAAGGATCAGTCCTTAAGAACATAAGAAATGCCATACTGGGTCAGATCAAGGTCCATCAAACCCAGTATCCTGTTTCCAACAGTGGCCAATCCAGGTCACAAGTACCTAGCAGTTTCCCAAAAAGACACACAGGTTCCATAATGCTTGTATTGGGGCAAGCAGTGGGTTACCTGGGTCCTCTTTAATAATGGTTTATGGACCTTTCCTCCAGAAACTTGTCCAAACCTTTTTTTAAACCCAGCTACACTAACAGCGTTTACTACATCCTCCGGTAACGAATTCCAGAGTCAGATTCTTTTTAATATTTTAGTAAGTGATAGTGCAGAAAGTTGGGTAAGGTTAGTCTCTTTGCAGGATGATACCAAAATCCACAATATGTTAAGCACCCAGGAAGGTGTAGATAACATGAAGAGGGATCTAGAGAAGCTTGAAGAATAGTCGAGAATTTGGCAGCTAAAAATTCAATGCTAAAAAAATAATAATAATTGCAGGTTCATGCATTTGGGCTGCAAAAATCCAAGTACTTCTGTCTGTGAAAGAAGAGCCAAACTTGGGGTGATTGTTTCTGATGATCTTAAGGTAGAAGAGATAATTGTGAAAGCCAAACAATGTTTAGGTGCAGCAGGAAAAAGGAGGTTAATAAGTGCCGTTGTAGAAGTCTCTTGCGAGACCTCATTTGGAGTACAATTCTGGAGACCGCACCTTCAAAAGGATATAAACAGGGTGGAGTCTGTGCAGAAGGCAGCTACTAAAATGGTCAATGGTCTTTATCATAAAAGGATATGGGGACATACTTAAAGATCTCAATATGTATGTTTTGGAAGACAGACAGAAGACATGATAGAGACATTTAAATCCCTCTGCGGCATCAATGCGCAGGAGGAGACCACTTTCAAATGGAAGAAAACTCTGGAAACAAAGGGGCATAAGATGAAGCAAAGCATACAACAAACACAGAGGATCTATAAGGGTTAAGAATGGATGGACATACTAGATGACAGATAAAAAAAATCATATGGCATATCATTTTTTCTATGTTTATGCATGACGTGACCACCATGTCACAGCCCTAGAAATATTTTCTGCCATTGCTAATCCTCCCTTCAATCAGAATTTAGGCAGAGGCTATGGCCTCCCTGTTCCACCTAGACCAGAGGTTCTCAACCCACTCCTTGGGACACATCTAGCCAAATCAGGTTTTCAGGATAACCACAATGAATATGCATGAGAAAGATTTGCATACAATGGAAACAGTGCATGCAAATCTCTCATATGCATATGATTATCCTGAAAACCTGACTGGCTTAGATGTGTCCTGAGGACTGGGTTGAGAACCATTGATCTAGACAACAAAGCTTTAGAAGCAGTTTCTCCTTTCCTTAAATAGGATAAACAGTTCAGACTTCTCCAGAGAGCTGAGGTCTTCACATAAATATGCAAAACCCTATGAATATTAAGAGAGAGTGTCAAAGGTTATGGTCCTCTTAACACTCTATGTAGGAATAATGGTAAGGTAATCAATTCACATGAAAATGAGACCTTATTTGGGGTAGAAAAGGCAGCACTGTCTGTAAGGTCACCCTTTCTTTATGGAATACTAGAAAGGGTACCCTGCACAATTCCCACTAGCACTCCTTGTGGCCTTGGGCAAGTCACTTAACTTGGATTCTTCTGAGGCAATGGAGGGTTATCAATGTCCTTGTTTAATGTATATTAAGTTTAAAGTTACAATGTAAACTGCTTTGAGTAAAATGATAAATAAATAAACAAACAGAGGGCCTATTATTTCAATCTGTGTCTTGCCAGAACATCTTTTAAAGTGGCCTTCTTCAAAGGTTCAAAGAATAGCCGTCAAGACATGCAATACCGAATTCAGGTTCCATGAGAGAAATCAGAGGTCAAAGAGGTTTCGTAGGTTGTTTCAACCTCCCCTCCCCCCCCAAAAAATGTATCATACCACATCCACATGGGATAATACTGACACAAACGTTTTTGTCCCCTGAAACAAACAATTGCTGCCACCTGAATTTTCAAAGAACTTGCAGCTCTCTCTGGAGAAAGCCCAACATCTCCAGTAAAGAGTAGATGCATGGAATAGTCTCCCAGCGGAGGTAGTAGAGGAAAGGACAGTATCTGAATTCAAAAAAGCATGGGACAAATACAGAGGATCTCTAAAGGAAAAAAAAGAGCACTGTTGTAGTTGATATGGAAGGGCAGATTAGATAGAAACATGACGGCAGAAAAAGACCACATGGCCTATGTTTCTAGTATATCTACTCTAAAGGGGTTGTGCACCTATGTTCTAGCCCAGTGTTCAAAGACTCTCCAAACTTTGGCATATGCAAGCCTTCAGGAGAGTCTCAATAACTGGGTCATCATAGATTCTTGTCATCAGTCTCCTCCGTTCAAGAGCCAGGCCATAAAGATAAAAAAGGGAACTGTGTGCGCCAACACCACCAACCCTTGTTTTAAAACTCCTTTTGTGCTTCCCAAAGGAAGCACTTCTACAACCTGACACCTGACCCAGGTATGTGTTCCACAGTCTCCTGGCACAATATGGGGTCACCAAAATCATATTGCCTCGCATGGTCCCAAATCCTTTTCACTATTCTTCCCACCAGGAGCCAAAGTGGGAAGATATACAGAAGCTCCCACGGCAGCCATGGCTGAATGAGAGCATCCACTTGGCAGGATATCTTCTCTCTGCAGCTGAAGAATTTCTGAGCTTTGGCATTGACCTTAATTGCTATCATTGACAGGCATGGCATTGTCAGACAAGACTGACCGTCCACATGCTAAAGCTAAATAACAAAAAATCTCAACACCAAGCAAATGGCCTTCATTTCCAACCTATTTATAGTCCAGGTTTCCTCCCATTGGCAGTAGGCTCCCCAGCCTTGCAGTGTTGCGTCTGAAGCTAGGGATATCCACTGCGGCAGCACGGGGAGACTCCCCTTGCCAAGGATATTGTCCAACGGCCACCATCTCAGGCTATACCTGGGGTCCATGCCCAGCAGTAGTTTGATTTTTTAGTTTTGTGAGCGGGTAAGGGGAGACCATCTTGACAGCAGAAACCTTTGAAACAGATGCAAGTACATCTGTGCCCAAGGCCAAACATCCAAAGTAGATGCCACAGACCCCAGACTCTGGGTCTTCAACTTGCAGCTTCAACCTTTGTACTGTGGCCTGTATCAGTTTGATGGTCCCAGTCCAGATGTCAAACTAGTCACCAAGGGATTCCAAGATCCAAGAAGGAACAAGGCTGCTTTTCTCCCGGTTTATAACCTAGCCCAATGACTCCCACAGTTGAACGATGCTGGTCATGAACACACCGACACTTTTCCCTGGATCTTGCCCATAATCAACCAATTGTCAACAAATGGGACAGAGATGCCTTGCCTCCCCAACCATACTGCCACTATGACTATAACTATCACTTTCATAAGAGTGTAGGGCATTGTAACCAGCCTAAACATTAAGACCTAAAACTGGAAATGCATATCAGGTATCGCAAAATCAGAGGTACTGCTGAAAATCCTTTATCTCTTAAGGCTATGCAATTGCACTTCTGAAAAATCCAGAGAGATCAGAATCTCCTGGCCCTACAGCAGTTACATACTAAAATGGAGCACACAGAGGAACATTGGCCCTTCCCACCCTCCCCCACACACATTTTCTTGGGAATCACAAAATATCTGATGTATTGGCCAGATCTCTCCTCTCCCCTGGGAACTACCACAATGGCTTCCAGTACCAATAAATGAGCCTGTATCTCTTGGGTGAATGCCATTTCCAGATGAGCTGAAGGACTTGCCAATCTGGCACGAGTTTCTGGAGTAGTTTTCAACTCAGGTGCATAGCTGTTTCAAACAGTATCCAAGACCCTTCCATAAGAAGCAATATGGGCCCACTGTAGATACAATTTGTCCAGGTGTCTGATTGGTAGCACTGCATGGGCCCATGCATCATCATTGAGAGGTCTGGGACTTAAAAGTCCCAGAGTTCCTTTTGGCCCCTTATGCCCAGGCAGCCCACAAGGAAGAGGTTTGATGGGGTCCTTCCAACTCTACATGGTTCCCTGCCCTGGTTGATGTCTCAGAAAGGGACTCTCACCATAGTATCTCTCAAATCCTTGGGCTTGTCTTTCAGAATTCAAAATGATTTTCATTCCCCCAGTTTCTGACTAGCGTCTTGAGCTCCTTACCGAAGAGCAATTGCCCAATAAAAGGCAGTCTACTTAACAGTCTTGAAGGCAGTGTCCACCGTGGAGTTCTACAACCAAAGACACCTCCTAGAGCCCATGGACGGCTCCATAAGCTTGGCCAAAAACTAGATCAGGTCATATATGGTATCTGCAAGGAAGGTAGCAGCAGACCCTAGTACCACCTACCCCACATCTGAGGATTCCCCCGAGGGGTTGCTCAAAATGTGTGGCCTGCTGGAGCTACATCAGAAGCGTCCTAATCACATATCTCCTGCAGACCACCAAATGCAAAGACAATCCAGCCACCCAAAACAACTGTTTCATCAGGAATTCAATCCTTTATTTTATTTATTTATTTATTTTATTTCGCTGCATTTATATCCCGCTTTTCACCGGGTCAAAGCGGTTGGGGGATACATTTAACACAAGGGGATATGAGACACATACACTAATACTTACAGGGAACATGGGCAATAAAGGGTTAAGTGGCTTGCCCAAGACCACAAGGAGCACCTGTGGGACTAGAAACCCCAGTCCTTCCGGCCCAAGGTTGCTGTCCTCTAGTGGGATTTGAACCACTGACCTTCCGGCCTGTAGTACCTTGTCCCAACCACTAGGCCACTCCTCCCTTTATGGTCCTTAAAATCCTTAAGGGAAGACACCTCTTCCACCAGAATGGTTGTTCTGTGTGAAATTGCCAAAACATGCGCATCCACTTTGAGGAGGCTGAGTAACCTCCACCTGGGGCCATGGATAACATCAACCTCAGAACTGTGGAGCCTCTGATATGGGTTCCTAGCTGATACTACTCCTCCACCACAATATCCCTAATGGTTAGATGGGCCCTAAAACTTTGTTAGGGCCCTTCAAAGATTTTAAAAGACCTTTGTGACCCTCTCAATCAGATCCAGAAGCTCCTCCATGCCTAAAAAAAGGGCAACAGGCCTCTTTCTTCCACATCAGATTCCCAAGCTCCCTTTCCTCCTCAGGGAGCTCATTGTCCGAGGTCCCTTCATCTGAAAGATAGAGGCATCCTCTGCTTCACACCCAATTCCACTACTAATGCGTTACCCAGCTCCTGCTCAGAACACCTGTGGACTAGCTCTGGAAGAGGCTGCCATCCCCTGCCTTATGAGGTTTAAGCCAAAATAGTACAGACTCAGAAGTATTGGTTACAACCACTATATAAATATGTCCTCCAGACAATATAAATCACACACTATCTAGTTTTCCATTAAAAAATAAAGGAAGGAAAAAGACCTGAGAGTAAAAATCAGCCATAGAGTAGCTTGATAAACACCCTTACATCATGGGTCAAAGACATCTAATTTCCAAAAACAAGTGCAAAATCTTTAAATTCCAATTTATAAAATTCAATAACGTCAATAAATAGTGTTAAATACATGTATCTTATTTGCTGTGCTCATCCCATGGAACATTCCCAATTTCAATCTCTGATGCTGACAGCATTTTACCACAGCTGCATTTGAGGGCATCTATTAAAAAAATGAACAAAACCGTGTTTGCTCTTATATCAACGTTCATAAAAACAAAAACACTCAAAGACTTGGCAACCTATCTGAGCCCCATTTATAGACACATGCTATCTCATTCACTGTGCTTGCTCATGGATTATTTTCATGCCTTAACCCAGGCATGTCCAACAGGTAGATCGCAATCTACCTATAGATCGCGGAGGGGTCAGAGGTAGATCGCCAGCCCCACTTGGCTCCATCTCTCCAGCAGCTCGCCCCATCGCTAGGAGAGAGCTCGTGCCGGCAGGTCGTCTGCCAAGGGCTTGCCGCCACTGCTGATCCTTTGCCTGTCTTTTTTCCCTGCCTGCAGGAATCTTGCCTGTGGGTATATAGCCTGTATATAGCTCAAACAAATCAAGCACCCAACACATCCCTCACACAACTAACTTTTATCCTCACTGCATGTACAACACACACACTTTACCTGATTGCTTGCTGTGATACCACCTTGATTATTAAGATAAGGCGGTTTAGAAATACTGTTAAATAAATAAATAAATAAATATTGGGGGCGCTTGTTGTTATCATGCCAATAGTTTGTGGGTACCCCAGGGGGCCGCCGACCGCACCTCACGATGAGACACCACAGGCCCGGCATCATACCTGGTCTCCTGCCTCTCAGATTCACCCATTCCTGCCCCCGCCCCAACACCCCTTAGAAGTGTGTTATATACTGGGCGATATCCATTTGCCCAGGCTTTACCTGAATACACTTACCCTATTAGTTGTGTCGTGTGCTGGTCGTTGGTCGCTTTATAGTTCGCCTTCATTAAACGTTTTCGGGCAGACACAACAAAGTGTCAAGAATTTGGTAATTTTGGCGGGCTTTTCTAATTTTGTTCTAACTTGCTTATGCCTTGCCTTTGAATTGGTTCAAACCACTGTGACTTTTGCTTGCCTCTGCAATTTTATTTTGCCTTGCCTTTGAGTTCATTCTACACTGTGTGCAGAATTTATTAAATCACGTGTGGTGGTATTTGATCTTGTTTGGCGGTATTTGATTTTATCTGGTTTGCTGGACAGGTGTTTGAGTTTTTTTGATGATTGTTTGGTGGTATTTGATTATTGGTGCCAGTATGATGAATTCTTATTTCTACTTTTAGAACTGCATGTGTGGTTTTGGCATCTCCAGTCCTTGTATTGCACATCATCCAGAGGTCTTCAGTTCCTGTTGATCTTTAATACTTTGGGACAGTGACAGTTTTGGACCAGATTCAGCCAGTGTTTATACTAACTTAGCAGATTTGGCCTTCTTACATCCAGCCACCCCAGTATAACAAAGATGAGTGTTCCAAAGAAGAGCAAAACCTACCACTTTCATGATGAATGGGAAATGGACTACTTCTTCATCATGGTGAAAGACAAGTGTTGTTGCCTAATTTGTAACGCCCCAGTAACCATGCCCAAAAAGGGTAATCTGGAACATCATTATAAGGCTCTGCATAGCAATAAGTTTGATGCCGATTTTCCACCCAAAAGTGAAATTCATAAACTGAAGCTCAAAGAATTTAAATCAAAATTGGCTACTCAGCAACAGTTGATGGCGAAGCCAAGGTCACATTCGGTCAGTGCAACCATAGCATCCTTCAAGGTCGGCAACCTGATCGCAAAGAAATGCAAACCTTTCACTGAAGGAGAATTTGTAAAAGATTGTTTTCTTGAAGCAGCTGACAATCTTTTTTGAAGGATTTAAAAATAAGAGAGAGATCATAGCTGCTATTCAAGATGTACAATTGTCAAGAAACACCGTCGTGCAGTGAATAGAAAAGATGTGTGGAGACATAACTGAACAGTTGTTGGAGGATGTTTCAAGTTGTGTTGCTTTCTCACTCCAACTGGATGAATCTACAGACATAAGAGACATAGCCCAGTTTCTAGTCTTTATCCGGATGGTTTTTGAAGACTTCAGTGTTAAAGAACTACTTGGAATGATTTCTTTAAAAGGGAGAACTACCGGTCAGGAAATATTCAATTCTTTCCATTCTTTTGTGACAACATGTAATCTTCCATTGCATAGACTTGTTTCCATCACTACTGATGGAGCAAGAGCAATGACAGGTGAGGTTAACGGTTTCATAGCTCTCTGTAGACAGCATGACGACTTCCCAGATTTCCTTTCTTACCACTGCATCATTCACCAGCAAGGTTTGGCAAGCAAGAGACTCAATACAAAGACTGTCATGGACACCACTTTCAAAATTGTAAATTCAGTTCGTGGAAGATCACTTCAAAGATGGCTTTTTCAATCTTACTCTTGATGAAGGGGCAGCAGAAATCATTTTGCACACAGATGTAAGGTGGCTAAGTAAGCATAAATTTCTGCAAAGATTTCGTGATTTGCTGAATGAAATAAGAAGGTTTTTTTGAAGGAGAGGGGAGATGACCAAGCAGAGTTGGAAGATGAGGAGTGGTTATGTGATCTGGCATTTCTCGCTGACTTTAAAGGTGAACTAAGTGATATGAACCTTGAACTACAAGGTAAAAACAAATGTATTGGCGAGATGAGTACAGTTTCACTATCGGAAAGGTGCGTCTCCTGTAGAAACGCTACATGTGTTCCCTGCTTCTTGAGGGACTGCAACACCTTGGTACGTTTAATGGGCGTGCCAATACCTCCCACATTCCATGAGATAAATTGTAAATCAGTCCCCATCAGCCCTTATCCCCCTCCAAAATAGCCATTACAGTCCTCACCATAGAACCACGGGCTGCGAGCCGCCCAGCCTCAGCTCCCAGCCTACACCGCCCCTTGGGTCCAAGAATTCGTGCAAACCCCCACTTCTTAGTGTCTAATGTGCCTGTACAAACCATTCGCTCACCTCCATACACACCCCTCCTCCCTCTAAGCTCCCCTTCCCCCCACCACCCCAAAAAGTCAACACCAACATCCATTCAGTCCTCCTCCCCGCACCCCCACCACCCCGGACCCCCCCCACCCACCTTCCCTTCCCCCCCTCCTCCCACCCCCTCCCTCCCGCCCACCATCCCAAACCCCCTTCTAAAACAGTCTCTCCCAAGTGCCCGGCCAGTTGTGCCAGGCTCAGAGCCCACATCTGTGCGCTACAGGGCTGTCCTGCCCCTCCCACCTTCTTAATTAATACAATGGCAAACATACAGACCTCCCCAACCCCCACAATAATGGCAAACTTCAAGCCAATTTCTGAACCGTTAGAATAGTAACTGTTCCCCACACGAGGGGCCATACACTACTCTCCCACCATGTCCGGTACATAATCACTACATAATCACATGTAAGTGGAAAATACACTGGCAAATAATGAACACACACAGTGCCCCTTCCCTCCATAAAACATACCAGCAGACCCATCAAATCTTTAAAGAGAAACCCATGGCCCTCCCCCCCCCAGGGGATCGCACTGCCTCGTGGAGACTATGCGACCCCATCCCCGGGGCAAGCAACTTATATACCCAGAGAGCTCCCAGCTCCATTCTCTAGTCCAACTCATCCGGTCTCTCGAGTCTGATATTCAGGGGGCAGTGCTCATCTCTTCAGGTCGCCTGCTCATTACGCCTCTCTGAGCCCTCCAACGCCTCCACAAACTTCCGTGCGACTGCTACCGTGTTCAAAACATGGTTTTTCCCCTCATGCTGCACTCGAAGCGTCGCAGGAAACGCTAGCATGAAACAAAGTTGTTTATGGAATAGCACGGAGCAAAATGGGGAAAATTCCTTACGTTTCGCAGCTACCGAGGCAGAATAGTCCTGGAATAAAAGAACTTTGTGGTTGTCCATCAGCAATGACCGCTTCTTCCGATACGCCTGCAGCAGCCTCCATTTATGATGGAAATTAAGTATGCGGGCTATCACCACTCTCGGACGCTGGTTAGGCTCAGGCTTAGGCCCAATTCGATGTACTCTTTCCACTTTTAGTTCTCCCACTAGGTCCTCCAGGCCCAACTCCCTGGGCAGCCAGGACTCTACCATCGGCAATAGCATACTCTCCGTGTTAGCCTCGGGTACTCCCACAATCCGCAAATTGTTCCTACGGGAGCGATTTTCGAGATCGTCGACTTTGTCTCTTAACGCTGCAATGGTCTTTTGCAGTGTGGCCTGCTCTCGGGCCTGCGTCCTCGGCCTCCTCGAGCGCTGACACACGGTGCTCGATTTCCTCAACGCGCTGGCCGAACTCTGTCAAGGTCTCCCAGACTGTGTCAAGCTTAGTAAGGATCCGGTCGAACTTCGGCTCTAGAAGCTTAGCTACTTCTTTTGCCAGCTCCTCGGATCCGGATTCCACACTCTCCGCACCGGGAGAATGCGGCTGCGCCATATTGGACACCAGCTTTCCAGCCGGGGTAGCGCCCAGCTTTGCAGCCTTCTCCCGCTCTTTTCTTGCAGCAAGAGGCATATTGGAGAATGGTTTTTGCCAGCCACCTCCAGAATCTTACGTTTTATCGCTCAGGGGCTTTGCTGAAGTCTTTACCGGGGGGGCCCCCCGGTAGTCTGAAAAAATCAATATAACGCCCCCGGTAGTCTGAAAAAATCAATATAACGGCGAGATAGCCCCGGAGCAAGTAGAGAAGCTTCTCACTCGCTCATGCGTCACGTGGTCTCTCCCAAGAGCTAAATATTAAAGATTGTGCAAGATCAGCCTGGATCAATACTCTACCTAAATTTAACACAAAATACTCAATAAAAGTTAAAGAAAGTTATTAAGACAGTTAAAGAAAGTTAAAAAAAATGTACTTTCCATTTCCCCTCGCAGTTCTTACTGGATCTTCTTCTCTGTTTTGTTTTTGCTTAATTTGCTTAACAGCTGATCACATCCAAGTAAATAACAGAAGGTTCATTAAAAATGGGGGGGGGGGAGGAAAACCTCCAACTTTATTGGGTTAAAATTTAATTTGAAACTTAATTTTCATGGTGGTAGATCACTTTTGGCCGGAAAAAGTAGATCACGACCTGTTCGAAGTTGGACATGCCTGCCTTAACCCATTCACCAAGAACTTCCCTAAATCACCAAAATTAACCAGCTATTTAAAACAAATATATACTTTTGCTAAAGCCCAACTGACAAAATATCACGGTTATGCATCACTAGCAAATTTAAAATGACCATACACAATAGAAGGCTTACATAAAACAATGCAACATCAATAGTGCCATTAGAAACAAAAGAGCAAGTATACAAATCTAACTTATTGAGCAGCCACGATTTTCTCTTTCATGAGAAGGTATACCTAAAACATAGTGGAAACAAACGCAGAGATAAAGCTCCTCCTCCCTCCTCCAAGTCAGGATCTCCCTGGGAGAACTTGAGAGCCTGCTAACTCCTGCCCATGTTCTCTAGAAGTTTCTTCCCTTGCTGATGACTTAAGCCACTCAAGACCGCCCCGGGGACACCAGTACTCCATCATGCTGTCCAGGAGAGACTCGCTGCCTCCTCCTCGCCAGCATCACAACGGACACAGAAGGAACCAAATACTGAAGCCTGCTTTGGTTCCCCACAGCGTAGACACAGCAGCAACCACACTCCATCTGGTCCACTACAAATGCCATGGAAAGGGAAACACAGTGAATGCCAAAGATGGTGAATAGGCAAAATTCCCCCAAGTCAGAATGCTCCTTTTGGAATTACCCATCTTTTTTCTTTTCTGGAAAGGCCACTATGATCACAGCTGCAGAAATATACCAGCACAGCACAAAAGCAATATGCATGCATATAAGGGGAAGCTGGCGCCTGCCTTCCCATCACTTTAGGACTCTGGAGCCGAGGCCTCTAGTGAGCCTGAGCAAAAAGCTAACAAAAACCCCCAAAAACAAAGCAGCATACCCCCAGAGAGTTACCTGCCCCTAGAACACGAGGACTTCCAAAGCACTCCTGGCCCAGTAACACCCCCTACTGTAATACATTTCTCTATATATTTAGTTCTTGCTGCATCAGCTGGCGACAGAGCAAAAATACTGAGGATCCCAAGACCACACTGGCTAATAAACTGAAGGAAATCATGAGATATTTGCTCTATCCCGGCTACAGGTGCAGCTTTAACACCCACAAGTGAGGACTGGTCTGGCAAGGACATCAAGGAAAATAATTTTTTAAAAAATTAAATCATGCAGAGAAATGGTGTGTTGACTAGCTGTCTTGCAACTGAAAGGTACTAGTATATGTTCTAGCAGGAGGCATGTTGTAACTTTTCCAGTTGATGATACCGTGTTGATAAAACCAATAAAATTTTTTAGCTGAAAAATAAAATATTCTGGCATAAAAGAAAAGATGCTATGAGTCCAGTACGGTCAGGAGAAGTCCTGGTCGGCAGGCATCCTCTGCAAGATCCTGTGGATGATGATGAGACCAGCCTGCCTTCTGATGTTGGGCCCCCGTAAGGGGAGGGGAGCTCTTCATTCAGCGACACAGACTCTATAGCCCCAGAGTCCTCAGGGAAACCACCACTGCCATTACAAGGCTATAAAGAAGCCATCCATTCTACTCTTCTGCAGTCCATACAATGCCTGCTCCCTGTGAACAGAGGCCAAAAGGCGGTGCTGTTCCAAACAGTTATGCAGGAAGAGTGGTGTAGCTATGCTATGCCACTGCCATCTGGGCAGAGGGCTTCTCCCTCACCATCAGATCCAGTAATCACAGTCCCAAAGAGCAGGTCCATCAGAAGATGAAGTCAGCTAGCCACTGTACAGCTGCTGCCTCGTCCTTCCCTGAGAGAGGAGCAGCCCCAAGACTGTCACCCCAGAAACCTTAGTGGGCAAAATACATTACTGCCATGCTGGTGTGCCACCATCTGCCGAGAGAGAACTTTTGAGGTACTTCCTGCTACAACACCATGTCCTTACAGAGTGTGGAAAATTCAGTAGATATCTTCATTATTCTCCATATTTACTGGTAGGAAGGTGAATATCCACTCATCTGGACTTGTCTGGCAGGTGTATTGAGAACTAATATTTTTTCCTCTTATTTCTTTTCCCCCATCCCAACTCATTAGACCCAGTATTATAGTGACAGTGCTTCCTGTTGGAGCCACACAGCGGGGCTCCTTCTGGAACCATACAATCCTGAGTCTTCTGTCTTACCACAAGGTGTGTGAGTTTCTGGTGATGGGACTTCCTTCCCTACAGGAGCTATAAAAGCTGCCCTCACAGCAACCCAGTCTGGCATGGGGAGAGAAATCTGGGTCTGAGACAGTGCTCAGTCTAAGAAGCATGTGCAGGATGTGTGCAGATGCACAGTATAGCTCCAGTATCCAGTCTGCAATGCTGCCCAGTCATCACTTGCCAGGAGCTGATTCTGCTGGTGTCAATGGCTCAACGCCATCTGTGCCGGCACTTGCAGGCCGGCGCTTCCTGGCTGCTCATCTCATGCATCACGAGATCGGCATGCCAGAAATACTGGGCCAAGAGTTTACAAATGCCAACTGCTCTGTGCCATCACTGTAAGCAGCAGGGCAAGCCTCCAGCATTAAGATTAGCTAAGGAAGTGGAGGCAGACATAGAACAGATGCTGGAGGAAGGCGGGGAAGAGTGGACAAGGAGAGAAAACAATAGAGAGAGTTTGTACATTAAGGTGTATTAATGCATAGACCAGAGGTTAGTAAATGAGGCTATAAATTTCATACCTACCCAAGGTCATAAGGGGCAGCTTTTGAGCTCTGGATTGTTGGTTCTCAGGCTGCAGCTCTAACCTCCAGGCCTGGGGTTCACAACCCAGTCTCCAGCCACACCTAGCCAGTCAGGTTTTCAGGATAAGCACATGAATATGCATGAGAAACGTGCATGCACTGCCTCCAGTGCATGCAACTTCTATCTAATGCATATTCATTGTGCTTATCCTGAAAACCTGACCGGCTAGATATATTCTGAGCACTGCTCTAGGCTGCTCTTGTGCTATATAAGATACATCCAAATGTAAAAAAAAAAACACATTGATGCATATGTGGACAACCAAACATTTTTAAACACGGTTTGCTTTAGCATAGCACCTATTGTCAAAGATGCTGCCGGCCCCAAAGATTTGACTGTCTAAGCATATGCAAACAAATATGTGTATGCTTCCCCATCAGTGCCCCCTATAAGGGGCTTAGCCCCAACTGTGACCTCCCCAACCTCTAATCATACTGGCCAGCAGCATTGCTATTTACTTTGCCTGCCAATCTGGACTCACAGTCAGGGGGCAGGGCACAAATACATTAAAACAAACAAACAAAAAAAGCATGGGGCTATTTCCTCCATGCCACTGCCGATGGCCCTTCTGATCCCACCCCTCTGACCTAGAGGCTTCCTGTTTCTAAGAGTGCAGGACTAACAGAACTATCAGCGGCAACATGGAGGAAATGGACCAGTGGTTTCTTTTTTTTTGTTGTTCTTGGCTAATGCTGCCACAGATTCCCAAAAGCAGCATCCTCAGGAGGTAGGTACTATGGGGGGATAGTGCTGTGAAAGGCCCGAGGGAGTGTGCAAGAGAGTAGTGAAGGATAGGAAGAGGGGGGGATAGTGAAAGGTGGTGGGAGAGACAAGAAGTAGGTAGAGGACGATTGGGGCAGTGGGAATGTGCATCCACTTTTCCCCTATGCACACAGCCCCCGCCACACGCACTGGTACCACCCAATGCCCGAGTCTACAAATGGAGGAAATGCACCATTGTGTTACACCACAAACACTTTTCAGCTTGTGCGTATCTGGTGGGAAATCACAGCAATACAATTATATTGGTAAGAAAAAGATTTATGACAAAAAAAAAAAAAAGCGCTCAGAATATTCCTCATAATTCCCTGCTTTGGATACAAAGACTAAAACAGAGAGACCAGGTACATAATATATAGGGGCAGTCCACTGTGAGATTGCAGTGGCCTGGAGGAAAAAGCTCATTATTCTTGATGTGATTCAATAAAAACTTGATATTAAAAAATAAAAAGAAAATTGTGGAGTGATGAGAAAGGTGGCATTCACATTCCTGGTGATGGCAGCAATAGAATCAGCATATGATGAGGAACTAACTTCCCCACCCACCTGCACACTCCTGCATAACATTTGAGGAAACACTGGCTGAGGAACTTAGCACAAGTCTGTTACACAGCAGCACTGGGCCTGCCCCAGATATCCCAATTCTGACATTTTCTCTTCTCTAGACTGTAGAGCTTTTGAATAAGAACATTGGAAGGGGGATCAAGAATTACTATGATGATCTGGACTTCAAAAACATCATGGACTTTGTCCAGAAGCAGGTTTGTATTCCATCCCTTGTGGTAAAAAGAAAAAATAGGAATATAAGGCATTGTTCTTAACACAATGGGCTAAGACTCACGCAATTCAGATTCTGTCTCTAGCTAGTTAATGGAAAATCATCTCAAATTGAATCTTGCAAAATCCCAAGCAGTGTGACTAATAGACCGCTCCTTTACCATAGAGGAGGCTCCCCTCATCTAAGGGCAAAAGTTACCCTAAGCACCCGAGAATTTTTAGAACCGAAACTATCATGATCACCAGTAGTGAAACCACAAATGGTCACTGTCATTAGAGCTAGTTTGATGGCCGCGAGGGAAATCCCATTAATCAGATTACAGTATAGCAAGATAAAGTAGCACTACTTACTCTCATTCATTCACTAGTAATAAGTCAATTAGACCATTGCACTTCTTTACATAGTGGTCTGCCACAATCCTCTCAAACACCCACTGTCTATGGCCATTAAATTAGCTACACAGTCACATAAATTTGACCAAGTTACACTATTACTAAAAAAAGGACCATCATTGGCTTTACAGTATCAAATTTAAGACACCAATATTAGCACATAAAACATTCTATTCATCTCTATATCTTTCAATCTATTGATCCCTTATGTCCCAGGAAGCATGCTCTGGTTTCTATGACAAGTTAGGTCAATTATACCTTCTAACTCTAAGGCAAGTCTTGACAGCAAACAGCTTTTTATTACCTACCCCCAGCACTTGAGAAAATCTTACCTCGGAAAGTCACATTAGAGTTATCCTTTGTACTATATTGTACTTATTGGATTCTTACTTACTCCCAATAATACTGTAACGTTCTCTATATTTCTGTTTTTGTTTTCTAAGCTTTTCTGTCCCTTTCCTTTTTTCTAATGGTCTCAGGTTGTTTTGTTGTTGTTTTTTAATATTGTAAACTGCTCTGATGTGTGAAGGAATAGCTGTATAGCAAATTTTAAACAAATAAAAGGGGCACTAGCAGGAATACCTCATCTAAACCATTCTTCAGGCATAATCTCTTGTAGGGAGAAGGATCTCCCCAGGCTCTTTAAAATATAGGTACTCATCAGCATACACACAGCAAGAAAAGCGAGTGATGTAAACTCCAATATGTCACATTTTATTGTAAATGAAATTATACCCAAAACACAGACTTTGCAGTATTTTAATGGAACACACAATAGCACTACTAAGGCCATTAGTAGCAAGAAGCAGCCAAGCAGTAAAAGATTGACTCCTGTAACTTGGATAGATACCGAGAGACAAACCACTATTAATCCTGACACTAATAAACTTTTTCCAAAAAAGTACTGGGGATCCCACAGAGAAAGTTTCTTCAGTGCCCCATGCAAATAGCTCATACACTTTGGCAAAATACTACAAATTAAAAATCAGGAGTGCAGCTTGCTTCCAGCCAGTAATACAAACCTAAGGATTTATTTTTTTAAAAAAAATGTAGCGAGTACTTCTCTCTTTCTTTTAGTTTAAGTGCTGTGGTGGCGAAGAATTTAAAGACTGGGAGAAAAACCAGTACCATGACTGTGCAGCCCCAGGGCCGCTGGCCTGTGGTGTACCATATACGTGTTGTGTGAGCAACAAGGTGGGTAAATCTCACCCTTCCTAACAAACACTCTTTAACGTTGCACTGTTGCAGAATTCTGGATCAATTACATGAGTGCTTTCCTTCAAGTATTCTGTTTCCAGCTGAAACTGTACATACCTCTTTAAAATAAGTTTTTGTGTTTGCATGCTTTTTATAGAGATTTTAAGATGAGTAAATATATGTAAAAAATGACCTGACAAATGTCAAAAAGGAGTCACATCGTTCATTCAGCCCTTCTTTCAAGGCCTTTTTTCTGCTTTTACTGCAGTCTGCTGTTCTGAACACTCTGTGTGGATACAGAACTCTTAACAAACAGGTAATTTAACATTTTAAAAACAATTCTAAACTCTGCATGTATTACGATTGAGCTGATATTCCCAAGATGTTGCTCTCTCCTCCTCATTCTGCATGTTGCTGTATGGAAAGGAGATCCTGATGCATTTGAGAATATTGGCTGGATGAGTGTGTGTGTGTGTCAACAACCAGGACATACAAGTAGCATATAGTAGGAAATGCATTGACCGGTACCTATCCTACATCCTCCCCCCCCCCCCCCCCCCAGCCCCGTGCTTCTATCTAGAGCTTCAAGAGAAATGCAAATCTCTCTGGTTTGGCAGCATAACAGGTGCTGACATTTTTTTGCGGGAGGTTTAAGCCTTGCAGTTTCCTCCTGTTCCTTAGCGTTCCTCCAGTTCAGTCCTCTACCTCTGGGTTGTCAATCTCCTCCTGCAGCTAGGAGACTGGTATGTCAGAATGATGACATCACTGGATATAGCCTGCTGCACTCCCACTTGTATCCCAGTGTAACCAGTCTCCTTGCAGCAGGAGGTGTTGACGAGCCTTAGGGAGAGGCTCTATGGAGGAGTGGATAAGGAGCATGTAGTTTTTCTGTCAGGATAGTTAAGTGGGTTGATATTTATTTGGCGGTATCTCTTTAAAAAAAAAAAAAAAAAAAGAGAGAGAAGAAAACAGTGAAGAGGAAGATACCCTTCTTGATCCCTGCCTGTGTCAGTCCTGGGGGTTTCTTCCTGGAGGGGGGTTTTTGGCTCAGGCTCGAGTTTCCCTCCCTCCCCCCGCTTGGCCCAGAGGTCTCACCTCCCGGACCTTACAGAGGTGAGCCCTTCTTAAACGCCGGTAGCTCCGCACGGCTATTCCTCTGTGAGAGGCTGGTCGGGTGTTGGCTGACCTCGCTTGTCTTCAGGGCCCGGGGTTGGAGACGCTCTCCGCAGCGATCGAGGGGTGGCAGACAGGACCGGTAAGTGTTCCGCCGGCATCCGTCTGCTCTTTTCATCCCTGCCGCGCTGTTTCGGGGGACAAAGAACGCCCGCAGTGTTTTGGCGCCTTTTTCCTGCACGGCTTGCAGTCGCGGCGGCCATTTTGTGTGCCGCGCTGCAGCCGCGTGTACGAGCATCGGTTGCCGTTTTTTCCAACGGGGCACTGCTGCGTTTTTGATTTAATTATTTAGCTTTCTTTATATTTCCTTTGTTAGTTGCTTTGTTTCTTTTCTTTTGGGAGGCCTATTTTATTTGGTTATTTCTTCAGCCTCTTCTGTCGGCCCTGTGCGTTCCCGGGGTGGAAGGGGGGCTGCGGGGTCTTTCTTTTTCTTGGGGGACTAGCTACCCTTCTAACCCAGCTCAATAAACTATCTGAAAAAAAAAAAAAAAAAAACCAAAGCCCAAGGAAGGAGACAAACCTGTACAGAAAAGCCCACTGTACTATACCACCTGGGCATCAGACCTTAAGGGTGCTGGGTGTCTCCTGATGGCTTCCCGGCCTCGGTGCCTGGTGTGTGGTTCCAGAAGGGGCACGATCACGGACACCGGGGTGTGTAGGGGCTGTACGGCTCTCTCTTCAGAGGTGGAGTTGCAGATGGCCGCCCAAGAGTCTCCGGAGGTGCAGGCGGCGCCCGCGGGGGCGGGCGCTACCTCACCGCGGCTCGCTGAGCAAGAGCCTGATTTAGGATCGCTGCCAGGGCCCTCCGGTGAACCCTTGCAACCTCAGCCGCCAGGTATCAGTGGTTTCAGTCCGGAGTTTGTCCTTCTTCTGCATCAAGCTTTTTGCCTGCGTCAGCAGGGCGAGAGACAGGCTTCGCCGGCGTCTCAACCTCCGCAGTTGGTAGCGGAAGGGGCAGTGGTCACGGAACAGCCAGCGTCAAAACGGGCACGGCTGGCTGATACGCTGGAAAGTTCCTGGCTGGAGACCCCGGATCCGGAATGGGATCCTGAGGAGAGCTCACAGGATCTGGAAGAAGGAGAGATCCCGGAGCCCGAAGAGCAAGCCAAGCTTATTCGCCTGTTCCGCAGAGAGGAGTTGGCTGCCTTAATATCGGAAACCTTGCAGATGTTACACTTGGCTCCGCCGGCAGCGGTGGAGGACGATTTAGAGGACCCGGTCATTCAAGCGGTTCGTCAGACTCAGGTGGTGTTTCCGCTGCACCGAGTAGTCGAGCGGATGATTCAGGACGAATGGGATAAACCGGAGGCGGGGCTCCGGGGCATTCGTGCTATGGGCCGGTTATATCCTTTGGCGGAAACCGCTAAAGACCGCTTCCGAGCACCGCATCTAGACGCCGTGGTTTCGGCTGTTACTAAAAAGACCACCATTCCCGTAGAGGGAAGTGCGGCCTTAAAGGATCCTCAGGACCGTAAGATTGACGGTCTGCTCAAGCAGGTGTTTGAGGCGGATTCCCTATCGCTTCAAGCCTCCATCTGCGGGGCCTGGGTTGCCCGGGCGTGCTTGCGTTGGGCCCAACGGCTACGCCAATCCCCGCACATGGACCTCGAGGAGGTGAAAGAGCTCGACCGGATGGAGTCAGGTGCAGCCTACCTGGCGGATGTGCATTATGACTTAATTCGAGCGCTGGCCAACAGCACGGCTTCTGTGATAGCGGCCCGTCGCTCCTTGTGGCTGCGGAATTGGGCTGCGGACGGTCCTTCTAAATCCCGCCTCAGTAAGCTTCCCTTTAAGGGGGGGTTACTGTTTGGGGAGGATTTGGAGAAGTTGGTGAAGGACCTAGGTGAATCTAAAGCGGGCCGTTTGCCCGAGGACAAACCCAAACAGGCCAAGTCTGCCCAGGGGCCTCGGGGTCCGTTTCGGGACTTCAGAAGATTTCGTTCTACCCGGCCTGGGGGTTTCCAGAGAGGGAGGTTTCCCTCTCGGAGTCAGGGCTTTCGGGGGTTTCGGGGAGCGAGTAGAGGCTTCTCCTCCCTCCCGGCGGCTTCTGCCCGTAAGACCCAATGAAGCGAGGCGGGTCCCGGCGGTGGAGCCTCCCATTGGCGGTCGGCTTCGGGAGTTTCTGTCCGCCTGGACCCTCATCACCTCAGATCAGTGGGTGCTAGAAATCATTCAGCACGGTTACGCGCTGGAGTTGGCCCGGCCCGTACGGGACACCTTTGTCATGTCGCCAAGGCGGCGGCCGTTCGCGAAACCCTGGAAAGGCTCCTTCATTTGGGAGCCGTCGTGGAGGTTCCCGAGGCCGAGTACGGCTTGGGTCGCTATTCCATTTATTTCGTGGTGCCCAAAAAGGGCGGACAATTGCGTCCCATTCTCGATCTGAAGGGGGTAAACCGCTGTTTGCGGGTCCCGCACTTTCGGATGGAAACGTTGCGGTCGGTCATCGTAGCGGTGCGACGCGGGGAGTTCTTGACGTCCCTAGACCTTTCGGAGGCGTACTTGCACATTCCCATTCGCGATGTGCACCAGCGTTTTCTGCGGTTTGCCCTCCCCTGGGGTCACTACCAGTTTCAGGCCTTACCATTCGGCCTGGCGACGGCGCCTCGGACCTTCACCAAAATAATGGTGGTGGTGGCAGCGGCGTTGCGCAAAGAAGGTATTCTGGTGCACCCTTACCTCGACGATTGGTTGATTCGCGCCAAGTCCACGGAGGAAAGTCTCCGGGTGACGGACAGGGTGGTGCGGTTCTTGCAGGAACTGGGTTGGGTGATCAACCCGGACAAGAGCCGTTTGCAGCCCACCCAGGTTCTCGAATACCTGGGAGTTCGATTCGATACGTGCAAGGGACAAGTGTTCCTGCCGTCCAAGCGAGCCGAGGGGTTGCGGATTCTGGTGCGGCGCTTCCTGTCGGTAGCGGCTCCCTCGGCTTGGGATTATCTCCGAGTGTTGGGCACCATGGCGGCGACACTAGAGGCGGTGCCCTGGGCCAGGTTTCACATGCGACCTCTCCAGAGGGCTCTGCTCCGTCGTTGGTCGCATCAAAAGGCACTCGCTGAGCAAGCGTCTCCCTTGCCCGGGCCCGGTTCGACGGTCCCTTCAGTGGTGGCTGCGCCCCTCGTCTCTGGCGGAGGGCTTGCCGTTGGATCAGCCAGAGTGGCTGCCATTGCTGACGGATGCCAGCCTGGTGGGCTGGGGGGCCCACTGCGAGAGTCAGTTTGCGCAAGGACTTTGGACCCCTCTGGAGTCCTCGTGGGCGATCAATCGCTTGGAACTTCGAGCGGTGTTTCGGGCCCTGCAGGCGTTCGAGGCCTTGGTGCGCGGCCAGGCCGTGCGAGTGCTCTCCGACAACTCGGCAACGGTGGCCTACATCAATCGCCAGGGGGGCACCGGGAGTGCCGCAATGGAGACAGAGGCCGCCCTGCTCTTCGCGTGGGTAGAGCTTCGTCTCTCTGCGATTTCGGCAGCTCACATAGCCGGCAAGGACAATATCACCGCGGACTTCCTCAGCAGAGTGCACGTGGATGCAGGGGAGTGGGAACTGCATCCCGCGGTTTTCCGTCAGATAGTCAGGCGCTGGGGAACTCCGATTATGGATCTCATGGCGACCTTTCAGTCGGCGAAAGTCGGCCGATTCTTCAGCAGACGTCGAGAAAGAATGTCCGAGGGCATCGACGCCTTGCTGCGTCGGTGGCCGGAGACCGGCCTTCTCTATGTCTTCCCGCCCTGGGCTCTGATAGGCCGGGTGGTCCAGAAGATCGGGGCGCATGCGGGACCGGTCCTGTTGGTGGCTCCCGATTGGCCGAGGCGTCCATGGTACGCGGACATGGTCCGTCTGTTGGACGGGGAACCTTGGCGTCTCCCGGACAGGTCCGATCTGTTGCTCCAAGGGCCCCTGTTCATGCCTCAGGTGGATCGGTTCTCGCTTACGGTTTGGCCATTGAGAGGGCTAAACTCTTGAAAAAGGGCTACTCATCTGCGGTGGTGGCGACCTTACTGAGGGCGCGTAAGCAGTCCACGTCCTTGGCGTATGTGCGGGTCTGGCGTATTTTTGAGGATTGGTGTTCCCAGCGTCAGGTTCGGCCAGGGTCGGCTTCAATTCCTTCAATCTTGGAATTCCTACAGGACGGTTTTGACAAAGGGCTTGCTGCCGGCTCCTTACAAGTACAACTGGCAGCTTTGTCCTGTTTTCGCGGCAAAGTCAATGGCCGCTCGTTGGGAACTCATCCCGACATGCGTTGTTTTCTGAAAGCGGTCGTTCGGGTACGGCCGGCACACAGAGTGTTCGTTCCCCCGTGGGATCTGAATCTTGTGCTCACGGCTCTGGCCGAGTCCCCCTTTGAGCCTTTGCGTCGAGCGTCTGTGAAAGATTTGACGCTCAAAACGGTGTTTTTGGTGGCGATTTGTTCCGCACGGAGGGTTTCCGAACTGCAGGCGTTGTCGTGCCGTGAACCCTTCCTTTCCTTTTCTAGGGAGAAGGTGGTCTTGCGTCCGGTTCCGTCCTTTCTGCCGAAGGTGGTGTCTCCTTTTCATCTAAATCAGGTTGTTTCATTGCCAGTCTTAGGATCTTTGGGGGGCAATGCCGCGGATCGCGGTCTTCGGCGGCTTGACGTGAAGAGGGCTTTGCGTCAGTATTTGCAGGTTACGGAGTCGTTCAGGAAGTCAGAACATTTGTTTGTGCTTTTCGGCGGTACTCGTCGGGGCGAAGCAGCGGCTAAAGCTTCTATTGCCCGCTGGCTTAAGGAAGCGATTGCATCCGCTTATGTGCTCCGGGGGCGTGTGGTGCCTACAGGTCTGCGGGCGCATTCCACCCGTGCGCAGGCGTCCTCTTGGGCAGAACATGGTTTGGTCCCCCCGGGGGACATTTGTAGGGCGGCGACTTGGTCGTCCCTCCATACCTTCAGTAAACACTACAGGTTGGATCTGGCTGCGGCTTCGGATGCTCGTTTCGGCTCGGCTGTCTTGTCTGCCGGCTGGAAGGGTCCCTCCCATTGATTACTGCTCTGGTACTTCCCAGAGGTAGAGGACTGAACTGGAGGAACGCTAAGGAAATGATAATTACACTTACCTGGTAATTGTAGTTCCTTTAGTGACGACAGTTCAGTCCTCCTTCCCGCCCGGATGTTTCTCGCAGGTTTCACACTTTGTACCGAACAGAAGAGGGTTACAGGTGAGTCTAGCTTTCTTCATTTCTTCTGTTTGTGCCCTTTTCCTTGGCAGGGCAGGAGGTAAGAAGGATTGTTGTCAGGGGGGACTTACTGATAATACAGTTGTCTTCATGTTTTGCTACTTATTTGTTGCTCCTTTGAGTCTGCTTTGTTATAGTTTACACTGGGATACAAGTGGGAGTGCAGCAGGCTATATCCAGTGATGTCATCATTCTGACATACCAGTCTCCTAGCTGCAGGAGGAGATTGACAACCCAGAGGTAGAGGACTGAACTGTCGTCACTAAAGGAACTACAATTACCAGGTAAGTGTAATTATCATTTCCTTTAGGTTTTCCAGCTCAATTGCAATTATGGCTGGAAGTTGGTACCTTGAGTCACCATTTGCAACTATAGTGTTTTCTTTTCGTTTTTTGTATCCCCTTCCAATTCACCTAGCCTTGTCCTCACTGTTTGGCCTGAGACCAGTCAACAAGGTTCTTTTCAGAGTCCTGCAGTCTGTCCCCTCTGTTATCACCATTGCACGATGACTGAACTACCCTCCCTCAAGACTGTGCGCAGGAGCCCAAGCCAATCCTGGAAAATATCGACCTGACCTGGGAACCAAACGCAGGCCCTTACAGGATCCCTAGTTGTAGGGTTAGCTTTATTTTTAATAAAACCCCAAATATGGTTAACAAGTAGTTCAATAACTGAACCTCTCACCTAATATAAAAGTTTTCTTTTATGGGAGCTAGAACCTGGGGAAATTATCCACATAATGAGAGTAATGTAATAACCAGACATAAGAAAGTTGTCGGATGTTTCTGTTCCATGTAAACTGCGCTGATGGCAAATAGTGCGGTATATAAGAAATGTTAATAATAATAAAATGTTAATAAATCACATAAAGGGGAATACCAAAAAAGAAACTAAAGATGCTCTTGTAACAGGAGTTAAACTGTCTTAAAAATTCATTTAAAAAAAAAACAACAACCCACAACCACCCAAACCCACCTTAATGGATTTCACTGGGGCTTCCACACACATTCCTTATTCCCATCAGATAGGCCAGAAGTATCATCAAAATAAGTCTAAATTCTAATCTAATGGTGTACCTTGTGTTGCTTCGCAGCGTCTGGACGTACAAAACATCGTCTACACCCGAGGGTGCACAAGTGCAGTTATCGCTTGGTTTTTGGATAACTATAACATTATGGCAGGAGTCTTGCTTGGGATACTTCTGCCACAGGTAAAAGCTGAACGTTTATATTCTTTACTGGACAGGAGAGTATATATAGAACAGAATAGCAGATAAGAACTTGTCTGTCTCATTTACTTTCCGTTACAGTGCCATAAACCCCAGTCGGCCTGGGCTTTCCTTCACTTCTTATAAAGCAGTGCAAAACTCAAAAGCTGGTACGAGTGCCTATGTTGACCTGCACATAAATTATGTGTGTGTGAGACATACTCTTCATTTGTGCTGTATTTTATTCTGCAGTTTGTGTATGTCATAATTTTGGTTTATCCCGCAGTTCCTGGGTGTGCTGCTCTCTCTGCTTTATATAACACGCGTCGAAGATATCATCAGCGAATGGAACAGCTCAGCTGATGTCCTGCTCGAAGGTTCTGTGCAAAACCCTCCAGAAATAGAATTCTCCACCGTGGGCTGCTGCCGCTGTTACCCTGGTGAGGAAACCAGTGTCTGATAAGCACCGAGTTGCACCATGGAGGAGTCGGAACTGAAACGTGCTGTTCAGATCCTAAAGTTCCCCGCTGCAAGTGGCAATGAAGATTTTATACACTAGAAGCCAGCTTTTACATGGCATCAGTCTTTTCTTTCAGACACTGGTGGCTCGTGAAGTGTCTGCCGGCTGTTCATGCTGTGGTTTTTCCCTCAGCAGTGCCTCTAAATCAAATCCATGATTCCTGATCCCAGAAACAAGCAAGCAATCTTCTCGCCGGTACTCTTTCTATTATAGCAAATTGGTGCCTGGGAAGAGTAACATTTTAGGACTTTTAGGTAAGCTGGTCCACAAATTTTCTTCAACTTGAAAAGAAAAATGGTTTACAAAGCAGCCATCAAACATAAAACAATTTTTTTTCCAGCTTGCCTGCTTAAAAGGTCCATATCAGAAAAACATACATCCAGTAAATATTCGGAGGACAGGATTTACAAACGGTGTTATGCTACTATGATATAATTTGAGGGGCCTGCCCCCTCTCCCCCACCATTCCCAGGTCCTGCACATGTGAAAGATGTGCTCACTCAGCACCGTGTTCTATCATGTTCTTTTATAAAATACTGGAAAGTTCCTTGAGGCAGAGAGATGAAACTTACCTACACTACTATTGCACTAACCTGCTGATCTGTGTGTATAAAGCCAATGAAATCTGGTAAAGACTTGTTCAGTACATACAACCTACTATTTTCTTGAAAGATCAAAAAAACTAGAATGTGAGATTCTTGGAAGCCATGCAAGAGGTGCTGCAGGACGTACAAACTAAGCAAATTTAGAGAGCACAGCTACCTGAGTGGCTAAAGAAGACCGCTTCCAGATCCTTCCAATTTTTTGGGTGCTCAACAGGCTCTTATCCAGAGTAAGAGCATGGAGCTGAACTAATTTTCCCTCCTCATACAGCTACTGAAAAGACCGCAGTCTAGTGGAGCCTCCATCACAATGAAATGAGAGAGAATCACCCTCAAAGTGGTCCGTAACGAGAGTCGTCATCATCATCAGTCTTTTCCTGTCAATTCTTCAGAGAGGAGAAAATCCATCCACCATTTACTGAAGACAAAGAAATATGAAGAGACCTCTGGTGGCTAAGGCAAATAGAGGCATGGGAGTGATGTCATTGGTTCTTTGTCTTCACCAATCTGCTGGTAAGGGGAACACAACCCCACTTGTCTGGACTGGTCCAGCAGGACAATATAGAATCCTGCTTCTCCCACCAATGTTTCCTGTGATCTTAGGCAAGTTATTTTGCCCTCCATTTCCTCAGATACAATTAAACTCGTAAACCTACTTGGGTAGGGAAATAACATGTACCTGATTTTTAAGCTTGCCTTGAACTTGAATTGAAGGTGACTAATTAAATCTACAATCCAAATCCTAATAATGAACTTTCCTCCTTTGCCTATTTGTGCCTTCAGCACTCCCAGGATTCTGTCCTAGGTGCAGATATATAAAAGCATAGTGGAAGAGAAGTTACCCAGAAGGGCTAAAGAAGTGGCAGAATTGATAGTCTAGAAGTGCTGCATCCAGTCTGCAGCTGACAAAGCAATATCTTACACCCCAAGGCCAATATCCAGCAGGCTGCCAGAAGAATCAATCAGGCTAATATTCAAAAACCCTTAGGCAGCCAGCATCAGCTGCTAGCCATGCAAGGTCATTGATTTCCCTTTTTAAACGCAGGCACAGACAAAAGAAAGTTTGGCCACATACGTTTGGTATGAATAGAGGAGACTTCTGTTCAAAGTGGGGTGGGACTAAAAGCCAGAATGGCAAATTTCAGCCACTCACTGTATAAAACTTATGGATTCAGATCTGAATGCAGAAATAGCAGGGATCATTTTATACCAATAAATTATCTATTAAAATGTTATGCCAGCATTTTCAGCATCCGGTTTTTAAGCATACATTGTGGCTCAAAATTCACTTCAAGGTATAACTTTATTTTGACAGATGGTGGAATATTGCCCTCAATATTAATATTGCATGGTCTACAGAAAAGCAAGGGGTTTGCAAATGCCCATCAACTGTTAGCAGTATAGTCTGTGTTTGCAGATTAGTGCCTCGGGGCCACTAGAGCTTCCTACACATGTACCTTCTGGGGGGGGAACATGGGTTGGAAAAGTAAGGAGGAGCCAGGAAAATCTATAATGCAGCACAACCCTTACTGCATCTGAAATTAACTGCAAACTGGTTTCAACACTCTGAGATAACCAAGAGTCTTATTATTCTATTTATTTCTAGCGCATTTGGGAAGTCATTTATTGATTAGCATCAGAATATCTGCTACTGGGCCCATTTTATTTCTGTGGGTCCCATGACAGGTAGCACACACACTAACCTTCCGTAAATGACCCCCTGCATAAATAAAGTTAAGGGAGAACTGAACCATGGTTTACTTTTTCTAAAATAATGGCATTACTCACTACTGTAAGGCATATAAAAGTTTACTACTGTTTGGATATATAAGATAGTGCTTTTTGTTTCATTTTGTGTGTTGGGATGGATGTCAAAGTGATTCATGCAGGTGCTCTTGTTTGTTAGTGTTCTCTTACCAATGCAAAATTGTTTTCTTTAAATAATAAATTTTATATATAAAAGTCCCATTTCTGTTTTCACTTGTTTTTTTCTCATCTTAAATCAAACAAATGATATCTACTCCACTGCAAAGTTTGAAACATGCCTGCAGGAATTCTGTATGTAAAATAGTTCAGGTCTGCAAGAGACTTATCACAATTTTCCATTAAATTTTAAAGGAAAAACAAATCTGTTGCTTTTAGTTCACCATCTTTACAAGTCAGATTCACGGGTCAGCTTCAAAGCTCTAACAAAGCCTGGGTACCAAGTTGTCATGGTGAATAAAACTTTCCCTATGTCACCTGGGATTTTTGTGCACCCAACTCTGATAGCCACCACTTATATAGGAGATGTTTTCATCTACACCCCAGGGCCAGTGAGCTCATTAGGCAAACTAGGCAATTGCCTAGTGCAATGCGCCCTCCAGGGTCACCTATTGCCACCCCTTCTCCAGGGTCTGCAGCAGCAATACTTCAAAAAACCTCGAGGTAGCACTTACCTTAACTTGCTAGCGCTACCTCAAGGTTTCTGCCCTCTACCCTCGGCCTCTTTTGCCCCCTCTGTCATAGACTACCAGCTTGAACTCTGCAACGGAAAAGGCCGAGGGTAGACGGCAGAAACCGCAAGGCAGTGCCGGTAAGCGCTGCATCACGGTTTCTGAGATATTCTGCCACTGCAAGCCCCAGAGAGGGGCAGCAGAATGAAGAGGCCTGCCTACGGTGCCTCCAATCCTTCCAGCGGCCCAGTCTACACCATGTGTTTTTCAATGAATATTTTTTTGCTGCAGGAGACATGAAATTCCATAATTTGTCTCACAGAATTTTTCATCTCAAGTCCAGCACAAATGTTCCTGCACCATACAGCTCAAATTCAGAGTCAATTTGTGCTGATAAGATGACGGCTTCTGCTCGGCAGCATCAACAGCCTTTAGCGGACGGAGGGGCGTGATGGGAAATGAGACAGGCTGCTAGAAGACGTGAATTGCTAAAACTTGGAGACTAGGGAGCTTGAAGTGACTGGCAGTACAGGACTGTGAGGGTAGAGAGGGAGATAGATGAGAATGGAGGAACAACTTAAGGGTTGGAGCACTGGACAGAGTTCCAGGAATTAACTGCCAGTGTCCAGGCCGATTAGTCTAATCTCTGTGGTTAGTAAATTAGTGGAAAGGCTACTAAGAGAGAATAGTGAGGTTTCTGGAGTCCAATGGATTGCAGGATCTGAGGCAGGTCTCGTCAGCCAAATCTGATTGATTTATTTGTCTTGAAGGACTAGAAAAAGGGACTGTTACTTCTGTAGAGAGATCTGCAACTGTGAGTATATACTTCTGGTAATTTTCTAAAAGGAATTCTTTGTATTAATCTGTGAACCCACTATTTTTTGTTAAATCAGTCAGGGCCCAGTAGCAGCAGTTTAAGTTTAAATTTAAAACACAGAGGAGAACTTTCTGGTTACATTTCATACCCAGCAGAGAGCTTGTAGTTTACATTTAATTGTCACTCAGGGCCTAGCATTAGCAAAGTACTTTTAGCTTAAATTTAAAACACAGAAGAGAGCTTTCTGGTTAAATTTAGAACCCAGCAGAGAGCTTGTAGTTTAAATTTCATTAGATGTTTGAGCCTAGCAGCAGCTAAGAGCTATAATTTAAATCAAATCAGAATATAGCTTACCTCAGCAGCACAAGACATGGTACTGTGTAGCAGCCCTCTTTTAATAAGTGTAAAGTAGCCCAAATGCCCTCAAGTATGGAGCAGACAGAGCTTAAAGATCCCAAATTACTCATGTCTAACAATAGCCAAATTAATATGAATAAAATACATTATCTAAAATGCTTGTATGCAAATGCTAGAAGTCTAAAAAATAAGATGGGAGAGTTAGAATATATAGCACTAAATGAAAGGTTAGATATGATTGGAATATCAGAGACATGGTGGAAGGAGGACAACCAGTGGGACACTGTGATACCTGGTGGGTACAAACTATATTGAAATGATAGAGCTGATCAAATTGGTGGAGGGGTTGCTCTCTATGTTAGAGAGGGCATTGAGTCAGAAAGAATTAAAGTTTTGCAGGAAGCAAAATCTGCTGTAGAATCTATATGGATTGAAATTCCATGTAAAAGGGGGAAGGCAATGGCAGTGGGGGTGTACTATCGAGCGCCTGGCCAGAATGACCAAATGGATGATGAAATGCTCAAAGAAATCAAGGAAGCTAATAAAAGTCACAGCACAGTAATAATAATGGGTGATATCAACTACCCCGGTATCGACTGGGTCAGTGTCACATCAGGACATGCTAGGGAGATAAAGTTCCTAGATGAAATAAATGACTGCTTCTTGGAGCAGCTGGTTCATGAACCGACCAGAGGGGAGGCAATATTGGACCTAGTCCTTAGTGGAACACCAGATCTAGTGCAAGAGATAAGGTTGTTGGGGCCACTTGGCAATAGTGATCATAGCATGATCGCCTTTGATTTAATTAGTGGAGGAGGGATAGTAAGGAAATCCACAGTACTACCTTTTAACTTTCAAAAGGGAGACTATGATAAAATGAGGAAAACAGTTAAGAAAAAACTAAAAGGAGCAGTTGCAAAGGTTAAAGACGTACATCAGGCTTGGTTGTTGTTGAAAAATACTATCTTGGAAGCCCAAACCAGCTGTATTCCACGCTTTAAGAAAAGTGGAAGGAAGTCCAAAAAAGTGCCAGCATGGTTTAAAGGTGAGGTCAGAGAGGCGGCTGTTGCCAAAAAAGCATCTTTCAGGAAATGGAAAAAAGAGCCAAACGACGAAACCTGGAAACAACACAAGCACTGGCAGGTCAAATGCAAGGCATTGATAAGGCAGGCAAAGGGAGAATTTGAGAAGAAGCTTGCTGCGGAAGCAAAAACGCGAAGTAAAGACCTTTTCAAGTACATTCGTAGCAAAAAACCTGTGAGAGAGTCAGTTGGTCCATTAGATGATAAAGGGGTTAAAGGAGCACTAAGAGGCGACAAGGCGATAGCGGAGAGACTGAATGAATTTTTTGCTTCAGTCTTTACTGAGGAAGATGTAGGGATGTTACCCATGACTGAAGTGGTATTTAAAGGTGCGGAAGAATTGAAGGAAATATCGATACATCGGGAAGATGTATTACAACTATTAGATAAACTGAAGAGTAGCAAATCACCTGGGCCGGATGGTATACATCCAAGGGTGTTGAAAGAATTGAAATATGAGATTGCAGACCTGCTATTAGTAATCTGTGAACTATCATTAAAATCCTCTCTAATACCTGAAGATTGGAGGATCGCCAATGTAACACCATTTTTTAAAAAGGTTCCAGGGGTGATCCGGGAAACTACAGACCGGTGAGCCTGACATCATTACCGGGAAAAATGGTAGAAACCATCACAAAGAATAAAATTACTTAGCATGTAGATAGTCATGACCTAATGGGAGACAGCCAACATGGCTTTAGACAAGGAAGATCTTGTCTTACTAATCTGTTATGTTTTTTTGAAGGGGTGAATAATCAGGTGGACAAAGGTGAGTCGGTTGATATTGTGTATCTGGACTTTCAGAAAGCCTTTGACAAGGTCCCTCATGAGAGACTTTTGGCAAAACTAAAGAGTCATGGGATAGGAGGCAGTGTACTATTGTGGATCAGGAACTGGTTAAAAGATAGAAAGCAGAGGGTAGGGCTAAATGGCCAATTTTCCCAATGGAGAAAGGTGAATAGTGGTGTACCCCAGGGATCTGTGCTGGGTCCGCTGCTTTTTGACATATTCATAAATGACCTGGAAAGTGGAATAACGAGTGAGGTTATCAAATTTGCAGATGACACAAAACTATTTAAAGTTGTTAAAACCCAAGAGGATTGTGGAAAACTGCAAGAGGATCTTGATAAATTGGAAGACTGGGCATCAAAATGGCAGATGAAATTTAATGTGGACAAGTGCAAGGTTATGCACCTAGGGAAGAACAACCCAAAACTATGGTTACACGATGCAAGGTTCCACATTAGGAACCACCACCCTGGAAAAAGATTTAGGCGTCATTGTGGATACCATGTTACAACCCTCGGCCCAGTGTGCAGCGGCAGCCAAGAGAGCAAATAGAATGCTAGTTATGATAAGGAAAGGAATGGAAAATAAAACAAAAGATATTATAATGCCTCTGTATCGTTCCATGGTGAGACCGCACCTTGAATATTGTGTGCAATTCTGGTCGCCGTATCTTAAAAAGGATATAGCGATTTTAGAAAAGGTTCAGAGAAGAGCCACCAAAATGGTAAAGGGGATGGAAGGATACTCCTATGAAGAAAGGCTTAAAAGGTTAGGGCTCTTTAACCTGGAAAAGAGATGGCTGAGGGGAGATATGATAGAAGTCTATAAATTAATGAACGGAGTGGAACGGGTAAACGTAGATCAATTGTTTACCTTATCAGAATATAGAAAGACTAGGGGACATGCAATGAAGCTACAGGGTAAACTATTTAAGACTAATAAAAGAAAATATTTTTTCACTCAACGTGTAATCAAACTCTGGAATTTGTTACCGGAGGATGTAGTAAAGGCTGTTAGTGTAGCTGGGTTTAAAAAAGGTTTGGACAAGTTCCTGGAGGAAAGGTCCATAAACCATTATTAAGAAGGGACCCAGGATATCAATGCTTGAACCAATACAAGCATTGTGGAACCTGTGTCCCTTGGGGAAACTGCTAGGTACATATGACCTAGATTGGCTACTGTTGGAAACAGAACACTGGGCTTGATGGACCTTGGTCTGACCCAGTATGGCATATCTTATGTTCTTATTTGACTGAGTGATCAGGAGGTGGACCAAGAGACAGCCCTAAATGTGGTGTATTTAGATTTCAGTAAAGCCTTTGACACTGTTCCTCACAGGCGACTTATAAACAGAGCACCCTAGGGATGGACCCTAAAGTTACTGCTTGGGTTAAAAATTGGTTGAGTGGGAGGTGACAAAGATACAGGTAAATGGAGCTCACTCTGAGGAGAAATTAGTTACCAGTGGTGTGCTGCAGGGGTCTGTTCTTGGTCTGATTCTTTTTAACATCTTTGTTAGTGATATTGCGGAAGGGCTATCGGGTAAGGTTTGCCTCTTTGCAGATGATACCAAAAATCTGTAATAGACACCCAGGAAGATGTAGATAACATGAAGAGGGATCTAGCTAAGCTTGAAGAACAGTCTAGAATTTGGCAGCTGAAATTCAATGCTAAAAAACGCAGGGTCATGCATTTGTCCTGCAAAAATCCAAAGGAGCAGTACAGTGTAGGGGGTGAGGTACTTCTGATCATGAAAGAAGAGCAGGATCTGGCGTAATTGTGTCAAAATATCTTAAAGTAGCTAAACAGATAGAAAAGGCGACTGCGAAAGCTAGAAGGATGCTTGGTTGTATAGGGAGAGGAATGGCCAGCAGAAGAAAAAAAAAGAGGCGATAATGCATCTGTATAAGTCTCTGGTGTGACCTCATTTGGAGTATTGTGTGCAATTCTGGATACTGCACCTTCAAAAGGATTTAAAGGTTGGAGTCGGTGCAGAGGGTGGCTACTAAGATGGTTAGTGGTATTCATTAAGTAGCATATGATGACAAAAGAGAAATTAGACTTACCTGCTAATCAATGTTCCCTCTAATTTTCTGTAGGCTGCGTGCGCATAAAATATCAGCTGTGCAGCTTTTGAAGGAAGGTTCAATTTTTTGTGCGCCACATAACGACACTTGGAGTTATATACTTTAAAATTTGACTACACGTCAGAATACAGTATGTACGCCACATTGATGTTAATCAAATTAAATGAAAATAGACGATTACTAAATGAAGCGGAAAATTTCTAGTAATTACAATCACAAATGCGGTATTATTTCAGTTAATTTTTATTGAAAGCCATTGTTATTCCATGTAAATAATTTATGTATGGAAGAAGAGTTCATTCTCAAAATGTTTCTCTTCGATCTTTCAAACTTACCCAGTCTGAATAAATTTTATCAAGGTCTACTGATCCGCCATCTTGAAGATGACTCTTAACACGCATCAGCATTTCCAAATGTTCTAAATGTAAGCAATTCCTTATTTTGGTTTTTAAACTGTTCATCAAGCTGAAACCACGCTCACAATCTGCACTAGAAGCCAAAAATGTTCCACCAATATCGATCAGTTTCGCTAAATCTGCAAAGTGAGCATTCTGAAACGCCAAAGTCACCATATCTGGAAAACTGTTTATGAGTTTGCTTTTGATTTTTTCTGCGACTAAAAACTTGAAGTCATTGTACTGCTGAATAACAATATGTTCCTCCATAAGAAATTGTTTGTACTTTAAGCAGAGTGATCGGACATTTTCAATTCCAAATTCATAATCACACTGTGCTATTGCTGTCAAGTCAAAAGCAGACCATTCCTCAATTTCTTTTTCAGGAAATCTTTCCCCTAAATGCAGACACAGCATATTAATGAAAATAAGTGTGGAACCAGTATCCACTGAAACATCTCCAGGTATCTTGTCGAGAAGATTTTTAACATCATCACTCCATTTTACTGTGTCACCCAAGTATTGCATTCGGATTTTGTTCAGCTTACCCTGTGCAAGATGATATGCTTCCAGTGGTGTTAGCCCACGTTTTTGAAATGCCATTGTTAATGAAGCTAGTTCAAATAAAACATCATTCAAAATTTGCAGTGTTATATGGAATTGATGGCTGTTTAGCTTTTTATAACAGTACTTTGCAATGGGATCATTATCCTTCTCTTCTTCAAAGTATTTTAATAATTGATCATAATTTCGAATAATTGCTTGAAGAGCAAAATGTCTAGATAACCACCGCACTTCGTTCAGAGGTCTAAAAGCAATTGACTCGTATTCAGAAGCATCTGCTAATTCTTTAAATTGTGACCTTTTAGTAGAAGATCGACAAAAGGTTGTGTAAACAGTTCTCATGAAAGTTTCAACTTCTTTCATCAACTTTACTTCCTTCCATGATTCAGAGATCCCCAAATCTTCACGATGGGCAACACAATGTTGCTGCACTAAATGCGAAACGTTTTGTTTTAGCTGCGCAGCAACACCATTTATTCTGCCTGACATGACAGAGGCACCATCCGAAGTAAACATGACCATTTTGTTAAGGTCAAGCTTGTATTTCCCATAGAATTCCCGGAGTGCACTGACTATTGATGCAGCATCACATGCTTCCAACTGTAGCATCCCACCAAATGAAGTTTTATACAGACATGAATTTACTGGCCGATATCTGAAGTACAGTATTAAGTATTTGTTGACAGAAATGTCTGTGCTTTCATCAATAGTTAATGTATGATACGCTGCTGATGCAACATCTGCCATGAGCTTATCTTGGACATTCATGTTTATAATTTCAAGAAATTCAAACGAATGGTTTTTGCTTCTCCAGCTTTCAGGTATGGTTATGTACTTGGACATGTGTTCATTAATATCTTGAACAGAGAGCATGGAAATATTCATCTGAACAGCCAGCAAAACACTATCAATTAGGATTTTAATTTCTTCTGGTGTAGAACGCTTTCGTTCATTACTAATTTGCCTGTTCGTTTTTTCAGCGGTGCTCTCAAGCAACAAGTTAAATAATCCTCCTCTTAAATTTGGATTTTTAGCTCTAAGTTTCTTAACACTTTCAATATGAGTCTTACTAGACAGATGTTGTTTCAAAAAGTCCAGTTTCCACACATCATCCCAAAATTTGCCATTCAAAAACTCTCCGATGGTTTTTGCATCTCGGCAGTATAAACAGACTACTCCGTCATCCTCTTCATAAGTGAATATTTCACGCAGTTGAACACATTTTTTATCCCGAGATTTCGGTGTCTCCGTTTCAACAATTTCTTCAAGCCATTCAGGCTTAAAAGCTCTGGCCGTTCTCTTACGTTTTGCACCTCTCATTGCTATTGGTTTCGACATTTTAAAAGTGGCGTGGTGGTCACAGCAGGTGCTTTATTATTCAAAAGAAATGCCCCAACGCATTTCATCCAAAGCCTTCATCAGGGGCTTGGAACTGCAAGCAATATAACAATATTGTAATAGTGGTAACAAAGAGAAAAAGAACCATAAGTATACATAGTAAAAAGGCGGCACATTATTACTTATATGGATTAGCAGTTTTCAACCAATGTAAGTGAATGATAAGATTGCTAGTGCAAGTAAAACTATTCCATTGGAGAGCTCCTCTCCCTGAGGAAGGCCATTGGCTAATCAATAGTCGCTACAGTACTGTGTATTATTTACTATTCTAGCTCATGAGAAACCTTCCCTGCTCCTTGCAGTTTTCACTGTAACTGAGACCGAGACCTATAAGATGTTTCAGGATCTTTTCTGGTAGACATAGTTAAACTAAAACTATGAATAATATATCCATAAATTGGAATACATATATAGAGAGTAACAAGTACCAAAAAATGGTCTGGATAGAGTTTGAGAATCAGCAAGTCAGCTATTTACTTTCAACGAACAGGTCAATAAATGGCTGGGATGAGAAAAGTCAGCCTCCAAAGCAGCCTGGCATCCCTTCCTCAGCTATATATATGTAAAATGTGATATACCGCCCTTCAAGCAAATTGGCAGAGCGGTAAAGAGAGCGGATGAAAGGAACTCCAGAACCATGGACAGGAAAGAATCACATTCATTCAGAGAAAAAGGAGGGGGAAAGGGGAGGTAGACAACCATCAACTCAAATCCAGAAAAGTGACTTAATTATAGCAGTGTGGGGATCTGCATAACTGGGCAAACTAGAAGGGCCAATTAGTTATTGAATAGTGTCATCGTCTCTTTTAAAGATTAACTAAAACCTTATCCTCAAGCCCAGAAGGTCCAGAAACGTTTCTAGCTGTTGCGACCTCACCTGTCCGGCCCTGCTCCGCTGCCGATAGCCCGTCCTCAGTGTAGTCCCACACGATCTTCAGGCAGCAGTCCCAGAGCACCGGTCCCCTTTTCTTCACCGGTGCGGAGAAAGCGCACAAAGTCCCCGCCGCCAAACAGCCCTTCCGTGGCGAGAACAACAAGAGAGCCATCGCGCGCAGCCTAACAGGACTCTGGGCCATGCCGCGCACGCAAGTTCACTCTCCCTCCAACCACTGCAAACGGCACGAGCCAGCAAGTAACCAGAGAGGACTCATCAGGTGCTATACAACCCACAAGAATGTCAAGCGCATAACAACCACCAGAAAATCCACCACCTCTCGCCCCACCCCATTTCGTCAGGCCTCAAGAATTCTTTTTGTGTGTTGTGTCTACGAAAAGCTTTTTGATTATTTTTAGTTAATGTTGGCATCAGTCTGGAAATGTTTCTCCTTCCCCTCCCCCCCCACCCTTCTTACAGTCGAATGGAGGCGGTTGACGAGAGGTGGGGTTTCTCTGCTTTTCCGGCCACCAGCAAAATTTAGGGGAAAGTTTTCACTGTAACTGAGACCGAGACCTATAAGATGTTTCAGAGAATAAATAAGCACATTAAGCATACATTCACCTACTGATAAAATTGTGTTGCTCTCCCTTCTCTGCATTCAAGGCGGCGCGTGGCACTGGAGGCTGGCTGAGGGAGGGATCAAAGGAGGTGCATGGCTGGCAGGTAGGCACAAGAGCAGACCAGCAGAGAGAGGCTGGCTGCTCCTCCCTTTTGTGTCTCTCTTTAGCCTGTGTCATGTGATCTCAGTCACTGATCGTCAGATTCGTCAATCGTCTGTCACATGTGAGAGGAGTGAGGACTCAGAGCAGAGAGGAGAGATTCGGAAGTGACGTCACGAGTCCCGGAAATTACAGAAAAATGGCAGTAGATCGGCAGCACAGCCGTGGCCTTAAAAAACCCAAGGACTCCGTAATTTTTGTGCGTTCCTTTGTAAGTTATGTGCGCTCGCTTGGCGAGGTGTGTGCGCACGCACAAGTGCACAGCTTAGAGGGAACAGTGCTGCTAATTGTAGTTACTTGAGGAACTCCAGTTCAGTCCTCCACCTCTGGGTAGTGTACCTCCTCCTGCAGCATGGAGACTGGGCATGTCAGAATCGTGACCTCACTGGATGTACTCCGCTGCTCTCTCCCATCAGCCCCAGTGTACTATTGACAAAGCAGACTCAAAGGAGCAACAAATAAGTAGCTATAATATTAACTTCAACTGTTAACAACTAACTAAATCCCCTTAAAATTAAGGGGGAAAACTTCTGCTCTCTCTCTTCCCTCTGGGAACAAAATAGATCAGATAGAATAAAAGAAGCACAGAGATCCTAAAACTTTGAAAGGTTCTACACCCATCATGACTGATATTGCCTCCCAGACACAAACTGCCATCTGCAACTAACCATCCCTGGGCGGGATTCAGGACTGAACTGGAGTTCCTCAAGGAACTACAATTAGCAGGTAAGTCTTTCTCTTTCCTTATCGTTCCTCCAGTTCAGTCCTCCACCTCTGGGATGTAACAGAGCAGTAATTATTGGGAGGGACCTGTCCACCCGGATCGCAAAACCGCAGACCTGAAACAGGCATTGTTCGCCGCCTGAACATCCAGGCGATAGTGCTTGCTGAAAGTATGGAGAGACGACCAAGTGGTGGAACTAAACTATACTCCGCCCACGACATCACTTGCGCTCTAGTAGAGTGAGCTCTTAACCCCGCAGATACCTAGTGACCTGGCAAGAGGTATGCCGACACTATCACTTCTCGGACCCATCTGGAAATTGAGGCCTTGGCTGCCGCTTCTCTTTGCCGGACCCCCAAAGAGAACAAACAAGCGTTCAGACTTGCGGAAGGACTCTGAGACCTTTTAAGTATTGACATAAGACCCTCTTTATGTCCAACCGACGCAGACAATGGTCCAACGTGTCCTCCCCCGCAACACCCAATACTGGTAACGTATCGATTGATTCATCTGAAACGGAGACACCACTTTAGGCAAAGAGGATGGCACCGGACGCAACACCACTTTTTCCCTAGAAAAAGACAGAAACGGCTTTTGACAGGATAACGCTTCCAACTCCGAAATTCGGCGAGCCGAACAAATGGCCACCAAGAACACTCTGTCTTTAAAGTTAAATCTTTGATCAAAGCTTGACACAGAGGTTCAAAAGGTTCCCTAGTCAACGCCCCGAGAACCAAGTTGAGATCCCACAGGGGAGAAAGCATAGTTACTCACCTGTAACAGGTGATCTCCGGGAACAGCAGGAATTTAGTCCTCACATATGGGTATCGTCGGTACCGACGGAGCCTGCACGGGAATGCTCCCCAGCATCCAATCAGAAAGCTTTTGGGAGCATCCCACAGCGCCTGCGTGCTGCCTTCCCGCCTTTCCCAACTGCCTTTCTCCAGTTGAGTTTTAAAGCTGAGACAAAGAGAGAGAGAGGGAAAGAGAGAGAGATACAACTCCTAGGGGAGGTAGTGGGGTGTGAGGACTAAATTCCTGCTGTTCCCGGAGATCACCTGTTTCAGGTGAGTAACTATTCTATCTCCAGGAACAAGCAGGAATCTAGTCATCACATATGGGGACTCCCTAGCTTTGGGTGCCAGGGAGAAACCCCAGAAGTTGTGTGTTCCTGAGAAGGGCTCCACTTCCCCCCATGGATCTCTGGCAACCTATCAGGGATGGTGGGTAGGAGTTGATTAAGTATGGAACAGGTGTTTGAGAACAGCCTGACCAAACAAGGCATCCCGGCGGGAGTCCTTGTCCAAGCAGTAATGGGCTGTGAAGGTATGAACAGAGACCCAAGTGGCTGCTCGACAGATGTCGTCAATAGACACAGAGTTCAGATGAGCCATTGAGGCTGCCATGGCTCTCACATTGTGAGCTGTGACATGGCCCTCCAGAGAAAGGTTCTTACTCTGATAGGCGAAAGAAATACACTGAGCAATCCAGTTGGATAGTGTTCTCTTGGAGACTGGCAGTCCCAAATGAGAAGGGTCAAAAGCAACAAAGAGCTGAGAAGACTTTCTATGTTGCTGTGTCCTCTGTAAATAAAAAGCCAGAGCTCTTTTACAGTCCAGGGTATGAAGATTCCTCTCTGCACTTGATGCATGAGGTCCTGGAAAAAAAAGACAGGTAGGTAGACCTCCTGGTTGAGGTGAAAAGGCGAGACAACCTTAGGCATAAAGTGTGGATGAGTCCTAAGGACTACCTTGTCATGATGAAACCTTGTATAAGGTGGATTAGCTACTAGTGCTTGCAATTCACTAACGCGGTGTGCTGATGTGATTGCAATGAGAAAGATAACCTTCCAAGAAAGAAATTTCAAGGAGGTGGTAGCTAAGGGTTTGAAAGGTGGCTTCATGAGCTGCCCAAGAACCAGATTCAAGTCTCATACCACCGGAGGTGGTCTAATGGGAGGCTTAGTTAGAAGGAGGCCTCTCATGAATCTTGCTATAAGAGGATGAGAGGAAATAGGTTGTCCATTTAGAGGTTTAAGAGAAGCTGCAATAGCACTCAAATGGACTCTTACTGAATTTGTCTTAAGGCCTGCATTAGACAAATGGAGGAAGAAAGAGGAGAAAAGCCTTTGAGAGGTCTAGAAGAGTCCAGAGCAGTACGTATACTGGGAGGCATTCCAAGGGCCAGCATATACCATTGGACTGGGGAAAGCCAGAGGAATGGTGCTGCAGAGCTAGGAATCTCCAGACGGTACCTGTGAGAGAGACGGCTGCACGTGGAAGGGACCCTAAGACCCGTGCCAGAAGGTATGTGAAGAGAGATCCAGTGTCCAGGGATCTGGATTGGAAGGCTGGACATAAGAACTGGACTACATACTGGCCAGGCTATATAGAGAGGAACTCTAACAGCAATGGAAGCTCAGGTATGAACACTGATCTATGCCCTAGCTATAACCTTGAAAGACAGCAGGGAAACAAGTATTCTCCTGAAAGTGCTCCATGGGGAGATTCATCTATGCCAATCCATGACATTGAACCCATGCTTGTTGAAGAAGAGGGGGTGATAGCAGATGAAGAATCTGTTTACATGGACGGCTCTCTGTCTAAACTCCTTTGGTGATTTTCTGTTATAAAGTACAGCAACCATCACAAAGAAATACAAACTTGTTCTTTAATCTACTCAGAAAAGCTCATGAGTAGGATTTTTAGCCACGCAGTAGAAAGCAAGCCAGCTAAGGGGTTTCAGCTGGATAACTGCTAGCAATTGAGCCTTACCTAATTGCTTGTGAGCTCTAAGAGAATCACTTCTGAATCTATGTGGGAAGATATAAGAAGTTTACCTGAAAAGAACAGGTTTTTTTTCCTTCTTTGTGGCTTTTGGTTTGTTGTTTGATACATGCTAAAAAAATATTAGCTAAGCCTACAGAAAAGACCAGTTTGTTATCAACCAGGTCTTATTTCTTTTGCTTTGATTGCCTGATAAGTTAAAATGTTGTTTTCCTGGTTTTGTTTTTTTTCAAGTTTAACACTGAAAGCAAGTAACCTGATTTATGTGCTACCAAGCATATCTGTGTTGGGAGAAATAACCCCATAAATAAATATCTTATTGGCTTTACCCAAAAGCACAACTAATTATTGTGAGCAGCTGTATCTGGTGTGAATGAACTGCATTGCCCACAATCCCTTGCAAATCATATAGATATATGCACTTGCCAAGACTGTGAAGATTCTCACCCGGGCAGCCGTCTGACAAGATCTAGGCCTTCAGCAACCAAGCCCTGAGATGCAGGGACTGGGGATTGGGATGCCATAACATTCCGTTCTCCTGAGATAGGAGATCTGAAGCAGACCCTAACTCCAGGGAGGGAGCTTGAGAAAGATGTAGAAGCAGAGGGTACCACACTTTCCGTGGCCAATGTGGTGCTATGAGAATCATGTGGCCTCTGTCTCTCTGAAGCTTGAAGGGGGTTTTGGGAATTAGGGGAATGGGTGGAAAGGCATACAGGAAGTCTTGACCCCAGTGAAGGAGGAAAGCATCCTTGGCCTGAGCTCCCTGAGCCGGAGTTCTGGAACAGAACCAGGGAAGTTTGGCATTCCACGGACTTGCAAAGAGGTCTATGTCCGGGGTTCCCCAAAGTTGAAAAATCTTGGCCACCTGGTCTGCATGCAGAGACCAGTCGTGTGGAAGGAGAACTCGACTGAGTCTGTCTGCCCAAGAGTTTTGAACGCCTGGAAGATACACTGCCAGAAGATGGATGTGATGCTCTCTGGCGAGGGCCCACAGTCGCAGAGCTTCGTTGCAAAGTGACAGAGAGCCTGTTCCCCCCTGCTTGTTCACATAGAACATGGCTACTTGATTGTCCGTATGAATAAAGGACTGTTTTGTTGCTGAGCAGGGTGTGGAACACTTGCAGAGCAAGGAAGATTGCTCTGAGCTCCAAGAGACTGATATGTAGACAACTCTCTTGTGGAGTCCAAGTGCCCTGGGTGGGGAGGTCTTGCAGATGAGCTCCCCAACCCATTGGAGAAGCATCTGTTGTAAGAGTTGCTTGGGGCAGAGGTTGCTGAAAGGGGGACCCCAGCAAAAGGTTTTGAGTGGACTTCCACCACTGGAGAGACAAAATGAGACGACTTGTGTTTGCTATTCTGTCTGACAGGCAACCTGATGCCTGGGTCCATTGGGTGGATAAAGTCCACTGAGCTGCCCTCATGTGAAGGCGAGCATATGGTACCACATGCACGGTGGATGCCATGTGGCCTAGCAACTGCAACATTTCTCGAGCAGTTAAAAAGGGCTTTAGGGCTGCTTGAGAAGCTAACTGCACCAAGCAAAGGCAACGGGCTTGGGGAAGGTAGGCCCTTGCCTTTGTGGTATCCAGCAGGGCTCCTATGAACTCTAGAGACTGAGTAGGAGTTAGACTGGACTTTGGGATGTTTATGACCAGCCCTAAGTACTGAAGGATACGCATTGTGCAGGATAGAGGAGAAGTCCTGGCCTCTGACTGTGTTGGAACTCGAATGAGCCAGTCGTCCAAGTAAGGGAAGATGAATATTCCCAGAGTGCGTAGAAATGCTGCTACCACAGCCATACATTTTGTGAACACCCTTGGTGCAGAGGCCAGACCAAAAGGAAGCACCCTGTATTGCTAGTGCTTTCCTTGAAACAGGAACCGAAGGAACCTTCTGTGGGATGGATGGATGAGAACATGGGTGTACGCATCCTTGAGATCTAGAGAACAAAGCCAATCCTGACTCTGAAGGTATGGAAGCAGAACTCTGAGAGAAATCATTTTGAATTTCTCCTTGACCAGGAATTTGTTCAATTCTCTGAGATCTAAGATAGGTCTGTATCCCCGTTTTCTTTGGGATAAGAAAATAAGGGGAATAGAACCCTGTGCCCTGTTGATAAAGAGGCACTTCTTCTATTGCCTCTTGGGCAAGAAGGATGGTAACCTCCTGACCTAACAGGTCAATGAGACAGGTCGGAGAATTGAACTGTTTCACTATTGTGGGAGGGGGCATGCTTGAAAAATGAAGTTTGTACCCCTTTCTTATGATGGAGAGTGTCCAACGCTCTGCTGTTATTTGCCCCCATCTGGGAGCAAAATGGCATAACCTTCCTGGAATGGTGGACGGTTCTGGTCCTTCCAGAGCCAGAAGGGCTAAGTTCTCTAGCTGAAAGGCAAAGGCCCTGAGGAGGCTGAGGCTGCTGAGCCGGTTGAGGCCTAGCAGCCTTTGCTTTCTTCTGTTTGGGTGGTTGCTGATGTTTGGTTGAAAACTGACCTGCAGAAGATGCCTGCTGACCATAAGCAGGATAAAATCTCTTCTTCTTAGAAAAAGGTGTTTTCTTGAACAACGTTTTCCTAACAGGATCAGCAGTAGACTTGGATGCTGAAAATTCCACTTTGGATAGACTATCCATCTCATTGGCTTTTTCTTGCCAATCTTTACCAAACAGGTTCTCACCAATACAAGGGATATTTCCCAATTTATCTTGTACCCAGAGCTCTAAATCAGATGCTTGGAGCCAAGCAATTCTACGTGCACCTATGGCAATAGCCGAGGCCCTGCTTATACATTCAAAGCAGTCGAAGGCTGCACGGTTGGAGAATTTAGAGACATCTTGGGCATGTTTGAGCCAAGTGAGAAACTCCTGCCTTTTATCCTCAGAGATGAAAGGACTTAAAGTCTGTAGATGATCAGTAACTTCCTTTAGGAACATTCCCATGTAGAGACTATAGGAACTGATTCTTGGAGCAAGCATGGGAGCTTGAAAGACTCTACGTCCAAAAGCATCCAGAGTTCTGCATTCACGTCCTGGAGGATTAGAGGCATGTCTTTTTGCACTTCTAATCCTTCTCATAGCAGATTCCACCACAATGGAGTGGTGGGGAAGCTGAGTTTTATGGAAACCAGGACAAGGAGGAACACGATACATAGTATCTAACCTACGAGAATGAGGAGAGGTGGTAAGTGGTGTTTCCCACATCCTCAACATGAGATCATATAGAATCTCATGAATGGGTAGGGTAGCTGCCTCCTTAGGAGTTTTGGGATATTGTAAAACATCCAACTCCTTGGCTCTGTTTCAGGGGTCACAGTGATGGACAGGCCCCGAGCCACCTCTCGGATGAAGTCTTGAAAAGACATGTCCTCTGGAGGAGACATCCTGCGTTTAGGGGAGGACGACTCCTGTGGAAGCATCATTGCTGCATCGACAGAACTTTCAGAATCCTCAGATTCTTCTGACAAATCGAATTATCGCCTGTCTGGATGGTCTTGCAGAGCCCGATACCCGTACCGAGCAAAATCGGTATCGGGAATAACCGGTACCGGGGAATTGGTACCGGCGGGCATCGAAGGACAGGGTACCGGCATGGCAGGCATCGATGCAAATGTCGATGCTATCGGTACCGGTTGCGATACCGATGCCGGTACCGGTGGAGTTGTCTGTCGTGGTACCAAGGGCGTCGATGCCACAAGGAAAGCCGCTAGACTGTGTTCTATGGACAGAATTCTCTGGTCCATAGACGCTGCCAATGCCTGGAAAATCGGTAATGGTGGAAACTGCCGGTACCCCAGAGCATGGCACCAGGAGATCTGTCGAGGCCGAGCCATCGAGAACATCCTGGAACCCCGATGATGGTGCTTTGGAAGCTGAAGCCTCCCGCCGGGGTAATTTTGCCAGTGCAGAATCCTCGAGGGCAACGCCAGAGGCATCTCGATGCTTAGAAGGAGATCTACCCTTTGAGGACCGGCTAGACTTAGGTTTAGTTACCTGAGATCCACGGGAAGAAGAAGCAGCCCTGGAGGACGTCGATGCCACCGAAGCCGCATCAGAGGGAAACAGGGTACTGAGCTTAGCAGCTCGGTTCTGTCGACCCCTTTTAGACATCATAGCACAGGACACACAATCTGTGATGGAGTGGTCAGGACCTAAACATTTTAAACACCATTCATGGGTGTCGGTGACGGAAATGGTACCGCCACATTTTGTGCACTTTTTAAAACCTGAAGCAGGTTTTTCCATATTAAGGAAATTTCTGGGCCTTAAGGCCCAAAAAGACAGGTGCACCTGAAGAAAGTAAAAGAATGGATAAATTATTTTTTTTTTTAAAAGAAAAGAAATACCGGCAGTACCGATAGAGCGTGGGGGAAGGCAGACGTGACCACAAAAAGAAATAGGGAAATTCTTCTGCGGTGACAGGAACACCACCTGCTGGCTCCGCGGAAAAAGAAGAACTGGAGAGAGGCAGTTGGGAAAGGTGGGAAGGCAGCACGCAGGCGCTGTGGGATGCTCCCAAAAGCTTTCTGATTGGACGCTGGGGAGCGTTCCCGCGCAGGCTCCGTCGGTACCGATGATACCCATATGTGATGACTAGATTCCTGCTTGTTCCTGGAGATACCATCCTGCAAGAAGGCCGCAACTGAGAAATCGCCTTCAGGAAACGTATATAAGGGAATAACGAGTGAGGTTATCAAATTTGCAGATGAGACAAAACTAATTAAAGTTGTTAAAACCCAAGAGGATTGTGGAAAATTGCAAGAGCATCTTGATAAATTGGAAGACTGGGCATCAAAATGGCAGATGAAATTTAATGTGGACAAGTGCAAAGTTATGCACCTAGGGAAGAACAACCCAAACTAGGGTTACACGATGCAAGGTTCCACATTAGGAACCACCACCCAGGAAAAGATTTAGGTGTCATTGTGGATAACATGTTAAAACCCTCAGCCCAGTGTGCAGCGATGGCCAAGAGAGCAAATAGAATGCTAGGTATCATAAGGAAAGGAATGGAAAATAAAACAAAGGATATTATAATGCCTCTATATCGTTCCATGGTGAGACCGCACCTTGAATATTGTGGGCAGTTCTGGTCGCCCTATCTTAAAAAGGATACAGCATTATTAGAAAAGGTTCAGAGAAGAGCCACCAAAATGGTGAAGGGGATGGAAGGCTACCCCTATGAAGAAAGGCTAAAAAGGTTAGAGCTTTTTAACCTGGAAAAGAGACAGCTGAGGGGAGATATGATAGAAGTCTATAAATTAATGAACGGCATGGAACAGGTAAACGTAGATTGATTGGTTATGTTATCAGAATATAGAAAGACTAGGGGACATGCAATGAAGCTACAGGGTAAACTATTTAAGACTAATAAAAGAAAATATTTTTTCACTCAACGTGTAATCAAACTCTGGAATTTGTTACCAGAGGACGTAGTAAAAGCTGTTAGTGTAGCTGGGTTTAAAAAAAGATTTGGACAAGTTCCTGGAGGAAAGGTCCATAAACCATTATTAAGAAGGGACCCAGGATATCAATGCTGGACCCAATACAAGCATTGTGGAACCTGTCTCTTTTGGGGAAATTGCTAGGTACGTATGACCTAGATTGGCCACTGTTGGAGACAGGATACTGGGCTTGATGGACCTTGGTCTGACCCAGTATGGCATATCTTATGTATCACGTCGATATGCAAGCCCAAGGACATTCCCTGAACTTTACCTCGATAGCAAGAAATAGCTGCCAGTTGGACTCTTAAGGGGCTGGCAGCCAGTTCCTTATCAAAACCATCCTGTAAGAAACTCAACACCATAGGCACAGAAACCATAGAAAAGTAGATCTGACGTTACACACACCAGTCCTCAAAAATACGCCATACTCTTACATACGCTAGGGAGGTGGATGTCTTTCAGGCTCAAAGTAAGGTCGCAATCACCACTCCAGAATAACCTTTCTTCGTTAACCTCGCCCTTTCAATGGCCAAGCCGTAAGCGAGAATCGATCCACCTGAGGCATTCGCAGAGGACCCTGAATCAGGAGATTCGCAGTTGCGGGCAATCGCCAAGGATCTCCTTCGAGTAATCAAACCAGATCAGCATACCACGGACGTCGCAGCCAGTCTGGTGCCACTAACAGAACTCGCCCCCGATGCGCTGAACCAGCTTGCCCTATGAGCGCCCACATGGGAAAGACATAGAGAAGGCCGTGTGATGGCCATTGCTGCATCAGGGCATCGATCCCTTCTGACATCCTTTCTCGTCTTCTGCTGTAAAACTGATTCGCTTTGGCTTATCGAAAGGTCGCCATGAGATCCATTATCAGAGGACCCCATCTGATGGCTGAGCAAATACTTCCGGATGAAGCTTGTCATAGAGCAGGAGCTAATAAAAGTGAGGATATAGGAAAAGAAGCTGTCTGTCCCAAAACAAATGAGGTGCAGAGAATGCAATTGTCTAGCAAAACAGCTAGAGGGAGCAGGCGTGCACTTACAGAGGATGAATGGACACACCTAGCTAATCAGCAGCACCTGAGAACTAGCCCGGGAAGCTCAAAGGCCGTAGACCTTTATAAGCAAGAGGCTGGAGACAGAAAGCAGGGCAGCACCAGAAGGCAGAGCAGCACCGGAGAGCAGAGCACTGCTGAGAAACGGAGCAGTGGAACCAGGACTAGTGGCACGGCTGCAGGAACTGGAAGAGAACCAGAAGGTCCCAGGGAGAAAGACAGATGGAGGAGAGTCAATCCTGTGGAAGTCGTGGTAGCCAGAAACTCCAGAGGTAAAGAGCTAAGAAGCAGGAAGCCAGGCTTGGAGAGAGGCCTACGCTTGCCAGAAAGCCCGGAGACCAGATTGAAAGGTACCAGAAGCTTTCAAGAGAAAGATTGTCAAAGAGACTGGGTCCTAAGGGAAATACCTGAGGAGGACACTTCCAGCTATGCCTATTACAGGAAACCAAGGTATGATGATTCATTATTCATGAAGAAAGGCTCAGCTGCTAGAAGCCCTTATAAAACAGATGCCCAGTTTAAAGAAAGAGAAAGCAGGCCAGAGTTTCACCAGCCAAGATATAGAGGCTATAAAACAAGCCATGCTCATTTAAGAACCTTAGAACAATTGTATGGAAAACAAGGGAACAGAAATAGGGACTGGCCAGTGATAACAGCCAGAGAAGGCCCCAGCTCAGAAGAAGATAATAGTGATTTAGAACCGATGCAAGTGGAGCATATAGACCCTATTCCCTTATCTCAGGAGGAATTGATGGATTGTTCCATGTGCGTTGTGGGTAGTTTGGAATCCCTGCCGGAACTGTGAGCCATACAGATATTACCTTAAGAAGTTTTCATATTTGTGCTGATTGAAAGAAGAATGTTCAGACATGTAATTTACTCCAATATTGAAAGAATCCTTGGTTAAATTCCTTTCCACAACTGTGAAGATTATAACAGTTTACTTTGTACTTTGAGTTTGGTTTATGCCTGAAAAGGACTTTCTTTAATTTTTGTAGCCCAACGAATCTTTTTGTGAAAAGGGAAATAAAAGCTGAGACCTGTCCATCTTGGGAGACCCTGCACACAAGCCCTCCTAGCACAACAAGCTGTAAACCAAGTGAGGGGTAGTTTCTCCTAATGGGTTAGTTTTGTGCATTAAATACACACACCACCACCCTTTATAACCCCAATACTTTCCTAACACCTTAATAATCAAATACCATCATTTTAAACTTTCAACATACTATATTCCTTACATCTGGCGAACTGTGTCACCATAGGATAGAGCCTAGAACTCTTACATCACAGGTCTCACCCTTCAAACTTTAATCTAATTGTATCAAACCTAAAAAGCTATCACACTATATCCAAAAAAGTACTTTTAAAGGATTCGAACAACAATTAAAACCAATCTTTTATCTAAATTTTTGAGAATATTATAGAGAAGTTTTAAAGTAAAGTGCAGTTTCTCAATCGCAACGATTTCCAAAGAAGTCACAACATCAACATCAACAGTTCTTCTTAGAACACATCAGAACACTGCCTCAGAAGTCATACGTCGCAACAGCTAATCATTAAGACCTCGAGCAGTCACTTAGCTTTTACTTCAATCCAGATCGGACAAAAGCTTTTGTTTCAACCTGCCGGGCTTCGTCAGGGATCTAGCATTCAACCTAAGTTACTACATTTAGATAGAGCAACCATGTTGCTTCAATGGTTCTAAAGGCGTCTGACATCACTCCTCTTTAAACAAATGGCTAACAAAGCTGATACGTGTAAAAGACATGATGTAATCCTCTCTATCCCAAACAACCTTTATTGCTCAAACACTCTATTACTAGGAGCACCTAACTTCACTCCTCTTTAAGCAATAGTCTACCTAAACTAAATCACACACGAAACACAACGCAATCATCCCCATCAAAGGGAACTACACCACCTAAACAGACCACCATTAAACATATTACATTTAACATTTAAAAACCGAATCCAAAAAGGAAAACAGAGTGGTTATTGAATCCTCGAATTGCAGGTTTAAGTTCCTCTGAAAAGTCATCATCTCTTACATGCGTTTTACCTTACTCAAGTCTCTCTAGCAGAATGGCAGCTTCTATCTATAAACATTGGAAGATTTTTTCATCTCATCCCGTTTTGTCTCATCAAACTGTACGTATGGCCTATCAAAGAGGTAGGAATTTTTGCGATCAGTTATGTCCTGCAGTCTCCAGACAAGTAGACTGTTTCACATATGCACATCATAAATGTGGCCATTGTCTTTATTGCAATATGATGGAGAGTGACGTGTGTTCCTGCTTTAAGTATAAACATAAATTGAAACAACCTACTAACTGTAATTCTTCGTTCGTGGTTTATGCCTTATGGTGTCCGTGTTTATTGATGTATATTGGAAAAACAACACGTCCACTATGTACCAGACTAGCTGAACATAAATATAGTATAGTGAAGGCACGGTTGGAGACTCTGTTAATTCAACATTGCACTGCTGTAAACCATACTTTTGAAGAAATACGATGTACTGTAATCGAGCAGGTGCTCCCAAATATACGAAGGGGGGACAGAGGTCGTCTACTCCTTCAAAAACAACAACACTGGATCCATAAGTTGCATACTCTAGTCCCGAATGGACTGAATGATAAAATCGAATGGGCATTATTTTTTTGATATTTGTTTTTTATAACTGGTCATTCTAGGGGTTCCATATCTGTTTTCCTTTTTGGATTCGTTTTTTAAATGTTAAATGTAATATGTTTAATGGTGGTCTGTTTAGGTGGTGTACTTCCCTTTGATGGGGATGATTGCATTGTGTTTCATGTGTGATTTAGTTTAGGTAGACTATTGCTTAAAGAGGAGTGAAGTTAGGTGCTCCTAGTAAAAGAGTGTTTGAGCAATAAAGGTTGTTTGGGATAGAGAGGATTACATCATGTCTTTTACACGTATCAGCTTTGTTAGCCATTTGTTTAAAGAGGAGTGACGTCAGACGCCTTTAGAACCATTGAAGCAACATGGTTGCTCTATCTAAATGTAGTAACTTAGGTTGAATGCTAGATCCCTGACGAAGCCCGGCAGGGTGAAACAAAAGCTTCTGTCCAATCTGGATTGAAGTAAAAGCTAAGTGACTGCTCGAGGTCTTAATGATTAGCTGTTGCGACGTATGACTTCTGAGGCAGTGTTCTGATGTGTTCTAAGAAGAACTGTTGATGATGATGTTGTGACTTCTTTGGAAATCGTTGCGATTGAGAAAAAAGAAAAAACGATTGAAGTCAAACGTTCAGATAAGTAATGTATTACTATTTGAATGGTTGGTGGAAAGCAATTTTGAATATTTGGATTTTTTCCATTTTCTCCTTTAGGTGCTAACCTTATTATAGACGGTGCAGGAGATTCTATCTTCGATACGAGCAGGAAGAAACTGCACTTTAAAACTTCTCTATAATATTCTCAAAAAATTTAGATTAAAAAAAGATTGGTTTTAATTGTTGTTCGAATCCTTTAAAAGTACTTTTTTTGGATATAGTGTGATAGCTTTTTAGGTTTGATACAATTAGATTAAAGTTTAAAGGGTGAGACCTGTGATGTAAGAGTTCTAGGCTCTATCCTATGGTGACACAGTTCGCCAGATGTAAGGAATGAGCTTCCCTGAGGTCTCTATATATCCGACATATAGTATGTTGAAAGTTTAAAATGATGGTATTTGATTATTAAGGTGTTAGGAAAGTATTGGGGTTATAAAGGGTGGTGTTGTGTGTATTTAATTTATATTTACCCTTTTGGCAGTGATTTCATATAAGTTATTAGTTTTGTGCATACCATGGCAGTCGTGAACCTCACTTCTAAGCCAGGGTATGTGGAATATGATCTTAATCTCTGAAATTTACTGCTGATGTCCGGCGTAATACTTGCATCATGCCAAAGAGAGTCTTCTGCTGGAGTTCACAAGATGTAACATGTATGGGTAGTTTGTCAAGATGTGCTTGGAAATTCTTCTTTATCAGGCCTGTGGCTCCCAGTACAATGGGATATATTTCTGTATCTTTCCTTCTGTAGGGAGGGGGCAGTGGTCATACAGGAGGAGGAACTTGCCCCATGCCCAGAATTTTCTAAATTCTTTTGGGCTGTGGGACAGCAGATCTGACCCAATGCTGATGGCATCACTCAGGTGCAGTCGATATACCCTGCTGTCCACAGGAAATGGAAATTACACTTACCTGGTAATTGATGTTCCTTGAGGGAGTACAGTTCAGTCCTCCACCACTGGGTAGTGCACCTCCTCCTGCAACATGGAGACTGGACAAGTCAAACTTGTGACATCACCGGGTATATCCTGCTGGTCTTCTCCCATGATCCCCCAGTGACCTACTGTCAAAGCAGACTCAAAGGAGCAAACAAACAACCAGTTAAAGTACTAAATACAAAGCTATGCTCAAACTGCAACTTTAAAATCACAGGGCCCCAAAAAGAAAGGCCGAAAACACCCTCCTCCGTGCCCCTGTCCCCCTGCGCACCAAACAGCGGAAGACAGAGAGCTAGAAGGAAGGAGAACTAAGGAAGAGTATAGGCAGAAAAGGTTGCTCTCGCGATTACCTGCCAATCAGAGCCCGTTGCCGACTCTAGGATCCGAAAGCATACTCGGAACTGACGCCTCGCGTCTGAAACATCCATCCCCGGGCGGGAATGAGGACTGAACTGTACTCCCTCAAGGAACATCAATTACCAGGTAAGTGTAATTTCCATTTCCTTATCGGTCCTACAGTTCAGTCCTCCACCACTGGGATGTACCAGAGCAGTAATCATTGGGAGGGACCTATCCAGTCGGCTCGGCCCCTAAACGAACAGAGCAGGCACCGACCCCAGCCCGCTCCTCACGTCAACAGGCGGTAAGCCAACCAGGAAGACACGACCGAGAGCCCACTTGGATCCTCTTCACTGGTGAAAACAGCACAGAACTCTGCCCCAAGCAGCGCTAGTGCTTCAGAAAGACAAACTCGCCATCGCAAACACACTGAACGCCCTAGAAACAGACCTACTGAGAAGGCTACCGGAGCTCCGCCTGAAAAATCCGCTTGAGCTCCCCCTTGACTCTCGACCCCACCATGGTGTCAAGTGTTAGCAACCGCTGCTCTCCCGCAGAACCCGCCTCCACGGAGGGACAGGCAGCGAAGAGACCTCCCAGAAAGCGACGGAACCTCACCTAAGGTCCAAGGAACGCAGGTTACAAGCAAAGTGTTCTTGCGTAAGTCCCAAACCGACAACTAAACAGGCACAGCCGGATTCCACGAGGGAGAACGGAACCGAGGTCCATCCAGACAGAGGTGGGAAGCAAAATGAGGGAAATGGAAAAACCACCAGCGTCAAACACCCTATTTGTCACACCTCTTAAGGACTTTATCCTTTGCAACACAAAGTAGCTCTACAGCTATGTCCTGGACCAGTTGGAGTCTTTTTAATTGAGAATGTGGAATGCAGCTAAGCAATGAGTTGCAATAAACCAAGCGTGATCCACCAAGGGCATATAAGAGGGTGTCAAGTGCCCCAGAGTCCAGCGTTGTTTCAGAAGATGTGGAGTCTTACATGGTGTGACAAAAAAGAAAGGAGACTCTGGTAGCCACGCCCACGACGCAATGCCAGTAGGCCAACCGCTTACATCACCTGGATATGCCCTCCGGAATTGGAGGAACCATGCAGAAGTAGCAATCGCTGACGTGATCCATGGGCCCTCTCCAGATCATTGGAACCGCAAAAGACTTTGATGGTCTTTTCCCATCCATCCACAGCCTGAGATCTGCTACACATGTATTGCAGCATATGTGTGGCGCCTAGCTTTTATCCTGATCTTTTATTCTGCAGCCAAAATATATATTGTAGGCTTTCTGAACCGCCACAATCATAAGCCATTTTTGTGATGTAAAAGTCACATCACCACAACTAGAGCAGAAATTATCTGCATGATTAACACCAGGACGAGGAATCGCCAAATATGCTGTGAGTGACCTATCGGTATAAAATAAATATGACTTTTTTTTTTTTTTTTACTGTCAAGCGAGGCAAATTTAAGTAGTGACTGCATCAACTGGTTTTGGACAGTTATTTCGATTGGTTGCAAGTAAAGATTATGCAAGCTCACGCAAATGTTGCAGAATACACTGGTAATGGTCCCCACTGACTAATGAAGAGCACACATCTTAGCAACCAGACCCAGTCGGCCATTTTCACCATGACCTCTGAAAGGCATAGAATGGACCGGGCCACGGCCCTGTACCAATGCGTCGACGCTATCCAGTAGCCTCATATGTCCTCTGCTAAACATCGACCCGTCGCCGCAGACTGACAGGTCGCCAAGAGGTCCAATATGGGCTGACCGCATCTGAGCACACGCGGTGCGCACACCGCCTGATGCAATCTCACTCCTCCGGCAAACACTCGGACCCCGCTAAGGACATTCGCCACCACAGTGTCCCCACCGAAACGCAGGCCGCCAAGGCTTCAACTGCGCACGCTGTCCCTTCGCTCGGGCTACCCTGACCACCCGACCGACTCCACCCTGCCGATCGAAATAGACCACCATCCCGGAGATCTCAGACAGCACCTACAGCGCTCGATCCGCTACCGTGTCCGTGAACGCCTGCCACGGCTGACGTACCGCGTACCGTTCCAGTCAGACGATGGAACACTGGGCGTGCTGCGTACACTAAAACGCCTTGTACATAAAGGATCCCCAAAATGTAGCTGAGTCTAACCACGCTCCGGCCAAGCTCCCGGAAGAAAGGGACAGAACCTTATAAAAAAGAAGTGGGGACAATTAGGAAGGCTTTCCTGTTTGATTATTCTTTTTTTTTTTTGTTTGTTTTGTTTTTCCTTTTTACAACTCCATAAGGGCCACAAGGCACACAACCGAAGAGGGCATTGTCCAGAGAACGCAAGGCCCCTCCTCCAGACTGACTCCACAGCCTAAACCGGCAGTCACCTTGGCTGATGCCGAGCAGCGCGGAAGCCAACTTGTAAGCCCAGCATATGAAGTATGCCTACTAGTACAGCATTCCACAATGGAGGGACATGTAACCGGACGGCTTTGAATATGAACCTACAGATATCCCGCGCTTGCTCCAAGACAAGCACTGTGCAGCCTACTGGCCTTCTCGGAGCACCGCCACGACCCGAAGACCTAAACCGGCCAGCAAAAGACGACGTACGCTGGGCCCGAAGGAACCTGGTTGAACGGATCCCAGCACTCCCTGTATCGTTAGGATCGGAGCCTCCCCCCAAGGACTCAGCCCTGGCTGGAACCGGCTGAGCATAACTCCAGGCCCTGCAGCAAGCCCCCACGAAGAAGTGGGACGCAACGATGCCTTGAGGAAAGGGAAGGCCCAATGGGTGAAGCAAGTTGCTAGCCGACCAAGGGAGTAAACCCCACACGCGCACCTCAATGGAAGGTCGGAAGAACCGAGGATTCTGGTCCCACAGGTGCGCCTGCTAGCCTTTAACAACATACACCTCCGCAGGTACAAAAAACTTAAATTGTAAGCACCTTCAGGGGTAAGGGGAATAGACGACAGCCTCCGACTGTTGACCACCTTGTCTTGCACAACAGACAGAAGCACCCCACCAAACAAATGATTGGGAATATATGACCTCAGAACCCCAAGACAGAGGTAAAACAGTAGAACGTGCAGTGGACGTGAATTTCCAGATCTGCCAGCCCCCCTGCCCACATTGAGAAGAGGCAGAGAAGAACTGGACCGGCGGATCTGGAGGGGTGCCTCCTGGACAGCCGGGCCACCGAAGGGAAAGCTGATGACTGAGGCCCAAACTCCTCAGGATGGCCCCGTCTTGCATTGGCAACCCCATGCAACACCATGACAACCCCGCTCACGATATCCCAAGCGATCTCTGTCATTGCTGCAACAATCACCCGAGCATGAGATCACAGACGGAACACGGACATGCAGACGCACTCAAAGAGAGTGCACCTAAGATGTATGAGCCTATCCAACATCCAGCACCACATGTCCAGGTGTCCCACTCCTGTCACCCAAAACACAGGACGCTTGAACCTAGGTGACCGTCATAGCAAAGACAGGGAGGCCTGACTGCCGCTATCAACCCTTCCAGGACCCTGGAACACTAAGCCCCGGACTGTGCCATCCAGCAACACTTCTCACGATCCCCAGCAGGGGCCTTTCCCCAGATGGGCAGTGTTCCCGCCAAATGGGCAAGCTGCGCTCTGATAACATAGTGCAGAAAACCAAATCAAAGTGTCTTAACCTAGCTAATGTTTGTCTAATAGTGATCATTCATAATATCAGCCAGGCTCAATCATAACATTAGTATTAATGATCTCTAAAGATTGAAGAGTTACTAATGTAACACTAATTGGGTTGGGTTTTTTTTTTTTTTTTTTAAAAGAGCTTCAAAGGCGATCTTGGAAACTACAGACCAATGAATCTGAGTTCAGTGCCAGTTAAATGATAGAACTTGTTCTGAAAAGCAGCACCAAGCTGTCTTTTCAAAGGGTTAACAAACATGTGAGTAAGCCAAATGATATGTATCTGGATGTTTTAGAAGGTACTTGACAAAGCCCCTTATGAACTTCTCCTGAGGAAGGAGATGATGTGCTATTATAGAATGGGAAATGGATCAAAAACAGGAACACAATAGGACTAAATGGCCAGTTTTCTCACAGGAGACCCGTAAATAGTGGAATGTCTCGGGATCTGCACTGGAACTGGCATCTGGTAACATCTACTGCACTGAAATGATCTGGAAAAGAGATCAGCAAGCATGGCGATCAAATTTGCAGATGGCATAACGACATTTAGAGGCTGTCTGCACAATTTCCAAGCGTATAAACATGGAAATAGCATCCTTATGTAAATGACAATTTCAGAAAGGGCTCAATTTGTAGGTGGTTGTGCTGCCGATGACCCTGAATGGCCAAATCCTAGCACGGAAACCTGCTGCTGACAGACGTCGCTAACTGCCAGAATGCAGACAAAGGTAAAGGCACCCCCCAAGAAGTAAAACCCAAACCAATCACATTGCATTCAAAGAACTATAAACTATCATGAAATTAAAAGGAAATTAAAATTACAATTAAAATTAAAAGTAACAGCAAAAGGAAGTCCTTATCTGGGTGTAGCCGCGTGGAACAGCATCGTCTGCTCAAACGCGGGGCTGCTCCGCTCTCCGCCACGAGGCCTCAGCCCTGCCGAGAAAATGGCGCCAATCCGAAGCAGGCCCGTTTGGCGCCAAACACCACAGAGGCGGCAAGAGCTCAGAGCCCCTCCATGCGGACTCGAGAGACTCCCTTGTGGCGTCGGGATGCAGCAGTTACCCCGCTGTAGCTGCGGGGTGAAGAGCTGTCCAGACACGCTGCTGCCTCGCGCCACCAGAAGTAGCAGACGCTGCGAGCCCCGGCCCACCGGCTAAAGAACCTCGAACGGCCTGAGGCTCCCGCCGCGATGGGAATCTGCCGCATGGACACTGCCAAAATGCAGGTGTTCCACAGAGCTCTCCCCCGTACAGTCCTGGGGGAGAGATCATCAGCGGGCACAGAGACCGAAGAATCCCAAGCAGAGAGGCTAGCTGGCAGCGTGAACTTTGAAAAGGGACAGAACCCCCCTTTACACTAAGGCAGACTAGGTGAAAATAAATAAAGTAAAAGTAAATGAAATGAAATGAAAAGGAATTCAATTTACAGGATTACACCTAAAGAAATGCAAGGTAAATCAAATCCTGACTAACTGCTCCTAAACTGCTTCTCAAGTGAGCCCAGCACCTAGGCTCACTACGTCCTCATGCTGCATGGAGACTGGACACACTGGGGGATCATGGGAGAAGACCAGCAGGATATACCCGGTGATGTCACAAGTTTGACTTGTCCAGTCTCCATGTTGCAGGAGGAGGTGCACTACCCAGTGGTGGAGGACTGAACTGTAGGACCGATAAGGAACTCCTGTTGCAGGAAAGTAATGTCACTTCGGTGATTTAATCAGTTCATATTATTTATCTTTATTTCACATTTGATATACCGCCCATGCCATGGCATCAGGGCGGTTTACAACAAAATTATTTGTAGTTTGCCTAACCCCACTTATTTTGCCTAGTATATTTTGTATTCTACTTAGAATTTAAAACAGATTATTATAAATTATTTTCAATAAATAAGTTCGATTTTAAGGCAGTCACGAAACTCTTTCATGAGCTATCATTTGAATAATAAAACAGGCTGGGGTGTCCTTTATAAACATGAGTCACTAGAGCCCCAGTTGCCAGTAGGAGACACACCGAGTCCTAGATGAGGCAGTGGAATTTAAAAATGGGGGGATTTTTTTAATTGGACTAACAAATATTTTAACTAATTTTCAGAAGTTGAAACTTCCTTTCCCAGGTGACGGCATTAAATCTTGCCTGAGCCCCTGTCCCGACAGTAAGTGCCAAGCATAGGGGACTAAACTTACCTCCAACGGCGACCGAGGCCCTTCGGGCTGGTGTTTCTGCTCCTCCCATACGCATGCGCGCCCAGCCGCCCACAAGCCAACCGACGCATCTTCTTTCACGTCACCGGCGATTTCTTTTTACGTCATGAACATCCGAAAGCAGATTGGACGAGGGTGGCTGAATATATCGGAAGTGCTCCCGTTTCTTTTTCCGGTTTGTGTTGCAGTCTGAGTTGCCGCTGTCATGACTTCCTTTGAGCAAATGCGGGCCAACGTGGGCAAATTGCTGAAGGGGATTGACAGGTATCGAGGGAGACAGAGGGGAGGGGAGTGTGCAGAGGAAGTTTGATTCTTTTCCTCGGTCTGATCAGAGGGAGAGAGAGAGGCACTCTAGCTGAATCATCAGACATGTTCTTTCCTCCAATCATTGGTGACTCTGGCACGGCATCTCCTTCTCCACGCTGGAGCCTGTAACCCTCCCTTCTCTCCAGGCACAGAACTTTTGGTAATTTATTCCACTCTGCCTGGCCACTTCCAGTTAAGGTTTATCACTAATGCTCATTAATCTGCATTGTTTCCTGGAAGGGTAATTTAATTGGATGTCACAGTCTGATCTTAAAGATCATGACTGCTTATATGTTTCCACAAATTTATTCAAATAATTGGGAGCATTGGCCCATATCATCATATGCGTCATGATAATCAGTTTGACTCTTACTCTCCGGTTTATAGGGAGCCAGTGCAGATTTCTCAAAATTTAGCCCTATCCCCATCTCTTAGCTTTTAACAATTAACTTTAGTTTTTAAATGATCTTCTTATAAATCAGCTCTAATTTGATATAAATTTGAGTACGTCAATTTTGTAATTTTGGTTATTTGCACTTGTCAGTCTGGAATTGAGAATTACCTCAAAACTTCTTAGTTCTGACTCTAATTTGATAGTTACACCATCAATGCAAGGCCCAATCCTTGAGAACTCAATATCCCCTCTCCCAGTCCAGAGTACTTTAGTTTTACGAGAGCTAATTTTCAAGCAATTTTAGCTCATCCATATCTTAAATCTTTCCATGACATAACCAATCATTTTATAAGCCTCATCAATTATGTTGTTAGCAAGGATGAATATTTGTATATCATCCACATAGGAAAACTGAAGCAGTCCCAGGTTGTCTAATATTCTTCAAAATGCTGAGATAGATGTTAAACAAAATTGGTGAAAGGGGTGACCCCTGTGGAATTCCCTATTTCATAATCAAATTTTCTGATATACCTCCTTGAAACCTAACCCTACATGATCTTTCTTTGAAGACATTCTTAACTCATGATATCGTCATTCCTGAAAGTCGTGCTTCATCTAATTTATGAATCAACAGTGGATGTTCAACCAAAGCAAATGCTGTCAAGAGATCATTTTGAATCAGTAATCCTTGCCGGCCTTTATCTAACACCAGTCTAAGTTCTTCCAGTAGTGCAATGACAGTTTCCGTACTATATGTAATTCTAAATCCTGACTGAGTCTGAGCCAATATATTGAACCTATCCAAATAATATCTCACCTGACCAGCCACTGTTGCCTCCAGTATTTTTGAAAGAAAAGCTAGATTTGTTATAGGTCTATAATTAGCACAATCTCCTTGCTCTCCCTTCTCAACTTTTCTCAATAGATATAAAACAATATTCTTCAAATGATTTGGCTACAACCCCTAACTTAATACTTCATTTATCCAATTGGTAATTCATTCTAGAATCTCATTAGGCATGAACTCGAACAAATAAGCAGGACATGGATGCAATTCACAATTTCCTTTAGCAAATTTAAGCACTAATGGCTTGATTTCATCCCCATCAGCTTATCTCCCCTTCCCTATTCAGGACTGTCTCCATATCTAGCAAATTCTCTCATTGAGTAGCTTATTGCCTAAACTCCTCTTCGACTGATTTTAATTTTTTCACCTTTGTTTCAAAAAAATATTGCCAATTGCCTAGCTGAGGGGTTTTCTTCCTTATTTATCCCCTTTACCCCTATAGGAAATAATAATTGTTGGCCACCTTAAACAGCTCTCTGGATACGGCCCATTATATAATTTGCACTTAAATTAATGCATGTTATGTAAATAGAACTCAAGGGTATGTTTAGTAAACAGCAGTAGCGCCTTCCATGTGATATCGGAGCCGTGGTCCCATTGATTTCAATGTGGCCGCGGCTCTGATATCGCACAGAAGCTGCTACCGCTGTTTAGTAAACGTACCCTAAGTTTGTAGCTGAGGCAATGGAGGGTGAAATGACTTGCTCAAAGATGGTGGGTGGGATTTGAACTTTGACTTCCCTGGTTCTTAGACTGCTGTTCCAATGACTTGGCTACTTCTCCACAGTTTACTTTGTTATATAGAGGCCCTTAAATAAAAAGAAAGCCAGATGTGCTGAACTAGCTGAGCAGGAAATCTCCTCTTTTTGGTCCTTTCTTTATTCCTAGATATAACCCTGAGAATTTGGCCACTCTGGAACGCTATGTGGAAACCCAAGCCAAGGAAAATGCTTATGATCTGGAAGCCAACTTGGCCGTGCTAAAACTGTAAGTGTGTGTTCCTAGTTCTTTCTTCCTTTGGGGGAAAAGCTGTTTGTATGAGCCGGCTCCTTGCAGCATGACTTTCTGCTCATTTTGCTAGCATGCTGGGCTATAGATAGACTAAAGGAACTTCTTACCTTCTGGAAAGACTTGTAGCTTATTTTTCTATTTTTTTTCCCCATTTTCTAGCTATCAGTTTAACCCTGCCTTCTTCCAAACAACTGTATCTGCTCAAATTTTGTTGAAAGCACTGACAAATCTTCCCCACACTGACTTCACACTCTGTAAATGTATGATTGACCAAGCTCATGTATCCTTCCTTGGAAAACATCATCTCATAGTGTCCTGGGATAGGATTATAACAGGGCCTTGTATTGCCTCCTCCATCAGATGTACTCATCTCTGGTGTGGAAAAGATGTGTGTGGGGGTGGAGATTTCTGATTAGGTACCTCTTGGGCTTCAGCAGCTGAATGAACTGGTGAACTGCTGGGTAATCTTTGAGGTGGGGTTATGGGGTGGCATTCTGAAACTGTTAAATTGTAATATATATATTCACAAACAGCTCTGACCAGCTATATAAGCATTTGCATTTTTGTATTGTAAGCTGGTCAGAGCTGTTTGTGAATGGGCAGGGAATAAAGTTTAATAAATAAAATAAGCAAAATTATTTTCTTGGTCATAGTAGTAATCACACTTACTTAGACAAATGCTGAAAGTGTGATTCAAAGCAGAACTTACTCAACATGACAAAAGTCCAATGACTTGCTCAAGGTCATACAATGAAACTTCAGTTTAGCTCAGGGGTCACCAACCTGCGGCCCGCGGGCCACATGCGGCCCACGAGGTCCCTTCGTGCGGCCCGCAAGGCTCTACCCAGGTTAACATTATGTGCGGCCCGCCAAGGATTCCCGCCATTGTATCCACGCGCTCGCAGCTCACCGACGACCACCTGCAAGCGTCCCTTCTCCTGTCAGTGTCATCTGTGAAGCCGGACTTTAAGCGTTTGTCTGCTAGCATGAATCATCAGCCATCTCATTAAATTCAATAAAGGTGATCAGCCATTGTTTTCATAATTTTGCGTTTGTTGTTTTTTTTCGCGGGGGCGGGGAGAAGGGGGGTGCGGCCCGCGAGGCTCCCGGTAGTCGGCTGTGCGGCCCGCGGCCCTCTGGAGGTTGGTGACCCCAGGTTTAGCTGCTTTGTAGCACCAGTACTTGTCCTTGCTGAAGGCGATGTGCTGAGGGGGTGATGCTCCCCACCCCCAAAATTTTGATGACAATTATTAGTTGTTGTTACTTCCTTTGACCATCGTTCTGCAGCAAGAAGAGAGGCCCATTAGGCAGATCTTGTACTTGGGAGATCTTCTGGAGACATGTCATTTCCAGTCATTCTGGGTAAGTGACTAGAGAAAACTGGAGTGGAGCTGATTCCACTGGAGAAGGAAGATGAGCATTAGTGCTGTGTTTGTTTAAAGAGTGAGAAATCAAATACACAAAATAGAAAACTGATGTTTTTTTCTTACTGTGGTTGGTGGAAAAGTGTGTTAGCTAATTTACAAAAATACCACAGTTGATAACATGAGGTTTTGCAAGTTCTTTGTAAAATGTTTGATGCTGTGGTATTCTGCAGTGTGGTATGCTGTGATGAAGTCATCAGCCACTGTTCAGATACCACCTTCAGGTTCTGCATGAGGCTCTCTTAATGAGAAGCACATGTTGGCAGGTACATGTCACAGTGAAGATTTCCATTTGACTATGGAAAAGACATGGATGGTGAAGGCAAGAATATGCAACAGTTCAAGAAAGCCTGAGATAAGCACGAGAATCCTTAATTGTGAAAGAAAAGCAGCATCATTTGGGGTCTGTGACATTGAAAAGGGAAGCAAACTGGGCAGCATGACAGGCTCTTAGAGTCCTTATCTACCAGTGCAGTGTATGTATGTTGTCTTCTTGCTTCCTGCAGCAAGCACTGGATGAGAACTTGGACCTACTGGATGGCGTGATGGGCTTTGAGGATTCTGTCAGAAAGTGTAAGTGCAGTAAAAGGCAGATGAACAATGTCATAAGCAGGGGGAAGATATCTAGAACATCACAAACCATGTTTCACTCCATTTATTCATTTCATATAGTAATTGAACAGTATATAATTTATACCCTGGAGGCAGTGTGTGCACGTAGATCTTATGTGTGTTCATTATGGAAATCCCGAAAACTCAATTGGGTTGCAGCCCTTGGAGCAAGTATGGAAACCCTTGCTTGTAAGTGTAAAAATGTGTTGGAAATCGTAGCACTGACAGTCACCCTTAATTTGGCTAGGTCTCACTTTTGGAACGAACCTATCAACCTATATGTGTGGCTCGGTGGAAACTTCAGCCTTCACTTCTTTGTTTGCATCTGATTTTATAATGTTGTAGTTCTGAGTTTATGATGTCCATTGCACATCAGGACAAGGATCCTTTACCGCTGCTGTTGACTCTGGGGCTTGTATGTGAACCCTTTTATGTGGCATTGGTGAGATTCTGACAGTTTTAGAGCTATGTTTTGACCCAGTAGCATACTCTGTTCCATTCATTTGAAACTAGGGCTGGAATCTTATGCCATGAGCCTTCATTTGCAACTACCTGGGGATTTGTTGCCACTAATTTATATCTCTCCTGTCCCCAACATATGTAAACTGGTCATTGCAGTAACAGTTCATTCCTCCTGAAACTCTGTAGTAATGGGCCCTGAATATGGCCACTAGATGTGATTATTCACAAACGACTATGACTCGCTGCCTCCCTTGGGGAACAAAAGGCCCACTGCAGGGATTGAACGTGGCAGGTTTTGGCACTTGCCAACTGAGCCACTAGGCTAGCCCATTTTAGGACTGTTCTAACACAACTGAATTCTATGTAAGGAGGCTGCAACTTTGCTTTGTAGTTTTGCATTTGCTAAAAAATAAAATTGCACATTAGCAGTGCTGCCTTACAGTTTTATTGAATGTAATCTCAGGATGGTGGGTTAATGTGAACTCTGAACTCCTTGGTCTTGTGATCTAATGTAACATATTCTTTTCATTGATTGTGCAAGTGTTCTGAATTGACCCTGGTCTCCCTTCTTTCCTCAGTTATTTGCCACGTGGTTGGTATCACATACCAGCATATTGACCGGTGGCTGTTAGCAGAAATGCTGGGGGACTTGTCAGGTGAGTTCATTCTTCTAGTGCCTGGGTTTAGCTAGAATTTCTTGACAACCAGACCCCCAGATAGGTTGTCTCTTCTGACTGGGGGTGGGGTGGGATGGGGGTAGGGAGAGATCAGGGCAGATTGTTCTTAGGCGTCTCCTCCCTCATATTAATGGATCCCCCATAGGGACTTGAGAATTATAGACACAGCTAAATGCTAAGGATTAGATAAGAGTACCCTCAAGAGATTCGGGTGCATATAGACAGAGAAGATTCAAAGTTTTCTGCAAATGTTAAAATCAGCTTGATTATGCAATAATTCCTATTCAAAAGACAGAGCAACCAGAATACAGAAAAGTAATAATCATGCTCTTATGCTTCATGTCTTAAAATGTATCGAGTAATCAGGTCACTATATGATATCCATAGAACCATTAATAAAGAAAGAATTATCCCCTTTTGAGAATTTATCCTAAAAGAGGCAAAACCAGAAGGGGATGATAGCAAAGCTGTATTGTTTATTGAGACAGGAGTCAGCTCAAAAACCTAACAATATTTTAACATGAAAGAGTTCCTATCTCCGTTCCCTGTCTGAGAAACAGTGAGATGCCATTTGAGAGAGAGTGGGGGAAACCTCTATAATCGGACATGCTTCAAGAAAAAAGCTACATATTGTTTTATCAATGGGATACGACCCCTTTATCGAATCAGTAAAATATATCCTGGAGCAAACATGATTGTTGAAGGGGGGTGTGTATGAATAAGAACAATGCTGAGGTACCCAGAAGTGAGCACATAGTGGAAGATGATGCAAGGAGAGGTTAAGAGCGGTATAAAAAAAATGTTAAATAAATAAATAATGGGGAAAGAAATAGGATGGGATCCAAAAGTGTATGTCATAAGACTGGCAACTTAACCACAATGTGCCGAGTAGTTACATGATGTGAAATCATTTCAGCGTGGGGGAAAATACTATATTTAATAAAGAAGACAGCAACAGTAAGAAAACAAAATGCTGTAAACTCACCCATATCTAAAGGGAAGTAGGCCCAGAGACAAGACTGAAGGGGAAGGAATGAAGGCTTAACATAACAAAGATTTCGCTTCTAGAACAGGCGTTCTCAACTCAGTCCTTGGGACTCATCTAGTCAGTCAGGTTTTCAGGATAACCACAATGAATATGCATGAGGGAGATTTGCCTGCCCTGCCTCCATTGTATGCAAACCTCTCTCATATTCATTGTGGTTTTCCTGAAAACCTGACTGGCTAGGTTTGTCCCGAGGACTGGGCTGAGACCCCCTGTTCTAGAGTGACGGAGTCCTGGCAACTACAAAAGTTCCAAGTGGAAAAACTGCAGGCATTAAAAATGGTAGGGGGTGGGGTGGGTGGGGGAAGGAAATGGATGTAGAATTGGAACTGTTTTTCAAGTTTCTGATGTTTTACTCAAATACTGTATGGGAAGTTATGTGAAAACTCTTCATTTAAAAAAAAGAGAAAAAAAGTAACTTAAAAAATTATATAGAGCATATTTTGAGAGAGCACCTTCCGTCTCTCTCTATAGACTCCCAACTCAGAGTGTGGATGAGCAAATACGGCTGGACAGAAACGGACAGTGGAAAGATTTTTATTTGCAGCCAGGAGGAAAATATCAAACCCAAGAACATTGTAGAGAAAATTGATTTTGAAAGTAGGTATTTGGCGTGGGGGGCGGGAATGTGTATTTTGGGAGCTTTGTCTTGTGCATCGCAAACAGTATACTTGAAACACACAAGAAGATGATGCTTTATTCCAGTACTTCCTATAAGAGACAAAACACTGCCTTTGTCCCTTAGGATTGACTAAATTGAGGCAGGAGGAGAAAAAGTGACGCTAGGATTAGAACCCAGAGTTTGGGGTTCCCACTTTTATGCTGTTTCTGCCTTCCACGGACTCCTCTGCCACTTTAATCTCCCAACTGATTGTGACCTATTTTCCTGAGGTTCTTGACCCTGCATTTTCTATTCCTCTCACTTTTTTACATGTTTTATAGCTAGAGAGCAAAGATTTAGGGATTTTGATTAAAGCACTGGGGGTAACTTTATAAAGAGAAGCCTATGTCAAACCAAGTCGCAAAAAGGCACCTACATAGTTGTGTGTGTGCTTTTATAAAAGAAACGCCAATCACATGCAAATGCCCATGCATAAATTTGCACCTGCTCCAAAAAGGTTCTCTATGTGTGCATGCATTTACATATTTTATAAAATATGCGCATACTTGAGAACTTGCCACTGCACTACCCACACTATGTCACCTTCTGTGTGCCTGCTTTCTGTATGCATATGCAGGCACACAGTTTTATAAAATTCCTTTTTCTTTATGTAAATGAGCTTTCTACATGGAAGAGCTTTTATGAAATTGCACCATTGTGTTTGACTCATTTTAGTAGTTTCCTTCCGTTTCTTGTTTCAGGTGTATCCAGCATCATGGCTTCCTCGCAGTGATGGCAGTACAGCAATTCCCAGTACAGCCTTTTTATATTTAGAAATAAAATAAAAATGTTATCCTTTCTTATTTCATGAACTATTGTCTTGGTTTTTCTGCATCTTACACACAGCAGAAGGAGCGATAAGGCGACTTAGGTAGACCGGGGGAATAAGGTGATATGTGACTTAGGGGTGGGCACCCAGCCCTGGCCAATGAGTTTGTTTGGGGAAGTGGGGGAGAAAAAGCATGTGAAACTCTGTGATGGGGCGGACTGAAAAGAGAGCTCAGAAAACCCCATAAACAAAGTATCAAATGAGAACATAAGAAATGCCATACTGGGTCAGACCAAGGTCCAAAAAGCCAGTACACTCTTCCCAACAGTGGCCAATCTAGGTCACAGATACCTGGCAGGTTCCCAAAAAGGCACACAGGTTCCACAATGCTTGTCCTGGGGTCCTCTTTAATAATGGATTATGGACCTTTCCTCCAGGGACTTGTCCAAACCTTTTATAAAACCCAGCAACACTAACAGCTTTTACTACACCCTTCAGTAACAAATTCCAGAGTTTGATTATGTGTTGAGTGAAAAAATATTTTAAGTCTTAAATGGGTTATATTGCAGCTTCATTGCATGTCCCTGGTCTTTCTTCTTTTTGATGGTGTAAACAACCGATCTACGTTTACCCGTTCAATTCCATTTGTTAATTTATAGACCTCTATCATATCTCCCCTCAGCCATCTCTTTTCTAAGTTGAAAAGTCCTAACCTTTTAAGCCTATCCTCATAGGGGTATCCTTCCATCCCCTTTACCATTTTGGTGGCTCTTCTCTGTACCTTTTCTTTTTTTTTTTATTTTATATTTATGAATTTTACAATAAATCCAAGCAGAAAAAATTACTTGAATGGAAATAAGAATACTGGTAACACAGATAACCAAGTCATCCAGCGCAAGAAAACAATGCAGGAAATACAACATACCAGCTCCTTCTAAAGCCCACAATATAGGGAGGAGAAACCTATACATGTCATACGAGAAATACAAGAAATAAACTGTAGGAATACAGCCAGAATATTATACTATGCAGTGAATCTATATTACATCAGAGGAACGACGGGCATTAATGAAGGCAAGAAGCTGAGACGGGTCATAGAAAATATACTTAGCAGAATTTAGTTTAACCAAACACTTTGATGGAAATTTAAGAAAGAACTGACCTCCTAACAGCAAAATGCCTGGGCGTAGTAAAAGAAACTCACGTCTACGCTTCTGAGTAGATTTAGAGAAATCTGGAAAAACCCTAGTACTTAAACCAAGAAACAAAGAGTCACGCTTCCGAAAAAACATCTTAAGAAACCAATCCCGATCAGAAATCAAAGCAAAGGTAACAATTAAAGTAGCAGGGGTTACAGTATCACTTAAAGAAGTTTCCAATAAAGCAGATACATTCAGAGAATCAGCAACCTCAACCCCAGGTATATTACCCCCACCCTCAACCTTCTTGTTATTAGACAGATAGTAAGCTTTTACCAAGGGGGGGTGTGTGACTCCCCCGAAACCCCCAACACATCAATCAAATATTTCTTAAACATTTCTTTAGCACCTATAGACTGAGCCTTGGGAAAATTAACCAAACGAAGATTAGGATATCTGGATAAGTTCTCCAATTGCTCAACCCTAAATTGAATAGCCATAACATCTTTTTGATGTCCCAACTTGAGTAACTTCTTGTTTAAGCTCAGTAGCTGACGTCTGCAGCATAGAAATCTCCACTGTATGCTGCTGAAGAAGGCCATGATGCGACTGAATCTGAGATGACAAAGTGGAGACCTGAGGAACCAAAAGTTCAGCAAGCTTCACTATCGCCGACCAGATAGTCTCCAGGGTAAATTCAGTCGGTCTCTCAAAAGAAAAGGGCCTCAAAGCCTGAGAACCCACAGCTCCAGCCTCCATATTTCCACCAGTTACCTCTGACTCTATAGAAGACCCACACAGAACCACAGATGGAAATGTGGCAACAAGAGAAGCAGGCGCGGCAACACAGCCGAGCCCCAAAGCAGACGTCCCTCCGCTTTCCTCTCCCCTAGAAACCTCTCGGGGAGGAATCGCCGCCTGCTTCAGCCTCTCAGCCAACAAGGGGTCCTTCGGAGGGCGCCACTGCTCCGGTGAGGAGATCTCAAGCCCGGAACCACCCGCCGAGCTTAAAGCAGCCGAGGTGTCCCTAGGGCCGCCAATCACCGGAATCTCCGACTGCTGCCGCGGCACCAAAAAGGAATCGATTGGTCCAACCGTCTGCTCAGGTAAAGGGGTCGAGGTTTCCGGGGTAGACGAGGGCTTCTTCACCCCCTTTGCTTTCCTTTTCCCCATGAAGAAAAAGCCGCCGCTAAGCACTTCCGTCAGTCAGCCATCTTGACTTCTCCCCCCCTCTGTACCTTTTCTAATTCTGCTATATCCTTTTAAAGATATGGCAACCAGAATTGCACTCATTATTCAAGGTGAGGTCTTATGATACAGAAGCAGCATAATATCCTTGGTTTTATTCTCCATTCCTTTACTAATGATTCCTAGCATTCTATTTGCTTTCTTGGCTGCCGCTGCACACTGGGCAGAAGGTTTCAACGTATTATCCAGGATGACGCCTAAATCCTTTTCCTGGGTGGTGGTTCCTAATGTGGAACCTTGCATTGTGTAACCATAGTTTTGGGTTGTTTTTTCCTAGATGCATAACTTTGCACTTATCCACATTAAATTTCATCTGCCATTTGAATGTCCAGTCTTCCAGTTTATCATGGTCCTCTTGCATTTGAACAACTTTGAATACTTTTGTGTCATTTGCAGATTTCTTCACTTCACTCATTATTCCCATTTCCATGTCATTTATGAATATGTTAAAAAGCAGCGGGCCCAGCACAGATCCTTGGGGTACTCCACTATTCATCTTTCTCCATTGAGAAAATTGGCCATTTAGCCCTACTCTCTGCTTTCTATCTTTTAACCAGTTCCTGATCCACAATATTACATTGCCTCCTATCCCATGACTTTTTAATTTGGGCAAGAGTCTCTCATGAGAGACCTTATCAAAGGCTTTCTGAAAACCCAGCTACTATATCAACTGTCTCACCTCTGTCTACTTGTTTATTCACGCCTTCAAAAAAATATAACAGATTAGTAAGACAAGACTTTCCTTGGCTAAGTCCATGTTGGCTTTCTCCCATTAAACCATAGCTATTTACATGTTCAGTAATTTTATTCTTTATAATGGTTTCTACCATTTTACTTCGTACATCAGGTTCACCGATCTGTAGTTTCCCAGACCATCCCTTGAGCCCTTTATAAAAAATTGGTGTTACACTGGCCATTTTCCACTCTTCAGATATTACAGATGATTTATTGATAGTTCACAAATTACTAATAGTGGGTCTGAAATCTCCTCTTTCATCTCGTTCAGTACCCTCGGATGTATACCATCCGGTCCAAGTGATTTACTATTCTTCAATGTATCAAGTAGTTGTAATGCATCTTCCCGGTATATCAATATTTCTTTTATTTCTTCCAATATATAACCTTTAAATACTATTTCAGACATGGGTAATTTCCCTACATCTTTAGTAAGACTAAAGCAAAGAATTCATTCAATCTCTCTGCTAAGACTTTGTCCTCCCTTGGCGCCCCCTTTACTTCTCTATCATCCAATGGTCCAACTGACTCTCTCGCAGGTTTTTGCTATGAATATACTTGAAAAAGTTTTTATTATGCGTTTTTGCTTCCACAGCAAGCTTCTGTTCAAATTCTCTCTTTGCCTGCTTTATCAATGCCTTGTATCTAACTTGCCAGTGCTTATGTTGTGTCGTCATTTGGCTCCTTTTTTCCATTTCCTGAAAAATGCATTTTTTTGGCTACAACAGACGCTGGCCTCACCTTTAAACCATGCTGGCAGTTTTTTGGACTTCCTTCCACTTTTCTTAAAGCATGGAATACATCTGGTCTGGGCTTCCAAGATTAGTATTTTTAAACAATGATCATTCTTGATGTAAATCTTTAACCTTTGCAGCTGCACCTCTTAGTTTTTTTCTTAACTATTTCCCTCATGTTATTATAGTCACCCTTTTGAAAGTTAACAGGTTGGATTTGCTTACTGTCCTTCCATTTATTAAATCAAACATGATCATGCTATGACCACTATTGCCAAATGGCCCTAACACCCTTATCTCTTGCACCAGGTCCTGTGTTCCACTAAGGGCTATGTCCAGAATAGTTTCCTCTTGTTGGTTCATGAACCAGCTTCTCTAAGAAGCAGTCATTTATTTCATGTAGAAATGTTAGCACCCTATCATCTCCTGCAGTGACATTGACCCAGTCGATACCGGGGTAATTGAAATCACCTATTATTACTGTGTTGTAACTTTTGTTAGCTTCCTTGATTTCTCTTAGCATTTCATCGTCCAGTTCATTCTGGCCAGGTGATTGGTAGTACACCCCCACTGCCATCGCCTTCCCCTTTTTCCATGGGATTTCTGTCAATAGAGATTCTATAATATATTTTGTTTCATGCAAAACCTTAATCCTCTGTGACTCAATACTCTCCCTAATCTAGAATGCAACCCCTCCACCAATTTGATCTACCCTGTTATTGTGATATAGTTTGCACCCAGGTATTACAGTGTCCCATTGATTGTCGTCCTCCCACTAGGTCTCTGAAATGCCAATCATGTCTAGCCTTTCATTTAGTGCTATATAGTCTAACTCTCCCATCTTTTTTTTTTTTTTTACTTCTAGGATTTGCATAAAAGCATTTTAGAAGTTATATTTTATTCATATTAATCTGGTTATCAGTTGATACGGGTAATTTAGAATCTTTCAGTTTTGTACTTAAGGGCATCCGGGTTACTTTTATCTATCTTTATTGGAACCTCGCTTTCAGGATACCCTAACTTCCCTCTTTTGCTAGTATCTTTCAAGGATACATCCTTCCAAACCATGCGCTCCTGGGCGACTGTTGGCGTTCCCCTATTGTCTAGTTTAAAAGCTGCTCTCTCTGCAGCCTGGTACCATCCCGGTTAAGGTGGAGCTCCTCCCTTCCCCAAATATTGCCCAATTCCTAATGAATCCAAAATCCTCTTCTTTACACATCATCTTATCCATGCATTAAGACTCTGGAGCTCTGCCTGCCTTTTGCGTCCTGGTCATGGAACAGGAAGCATTTCAGAGAATGCTACCCTGGAAGTTTTGGATTTCAACTTCTGCCTAAATTTGGCCTCCAGAACCTTCCTCCCACACTTTCCTATGTCATTGGTACCAACATGTATGAAGACAGCAGAATCCACCCCCCCCCCCCTCCCCATCAGTATTTAAAACCTTGTCTTGGTGGTGCATGAGGTCTGTTACCTTTGCACCAAGCAGGCATGTTACCAGGTAATCCTTATGTCCACCAGCCACCCAACTATCTACATACCTAATGATCAAATCACCAGCTATAATGGCCATCCTAACCCTTCCCTCATGGACATAATGGCCCTGGAAAACCTCCTTTGTGCGAGAGGGTTTTACATCACCTAGAGGACAGGTCCTATCTACAGGATCACTTCCTGCCACACCAAGCTGCTGCTCTCCTTTCACATCCCTGTAAGTGTTGCCCATATACATCTTTATCTTCCTTATGTCCTTCAAATCTGCCACTCTAACCTCCAGACAATTGGACTTGTTCCCTGAGGGCAAAGAGCTCCTTGCACTGTGCACATCTCGCCCATCCACCCTATGTCCCTCCCTTCTCTTGCCGCCATCTATCCAGCAGTGGCGTACAGTTCACCCAAGCCAGCTCTGTGATGCAGGGGGCCCATTTATAGCTTTCTGTACCTTCTGAGGTGGATGCCCCCTGTTCAGGGGCTCTTTCAGATAGTTCACATGGGGCCCTTAATTTGCATGTCTGCCACTGCTATCCATTTTCTCCAAGGTGACACTTTATTATTTATGGGCAGATTTGTAGAAACAGCACCTACTCTGTGATGGACAGGAGAGAACTAGGGGTGGTCCCCAGGCCCAGCGGAGAATGTGAGGAGGGGGCTTTAGCCACTAGGTCCCAGTTGCTGTATTTACAGGCTGCTTGGGTTTCCTCGGACACTGTTCAGGCCCTTGCCTGCCTCTCTCTTCATCCTCTTACAGTCCATGTTCACCTTTCCTCTTCCTTTCCTATTCTTTCTTGCTGTTCTCCCTTTTTCTTCTTTCTCTCTTTGTTCCTTCCCTTTTTTCTCTTCTTCCTCCATTTGTCTTAACCCGTTCTTTTTTTTTTTTTTCCTGCTTGCCTCTCTCCCTTTTTTTCTCTTGCCCTTCCACCCACACACTTTCTCGGTCCTGACTGTCTCCCTCCCTCCTCCCGCCTCTCCCCCTCCTCCCAGTTCTCACGCACTTCCAGTATCAGAGTGTGACGCAGGCAGAAGCAGAGCTCACGAGTCGCCCAGTCCGGACTGGAGCCTGCAGCAGGGCAGACTCGCAGCGCATCGGTCGCAGCAGGGAACCGAGAGAGCCTAGAAGAGGAGAGGGCGCAGCGGCATCAGCACCACAGACAGCGGCTCGGCAGGCCCGGACCGATCCAGCTGCAGAGCGGGGCCAGTGAGTGAGGCAGGGGAAGGGAATAGGCACTCGCAGGTGCAGAGGTTTGCAAGGGACCGGGGGGGGGGGGGGTCTCTCTCCCCCTGCACCTGGCATCCATTCAGTTTCCCCTCCGTGCATAATGGGGGGAAGGGTAGGGGGATCATCGTGTGATATTTAACCCGTGATAGAGGGGGGAGGAGGTGGCAGTGATTCTGTCTGTGAGAGATCATGAGGTGGGGGGGTAACAGTAAAGGACTGTAAGAGCTGGCAGGGAGAGAAAGGACGGGGGTGGGGGGTGCAGGGGGCAGGATCCAGTGCTGATGCTGAGTCTGTGACGGCTGCAGGAGGGAGGGACCTCGAGAAGGTAAACAGCATCCGACATCTCCCGAGCCCGACACGGACTAATCCCGCCAGGACACTGGAAAAAGCGGTCCCGGTCCCCGATCACCACCGTCTCCTTCCCCCTCCCCACTTCTCGCCTCGACGCCCTTGATCATAAGGCCATCGCCGCTTTTCCGCCCGGCGGAGTGGGGGCGCTCCCGGGAAGCCCTTCTTAGCATGATTTATTTAAGCAGAAGGATCTGGAAAGGTCTCGGCGGATTCATTTCAGCCTGGGGTCTGGCGCAGACCCAACTGGAAAGCTCTGAAGCCTGCTTGCTGGGAGAGAGTTGAACTAGGTATCCCTTGGAGGAAAAGGCAAGGGCTGGGCGTCCCTCTGCTTGCACGGACAGGGGAACGTCTACGGACTTCAGTCCCTTGCAGCTTAGATGCTGGTAGGAGCCAGGGGATGTGTGAAGGGTGGGCAAGGGGGTAGAACTCGTTTCCCCTACTCTACAGTTGCTTTGCTTCCCAAGGGGGCGTCTGAATTCAACTCACCCTCTAACCCACTCTGGTCTCTGCGCTTGTTCCTTCCTTCAAGGATGATGACATGCCATAAGATAGCCTGAGGTCGTTGCATGAGGTGCTGTTAGGTTCCTAAAACTGCATCTGGAACATTTAATAAATCAGTTATATTAAATACCTTTGCAATATTTAAAAAAAAAAACATTTTTTCTTTAAGACCTTCATAAGAGGAATTAAACAATAGCTTGAATTAATTTGTGTGCTCTTAAGACTCTTATCAATGTAACCATCGGTCCATTCACTGATTAAAATGATTCTTATTATGCATGAGATTTTTAAGCTCCCGATGTTGAGCTCGACGTAAATAAAACAAATTGCTCTAGTTTTGATTTCCAGAAGATAACTGATGTGTCAGATGTTCATGATGCCCTTCAGGGGTCCCCTGGGTGTTTGGGTTTTACAGTTTCGGGATGTTAAGGCTCAGATCTCATTAAGTTTCTTTCTGTTTTATGATCTGTATCTTTGTAAAATGGGTTCTTAAGTTCAAACCTTGTCTCACACAAATGCTCAGGCATAAATTTACATCTGCTCTATGGTAGGTGTAAATGTTGGGCTCTTCTGCGCCGGTAAGAATTAGCGCCTATACAGTTTTTAACATACATGCAAAAGGGACAGTTCCACCCTAACTCTGCCTAAACCTATAGCCATGCAAAAAGTATGTGCTATTCATTGATAGTACTTCGGGTCAAGTTTATACCGTGTTGAAATTGAAAGCTGTTACCTGCCTAGTCCCTATAAAATTACACCATTAAATCTGAACTATGCCATTCTGAAATATTTTTTTTTCTGTAAAAGAGAGGCCCCAAAGCTCCCACCGCCCTTCCGTACCTTTAACTATCTTATTTACACCGGCCTGGCAAAATCTGAACTACAGTGCCATCTTTATTTGGTTAAGAATAGCTGATCTTGGTTTATAATTTACCTTCCATGATTTTGATCGGAAAGGTGGTATATAAATATCTAATTAAAATTAAAAAATAACCCTAAAACAGAATATTTTGATCATGGTGACCATGATTCAAAAACATTGGGCCCCATATTTTAAAAAAGCTGAACTCCTAAATTTAGGCTTCTCGATTAGCCTTCTAAATTTGTGCCCAATTTTCAACTACTACACTTAGGAGCCTAATTTTCAGATGAAAATTCACCCTAATTTAGGAATTTAAAATGTATGCTCCTAAATTTAGGCCTGCCATTCATTTTTCTAGATTTATGCACCTAATTTAGGTGCCTAGATCTGAAAATCATTATTGAGCTCCTAACTTCTTTTTCCTGCCCTAAATCTGCCCCCGTTGCCACCCACTTTTTATGCTCCCAAATTTAGGATTTAAATGAAATTTCAAGAAAAAATATAGGAACTCAACCCTTTGACCAGGTGAAAAATGGTATATAAACCCAGCTAACTAAACAAATAAATAAATAAAAGATAAATGTTCAAAGAGACCAATTTAGGAGCATAAATCTCAAAGTTAGGAGCATAAATGTAAAATCATTGTGTTCAATGTAAATCGCCTTAACACTGAAAAGCAGTATATAAGAAATGCCAAATAAATAAATGCTTTGAATATTGGGCCCATTGTAATTAGTCACTGAGAACACTTAGGAACGGTTCCCCATAGTCTGATAATACTGAAGCTGTGGTTGTTGCTCATCTTGGTTGTTTATGGTTGACTGTGGTTTGACAAAACCATGACAGTGGTTGCTGGCCACAGCTGGGGAGCAGTCCAGCCGTGGACAACCACAATTATTACAGCAACCAATGCTAGCTAACCAGTGATTATCTTTTAACAAGGATATTATTGAGAATGGTTGGCAACATCCCCACTACTTAGCCCTAGGCTTCAAAAGTGCAAATGACGTCCAAGTGCAATCCGGGACTTCCAAGCCAGGTTGTCTGAAAAAGAAGCAGGCACGTTCAAGTTCAGGCATGATTTCACAAATATGGACATGGGGCGTCTACATAGACATCCCCAGAATAGTATTCTAGAGTGTGGCTGACTAGGCCTAGCCTAATGGTTAGAGTAGTGGGCTAGGACCAGGGAAGCCAGCGTATGAATCCCACTGCTACTGTCGTTGTGATTGTGCAGAGTACTGGGGATGGTGAAGTGCTACCTTCTCTACACCCTCTGGATGTTTTATGGCCAAAACAAGCATTTTCCTGATGCCTATTAATGCCTGGAGCAGGTATAACCTTAGATGTGACTCCAAAAGTCCAGGATGTTGCTGAGATCGTGCAGTGACATCCACGTTCATAGAAATGCCCTGACTACACCTCCTCCATGCCCCCATTCACACTTAGCTGTCCACAGACCCGGTTTCTAAATGCCTTTGGAGATATCTCCATGCTTTGGACGTCCAAAGCATGAATAGGGCTTCTAAAATAACCCCTCAAACCTTCACCCTTGTCATAAAATGTGCCATTGACCAAGGTTTCTGACTATGGTAGAAGAATCTTTACTCATGATAATGACACAGTGTTGGGCCCTTGCTGTTTCAGACCCTGCTGACCACAGCTTAGATACGAAGATTGTGGAACTGTAGTTGGCTTTTCAGTCATATCAGATTTATCCTTTTAGGTTTTCAGAATGTTATTAGGGCTATGTGAGAGGAGAAATCTAACCTAATCTTCCTTCTTTGAAAGGGGCATTTCTAGACCATGACTAAAGATGACACGGTTGAAGCCTCCACGGAGGAGGCGCGACGGCCTTTGGAGTTTCACAGCCCATTCCAGGAGAGAAGGAAGAAGCCTCTGGTTCACCACTCAGCACCTGCACCTCTTCCTAAGGATTATGGTAATGAATGCACTCTCCTTCTCAAGATTGGCTTAACCATTAGGCAAAGCAGGCGGTTACTTAGGGCGGCAGCTTCTGGGGGAGAGGGAGGGGGTGATGAAACACAACACAATACATTCCAAAATCCACACAAATCCAAAAAACCATCATAATGTACTTTTAGCCTCTGGAAGGGTAGGCACCTTTGGAAATTGCTTTCAACTTGTGTATGGTGTATATGAAACAAAGTTTAGCATTTTAAAGTATGATGTCCAACTATTGTTCTGGGAGAGGTGGTGTTGGAGTGCTCATTATTATGGAGTTTATTATCAATATCTCAGTGGAGGATCTATGGGCCCCAAAGTTAATTAAGGGAGGTGCAAGGTTGAAGGTTCACCTATGGTGCCTAATTCCTCTGCACCCACTCTACCCCTTCTAGACATCTCTCTGCAATTTAAATAGAATGGCAAAGGCATTGTGATATATGAAGAAAGCCGTTGCAACCTTGAAAACCCATATCCTATGCCGAATGCTAAAAGAAAATTGGATCATTCAATTCGGTCCACTACTGACCCAACAAGAGTACCAGAGATATTATCACCTCCAAAACAGTCCATAACCTGTACTCAACAGTCCTCTGCTCTTCCCAATGGAGTGTGACAGTGTCATAGGAACAAATCAAAATGACAGACAAATGATTAAAAGGAAAGCTCAAGAAAGCACTCCAGATTCTGAATTCTTTTTTCAGCATTCACCTTCTTTGACCCTAATGACCCAGCTTGCCAAGAAATCCTCTTTGATCCCAAGACCACAATTCCTGAGCTGTTCGCCATCATCCGACAGTGGGTTCCCCAAGTACAGCATAAAATTGACATCATCGGCAGTGAGGTAAGTACATGGCAGATGTTTCCTCTGGTTCTGTGGTGACACTGCTTTATGGCACTGTCATAAACTCCTGGGAAAAAATGGCCTCCCAGAGCTTTTCTTTGGCAGAGGAGGAGTGGCCTAGGGATCCAAGCACACTACTGTGATTCCAGATACATTCTGGGACATGAGTTCAAGATTCCCCTCTGCCAAAGACTTTTTGTGTGACCCTGGTCGAACTACTTTATCTTTCTGACTTTCCTGTTTGCCTTAATTTATCTTTCCTACTCACTAAATTACATTTAAAGGAAAATAGAAACCCAATGGGAGATAAATGAAATACGCATTTCCTGTCTCCTTCCAATATGACTTCAGCTGGGGAAGAGCTACACAGTGTGAGGGTGATAATTACATGCTCTAAGTGAATAGTTCATGAATCTCTCTTGTATATGTTTCATATAGCACACAAGGGTACTGCCCATTGTGTATGAGAGGGCCTTATATGATGGATGGCAGCAGAAAATGCAGAACCTTCTTTAGGAGTTCCTGTCACATTCAAGAGCAAAAGGCATCTTTTCTAAAACCATTACAGCTAGCTCTGTAGACTGTGTGTATCATACATTCAAATACATTCTATGTTTCAAAACTTACAGGATAAATAGCAGCACCCCCTGCTTATTACATAGGAATATTCCAATCTCTATCAATGAAAAAGAGAGCTGTTAGCCTTTCTGATAGCAGATGTAGAATACTTGGAGCCTTGCCAACAGATTTGTCAGACTTAGACCAGTTTACAATGGGACGCAATGAGTAGTCTTGGGCCCAGCATTAGAAACACTGATTAATGTTGGTTCATAGTGGCCTTTAGTCATATTACTGCTGAGGTAAGGTGAACCCCAGTCATTTATTTATTTCTTAGTCTCTAGTACAGGGGTTCTCAACCCAGTCTCGGGACACACTTAGCCAGTTGGGTTTTCAGGATAATCACAATGAATAGTGTACTCGTATGCATGAAATAGCTACATGCACTGCCTCCATTGTATGCAAATCTCTCTCATGCATATTCTTGCTGTGCCTTAGTATTCTTTTACAAATATAAGTTATCCATCTCATGACAAAGCTCAGATGGCAAAGAATTCCCCAACCATGGGCTGTGATATGCAAAAACTATTGCCAAGTGCATTGTAATTTCACTTTAGCTGGAACATTTAGCAACAACTGATCGGGTGCATGAAAAGCTTTTGACAGGACATAAAGAGGTATGTTTACTAAAGGTCATTAGGTTTTTGCAGCTAACACTACGCATTAGTACAAATAGCACTGTAGTAGCTGCAAAAGTTGCGCGTTACCTATTGCAGCATTTCCGCAGCAGATAGCGCAGTGAAAATGCAGGACCGCGGCGTGACAGCACCACTGACGCAGCTAACGCCACCCGTAGAGGTAGCATGAACTGCATCCGCGATGCCTGCAAAATGTGTGGTTACTGTGCGGTGTCAGTGCCCATAGCTACTGCACAGTACAGGCATGCCTCCCCCCCCCACACTCCTGCTACTAACACACAGCATGCAGCTTCCGCAAAAAATTGCCAGCGGTCACAGCAGCATCACCACAATGACAGCTAGTGCCCTTTAGTAAACATACCCCAAAGCGTTAGTGGTGCTATCAAATATTAAGGCTCCTGATGGCTAAATGCCTTAAAAAACAGGCAAAAAACTTTGAACTGTCTCCTAAACTCAACATGCAGCCGATGCCGATCAAATAAAAGGGAAGGCCATGACGTAAGACTGTTTTTTTAACCTGTGAGCAATTATGGAGCTGTATTTGGAACCAACTGCGATCATTTTAAATGTTTCTTTGTGAGCCCACGATAACGACTATTACAGTAGTTAAGCCAGATGTAACTAGTGCACATACAACTATAGTCAAATCTTTCTGCTGCACCAAGTTTCTCAGCCTCCACAAATAGCAGAGGCTAGCAAAGTTGAGTTGCACCACTGAACTTATTTGTCAATGGTCTTAAGTCCAGCTGTGGCTGTGGTGGGATACAATCTTCATGTCCTCAGTCTGGCTGTGAATAGGCTCAGTCCCAGCTCTTGTGCTTTTCAGATCTTAAAGAGGGGCTGCCACGTCAATGATCGTGATGGACTGACGGACATGACCCTCCTCCACTATGCCTGCAAAGCTGGGGCCCATGGCGTGGGTAAGGAAACACAAAATGCCACTGTGCTCCACCAGAATATGGCCATACCTAGCTCCTGCCCAACCATCGGTCAAAGGAGCCCACACATATGGGCTAATGCCAAAACCATGCGCCAGAGCCTAGCGCTAAATCTCTAGCATAAGGTTTTCTAACGCGAGTTTAATGCAGATTTTTTTTGTGCAGCGATGCTGTAAGCAAACAGCATGCAAATCAGCTGTGTGCAAAAATACAGCACTAAACAAGCGGAGCAAGCCAGACACAGAATATTGTGTGCAATTCTGGTCGCCGTATCTTAAAAAGGATATAGCGATTTTAGAAAAGGTTCAGAGAAGAGCCACCAAAATGGTAAAGGGGATGGAAGGCTACTCCTATGAAGAAAGGCTAAAAAGGTTAGGGCTCTTCAACCTGGAAAAGAGACGGCTGAGGGGAGATATGATAGAAGTCTATAAATTAATGAACGGAGTGGAACGGGTAAACGTAGATTGATTGTTTACCTTATCAGAATACAGAAAGAATAGGGGACATGCAATGAAGCTACAGGGTAAACTATTTAATACTAATAAAAGAAAATATTTTTTCACTCAACGTGTAATCAAACTCTGGAATTTGTTACCGGAGGATGTAGGAAAGGCTGTTAGTGTATCTGGGTTTAAAAAAGGTTTGGACAAGTTCCTGGAGGAAAGGTCCATAAACCATTATTAAGAAGGGACCCAGGATATCAATGCTTGAACCAATACAAGCATTGTGGAACCTGTATCCCTTGGGGAAACTGCTAGGTACATATGACCTAGATTGGCCACTGTTGGAAACAGAATACTGGGCTTGATGGACCTTGGTCTGACCCAGTATGGCATATCTTATGTTCTTATGTACATGCAAACCCCGGGGCCTGCGTTAAGCCTGGTTCCTGTGTGCATGCTGTTTGCTTTACAAAAAATTTAAAAAAGTCATCTGAGGTTTGACACTTCATCTTAGATGAGCAGACCCCTACGATTGACCCTTCCCTCTCCCCCGGATTATAACTTGAGCCCCCCCCACCCCACCCCCAATTAGAGCCCTCCCCTCCAATTACAACCCCCTGATCCCTCTCCCAGTCAACAAAATTGCCTGGTGACTGAATGGCCTCTAGCCCCCAACCTTCCAATACAATGGAATTCACCAGATGGCCCAGTGGCCCTTAGCCTTCACCCCCACACCCTCCCGGTAAATTCTGCTCTCCCTATGGTAACTTAAAAGTTGGGAACAGGAGCAACAGCTACACTTTCCATCACCCATGTTGCTATCTTTAAAAATGGTAGTGCCTGGTCCCATGAGGTGCATCCTGGAATGCATCAGGTAGTGTCAGAAAAGTAACCCCCTTGTGGTGCATCCTGAGATGCATGGCACTGGGTCATCTCTCCCAGAATGCACTCCGGGAGGTCACTCTGCTTTATAAGGAATGTTTGCCTTATATGGCAGACCAACCCCACCTAGGATGAACCACACAGTACCAGGTATCACCCATCCCAGGACGCACCATGCAGGGTGAGGCACCACCATTTTTCAAAATGGCAGCATGGGGATGAGAGCATGTGAGCATCATTCCCACCTTTAAGGAACCAGGGGTCAGTACTTACTGGGAGGATTTGGGAGGGTGGGAGCTAGAGGCCACCAGGTGAATTCCATTGATTCGGTTGGGGTACTAGGGGTCAGGTAATTTTGGTGGTTGGAGTAGATTTCGGGGATGGAGTGGGATTGGGGGGTCAGATGATGATCTTTTTGCTCCCCGTTGCATCTTTATGCCTGCTTGAAGTTGGCATAAAGCTCCAGCTTTAAAAGAAAAGTAAAAAACTGTGCTACATCTCAGCATTCTTTTTTACATTGGTCACAATTAAATGTTTATTATTTTGCGTGCGATATGCTTTAGTGTAGTGGTTTTGCTGGTGGTTTTCCCAGGCAAGCTTGCTTTCTGCATCAGAGAGCGAGCCTAACATGGGAAAATCGCAAGCAAACCGCTGCGCTAGAAGATAGGGCAGTGTTCCTGCATCGGCCCCATAGCTTGAAAGGCGCTGCAGGGCTGGGAGTGGACTTGCTGATATTTTCCATTGTCTCTCAGCAAAAGTTGATGCTTTTCCCCTTTTGGATCTCTCAGCAGCACAGACTAACATTAATTACCTATGAGCCAGAACATTGAACTGGATTTGCTTAATTTCCCGTCTGCAGGAGATCCGGCAGCTGCTGTACAACTTTCCAATCAGCTCTTGAGTCTGGGGGCTGATCCCACCCTACGAAGCCGCTGGACAAATATGAATGCACTCCATTACGCTGCCTACTTTGATGTGCCAGAGCTAATTCGCATCCTACTTAAGGCATCAAAACCCAAAGGTAGGTGCAACCCCAGTTCCTCTATCTAGTGGATGTCCAGTTCATACCCCATTTCCTTTTCTTTGGAATTAACAGGTTTCCAAAAGAAGGAAGAGCTGAAAAGGCCTCACCATGGAAATTCAGATCCTGTTGCACCTTAGATTCAGGAGAAGCTTTTAAGTTCGAGCTGTCCTGTCTTCTTGTCTCTGCCATTAGGTGCAACAGTGATCATAGCACCTCCCTTCTGTTGCTGAAGGTTAGCCTGTGTGCAAACTTCCTGTTTTTTAATTTCTTTGATTTCATTTTGCACAGTGCTCAATTCAACATGTAGTGACTTCAATCATGGAACCGCACTGCACATTGCTGCCTCCAATCTGTGCTTGGGAGCTGTGAAATGTCTGCTGGAGCATGGAGCCAACCCCACCGTAAGGGTAAGGACCAGAGGGAGAAGGGGCAGGGGCTTCTGGAGCGTGGAACCATCTCCACCGTCAGAACAAGAGCCATAGAAAGAAGGGGCAGGATGCCACCAGCAAGAGAGGGGGAAAGCGGCATTGGATCTATGGCATTGCTGGGGTAAAGACCATGGAGAGAAGAGAAATGACTTGACGGGGCTGTGTCCACCATCAGTGTAAGATCTATGGGGAGAAGCAGTGGCAGTAGCTGCTGGGGCTTTGTCATTCGTGACGCAGGAGGTGGCAGAGACATGCTGTTATAGGAGAATACAGACAATGGACTGATGGAATGTTAGATGTAGATTGGGCTGATTAGTTACCCCCAGACCTTGTTCTGCATTTTGCCTTTCAGAACAGTAAAGGGCAAGTACCTGCTGATGTTGTTCCTGATCCCATGGACATGAGTCTGGATAAAGCTGAGTCTGCCATGATAGCCAAGGAGCTGAAGCAGCTTCTGCTCGACGCAGTACCACTGAGCTGCAACCTGCCCAAAGTCACGCTGCCCAACTACGACAACATCCCTGGGAACCTGATGCTGACCTCACTCGGCCTGAAGCTGGGGGACAGGGTCCTGGTGGATGCTGAAAAGGTATGAGAACAGGGCATCCTCCATCTGACTTTCTGTCTTACACAGTCTATGCAGAGCAGGATCATACAGAATGGATTCCTGGAGCATAAACAATACTATAATTATGCAGCACAATTTTATAAAAGCTTAAGATATGCCATACTGGGTCAGACCAATGGTTCATTAAACGCGGTATCCTGTATCTGACAGTGGCCAATCCAGGTGACTAGTACTCAGAAGGATCCTAAGGAGTTGATCCATTCCTTATGGCTGATTGCTAGAAATGAGTACTGACTTTTCCAAGCCTATATGGCCACTTTTCAAGTGATGAGAATATCGGGCCTGATATTCATCGCCAGCACTGAACATAAAACCCAGATAATCACTTCTGGGGTCATATCCAGGCCCAGCTTTGAATATCTAGGTTAGCCACATAGGTCGATCACTAACTGGGCAGTGATATGTGGTGAAAGTTAGGCCAGGGTTGCTTGCGCCTGGCTCAATATTACCGCCTCTGCTCCGCCTCCGACATGCCCCAATACTAACCAGTTAGCACTGGGGCATGAAGAGGCGGCAGGTCCACTATTATTATTATTACTCAGCAGCCGTAGGGAAATAATGCAACTCTCTGCAAGATCACACAGAAAGAAAGTCAGTAGAAGACATGGGGTTTAGAAACTCAGACATTGAGTTCATCAGAGGTCACATTAAACGTTAATAGCATGGAAAAAGAATTGGGATTCAAGTTCTTGACCTCAGCCCACTTTTGGTGCCGCGGAGCTGGCGTTTGTATGGCAGATGCTGGCGCTGCAACCATCAGAGACCAAAGCGCTAGGTTCAGAGGTCATGATGGCAGGATCAGAAGCTGCAACTCCAAGAGCGGCAGCCCGGGTCAGAGTCTGGGTTGCCAGGTACCTGTTTGGTCCGGCTATCATCACTCGATCCAACTTTTGTTTCTACTGCTTCTAGGTGGGCACGTTGCGTTTCTGTGGCACGACGGAGTTCGCCAGTGGCCAGTGGGTTGGCGTTGAGCTGGATGAGCCTGATGGCAAGAACGATGGGAGTGTGGGAGGGATCCGTTACTTCATCTGCCCTCCGAAGCATGGTAAGAAACAAGGATAAGAAAGATATCAAAGCCAGCGCGTGCATTAAGAAGTGTGATCCAATATAGCAAGGCTTCGCAAACCTGTCCTGGGGACCCCACAACCAGCCGGGTTTTCAGAACATCCGCATGAATATGCATTACGTAAGTTTGCATATGCTGGGTCTGTTTTAGTAAAATGTGGATCAGCTCTGGCACATCAAAGTAACCAGCGTACTGGAGTGCAGTCTTAGGCATCCAATAGCTTCATGAGATGGGATCAGCCCCCAGGCTCAGGAGCTGATTGAAACTTTGCACGCAGCTACCAGATCTCCTGCAGACCGGGAAATATGCAAATCCAGCTCATGGGCAATTATGTTAGTGTATGCATGCAAATTTATCTCATGCATATTCATTGTGGAGATCTTGAAAACCTGACTGGCTCTCGGTTCTCCAGGATGGGAAGTCAAACAAATCCACATTGTATCCAAACAAATTCACACTGCAACTTCTGTGGTGATCTTGTGAGACTCTGATGCAGTAATTTGGTCAGTAATATGTGTCCTATTTATGGCAGAAGGATGAATGCAGCCAACCATGGGGCAGAGGGCTCTCGACTTTGCCTTCCTAAATAAGAGACCTACAAAGGAGAGAAGAGTGGTAGTATTAACCTTAGTACCCAGAATCTGTGGGGGTAAAGTGAGCTACTGGGAGATAAAGTGATTCACCTGAGTGATAATGCACTCAGTCGCAGAGCAGGGGATTGGAATGAAGGCCCTGGAAAATACAATCGTTTCCACACATTCGTAGTAACATATATCCTGGTTAGCAGTGAGAATCTGTCTTGTTCTGGTATATGCACAACTAACGCAGTTGGAGACATTATCCCCTTACCAGAGCTGGATTTAGAACTCCGATTCATTCGTCCTTCTCATGTCAGCTGTGCATGAGGCCCGTAGTTTATATATTATTGTAAACCGCCCAGATGGCTCCCAATGGGCGGTCTATCAAATGCTGTAATAAAGATAAAAGATAAAAAAATAAAGATAGTTAGTTTCAGTAATGTAGGGGTTAACACAGCAGGCTGAAAACCAGGGAAGCCAGGGCTCCCCTCTTCTTCCTCCCACTGAAGCTCTCGGTGACCGTAGGCAAATCGCTTCAGCCTCTATTGCCTCAGACACAACTTAAATCGTGAGCCCACTTGAACAAGGAAACACTATGTGTACATGATTGTAACTTGCCTTGAACTCAGATTTGGAAAAGGTGAGTAACTAAATCCAAAATCCAAATTATAAAAAATGAAAGCAACCTAATTCCTGTATCATTGTATCCCAGTTAGTAATATGTTCCCATGAGCCATCCCAGACATTGCTTTAGAAGATTTGCTAAATTGCTATTTTTGGTTCTCCCTCCCTCTCCCCAACATTTTCTTTAGGAATCTTTGCCTCTGTTTCCAAAATCAGCAAAGCTGCAGACCAGACACCTTCATCGGTCACATCTACTCCCAAAACGCCTCGCATGGACTTTTCTCGCAGGACTGGGAAGAGTAGTAAAGAGAAGAAAGGTAAGGAGAGAGCCAGGGCTGAAGAGGTCAGGGGCTGCAGCTAGAACTAGCCTGTCACTGATGTGTGGTCTGGCCAGGGCCAGGGCAACGCTGTAAGCATGATAAGCATGGCAGGGAGGGGTGCCAATATTGAAGGGCACCAGGGATGGCCCTACCACCATTTTGGACATGGGGGGAGGGAAAGGGGGTACCAATTTGTGGGTTGCAGGGGGGCTCTAGAAACCCTAGCTCTGTCCCTGGTTGGGATGTGGCATGTGGAGGGGCTGTGGGTTGGGGGGGGGGAGGGAAGAGTTGGGGCATAGTTTGATTTTAGCATCCTTTGATCTGCTTTGCAGATGTGAGTGCTCATGCTTGACTGTTTTGCAGTGGTTTCCTTATTGGGTAATATACATTTCTGACCTTGAGTGGGCACATCAGTGTCTGCTGAAGCACTTAAGGTTATGTGGCGGTATTCCCTGATAACATTTAGCTTTCATCTCAAAGTTCATACGCAATAGAGAATATTGGATGGTTGGGTCTAAGAACCCAAGACTCAACCATTTTCTGATTATTGCTTGCATATTGCTATTTGGCTTATATTATTGAGACTGGTGATTGGGTAGCAGATGGGTATAAGAGGGTAGGACCATAGGTTGGATGTAGTGACAGAGCTTGATTCCAACAGGAGCATGTCCAAAAAATGGATGTGCCCAAAGTGTACCCGATCCTGCAACCGCAGGAGCTAGACGCTCCTGCGGTGCAGAATCAGACACTAGATGGCCCAGTGTGCCCCTGATTCCACCGTGGGAGACATCCTCCAGTCTGCACAGCCAGCCCTCCCCATACTCCTACTGTTGTGCCAGTGTGATGCCCAGCAGAAGTGCCAAAAGCCCATCCACATTACTGGCTGAGACTTGGTCCGGATAAGTCGCTCATCCAGGTAGGCATGCACGCAGACGCCCTCGTGCCTCAGTCTTGCCACAACTACCACTATCACCTTGGAGAATGTCCAAGGGGCTGTGGCCAGGCTGAAGGGCATCACACAAAACTGGTAGTGAGAGACCAAAATTGCAAACTGGAGAAAGTGCTGCTGGTCCTCCCAGATGGGAATGTGAAGATAGGCCTCTGCCAAATCCAAGGCAGCAAGGACTCATCCTTCTGGACTGCCTGGATAACAGACCGCAGCGTTTCCATGCAGAACCATGGAACTCTCAAACTGCAGTTGACCCTTTTGAGCGTACTCTAAAACATATCCTTGTCTTAGTATGTTGAGCACCCAGTGATCATTCGTTAGATGGGCCCATTCACGATAAAAATGTTGCAGATAGCCTCCCACTTGTGAGAGGTAGGAATGGGCCCTGGAACAGTCAGCGGGAGAGGCGAGAGGAAGAGGGCTATCCTGCCACGAGTCTGTGACTAGGGCTGGCGTCCTCCTTGAAAGGACTGAGATTTGAATCCTGTTCCTGAAGAGGAGGAGGTCTGCTTATTCTGTTGATACTGACAAGAATCGTGGAACTTCAGCAGCGAAGATGACATCCCCTGTGACGAAGAAGAGTGCTTGGAGGAACCCTTGGGTTTATCCTCCGGCAGCCACTGGGGCTTGACCTCTCTGAAGTCCTTAACTAACTTTCCCAAGTGTTTGCCAAACAAGAGCCTGTCCCTAAAGGGCAATGTGGCTAAGCACCCCTTAGATCGACATCCACTGAACAATTTCTGAGCCATAGACCTCTGAACCACTGTTGCCACTGTGACTCCCCATGTGGAAAGGCATAAAAAATTATAAAAGGCATCCACCAAGAAAACCACCGGATATTCGAGGCAGGCTGAATACTCATCCTCAGAAAGGAGCTAAACCCAGTGGTGGAGACACGTGCACAGAGGTCACCCCACGTTGTCACCTGAAGGGCTAGGGAGGTGGAAGAGAAAGCCGTCTGAAGGAGTCCTTCCACCTTCTAGCCCTGCAGGTTCTAAAAGGTAACTCCACTTCTATGGGAATGGTGGTATGCTGTTGACCGCCATGATCAAGACATCAACTCTGGGAAACTGCAACCTCTTTCTAAGGCTGTCGGTGACCAGGCGTAAATGTGACCCAATCGCTAGGCCTTCTTGAGGGATGCATCACGAGAAGCTCCAGCGGGAAAGGCTCTGGAAGGCCCCTGATGCCAGGATCAGAATTGGAGTCAGTGCTGGTCCAGAGAGCTCCGGAATGTGCATTTCAGTGGCAATCTAGACAATCAAGAGTGGGGGATCACCTCTCAGCGACAGACACACACCATGCGAGAGTCTCTATGGTCCTCACCCTGAATGAGTTCCCCTCATCCGTGTTAGATGCAGCTGAACCAGAGTCATAGTGGGAAACATCCTCACGGTACTCGTCACCAAAATTCTGCCTCACTCCAATAAGGGACTTTGGAGGGGGCCACGGACCCTCCTGGACAGAGTCCTGCCGTCACGATCATTTGTGAGAACCGCCCGCAAGGACATCAGAGGAACAGCGGAAGGTGGGCCCGGCCAAGAGGGAACAAGGGCTTGACCCCCCCTTCCATGGCCTCCAAGCATGTTGGAAGATGGGTGAAAAATCTGCCGCTGCCGGTTCCGACAGCCACTGTGGCTGAAACACTTGTGACTGCTGTGGCTGGGAGCACTGCGACTCTGGAAACAGAGGGAGAGGCCACAAAACCAGTTCCCATGGTGAAATTCAGCATCGCAGGAACATCAGGTCCGCCTGGAGAAGAACACTGATAATCCCTGATGTGGAAGGCAGCAACGAAGCCTCAACTGCATCGAGAGCCGGAACCGCTAATAGGGACGCTGAATTGGCAGAAGTCTCCCCCAGATCGGCTGTGCAAGTGGTGCAGAGACAATCAACAAGGGAACTGTAGCCACTTATTGCAGCCAAGGCATCAGGGCAATGAGATAGGCACCGATCCTAACGCATCACCAAGTTACACTGGCTCTTGTAGCTAGGAGCTCACCACAGGAAGAAGAGAACCACCAGAGGGGTATCTCATATACTCTCTGGGGTCTCGGCTGGCCAAGATGCACTGAAACCAGTCTCAAAGTGACCAGGAGCTGTAGGCCTTAAGGGAGGAAAAATGGTGCGCAGCTTTCACAGGCCAGGGACGTCAGGCGAGAAAGGCAGGATTGCAGCAAGCACGCACGTTTAGGTGCAGTGGCCCTTTTTTGCCGCTGGTGCGCAGCATGCAAAGGCCAGGGATATCTGGCAGGATACATGGGATCACAGCAAACACTCATGGTTAGGTGCAGTGGCCCCTTTTTGACGCTGGCGAAGTTTAGGCAGCAATCCTCTGCAGTTGCCTGCTGGAAAAGGTGGCGATCCACTGCAGCCTCAATGCTGCAGCCCCCGGGAGCCCAAGGAAGCAGGGGCGGTGGTGGAAGGGCTCAGGGAGGAAACCTTGATCAGCCACATGCTAAAGGAGCTACATGGAGTGGAACCGTGCAGGAACCCTCAGACTTTTCATACATTTTTGTAGTTTAAAGAAAGAAAAGAAAAAGATCACCGATCACCCCACCAAGCTACGAGCTATCCTCAAAATAACAGATCATCCGGAAAGGGGTATCTCATACACCCCCTGGGATCTAAAGTGGCCGAGCTACATTGCACCCAGATGCAGTCTGGGCAGGAGCTATAGGCCTCTGTAGGCCTCTCTGGAAGAATTCACCATCTGCTGAGACAAACTGAGGTCTTCCTCTAGCTCTGCTAGGTTTTATGCCACTGGTGATATCATGGCATAGTTTTACTTTCTTTTCTCTGTCTCCCATCTGCTGGCAGGGGGAAATAACTCACTTGCCTGGACTGGTCTAGCAGAACTCCCAGAAAGGAAATTAACGGTAAGTAAAATGTCTCCTTTCACGCCGCCCGGCTCTCAGAGGGGGCAGTCAGGGCCGGGTTCAGGCATTGGGGGCTCACCCATGCCGGCCCCATTATTCTGGGAGGGCAGAGGGCCCCAATTGCAAGGGCACCTGGCACTTATATCACCTCAGGGTGGTATATTCTGGGTGTCCAGAGTGTAACCGCCGGATGTGCAGAGCCCTGTCCTGAATAGGCCCTGCACGTCCGAGAGCGTCAGCCCGCCCCCGCTCCACCCACTCTCTCCCTCTGGCCCTACCCCTCCCGCCCCTGTCCAGCGCTCCCCGCACTAACCCTCTGTGCTTGTAGGGAGGGCTGGACTCAGAATTGAGCGCCGGGCCAAAACATGAGTTGAACATCCAACCAGGACGTCCAGCCCTGCTATTCGCATGTTTGCATCGGGCACACAGTGTTTGCATCAATAAAGAGATTTTGAACATTAACTAGTCTGGCACTGAATTCATACATACACATAAAAACAAGATGTGTGAACATTTCTGAACAGCCAGTTTCCTTCGGAGGATCGTAAATTTGCATATGTTAGGAGTAGTAACTAATGGCACAACAACTGTCAGAATCCTCTAGGACCTCAGTGTGTTCTGACCTCCAAGATCTGAACTTCTTTTTTTCTTCCTTAGTGGCAGCCTGTGCGCCATGTTGCTCTATTTCAGACTGTGATATCCGGATCTAGAGGCCCTAAGCAAGCACAGAGCAGCTGAAAGGGAGCATGGTGAGCTCAGATATAACTGAACTGTCCTCATTCCCTATAGAAAATTAAAGAAATAAACAAAGGCCCGATACTGAAAGCGATTAACACGGCTAGCAGACCTGCTAACTCTGTTTATCGCAGTGACGGGGTAATCAACAGCATTAACGTGACTATGCCCGGGAGCTGCCGCTGAACACTCTAACGCTAGCCAGGGGCAGTGGAGGCAGCGCACGGCGATAATCAGGCAGCGGCGATATTGGGCAACTCGCCTTTAGGCCGAAGCTGAAAGCTGGCATTAGAGCCGTGCACTAAAAGCTGTGTGCATGGTTTTCTAGGAGGGCAGTACCGCAAACGTCGTGTGCCGGTATGCCCTAAGCAAAATGTATGCAAATGAGATATGTGCAAAACATCTGCGCTAAATGTGTGGCGGGCGCCAGACGCATGAGCAGAAAGCCTAAGCTCTAGCGGCGACCTGTCTGTCGCCAAATGTAAAATAACAATTTTCAGCACAAGGTAAGACTTGTTTACCCGCATGGTGATGGGGAAAGTTGAGCGCTTAACTTTAGTGCCCGAAACAGTGGTTTGTGAAGAGCGCCTATACATTTTGTAGGCACAGTAAGGAATGGACCACATGTGACCGCAAAGCAATCAGCGCATACTGTATATCACACCGGAAATCATTTCTGTTCTCCTACACGCCGATCTGGTTTTTCCTACACACGCCAAAGTTTTCTTCTCCTACACATTGAAGTTTTACTTCACCTCCAACCAGACGTTGAAACAAGGGCGCTACTAAACTCTGCACAGCCTTCCAGTCTTCTGGAACAGCTAATGATCTCGATACCATGTCATTTGAATCTACGTTGCTCATTATAATGTCATTTTAATAGGAGCTGTGTTATTATCTCTGTAGTCCTCTGTGCGCAGGAAACACTTGTGCCGATTCCTCCTCTGCATTGTGGCGCAGCAGTAAGTAAGGCAGATATTGTGCAAAAGATATACTAAAGTTTCTGAATTGGTTCCTTTAAGCTACTACTGAAAAAGTGTGAGCTAATTAAAAATACAGTTGTATCTGGCTTCCACGGAGACTGGAGTAACCTGCACAGAACAATCAAGGTTATCAATAAGCATGGAATGGCCTGAGGTTCTGGACAGTAGCCTCACTAGTTCTGAAAGCTGTCTGGATTATTAAAAGGTTTGGTGGTAAGATGTGGGAGAGAGCCTGCGTACTGGATAAAGTATTGGGCTTGTAAGAATCAAAGAGGAAGCCTACTGACAGAGGTGGTGAAGGTCTGCATTGCAATTAAATTAAAACAGTTTGGGACAGCAGGTAGTGATAGGGAGAGAGTTAGAGTCTGGGTGAAAGACATGAGAGGAGTTGATGGGGGTTTAAGTATGGGAACGTATATGTTCATCTACCCAAAAGTGGTAGAGAAGCAGGGAGGAAGATAACTGGGAAGGCTAAATGGACTGACTGGATTTATTTTCCTTCTTCTATGTGATGCTGAGATAATGCTGTGGCCCAAAATTCAAAGGGAAATATTCCAAGAGTGGCTACCATTTTCCGGATAATTCCCTTAGTGCCGCTGAATATGCACGGATAATAGCAACTATCTGGACAGTATAAAATGTGCCCTAATAATTAATTATTGACTTTCTTTGCATACTGTTTATAATATTTTTGAAGAACAGATTGTCTATATGTATATGTATATATATATATGTGTGTGTGTTACGGAAATCCTTGAATTGTCCCTTCTCATGTTTTCTCACTCAGAGTCACAGAAGAAGTCCTTATCTGTGGCCAGTCTGGACCGCGAGGGACTAAAGATAGACATTGGCGACCAAGTGCTTGTAGCTGGGCAGAAACAGGGGATTATACGGTTCTATGGAAAAACAGACTTTGCTCCAGGTACTGCATCTTCCACGGAACAGGATAGAAGTGCCGATTACACAATGTTTGTTCCAGGTGGCAAAAATCCCCGATTGCATTCCCCAGTTTGTCTGCCATTATTTCTATTGCTTGTTCTGTTCTGAGCATGAATCACTGCCCAACTAATGAATTTCTCTTCTCCTTCATCACCCTGCAGGGTACTGGTTTGGCATCGAACTGGATAAGCCTACAGGCAAACACGACGGCTCTGTTTTTGGGGTTCGATATTTCACCTGCCCCCCAAAACATGGAGTCTTTGCCCCACCCTCAAGGGTCCAGAGGTATAATCCACCTTCCTTTACTGGCATTTTGCAGAAGTTTAGTTGCTGAAGGGTGTTGTTTCTTCTCACTTGAGATTTGACCCTGATTGTTTTATAAGACTTATAATTATTTCCCTGAAAGGTTTCTCTTTGTTCTTCCAGAATTGGAGGACCGAAAGACTCCCAAGGTGACAGTACATTTGTGAAGAAAGTTCATCAAGTTACTAGTAGGTATAGCATGTTCAATGGAGTTCCGTTTCCAACTCTGTCCTGCTCATCTGATGATGAGCTGAGAAGAAGCCCAGCCCTTCAGCTTGAGTTCAACAAGCCTTCCGAGATACCTTTTGGAAGAACTTCCAACATGAGATAAAGTCTCTTTCATGGGAGGAGGGCCTCCAGCATGGCAAATAGTCTTTACGTTTGTAGAAGAGCAACGTGGAAGAGGTCTTCCTCCATGGAGAGACTTTCTAACTCTGAGACCATGCTGAGGTAGTCACCATACAAAAGCCCGCCTCAAAAAAGTACTCCCCACAAGCCACCAAGATGGCACCCTCCAAACAGGAATCCTAAATAAGGTGGGATGTGTAAATACTAGATCCTGGTTAATGAGGACAATTTCAAGTTGGGAGGAAACATAATTTTATGCCCCCTTTTCCAAACAAAAAAACAACCCACAAGTGACCTGCAGCTAATTCAAGTAGTTCCCACAAGCCTCTCTGAATGTGAGCACTGCTTTGAATGATCCACAGATGCATGTTTCTTGGTTTCCAAGATGTGGCTGAGCAACATTTCCAACCTGGTGACCCAGAACAAGAAAGCAGACTGCCCCTGTACATACTGTTTCTTTTCAAATTATCTCTTGTCATTTCCCCTTTTAGTGACACAGCCAAAGCGTAACTTCACAGCAGTCAAGACTCCAAAAGACATTGCATCAGAAAACTCCATCTCTAGGTAAGATTCATTTGGCACAAGGACACCTACCACTTTGCACCTGTCCTGGGTCTGTTCTTTTTCTCTTGTGCACTTATATTTAGGGAAATAGCAAAAGGTACATGTTTCCTTTGGATTTAACCCATTGCCAGAAGGATCTGTTAATGTTGTATTGAGAGCAGGGCTGGTGCAAGTATATGAGGTACCCCAGGTGAGCCTTCAATCCTGCCAACTTCGCCACCGTTGCTGTTACTGCCGCCCCTCTCCAGAACCTCAAGTGGGCAACTCACCTGAACTCTCTGGTGCTACGTTGCCATTCCATCTCTCTATAATCTGCCTCTTCTGCCCCTACAATGCAGATTTCCTGCATCAGAGGGGCAGGGGAAGAAGCAGCAGATAATAGTAAGAAGGAATGGTAATGCAGTGCCAGAGATTTTGGGTGAGTGGTACATTGCCAATTAAATGGCATTGACGCTACTGCAGGTCCTGGAGAAGGGTGGCAGCAGGCACCCCGGGAATGTCTGTGTTCTAGGCAGCCACCTATTTCACCTATTGGGTCACGCAGGCCCTGAATGAGAACAGTATCATAGTTAGTAGTGCAGCCTCCTGAAGATATTCAGTATTCAGTCCACCAGCACTAAGATCTGCTGCACTGGCTCTGGCCAAGCAAAGAGCAGCTTTTAAATATATTGAGGGCAATTTTAAAACTTCCCACCTGGGGGCAGTATTACATTTAATTTTCAAAGGGAAGTAGATGCACGTGCTCCCTTTGAAAGCTGCTTTAGGTACAAAGTAGTACCTATGGACTTCCTCGCCTGCTTTTCATGTGGGCAGCATTTTTATGAACCCCCCTCCTCCCCCCCCACACAAATGTAGATTTGTAAATACATGCATTATTCTGAGATTCTGCCTACATTCATGCCCCCAGGATCGTCTCCCCTAAGTATGTCTAAAATTGCACACATTAAGAAATGGAATGAATACTTTGAGTCCTGTGCATAAGGGGTGGGGAAGGGATCTTCAAAACTAGCATTCTACCTAGAGAAATAGGATTTTACTTGTGTAAATGCCTTTGAAAACTGCCCTCCCAACGCGCTAGCTTTGCCTTTTGGAATCAACTGTTTTAATTCATAAAGAAAGTATAATCTTAAATGATTTTGTTGGTTCTTTGAAATAAATTTTGTAACAAACTGGTTAGATGTTTGGGGGATGTAGTTACTTGTCTTTTTTCTGTTTTTACCCTCCACCTTTTCAATCCCTTCCCTGAATGACATGCTCGAATGACATTTGGGAAGTCTTAGTGTCCCAGCAGCTCGATGGGCACCTTGTCCACAGTAGCAACAACTATCTTCTTTCCCTTCCCAACCTTAAACACACTTAGGCTCAACTGACCCCAGTGGATAGGAGGAGAGGCTTGGCCCTCTGCAACACCAGCAGACTATAAGACAGTCCAGGTCTCTTGCTAGCTAGCACAGTCCAAAGATCATCTGTGAGATATTTTTTTAGTAACAGATCTTAAAGACTGGAATTTCCTGCTATGCAAACTTTTATTTCGAAGTATTGTTTCTCTTTTTCTTCTACAGATTACTGTTCTGCTGCTGGTTTCCTTGGATGCTACGTGCAGAGATGCAGTCCTAAAGACTTCAACCAAACCCCAGCTCCTGAAGCTTGTCCGGCTACTTTCCTCCAACCTTGAGTCAAAGACTGCTGCCCCCAGTCCAACCAATCATTCCCACAGTCCTCGTGACTCCCCCAGTGCCTTGTACCTTGCTGAGCATGTCCCACCTTCTGTGAGAGGCTCTGCAGTTTTTCATTTCCTAAGGGCATAGAAATCAGTTCCTTCATGTTGTAAAGAGACTCCCTTGTTCTGTCCATCCATCTGTTGCTGTTCCCTGGAAAACAAAGCAGGGGTTTGTTCCTGTATCATTAGGCCTAGTCTCTTACAAATCGTAAATATTCATAAGGTGGTCTGTTTTTCTTATTTTTATTGTTCTGCTGTTCCTTGATGGTTCTACTGAAAATCATTTACAAAAAAAAGACATTTTTCCAGCTGCAAGGCCAGATTTTAAGAGGGCTCCATGCCTCACTTCCTCATTCAAGCCGCCCCTTAAAAAAGTGTTTCAAAGGTGGCACTGGCAGACATAGTGATGAATTAGAGGCATGTGCTCCGGAAAAATTCTCACCCTGTTAAATGAGATCACAATATAGGGATTCAAACACCCTGCTGAAGAACTCATTAAATATCTGCTACTTATTTATTCTTTTATCACTTTCCTACTTGGTTTCTTTCTTCACTATAACCTCTTTTGAGGAAGATCTACACCTATGATTGATTCCCCACCTGCACAGCTGTGCTCTCAAGTTTTCTAGCAAATTGTCTCCAGTCTATCAGGCCTTCTGCTTCCTGGCCACGGAAGTGAATCCTTAAAGTGACGTCCTTGCTTGTAGATGAACACCTAGTTTGCTGCATAGCAGGTACAGAGAGTTTGGCTAAACTATTACTACTATTTAGCATCTGTATAGTGCTACAAGTTATACGCAGCGCACTACATATACATTTAAGAGCTTACAATCTAATCAACACAGACAACACAACTAGGGACTAGGGTAAGTCTAGGGGAATGATAAAGAACCTCTTTAAGCAACCGCAGATTTTCTTGAATATAGTTTAAACTTTGGTGTAAAGACTTTCCACTTGTTTATGCATCAAAGACCAAAGGGGTTGGAAAGAAAAAAAATTATGAATGTGAACATCATCAGATTTCATGATTATAAGACAGCAGGGAGTAGCAATGTGTAGCAAGGAGGCCCCTTATTCCATGCTCAAGCTTTAGAAATTCATCTGGCGCAGTGCAACAGGTTGGTCTATGGTTAGGTTAGCTTTCCTGACCATTCACCTCAAGAACTTAAGTTATGTAGCAGTTTTATTGTAACAAATCGTGAGGCTCCTTGGTTAGAGCAGCAGGTAAATGTCTAAATACTAACCACATTAAAAATAAATCTTCATATCTTAATGATCAAACAACCAATGCACACCACCAAAACGACACAGTTTGCTCTGGAATGCTATGATATATAAATTGTATTAAGGAGATCTCAGCATGGGGAGCAAAGATGATGTGTGCTATACCCGTCAATATCTTTCATTGGTCACCTTATAAAACTGTATTTAAATATCCTTTTTTTTTTTTTTTGCATTTTATTACTATGCACATAGAACAACAGTACTTCCCAATGTGTCCAAGATTTTATATGCCTTCGAAAAGGAAAGGGAATACTGTTGCTGTACCGTTTCCTGTAGCAGCCGTTTGAAGTCTGGCAAAACGCGCGTCAAATATCGGCACAGCTTTATGTGAATAGCAGCAAGACACAACTTGCAGGAATCCCGTTGAAACTACCCTTTTGCTTTTCGAAGGCATATAAAATCTTGGACGCATTGGGAAGTACTGTTGTTTTATGTGCATAGTGATAAAATGAAAAAGAAAAACTAGACGTTTAAATAAGACTTTGTAAGGTGGCCAATGAAAGATATTGATGGGTATAGCACACAGCTATTATATTATCTGGTACACTCCATGCTGAGGTCTCTTTAACACAATTTATATCATAGCGTTCCAGAGAAAACTGTCTTTTTGGTGGTGTGTATTGGTTGCACCACACAGTGGGAGCTTTGTGATTAGTGCTTATCTAAGTGATGACATCTTGGCATCATGTGCAACCACAAACATTGCTTTCAAGCCATCCTTGTTCTTAGCGACCCTAAGAAGTGTCTTTGCCAGATTGACAGAACTGAGGTGTCTCTTCTCACGCAGTTTGTAAGTTGTTCGGTCTGTAGGTTGCTCTTCCTGCTTCCAGCTTGTACAGAATTGCATGTTTCTGCCTATCCTACCAACTCTGTACCTCTGGAAACTTAGCATGAGAATTGATAAACTGTTATGTAGCCATTCATTGTAATTTTTTACCTTGATTTTTTGTGCATTGTTATGACAAGGTTTGTTTTCCACACTTGTACTTCCAGAGAACTATATCTTGCCATTTTTAAATGTTTTTTTTTAATGTTTGCTTATTGAAGGAAATTAACTTAGCTCTACTTTTCATGAGGCAGTTTTCAGCTTTCAGTAGAACATGTGATTGATCCCTTTAGTGAAACTCTAAAGCAAAAAAAAAAAAAAAAAGAAGAAACGCTTTTATAGCTAACCGCAACACATCTATTACTAAAAAGTCTTAGCTTGAGTAAAACTCTGGAATTAACTATTTTTTATTTCCTTTCCTGACCGATAGAATTTCATGTAAAAATTGTGTAAATAAATTGTGGAGTTAAAAATAAATGCAGTCATAAAGTTCATATCTAAAATATGGTTTTTGATCTAACATAGGAGTTCTCCACCTGTGTTTCACAATACACGGGGAAATGTGTTTCAAGGTCCGGCTTCCTATTACACTTTGCTCCTCTGCTAGGGCCTGGCGTGATGCAGCAGGCATCTCCTCCACTCCAGACATAAGATGCCTTCTCATCTTGGTCAAGGGAGTGGACTTTGTGGTCCCTCGCTGGTCCTCCAGGCTGTTGTGGTTTCCTTCTCTTATGCTACGACCTGGCAGAATGTGGCCAACTCCGCTTCAGCTTTAGCATGTCTCATCTTCCCATTCCGGGTTCAGCGGGACATCACTCCCCTGCAGGAGCCCAGTGGGAAATGGGACATCCCCTGCCAGGCTTGGAAGTGACACCCAGAATGCTGTGGGTGCTACCAGGCAGAGAAGGGATGGGGAGTGAAAGGTCAGGAATCTGTTGGGCAAGAAGGGGTGCAGGAGAGGAGGTTAGGAGTCTGCTTGGCCAGGGAGAGGGAGGCTCAGGAATCTACTGGGCTGGGAAGGGTGGTGAGGGTCTCCTGGGGAATTGGAAAAGGGAACTGTATTTAGCTTATGCCTTTCTCAGTTCAAAGCAGGTTACATTCAGGTATAGTTCCTGTCCCCAGGGGACTTACAATCTAAGGCTGTGTATTTCTTCTGTCTTTGTGCTTTGCTTAGTATAGGAGGGAATGTATTTCATTTCTACTTCTCCAGTTTTACAATTAATTATTGAGGTTTCTAGTTCAATCTTTGTCTCATACTTTTATAATCTGCGGTCAGCTATTCTGTATTTGGTGAACGCTTGGCTGTATTGTGTATGTGTGACCAAGATGAGGTACTTTACTAGTACGTATGGATCAGTAGCAGTCTTGTTATATTTGCCCAATAGAACATGCATTGATATTGTAGTGCTGCCTTTTCTTTTGTGGGGTTGTGGTTCGAGTCATGGGAGTTAGTGCTGTTCTGTTATGGCAGATTTGTTGTACATATGCTAAAGGGGGGTTTGCAGTATGCAGGTTTTGTGTTTTTTCATAATGTGCCTGATAATGGAGGGTGTTTGTGTTGCTACTACTGAGATGACAACAAAATCAAAATATATTTTTGTATGGTGAATTGCATGGGGAAATATCCTAGTTCAGCTCTACCCAAATAGTTTATGTGTTTTGGGGGGGGGGGGGGTGTTCTCTGGTTGCAGAGAATATTTACATTCAACTCTGTTATAGTCCTAGGTGCATTATGTCACATATGCGAGCATCATCCATCAGGTGTATCCTGATGGAAAAAGGTAGAAAACCACTGATCTAACATGGAGAATAAAAATAGACCAGGGCTTCTGGGAGAAAACTCCACTTTCTGTTCCTCGATCAGGTCCTATTGTCTGCATATGCAAATGCAACATGGGCCTTTGTGTCAGTGCTTACTCCTGGCAACCCATTAGCTCCTGGGTTTTATTGGCAGTGTGACCAGAAGTAGATTGCCAGACCTTTCTTCTGATAATGGAGGGTTAATGTCTTATGTTCTTATAATCAAACTCTGGAATCTGTTACCAGAGGATGTAGTAAGGGCTGTTAGTATAGCTGGGTTTAAAAAAAGGTTTGGACAAGTTCCTGGAGGAAAGGTCCATAAACCACTATTAAAAAGGGACCCAGGATATCAATGCTTGACCCAGTACAAGCATTGTGGAACCTGTGTCTTTTGGGGATATTGCTAGGTACGTATGACCTAGATTGGCCACTGTTGGAAACAGGATACTGGGCTTGATGGACCTCGGTCTGACCCAGTATGGCATGTCTTATGTTTTTAAGCAACTTGCCCAAGGCTGCAAGAGTACCAGTGGGAATTGAACTCAGAGTACTAGCTTGGTAACGAAGAGACCAAACCACTAGGCTGCTTCTCCACACCATAGAAGATGAAAGATTGCATAGAAAAGAAAGTAAAATTAGTATCTATGAAGCAATATTTGTGAGTGTTGTGATATCACCACTAGCATGAAACCTAGCACAGCTAGAGGGAGCCCTCGGTATTTTCTCTGTCTCAGCAGATAGTGCATTCTTCCAGAGAGGCCTATAGCTCCTGCCCAGTCTATATCTGGGTGCATGTAGCTTGGCCACTTTAGATCCCTGGGGATATATGAGATACCCTTTTCTAGTTGATCTGTTACCTTGAGGCTAGTTCCTGGCTAGGAGAGCCAGTGTAGCTTGGTAGGGCCGTTGGATCAGGAGGATCCTTCTGAGGTACCCTTAACTGTATTTTGGTCTTTTTCTTTTCTTCCTTTTCTTTCTTTAAACAACAACAAAAATATAAAAGGTGTGAGAGCCTGCTGCACAGCTCCATGTAGCTCCAGACCTTTTATACTTTTTTGTTGTTTAAAGAAAGTGGTGATATCACCGCATAGTTTTACTTTCTTTTCTCTGTCTCCCATCTGCTGGCAGGGGGAAATAACCACTTGCCTGGACTGGTCTAGCAGGAAGATCTAGAAGTTAATATCTATGAAGCAATATATGTGAGTGTTGTACGGTAGGGAATCGTACAGCCTAAAAAAGCACTAAGTAAACATTTTGCATCCAGATTATGGGGCTGGGTCGGTGCCATGCACTATCATGGTGGTTTCAATTCCAAGGACAAGGCTTCCATTTCCTGGACGGCTCAGAGGCAACACTGATGGCTCCTGAGTGAGTTATAATCATCGTGCAAGGGTCAAATTTAAGCCCCAGGGCTACAGGATTGTGAAAGAAGTCCTAATACAAAACAATAATAATAACCATTAATAACTGTCACTGTCCGCCGTAATCATACACATAAGCCAAAGCAACACACACAAATTGACTCAACTACAAACCCCAATTCCCTTTCTACCAGACTGCAAGAAAACCAGGGCAACCAAAGCTTCTCTCTTTGATTGGCTGAACGGTCCCAGCCAACGATTGGCTATACTTTGAAGTTTGGCCTGGAATGTTGCCTATGTGAAGGAAGGGGCGGAGTGGGGAAGAAGAGTCGCTCTCTGGTGATTGGCTGTTTTTGAGGTCTGCTCTGAAAAAAGATTGGCTGAGGAGGTGTGCGACCGAGTGAGTCGTTGCAAGACATACGGAAGTTGCTGCAGCCGTATCTCTGAGGTGAGTGAGCGGACCCCTGCCTAGGTCGGAAGCAATAGAGCGTTAGCGGGTGTGGGTTCCTCAAGTGCATGCTGGGAGCTGTAGTACAGAGATACCCATTATAAAGAAGACTACAAATCCCAGCGTGCTCTTAAGACGCCAGTCGTGGGTAAGGAGGCTCCGCGGACATTCCGGGAGTAGTAGTCCTGATTGTCAGGTCTTCAGTTATGTCCACCCGCAGAATGTAGCGTTGCGGCTGTAGTTCGAACTGTCGCTCTTAACTCATCACGTGACAGGGTTCCTGAGCAAGCACGTGGGTGCTGCAGTGTGTTTTTATGCTCTTGGCTAGCTGCGTTTAAACGAAGGCAGACTGGGATTTTTATTGGTACAAATGTGGGGGGTAAAGTCTCTCCTTCCTGGCCCTAGGACAGTGATTTTGGTGGCAGCCTATAATAAAGGATGCAGTTAGGAAGGATCCAATAAATTATTGTGCAATGTCATCTCACGGTTATAGTTCTCTTCTCACTCATTCTGCAAACCACTAAGCATTTTTGATGTTCATGCGTGGTGGGCTTTTGAGCTTTAGGATGCTGCCTCTCTCCGGCTGATAATGGCTACTGCACAGATCACTTGGTAGGGTTAACAACTTTCCTCCTCTCCAGAAATGGGCCACCACTCCAGCTCTCCGAGGTCAGCATTCCTCACCCCATCTTAGTATTTGTATTTACCTCTCGTTTTTCCAGTAGTAGATCAAGGTGAGACATTCAGATGGAGTAGATATGTGTTACGGATCTCTCCCTAGCAATACGTCTCTGTCCCCAGGATGTTGACATTTCTTAGGCCTCCATTTCTCCCTCTTCCTTGTCCCACAGACTCTCGTAACAGTAAGGGCCAATCCTGGCAGTAGCTGCAGTGTGTTCTTGTGCCTGAAAATTGCTGTCACAGATTTGCCAGTGCTCCCCTATTTAGGAAGGAGTCTTCTGCTTTGCTAGTTCTTCCCTAATGGAACAGTAAGAAACTCCCACCCAGTGGGAGAGACTTGTGAGGGGCTAATACAGTAATCCTATTAGATTGTGAGCTCTGTTGAGCAGGGACTGTTTCTCTTCTATGTACAGCGCTTCGTTGTTTTGCTGCGCTTTATAAGTCTTATAATAAAGAGAGGTGTGACATCTCATGCTGTTTAGTTTTTGCTGACACTGTGAAAAAAAAATTGGTTCTCGTGGGGTAATGCAGATTGCTACTGATATAAGATCTGAAGTTGTGAAGATGGCGCTGCAAGCAGACGTGTCTGAGACACTCTGTAGCCTGGCTCGTGTACTGGAGGCTTGGGTGCTCTTGCTGCCTGTGAAGATGGGCAAAACGAAGGGGAAGGGGAAAGTGTTGCTCCTGGAAGGTACCTCTACCCAGCCTATGCACCAGACCACGTTGGAGGCGTTTGGAGTTGCCTCAGTCTCCCCAGCGTCTTTTCCCTTGGACCAGCCCCAACAGCAAACTTTGGGCAGCAGTGTGGAAGGGGCTTTGTTAAATCCTATTGTGCGGACGCCGCCCCCGATGACCAGAGGTATAGGGGCATCAGGTTCAGTTGAGGAATCCCAGGCCGGAGTGGCTGGTGGGGTACCTCTCCAGGAGGCCATCCTGAGGCGGTGTCCTCCCCCCTTTTGGCAGTGACTGGGCCTCTTTGGATGGACTGCAGCGGTCACTAATTTCCATCGTGCAGGATGCTGGTGAGGCTGTCTCTAGGTACAATTTTTGTGAGGTGAAGAAACCATCGGCTGTGACGTTGGAGTCACTGTGGTATGCGATATAGGGACTGAACTCCTCCATGCAAGTTTTTTTCTACTAGATTGTTGGGTGATATGTCCGTGGTTTCATAGTCTGTGCTGGGTCATTCTCAGGCATTGGGACAATGTTCATCTAGATGTGACGTTCTTGAGTCTAAAGTGAGTGCTTTCAGAGTTTGGGGGACACTGGTGAAAGATAAGAACACAGACAGATTGAGTACCTGGAGAACCAAGTACGTCATAATAATCTCCGCCTGTTGAACTTTCCTAGATCGCCCCTCATACCTGCTATTGACATAGTTAAAAGGTACTTGACTGAGATTCTGGGAATGAATAATGTACGCTGGTTCTCTTCCCTCTATTGTTAGGGCCCAGTACTGGTGTCCCTTGTGGACAAGGGGATTCCGGGGGTTTGAATCTCACGGAGTTCTTAAGAGTCCTCCTTTAGTGGTGATAATACAGTGATCTATTATGATTGTAACTTTTGCCTTAGTTTGATTGTAACATCGTCTTAAAAATGTATTTCCACTCTATTAAGTTGTTTTTTTGGTTCAAAAATTTGTGTATTTCCTTATTTATCCAGATTCACGCAGAAACGCCACCAGACGTTTTTGGCCCTGTGTTCTAGGGTCTTAGCTCTGGGACTAAGCTTTGTGTTACGTTTCCCTGGTGTTTGTTCAGTTGTTTGAGGTGGATAGAATTTTCTTTTGGGGGGGGGGTAGGGGGAGGTTTGAGCCTTGACAACTTAGTGGTTTTCTGTGGCTAGAGAGGAGATTAATGTTCATTTTGCATGACCCACAGGCACCACTGTAGGCTTGTTGGGAAAGGCTTTTTGGGGGGTGTCTCCTTAGTGACTGTAACGGTCTAGATTAGGGGTAATTTGCTTTTTATTTTTTCTTGGATCATTTTCCATGTTATTGTGGGCTATTGGTTCTGTTAATATTTCTATCAGCTGATAATTCCTGTTGTGTATTTTGTTTTTCCTTTTTGTATTTGCCATTTTTCCTTTCACTCATGCATTGAAGTGTATTATTGGAAAATTGTAAGAATTATAAAATTAAAAAAAAACCTGAAGTTGTTTACAGTGCTGGCAGAGAGGAAATGGAGCATGGTGCTGTAGGATGGGCTCAGGCGCTGCAGAAAGAAGGCGGGCGAAGGATGAGTTGCCTCCTACCCTGCCCCTTCCTCACTCCACAGCATGTTGAAAGATTGCTTCCCTTAGCAGCTCTGGCTCTCAAGATCCATGGTGGCCCCACCCTCTCCTAACTTCCTGACAGTGGTATTTGCAGGCTCCATCTTTAGCCCTCATACCCCCAGAACAAACTGGTGCTGCTGGTGTCACAACCCAGACCCGGGCTGGTGCAAGGGCATTAGGCACCTTTAATAAGCCTTTAACTGTGTGCCCCCAATGACCTTTTAGGATCCTAGTCCCCCACACCCCCAAGATTGTAATAATTTAACTCAACAATCTGGATTACCATAACTTTATCCCTCCCAGAATGATCCTGTAAAAACATGTAATCCCCATTCTATGAAGTCCTCGCAGCTACTTCTGGTGGCTTGGAAAACAAAGGGGCACACCAATCCAGTGAGCCTTTTTTTTCCATCTTTTAACTCTGGAGCTCATGGATGTCTTTTATCAGAGTTCTTTTAATAGGAACTAGCATATGCCAGGAGGTCTTTGGTGCTTGACACTCTCACACATCTCCCTTCTCAACGAAATGAGTCCAGGTCAGAAATTATATTCTAAATCAAGTATTTACTTAAAATTTAGGGTCACTAGATCCAAGATGGCGTTTCGTCTGTGAGCAGTAGTGGCGGCTTTTTTTTTTCCTCGGTATAGATGGGTAAGAGGAAGGCGAAAGGGCCTAAGAAGTCCTCCTTTAGCCCGGCAACCTCTTCTACCCTTCCCCCTCCTATGGTTGGACCATTAGATTCATTTGTTAGCCGCTGCGGTGGTCTATAGTTCCGACGGAGGAAAGCCCCAAAGTTTCACGGTTGGGGTCGGGTGGCTCGACTGGTGACTCGGGGCCGGAGATCTCTCCGCCGGTGCAGTGGCGGCCTCCCAAAGATCCACTATTGAGTCGGATTCGGGCGCAGGCTGAGGAGGAGCCTCATTCCGATTCGGGAGAGTGTTCTGGTCCTGGAGGATCGGCGGCGCTACGGAGAAGTGAGTCTTCTGGATCTGCCCCATTGGTCAGCTCAGTGGAATCGGCTGTGTGGAGGTCTGCAGGCAGAGCGACAATGGCCGCTTCTGTTACTGGGGAGCCAGGAATGGACAGCCGTTCAACGGAGGAGCCCCTGGGGCAGCCACGAATGAGCTTTTCTTTGGAACAACCTGCTGTTTTTACTTTGGAATCAATCTGGTCTGTCATTGTCAAGCTTGGAGAGCTTCTTGCTCCCCAGGTGGTGGCTTTAGGCGCCCAGGTTCAGGTTCATACAAACTTACTCCAACAACATACTCTGGAGGTTACTGCTTTACAATCTTCGGTAGCAGAATTACAACAGAAGCTTTCTTCCTCTGAAGATGGTGTGTGTCAGTATCATAAAGATACGTTGGCTTTGAAAGCAAGGATTGAAATGCTTGAAAATTCTTCTAGATATTGTAACCTTCGTTGTATAAATTTTCCCAGACTGTCTTCTATTTCAGCTAAAGAAATGTTTAGGAAATATCTTCTGAGTAGAGTCTCACCCTCCTATGCTTAAGGTTTATTACCTTCCTTTAGGTAAAAAAGTGCCTCTTGAGGGAACTAGTGATATAGGGGGTCAGTTAGATGTGTTAAATATTTCTGCTATATTGGAATCCTCAGGAACTGAGAGTGCTATACCATCAACACTGATAGCTACGTTTGTATTAGCTTCAGATAGAGATTGGTTCTTACAAATGTTTTTCAAGAAGCGTACTGTGCAATTCTGTGGGATGACTATTTGCGTTTTTCCTGATTTAGCGAAGGAAACTCAAAAATGGAGGAAAGAATTTATGTTATTACGCCCTGGAGTTTTGTTGTTGGGGGGTTTATACTTCTTAAAGTTTCCCTGAAAATGTATGGTCAGGTTAAATAATCAATCTTATATTTTCTATGAGCCGTCCCAGCTAGTGGGCTTTTTGAGTGCTCGGCGTCCTTCTGGGGTGTCCCCTGAACCGCTGCTTATGAGTTAGGTATGATCATTGCTCACAATCTTTTTCCTCTCTCTTTGTGTGGTTTCATGTATATTGTTCCTTGGATCCTGGTTTGTAGTGGGCTATAGGGAGCACTGGAAATTGTTTTTTGTACTTCAATTATTACTTTATTTTTTCAATGTTGATGATTTTCAGTGTTGTATTTCTAAACCAGTGTCTTAATTTCCATGAAGTTTTGATAAATGCTTCATTGTATGTTAAAATGATAAAGTATAAATTAAAAAATTAAAAAAAAATTAGGGTCACTGAATAGAACTACAATAACAATTGGGAGAAACGGCAAACAATAACTATGTTACAAGCAGTTACGTAATTCCTTCTCAGGCAAAGTGGTTACAAGTATATTACTTCTTTCTCGTCTTAGTTTAGGTATTTTTACCACACTCCTTTCAGTTGCTTTCTATCTTAAACTGAATAGCTATTCTTTTCTTCACCACTCTTGCACTCTTGGTAAATTAATCTAGCTTCTTCTTCACATATGCACCTTATTTAGTTTGGTTTTCGCAGGGCAGTTTCTCCAAATGGGTTAGTCTTGCACATATTATGATAGTTGTGAACCTCACTTTTAAGCCAGGGCATGAGAGATAGGATGTCAGTCTTTCAGATTCACTGCTAAGACTCGGCGTAATACCATACTTGCATCGTGCCAAACAGAGCCTCCTGCTGGAGTTTGTAAGATGTAACATGTGCTTGGAAATTCTTCTTTATCAGGCCTGTGGCACCCAACACGATGGGAAATATTTCTGTATCTTTCTGCCACATTTTCTTGGTCTCTAACTGCATTTCCTGGTATTTCAGGATCTTCTGCCTCTCCACGCGATTCACAGAGTAGTTGCTTGGAACTGACACCTCTGTTATCAATGCCGTTCTGGTGTTTTCTCCTTAACCACTATATCCGGCTTCCTCGCATCCAGCTTTTTATCAGTTGGAGTGGGAATATCCCAGGTGATCATAACCTCCTCACCCTCTGTAATTCTCTTACGGTAATGGTCCCAGTGTTTTTCAGGCACAGTGATGTTGTAGTGCTTACAGAGTTTCCAGTGGATGTGGCGCATTACTTTATTGTGTCTTTCTGTATAGAAATGCTCTGCCATCAGAACTTCACAGCCAGCTATGAGGTGAGTCACCATTTGGTTTTCCTGTGTGGAAATCCCTCTGTCTTCTTTCTAGTGCTTTTCCCAGTACACCTGAATCTGTATGTGAGGCAGTCTCTGAGGCTGTGCTGATGTCACACTTGATCTGGTGCCACCGGTCTATAATTACTGGGGTTCCTTTGCCTCCCTGAGAGCTGATGGCTTCTGTAGATGCAGGTGTGCCGCAGACACCTTACTCCTGCATGGTGCAGTGGTTCTTTCTTTAGGAGTGGTTTATATAGAAAGTGGGAGTTTCCTTCCCAGAGAGGTCTCCTCCCAGCAAGAAATGACTGGCAGCAAGAACCTCCCCTGTTCTGGAAAAGGTCAGGTTTTCATTAAGATTTATGCAATCAGGATATTGTTTTCTTATTCTTAATTTTTTAAATTGTTTTTTCATATTCAGAATGTAGAGATGCACAGATCAGTGAAACTCCTATATTAATCAATTTTGAATTTAGACAACTGAATGTGAAAAATATACAGGTGAGTGATGACCTTTACAAGGCATTGTAAATTTATGACTAGTGAGTAACAATGATGCCTTACGAACCAATACTAGGGAAGGAAGGGGCAATGATTTTGCAGGAAAATGGGACTTCACATAGCTACTTAGGTAATAATCAACTATTTTGTGGCTACAGTTGACAAGACGAGCAAGGGCAACCCAAATGAGTTGTTGAGTAAGTGCCTCAGAAGTCAGGGGGTTGCAACCCCTAACTAAAAGGTTAACTAAGGGACTTCCGGTGACATCACAGAGCTAATGGCAGCTTAGTTGCCTAGCTCCTGTCCGAACCCCGAGTTGGAGCGAGTTTAAAGTGTACCCCCCCCCCCCCCCGATAAAAAGTGGAAGGGAGGCGAGCATTCACCTCGGCTATGGCAGCGTGGAAGAAGCTGGCGAGTTTCCAATCCCCATATGTGCAGTGGGAACTGATGGCGGCGGCGGAGTCGGCGGGTTCTGAAGAGGGGGCTGAGGCAGGGAGCTCAGAAGAAGAGGAGGAAGTGAATATCGAGGGGCCGGAGGAGCTACCGCTGAAAGCTTGGCTGAAAGCCTTTAAAGTGGAAATGCAAGGTGAGATCAAGGCGATGAGAAAGGGATTTGAAAGAGACTCTGATGGCGATACAGAAGGAGGTGGGCTGTCTGGGACAGCGGGTTGAAGACCTGGAAAGCCACATGGAGCAGTATGAAGAAGAGACCAAATGGCGGCGGTGCAGGGTAAAATCAAGGCCCAGCAGGAGGAGATAGAAGACAGAGCGCGCTGGAATAACCTGCGGATAAGGGGGGGTGCCAGAAGTGGAGGCGTTTAAAGACTGTGTACAGATAGTGCAACGCCTGTGCAACCATATATTGCGATTGGGAGAGGAAGGTGGTGCACAAACAGATTTAATTGGTGTGGAGCGGGCGCATAGGAGCTTGAGCCCGAGGCGGGAGAAGCAGGCAAGAGACATTATTGCCTGCATGAGCAGTTTCCCCATTAAAGAACAAATATTACAGACGACTCGGAAGTTTGGCAGGATCGCATGGGAAGTGAAGTGGAGGTGTTCAATGATTTGTCAAGAGGAACGCTGGAACGGAGGAGAAATATGAAGGAAGTTACTGCCTACATGAGGGGGGAATGGTCTACGCCACAGATGAATGTTTCCATTTGGGATACTGTTGTCGGTGAATGGGGTGTCCAGGAAAGTCAAAACTGTGGAGGAAGCATGGTTGGCGCTGGAAGAGCTGGGATGTGAGAATTTGCCCCAAACAGCTGGGAGCAGGAAGAGGGGGCAGAATAAAGTTGTGACCGGTAAACAGCAATCAAACTTGCAATGGCAGAGGGTGGGGGAAAAGGGGAAGAGACTGAAGCGGTTGCCCCAAGACCGGAAGAGCGAGACAACGGTGGCAGACCCCTGAAGTGATGGTGTGGCGAGGCAGAGCTTGAAATGAGGCAGTGAATATGGGGTGGTAGAGCTCTCTTACTCACGAGTAATGGACACTGGACTTATAGGCTGCAATGGGGGAGGAAAAGGGTGAATGGGGGTGGTATAAAGGGGGGCAAATGGCTGATGGGGTGGGGGAGACAGAAGGAGGGAGGGGTGATTGCCAAGTTTTAAGGCGGCTAATTGGGGGGGGATAAACAAAGGGGTAGGATAAGATGGTCATGGAAGGCAAGGAGGGAGGTAAAAGAACAGGTCTGGGGGAAGTGAGGAGGGAGGGAGAAGTGGGGGGAGGTGGGGCAAAGGGGGGAGGGGAAAGGGGCAACGACACAGCACAATGGAGGGGAGTGAGGGAGATTGAAGGGGGATGCTGCGGATAGGGACAGTAAATGTGAAGGGGTTGAACTCCCCTGCTAAGCGTAGTTTTCTGTATAGGGAGGTGCAGAAGAATCAGTGGGACGTGGTGCTGATTCAAGAGACTCATTTGAGGAGAGGAGATGTAGGGAGGATGCGGAACAGGTATTACCCTGAGCAATTTTATTCCTGTAACAAAGAGGGGGTAAAGAAGGGGGGGTTAGCTCTTTTGGTGACGACCGGGAGTGGGATTCAAGTAGGGGGGAACTTTAAGGATTCGGAGGGGAAGGTAGTGGGGATTAGAGGGAAGATGGAGACTGAGGACATTGTCATAGTGTAGGTGTATGGGCCAAACGGCAACCAGGGGGCATTTTGGAAAGAGGTGGGGAAGTTAATAGGGGGGAAGGAGGGGGGAAATTGGTGGTGGGAGGGGACTTTAATTTGGTACTAGACCCGGGGGTAGATAGAGAGCCTAAAGGGGGGATGGGGGAGTAAGAACAGACAAGGCTTATGAAAGTTGATGAAACAACAGAATTTGGTGGATGCTTGGAGGGCGCTCAATCCCAAGGGGAGGGAATATACTTACTACTCATCGCCGCATAACAACTGGAGTAGGATAGACACCGTTGAACCTTGACATCTCTCAGTTTAATCGTTGCCTTGCTCATGTCGCTTCATGGCTTTCCCTGAACCTTCTGCATCTAAATCTTGCAAAATCTACAGCTATGTGGGTCTCCCTGAGTGGCTCCTGCCCGTCTGTTGCTCCTCAGATCAATCTCACTCCAATTCCGCTTGTCTCCTCCTTCCGCTACTTGGGGGTTACTCTGGACTCTGCTCTTTCTTTCTCTGGTCATATCTCCACTCTCACCCGCTGGTCTTTTGCAGTTCTACGTCAAATTAGAGCTGTTCGGTCCATTCTCCCTTCTACTGCACTGATTACCCTAGTTCTGGCCTTGGTTATCAGCAGACTTGACTACTGCAGTGTTTTTCTAGCTAACCTTCCTGCTACTCAGCTTAAGCGCCTTCAGCTAATTCAAAATACGGCAGCCCGTCTTATCACTTTCTCCCATCGATGGGAGTGACATGCTCATATTCTACTTCGCTTACATTGGTTGCCTCTCCATTTTCGATTTCATTATAAGTTTCTTATTCTAACGCATAAAGCCATTTACACATCTACTCCCCTCTATCTGGCCGATCTTATATCTCTGCACACACCTTACCGTCAACTCCGTTCCTTACATGCTAATCGCCTGTCCTTACCTTCTCCGTCACAAGCACATTTGGAACAGACCCGTCACTCAGCTTTCTTTTTTCTAGGCCCCTCCCTTTGGAATGCTCTACCACCTTCCCTCCGACTAGAACCTTCATACTCCAAATTTAAGGAGCTGCTGAAAACCTATCTGTTCCGACAAGCCTTTGACCTCCCTCCTGATGCCCCCCTTGAGTTTTTGTCTGCTTTGTCTTTAGTGCTGTTACCTAGTTTAGCTGTGTATTGTCACCTCCCTTTTGTTGTTTCGGCTTCCCTCCCTGTGCTCGTTGTCTTTCTTGAATCTTCTGTCTGGTCTGTCTTTTGTGCTCTTATTGCTGTTGTTATGCGCTGTCCTTTCTCTCTCTTTCCTATTTATAATTTGACGTTCCTTTTCTCTAGTTTAGTGGCGTAGACCTTTTATTGTACACCGCTGGAATGTTTCGACAAGAGCGGTCTATCAAATGACGAAATAAAGATAAAGATCCTATTAGATAGGGAATGGATGTTGGAAGTGCAGAGGGGGAGTATTGTTCCGATAGGCTGGTCGGATCACGGGGCGGTAGAAATGGTATTTTGACGTCCGAGGCAGGGAGGGGTGGTGTTCTGGAGTTGAACGAAAGTTTACTTAAGAATGGGGAGGTGGTAGAGGATGTTAGGAAGGCTATAAGGGAATACTTGGGCTTTAATGATACAGGGGAGGTGGGCGAGGGGATGGTTTGGGAGGGATTGAAAGTGGTTATTAGAGGGAGGTTTATCATGTGGGGGTCTAGGAAGAAACGGGAAAGAGAGAAGAAGGAGGAGAGTTAGCGAAAGAGTTAAAGGAGGCGGAGGAGAGATTCCGAAGGTCAGGGGCAAAGAGGGATAGGGGGGAGGTGGCGAGAGTGAAAGGAGAGTTACATGCCCTGCAGGTGGATCAGGTGGCTTTCACCTTACAGAGGGTGAAGCAGGTGTACTATGAGTTCGGGGATAAAGCAGGTAGGCTGCTAGCCCGACAGCTAAGGCAACAAAAAGGGGCCTCAACGATATATCAGACTAAAGGGGAAGATGGGAAGATTTGCAGGGGGGATGAAGAGATAAGGGAACGATTTAAGGAATTTTACCAGGACTTATACACGGGGATGGAAGGGGTAGGGGGGGAGGAGATCTCACAGTATTTAGATGGGATACAGTTAGCAGAGTTGCCGGAGGGGCCCAAACGGATTTAGAGGCCAGTATCACAGAGGGAGAAATAGGGAGGGTAGTGAAGGGGATGATGGGAGGGAAGGCCCCGGGATTAGATGGGTTGCCGGGGAGTTTTTATAAGATCTTCTTTGGGGAGATAGGGGGTATTTTAGGGAGGGTTTTTAATGGGGTACTGAGTCAAGGAGGGGAGCTGTCACAGGAAATGCTAACAGCGGGGATTACTGTCCTATTGAAACCGGGGAAAGACCCATTAAGATGTGGGTTGTATAGACCTATCTCTCTCCTTAACGTGGACGTGAAAATTCTGGCCAAGATCTTAGCGGATAGGCTGGCAGGGTGATTACCAGGGATAATTAAGGAGGATCAAGCGGGGTTCATTATGGATCGGCAGGCAGCGGATAATATAAAGAGAGCGGTAGGGGTGGTATGAGAAGCAAGACAGGAACGAGAGGATTTCCTACTGATGTCAATAGATGCCAAGAAGGCATTTGATAGAGTTTATTGGGGATTTTTAATGAAGGTGTTGGAAAAAGTGGGATGTGGGCCAAATTTCTTGAAATGGGTGAAGGGCCTATATAGGGGGCCAAGGGCTCGGGTTAAGATTAATGGGCGATACTCCCGGGATTTTGAGTTGGGGAGGGGGACAAGGCAGGGGTGCCCTTTATCCCCGCTGTTATTTGCAATGGTGGTGGAACCATTGGCGGAAAGGATTAGAGCGAATGAGAGGATAGTGGGATTAGAAAGGGGGGCGAAGCCATAAGATTTCATTGTATGCGGATGATATCCTTCTTTATATTAGTAAGCCCCAGCTAACGTTACCGGAGGTGATGTGGGAGGTGGAAAGGTGCGAGGCAGTGTCAGGTTTTAAAATGAATATAGAGAAGACAGAAGTAATGAAGGTGCAAATGAATGGAGACAGAAGAGAGGTTGAGGAGGTTATATCCTCTATGTTGGGTTAGTAAGTCCCTCAGCTACCTGGGGGTAAATATTACGGATAGATATGCGGATCTATATAAGGCCAATTACCCGAGGCTTATGGGGACATTGGTAAGGATTTAGAGGGGTGGATGAGGCTGGAGATATCCTGGCTAGGAAGGATAGCTGCCATTAAAATGAATATCCTGCCCCGCTTGCTATATTTGTTTCATGCTCTCCCGGTAGAGATACCGGAGGGAGCAATGAGAGCCTTGCAAAGATGGGTGTTTTGGCTATATTTGGAAACGGAAGCCCCCAAGAATTTCCAGGAGGGTTATGTATGCAGCTAAGGAGGAGGGGGGGGGGGCTAGGGGTACCAGATCTGCTTGATTATTACAGAGCTGCGCAGTTAAAACACATAATGGATTGGAGAGAGGGGGAGTGGAAGTGAAACCTTGGGTGTGCCTGGAGAAAATGAGGGTGCTGGGGGGGGGCGGTGATTAGATGCTTGGTTATTGGCTCCGAAGGTGGAGAGAAAGGAGTTAGGGGGAGGCACGTCGGCGATGAGGCAGGTGGTGAGGATTTGGGACAAGGTCAGAGGACCGGATGTCAAAAGCAGAAAGACCCGGTTCTCAGTAATGACCCCCTGGAGAGGTTGGAGAGCTTTCAAACCAGGATGGGAGGGAGGACGCTTTGATATTTGGAGGAGAAAAGGGTTAGGGTGTGGATTTCAGCTGCTGGAAGAGGGGTAGTTAAAGAGCTTTGAAGAAGTGAAGGAGGAGTATGGATTGGAGGAGGCTGATAGGTTTGCATATTCGCAGGTGAGCTCTGTTCTACGAAGAGTGCTGGGTAGGGAGGTATCGGGTATGGAGCTTATATGGTATGGGAGGAGAGGGTCGAGGGATATGATTTCAGGATTATATAAAGAGGTGAAAGGACAGTGGGAAGGGAAATTTAGGTATATGTTAGAATGGGAGGGGGATCTGGGGCAGACGTTGACAGTCAAGGAATGGAAGAGGGTGTGGGACCAGATAAAAAGGGGGCCTTGTTCGAGTAAGATTAAAGAAAATAGCTATAAAGTATTGCTGCGCTGGTATTATACGCCAGAGAGAATGCATTGGATGTACCCAGAGGTGTCTTCCCTTTGCTGGTGGGAGTGTGGGGAGGTAGGGACATTCTGGCACATTTGGTGGGGGTGCATTAAGGCCCAGGGTTATTGGGGACAGATCCAGAAGTGGATTCAGCTGAAATTAGGGGTGGGGATGGAATTGTCACCGAGTATCTTTTTGCTTTCATGGTGGGGTGAGGGTAGGAGGGTGTTGGCATGTCTAAGTGCGGCCAGATGTGAGGTGGCTGCGGCTTGGAGGCAAAAGGAGATGCCCTCGGTGGAGCAGTATGAGAGGAGGCTCAGGAATGTTGTCCTAATGGAGAGGCTAACTGCGGCAAGGCGGCAGACGGTGGCTCGGTTTGAAGAGTTGTGGGGAATGCTGTGTAGGGTATTAGGAGGTGGGTAGAGGGGGAGGAGGAGGGGGAAGAAAGCACAAAGAATGGAGGCACGGTATAGATGTATGGGTTATAGATACAGATACGTGGGGGGGGTACAAGGTGATAATAAGGAATAAAGGTTAACATATGGTAGGGAGTGCATTATTGTATAGAAATAAGGATGCTAGTAACCAATTGTATAGAAGGGGGATGGTGACTGTTATTTGTATTTGGCTAGGTTATGGAAATGTTGATAATAAAAATTTAAATTATATAAAAAAAGGTTAACTAAGAGAACAGGGGACCCACGTACATTAATACAATAGATAAACTTGAAAATTAAATGGTTTTGATTCTACAGTAGGAAACCCAGCTAGTCAACTCCAAAAAAAAGAGACCGAGTCAACACTGCGCAATAATGTAATGTGAGGCAGAACACATACATACTAAACCATAATATAATTTCAAGAAGTCTGAGCTAGAGAAGAATTTTTTTCCTGCCGGGCTCTATCTGATGTCATCCAGATGCAAGAACTTGACATGCTGTCTGTCCTTGCAGAAGTAAGATTATATATCAAAGAGACAATACAAACCCTAACCACAGTGACAAACTGGGTTCCACAAGTAGTAAAAATGTTGATGCACCCCTTTACTAACAGGAAATTATAAACAGGGTTGGGAAGACTACGATCTCATGCTGGAAATGGGCATAGTCGAGCTACAAAAACTTAAGTTAGGGAACTTAGTCGATCACATGGTGAACAGAAGGAAAGCGTAGTTACTCACCTGTAACAGGTGATCTCCGGGAACAGCAGGAATTTAGTATTCACATATGGTGACGTCGGTACCAACGATGCCTGCGCAGGAACGCTCCCCAGCATCCAATATGAAAGCTTTTGGGAGCATCCTACTGTGTCCGCGCTACTGCCTCCCCACCTTTGTGACTCTCTCTCCTCAGTTGAGTTTGTAGCTGAGATAAAAGGAGAGAATAGAGAGATCTCTATCCTTCCTTGCAATATTTAGTAGGGACACTGGATGGTCCTATTGCTCTCACATTAAGAGCAAGTAGTCTCTACAGAAAGCTAATTGTGCCTTTCCTTGTTTAATTTTTAAAAGTATAATGCCCAAGGAGTAGAGGAGTAGCCTAAATGGTTAGAGCATTTGCTTGCTAACCAAGAGACCAGGGTTTGATTCCCACTAGCACTCCTTGCAACCTTGGGCAAGTCACTTAACCCCCCATTGCTCAGAAAAATCCAAGTTATCAATGTCCCTGTTTAATGTACATTACCAAGTTTAAGTTACAATGTAAACCACTTTGATTGAAATGATAAAGTGGTATAAAAAAACTGTTAAATAAATAAAGTTGATGGTTCTCTGAGTTTGTGTGACTAACACAATCTATTGCTTTGACTGCTTACTGTATACAAACACACCTACATTAACACCAACAGAACCAGCTCTTAATCTGTACCGGCAGTGATGTTTATCTCCAACCCCTCAAGAAGCACAAACCCAACTAGGAAGGAAACATTCCCCTCAACAGCTCACAACAGTTACCTATGAACTACCCAAGGAGGCAGGGGCAGGGGGACTGTGCTAAAATGAGGAAAGGAGTTAGGAACAGGGGCAGATGTGTGCATGGATATTAAACCTGAGGGGACACAGGAAGCAGGGTTTTAATACCAAGAGAGGAACTGGTCTGGCCATCCCTTCCTTGTAATTTGTTTCTTCTCAGCCCCCCCCCCCCTTTCTTTCCTTCCTCAACAAACCTCAAGCATTTACCCCCTTCCTGCCTGGCCCACTTTCAATATTCAGCTTTCAGCAGCTGATCAAAAACAGTCTGTGCAGAATGGGCCTGTGTTCAGGAGAGTCCGTTTGCATATTTCTGCTATTGTACCACAGGAAGTTCAAGCAGCAGCTGCAATCTAGCAAACTCATGCACAGAAAATGTTTTTAATTTCAGTGCCTGTTCACTAAGCACATTAAAATGATAAAATCATCTCAGAACTATTAGAAGCCAGCAACCATATACGGTGGCCAGAAGGCCAACTCAAGTCCATCTATAGGAAAAGCAACCTGTGTGTTGGGGAAAAGCTTCTATGGAAAGCAGTACAGAGGAGACGTGAAATGGGGGCAGCCAGATGGAGAGAAGAGTCTGTGATTCTCAAGCCTTTGTCCTTTTAGTCACCAGCATCCTATGACCATAGTCCAGACCAGCAAGGAGCAGGAAAAGGAAAGGAAGGGGTAGGGCAATTAGAGACAAAGAACACTCAAACCAAAAACTCAATGCAGCTGCTTGGTGCGGTGAAGCTTCACGCGGCTACTCTCCACCAACCGAGCAAAGCGCTAGGCCCATGGACCTACAGTGGAATCACTGACATCATCATTGGCCAGTGCTGCTGGATCATTGGAGAGCAGAGAAGCTTCCCTCTTCCCCCTCCACCGCTGGACTGGGACAGAATTAGGCAGAAAAGCAGCAGTGGCGGTAATGTTGGGGGTCCAGTGTGGCCCGAGTGAAGCAAAAGAGACTGCTTGCGGCACATCTGCATCGTAAGACCTGGTGCTCATTACAGAATGTGTGAGAGGAGGGGGCCTTGGCGTGTGAGCGTGAGAGGAGGGCCAAATGCATGTGTCGCACACCTAGTGTGGGAAAACTGGCCAAACCAGTCAAATAGCAGCCAAATGAGTACCCTAAAAACCCAAGCATTGTCAAGTGTGATCAAATCCCACTGGCCCGTCATGCGTATGAATGCCCCTCCCCATCTTGTTCCTGGCTGACTCTCTGAGCCTCTTCACCAGGGTGCTCCTCCCTTCCTAGGAGCCAGGATCTTCTCTATGAAGGGTCTCCGTCACTGCCGTCTGAAGCCTCGGGTTCTATGGACTAACTAATACAGAGCAATTCTTGCCCATCACTGAACACAAACTTGTGACTAGCAGTAAATGAATTCACTTCTCTTCAGCTTGATTTCTCAGGTTCCTCCTGTGGCTTCTTCTCTCTCAACTCCCATTGGCAGTGTCTGAACATCTGAACATGCCTTCATGCATGCGTACATAGGGAGCCCGAGCTGCTGCCAAATCTGCTCCCTACCCCCAGCAGTAGCAGCAGGGGAGTAGAAGTAAGCAGTTATGTGGCGGCGGGATGCGTGCATTCTAGCACCTTCTCCCAATTTACACTTTTCAGTTACTGGGGCGAATATAATGCATTTTATATGAGGGCTCTTTCATTAATAAATGAGGACCATGAGTCAGGTTTAGCAGGCAATGAACAAGATGCAAGTACTCAGTACCACTGAATACCCCTCAAAGCCCTGGGTGGGTGTATTTGCACCTTTGGGACTGCAGCCACTGATCTCTCCCAGTTTCTTGCCTAGGGCGGCCCCATCACCCAAGTCAACTCGATCAGGCTGAGCTCATGATGATTTTATCCCTATTACCTACATGGTAATGTAATTCCGTCTTTCTGAGAAAAATCAGAACAATTTCCCTGCATGCAATGGAACAAACGCAAGACCAGATCAGTCTTTTAGGGTTGACCTGGGTGAATTAATAGAACTTACTCCTGTGGCTGCAATTCCAGATCCCTAGTTGGTGTTCTCGGAATGCTTTTAGAGCTGAATATAATTGTGATCTTTCACAGGACACCCGGTGCGCTGCTGCTGAGTCTGCAAGAAAACATGGGATCCATGCCTTGACACACGTTTGCCTGGGGATTGGGTTCAGAGCCTGCCAGTGAGATGGAAGAGTCTGGTTCCAGGATTTCCGCGTTGGAGGCATTTTATATAGCCCAGGTAGTGACACGGAAGCGTCTCCAGTTCCAGAGCCAGTGCTGAGGGAAACGTGTGCCCCTCTTGTCTCAGAGACGGTCCCTCACTGACCGTGTAAGCACTTTCCAGTGCATGTCAGTTCAAGAGCCGGCCAGTGCAACAAAGGTTACCGGCTGGCTCCATGTCATAATGGGCAGCTTAATGCTTTCCTGGCTTTGCCCCACGCACGTATGGATTTGTAGTTCTGATTTCTCTAAGAAAAGCAGGATGGCAAGAAGGGTTTAGCTGTCAAGTACTTAACTTGAAATATTTAGAACCTGCTTTTTCCATACAAGATGGTACAAGGGGGCAAACAAGGTACATAAATAGACTTCGTTTAATGTGAATGTTTGTGTAATACTGGCTTTATGTTTATAGGAGAAATTCAATAAGCATTAAAGTAAAAAAGAAAAGCATTCGTAGGTAATTTAAGTAAAACCAGGACTGGATTAGCCTGTGGCACATGACATGGAACCCGTACAACTGGAATTGCGGAGGGCGTGTGGTGACTGTGGATTCAGGAGTTCTGATCATTGCCGGGGATTTCATGCTGTTTACCGAGATCTCCAGCTTGCTGCGTTTTTTCTGCCTTCTTTTTAGATGCCTCCAGCTGTCTATTATGTCCCAGGATTTATCACTTCAGCGGAGGAAGCTTTTCTCTTGCAGCAGGTAAGTGCAAGGTTCGTATTCAGCCATTCCCACCCAGACTGGAAACTCAGGAGTGAGACCCTGCGACAGGCACTATAGAAGTCAGCCAGAAAATGGGGTTATTAGAAGTATTCCCCCATCCAAACAGCAGCGTTGAGACGTGTAGATTGAAATACACCCCCTAAAAGGGTGTTCTACTACCCTTGTTTCCCGATAGTTGATAGTTATCCATGCCTGGAATTTGTGTTTCTAATCTTGCTAACATTATCTTCATGTGCTCTCGTTTCATGTTTTGGGCCTTTTGCTGTCTTTGTCTGTTCCTCTCTTTTCCTCATTGTCAGGACTGTTTCTAAAACATTTAGGGAAGATCCTCGGAACATTGATCTGACATTCAATGCTGCTTGTCTTTGGCAGGTTTACAATGCCCCAAAACCTAAATGGACGCAGCTCTCTGGAAGAAGACTGCAGAACTGGGGTAAGCATTCCCATTGGCCTTAGGATTGCCAACTGGCTCCAGATGCGCCTGACAGGCTTAATCCAGTCCTGGATTTATCTCATTGCATGCAGGGACATGTAGTCTTGCTTTCCTTATGGAGTGCAATAGAAAAATCAGAACTACATGTCCATGCATGCAGTGTGGCAAACCTAGGACCGTATCAAGCGTGTTGGGCGCATCTGGAGCCAGTTGGCAACCCTAATTGGCATCCTCCTGCCATTGCCCACATCTGGGATCATAAATACTTTATAATGGGAGATGAGGGAATATTATACAGCACTAAAGAAGTTCAGTGACTCTTTGCCCGGTAGTTAAATAAAAAGAGAAACAAAAAAGAAAATAAGGACTAGCTTAAGACATTTAAGACTAGCTTTGCCAGGGAAAGACTAGGTCCTTGGGGATTAGGGTTGCCAACTGGCTCCAGATGTGCCGACAGGTTTGATCCAGTCCTGGGTTTAGCTCATTGCATGCAGGGATATGTAGTTCTGATTTCTCCATTGCACTCCATAAGAAAAGGAAAACTACATGTCACTGCATGCAATGGGGTAAACTCAGGACTGGATCAAATCTGTCGGGCGCATCTGGAGCCAATTGGCACCCTATTGGGGATGGAGGCAGCAAGGGATGGGATCTGTGGGTTCTGGTGAGCTGTGTGAACTTTCAGATTAACACAACTCTCCCGTTGGCTCCAATAAGCAAGTTTTCCATAGGTTTTGTGCTTCTTTATATGCAGGGCCGGCACATGGGATTCTGCCACTCCAGGCAGTAGCCCTGGCCATGTCGCTTCCCCGCCCCCCCCCCCCCCAGCACTCAAAGCTGTACCACCCTCCCCCCCTCCTGTGCTGAGCTGTACCGCTTCCTCCTACTTCCGGTGGTGGGGTTGGGGAGGGGGCACAGCTTGGCTCAGTGCATCATCAGAGGTCTGCTACCCTAGAGGGCTGCCTAGTGGATGGGACAGGCCGGCCATGTTTATATGATGCTGGAACACGAAACTTGGAGCAGATCCAAGAATATTTGCAAGCCTCTTATTTGTCCAAATTGAAAGAAGAACTGAATAAATTATATGTTAGAAAAGCTGCAGAAAGACATACGACAGGGAAGCCGTTAAGGCACCAGACCGTAATGACTTCGGCACAGAGGCAGATAAAATACTCTGCAGTCAGCTTTGCTTTCCTTTGGGTGACATTTCTGAAGAACTTACAAGGCTGTGGCATTTTTTATTTGCAGCTGAAAAAAGGCTTTGATCGTAACTATACCCAAAGGGGGCAGAGGTCCTGTAGCTCCAGAGTCGTACAGGCTGAGCTCCCTACTAAATTTACAAATCAAGCTCTTAGCCAAAATAATGGCAGGTAGGCTGGCACAGGCCATTTGGGATCTGATGACGGAAGAACAGGTAGAGCTTGTCAAAAATCAGTACGTGGCTATAAACATGTGCAGGATTATAGCCACAGTGGAGTATTGTAAGTAGTGTCAAACGTCCTATTCTGCTAGTTAGCTTCAACACAGAGAAAGCTTTCCATAGGGCGAACTGGTCTTTTCTCCTCAGAACCTTGCGAGAGTTTGGGTTTGGGAATTTCTTGAGAGGAGTCCATCAGTCCTAGGAAACCGTAGCAAGAAGGTCAAAGAGACATACAGAGCATGTGGTCTAATGCTTCACGGCTTTCAAAAAAGAGTAAGGTGTATATTTTTTGTACCTGGTGGGGTTCAAGGAATTGCAGAAGAGAGCTACCTTGAATAAAGAAGCAGTGGCAGAGGAAATGGACCTGGTGCAAGTAGGCGAAACTCCAGCCCATCGTCACTGCCCTCCCACGAGGGTTTGCTAATTGAACTCAACAGTCATGATCATCCCAACACCACCACGCCCACAGCAGCCCTGTCAAAATGTAGATTTGCACTTCATAAGGCTTTGCTTTGTATGTATGTGTGCGTCCCGTCCCGCTCTCCCTGCAGGTAGAAGAATCTTCTGATGGTTCCTTGAGTTTCTGTGGCTGTCACAATGCTTTGCTTTGACTGCAGCTGCTTTCTGCTGCCCCTCAGAAGCTGCCGCCCCAGGTGACCACCTATTTGTGTCTAGTGGTTGAGCCGGCCCTTAGAGGGAAGGTCTTTGGCATAGGTTTTTGGAGGTCAAATAAGGAAAAAACTGAGCGTATTCAGGTTTCCATGATCTGTGAAAAGAACAATTTCCTGCTTTGCTGCTGTTTGGGTGAATCCTTCAATAAAAAGATTTAAACATAGCAGCTCTCCCTTCCGAGGTCTGTGCATGCCTCTTATCATTCAACTCCTTTATCGCATGTCTTCTCTCTTTCCCTTTATCGCTGTTGGTCTCCTTCTCTCACAGGTGGGTTCCCCCATTCCCATGGGATGTTGGCTGAGAAACTTCCTGACTGGCTCCAGAAGTACGCCGAGAGGATTTCATCTTTGGGGGTGTTTGGAGGGAATGTGGCTAACCATGTGCTGGTTAACGAATACCGGCCAGGAGAAGGTATCATGGTAAGTACCCCAGACCCAAGGGCAGGGCCGCTACATGGATTGGAGGCACCCTGGGCGGGCCTTCCATCTCACTGCCCCCATTGACACCCCTCTTTGGGGCCTGCAGCGATGCCAATAGCTAGGAAACCGAGGTACAGCACTTACCTTAGTGCTCCGGTTGCCATTTACGCTTAGTTTGCCTAATTTTAGTGCCAGCCTTGCCCAAGGGCATGGAGCGTCAGCCCTTGTCAAACAGGCTTGTTAAGTTTGTACCCCATGGGACTTAGTCCCTTTATAATGTGTGTGCAGATGTAACACGGTACATTTATGTTATCTTTCCATCTACAGCCTCACGAAGATGGACCTTTGTATTTCCCAACAGTAACTACCATCAGTCTGGGATCACACACCCTGCTGGACTTCTACCATCCAGTCAGCAGAGGGCAGCAAAGAGCAGCTGAGCAGGTATGAACAGCTAGTAAACAAGTGGGGCCCGATATTCAAAAGGCATTTACACGGTTTAAAGCCCAGTAAGCCATGTAAATGCCTTAGTTTGGGGTACTCAACGGCACCTACACGGTTAGTGTCATTGAATATCCCCTTCTAAGTCTCCTACGTGCCCCGATGCTTTCCGGTTAGCATCGGGGCGTGTTGGGGGTGTTCCAGAGCGGAGCAGAAGTGTAGACTGACGCTAACCATGCAGCAGAGGTATTGGTGCTGCCTGTTTAGTAATCGGCACCCTAAAGATAGGTGAGGAAAACCCTTGCCTATCTTTAAGGCACCGATTGCTAACCGGGCAGCAGCCAATATCGCTGCTGCACGGTTAGCTTTGGCGACTACCGGCTTTGGTGGTGATCACTGGATATTCAACACTGAATATTCGGTTTGGAAGTTGGCGGGGAGGACTATGCGCCCGTCGGTGCATAGCCCTTCGAAAACCCAGGCAGTTCAATATTGGTTGGGCCCATAGAGTCCAGGGTACCGGCAAAGGGAGAGTGGAATGGCAATTATATATGTATCCCTTGTACAAGGATAAAGGTCCGTGAGAAAGGCATTGCCAAGACCACTGAGAATATCCATCACCAACAGTTAGGTTGAGTGATCAATTTCCCCAAAGCACTGTGCAGCCGACTCAAGTTCTAGTGTATATAGGGGCCCATTTCAACACCAAGATGGAACTGGTGTCGTTGCCTCGGGAGCACATTGAGAAGGTGCAGGATCAGGTATGGTGGTTCCGCAGGATGCAGTTGCTGGGCTCAGTGGCAATGACCTTGGATCTGGTCCCATGAGCCAGGAGTCTATGCATCCCCTTCAGGATGCACTGCTGTCATGCTGGTCTCCCCAAAAGCACTCTCTGTGGAGGAGGCTGTGGTTGCAGAGGACACAAAAGACAGTCTGAGATGGTGGATGGACTCAGCCAGGTTGGCAGCAGGGATGCCGCTGGAGCCCCCTGACTGGGTAATGGTTACCACTGATGCCAGTGTATATGGTTGGGGGGGGGCACACTTTCAGGGTTAGGTGATGCAGGGGCAGTGGTCTCAGGAGGAGAAGGGTTGGTCCATCAGTCATTTAGAGATGAGAGCAGTGTTTTTAGCTCTGCAGGCCTTTTGCCCAGTTGTTCTCAACAAGGCAGTGAGGGTCTTTTCGGACAATGCGACCACAGTGGCTTCCATCAAGCGACAAGGCAGCACAGGAAATGCGGTTTTGGCAGTGGAGGTGTCTCTCCTGCTTCAGTGGGTCACTGTCAGCAGGTCACTTAATGGGAAAGTTAAATATGCAGGCCAATTTGCTCAGTCTCCATCAGTTAGACCCAGGAAAATGATCTCTGGCACACATTGTGTTCTGCAAACAGTGGCACGATGGGGAGCACCGATCATGTATCTGATGGTGTCTCATTTCTTCAGCCGTCGACAAGAGAGAATGGCCAGAGGCCTGGATGCTTTAATTCAAAAGAGGCCAGGTCAGGGTTTCAGCAGATAGAGTCTTACTGAGGCCTGGTGATCCAAGTGGCACTGATTTGGCCTTGGAGGCCATGGTATGCAGATCTGGTGAAGTTCAAAGTAGATGGATCGTGGCATTTGCCATTGAGGGACGATCTGCTGTCACAGGGTCCAATTCTCATGCTAGGCATGCATCGATTCTCACTTACAGCATGGCTCTTGAAAGGGCTAGGCTGAGGAAGAGAGAGTACTCTTCTCAGGTGATTGTGACCTTACTTCAGGCTAGGAAGCGTTTGACATCCTTGGCGTATATTTGTGTCTGGCGAATGTTTGAAGATTGGTGTGAAAAGAAGGGGCTTTGTGCTCTCGCAGCTTTGTTTCCTGAGATTCTGGCCTTCCTACAAGTGGGCCTGGAGTAAGGGCTGGCCTTGAATTCCTTACAGATTCAGGTAGCAGCCTTAGCCTGTTTTAGAGGGCACATTCAGGGAGTTTCATTGGCCTCGCATCCAGATGTGTTGTGCTTTTTGAGAGGAGTTAAAAATGTTCACCCTCTGTTGCGGCAGCAGGTTTCGTCATGGGACTTGAACCTGGTATTGTCAGTGTTGGAGAGACTCCATCTGAACCACTCTATACTGCTTTCTTGAAAGATCTTACCTTGAAGACAGTGTTTTTGATAGCCATTTGTTCGGCACAGAGGATCTCCGAATTGCAGACTCTGTTGTGTAGGGAGCTTTTCTTACAAACCTCCAAGAAAAAGGTTGTTCTTAGGCCGGTTCCTTCCTTTCTCCCTAAGGTGGTGTCGTGCTTTCACCTTAATCAGACGGTCATGTTGCCGGTGTTTTCTGCAGCAGTAGGCAACTCTGAGTCTGGGAAGCTGTGGTTGTTGGATGTTTGACGGGTCATTCAGCAGTATCTGAAGCGGATCTGGGAATTTAGGAGATTGGATCACCTCTTCATTCTTTTTGGGGGGCTGTGTAAAGGAGAGGTGGCCTCGAAGGTATCAATGACAAGGTGGCTGAAGGAGGCTATTGCTTTGGTTTATTTGCTTCAACGCCGTTCTGTTCAAGAGAGGCTGCGAGCCCACTTCACTAGAGTGCAAGCGGCTTTGTGGGAGGAGTTCGGGCTAGTTCCCCCGATTGACATCTGTAAGTCAGTGACATGGTTGTCGCTGCACGCCTTTGTACGGCATTACCACCTGGATGTCCAGGTACAGGATGATGCTCGGTTCAGAGCATGAGTATTGCAGCTGGGGCTTGCATGTCCACCCATAGTTGAATACTGCTCTGGCACATTCCACACATCTGGACTGGATTGGAGGAATGATAAGGAAAGTGACATTAGGCCTTACCTGCTAATTTTCTTTCCTCGAGTCCTTCCAGTCCAGTCCCCACCCTGTCAGAGTTGTCTAGCAAGCCTGGATGTAAAAGAGATGAATCTGAGTGGCTGTGTCTATCCGGTGCCTTGGTCTTGGTGCTCCCCTGCTGCCACTGAGGGGAGGGGGCCCATTGTACATATTCAAGTAAACATGTCCCTAAATCTCCTATCCAAGTTTCTGTTCCTCGGGGGAGCAGTATCTTGCCATTTCAGGGCAGTTGCTATATATAGTTCATAGTTGGTTAATTCTGGGAGTTTCACAGTACTGTGGAGTCTACTTGACTAATTGAAATACTGGTATGGCCAGATCTGCACAGATTCCTTAGTGTGACATCATCAAAACCAGTGGTTCTCAGTCTCCATCTGCTGGTGATGGGCATAATCCACACATCTGGACTGGAGTGAAAAGCCTAATTTCACCTTTCTTCCGCACAGTAAGGGGCATGTGTACTAAAGTGCATTAGGCTTTTGCAGCTAATGCTGAGCGATCACTGCAAAAAGCCAGCATTAGCTGCCAAAGTCCCATGGTAGTTGCGGGGGCCATTCCCAGTGTCTCTCATGCTGATATCATGGAGAAAACACAGGGATCATGGGAGATAAGCTTTGTGGATGCAGCTATCAGCACCCATTTCTGCATCCACGAAGCCTGCAAAGTTTTGCAATTACTACGCCATGGTAACGTCCACGGTAATTGCATCTTGCAGGCAACTGCCACTTTCTGCCCTAATCCCGCCCAAGTCTGCGCCCATCATGCCAAATGCAGACATCGCGGAAAAACGCCACACTGGCTGCATTTTCCCTGCGTTAGCTGCTACCTCTGGGCGTTCATTCCGCGGTAGCGCTAACGCTCTTAAGTAAACATGTCCCTAAATCTCCAGCATCTGGTATTCCAAGGTGATCTCCTATCCAAGTACTGCCCAGGCCCAGCCCTGCTTATCTTCCACAATCAGACACGACTGTGCTCACTTAGGGTGCCAAGGGCATAAGCTGTAATCTTGTAGGTTCAAGCTATTGCTCTCAAGAATAATCTTGTGCTCCGTGGTCCTACTGCCCTGTTTTCTTTTGATTTCAGTGTATAGAGTATTTTCTCCTTACTGTACTCTTGGCCCTCCCAGGTTGTGGTCTTGGATGTGCATTGCTATTTGGAATTCTTTGTGCATTGTTATTTAATCTTTATGACTCATTGTGGTGCAGTGCATGCTTTTCTGTCCAAGCATTTGTTTGAATGTCATTCAGTATTTATAAGAAAAATAAAATTAAAAAGCTGAAGGTTAGAATACAATATAAGCAACAGCATGTAAAAATAAAACCAGCCCTATCTCATTTAACAGAGTAATTGTACACATCAAAGTGTGGGAGGGTCTGAGACTAATCCTGGGGTTTTCCTTGGAAGACTGCCTGTGTCCGTCGCTTAGTTACCTGTGAGTTTGCCACTGTCCTATATTTTCCTGTGTTACAGCTCCTATGCATGAGGTACCTGCTCTCTGCCTCCCCTGCTACAGGTCACGACTGTCCAGCTGGAGCAAGACCGGCACTTCCTGTCCCTGCTGGTGGAACCACGCAGTCTCCTGGTGCTTGGAGGGGAGATGTACAGCTACTACCTCCATGGAATCTGCCCTGCAGCCTCTGATGTCATCACAGAGAACATTGCAAACATCTCCAGCTGCAGCTCCCACTGTGGAGAGACTCTGACACGGGGCACCCGCGTATCCCTCACCATCCGCTATGTCCCCAAAGTACTGAGGACAACCATTGCTTTGGGCAAGAGGACGTGAGCAGTCATTTCACTGCTACTTAGCAAGTCACATTGCTTGGTTTCCTTCCTGGGCTAGTTTGGCTGTGCTGTAGGAAAGGATAAATGTAGTTACTTACTTGTAGCAGGTATTATCCATGAACAGCGGGAATAAGTCTGAGGAGTTGTATTCTGATACAGCTATATTATCAGACTGAAGAAAAAGACAGGCAGGAAGGAGGCACACAGGCATGGTGGAGCCTCCCAAAAGCTTCCAATAGAAATTGGGGAGCGTTCTCGCATGGGGCTCCGTCGGAGACGTCACCCATGCATGAGGACTTATTCCTGATATTCACAGAAAAGTCCCCATGCATAGGTAATGTCCCCGATGGAGCCTGCACGGGAACACTCTCCAGCTTCTATTGGAAACTTTTGGGAGGCCCCACCATACCTGCCGCCTCATTCCAGCGTGCTGCCTCCTTCCCACCTGCCACCATGGTGACATCTTCAGTCTGATAGCTGTAGCAGAATACAACTCCTCAGGGAGGTGGGAGACTTCTAAGGACTTACAGTATTCCTGCTGTCCATGGAGAACACCTGCTACAGGCGAAAAACTACTTTTCTCCGTGGACAAGCAGGAAGGTAAGTCCTCTCGCATGGGACTCCCAAGCTACAGGCTACCAAAAACCAAGGAGGTTGCTGAGAAGCCCAACAGGGGCAACATGAACTACGTAACACGCAAAATCAACTTGGACAGCGAAAGCAAATTTCACCACATCTGTTCTGCACTCTGCAGTACTTCTTTTTCAGTAACTCATTATTTGGAGGGGGGGGGGGGGTTGGTAGCCTGAATGGACAGAAGGGCATTAGGGGGACAGAATTGGATTCTAATCCTCAAACAGGTGCCAGAATACAAATTGGTTGAAATTACTGTCAACATCGGAAATCCCCTTCCAGGCAGCAGTTAGACATGAACATGTGTATAGATACCCACGTTGCATCCCTACAGATTTCCCCCCATAGATAACGAATGCAAGTTGGCCATCGATACAGCCATAGCTCAGACACTGTGAACTGTGACATGACCATCAAGGATCAGGCCTGCCTAGGCATAAGCGAAGGAGATGCAGTCTGCCAGCCAAATAGAAAGAGAGCATTTAGAAATGGAAGCTCCCAGATTGCTGGGGTCAAACGAAAAAAAAAGTTGGACGGACCTCCTATGGTGCTTTGTCTGCTCCAAGTAGAAGGCTAAGACCCGTTTGTAATCCAATGCTACTTCCCCCTTGTGGGTGCGAGGCCTAGGGAAAAAAGTAGGCAGCACTATGGACTGGCTGAGATGAAAATACAAAACCACCTTCGGAAGGAAACGGGAATGCGTTCGAAGAACCACTGTATTATGGTGGAATCTGGTATACGGTGGATGAACTACCAGGGCCTGAAGCTCGCTCACTCGGTGTGCCGAGGTGACAGCTACCAGAAACAAGACCTTCTGGGTCAAGAACTTCAATGGACATGAGCTGAGCTGCTCAAAGAAAGCATTCATGAGCAAGCCACAGCGGGGAGCTTGTATGAAGGCTTCAAAAGGAGTAGCCCTCACATGAAGGCGAGCATTCAAAGGCTGTGTTGGGATGGATTTCCCATCTGCCCCGCGATGGCATCCCCAATTGCGCTGAGATGAACTCAAATGGAGTTGGACTTCAAGCCCAAGTCAGAGAGGTATAGAAGATATTAGAGCAAACTTCTTGTGGGACAGACGAAAGGATGCAGGACCCGGCCTTCATACCAGACAGCAAACCTCTTCCACTTACAGGCATGAGACCTCCTCATTGAGGCCTTCCTGGAGGCCTCCAGGACTTCCGTTATGTTGTCAGGCAGATTGAGCTCTGACAGGATTAGCCTCTTAACATCCATGCCATGAGGGCCAAGGACTGGAGTATGGCCGAGCCGGAGGAGTTCCTGTGTAGAGAGCTGTAGCAGGAGTAGGAACTTAGGGCTATCTGAGCCAATACGGCACGATGAGTATCATCGTACCTCCGTCTGTCCAGAGCTTCAATATGGTTTTCTCAGTGAGAGGTATTGGAGGGTAAGCATACAGAAGTGCAGGAGGAAAGCATCCACCACTCTGCAGTGGGATCCTGCTCTGGAGCAGAAATGATCTACCTGGGCATTTTGTGGAGTGGCAAACAGGTCTATCGAGGGAGTGTCCCACTTTGAAAGATGCGGGCCAGTACAGCTCTGTCCAGCATCCATTCGTGTGACTGAAGGACTGGGCTCAGTCTATCCGCCAGAGTGTTTTGGTCTCCTGGCAGATATGTGGCCCTCAACTCCATTCCATGAATGATAGCAAACCTCCCACAACCTGATTGTCTCCCAGCACAGGAGATAGGAGCTGATGCCCCCCTGCTTGTTGATGTAGAACAATGAGATTGACCAGCCAATCCTGGAAGACCTTTAGAGTATTTGCTATGGCTCTCAATTCCAGGAAGTTGATCTGGTGAAGACTCTATTGGACAGAACAATCACCCTGAGTGTGGAAGCCATAGAGATGAGTTCCCCATCCCAACTTGAATGCATCCATTGTCAAGATCTTCTTGGGCGAGGCCTTTTGAAAGGGGATACCTTGGAGCAAACTCTGAGGGCCTGTCCACCAATGCAGTGATTGGACCAAGGGACTGGTGACATACACCCAGTCCCAGAGGTGACCCATGGCCTGGATCTACTGAGTCTGCAAAGTCCATTGATTCTGCCTCATCTGAAGACATGCCAGAGGTATAACATGCACTGTAGAGGTCATGTGACCTAGGATGGTTAGCATACTGAAAACTGTCACTCGATGGCTCAGTTGAGTGTCCTGAACCAAGGCTATCAGCCTTTGAAGCCGATCCTGTGGGAGGAAAGCCCTTTCCTAAGTTGCGTCGAGCAGGGCTTCTGTGAATTCCAGCTGTTCAGTGGACTGAAGGTGAGTCTTGCAGTAGTAGATCACAAACCTCAACAGCTTCAACACCCAAATGGTCAGTCAAGTGGAGTCCCGAACTCCCTCTGGAGAGGTGATTTTTATTAACCAATCATCCAGGTAAGGGAAGACAAACACCCCCAGTGTTTGGAGGTTGGCTGCCACTACCGTGAGACATTTTGGGAAGACTTGGGGGGCTGAGGCTAGGCCGAAAGGCAGCACTCAGTGCTGAAAGTGTTGCCCTTCCAGGGCAAATCTGAGATACTTCTGTGAGCGGGATGAATCAGTATGTGGGTGTATGCATCTTTTAGATTCAGGGAGTATAACCAATCTCCTCTTTGAAATATGGGAACAGGATGCCTAGAGAAATCATCTTGAATCTTTCTCTCACCAAGTAAATGTTTAGGTCCCTGAGGTTCAGGATGGGACAAAAACTCCCATCTTCTTGAGAACCAGAAAGTACTTGGAGTAAAAACTCCACCCCACTTGCAGAACGAGCTCGATAGCTGGGTTGGCCAGGATGGGGGCCAGCTTGAAGGTAGTTCGGAGAGGAGCAGCCTGTGTCTGCCCCAGTTTATTTGTAGCACCCTGGAGTCTGAGGTTATGCGAGACCATCTCTGGGCAAAGAGAGCGAGCCTTCCCTCCCCCCCCCCCCCCACCAAAAGGTTTAGCAATACAGCCTCTGGTAAATTGGCTATGCTTCAGAGGAACCAGTCAAACCCCCTCCCAGGACTTTGGCTGCAGGGCTAATTGGGTCTTCTGGGGCTTTTCTTTGCGCTGTTGCTGGCGATGGGTCTGCTGTTTCTACTGGGAGGTTTGGGGTCCAGGCAAGTACCGATGCCTATGGGAGCCATAGGTCTTCTTCTGGCTCCCTCCTTGGTACCTCCTACTGTAAGCTGATTCAGATATGCACCTGGAGAGTCTGGTAAGCATGATATGCTGCTGCTTTATAATGCCAGCTTTCTCCTCCACCTGTTCACTGAACAAAATTCTCACCGCAGCACAGTACATTCGCCAGTTTATTCTGAACAGACCTTTCCAAGACAGAAGACTGGAGCCAGGCAGGTTTCTGGACCCCAATTCCTACTGCAGCTACTCTCAACACTGTCTCGAAGGTTTTATAGGTTGCCCAGACCAGGAACTTTGTGCAGTACTTGCCATGGCCCACTAAGGTGCGAAACTGCTCCACTTTCTCAGGAATATGATCATGAAGAACTGGTATGAGGCCACTCGTGCAATGAGCATTGAGCCCTGGAAATATCTCCCCACAAAAGAGTCCAAGGTCTGAACCTCCCTTCCTGGGGATGCCGAAGAATGAGTCTTGGTACTCTTAATCCTCTTCAGGGCTGACTTGATCACCAAGGAGTAGTGTGGGAGCTGAAGTTTCTCAAATCAGGAGATTTCTGTACTCTGTACATAGAGTCAAGTCATGTACTCATTGGAAGTACCATGAAAGGCTTCTCCCACATTCTCATCTATACCCTTTGCAGTTTGCAATGTATGGGCACGATGACCGCGCTCAGGAGTATTGCAATATTTCCAACTCCTCTGTCCTGGGTTCATCCTCAGTCTCCAGAGAGAATGGTATGGCCTTGGCCATATCCCTCACAAAATCCTGGAAGGTCAAGTGTTTAGATGGAGACTTCTGACGCTCATGAAACAGGGAAGGGTCTGCTGGGAGCTCCAAGGACCTGCACTCCAAGAAGTCCTCCAATTTCACATCAGTTACACAGCCATCGGAGTCAGACTGAGAGGAAGTTGAAATGCCTCTGATCCTGTGCCCAGGAATCCCTTCTGTATCGAAGGGAACGGGAGCTTCTCCGAGAATGACAATGCTTTGAAGGACTATCAGACCCCAAGACGCTGGAGAGGGAAATTGGCTGAGCCAGAACCAGTGTCTGATCCCTTCGATGTCCCGACATCGATGCCTCTGACAGGGGCAGGGCAGGCATCACCAGAATCGGTTGTATGAGAGTCGATGTCAATGCAGAGGCCTCGGTGCACTGCATCACAAGCAGGGCTGCCATGTGATCATCAAGTGTCTTTAGGAGCCGTTTCTCCATGGCTGCCAATTCTGAAGGCTCAGAGGCCTGTATAACCTTGACCAATGTACCCGGAACCTGTGCGGGGGTATCGGCAGCTTGGCCTCAGCTGGCAAGAGGCTGTCAGAGTCCCTCCAAACCCTTAGAGGTTGAGCAGTCCTCCCTGCATGGCACTTTTGAGGGGTGCTCTCGACCCCTCATCAAGAAGGGCTCCGATGCTGATGCACTCAGGCTTTATCCCAGTGCTGGTCAAAGAACCCAGCAATGTCAATGGGGCAAATGTCGGTTCCCTCCTTGCCAGGAGGCTGATTGATGGTTCAGGATGTCAACGCCCCTCCAACATCCTGAATCACCTTTGAAAGCATGGAAGCAGACTATGTTGATGCCAAAGACGCTGGATCAGGCTGTGGAGTGCTGAACAGATTTTCCCACTGTTTTTCATGACCCTTGAGGCCTCCCCTTGTCATCTGCAGGCACAAATTACAAGAGAGCTGATGACTGGGTCCTAGACAATGGAGGCATCAATTGTGTTTGTCCATGACGGAAATGGACTGGGCACACATGGTGCACTTTTTAAACCCGCTGGTTGGTTTTTGGGACATGCTTGGAAAAATAGCCATGGCAAAATCAAACAGCTTGATGGTGGAGATCCCAACCAGGGCACCTATGGTGCCTCTGGAATAGTATTTGAAAAATACAAGGAAGAAAAAATACCAATTGAAAAAAGACCTGCGGCAGCAGGCAAGAAAAATCAATGCCATTAAGCCCCCCCCCCCCCACCCCCCAAGGGGAGACAGCAATTACCAACAAAGAGCTTTACTGGAACACATGCGTGGGGCTTCACAAAAAATGAAAGACTAGAGAAGATAGCACCACTGGAAGGAGGTGCACAGGTGTGATGGAGCCTCCCAAAAACATCCAATAGCAGCTGGGGAGCGTTCCCATGTGGGGCTCCATTGGGGACATCACCCATGTAGGAGAACTTACTTCCTGCTTGCCTACGGAGAAGGACTAATCCACTGTGCTTTGAAGTGAAATAAAATGTTTAAAGGGGCGGCGTAGCAATGTTAGAACCAGCAGGTGTCCCCAGAACAGGACAACAGACAAGATTTCATATAAATAAATATTAGAATGGAAATAGTTGCAGCAGGCTCTACCTGGGATAACTGAGCTGCAAAATTGATTCATGGTGAGGGCTGGCCTGACCATTAGGCAAACTAGGCGATTGTCTAGGGTGGCAGCTTCTGGGTGGGGCGGCAAAGAGCAGAGAATTCAAAAATAAACAATACATTTTGACAGTGGGGGTGGGGGTGGGGGTATAGAGTTTAAGGTTTGTCTAGGGCACCAACACCTTGAACCAGTTCTGGGACTGGCCCTGTCTGTGGTCAATGTCTGTTAGTCCTGTCACATTTAGTTCTAGGGCTTGCCTCACCCATCTGTAGTTAAGCCAGAGTTGTGTTCCTTCCATCCATAGCCAAGACTGAAGCCTTGTACCTGATAATGAAGAATAACATGCAGCTGCAATTAAAATAAAATCCTTATCAAATCAGACTCTGTTCTCTCATTTTACTGGTTGTCAGGAGAGATAAGTGCCCTGCAGCAGCAAACAGAATAAGAACTGTGTGCCTTTTACCATTATGCCTCATATAGTATACTACACTGACCTGAGCAGCACCATTAATAGGGGCAATCCTGAAGGCTGGGTCATGCTTGTTTACCATGCAGATGAACCCTGTAAAACCATGGGCTTCACCCACATCATGTCTCTTGCCGGTACCAACCCAAAGCTATCATCACAGATCTCTCAGTACATGAAACCCTGCATGTTCTGCAGCAGGAGGGTGGAAATGTCCTCCAACAGCACGTAGCTTGGGCATCATATGTAGCAGCTGAGTGTAGCTCTTGTCAGAGCCAGCCTAATGGTTTGTGCCACCTCCCCCCCCCCCTCCTCCAGTGCGCCAAGCTGCGATACCTTCCCCCTGCTGATTCCAATGGCCGGGTCGGGGTGGCTCGGAGGCAGGCCATGTGCTTTGGCACACATGGCCGGCTGCTTCTGACCCCCTCTGACACAACTTCGGGGGATCAGAACCGGCAGGCCATGTGTGCTGAATCACATGACCTGCCCGCTGCCACTGAGCCTAGCCGACTCCCCTGACCCCAACACCAGAATCAGCAGTAGCGGGAGGCTTTAGCACGGCTGAACCCAGTCATGTGTACCAAAGTACAAGGCCTGCTGCCCATAGAGGTCTATCACCCTAGGTGACCACCTAGTGGATGGGCCAGCCCTGCTTGTTATAACTGATCAGCTGCCAGATGGAGTAAGTTTCTTCAGAAAGCATGCAGAGAGCTGTGCAAATAACACCCTAGCCAACAGAGGAGAAGGAGGAGGACGGAGTGTGGCATGCCAACGACAGCACCACCCCCAGCATTAGCTGCCTTCCTTTCGGTGTAATGCAGCTGAAATGTAAACTGTCATTAAGTCAATGAAAGTCAGGGCTGACCCGGAATGCTTGTGAGGCAAAACAGGGAGGAGGCCTGAAAGGGTCAGAAACATGCAAATGGCATGGAGGGTCTATGCTAAACATCCCCCTCGCCTTCTCCTTGTCTGCCTCTGGACCAGACTGTCCGTCCTCCAGGCTTTCCAGACTCCACTCTGAACCCATCTCCTCTGCCTCATATGTGCAGCACTGGGAAACCTTTAATCAGAGTTACCAATCTGTCTCCCTGTCATTCGGGCTGATGCAGAAAGCCGGTGCTAAAACTGTGCTGAAGTGATTTTTTTTATGTTCCCAACAACACACGCATTTTAGCATACAATGCAGGAAGGATAGAGTATGCAAATGAACACTGCATTAACCATGTGCATGCAAATGAGCCACTGCAGCAGTAAACTGGGAAAGTAAGGCAAACATGCGCACAAAAAGTCTGCGCTAGTTTGGCTTGCTCTCCGGGCACCACCTGACTAATTAGCATACCAGCCCGGTCAGTATTTTGATGGCATCAGGGATGATTGCAGCATTGGGAAAAGCCCAGATGCCATCAAAACACTGCCGGGGGCCAGTGCTCCAACAAGAGGTAAGTACCTGGTGGTCGGCCCCTGTACCCACCACCCCAAACCAAAATACAATAAAATAAAATAAGTCACCAGATGGTCTAGCAGCCCCTGTACCTTCCACTAAAAGAAAATAGAACCTTGTGGTCTAGTGGCCCCTGTACCCCCCCCCCCACCCCAACCCAAAATAAAAGTCACCTGGTGGTCTAGCGGCCCTTATACCCCTCTCCCCCCTACTATAAGAAAATAGAACTTGGTGGTCTAGTGGCCCCTGTACCCCCACTCCAGCCCAAAATAAAATAAAAATCACCTGGTGGTCTAGCAGCCCCTAAATCCAATCCACCCACCCCACATACCTTGAAATAGGTGGGAGCACTGCCTACGTGCTCTCGCTCTGCCCATCTTGTAAAATGGAGATGCCTGACCCCACAATGCACCCTGAAATGCACCGGTCAGGGTTAGACTGCCATATAAGGCATAGTCTACCTTATATGGCAGGCTGACCTCACAGGGTGCATTCCAGGATGCACTGCATGGGGCCAGACATCGACATTTTACAAGATGGCAGCCCAGAGTGTGAGCGTATAGGCAGCACTCCCACATATTTTAAGGTACAGGGGGGTGGGGGATTGGATTTAGGGGCTGCTAGACCACCAGGTGACTTTCATTTTATTTTATTTTGGGTTGGGGTGGGGGGTACAGGAGCCACTAGACCACCGGGTACTTACTTTCTGTCGGGGCACTGGCCCCCGACAGTGTTTTGATGGCATCGGGGGCTTTTCCCGATGCCTGATCATCTAAAGAGAAAATGATCTAGGCATCAGGAAAAGCACCCGATGCCATCAAAACACTGTCGGGGGCATGCGTTAGACATCTAAGTCACCTCAGACCCTGCAGTAAAAATGTTGGCACTATGGCTGATTGTGAAATCCTCTATGCCTGTCTCTGCATTAGGTGTAGCCATGATTTGCATACCAGACCATTTTACACAGCTGATTAAAATACATTTAAATAGATTTAAATATGTGTGGCATTAATTGGGCACTAGTTTTTTTGTCGGCATTTAAGTCAGTTTTCTGCATTTAAAAGGATCTAAAGTGTGCTTAAACATGGCATTATGGATTTGTAAAGGCCACGCTTGTTGTTGTTAAGTGCCGTCGAGTCGGAGTCGGCTCATGGCGACCCTCTGGATAGCTATCCTAAATTGTGTTCGGTCCTCAGTCAGGCGGCTCATTGACGACAGACTGGTACCCGTAGCTGCTGTTATTGTAGCGATCCATCTCATTGCTGGCCTTCCTCTTTTGCGTTGACCTTCTATCTTGCCAAGCATGATGTCTTTCTCTAATGATCTCTCTTCGCATGATGTGTCCGAAGTATGAAAGCCGAAGTCTTGTCATCTGAGCTTCTAAAGAAAGCTTAGGTTTGATCTCCTCTAGTACCGACTGGTTTGTTCTTCGGGCAGTCCATGGTATACACAGTATTCGCCGCCAGCACCATAATTCAAAGGCATCAATTTTCTTCCTGTCTGTCTTTTTCACTGTCCAGCTTTCACATCCATATGATGTTATTGAAAATACCATGGCTTGAACAAGTCGAATCTTTGTATGGAGAGACACATCTCTGCTCTTGAGAATCTTATCTAGGTCTTTCATAGCCATTCTGCCAAGAGCAATGCGTCGTCTGATTTCTTGACTGCTTGTTGCTTCTTTATTGATAGTTGATCCAAGTAGGTTAAAGTTGTTCACAATTTCAATTTCTTCTCCTTCAACGATGAACCTGTTGATTATGCCAGTTGTCATGATCTTTGTCTTCTGTACATTAAGGTGCAGGCCCATTTTGAGACTATGTTCTTTGATTGTGAGAAGCAAATGTTTCAGATCATCTTCGCTTTCAGCCAGTAATGTGGTATCATCAGCATAGCGAAGGTTGTTGATGAGTCTTCCACCACTCTTCACACCTCTGTTGTCTTCATACAGTCCTGCTTCTCTGATGATTTGTTCTGCATATAAATTAAACAGGTAGGGGGAAAGTATGCAGCCTTGTCTTACACCTTTGCTTATTTTAAACCATTCTGTTTCTCCTTGTTCCGTTCGAACTGTTGCTTCTTGATCAATGTACAGATTACGCAAGAGAACGATCAGGTGTTCTGGTATACCCATGCTTCTTAATGTGGCCCAGAGTTTCTCATGGTTTACACAGTCAAAAGCCTTGCTATAGTCGATAAAGCACAAATAGATATCCTTTTGGTATTCTTTAGTCTTTTCAAGGATCCATCTCACATCCGCAATGATGTCTCTCGTTCCTCGCCCTTTCCTGAACCCTGCTTGCACTTCAGGTAGTTCTTGTTCTAGGTATGGCTGTAGTCTCTTTTGAATAATCTTCAGTAGAATCTTGCTGGCATGTGGGATCAGAGCGATTGTGCGATAATTTCCACAGTCAGTTGGATCACCTTTCTTTAGTATTGGTATAAACACAGATCTTTTCCAGTCAGTTGGCCATGATGTTGTCTTCCATATTTCTTGGCAGAGCCTTGTAAGTACGGTAACAGCTGCATCAGATTGCTGCAATACTTCTATGGGAATGCTATCAATGCCTGGTGCTTTGTTCTTTGATAAGGCTTTCAATGCTGCTTCAACTTCTTCTTTCATCACCAATGGTTCCTGATCATAAGGTATAGGTTGAAACGGCTGTTGGTCCACTTGATCTTTATCATATAAAAACTCTGTATATTCCTTCCACCTTTTCTTGATCTTCTCAGCATCATTCAACATAGAACCTTGAGCATCTTGTAACATTCCAATTCGGGGCTGGAACTTTTTCTTTAACTCTCGCAGCTTTAGGAAAGCCGATCTTGTTCTTCCTCTAATAGTTTCTGCTTCTATTTCCTTGCAAGTGTCATTGTAGTACTTTTCCTTGTCCTGTCTTGCTGCACGTTGGAAATCTCTGTTGAGTTCTGCGATTGTCTTTCTTTCTCCTTTGGCTTTAGCTTCTCTGCGTTTCTGGGCAATTTTCAGAGTTTCTTCCGTCATCCATTTTGGCCGTTTTTGCTTTTTCACCTTTTGTAGAGACTTCTCGCTTTCTTCCAGCACAACCTTCTTGATGTCATTCCATAACTCTTCCGGAGCTCTGTCATTTGTATCTAAAGCAGCAAATCGATTTTGCAGGCAGTCTTTAAATTCCAGTGGTATATTCTCAAGGTCATATTTTGGTGCATTCATGAGTGGTTTGCTCTTTTTCAACTTTAGCTTGAGTTTGCATACTAGTAGTTGATGATCTGTACCACAGTCAGCTCCAGGTTTTGTCTTTGTTGATGTTACAGAGCTTTTCCATCGTTGACTTCCACAGATGTAGTCAATTTGATTTTTATACAATCCATTGGGTGAAGTCCATGTGTACAGTCGTCGCTTGTGTTGCTGGAAGAAGGTGTTTGAGATGAATAGATCATTGGTCTTGCAGAATTCTATCAATCTTTCTCCAGCTTCATTTCTGTTGCCAAGTCCATATTTTCCAACTACTTTGCCTTCTTCTTTGTTGCCAACTTTTGCGTTCCAGTCACCCATGACTATCAGGATATCCTGTTTGCATGTTCTGTCAATTTCAGCTTGTACTTGTTCATAGAACTCTTCAATTTCATTCTCTTCTGCAGCTGTTGTTGGGGCATATACTTGAATTATAGTTGTGTTGATAGGCAATCCTCGTAGACGAATAGAGATTAAGCGTTCGCTGACTGCATTGTATTTCATTACAGTTCTTGCAAGTTTCTTCTTTATTATAAATGCAACACCATTTCTTCTTTGTCTTTCATTTCCAGCATAGTAGACCATGTGATCATCTGATGCAAAGTGCCCGATGCCAGTCCATTTCAGTTCGCTGACACCCAACAGATCAAGTTGTACACGTTCCATTTCATTCTTGACCACCTCCAACTTCCCTTGGTTCATGCTTCGTACGTTCCATGTTCCAATGTGTAAGACATCTTTACAGCTTCTGACTCTCATTTCATGCGCAGCTACATCAGCAGTCAGACTTCCCGAGGGCTTTGATCCAACCACATCATAAATGCTGGCTTTACTCTGAAAAGTCTTCAGCTCTTCCCCAGTAGCTAGTTGAGTGCCTTCCGACCTGGGAGTCTCATCTTCCAGCACCATAGCACAATTTGTTTTGTTGTAACTATCCATTGGGTTTTCATGGCAAGATTGTGAGATATTAATCCAGTCCACATTTTACAACTCCCATCTCGATGTATTTTGCAAGAAAATAAGCATTGGACTTCATTGGGATGTCAAGTCCAGTCTTTATTTTTCTGCGGAACATACCAGGGATGGGAATTATAAACCAATCACAGAATTAATATCTTCCCATAGACAATTCTGAAATACTCAGAGGCTACTTTTCTTCTTGATTATTTCAAGTTGGGAATTCCCCCCCCCCCCCTTCTTTGTGTATGTGATGGCTTACTATTCCCTAGAAAGACAATCTCCTGCCCCCTCCCCCCCATCTTTCCTCCAGAGGGCAGAGGAAGAGCTGAGGGGGGGGGGCAGATCATTTCCACATTACATTGTATTTACTTATGAAATTGACTATGATCCCTTGTTGGCTTTATGATCTTAGTCAGAGAGAAGTTTTGCATAAATGCAAAATTTCATGCAGCATGTGGGAGCTGCTAGAAGAAGCAATAATGGGTGAAGTTTTTGGGCCACTCACTGTTTTTTCCCCCTAGTAAGTCTCATGGCGGGTTCTTCCCTTTTCTACATTTGATGCAGGTGTTTCACATAAAAGTCTGGAACAATGCAGCCTATGTGGTTTATGGTTTATTACGTTTTTGATAAACCACCTTTCTGTAAGAAAATCCTAGAGGAGAGGAGGGACAGGGGAGATATGATATCAGATCTTTAAATGCTTAATGGGTATTAATGAACAAACAAACCTTTTTCAAAGAAGTGGAAGCTGTAAAACTAGAGGCCATAAAATGAAGTTGCAAGGAGGTCAACTTAAAAGCAACGTCAGAAAATATTTTTTCACTGAAGGGGTGGTGGATGCTTGGAAAGCTCTCCCGATGGAGACAGTAAAGGGCAAAAACAATGACGGAATTCAAAATGACATGGGACAGACACAGTGGATCCCTTTATAGCAAGAGGATGTCAACATAAATACTTTTTATTGTTCTATAAATGGAGGGGGATGACCTGCATGGAGCGGTGGCTGCATCCCTAAACAAAAGCATAGAAGAGGGACTTGCACGGAATGGCAGGTACAACTACTGTAGCCATCTTACATGGCTGACTAGATGGACCATACTGGTCCTTATCTGTCCTCATATACTATTTTACATTTTCATAATAAAATCAGATAGGAGAGAGTGACCAGTCCCTCATCCATAATGAGGTGTTTCTCCCAACTCCATCAGATTTAGAACTAGTGCACTATACTACAGTATAGTAACATCATGATAGCTTTTAACTTTCTGGAAGACTTATGATGATATCTAAGAAGAGTTATACCTCCCCTTCCTCTATGGGGGAATGCAACCCAATGAGGCTGGATCTTACATTTTTCAGCCATCTGGGAACATGTTTAAAACTCTCCCTGAGAGTTGGCATTCTGAGCCATTTTTCATTTTCTTTGAACAGAATGGGGTACATTTTAGATTTGCTTTAGTGCAAGGATATATAACACAGGGCAGTTTATCTATAAGGGAGGATAAAAACACTGCATCATGGGAGCCTCAAAGCTATTTCTGGCCAAGACCGGCCCTAGAGTCGGTCCAAAGTGTTGGATCCCTAGGTGAACCTGAAGCTTTACACACACTCTGATTGTCAAAATCTATTATTTAGCTTTGAATGTCCTGCTTTTGCTGCCCTCCAGAGGTTGCTGCCCTAGGCGATGATCTCGTTTGCCTAGTGGTTGGGCCAGCCCTGTTCCTGTCTGCCATTTTCAGGATATCCCTAATGAATATGCATGAGAGGTATGCATACACATTGCCTCAACTGCATGCAAATCATTCTTATTTGTATTCATTAAGGAATTCCGGAAAGGCCATCTAGTGTGTGGTCCTCAAGGATGGGAGGTTTTCCACCCCATGAGCTAAGTATGTGCTTCTCAACCCTCTCCTGGAGATACACCTAGCCAGTTGGGTTTTCAGGATTTCCACACTGATTATGCATGAGATAAAATTGCAAATGATGGGACTCCTGTATATGCAAACTATCTCATGCATATCCATTGTGGGAATAAAAAAAAATGGTTAGCTGTATCTCCAGGACCAGCATTGGTCTATGTAGACAGCCCTTTCTTTCCGTGTTGACCTTAGTCTCATTAGATCCAAACCCCTTTTTCAGAATCACATCTCCATGCATTTTGCAGAACAGTGGAAGGAGACTGTATGGGGTTGGGAGTTAAAATCCCAAGAGTGGGTTGACAGAGGACCAGATATACCAAGCAGAGCTGCCAAGTTATCTAATTCCAAGAGTGAGATTTTTTGGTCACTCCTGCCTTTGAACGTATATCCCAAGGTACAGTGCTGTGGTAGTTGTAGTCCCCAATTCTGCCAGAGAAATCACACCGCAGGTAACCAGAGTGCGTCAGGACGGGATTATAGAAATCCAGGCCTGGCCTAATATTTCCCTTCGAGAACTAAGCAGCAGGACAGCTCTGCTAGGGGTGTTCCCCGTTTTGTGGTGAGGCAGAAGTCTGGCCGGCGTTTGATCAGCTGGGCCTGAGCTTGGCTGTGCTCCTCGCCCGCACTGGGTGCGAATATCCTGAAGCCACGTGGTCTAGAGGGGACGAGAACTCCCGGCACTGTCAGCAGAACTGCAAAGGGTTAAGAGAGGTCAGAGCAGCAGCGAAGCCGCTTCAGCCACTCAGAGGCCGCGGTGCGGACAGCGGTAATGGGGAGAGCGCAGGGCTAGGCGGGGGGCGTGTCCGCACCTGATGCGTGCGGTGGGCGGGGCGTGTCCGCACCTGATGCGTGCGGTGGGCGGGGCGTGTCCGCTCACCTGCAAGTCCATTACCTGGCCGTCTACAGTTTCTCCGGGCGTCTGGGCGATGCGGCTCCGGGCCGGGGGTCATGTTGTATAGGGAGACCGAGGCGAACCGCGATGGACGGCCGCTGAGGGTTATTGCACGTCCGGAGAGCCGCCGTGGCAACTTCTGGCTGCCGAACGATGGTAAGTTTGTTTCCCGCGGGAATTTGCCGGCAAAGGCTCGGGTCTTTGACCGCCGGTGGTTCTCGCGCCAGAGCTTGGCTTAGAGGTGCGATTTTGCACCGGGTGAAGCCGTCGGATGGTCGCTGCTCGGACCTGCCCAGAGGCGAACTAGGAGAACGCTCTTATCCTGTAAGAGTGTCTGCTACTGCAGGGTCAGCTTGTCGGGCGTCTCGGAGTCAAGGACCCCGCAGGATGCTGAGCGTGAACAGGTGGAGCCCTCGGCCTTCTCGCTGGGCCGGGGACCCTGGGGAGGTCCGAGTATTATAAACCAGTGCTCCCATCCCTGGTCCGGTTTAACCCTCAGTTGCATGTGCATATACCAAGAGATGCTCGGCTGTCGATGAGCTGGAATAATAATATCCTCTCCTGCTCTGTGAATCAGATGCTATTAGAAGAATTGTCAACGTAAACAAGATGCTGTTTTGATGTATATCCGTCCAAACCCACATGCTCTTGTAGAGAAAGCAGAGGCGTGCCCTTTTCGCTACCTGTAGCCACCCACGGGGAAATTGGCTGGGGATCGGGATCCTGGAAATGTCACATCGGGGCTGGCTGTTATTGTTTCAGCAGTAATGATCCCCAAGGCTGGGGACTCATCCCTTCCCAATGCCACCCTGCTCGTCTCCAGGTCGCACGTCCGGTGGGACGGTGCAATTAAGGCGAGGAGTGAAAACACGAAGTGACAGAGGCGTTAACCAGCTGCCTGCCAGACGATGTCAGAGTGTGACTCTTTGTTACAGGGTTGTGCTCACTCGTGCAGGTAACCCCAGCTCTTAAACAGCATCTTTCCCTTGGATTGAACTGAAGTTAGGTTATTCTATCTGCTGGGTCTTTCCTGGGAACTTGGGCTCTGTGGACGTGTTCTGACCGAGCACGCCATGTTCCTAACTGATTTCCACCAGCCCCCTACAAAGATGTGAGCGTTTGATATTAAAAGTAGGCTGCACAGTACAGTAGCTAGAGACTTGATCTGGTTGCATTCAGCAGCGAGTATCTTGGCAGTAGTGAAGGCGGACTCCTCCGGCGTGACAGAGGCGCTCTGTGCTATGGAGCCCACGGGGATATTGCTGTGAGAGCTGCTATTCAGGAGATCCCTGAATGCTTTCGCTATAGAGTTACAGCCTCTTAATTTTACTGCCTTCTGCCCGCAGAAGAGCGTTTACACGCACTGTCGCACGCCCACGCCTAGAGACCGAGAGCCAAGGGCCTGTCCTGCGCACAGTTTGGAGGATTAACGAGGGACGGGGGGGATATGGAGAGATGAGGAGGCAGCTTCCTACCCCCCAACTCTCAACATCACCTGTATCGGCCTGGATCCCCCACGTCAGGCTTTACCAGTATGCCCAGCAGGGTGCATTCATAAACCAGTTTTGATCCCTTATGTACTGGAAGAGTCAAACATAGCAGATGAAGACCAGCTCGCCCACTCCTTCTGCCCTTTTGTGGCGTGTTGTGGTTCTCGACTACTCACCCAACCCATTCAACCCTATCACCTTCCACGCCGCCGCCCCCCCCCCCCCTCTTTATATCGTATCCCTGGTTTTTAACGAGTTTCATACTTAACCCTGCACTTGTCCCCCCTCCCCCACAGGTCTGCCTCCATTTGTGTAACGTCTCCCATTAACATGTGTTAATACACTAAGTACCCTGGATGGCTCAGGTTATCCGCTGTTTTTCAGGATAAGCGGATGCAATCCTTGCTTTCCTCATAGTTGTGATTCCCTTCGAAGCCCTGCATACCATGGGCTAAAATCAGAACTCGATCAACCCGTCCTAAAGAAAACAACTTCAGGAGCAGGCTAGTCACGCTCGCTTATTTCCGCGTATCCGTATCCGCAGCAGGTGCCGAACATCTGCTCCCTCCAACGCGGCATTGAAACGGAGGAGTGTCCGTCCGCTCTCCTCGATCTGCCTCTTTGCACGTTTTCACTTATCCAGTTGAGTTAATGATCGACCTTTGATCACAGAGAAGGCATGACCCGGGAAACTGCGAGAGCGCTAAGATAAGCTGTTACATAAACAGATGTTTTCGTTCTTGTTCTTCATGTACGTCTAGAGGGGAGCCACCTGTATGCGCTTGTCTCTTAGTGGACCGATCCAAATAAGCGATAGCGCACAAGTCCCTTCTCTGACTGAACAGAGACCCCTAGGAGCTTTAGCTCATAGAAAATCTATTTAGATGATTATGTGGTAGTGGCTGTGAGAACTCTGTTTTTAAAGAGATGATGTTGTTTTCCCAATAATACTTTTCAGCCGAGGACTGCAAGGGAGGTAAACTTAAAAACAGCATCAGAGAAAGGGGAATGGATGCCTGGGGAAAACCCGCCTTGGAGGTGGTGGGAGCAAAAACTGTGGTGGAATTCAAAAGGCATGGGACGGACACAGAGGATCCCTATTGTGGCAAGAGGATGGAATGGAAGAAATTGTAAATAACCTCAAAAATAGAGATAGGTGATCTGCCTGGAGTGGTGGGTTCAACTCTACAATTGTAGCCACCTTACTGGGCAGACTAGATGGAACATGCTGGTCTTTAAATTATGCCATTCACTATTTTAGACAATTGCATTTTCCCTCCTCTTCCTGGAGAACAGGGATTCTCAACCCAGACCTCAGGATACCCCAAGTCAGTGGGGGTTTCAGGATAACCAGAACGAATATGCATATGAGAGATTTGCACGCACTGCAAATCTCTCTCATGTGTATTTGTTGGGATTATCCTGAAAACCTGACGGGCTGGGAGCACTGTTCCCTCTAAGCTGTGCGCATGTGCACGCGCGCACACCTCGCCGAGCGAGCGCACATACTTTACAACAGAGCGCACAAAAATTACGGCTCTGATTCTGATAGAAAACAACACAGACGTCTTAAAATTTAAAAGTTATGATTGTAATTACTAGACATTTCCCGCTTCATTTAGTAATCGTCTATTTTCATTTAATTTGATTAAAATCAATGTGGTGTACATACTGTATTCTGACATGTAGTTAAATTTTAAAGTATATAACTCTGAGTGTCGTTATGTGGCGCACAAAAATTTAACCTTCCTTCAAAAGCCACACACAGCTGATATTTTATGCGCACACAGCCTACAGAAAATTAGAGGGAACATTGGCTGGGAGGGTCCTGAGGGTTGGGTTGAGACCCCTGCATGGAATGCACATAATTCCATCCCCTGTGAGGTTCCTACTGGGATGGATGCTCAGGAAGGGCTTTTCAGCCTGAGACCCCTTCTCCTCTCCCCTCCCACACAATTCATCACTGAGTGGATTCCCAAAGCCTGGGGAGAGATGATTAATGACTTCTTCTCCAGTTCTAGGATAAAATAGTGTGATTGCTGTGCTAGACCAGTGTAATGTTAGTTAATAACAAAAAAAAAGGAAGATAAGGTGATATTTTTATTGGCCTAATTTAATGCATCACCTTATTTTCCTTTTTTTGTTTTTATTTAACTTCTCTGGCTCTAGGAATTGTTAAGATGCCGATCTCTCCTCCACCTGCAGTTACAGGTCTTGCTTTGTGTACTAGGACTGGGCTCGGAGTGACCGTGAATGGGATCCCCTCGGGTCCCTGGATGTGACCGAATGCAACGTGTGTACAGCTTCCGTGGAGAAGCGTATCAAGTGAGTAAGGGCCCTAAAGATGTTGTTGGCTTAAGCATCCCTTCTGTTGCACTGCTGTTAAATCATCAATCTCCTCTCTTCCCCCTCATGCTTTCTGTCTCAATGTCTTCCTTGCTCCTCGCCCATTTCATTCTCTCCCTTCCGTCCCTGCTTTCCCCCTTTGCAGGATGCAGCAGGCCTGGCAGCTGTGGCAAATCTTTTTGGACACGTTTTCCCAATATGAGAACTGGCTGCAAGGAGCAGAGCAGATGGCTGCGTGCCCAAAGTCATCGCAGGTTTTATATGTTGACGCCAAGGAGGAACTCAAAAAATTTGAGGTGCTGGTCAGATTGAAAAAAAGCACAATTTTTCATACCCATCTTTCTAGGGGGGCCACCTCTTCTCGCTTTTTCTATTAAAGCCACTGTGTGTCTGGGATGCACTCCCTCACTGTTCCACAAAGCTGTGAAGGAATCCAGGCTGGTGCCACCATTAGGCAAACTAGGTGGTTGCCTAAAGCACCGATGTTCTGGGGCCTGCAGCAGCAATAGCACTGAAATCACAATGCAGCATTTACCTAAACTCTGTTCTATCATCCCCCTCCCCAATTCAGACTTCCAGTTTATGCAGTTGGGGGAGGGGATGTTGGAGGGCTCACATAGGTGCCTCCTTGTGCTGCTGATGGGGGGGGGGGGGCGCGCACAGGAGAAGGTGCTGTGATTTGTGGTTTTGGTCTTGAAGAGCAGGTATTGCCTTGAGTAAAAAGATATCACAGCAGCTTTCCCAACCCACAGCAGGGAAGACAGAGGGCTCACTTGCAGCTTTATGGGACCGTTGACTTCCTGTGTGTGTAAGGGGAGAAAGGGGGAGACTGTCTATCCCAAGATGCTTTCTGCTCAGTCCCTTGGCACTGGCTGAGAGACCAGCGGATGATGGTCAGAAGATGCTGGAAAGGTTAATCATATGCAGATTTGTCTTCCTCCAGGTTCTGCACAGGCAGGTCCAAGAGAGGCTGGGCCAGCTGGAGTCCCTGAACAGGCAGTATTGGCGCTTAGTGACCAAAGGGACCCCTGCGGACTCTAAAGCCAATGGAAATGGACTGAAGGCCAGATTGCGAGCCATAGCACAGGAAAGCAACCAACGCTGGGACACTCTACAGAAACAAGTCCTGGCTATTCACAGGAGGCTGAAGGTACAAATGAACTGACAATGGGCTATCAGGACCACTAGTCTGGTGCCCAGCCCCTCGAAGTGTGATGAGATTGAAGGTAGAGGATGAGTTCATAGGGGAAACAGGTTGCAGAGAGCAGATTGCTTGTATGTGGAAGTATCAGTACAGTAATCCTGGATGAAGGTGTAGATGATGGTTGACCATGTTGCAGCCCTGCAAACATCTCTCCCTGGGAACTAAACTCCTCTGGCAGATCCCATCTATCTGTGCCCGTCTCCTCCACTGCCAACTCCAGACTTTGTTCATTCCACTTTGCTGTTGCACACGCCTGGAACAAACTACCTGAGTTGGTACATCAGGCTCCATCTGTGGCTCTGTTCAAATCCAGGCTAAAAGCTCACTTGAGGCTGCTTTTGGATCCTGATCCGCTTAGTCGCCTTTTCATCTCCTTACTGTCCCTCTAGATAAATCCTAGTCCACAGTTGTGTTGTCTATCATGACTAGACTGTAAGCTCTTATGAGCAAGGACTGTTTCTTACATGTCTCTCTACAGCACTGTGTACGCCTTGTAGCGCTGTACGAAAGTGAAACGCAGGATCATGGCAGAAACGTTGTATAAAAACCCAGGGCAAGAGTACTGGGCACCTAGGCGAAATCTCAGCCTTGTGTCCCCCTCTTAAAATGTTGTTTATAGCAGTCAACTGAAATCATCTCAACACCATCCCTCCCAGAACAATCCTATAAATGCATATTCGGCCATCACACTTTTAAATATTAAACTTGGTTTATTAAATGTATACTTAGGAAGCTTTCTGGAAATCTCCCTCATTATCACAGTAAACGGACTATTTGCATGTTGCCCTTTCTTCCTGCAGGTAAAACTGTGCACGAAGTTTGACAGGCTCTCCGGTCCCATTGCTTTGCTTTTACTGTAACTTCTTTGCTTGCAACACCCCCCCCCCCCCTTAGAAAAACCTGCTGCCCTAGGCAACTGCCTGGTGGTTGGGTCAGTCCTGCTGGAACCATCATGATGGCTATCTAATTAGTATTTATATTTGCAGTTTGAAAATAATTACTCCTGAATTACAACTAATAACAAATGACGCACTAGTTGGCAAATATTCAGCAATACCATCATGTAACTCAAAGGCAAACCTACACAATCCAACTCTCCGTTGGACAACTGCCCATATATGGCATGGAAAGGCATGTGATTGGGCAACAAGGCTGAGAGCCCATAGCTGTTAATGAGCAGTGTAGAAGGCCAATGAGGTATAAAAAGAAGGATCCACTCTGACAGGAAGGAGTTGCTCTTTTCTTCTCCCCCCCCCCCCCCCCCATACTTGGTCTGCTCCTTGCAATGACAATCTTGGGCTGTGCCATGCAACAGGGCTGCTTGCTTCTAGAACCTTGCAGTCATAGGTCTTGACTACATCCAATATGGGTAATATTTAAGTAATGACCATTGTCTCCCTTAAGATCTGTGAATGTCACCTCTACAGTATCCCCAAGCTACCTAGGGAGCAGCTGATCCGTCTTTGGATCAAGCTGGAATCGTCTGCAGGGCTGTGTACAGTGCTGCCACTGAGTCATTAAACTGGCCCAGTCAAAACCATGTCTTGAATAATTTATCCACGTGATCCTAAAATAACTGTATCTGACATCCTCAAAGCGTACTGTTAAATTACGAGCATGCTTTCTGATTTCATAGCCATATCCTGGGCATGTAAGAAGCAGATGGTTAGGTGTTAGAGGCCCATTCCTTTCTTATGCCCTCCTCTTTTTCCACTCCCAGTACTTTGTAAGCCAGCGGGAAGAGTTTGAGCATGAGTGGGAGGCCATAAAGATGTGTCTGACAGAGCTGGACCTCCGTCTCACAGATGTGCAGCACTTCTCAAATGGCAACACTCTGCAGAAAATGCAGCAGCTACAGGTAAATCTGCAAATTCTTGAAGGCTGAGAAGGGTGCGGCCTCTCGAGACGGACCACTCACTGATGTTATTGGGTTCCAGACTTTCCAGCAGTATGTTCAGTCCAGTGCCGAACGGGTGGATTGGCTTCTGGTGCTTGGTGAGCGACTGATTCAGAGGAGTGAGCCCCTAGATGCGGAGTGCTTGGAGGAGGAGCTGCAGGAAGTCAGTAGCTACTGCCAGGAGGTCTTCAACAGAGTTTCTTCCTTCCAGCGCAGACTCATCAGCATCAGACTGGTAAGGAAACGTCACATGTGCACATGAACAGACTTACACACTTAGCTCTTTACTGTCTACACTGTTCACTGTAACACAAGCTTGCTTTCCTTTTGGAAAACGTACTGTTCACTGTGCCTCCTATGACCCGTGGTGAGGCGCACTGTTGCCCAAAAAACTGCCTTAAGCTGCCATCTTTACTCATCCAAATTGCATTCTGCCTCCCATTATGTAATATCTAAATAGGTAGATTTTAGATGAACTGTTGTTTTGAATTTGTTTCATGAGTATTAAACATTTTTGATGTGTAACTACTGTATCTCATAATTAAAGCACAGAGTACTTAGGATTACTGAAAGAGCCGCACATTCACCAGTTTACCATATTGTAAATTTTTGTTCTATTCTGACTTCCAAAGGCAGAAAGCTGCAGGGTTTAATTATGTGAAATTCTTTGTGTGCAAAGCACTGCATAACTAATTTTTTCATGAAACACTTGTAGATTTTTATGCAAATATTTCCTGTTTTAATGCATTTTCTGTTCTGGTTTTTCATATCAAATTATCACTGTCTTGTTTTTAATCTATACACTGTGGTGGTTTTAGTTTTTTTGCTGCTTTTTTGCTTTGGTCATAAATTGTGTAACTTTTTGTTTGTTGCTTGTTTTTATGTAAAGCAATATATAAAGCTGAAAAGTAATGGGCCCGATTTATTCACTGGTTGGGGCCAGCTACCACCAAACAACATTAGACCCACATATTGGGCCCTGGCACCGAATATCTGGATTGCCGTGAACTAACTGGGCAGTCGAGCTATTCAGCCATTGCCTGGTTAGCATCAGTGGCCAAAGTTAAGCTAGGTTAGTTCTACTGCATATCTCAGCCAAGGAGATTACAATTGTTAGCAAGTCTGTTTTAATCCCTTTCTGTATCTGACTCAGTATAATGCAGTTCCTGAAAATCCATGCAGATTCATTGCTGGGTCGAGGATGGAATCCTTAGATTGCTCTTTGAGGGCAGCCTCATCTATTCTTTGTGTGGCAGGTATTTGAAGAGGACTGGCTGGCTGAAAGAGAATCAGATCTGGACTCGGACTGTTTTTCTGATGTTCTGGAGAAAGATGAAAGAGAGGATGAAAGAAAGTGGGGAGAAAGTGAGGCACACCCAACCCTGGATCTGTGTGGCAACCCTCAGCACAGATTGATTAAGGACCACAGGCCATGGGCTGCACCACCAAGGTCAAGCAGTGTAGATTTGGAGTGGGATCCTTCTGTGGATGTTGGAGGGTCCACCTCTTGTGATGATGATTCTTCCTACTTCAGCACTGGCACAGGTATGAATTACCCGTGAGGCTTTTCTGCTACCAAGCTCCCCTTCTGACCATATCAACAGACTTGAAAGTAGACCTGGTTTTTCCTTTCCAGGTAAATCGGGTATATGGCATTGGGAAGAAGCTTCTCCGCAGAAACCCAAACCCTGTGAACAGCAGCTTACTTATTCCACAGTATGTGTCAGATCCAGGAAAGATGCTGAACTATTGGTGCAGGTAAATGAAGAGGTTAAATAGGGGGGGAGAGCCAGGAACCTAAGGAGATCCAACTCTGCATGGGACCAGGTCTACCAATCTATGAGCCACTTGGAGTTTTACCAGGGATAGGGACTGTCCAGTTGGATAGGGAAATAACTTGCACATCCAGATGTAACTCGGTGAGCTAAACTGGCTTAGTCGGGTCTTGGACATTTGTTAGTGAGCGATAGTGCCTAAAGTTTAGAGATGGTTGGCCTGAGGATCGTGTCCTGACATGATGGGTTTGTGTTTGGCAGATATCACAAGACTCCATGGAAGACTGCGATACAAGATCAGATTCTGGAACATGGACCAGCAGTAGGCAGAGGATTCCTTACTGCCCCATGGGTACGTCTGTTTCTTTGACATGCTTCTGTTTCATTTTCCAGAGCTCATGTAGTTGCTGACCTCGAGGGCAAGGAAGAAACTTTGGGGCTAACCTTGACAATCTTCCCCTATACATCATAGGTGCTCCGGATTCCAATACTCAAAACATCTCTGACAGTCTAGTGGAAAAGACTGGGACCTGCTGCCAGACAGACCGCTCCACCTTTGACCAGGAGTGGATTGAAAGCTGGTTAGGACAGACACAGTCGGAGCAGAGACTAGAAACAGAGAGGTCACAGCCTGACCTTTCACAGGTAAAAGCTTTTAAAGATCATGAGGTCAACAATTCATAAGTAACCCTCTTCTCTACCCAAGCCTTGGAAACCCCCCCCCCCCCAATGCCCATTTGGGTGCTTCATTGTGGGTATGTTTTCCACATCAGGGATTTCTGCAACCAGCTTCCTGCTGCCATCTTTCCCCCATGGAGATAAAGTCTGCCCCGGAGCAGCCAGTAGCAAACAGCACTAACAACTGCTGCAGAAGGAATGGTCAGCCGATATCAACATCGAGGGCAAACCAGGTCAGTAAAGGGGAAATTTTTACGTACCATTAATTTTCTTTCCTGGAATCCTGCGAGAGCAGTCCAGATGAATGACACATGGGATAACTCCACCCACAATGCCACTTAGGACCAGGTTGAGTGGTCCTTTTTAAGTCTATGGGAACAGGCTTGCCTTGTAATAAATACACCGAAGCAATGGCCTCCCTAATCCAGCAGCCAAGCATAGCCTTCAATGCCGCCTGGCCCTTACAGGGCCCTGGAAAGAGGACAAAAGTGATCAGACAAAGGGATTTGTTACTTCCAGGTAATGCAACAGCACTCTACAGCCATCAACAAAGCATAAGCCTTTTTCACTCTCAGTGCACTGCTCTGGAGTAAAGGCTGGTAGGGAAATCACCTGATTGCCATGAAAGTGGGGGAGTACCTTTGGGTAAGAAGGAAGGCATTGGATGCAAAAATACCCCCTCAGCTGAGGACAAGAGGAGCTCGACAGGAGAGTGCCGAGATCTGCCATGCTGAAGTAACAGCCACCAAAAAGACTGTCTTTAAGAGTTATCTGTTCAAGGGGTTCAAAGGAGGAATACAGTTAGCTTTTTCTGTCTCCATCATCTGCCGGCAGGGGGAGATAACCCATTCATCTGGACTGGTCTAGCTGGAAGATAAGGAATCCTTCATTCCAGATCTTGGAGCATCTCTCCTACGGAGTATGGCCTCTGGAGACTGGCAAGTACAGCTTCACCCTACACTGGCTGGTGCAAGGCTTGCTGCTGTCACAAGTGGTCTTGCTTTCTTGAGAAGAAAAGCAGAAGTGCTGAAGTGGATTTCCTGGCCTTCTTTCCCTTTAAGTCATTTCCAGCCAACCATGAGACATTTTTAATGTAATCATTCAGTAGTGGGTGGGAATTAGCACAGCCACTGTTTTGGCCAGAGCCATCTCTTAGATCTCCAAAGAACCTCCAAAATGGATCTTGTTTGTTCAAAAGTTTGCATGAAATATTCACACCCCCATCTCTTCTTCTTCTTTTGTGTTAGAGGCTGGTAAAGAAGTGGAAGCCCTGCAGCACACAGGAAGTTACCGCAACTATTGAGAAAAGGTAGGATGCTCTCTAGGCAGGCACCAGATGACAGGCATACAGAACCCCAATACTGTCAGACATGCAACAATGGCTGGCTGTGGTCAAGAAGCAGCCTGTCCAAGTGGGATGCACATTTATTAGAACCATAAGGCATACTAATGTGCATTAGTTTCCTACCTTCATTAATAAGTAGAAATGACCCAAGCAATGTCTGAAAATCAGATCTCCAAAAACAAATCAAATGTTTACCTGTACATATTTTTACTAGATGTGATTTAAAACAAAAAAAACCTTGTGAACTGTGGTTCAATGATTACAGGTGGCCCATAGTTAGCCCTGTTTAGCAGCTGTGGATCCTGGCTACTTATTACACCAGCCATGTAAGAGTAGGGAGCATGACCTACTGGACTCGGTGTTTGCAGCAAACATGATTTCTTCTCTTCAGGAACCACATCTGCAGTGTTAGTGGTTACTAACAGAGTAAACTGACTGTTACATGGCTCCACACTTGCAGTGAAAAGAAACGGGGGCCTAGGGCAATATTTACGGGAGAAGGAGGAGGCTTCAGTTATATTAACCCTGCAACTCATGGTTACCTTATGAGATTATTTCAGTTTTTTTTGTAAATTGTAAGACATTTGGGAAGAGCTGATGGCTTTAAGATCATCTTTCAGCCTTCTTATGGGGGTAAAGTGGCTTTTGTCCATTTGCCTATGCATTAGGGAATCTAATAATTTCCCACCCTTTGTGTTAAAAATGTGGGGTAAGCGGCAGCATTTCTCCTGCTGTATGTAAGTTGGGGGAGGGTGTAGATACATTTTCAGACCTACACATGCTATAGCTATCCCTTAACCCATTATATTCCTCCTTTTCCCTTTCTTCAGATTGTCAAGGTGTAGGTGTACTTTGCACCGATGTGGGTTCTTTTGAAAACTCCCCCTTTAATGAGGCTCGCGAGGTAGGGAAGGTGCAGAGTTGTGTTCCTATGCCCTTTACAGAAACAGGACTAAATACTTTCACCTGGGCAGAAGCATGGAACAACTCATACAAGTATGTTCTAAAATAAATCTGCTCCTTCTGGACCTGCCTACATCTATACCATCTTCCCCTGGGCAATTTTATAGTAGAAGTAGTTGATGGCTAATGCTGGTCTCTTGTTGCTGTTATTCACTGCTCTCCTTAAATGACAAAAGCTTGGCCCAGGAGTATTCACTTAGTCATTTGAAGGATGTGTTCATTTTTGTTGTTGTTAGGAAAATGAGACTTTTGTGTTTAAATAATGCAGAGTGCCATTTGTTTACTCCTTGTGCGCGCGCACACACACGACACACCAGCTGCTTAGCAAAACAAAACAAATTGGCAGTGCTGCCTTCTGAACTGTGGAACGAGCAGCGTAAGAGGATACAGGGCCTGCTCTTTGCAGTGAGTGGGTGTTGGCATCTTTCCCTTGCCCGGGTTGATCTAAGCTAGATTGTAGCCTTACGGTAGGCAGGATGTGTTAGTTCTTCTTGCCCTAAGAAAAATAGGACTCAATTTCCATGTATGCAGTCGCATAAATGCAGGCCTAGCTTTGCTTGTTTGGATAAGATGAGGAAGGCTGGTATGGTGAAGTTTGGACAAAGAAGTCTTGTATATAAGCACTGCTCATAAACTGTTCTGTGTTACAGGGCTGGCTCTTCACCTGTCTCTCTCATGGCTGAGGAGCTGCTGCTGCCCCTGAAGACCCCACTCTTGCTATGGCTGAGGACCCGAGGCCACCTACTGGTGCTCCTGGCTCTGCTGCTTTTGGCTTGTCTGCTCCTTTTCCTGTTAAGAGAGACTCCCTGTGCCAAAGCCAATCATTATGCCTGGTCTTTCCACCTTATGCTAAAGTATGTTAATGGCCCACCTCCCATGTAACTGCAGTGGAGGAATCTAAGACGACCAGATACTGTAGAAAAGGACTAATTGCCCCTACTCCTTGGACACAGCAATCTGCATGGCTTTCTCTGCTGTAGCCAGACTGAGGCAGAATAGGGCTGCATTTAGGTCTATGCAGATGCTGTGTTTGTTCTGCACTTAAATCAATACTAGAGCAGCCAGTGTAGACTCTGCCTCCTCAGCTGACTGACTGGTGGTGGAAAAGTGGTAGACAGCCCCGCCTATGCTGTAAAAGGTTAGAAACCCATTGCTAGCACTTTCATGAGTTAATGGAAAAATGTCTTGCACTTTTTTTAAATAAAGAAACTTTATAATAAGCAGCCAGAAGCATGAACTGAAACAAACCAGAACAGCGAACATGGCATGTAGTCTACTACAGCCTTTGCTTAATCCTCATTTCCTTACTACACCCTTCAGCTGAGTAGCCAGCCAGGGGTGCTGAAAATCATTCATGGAGGCAATGCTGCAAGAAAAAGCAGGACCTAAGGACCTGGGTTCTCTTCCTTCTAATGCTGCTTTCAGCGAAGGCAAGATCTTGTACTCTGTAAGTAAACCTGTACTGGTGCTTATCCTGTGCTCTCAAGCCTGTAATTAAAACCTTGGGAGCACACTGATAAGGATTAATACAAACAATGATTATTTAATGTCTGTTCCCAGGTCCAAGCTGCTTTATTTTTTTTTTTTTTGGTGGAGGATTCTCTAATCATGGTATCTTCATGATCTCGTGCACTACTAAGGATGGGAGGCAGGCTACATTTACCTAAAAACTAGCAAAGACCCTGGGAACACATGCACGTTTTGTCACACTCGGGCTACAGGTGCAGTATTTATGCCAAATAGTCTGCACTGGTGACTGTTCTCAGGCCCCACTAATTAACTTCCTAGAATCAGGGACCCTGACAGAGTCTGAATTTAGCAAAAGAAAAACATCTTGAAATCTGATCTAGGAGAATGCAGAGAGCAGAAGAAAAGGTAATTGTTAAAGGGAGCCTAAGGACACCTAATAGTCCAAACCCCCCCTCCCTGTTGTTTGGCTTTAGCACTTTTGTTCTTGTGAAAGATTTTCCTCTGAAGAACTTTAAAAAAATATATAGTTTTTTTTTTTTTTGGGGGAGGTGAAAAGCCTATAACTGTAAATTCATTACACCCAGTGGGGTAGGTGGCTCCAGTCTGCCAGATAACATGCAAGAAAATGTAAAAATGCTCAGGCTGTTTGTACTGGAATATGGAGAGGCCCAGGGCATGGGAAGAGAGTAAGGTCAACCCACACAGAGATAAGGATCCTTAAAGACATGTGAAGAAACAATTTATTATCAATGGTTTCATACAAAGTGTGAGATATTGACTGGCTGTGGTTCAGAGGTTAATACTGTCACAGTCCCATGCCATACAACCCCCCCCCCCCAGGAAAAAATAGTAAATCAACAACTGTACTGTAATAACAATCATTATAAAGCAGTGATTTATTGCATGGATGCCGTTTTTAGAGTGTAAAGGTATTAACTGTCCCCTCTGTACAGGAGTGTTTTTAAGGGTCCTCCTGCTTTTAGGTCACTCAGCTAGCAGGAATGGGCCATTTAAGCCATCCGCTCCCAAAAGTTACTGCACAGGCTAATCAACGTACCACGTGTACAGTCCACAGCAATTGTGCTGGCTAAAAGGCATCACCCATATGCCACTACGAGATGCAACCACCATTTTAATGGTAGAAAGAAAATCAACTATCTGCTTCCTGAGCACCCTGCCCCAGCTAAAAGACTATGCTCCATTCTCTCTCGCTTCACTTCATAGCACACCCATGATCTCTGGGCCCAGGCTCTCCCACATTTTCCCTGATTGGTGGTCAATAGCCCCATAGTGGTTCTTTGCAAGCTAGCTGCCATGGCAACCCTCATGAAGTCCAGACAAACAGACTTACTACTCCCCTACAACACCCACCCCAAAAACCCCCCACACAGCTTTAGCTACACTTCCTCTCAACACACGTTGCCTGTCCCACCAGAGACAGCAAACTGAAATTTCTTTCAGACTTTGGCCCTATTGGTTTTGGAGTCTATTGGCCCTGGTTCTGCCCTGGATAAATCAGTCAGGTGACCAGCTTAGGAGCTGTGTGTAGCAATCCCTCAACTTACACTAGCCCATTGTAGATTATCTTTTCTCTCATTCCCCTGTGTAACAGACAACAGCAAAGGATGAGACACAAAAATGTTGCGATTGCAGCATCTAGCCACTGCTCCTACTTCGAAGTTTTATAGCAGATGCCAGAGACAGTAGATAAGAAAAAAACAGGGTGAGATACTAGCCGTGACAATAAGAGAAAGGGATATTTCATACTGAGCACTCCAGCCTGTTCCTTTGGGCTGTGGTACATAACAGAAATATTGAATAAATAATGAAAGGCAGGGCATACGAACAGCAAAATCCAGCAACGAAACTGGCAAAACCACCCAAAGTGGGATAAGCTGGGAGTGTAGGAAGAGTTATTGACATTCTAGGGCATAAGAATGTCACTGTCACTGCAATCTTAAAAGTGAACCCCCCCCCCCCCCCCGACGGTCTGTGGATAAAAGTCTTCCTTGTTCTCTTTACCTTCCATTTTCTTCATGTCGTGAAAATTTCTCAACATTTTAGCCCCAAATATCATAAAAGCTAGAAACTTGAAAATAATAAAATAATTATTTAACCATATACATATATGTACAGAACAATTCTCTGGGTAGTTCAGGCTGCATCCACTGCGTGTCCCAAATGCTCCAAGTTCACAGACTACAGTGCCCTTTTTTGCTGCCTCTACTCCATTTTTGACATCTCAAACTTGGTGGTGACAATTTCCTGGTAAGAAGAAAAAAAAAGGAGAAAACCTATGACCTTGTCACTCGGGTCAGATAACCAAGAACAAAGGTTTAGAGTTACAGGAATTACCTCATCTGAATCTAGCAACGGTGGAAGAACCCTGTAAAGCAGAGAGAAAGAGAGTAAGCCTGAGGCATACACACTAGGCCCTTCCCTTATATGTCATTCTGTTTCTCAGTGACTAAAGAAAACCACTAGGGCAGAGAATCGAATGTGGTTTAACTTAATCCTAGTGTTTGCCCGAGTCTTCACACATTTAAGCCCGACATGTACTACTCTATGGAAAAAAAAAGTAACACCTCAACTTACACATCAGCCATGGAGGAAGGAATATTCTCCTCAACCCATTTCAAGTCTTCGTCCTGTGAAGAGACAGGGTAACAGCAAGTTTAAGTCTCTTCAAGTGAAAATAAAAACATACATCGAAAATTTTACAGATTAGCACAGGCCCCCACAGTGTTAGGGACAGATCTGGTCTCCCAGCTCCCTCTAAAAAAGGGGCAGCAAACATTTCAAGGTTAGGCCACCTTAGAAAAATGAGTCACTTTAAGGGGCCTGAAGGGAGGTGGAGAGTAATTTGCACACTTTGCCATGTTTACATATTGAACTATGTAAGGTATTTCATGTTAACGGGACACACAAATGGTAGAAAGTGACTTTAAAATTTATATGATCTTAGTGTTTGGGGCTGGGAATGGGAAGAAATAGGATATTATGTGGGGCCGGGCCAAAGGGGGCTAGATTCCTGAATTGGAAAATCATGATCCATTTATGCTCGCAGCTCTGCACCCCTCACTCTTTTCCCCCACCCTAGCTCCATCCCCCCTAATCTCCTCACTCACACTCTCCTCCTCCTCCTACATCCCCTCCAAATCCCTTGGTTTCTTCAAGCTATCACTCTGTCCCCCCCTCCTCCAATGCTTCCATCCTAACTTACAAGTAGTACAACAGCGACAGTGCAGTGCCCAAGGCCACATCTACCTCTTCTTCCGTGCAGGCCCATCCTGGCCTATTACAGAGCTGCTCAGACCTAAGTGTGAAGAAACAGGCCTGGGCAACGGAGGAGGACGTGGCCCAAGGTGCTGCACTGCTGCTCTCCTCTCAGTTCTAGCAAGGCAGGATGGAAGCGTGAGTAAGAGCGAGGGAGGGAACAGGGCATCAGAGACACCAAGCAGGAGAGCTGCCATCCTGGTCTTCACTCTCATGACCAAGGCCATACAGATAAGAGGTGACATTTTACTTTTCAGATAATGTCCTTTGCTGGAGTCCTGCTAGACCAGTCCAGGCAAGTGGGTAGTGGAGACATAGAATAAGCCAGAAACTTCCAGTGACATCACTGCTGCAGATGGAGCTAGGGGCATACCTCGGTATTTGTAACCAAGCATATGGTCAAGATCTGACTGCATACAACCTCACTGAAGGTAACAGAGAGACAACAGAAATAACCACATACAAAATGATACACAGAATTGTCACCATGTTGAACATCTGCCATGAAGACCACAGCCTTCAAGGCCAAATCACAGAGGTGGTGGGCACCAAGGGGTGGGGGGGAGGGGGAGGTCTTGGACTGGTCTAGCAACACTCCAGTAAAGGACATTTTCTGGTAAGTAAAAAGTCAGCTTCCAGTTCGTCCTGCTAGACCAGTCCAGACAAGTGGAAAGTATCAAAGCTACAAATCCACCGGCAAGATAAAATCTCTACACTGAAGCTGCCTTCGCCCTGGCGCGGACGACCAAGCAGCAATGTCTGACAAAGGCAGAGAGGGATGACCAAGTCACAGCCCTACAAATGTCAATAGAGGCAACAGAACTGCACGCCGCCCAGCACGAGGCCTGAGCTCGAGTGGAGTGTGATTTTGCAAGGACACTGCCTCCTTTATCTAACAGGTCAAGCTAACCTTAGGAGCTGCTTCGCCCTTACATCGATCTGCAAAATGCACAAATGATCTAATGGGCTTCTGGGAAAGGATTAGTGACCTTCAGGTGCCTGAGAAACATTCTGCGTCTATCCACTAAATGTAAACACTTGTTCTTTCCTTTATACTGTTCCGCCAAAAGGGAAGGAAGGAAGGCAAACCAATTGATGGATATGAAACATAGAAACTAGCTTAGTCAAGGAGGGACCATCTGGAAAGACATGACCTCATTAAAGGAGGACAGATAAAGGTCTCTACATGAGAGAGCTTGCAACTCAAATACAATGCACCGAACAAAGGTGACCAAAAAGAGACTGTCTTAAGGGACAGATTCTTAACTTCAACCCATTTCACTGGTTCAAATACAGCAGGCAACAGGGCCTGAAATACAAGACCCAAATCCCACAGTGGCCAACCGAGCTCAGAGGAGGGTGCCAATTATGCACCCCTCCCCCAAGGAAGCTGGCAACATCCCAGTTAGAATCTATGGAGCAACCAGCCACCGGCCCTCAAAAGCATGATAGAGCCTCAACCTGAACTCACAAAGAACAGGACAGGCCTTTATCAAATCAGTCTTGCAGAAAGGCAAACAAGGCAGGCAATTCCACTTTCCGAGGTGCCTGACACTAGCCCTCAAAGACACACCATGCTCACCCATAGGAGAGGCAGATGGAACCACGCTTCACCCATCAAGCAGTAGCAACCATGGCCGGTGCTAGGGTTTCTAGCACCCCCCCTGCAACCTATAAATCCGTGCCCCTCCCTCATTATTATTATTAATGTTGGCTGCACCCTACCCTCCTTTTTTCCCAAAACCGCTTTGTGAACTCTTTTCAAAGCGATATTAGTATTTCTCCTAATATTTTGGTTGTAAGAAATTGCAGCAAAAGAGCAAAATGCATAACCAAAATAAAAATACTTAACAGTAAATACTTAGCATCATACAAACAGGCTGAGATAGCCCAATAAATAAATAAATAAATAAACAAACAAATAAAATCTGATTCTCGTCATCTCACTATCATCATAAACATTCTCCAGTGCCAGGCATATTGTGAACATTAATAATATAAAACACTGCAAAAGTCACTGAAGATCTACAAGGCCAAATCTACCATACCAGCATACACTTCCAAAACCCAGAAAAAAACAGCACTATAAATCCTGCAATGGGCCCCAAAATATCCATATACCTATTTGAAAAGCTTTACAAGTCAAATTACTACAGTACAGATCCCTACGTACAAACTCCATGTTAACAGCACACCTGGGCTTGGTCATACACTCAGAACACAGACCCTCACCAAGTACAGAATAAGTGACCACAACCTAAGGGGCTTGTTTACAAAGTCGCGGTAGCGGTTCGAGATCATTTATTTATTTAACAGTTTCTTATATACCGCCCCTTCCAGAGATCAGGGGCGGTTTACATTGAACAGTGAACAGAAAATTTGTATACTTCTGTATACTTTACAAGGAACAATGTTTTAACTATATACAAGTGTAATTACAGGGAACATACTTTTGAACGTTAGCCGGAACAGTGCTTTTAAACTATATACAGGTTATAAGACATGGAACATAACATAACTAATTACCAGTAGTTATTTACAATAGTGATATAGCCGACAGTTTGGGTAAATCTTTTGCATGTTGTGTGAAGTATGTAAAGTTTCTTATCGTTATGGCGAATCGCTACCGCGGCTTTGTAAACAAGCCCCTAAAGTAAAAATAAAAATATGTAGACAAAAATTAAACTGAAACCATAAGAAGCCAGACTCTGCATGCAGTACCACACCAGATAAGAGATGCAGTTCCCCATATTGTGTAAAAAAAAGATAGCGCAAAATCCAATCACTAAATTGAAAATAAAATTATTTTTTCTACCTTTGTTGTCTGACGATTTTTGATCATGCTGGTCCCGATCTGAGGTTTCTGTTTTCCTCTGTCTTCTCTTAGCTCTCTTTCTATAGTCTATAATTCATCTGCCATTTCTTCTCTCTCCTTTTGCTTTCTTCATTTTCTTCCATCAGCCTTTTTCCAGTCCCAGTAACCCTCCCCAGTATCAGCCCCCTTTACAGCCTCCCCCCAGAACCTTCTAGTGTCAATTCCCTTGCATTCCCAGCACCGCCACTGATGTCTATTCCCTTCCAGTCCCCCTCCTTCTCCACAGTCCAGCCGTTTCTAGCCCAAATACCATCCCAGGTATCAGCAAACATCCAGTACCAGTGCCCCCTCCCATGTCAGTTCCCTTCCAGTCACCCTCTCCTCTGTCGATCCGCCTTCCAGTGCCATCCCCAGGTGTCAGTTCCCTTCCAGCCCCCTCCTTCCCTCCAGCCTCCTCATCCCCCTCTTTTCTGCTCCCTTCCAATCCCCCATGTCAGCTCCTTTCCAGCCCCCATCTTCCAACCCCCCCTCCTATTACCCAGCCACCTTCCAGGCCCAACCCAAGTGTCAGCTCCCTTCCAGCCCCCCATGTCTGCTCCCTTCTGGCCCTTTTTCCTTCCCTTCCCACCAGTATCAGCTGCCCTCCCTCCTCTCCCCTCCCTGATTCATCCTTCAGAAAAGAAAGCAGCCATGGGAACATTTCTCTGTTCCTGCGGCTCTGCTATCCTTTAAACTGCTGGACCGTGGAGTTTCTAAAGGCAATAATAAGCATTTCCTGTTTTGTTTTTGTTTTTTTTTGTTTTGTTTTTTTACGAGAAACAGGAAATGCTTGTTACTGCTGGAAATGCCATGGTCCAACAGTTTAAAAGATAGCAGAGTCACAGGAACAGAGAATTGTTTCCGCATCTGCTTTCTTTTCTGAAGTGGTGGGTGGCTAGCGACAGCGCCCTCCTTCTACGTTTACCTGGCTTACTGGGTAGCGCTTGCCCTGCCAGCAAGTAGGCTTTGTGTGCTAAGCACCGCCTCTCAAGGGCCAGGCTATAAGTGAGAAGGGAGCCAAGTTGTCCAAAAGGACGGCCCCCTGGTGCAACAGGTCCCAGATTTGTGGAAGGCAAAGGGGCAGTCTCTCCAGGAGCCACATTAGATCCGCAACCCAAGGCCTTCAAGGCCAATTGGGTGCCTTTCGAACCTAACTTCTTGTGGCTACTGAAGAATCTTTGCACTTTGGCATTGGACTGGGTCACCATCAGATGCATCCAGAGGCTGCCCCACTGGTTCCAGATCAGCTGGAATGCAAATAGAGCCAGCTCCACAATGTGCTGTGCCAAGAGCACTAGATGATTCGAGGGCCACTCCCACACACTCGGTGCCTCTTTGGTTGATGAAATATACCACCACCATGGCATTGTCCAAGAAGACCTGGACTGCTTGGTACTTGACCAAGTGGAGAAAGTACCAGAGGGCCAGGCCAATGGCATGTGCTTCAAGGTGAATGATGGGCCCTGAGCCTACTGTACCTCACAGAGAACTCCCATCAGGCAAACAGACTAGCATCAGATGTCGAGATGAGCCACCAAGGAAAATCTAGAGGCATGCCCTTGTTGAAATAGCAGGCAGAGCCCACCATAGCAGGCTGGGTGCTACAGGAGGCAAAGGGTGAGCCTGATCTCAAAATCTTGCAGGCAAGTTGAGCAACGTGACAGAAAAGCCTTTGGAGCAGCCTCAGATGCGCCTTTGCCCAAGGAACTAACTCCACGATGGCTGCATTCGAATCCAGAGGCTGAAGACAGTCCCAACCTTGGAAGTCCACTGTTGAAAGGTCATCAACTGCGCTATAAAACTTGACAGTTCTCTCAGCAGTTAAAAGGACTTAATGGCATGCGTGAAAAGGGCTCTGAGATACTCCAATGACTGAGAGCATACCAGATGACTCTCACTGTGACCAACAAGGAACTGGACCACTCTTGTTGTCACCTTGACTGCTTCCAACTGAGACTTGGACAGAATAAGCCAGTCCTTGAGATAAGGTTGCAAATAGATTCTCTCATGCCGCAGGGCTGTGGCCATGACCACCATGATCTTGGAGAAGCTCCTTGAGGACTGTAGCAAGGCCAAAGGGCAGAGAACAAAACTGAAAGAGATCACCCAGAATGGCAAAGTGTAAAAACTTTTGAAGCCCCTCGAAAGCGAATGTGAGCCATTCCCAACTTCAAACCACTGGACTAGCTGACTTTGGAGTCTCCATCCGGAATAGAGAGAATCAGAGTCCTTGGCCCGAAGGTCACTCTTCCATCTGCTATCACTTCTTGCTTCCTGATCTTATCTGGGAATGGGTGGGGAGGATCAATTTGGACTGTGTTTGGAGGTCATGTCCAACACCTCTAAGCTCCGAATCCGGATTTAGAGGAATTATTTATTTATTTATTAGTTTAACCACAGGGACCACCTCCAGCGGCTCTCCCCAATTCTTCATGCAGTGCTCATCCATAGGTCCCACTTGGCAAATGCCCCAAATCAGGCAGCATTTCTTAGGGGGGCTGACATTTGTCTCTTCTCACACATCTGAGGCAGCAAGACTAACTGGATCTGCACGTGCAATCCTGCCCACCTATCCTACACTAGTAACTTTACATGTGCAGAGTCAGAATTAATGCATGTGCACTGGAAAAAGGGAGATTAGTACTCAAAGCACACACATCCACTGAACCAGACAGCAATCTTCACAAATGGGAAGGGTCAGGCCGCCCCCCGTAGCTATGGCTGCAAGATGCAGGCACAAATAATTCAAAAGACTGCACTTACCCCCGTGGAGCACAGGACCAAAGATGAGAGCAGCATGAGCCCAGCACTATGTGCTCAGTTCTCTCATATATACCTTCCCCTCGCAACTTCTGGAGGTTGCTCGCTGAGGGCGGGGAGGGGGCCGGAGGAGGTCAAAGGCTGTGTGAAGACAGGATCTTAGGCTCCTAACATGTCAAGATTATTGACAGAAAGGATGGTCCTTTTCTCCCCTCCACATGGGAAACTCAGATACGTTCTGGAGACATCTGCTGTTGAGCTCCATAGCCCACTTTGGAACAACTGCCCAGGAACTAACCCACTTCCAAATTCAAGCTGCACCAGGCTTGCATCCACCATCTGCTGGAGACAGAAAAATACTGAAGTATGCCCCTAGCTGCTCCAGCTCAAGTAGCAGTGATGTCGTTCCTGGAAGTTTCTTGCTTATTCTGTCTCCACCTCTGCTGGGCAAGGGGGAACACAACCCACTTGTCTGGACTAGTCTAGCAAGACAAATTGGAATGTGAGCTGCTGCAGACCAGTCTCAGATGTTGCCTTGCATTCAGGTCCCCTTAAAAGGTGCCTTCAGCCAGCACTTACCACCAATAAAAGAGACATGGAAAAAAAAGCTCCTAACGATTGCTACCAACAAGATGAAAGAGCTGGGTGGGCCAGAACAGCCTACAGGCCTATGTTTGACACCCCTGCGCTGCAGATTCAGCAATACAAATGTTATTGTTAACAATAATTCTCTTACCACCCGGCTGCTTTTTAGAATCCCATTTGGTTCATTCTTCATTCCTCTCATCTTCATCCCTGTCAAAAAAATATGAGAGAAATCTAGTCTCTCCTCCTTTCCAGGGGACACAGATATGAATCCCATAACTCCCTGTTCTCAGAGGCTCACAGATGCAAATCCCATAACCTCTCCTACGTCTCAGCATAGATGTGATTCATGCATTCTACAGGATCTAGAGCCCCCCCCCCGTGTCACTAACCATATGCCTCATTCGCCGTCTGCTCATCCTTGTCCTCGTCATCCTCACTACCTTCGTCCACGAGCGGCACAAAGGCATATCTGTATGGAGGGACACGAAAATAAAAATCAGTGGGGGCAGGAATAGGATCACTCGTCAGTGAGGAAGGACTACGAATCAGGCAGTGAAGAGCAAAAGAGGGTTATGGAGCAGAAGAACCAGGCAGTGGGGGAGGAGCACAATGAATCCCTGCAGCTGAATCGGTTAGTAGAGAGTAATGGGAAAAGGCTTGAAGACAGATGAACAGCGAATGGCAGGGAAAAGCGCAGACCTCTGGTTGTTGGCCGATGGCCTCCACAGGAACATGATGACCAGCAGGATAAGAGAAAACAAAAATCGCCAAAAGGCATCAGCAATCCAGAGCTCCCGCCAGTCCTGAAAACACATTGGAGAGTAGGTATCAGGAACAACATGCCTCTTATCCAAACCAGCAAGAGAAACAGCCCATCTAACTGGTGCCATCGGGGACATCATTCCCTCTTTTCTTGCAGGTACCAGAGCCAGCATCCGTCCCCACAAGATACCACAAGTCTGAAGGAGTTGGGCAGGCCAGTTACAGCCTATGGCCTGTGGGAGTATGTTGGTACCGAAGCTTAGATATTCACTAGCCAGTTAATATACAGACCAGTGCCAAGGACAAAAGACACCTTGGGGCTGGCAATTGGTGGTTGGATGCTGCCAAGATACTTGTGACTGGCCGCGTGGACTGGAATATCTGATCTTAGCATCTCCCCCACCTTCCACTGAGCAGCTGTTTCCTGGAATCTTCTCACTTACTGCCTTACAGCTGGAGAATCTGAAGGTCATCGTGGACCAAAAAACGAAGATTACAGATGCTGGAGAGGAAGAGAGACACAGATATATTTTATTTTTCTTTTATCAAGTTTGAATAATTTCTCTGCAATATATATATATATATATTTTCCCCATTTCCAAATCTTTAAATCTATGCCAGTGGTTCCCATACTTGGGATCGGGACCCCTAATGGTGTCACATCATCAGTGTATGGGGTCAGAGAAACACGGCCATTTCCCCTTCTCTCTGGGCTTTCACTGTGACCTGTGCCAAGCATTGGCAGTCATCAGTCAGCATGTGGCCTGTGAGCCAGTGAACATTCATAGGCCCTTGCCCCCTCCTGGGAAAGCTTCCTGTTAGAATGGAAACCTCTGCTGGGTACTGGGGTCTGTAAGCACCCACTGCACACTGACACAAGGGACCCTGTACTGACTGCTGCCTTCCTGCTTGAGATGAGTGGAGGGAGGGGAAGGAGGCTGCAGACCTGCTATTTTGATTTCATCATCATCTGGAGTCACATGAATTTTCAGATGTTAAAATGGGGTCATACAGATAAGAATCTGAAAAGCACTGATCTATGCAGGTATAGGGGAAAGAAAGTTTATTCTTCCAACAAAAAGGGAATACAAAGAGTATTCACACCCAGCATATTTGTTCTAATCACACTTTCTGCAGTGGTGCATAGTTTATAAGATGAAATTGCGCTTACCTTTAATTTCATTTCCTGGAATCCTGCTAGACCAGTCCAGACTTGTGGGTTAATACCCCTTGCCAGCAGATGATGTAGAGAGAGAAAACAATTCAGAAGCTTAAACCACCCCCACCCTTTGGTGGTAACCGCTGTTCCCCTAGTGACCAGCTTCAGTATTTCTCTGTCTCCAGCAGATGGAGGACTTCAATGTCTAGTGCTCCTGACAGGCACTAAGTGTGTTGTGTCAATGCAATGTGTGCCTTCGAGTCAGTCCTGACTCCTGGCGACCCATGTGTCAGCACAGCATTTTTTCCTTCCAGGCATCTCTAGACAGCAGAAGAGGTGCTCCCTGGAGTTGCCCGATCTTTTCTGAGGATTTTCCTGAGGCTTCCTCCTGATTATGAGGATCAGTTAAGGGCCTCAGTGGAGAGGGGAGGGCTCCCTGATCACGAAGAGCAGACCAGCCCTGTGAGTTCCTTGGACCCCAGCACAGTGGGGGTACACTTTGTTGTTTGTTTGTTTTTTTAAAGTTCTTCAGTTGAAACAAAAACGGCTAGTCAATAGCTTGAAAGACTTTCACAGGCCACTGTATGTATCCATCCATTGCTGGGGCAGCGTACCTCCAGTTTGCAATCAAGCTGCAGTGAGTGATTCAGTCCACCCCACCTTTCCCCTCCCTCACTCACTCTCTGTCCTTCTCTTTCCCCGAAGACGGTCTTACCAGGGGGAGTGGGTAATCGGACAGCCTGGAGGAGTTTATTGACTGCGATTCTCTTCAGACCTCCTGCATGCCTCCTGCCGTGCTTGCCTAGACCAATTGGGTGTATGCCAATTGGGTGTATGCCAATAAGCGGTTGCTCTGGCCTTTAGCCGAGCAACCTCCCTTGCAGAGGAGGTATTTTGTTCTCGCTGCGTTAACCTTTGTTTTGTCTGGCGCCGGCCTCTGCTAGACCTCGGCACTGCTTGAAGCAGGCCATTCTCACTGTTGTCACGGTTTCCCGCCATTTTAAACCTGCAGCAGCGTGGCAGCACCATCTTTTAAGCACATGTGCCTCTTGCAGGCACAGTAAACACAGCCATTTTCAGCTGACAGTTCCACAGTTCCATTCTTCGGGGAAGAGTTTTACTCCGATGATAAAGATTTTCATTCTAAGGGCACCTTTCTCTAATACAATATGTCACCGACCTTGCAGCGCTATCTTGGTTGCGGATGGAAGCGCTGTCATCTTTGAGACCATCTCTGTTCTTCCAATGAGGCAGATCCAGGGGAGACTTCCGGCGAATGAGGCATATGTGTATCTGGACTTTCAGAAAGCCTTTGACAAGGTCCCTCATGAGAGACTTTTGGCAAAACTAAAGAGTCATGGGATAGGAGGCAGTGTACTACTGTGGATCAGGAACTGGTTAAAAGATAGAAAGCAGAGGGTAGGGCTAAATGGCCAATTTTCCCAATGGAGAAAGGTGAATAGTGGTGTACCCCAGGGATCTGTGCTGGGTCCGCTGCTTTTTGACATATTCATAAATGACCTGGAAAGTGGAATAACGAGTGAGGTTATCAAATTTGCTGATGACACAAAACTATTTAAAGTTGTTAAAACCCAGGAGGATTGTGGAAAATTGCAAGAGGATCTTGATAAATTGGAAGACTGGGCATCAAAATGGCAGATGAAATTTAATGTGGAGAAGTGCAAGGTTATGCACCTAGGGAAGAACAACCCAAACTATGGTTACACGATGCAAGGTTCCACATTAGGAACCACCACCCAAGAAAAAGATTTAGGCGTCCTTGTGGATACCATGTTAAAACCCTCGGCCCAGTGTGCAGCGGCGGCCAAGAGAGCAAATAGAATGCTAGGTATGATAAGGAAAGGAATGGAAAATAAAACAAAAGATATTATAATGCCTCTATATCGTTCCATGGTGAGACCGCACCTTGAATATTGTGTGCAATTCTGGTCGCCATATCTTAAAAAGGATATAGCAATTTTAGAAAAGGTTCAGAGAAGAGCCACCAAAATGGTAAAGGGGATGGAAGGCTACTCCTATGAAGAAAGGCTAAAAAGGTTGGGGCTCTTTAACCTGGAAAAGAGACGGCTGAGGGGAGATATGATAGAAGTCTATAAATTAATGAACGGAGTGGAACGGGTAAACGTAGATCGATTGTTTACCTTATCAGAATATAGAAAGACTAGGGGACATGCAATGAAGCTACAGGGTAAACTATTTAAGACTAATAAAAGAAAATATTTTTTCACTCAACGTGTAATCAAACTCTGGAATTTGTTACCGGAGGATGTAGTAAAGGCTGTTAGTGTAGCTGGGTTTAAAAAAGGTTTGGACAAGTTCCTGGAGGAAAGGTCCATAAACCATTATTAAGAAGGGACCCAGAATATCAATGCTTGAACCAATACAAGCACTGTGGAACCTGTGTCCCTTGGGGAAACTGCTAGGTACGTATGACCTAGATTGGCCACTGTTGGAAACAGAATACTGGGCTTGATGGACCTTGGTCTGACCCAGTATGGCATATCTTATGTTCTTATGTTCCACAGCTCCCGCCGCTGGATTACAATGGGAGCAAGCTGAATTGCCTCGGGATCCCCCTAGTGCCCTTACAGCCATGCACCCTGGCGATCCAGTTCGTGCTCCTGAGCCTGCTGCCTGTTCTCCTCCCGGAGCAGAGGGTGTCAGAATCTGATTTCTTTGCCATCGCTACTAGAAAATTGAGATGCACAATTTATAGCCCTCTTCAAGCAGGTGTGGTGCTCGGGCACAGTACTGGCTCAGGCGGAGACACCGTCTGCACCAGCACATCAGTCCAGAAAATATTCCAGATCATCCGTGGTCTCCAGGACAAAGCCCAACTTCATGAGATGTCCCTCTCCGGCAGTGACTGCTCTCCTCCAGAGGAAGATAGAGGGAACCTGTTGGAAGATCACAGCAAAAGCAGTTCCTCCGAGCGGGAAGAGGGAGAGTTGTCTCTGCCAGAGGAGGACACTGATGACAACAGAAGGGTCAGGATGTCCGTTTGTTCTGTAAGGAGGCGCTCCCGGCCTTGATTGCTCAGAATGTGGAATCTCTTCATCTTCTGGAGCCACAGACTTTTTTTTTAAATTTAATCTTTATCATTTTCTTTTTATTTAATCTTTATCATTTTTACAAAACAAAGAAGAATTTTACATCTTCTTAAAGAAAAATAGGTACAGGACAGAAATAAAACATCCTTAATACATTCAATCATGTATAACAAGTAATATAGAAAAAACAACTCCTGTCCCAACTATAGCCCCCAATACAAGTGATCCAAGAGAATACATAACACACAAAACACAGGAAATATTGATAATGAAACTACAGTCAAGATTAATCTAATGGCAGTGGATCAGGAGACTCTTCAGGGGAGCGCCGCGTGCTCAAGAAACTTACTAACTGAGAGGGTTCATAGAAAATAAAAGATTCATTATTCAATTTGACCAGACATTTACAATGGAATTTCAAAAAATATAAACCCCCCAAAAGCAACACCCCAGGACGAAGTAGAAGAAATTCTTTCCTACGTTTTTGAGTTTCTTTAGATAAATCTGGAAATACACGTATTGTTAAACCATGAAACTGCACATTCCGTTTCTTAAAGAACATTCGGAAAAACCAATCCCTGTCAGACGTTAGAGAAAAAGAAGCAATCAAAGTAGAGGGAGAAACTACATCATGCAAAGAGGACTCTAATATAGCAGAGATATTCAGTAAATCTGCTGGAGCCCCCCCCCCCCCTCAACTATCCCTTCCCCACAAACTCTTTTCCCAGAAGGGAGATAGAACACTTTAAGCATAGGGGGATGGGATTCAATTGGAACATCCAAAACCTCCAACATATATTTCTTAAACATTTCCTTGGCCGAGATAGAAGATGACCTAGGAAAATTAATGCAACGGAGATTGGGATATCTAATAGTGTTTTCCAACATTTCAATCCGTGACTTCATTGCCAACATATCTATCTGGTAAAGTGAGATACCATCTTCCGAACTAGAAACTTTCAGTTGCAGTTCCGTTACCGACGATTGTACAGCTGTTATTTCCAGAGTGTGTTGCTGCAAAAGGCCCATATGAGCCTGTGTCTGAGACGATAAAGTAGCAATTTGGGGAGCAACCAATTCACCCAGCTTAACTATAGCTGACCAAATCGATTCCAATGTAAAAACGGCTGGTCTATCAAAGGTAGAAGTCAATACCTTCCCAGGAGGTTCCTCAGTCGAACAGCGTTCCATACTTGAGTCCCCAATTACAGGAAGGACATCCACCAACCTGTCTGTAGGCCCCTTCAAAACCGGGTCCTCTGCTCTGGTCGGGGGAACAGATCTCAAACCCCCACTCCTCCCCTGCGCAGTTGGTCCTCGAAGGGCAGAGCTTTCCACCTCCTGGGAGGAGAGCTCCTCCTCAATCTGCGCAGGGCTACTCCTCAGCAGTGGACCCTTGGGAGGCCACCACTGCTTCGGCGGAGAGATTTCAGGCCCAGATCCACCCGTCGAGCTATCCAGCCCCTGTGAGGGTTCAGTGGGCTGCCGCTCCGTCACAACACTTGACTGCCGTAGCAGCGTAACAAAAGAATCAAGCGGTCCCACCACCTGTTGGGAAGAAGCAGAGGGGGCTATCGGGCTAGCAGAGGACGTCTTAGGCCCTTTAGCCTTCCTTTTGCCCATAATCAAGGTAAAAGCTTGAAGAAAGCACCGCCACGACGCTCATTTCAATCCGCCATCTTGGATCGTCTCAACAGCTTTCAGAAAGCCAAGCCACAGACTTTAAAAGATCCCGCGCAGGCCACCTCTCAGGCAGATCCTATCATTGTAGGAATTTGAAAGCCTTCACAAGCCTTCCTCTTTCCCAGAGAGCTTCAGCAAATGGTTTCCCTGGAGTGGAATTCACCGGAGGTGTGTCCTTACGCTCGGTGTCTTGGACATTGCTATGGTTTAAACCTAGAAAAGGACCTTTTGGTCTTTCTATGATATGCTCACTCCAACCAAATTTTTCAACAAGTTTTACATTTTTATTGTTCATTCATTTAATTATTTATTTATCCACTTATTTATTTTAGGATTCATCATTTTATTAGGCTTTTTATCTTTTCACATGGTTGGTTCAACATATGATATGAATTTCATTTTATATATGGTCATTTGCATTTTTTATGATGTATCCGGTTTCTACTGATACTCACCAGTTTCTATTGTTCATTTTTTTAATTTATTGAATGTATTTTTTATTTTTTTCATTTTTTGGTCTCGCCTGTGCTTTTAATATTTTTAAAGTGAGGGTCTATTAGGTTCCTTCCCTTTACTTTTTTCATATACATAATACGGTTTATGATGCTTCATCTATTGCCTCATGGTCAATCATAGTTTCATAAGGCATTTAACGTTTTTTTTAATTAAAGTTGCAAAGGGGTTTATTTTTATTATCTCCCAAACATTACATAAAAATCGCTTGTGGTCATAATAGCAGGCACTTATTGTTATAAATGTAAGGGGTTTTTTTTACAAGTTCTGCCTGTTCAGATGTTTATCAAGATAATCTTTCTGATTGCCATTTTATAGATGCACCACATTTTGCATTATTTTATAATAAAGCAAGGTGTTGAGGTACACCCACTCGCAGTTTTAAACCTATTTGGAATAATGATGCTGCTGTGAGTGACAGCGCTCCTTTCCCGCCTCAGTTTCAAATGTTTTTAACAGCGCACGCATTGGCGTTTTTCATTTATGTAGTAAGAGTTCCTTCACGCGGTGAATGTCACGCCTTGATGGATCATATGCCTTCAGGTTTCTTTCTTTCTTTTTATATACAGAGCTTTCTTCTTTTGACTTGTTTTATCGATTTAAAATCTTCACATGCACGTTTTAACAATGTTTTAGATCTTAAATTTGGTCGCACGGCAGCAATTCGATTTATTGTACACACAGTGAGTACATTCATGATTTATGAATTTTATCTGCGAGGTCCTAGGAAGGTGTCATTTCCACATTTAGTTTACTGACTTTTTGTATATGGAATAAATAGATTCGTTTAGATTCACTGTATGATTAAAACGGCATCATAACGAGTGAGTGCATAACGGTACGCGTCATGTGGACATAAAATGCATTGTGTTATGACAGCTTCACGGACGGGATGCCTTGTAGTATATTCCAAAGGTTCACATTCCCCCTTTTTTTTGTTATTAACAATTTCATAATTAAAACAATTACAACATGGCACATATATTGTGCATATTTGTCTCATTTTTTGATGCATTTCTTCCCGGTTTTTAACAGTGTATAGATTGACTCCTCAAGTTTATATGGTCTTACCGCTATTCCGTTTTTTCTACGGCGGATGGCCCTTGGTGTGTGCCCACACAACTCAAGGTATTTTCCGATTCACTCCTGCTGGCCACTTCTATTTTCACCTCTGTTAGTTTAAAAATTTGAAATTTGACTTCCTCATCTCTCTGCATCTCTTCTTTTGTTTTCTCTAGTTTGAAGATTTTTCCTTATAATTGTATTCATTTGTTTGATACTATAGCACATTTTTTAACGTTACATGTATATTTGATCTTACACTATTTTAATTATATGTTTACTTATTTATATATTTATTTTACACGTTTTTCTTAGATTTCATCTAATTGTGTTAATGAGCAGGTTTATATTGCATTCTTATTTAGTTACATATGATTTTAAGTTTTTTAATTGTTATCTTAGGATGATCTTATATTTATATTTTTATTCATTTTGATTGTTATAATTTTATGTTTATTTTTATGATTTTATATGTTTAATTTTGATGTTTTTATGATCTTGTAGTGAGCCATAATTACCCCTGATGAAGTACTATACGAAACACAGCCTGTGTTGGGTTTGGCCACCTCTGTATTAAAGAATAATTAAAGGGGTTTTTTTGTTTGGTTTCTGCCCACGTTTTTGGACTGGTTTGTTCCCGCATATTTGTGTGGCAGTGTGCTGTTTTCTCTAGGTGGCTTTGCTTGCCAAAGATGGATGCGCTGGTGATGGCTGTCACCAAGCACACTAACATCCCAGTTGAAGGGGATATGGCCCTTTGGGATTAACAAGATCATAAGGTTGAAGGACTCTTGAAAACAGTCTTTTACTCCTCATCCCTCATGCTACAAGTCTCGGTCTGCGGAGGCTTGGCTATTCATGCCCTGTTGCGGTGGATTCAGATTCTGAGGATCCCGCCGTGGCGTGTCTGAAGTCCACTATGGCCTTCTTGGCGGATGCCCTGTATGCAAATCTTGGAATACAAATCTTTCTTCTAAGGCCTGGCTCGCTCGGCCATCCATCAAGGACCGCCTTCTCTTCAGGGGGGATTTGGAGAAGCTGGTTAAGGATCTAGATGAGGTTAAGCCTCAGTGTGTTCTGGAGGATAAGCTCAAGGCCGGCTCCCACTGGGCTAGTGTCAGGCCTTCAACAACATCCTCATTCAAATCTCATTTCAGGGATTCTCGGTGGTATAGGCCTGGTAAATCAGTCTCCTCTTCAACCAAGTTGGACTCCAAGCCTCTGTCTTTTAGGGGATTTCATTGCTCGAGAGACAACTACTCCTCTTCCACCAAGTTCTATGAAGCTGGGCGGTCCTCCCGTTGACAGGCTCCGGGCCCATTCTGGGGTGCCACAGGTTGAGGGGCAACTGTGCCGGTTTTACCACAAATGGGCCCAAATAACTTCAGACAACTGGGTGCTCGAAGTTGTATCTCAGGGTTATGTCTTTGACTGCACCAAGCCCATTCAAGACACCTTCCTCATCTCCCACTGAGGCTCCCTCGCCAAGAAGGCAGCAGTCTGGACAACGCAGTGGTGCCTTCTGCAGCTCCAGGCAATTCATCCGGTTCCCCTGCCAGAAAAAGGCTTGGCCAATATTCCATCTATTTTGTAGCTCCCAAAACAAAGGCTCCTTTTTACCCATTCTGGACCTCAAAGGCGTGAACCGCTGTCTCTGGATACCCTGCTTTCCCATGGAAACTCTCAAGTCGGTCATACAAGTGGTCCAGCCAGGAGAATTCCTTGCTTCCTTGGACCTCATAGAGGCCTACCTCCACATTTCAATCTGAGAGGACCACCAACGGTATCTGCGTTTTGTGGTCCTGGGATAGCACTTTCAGTTCTGAGTGCTATCATATGGTCTTGCCACAGCACCAATACCTTCTCCAACGTGCTGATTGCTGTAGCAGCCTCGCTGCGACACTAGGGCATCTGGGTCCATCCTTACCTAGACGACTGGCTTATCAGGGCCAAATCGTTCACAGAAGCGCGGACAGAGGTATCCAAAAGTGGTCACTTTTCTAGAGTGCCTCAGTTGGATGGTCAATCACACCAAGAGCTTCCTTCATCCAACTCGGTCCCTTGAGTTTCTCAGAGTGTGGTTTGACATGCTAGCGGACAGCGTATTCCTGATAGAAGAGAGATGCTAGAAAATGCAAACGCTAGTGCAGGCCTTTCAATGGCTGGGGAATACCTGCACATTCTCGGAGCCATGGTGGCCACTTTAGAAGTGGTCCCTTGGGCACAAGCTCAAATGCACCTTCTCCAATGCTCTCTTGTCCCACTGGCCCCCTTGCAGTCAGGACTATGAAGTTCGACACTGGCGTCCAACGGCAGTCTGCCACAGTGTTCAGTGGTGGCTTTCCCCGAGACAATTTACTGAAGGACATGCCTCGGGACGTTCCACACTGGATAATGTTGACAACCGATGCCAGTCTGTCTGGCTGGGGAGTACACTGCCTCGGGCGGATGGCACAGGGCACGTGGACAGTGCAGAAGGTAGGCTGGACCATCAACTGCCTGAAAGTTGGGGCAGTCCGGCTAGCGATGCAGCACTTTCAGCCCTTGCTTCTCTTTCAGGCAGTGCGTGTCATATCCAACAACGCCATGATGGTGGCCTATCTCAACACACAGGGTGGTACCTGGAGTAGCTCGGGAGATGGCACTTTTTTCCCTGGACGGAATGTCATCTTCAAGCCGTGTCAGCGCAGCACATTGTGGGGGTGGACAACGTGCAGGTGAATTTTCTGTCGCCACACACTGGTGATTGGGAACTAGCTTCTCGGGCATTCGACAAGATCGTGCAGAAGTCGGAGCACCTGGCTCTGGACTTGATGGCGACCACTGCCAATATCAAGGCGACAGCCTACTTCAGCAGGCTGTGGCCTCAAGAGCAGTTACTTTCTTTCCCCTGTGAGTAATGATCGGGCGCATGCTACAACACATGGACACACATCCTGGGAGGATGATTCTGGTGGCCCCAGATTTGGCCTAGTCACCTGTGGTATGAAGACCTCATTTGCCTGATGATGGCAACACCGATGGCACTTTGGTTAAGCAGGGCCCTGCTAAGACGGAGACCAATCATCATGGATGACCCCGCTCCCTACTCGCTTATGGCTTGGCTCTTGAAAGACTCCTGATCCACAAGGGGTACTGGCCACGTTGTTCAAGGACCGACAACTTCGGTCCACAGGACAGAGAATGGTATCAAGGAACATCTCGAGGCTCGGCTCGACGTTGGGAAAGTCTTCAAGGTCAAGGGTCCGCTAGTTGGGAGTGATGACCCGGAAGAACCGGGCATCAGAGTCCGCTGCTGGGCCATGAAGGCAGACAAACTGTGCTCCAAAGCCACCATCCTGGTTTTGAGGCCATATGGCTCCACAGCCTTTGGCGCAGGCACCAAGGGATTTTGGCTCAGCACTGGCTCCATCAAGGGGGGGAGTCCTAGACCAGGATGGCCTCGAGGGTCCGAGGCCAGTCACCAGAGGCCGACGAGTCCTGTCAGGGTATTTTAGCCAGTTGCTTCCGCTCTTTCCCCTTGGACTTGTGATGGGGGTTGCGGGTCTGGGGCCCGTGGGACTTGCCCACTTTCCCAGACTTGTCAGCTGACGTGGTCTTCGAGGGTTTCCAGCTCTTCCTCTAGGGTGTTCCAGCTGGAGGACTCGCAGCCTTGGGGCTCCAAGGCAGCATGGTCTCCCTGGGATTCTGGGGTTCCAGAGGGGGCTCTGAAGCACAGTGCTGCTGAAGACTCCGGTGCAGAGTCCATTTTATGAAAGAAGGACTCCCATTGCTGTTGACAGCTTTTAATGGCCTTGATGGTCATCTTCCTGCAGAGACCACACTCCAAGGGGTCATAATCCAGCCTGAGGCAGCAGTCATGTGAATCAGTGTGTGACATGGTACTGATACATTGGTTAGAGTGTTTAAAACCACTGGCAGAGGCCACAGTGGGGAAGATGGCCCCCACAAGGTCAAAAGCTTCAGGCCCAGCCAGAGAAAAAAACGTGAAGCCGGTTCAGAAAAAAATCAAAAAAAGAATAAAAACGTACCAGAGACACGATGCCGAGTCAAGCAAGTTCGGGGGCGGGAAAGTGAACTGGTACGCAATTGGACAAAAATAAAAATGCAAGAGAAAAACACTTTTTACGGGGAAAACAGACACACACCTGGTGGGATCCGCAGAAAAAAGAAGACTGAGGCAAGATGGCACCCTTGGGTAGGAAGGGGACAATGCATGCATGATGCATCTCCCAAAGGCCTTCTTTGAAAGCTGGGGAGAAGCTACTGTGAGGGCTCCATCAGCGCAGACATCACTCATATGTGAGGACTGACTTCCTGTTTATTCCTGGAGAACGCCGAGAATCCAGAAATCGGGATAGACCGGGCTGCCACAGAGGAACCTCCACTGGACTTATGGAGGGATGACTTGGGATTATCCTTTGGGAGATTCTGAGGCTTGACTTCCCCCAAATTCTTCACCAGCTTCTCCAAATCCTCCCCAAACAAGAGACAGCTTTTGAAGGGGAGCCTAGTGAGTTGAGTCTTAGACACAGGAGCTACATTCCAATGGCAGAGCTAGAGCCAATGACGTACCACTGTCAGTGTGGCCACCAAATGAGCCCCTAGCCAAAGAAGATCGTAGAGAGCATCTGTCAAGAAGGTGTTGGCTGATTCCAAATGCATCAGGGAGGGGATCCTCCGGTAACAGCTGGATCCATTGCAATAAGGTGTGCGTCACCAGGCCGCCACATACCGAGGCCTGCAAAGCAAAGTACAAAGAGGTGAAAGCCATCTTCAAGAGTCCTTCACCTTTGCGGTCAAGTTGATCCTTTAGAGCTGTTCTGCCTTTCACAGCAATAGTAGTGTGCTTTGTGACCACCATCACAAGAGCATCCACCTTAGGAAACCGAAGCCACCTGTTGAGTTCCATTGGGAACCAGGCATAAATTTGACCAAGTCAACGAGCTGAGTGTAAGGATGCATCTGGGGAGTCCCACTCTAGGGACACCATTTGCTGCAGCTCCACAGGAAAAGGAAAAGTCTTAGAGGGCTTGCGAATATCCATTATGATGGGGTCCGCCTGAGAAGAGTTCTGAGCAGGATTAAGTGTAGTCGGAGGGTCAACAAGATACAAAGACTCTACCTTTTGGCATAAACGAATGTCCTGACCTTCATCATGGTGGTCTTCTGGAGGAGATAACTCGCTCTCTTCTTGCTCGGAGCTACTGCTGACACTGCGGGATGCAGAAAGGTTGTCACGATCCTCATCGGGTAGAGACCAATCTCCCCCAGAAGACAGCCGTCCCTTTGGATCAAGGTCAGGCCCAGTACGTTTCCTGACCTGTGAATCCTGTGTGACCAACGCCACTGAAGCCTTATACGGAATTTTTGAGGCCTCCGACCACCATAATTTCCTCGCCTGTGTAAAAAGGCTCATGATTCGAGCTTCTCTCTCTGGCTGTATATGGAAAGAAACTATCTGCAAAACAGGCAACCCCTGCTCAGGCAAGAGAATCGGCAGGGGTGCATCCATTGGGCAGGCATCTCCGATGGACAGAGAATTTGAGGTCAGCCTTCTCCTGCACAGCCACATTGCCCCTTGCTAAGGAGGTACTTTCTTGATCTACTGCACAAGAAGTACAGAGCTGATCTTTCATGTGGTGCCGCTTGCGGCGGCAGTCAAGGCAGCATGTCAAGCGTGTGGACATTCTGACTCTAAAATGGCATGCAAGGTACAAGGAGCTTGAGGCAAACTGGTGCCTCTCCCTTGTTGGTGCAAAAATCGGTGGGGAACCGCAGTCGCAGCAAAATTGACTTGTCTGTTGAAAGTGAAGCTGGCTGCAAGTGAAGAGCAAGGGACCAGTGAAATCAAGCTTCAACGCTGCAAGGATGATCACCGCTGAAAAAAAAACATAGTACTGGAGGCCAGGTGAAACAGCGACACTCCACAGTGGCACGCAGGACCTTAGCCCACCAAAAAACCCTCCTGGTACAGAAGAACGTCAGTCTGGGAGGGTGGGGGGGGATGGGGGGGGGGAAGCACAGTGTTAACAGTTTTCACCAGTACGGGCCTATCCCAGAGGGGAAGGATGAGGAAAATGCAACTCACTGAGAAGCTAGAATCCGACAGCTGGTCTTGTGAAGTGCTCCACTGATCCTCTTGACCAGGAGCCCAATAACCTCAGAGAGAACCTCTTGTGCACCCTGGAAACATCCACTAACCAAAAAGGTGAAATGCTACACTGCAGGACCATCTCTGTCAGGAGCTGAGAGAATTCGACATCCACCAACTGCTGGAGACAGAGAAATACTGGAGCTGACGTCTAGGGATACTAAGGTTACAACCAAAGAGGAAGTGTAGTCAAAGCTTCTGATTGGTTCTCCGTCTCCATCATCTGCTGGAAGGGGGAAATAACCCGCTAGTCTGGACTGGTCTAGCAGGATGAGTTGGAAAAAGCTTTATGGGCCAATAACAAAATGTTTAATTTTATGCAAAACCATAAAGCATGTTTACTACAGTGCACTAACCCGTGCAAGATGGGGACAGATACATACTATCATAATCGCAAGCATCTTTGGCATGTACGAAGGGGTAATATTGCAGTTAGCACCTCCTCAATGGATGACAGTAATGGCGCCTATGCTAACTGCCTGGGGACACATCCAGCACGCCCTCATCAGTTAGCACGGGTCCGGCCTTGCCCCACTCTAAAAACAGATCTCAAAGTGCGTTAACGCATGTTATTAAACATGCCCCTTTGTGTTCATGGGAACATATTTAGTGCATAGACCCGTAAGCGAGGACACTGCACTGAGAACCGCTGTCATATAATGAAGCCCAGGAGAGGGTTACACTCATTAGGGAGTTCTTCTCTGCTTCCCATTCCCCATGGTGCCCAACCCTGCAGCATGTACTACCCCCTTGCTGGGACATGGAGCCATCTGACAAGGTGACACAGCAGGAAAGGCAACAAATACTCACCAATGACAGCAAAGATGAGTGTGTTTGTGAAGTGCCTGTATAGGGAGAGCTTTACCAGGTTTCGCCTCATCCTCAGCAGTTTCATGGTCTGCACTAGGCTGATGAAGATGTGTCTGCCATTAAGGACCCAAACAAAAGCATTTTCCAGCAGAAGATGTAGGGGAGCACCGCAGTGCTTGTGGAACTCCCTGCAAAAGTGCCCCTCCCCCATCTCCCACCCCCAGTTAATGGCTGCAGCTTGCAGGGAAAGCACATGATGGGAGTAGTAATGTAACATAATGGTTTTAGACAGCACTGGGGCAGTCACTCTTACATACATAGTACTGAATATTAATCAGGGGTTTTAAATCTTACTAGGCCCATATCCACACCTGACCACGATACTGAACTGACCCACTGAGAGGAGAAAAGAAAAAAAAGAGAGAGAGAGAGAAACTGAAGTCAGGCAGAGTAAGTAGCATGGATGGAGAGAGCCAGAACTGGGGGCTGCAAAGCAGAGCCAGGCTCCAAGTGGTTAATTAGAGCAAGAAGCACAAAAAGGAGATAGGAAGGAGACCGTGTAGCGCTGCAGCGAGTAGGAGATGCAGAAAGACCAACGGACAGATAGAGAGGATATCCACCAGCAGATTGAAGAGTCAAGCATAGCCAAGGGGATGGCAGCCAGCAACACCAAGTCATCCTGAGCCTGAAGAGAGGAGGGGGGGGGACGGGGGCACACCAAGGTAAAAGGAAGGTGTAAGAAAGAGGGAGGTATGAAAGGGTACACAGAAAAGAAAAAACAGCAGATAAGGAAACAGTTTGACACAGCACATCAGCATGTTTTCATTCATCTTTGACATCTTTCTAATATAGTCATTTTTTTGTCACCAGCAGCCTCCTTTCCTCGCACCCTCTAAATAGGAAGAGTAGCTCTCTGGAAGACAAAACAGCAGGTTGACGTGAAGGCACGACAGTTCCAGTCCAGGCCCAGACTATCTTCTGAAGTTATTAGGCTTATGAGATGCTGTATGGGGTAATTACACCTTCTCTCTTAGCAAGTTTGTGCTGTGCCATGTCAGGCTGGCACACAGCTGGTAAATGGTAAGCCAGTGCAGTGCCCGGAAAGGATATCCACCACACAATACAGGAATCCACACAGGCCAGAACAATTTCACAGATAAGTAAGGCCAAGCTGCTCTGTTCCTGGGAAGAGTAACAGTCAGAAAATGAACTGAGAATCGTTTGCTGCAATGGCCAACTGCTAATCTGGCTGAAAAAGCCTTTCCAAATGCATCTACATGCTGTGACAGAACTCTGAAATGTTCAGGAGACAGCAGCCATCATCATGAGAGTCGGTCTCAGGCAGCATCCATACTCTGCATTCATGCACACAGACACACACATACACTCACCCTCCACGTGCTGTCAACCAAGAACCAGCTGACATTCTCCCCTTCCTCCCCAAGCTGGCTGTCTCCCTCTGCTCTCCAGAGGCTGGCTCTTCCTCCATGCCCTCCTTCTCACTCCCTCATGCCCGGTCTATCCCTCGCTACATCTAGTATCTTCCTCTCCCTTCCCTCTCTAGTGGCTGTCTCTCTTCCCTCACTTATTCATTTTCCCCTTCCACTGGCCAGAGCTCTCCCTTACCACCTTGGGTCTCTCCCCCTCTTACTTCCTTCCCCCTTCCACTGGCGCTCTCCCCCTTTGGAGGTGCCTTTCTTCTCCCACCCTCCTCCACAGGCTCTCTCTCCCCTTCCTTCCAGTGGCTGTCTCTCCACCATGCCTCTCACATTCCAGCTCTCTTGCACTGCAGTCTCTCTCTCAGCACCAGCTGTTATTCCCTTTCAAAGCCCCTCAGGGCACTTCTCACCGACTTGACCCGTAGGATTCCTTCAATGGTACAGAAGAGCATATACAGCATCCCCACGCCAACCACTCGGTTCAGCAGAGCTCCCAGGCGTGGCCTACAGGGATCAAAGGTCAAACTATGAAACTTCATATTACTTCAACTTCCACTCTGAAGCATTCACATTTAAGGAGGATCTCAGGACTTGACTCTTTCAGCTTTCCTTACCCCAGGTCCAACATTTTTCCCCTCCCCCCCTTCTTTCCCACCTTCCTGCCCTTCTCTCACCCTGGCTCTTGAAGCAGGGGCCTAGGGTTATTGCCTTTAGCTCCCCTCCCTTCCTTCTCTACATTTCTATTGGTTGTGATTTTTCCTTACCTTTTCTTGATTTGTTTTTGTAAACTGCCTTGATGGTTCTATCAACCACCGAAAATAAATAATCTGTCCCTGCTCTCTCAGAGGCCGCAGTGCTTGCCCCTGTCTTGTACCAAGTCAGATTTATATTCAGAGTAATTGAAAGGGAGCCATCTTGAAATACTCACTTGACAATTCCATATCCCACACTAGCAATGATCACCAGGACTCGCGCAAGTGTTCGCTTTACTGCGCTCAAGACCTCAGCAAAGATCATGGCACCCTGGACTGGAAGAAGATAGCAGAGCCAAGAATGCACAGAGTGTCACATCTCCTGTTCTTAATGCATAAACAAGTAACACATACATCCTGTGCAGCTCTCCATTACACAAGGTAGTGAAGGGGCACACCTTGTTATGCGGTGAGGGCATGCAGAGGTGCCCAGGCAACCCCTGCCCCAGAAGATCACTGTCCTACCTGAAACGCCTTCGTTCTGAATGCTCTGGAACTCTGCGTAATATACAGCCTTCTCCAGCATGCCCAGGAGCACCACGCCTCCGATCCAGAACTGAATCCGCAGGATGTCCTGCCAGTAACACGCCAGCAGCACCAGCCAGAGGGCACCGTAGAGCACATAAACAATGCACATCACCATATAAAACTGCAGATGGGATGAGACCAAGGACATGACAGGGGGGCTTTTGGAAACGGCACCCTAACCTGCTATCTTCTACATATACGTGAAAGGCTTGTGCATGCCCAGCAAGAGGGAAAGACAAGGCGGCGAGAGACACTTACCATCATGAGGGGCCACTCTGAGGCAGAAGTGAAATGATGCCAGGGATTCTTCATTTCCAGGTCAACTGGGGGATTTGAAGAAGAAAAGCCAAAACTGAGGAAAATCATTGGAAAAACACCCACACCACCTTACGGAGGGACACTTGCCTCCCAAACTGCCACCCCGCTTGCACTGGAGCTCGCACAACCTGGTTTCAGCTCTCCCTACCGATCTGTGGCTTTCACCACACACAAAAGCAGATATTACACTGGAACTAAAGGCATAGATCAAAGAAACAGCACATACTGGAAAGCTCCCAGGAGTCCGTTGTTTTCTCACTAGAGATCTCCACAATAAACATGTATGGTGCATCCTCCCACGTCCGAGCCACAGCAAATCCCTGCAAGAGAGACAAGAAGAGCTGGGAATGCAACACTAGATACACTGACTCGCTGCTTGCACCAAACGGCACAGCCAAAACCCTCTAGGATTACACATGCGTTGTAATAGGTGTATGTGAAAAAAACTTTATAGCTCAGGCAATTCTTGCACAGTAAAAAGTAAAGGTATGTTGGTATGTGTAAATGAAGCAAACCCATAACTATGCACATTTCTCACACTCAGATGCACGTGCTGGGGTAGTCAGGCATGGCAAAGTGCGATTAACGAGGACCGGTATCAAGTGAATAAAGTAAAGTAAACTCAACTCGAGAGAAGCCAGAACTGGCAGTATATCAAACTCATTAAATGACATGACATGTTGCTATGTCTCAATATAGGGCACATGGTGACAGGACTTGCTTAGAAAATGACGACAGATAAAAACCAAACGGCCTATCCATAACCATCCATATCAGCTACTAAGCTCTTCTATTCCTTCCTCTCCCTCAGAGATCCTCTGTATTTGCCCCCTGCTTTCTTGAATTCAGAGTCTTAATCTCCACTGGGAGGCTGTTCCACACATTCACCACCCTTTCCATAAAACTAGGTTACTTACCTGCAACAGGTATTCTCTGTGAACAGTGGGATAAGCCAGGTACAAATAGGTGGTATCATCACTGATGGTGCCAACTCGGACCCGCTCCCCTAGAGCCCAGAAAAATACAGAAGACTTTTAGTATGTGCCAGTGTATATCCTAAACACAAAACTGCCACCCTTGCCTGTCTGTTCCCAGCTGAAGAGTGGGCATAGGATAGCAGTTGCTTCAACTGTATGGGGCGTTGGAAGGGACTCTGTGGTTCCAGGGGGGGATGGTCCCAAGGGCATATTCAATAAGCAGTGATTAAGGTGGACGTTGGGCTTGTCATGACTGGGTGCAGCTCGTATCTTGTATTTTAGTTTGAGGGCTCAAAATAGAGGTACCAATGAGAGAAGTCTGCCATATTTTTAGTTGGAGATCCCATAGGATCTTGTGTAGTACTACTTTGTTTCCTAGATAGAGTCGAGTTTATGTGAAAAATTAAAGACTCTAGCTGCATTTTGAATGAAATTTTGGATATGAAGAGTCCGCTAGAGGCAAGTTTGGCTAGAAGGATTAAGAAGACTGTTCCAGTGGTAGACCTGGAGAGATGTTGGTTTGTGTTGCAGGCTTTGGAGAGGGATACTGTTCCCAGAAGAGGCTGGATGAGAAGTAGTCGCCGTCCTCATCTGATAGAGAGTCTTCCAACAACTCTGATGGTAAAAGAACAGTCCCATTGATGATTAATGATGAGAAGAAGGTTGATGCTCCACATCATGCTGGAATGGCATAGAAACGGCCACTGATTGGGACTTCTGTAGAACTTGCTTCAGCAGGATGAAGCGACTGCTCTGGTTAGAGATGCTGTGTGGACTGGAGTGGAGGTCTATGGGCGCAAAAGAGAAGGACTGGGGTACTAGACCCTTTTGTTGATATGTTCTCCATCTTGCACTATTTGGGTATGGGTAGCGAGAGAGGGATGTCAGAGCTCTGTCTGCACCAAGAAGAATAGTGTTGCATCAGTGAGGTGAGGGGGGCTATGCTGCCCACACCAAGCTGTTCTTTCAGTGCTACATCCCCTGTGCTGGTGAAAGGACGAAGTCGAATCGGTGCCAATGGCAGGGGGCAGTACCACTGTCATCCTTGTACCTATTACTGCACTGGGAACAGTCGTAGGCATGTCCATCAGTATGGTGAGAGGCCTTATCGGTGATCGGCTGCTTGACAAGTAGCACTAGAAAGGTGGAGAAAGGGGCCATGTGCCGGAGCAGATGCTGGTTCACTGTGGCTTTGCAGGCAGGTGGTTTGGGAGCTGGGGGCAAGAGTCAGTCTGTACAGAGGGGGTACAGAGAGTCAGCTAATGGTGGAGTGTGCTAGATGTTTTGCTTTAGGAGGGGAGGGGGGGCACAGATAGGCCGGGCGATCTTCCCATGTGAGAGGCATCATCATAAGGAGGACATGTCCTAGTTCTTTGACAACTAGCTGTAGCATCTGTAGGCATATGAGGACATCTTAGCATGCTTACTGCAGGCCATGACTTCATAGGAAGGCCACAGGCAGCAGACACACACCGGCAGGTATCGTATAAAGCCATATTCTTAGTGCACTGTGGGCATTTCTTAAACCCTGTTTTTTTCTTTTTTCATCTTTGTTTTTTTATTCCTTTGTCGTCATCTACCATTGAGAATAAAATTGATGCTAGGTCGAACTGGGAAGCGATGTGGATTTGGCCCTGGACTGAATGTAAAGTTTGAAGAGAGAGCGCAGAATCCATCTGAGCTCATCAATGTGATGAAAGACCAGCAAAGGGTGGCAGTTACCTCTACGAGGGCGCACACTGGCATATATTTGGAAAGTCTTCTGGATGTTTATGGCCTTTAGGGGAAAGCGTAGTTACTCACCTGTAACAGATGTTCTCCAGAGACAGCAGGAATCAGTCCTCACATATGGGTGACGTCGGCACCAATGGAGCCCTCGCAGAAGCATCCCCCCAGCTTTCAAGGAAAGCCTTTGGGAGATGCACCAAGCATGTGTGTTCCCCTTCCCACCCAAGGGTGCCATCTTGCTCAGTCAGATGACATAGCTAAAAGACAGCAAAAAATAAAGATGGTAAAGCAGCAACTCCAAGGGCAGGAGGAGGGAGGGTTGTGAAGACTGATTCCTGCTGTCCCCAGAGAACACCCGTTACAGGTGAATAACTACACTTTCTCCGGGAACAAGCAAGAAGTCAGTCCTCATGTATGGGACTCCCTGGCTACAAGCTACTGCAAGCCTGCAGGAAAGAGACCACGGTCACCCTTAAGGGGAGCCATGAGCAGCAGCAATTGAGTCTGCAGATACAGACTGCAGTAGGACCCGTGTGTCTGATGGAAACCAGTACTCTGGTAGCCTGAACACAGAAGGGTCTGAGGGTAGGAGTTGCCTAGACCCCAAAAAGATTACAGAGCATGGCCTGACCGAAGGTGCTGTCCCGTTGGGATTCCCTTTCCAGGCAGTAATGAGCTGAAAAGGTGAACAGAAGACCAGGTGGCAGCCTGGCAGATGTCCATCATAGGGACAGTGTGCAGGTTTGCCACAGAGGCCACCATGGCCCTGACACAGTGTACCATGACCCAGCCATCTAGCGTGAGCCCAGCCTGCTCATAGGCGAGGGCGATGCAGTCTGCCACCCAGGTGGACAGTGTCCGTTTGGTTACTGCCTCCCCCAGCCAACTGGGGTCATAGGAGACAAAAAGCTGAGAAACTTTCCGGTGGCCCTGGGTACACTGAATGTAGAAAGACAGGGCCCTCTTACAGTCCAAGTTGTGAAGGTGGGCAGCACCACCTCCTGGTTGAGGTGGAAAGGAGATACCATCTTCGGAAGAAATTTTGGGTGTATGCGTAGCACAACCCTGTTCTTATAAAACCTGTTATACAGCGCCTCTGCTTCTAAGGGGCTTGGAGCTCGCTGACCCTGTGAGCAGAGGTGAGCGCCACCAGGAGGCAGGTAGCCAGAGGCTCAAATGGTGGGCGAGTGAGCTGCACCAATACTATGTTGAGGTCCCATTCAGTCGCCGGAGGGGGGGGGGGGGGTGTTGGACAGCAGAAGTCCTCTCAAGAAGCAGGTCTCCAGAGGTTGGATCGAGAGGGGTTTTCTTTCCACTAGGTGGTGATGCGCCGCCAGGGTACCAAGGTGCACTCTGACGGAGTTTGATTTGAGCCCGGATTGCACGAGATGAAGAAGGTATTGCAGCACCAGCTGTACCAGGCAGAAGAGTGGGTTCACCCCTTGCTCAGCACATCAGACTGAGAACCTGCACTATTTGAAGGCATAAGCTCTCCTGGTGGAAGCTTACAGGAGGCCAGCAGAATCTCTTCCACTTTTCCCGAGAGGCTGAAAGGGGCTAAGGTCACCCTTTCAGCAGCCATGCCATCAATGATAGGGACCCCAGGTTGGGGTGCAGGAGATTGCCCTGCTCCTGAGACAAGAGCCCCGGGGAGTTCCCCAGGGGAAATCGGAGTCTCCACTGAAACTGAAGTAGCGGGAACCATGGCTGCCTGGGCCACCGTGGGGCCACCAGGATCAGTGAGGCCTTGCCGTGAAGGACCCTGTAAAGTGTTTTGGCAATCAGCAGCATGGGTGGGAAGGCATACATGAGACCTTCCAACCACAGAATAAGAAACTCATCTGCCATCAACCAGGAGGGGTAGGGCTGCCGGGGAGCAGAAGCGGGGCAACTGGTGATTGTCCTGGCTGGCAAAGAGGTCCACCCATGGGGTACCCCAGAGCCGGAAGAGCCAATTGGTTACTCTGGGGTCCAGCTGCCACTTGTGCGGTTGGAGGACCCTGCTCAGTGTCTGAGGTGTTGTCCTGGCCTGGTAGCTATACTGTCCATAGGAGTATTCCCTGTTGAACTGCGTAGGAGCAGAGTACCATTGCCTTGCAGCAGAGGGTGTGAGACCCTGTGCCCCCTTGTTTTTTACATAGAATATTGCCACCTGGTTGTTTGTTTGGATCAGCACTGGTTAAGTGCCTCAGGCGGTGACAGAACACTCGGTGGGCTCGATATATTGCCCGGAGCTCCAGAAGATTGACCTGCTGGCTGCTCTCAGCCTACAACCAGCTGCCCTGGGTGCGGAGTTCTTCGGACTAGGCCCTCCATCCCAGCAGGGAGGCGTCCGTAGTGAGGACCCTTAGAGGGCTTGCGGTTTGGAAGGGCATCCCTGCTTGGAGATGATGTGGGTTTTGCCACCAAGTTAGAGATTTGGCCAACTGGTGGGTCACTGAGACTCTATCTTGGAGATGGCCCATGGCTTGTGTCCACTGGTCTCTAAGGCACCACTGAGCAACCCTCATGTGCAGACGGGCATTTGGGGCGACATGGCCCATACAGGTCATATACCCAAGTGCAGCAGAAGCCAAGCTGACAGTGAAAGACTGTGTTGTATGTCTGCGGCCAGTGGTCTGAGATGGTTGGCTCGGTCCAAGGGCAGGAAGGCCTTTGCCTGAAGGGTGTCCAGCCTTGCCTCTATGAACTCCAGACATTGTGTCGGAAGGAGGTGGGATTTGGGGTAGTTTATCACAAACCCCAGATGTTGCAGAACTTGGCTGGTACACGCGGTGGCCTGCTGCACCCGTGGCTGTGCCTCTTTTTATGAGACAGTCGTCCAGGTAGTGGAAGACAAATACCCCCTGGAGACGGAGGAAGGTGACCACTACTGCCAGGCATTTGGTGAAGACCCTGGGGGCGGAGGCCAGGCCGAAGGGTAGTACCCTGTACTGATAGTGGCCACCCCCCACCATGAAGAGAAGGTACTGCCTGTGGTTGGGGTGGATGAGGATGTGAGTACAGGCATCCTTCAGGTCCAAGGAGCATAGTCAGTCTCCCTGCTGGAGGTAAGGCAACAATGTTCCAAGGGAGAGCTTCTTGAACTTCTCCCTCACCAGGAACTTGTTCAGGTTTGCAGGTCCAGGATGGTCCTTAGGCCCCCTGTTCTTTTTGGTACAAGGAAATATCTGGTGTAGAACCCCTTGCCCCTGAGATGTTGGGGTACTGGTTCTACCGCCCTGTCCTTGAGAAGGCTTGTGAGTTCCTTCAATAGGAGGTCCCAGTGAAGGGGAAACCTTGGGGGATCTTCCGAGAAGAAAGGAGGGGGAGTGAGCCAGATGGAGGAGATAGCCCTCCTTGACCACCTGGAGTGCCCAGGAATCGGTGGTGATGGCTGGCCACCTTTGGGCATAGTGGATCAAATGTCCCCCTGTGGGCTGCTGACCTCATTGGGGTAGAGAGGCTATGGCCAAGGAGTCAAAAGCTTCCCCCTGGCTGGACTGGAGCAGACGCCCTGGGCTTGGGAGCCTTCTGCTTACAACGGCCCTGTCCATATCCCTTGGCCTGCTGACCCTGCTGGGGAGACCTGAAAATGTGGGTAGTTTTTGTAAGCAGCCCCTCTGCTCATGTAAAAGGGCTTTTTATCCGGGCCCTTCTGTCGGGAAGGGGCAGCGGTCTTTTTAGAGAGCCTGGTCCTTGTCATGAACTCGGTCTCCAACTTGGCAGCCTTTTTGGTCATGATCTTGCCAAAGAGATTCTCTCCTTGGCATGGGACATCGACCAATTTGTCCTGAACCCATTGCTTGAGGTCAGAAGATTGTAGCCAAGCCTGATGTTGGGCAGCAATGCCTACCACAACTACTGAGGCTGCCTGAGACATGAATTTGGAGCACTCATGGACAGCTTTAGCTAGGTTCTTGAACCGTAGCAGGGGTTCCTCGGAGAGATCAGCCAAGAACCCGGCAAGCTTCTTCACCAGGTCTCTCAGGTACATCCCCAAGTACAGCTGGTAGGCCTGGATCCGGACGATGAGCATCGAGCCCTGGTAGCACTTTCTGCCGAGGGCATCCAAGGTGCAGGCCTCTCTACCCGGGGGCACAGAGGAGTGCATCTTCTGGCTCTTCAGCCAACGCATGGCCGACTCCACCGCCATGGAGTTATGTGGCAGTCGTGCCTTCTAGAATCCCAGGCTCCGGCGAACCTAATATATCGAGTTGAGCCGCTTGCTCACCACCGGGCACCGATACTGGTGTCTCCCACGTACGGAGCATTAGCTGTTCCAGGATGGATGGCATGGGTACCGTGAGCGATTCCCTCGGAGGGGTCTCGTATTGGAGGATTTCTAGCTCTTCCGTCTGAGGGTTCTCCTCCGACTCTGTCGGGAACACTAGGGCCTTGGACATCTCCCTCACAAAGTTGAGGCATGCCATGTCCTTGGATAAGGACCGATGTCGGGACTCCGAAGGAGGGGAGTCCGAGGGGATGTCATGGTGGCGACGGCTGTCAGGGGACTCCTCGTCCTCAGTATCCCACTCCGAGTAATCCGTCGAAGACTCAAGGGAAGGATGGCCCATGGGCTCCAGGCCTCGCCCGTGTCCCTCAGAGGCCCCACAGCTGGTGCTGTGTGCATTAACTGGGGAGGACCTCAGTCCCGTGGAACGGGAATCGGATCGAGACCTCGGGCAAGGATCGACTTGGCCTCCAGAGACATCCTCAACTTCAATGGCCTGGTGGTCTGGGCAGAGGAACCGGTGGTACCGGACAACAGCGCCCACTGCTGGTCCATGAAGGCAGACAGACTGCGCTCCAGGACCGCTATTCTAGTTTTGAGTCCAGAAGGCTCCACAGCCATCAGCGCGGGCACTGAGGAATTAGGGCCTGGCGCCAGGTCCCCCGAGGTGGGAGTCTTCAATGACGATAGGTTCTGGCGTCTGAGGCCGAACTGCGGTCAAGTCCTTCTAGGGGACCTTGGTAGGCTGCTCCCGCTCCGATCCCTTGGATGAGCATCTAGGACTGTGGGTCCTGGCTTGGAGCTTATCTGATCTGTTGGAGACGTCCAGGGATGCCACCTTAAGATTTTCTTCTTTTTCTTGTGTTCCCTCGAGGAAGAACCCTTTTCTGAGGAGCCACGGCATCGATCGGGTCCGTAAGGGTGCCCCAAGATTCCACGTCTTCAGAGGAGGCCTTGGCCTTCGGAGGTACTCGTATTATGCTGCTGCTGCTGATGGCTCTTGAGGGCCTTGGTGGACATCTTTTTATAAAGACCGCATGCCTTGGGTTTGTGGTCTGGCCCTAGGCAGTGTAGGTAGCAGTCATGTGTGTCAGTAAGGGACATGTTTTTGGCACACTGATCACACTTCTTGAACCCACTGGTAGCCACGGGAGAAAAGCGTAGTTACTCACCTGTAACAGGTGTTCTCCAGGAGCAGCAGGAATCAGTCCTCACATATGTGTGACGTCGGCGCCGACGGAGCCCTCGCGGAGCAATTTTCCCCAGCTTTCAAAGAAAGCCTTTGGGAATTGCAGCGCGCATGCGCGGTCTCCTTCCCGCCCAAGGGTGCCATCTTAGCCAGTCTGATGACATAGCTAAAAGACAGCATAAAAATTTGCAAAAAACTTAAGCAGATGATTGCAACTCCAAGGGGAGGAGGGAGGGTTGTGAGGACTGATTCCTGCTGCTCCTGGAGAACACCTGTTACAGGTGAGTAACTACGCTTTCTCCAGGACCAAGCAGGAAGTCAGTCCTCACATATGGGACTCCCAAGCTTAAGGCTACCGGAGACCCTAAGCACAAAAAAGAGCTCCCTCTATCTCAGCGGCACAGAAGGAAGGAATCTTCACTGAATTATTACCCACCGGTAGCCCACATCCGGGATGGAGGGTAGGAGTTGCTCAAACCTCGAAGAGATTTCGGAGGACTGCCTGTCCGAAAGCACTGTCCCTGTGGGACTCCCTCTCGAGACAGTAATGGACCGCAAAAGTCTGGCTCGAAGACCAAGTAGCGGCCCGGCAGATGTCTGCCAGCGGAACAGAGCGGAGGTAAGCCACTGACGTAGCCTTCGCCCGAACACAATGAGCCGTGACTCGACTTTCTAACGAGAGTCCGGCTGCCCCATAAGCCCAAGCGATACAGTCAGCAACCCAGATGGACAGAGTACGCTTGGAGACCGGGAGCCCCAATTTATTGGGGTCAAAAGACACAAAAAGCTGAGCAGCTTTACGGTGCTCCCGCGTACGGTCAAGGTAGAAGTTCAATGCCCTTCTACAGTCCAGGGTATGCAGGACCATTTCAGCTCGGCTGGAGTGTGGCCTGGGAAAGAAGGTCGGAAGTACCACCTCCTGATTGATGTGAAAAGGGGAGACCACTTTTGGAAGAAACTTTGGGTGAGTCCGTAGGACTACCCTATTTTTGTAGAACAGAGTGTAAGGGGGATCAGACACGAGGGCCTGCAATTCACTTACGCGTCTAGCGGAAGTGAGGGCTATCAGGAATAAAGTTTTCCAAGAAAGAAAACGGAGAGAACAGGTAGCCATAGGTTCAAAAGGCGGACAGGTGATCCGCTGTAACACCACATTCAGATCCCAGTCAGGGGCTGGGGGGCGCAGAGGTGGTTTAAGTAGAAGGAGACCTCGGAGAAACCTCGCTACGAGAGGGTCGCTGGAAAGAGGTCTGCCGTCCACCGGCACATGATGTGCTGAAAGAGCACTGAGGTGAACTTTGACGGAGTTGGACTTAAGTCCCAGATTAGAGAGGTAGAGCAGGTACTGCAAGATCACAGACACCGAGCAGGAGAAGGGATCCTGAGACTGCTGGGTGCACCAAACGGAAAAGCGACGCCATTTAAGGGCGTAGCATTTTCGGGTAGAAGGTCGCCGAGAAGCTAGGACGACCTCTTCCACCTCCGCCGGCAGGAGAAGGGGAGCAAGGACTACCCTCTCAGCAGCCAGGCCATTAGATTGAGAGATCTGAGGTTGGGGTGTAGCAGAGATCCCTGATCCTGGGTGAGGAGATCCGGTTGAAACCCCAGAGGGAATGGATCCTCTACTGCTAATTGCAGCAGGAGTGGAAACCACGGCTGTCTGGGCCAGCGAGGGGCCACCAGGATCATGGAAGCTTTGTCCCGGAGAACCTTGAAAAGAGTTCGAGAGACTAGCGGGATGGGAGGAAAAGCATACAGCAGGCTCTCCGACCATGAGAGTAGAAAAGCATCTGCCGCTACCCGAAGGGGATGTGGCTGACGAGAGCAGAAGCGAGGAAGTTGCTGGTTGAGAGGACTGGCAAAGAGATCCATCGTGGGGAGGCCCCACTTTAGAAAGAGCTTCTGAACTATCAAGGGATCCAGGCGCCACTCGTGCGGCTGGAGGATCCTGCTGAGTTTGTCCGCCAGGCAATTTTCTTGGCCTGGGAGATAGACTGCTTTGAGAAGAATGCCGTGATAGACGGCCCAAGAGCAGAGCCTCTGAGCTTCTCGGCAGAGAAGGAAGGAGCCCGTGCCCCCCTGCTTGTTCATGTAGAACATGGCCACTTGATTGTCCGTCTGGACAAGGACGGACTGGTGAGAAGTCAGGTGGGAGAAAGCCTTGAGAGCCAGACGGATTGCTCTGAGCTCCAGGAAGTTGATCTGCTGAGCAGACTCCCACGCGGTCCAGAGACCCTGAGTACATGCCCCTTGGCAATGTGCTCCCCAACCCAGGAGGGACGCATCTGTCGTCAGCACTTGAGCCGGCTGAGGTGACTGAAAAGGCATGCCGAGTACCAGGTTCGGCCGATGAAGCCACCACTGGAGAGAAGAGGCCAGCGGCCTGGAGACGCGCACTAAGTTGGCTAGGCCGCCCGTGGCTTGTTGCCACTGCTTGCGAAGGCACCACTGAGCAGGCCGCATATGCAGGCGGGCATTGGGGGTCACATGGACGTTGGAAGCCATATGGCCGAGTAGTCTCAGGAAGCGCCTGGCGGAGACCAGGGACTGGCTGCGAAAACGGCCGGCTAGGTCCATGAGCCGTTGAGCCCTGTCGAGAGGCAGGAAAGCTCGCGCCTGAGGAGTGTGCAGCCTTGCGCCGATGAACTCGAGATCCTGTGAGGGGAGCAAAGTGGACTTTGCGAAGTTTATGACAAAGCCCAAGTACTGCAGAAGAGTCACCGTGCGGTGTGTGGCGTTGGTGACCTCCGGAGCGGACGCTGCTCTGATGAGCCAGTCGTCGAGGTACGGAAAAACATAGAGGCCGTGAAGCCGGAGATGGGCCGCCACCACTGCGAGACATTTTGTGAAGACTCGCGGTGCGGAGGACAGGCCAAAGGGCAGTACCCTGTACTGGTAATGATTTCCTGCCACCACAAACCTTAGGTATTGGCGGTGGCTTGGGTGGATGAGGATGTGCGTGTAGGCATCCTTTAGATCCAAGGAGCATAGCCAATCTCCCTGCTGGAGGTAGGGCAGAAGGATTCCAAGGGTAAGCATTTTGAACTTTTCCCGCACGAGGAACTTGTTGAGGTTGCGCAAGTCCAGGATGGGTCCGAGGCCTCCTGTTCTTTTTGGTATTAGAAAATACCTGGAATAAAAGCCTTGACCTCTCAGGTGGTGGGGCACCGGTTCCACAGCCTGTTCCTGAAGAAGACTTGCCAACTCCTGAAGGAGTAAGTCCCTGTGCAGAGGGAGTCGTGGAGGTTCTCCTGGGAAATAGGAGGGCGGGACCTGGTGGAAGTGGAGAAGATAGCCTTCTCTGACGACTTGCAGCACCCAGGCATCTGAAGTGATGTTGGACCACCTGTGGGCGAAGTGAACCAGCCGGCCTCCGGTGCTGGGAGGAGCCAGCGGAGGGGGAGAGGCTATGCTGATGAAGTCAAAAACCCCCACCCTGCTGAGCAGGGGCTGGTGGTGCAGGCTTGGGGGTTTGCTGCCTACGGGACCCGTTGCCCCGTCCCTTGGCCTGCTGGCCCTGTTGGGGAGCTGCGGAGGCCTGATATTGAGGGTATTGTTTATAGGCAGCCGCCTTTCTCGGGTAAAAGGACTTCTTTCCCGAGCCCTTCTTCTTTTGTGAAGGGGCGGAGGTCTTTCTAGAAAGCCTAGTCCTGGTGAGAGTCTCCGTCTCGATCTGTGCAGCCTTTTCCGCCATGGGCTTGCCAAAGAGGTTCTCACCTCGGCAGGGGACATCGACCAACTTGTCCTGCACCCAGGGTTCAAGGTCAGACGACTGAAGCCAAGCCTGTCGGCGGGCACCGATGCCGGCTGCGGCCACTCGAGCCGATGCTTCAAAGCCATCATAGGCTGCTCGGGACATGAATTTGGAGCATTCCCGAATACCAGTTGTCAAGGCCAGGAACCTCCGCAAAGGTTCCTCGGACAATCCAGCGGAGAATCCGGCTAGCTCTTTAGCCAGGTCTCGGAGATACATGCCCATGTAGAGCTGGTAGGTCTGGACACGACAAGCAAGCATAGAGCCCTGGAAACACTTCTTACCAAGGCCATCCAGGTTACGGGCTTCCCTGCCAGGGGGCACCGAGGAGTGCATCTTTTGGCTCTTAAGCCTATGCATGGCCGATTCCACTACCATGGAATGGTGTGGTAGCTGTGCTTTTTGGAAGCCAGGACTCTTGCGGACTCGATAGATGGAATCGACCCGCTTGCTTAAGACCGGCGAGGAGGCCGGACTCTCCCACATGCGGAAGAGTAGCCGTTCCAGCATGGGAGGAACCGGTACAGTATAGTGTTCCCTGGCGGGAGAGTCATACTGGAGGGCGTCGAGCTCTTCGGCTCGAGGCTCCTCCTCAGGATCCGCAGGGAAGGCCAAAGACTTGGCCATGTCCCTGACGAAGTCCGAGAACCGGGCATCCTCCGGGGGGGACTGCTTCCGAGGTTCGGACTCAGGCGAGTCCGAGGGGACACACCGAGTCCGAAAGGAATCAGGTGACTCTTCCTCTTCAGACTCCCAGACCGACTCCGAGGAGGAATCGGAGGGATCGGCTCGGGCGGGCGCAGACGTTGGCGTCGACGACCTCGGTCCTGAACGGGAGGCCGAGGGTGACCTCGACCGAGGATCGACTCGAGTTCGCATGGACTCGAGGATCGGCTCGGTCTCCGGGGTCGACTTAGACGTCGACGTCCCGGCGGTCGGGGCAGCGGCACCAGCGAGGCTAGCGATCAGTGCCCGCTGCTGGTCCATGAAGGCAGACAGTCTGCTCTCCAAGGCCGTCAACCTGAGTCCGACCTCAGGTGACCCAGCAGCCCCCGACTCGGGCCCCGACGGCGTCGGGCCCGACGTCGGCAGTCTCGGAGGCGAGTCCAGGAGGACTACAGGACTTACCCGAGCAGGCAACTCCGACTCCAGGCGAGGTCGCTTCAGGAGGTGCTCCTTCTCCAAAGACCCGGGACGGCTATCGGGGCTATGCGACCTGGCCCTCGCGGGGCCAGGAGCGTCCACTGACGCCGCCCTCGCGGGTTTCACCTTCCGTCGATGGTCCCCGGAGGGAGAACCCCTGTCGGAGGAGCTTCGGCGATGTTCAGAGCTGGAACCTCTGGACGCTGAGGCCTCCGACGAGGTCCGGGTACGGCTGGGATCAGCGAAGATTCTATCCCGCTGGTGCCGCCGACTTCTCAAGGCTTTGGAGGACATTTTGCCACAGGCCCCACAGATCATTTCTTCATGATCCGGGCCCAGGCAGCGGAGGCAATTATCGTGTGTGTCAGTGAGTGACATATTTCTGTCACACTGACCACACCGCTTGAAACCACTGGCAGCCATCGGGGGAAAAAGGGCCCCGGCAAGGTCAAAGGACCGGGCTGCCAGTGAAAAAACCGAAAACGAAACTGAGTAAAATCAGAAAAACCGAAAAATAAGAGAAGGACTCGTGACGGCGTCGCGAGTCCGGGCAGGAAAAAGACCGGCGTTGAACCGAAGGAAAAAAGAGAAATATATAATCAAAATCCACTTTTTCGCGGGGACACGACGGGTACGTCTGTAGGGCTCTGCGGAAAAAAGAAGACTGGCTAAGATGGCACCCTTGGGCGGGAAGGAGACCGCGCATGCGCGCTGCAATTCCCAAAGGCTTTCTTTGAAAGCTGGGGAAAATTGCTCCGCGAGGGCTCCGTCGGCGCCGACGTCACCCATATGTGAGGACTGACTTCCTGCTTGGTCCTGGAGAAAAAAAATTACCCCAGCGAGGTCAAAGACCTGCAGTGCTGCCAGTTGGAAAAAAGGGTGCGAAGGCTGTCAAGTGGGGGGGGGGAGGTAGGAACCAGAGACTCAATGCTGGAGACAAAAGCTTGGGTGGCGGGAAGAGTACTGGTGCATAACCGGAGAGAGTATGAAACTCAGGTCTAAAAATATCAACTTTTTCCGGGGGTAAAACCAGACTGACATCTGAAGCGCTCCGTGGAAAAATGACGACTGAGCAAGATGACACCCTTGGGCGGGAAGGCTACCACGCATGCGTGGTGCATCTCCCAAAGGCTTTCTTTGAAAGCTGGGGGGATGCTTCTGCGAGGGCGTCGTTGGCACCCATATGTGAGGACCGACTTCCTGCTTGTTCTCAGAGAACAGGTCCAAGCTGGCACCATCAAAGATGACATCGCTTATGCGTGGCTGCCTTATCCTGCTTGTCCAAGGAGAAAGAAATCTTTCCTTAGATTATACCCAAGTCTACCCATTTACACTCTCATTCTATGATCCCTCAATCCAGAGCTCCCTTTTAATATGCATATATGCCACCGAAGTATTATTTAAACATCTCTATCATATCTTCCCCTTTCACATTTCTTGCCAAGTACACATATTGAGATTTTTGGGTCTGTCCCTATATACATGACAAAGACCACTAACCATTTTAGTAGACATTCCCCGGACAGATTTAATCTTATTTATTTCTCTCTGAAGGTATAATCTCCAGCACTAAAGCATAATATTCCAAATATTCACCTGCTGGCCAGTTCTCTCCCTATGCACCCTTTTGGCTTCCGTCATTGCTTTTTCTTCCTTTTGGCTACCTTAAATTCATCAAATATGATGACCCCAAGATCAGACTTTCCTTTAATGCACAGAACATCACCCCCATACTGTACCACTTGATTTAAAAGCCCAAAATTCTTGACCCTGCATTCTTAGTGTGAAATCTTAGTGGCCATACTCAAGTTTTACTAGATCCCTTCCAGGCTGTCTACTCTAGTAGATTTTGGTATTATCTGCAGAGGCGCAAACCTTTCCAGACAGTTCTTCCTCAATACCGTTTACAAAAATGTTAAAAAGGACCAAGCACTGATTCCTGCTGCACACCAATAGTAACACCCTTTTCCTCAAGGTGACTTCCATTTACCACTACTCTTTATTGCTTCCCACATAACCATTCTGATCCAATCACTTTAGCGCCCATGCCAAGAGCATTCTCTCTGTGAGGATGAAGTAGAGAAGAGCTAAGGACAGAGCACGTTGGCTTTACGCAGAGATGAATGTGCCCGGACTATCTCACCTGAGGACTACTCTGTGGCTGTGCTGATTTCTCTTCTGGCTCTTCAGCTTTTATCTTCTCTGAATCTTGCTTTTCCCCATCTGATTTACCCTCTTCATTGAGAGGGCTTCTTTTTGCTACCTGCACACACAGACAGTATGAATAATGGGAGAGAGACACATTTGTCCTAAATGATCACAAATAATTCAGCAGCAGGTGGGGAGGTGCCCCTCTACATTTTTTCCAATTACAACATGCTGTGGGACAGCTACCACAAAAAGGGGAGGTGATATGCGCCCTCAAGGCCCTGGGAGAGGTCGTTTTTGAGTCTATGTCAGCTAGACACCTGATTGGCTGCCTTTACAAGGCCATTATTGTGGTTTGGGCAGAGAGAGTTTCACTGTACAGCAGCAGACTTGGGACATGGTATTTCAGGGTCAGTTAGACTCAGCCTAGGCAGATATCTGGAGTTATACCCACTCTTACTCCATCTCCCTGTCTTTGGTAAATACTCAGGTGTGTGTTCTATTCCGTATGTACGTCACACACCTATCCTGTTTAAATGGGGACGCAGTGATGATGTGGGTGTGCATCTTGAGCATGTGTGGTGGTACTGTCCGAAGCTGTAGACCTTTTGGGCAGGGGTTAGATCCCATGTTCTGGCCATTGCTGGGGTATGCCCCCCTTTTGAGTCTGCAGCCTGTGTTGGGTTTTCTTCCTTCAGGGGGATTGCAATAAAGTCTTGGGTCATCTGCTGAATGGTTTGCTATTAGTTGACTGAAGTTTCATAGCTTGTTTTTGGAAGTGTGCCTCCCCACCAACTGTTGCGGAATGGGCTTCCCAAATCTGGGAGATCTACTGTATGCAGAAACACATTGGAGTACAGGGGAGGTTGTGGTCCGCCTATGAGGTGTGCTCCCGATAAGTGGACTATGAGGGCTTCTGCCTATCTTAAACTGTAATGGAGTGTTAGGCTTTTTGGTGGTTCAGTGTGTGGTGCTCGACCCTTGACGCCCAGTGTACGTGGGTTGCATTGTGATCTGCTGTAATTAGGTGAGAGTGGTCCTGGGAGGGTGCATAAGAGGATGGGGGGGTGGAGGAAATAGGGGGGGAGATACTATGGGAGAGTTCTTGAAGAGTTCCTTTTATAGTTCTTCTTTTGGGACCAGGATGGTGGGAAGGGGGGGGGGGCGGGTTTGTCTGTTCTGGTGACAGTTGTTATATCTCTTCTTCCTCCTCAATGTTTTTGAGCCAGATGATGGTTATGGTTTTTGTAATCCTGTTCAGTAAATATGTACTGTTTTTTGATTGTTTGGATGTCTCTCAATAAACCCGTTTGGGGGGGGGGACCCCATAAATAATTCAGCAGCTAGAAGCCTGCAGGCCTCAAGAATCCCAGCTCCTCCATACCACGAAAGGATGCAACAAACAGCCTTGGATCCGGTGTTGGGATGGACAGATGGGGCCACTAGCTTCCTGTCTGCATACAGAAATGGTTCCAGTACTGTCATTTACTTAGTCAGGGCTGGCTCATCCATTCGGCAAGCCAGGCAACTGCCTAGGGTAGCAGCCTCTGGTGTATGTGGGTGGGGCACACAGCAAAGAGCATGGCATTTAAAGCTAAACAATTTCACAGCTGGGGAGGGGGGTTCAAGGTTTGTCTAGGATGCCAACACCTTGAACTAATGCTAGGGTCAGCCCTACTTACAGCTCTGCCTCAGAACTGCAGCTACTGATGGCAGCAGAGAGAACGGACCTGAGGTGAGGGTGGCTGAAATTTGTCCCAGAATGCATGTACTAAAGGCAGTGGAAGAAGGATGCTGAGCTGGGAAAATAGAACTCACCTGCTTTTTATCAGCATTAGTTGCAACTACACCAGAACCTCCTTCTGGAGCCTGCAAATGATTTGAGAAATATAAAAACCTTAAGATGGTCTTTAATATAATAATGGTAAAGAGCAGTGCACGGAAGCCAAGTTCAAATCCCATTGATATGCTTTGTGATCTTGGGAAAATCACTTAACTCTCTATTGTCTTGGGTACAAAAACTTAAGATTGTAAGCCCTCTGGGAACAAGAAAATACCCACTGTACCTGAATGTGACTTACCTTGAAATTCAGAGAAAGGCATGAGATAAATCCACTTCCTTTCTCCTAGTACTCTGTACTGTGCTGTGTGCCAAATCTCTAAAGGACTGAAAAGATTACCCTGAAATAATGAGCCATTCACTCCCCCATCACTCCAACGCCTGCATATAGACACCGAATATGGAGGTACCTAGCAAAATACCCCAGTGGGCTGTGTCAGACTGACGGGTACTTCTATACCCCTTACTCCAGAACAGACTTAAAACAGGAGCTCCCAACCCAGTCCTCGGGAAACACCTAGCCAGTCAGCTTTTCAGGCTAACCACAATGAAGATGCATGAGAGAGATTTGCCTACACTGAAGGCAGTGCATGCAAATCTTTCTCATGCATATTCATTGCGTTTATCCTGAAAACCCGACTGGTTAGCTGTGTCCCGAGGACTGGCTTGAGAATCCCTGACCTAAAAACCATGACTAGGAAAAGCAGCATCCTAAGAAAAGACTGCCATCAGCCACCGCCCTCCTTTCCACTGCCACCCCTCTCTCCCAGTTTGCTGCATGGATCCCATGGCCTACTCCTATGGTGAGAAAGGTTCAGAAGCATGGAGAGTGAGAGCAGCTTGGAATTTACCAACAGCCTTACAATGGATGTGCGAGGATGTGTGTGAGACAGTCAAGGTCGTATTTTGCAGAAACAGCTAGTCAGGAAAGCATGTGTTTTTGGGAGTTAAACAGAAGGTTTATGTTTGCAGAATGCTTGTCATGATTAGAAGTGGTCGCAATGTGTTTGTGCACAACTTGACCTGTAATGGTAAGGCTTGACCTGTAACATATAGATATAAATTAGCGAAACACAAAGCAAAGCTTGATGTAAGCAGATAAGGTAAAATTGTACAATGTGGCAGTTTTTGCTAATAAAAGGAAGTACCGCACACATCAGGGAGAGGGTGCTACAGGTGACCACTCGAGTTTGTGGATCTCTAATTGCCCCCTAAAGCTTTATCATACTGTTAAAATATATAAATTACAGTGGGTTGCGCCTCTTTCTTCTTGCTTGCACTGGATCCAGAGATAGGAACTAAGAGCTGAGAAAGAATTCCAGTGGCTGTTGCCCCCACCTAGGACTTAGAATCCGCAAAGAGACAAACGCATTACTACTGGCTAGCAGAGGCACATCAAGGGCAAGCGAATATAGAAGGAGTCCAGACAGTGCACAGCTCTTCTTTTTCCTCCATCCTCTGGTGCTACTGGCAGGAGCCACATTGCCTGTTCTTACCAATAGCCCTCCTCTTACCTCATGGCGAAGGGAGAGGACTTACTGTCACCTCACAGGTGTTATTAAAAGCTCAAAATGACTCACCTTAATTTGGGGTATCGATTCTCCTCTTACATCCTGAAAATAATGAAGAGATGACATAACTTGACAAAAAACCTTAAAAAGGTATATATCTGCTCAAATGTCAGAGGGCCGCCCTAAACTCTTTAATGACAGCACCCAAAGTCCAACTAGTCTTCAATCCTGTCATGTCTTATACCGAAGACCCTGCAGCACAGCTCACTATAGAGGGCCGGTCCCAAAGCTGCTTCAAGGTATTGGCGCCCTAGGTAAACCTTAAGCTTTACACCCCTTTGGCTGTCAAAATGTATTGTTTATTTTTTTAATGCCCTGCTCTTTGCTACTCCTCCCTCAGTATCACTTCTATATGGGATAAGCAGCTTACAGCAGGCCTTAATAAACCAAAATCTAGCCCTACTGCACCAACTGCAATGGCACAGCTAGATACCAAAGAACACACCTACTCTTAAAACTAACCAGAAGCTATGCAATTACCTCCATAATGTGCATTGAGAATAAAGTTATTCCTGCGCCTACTGCCACCTACGTGCATAAAGGTGACATTTTACTTAGCAGTTAATGTCCTTTCCTTGAGTCCTGCTAGACCAGTCGTCAAGTGGGTTGTGTTCCCCTACAAGGAGAATGATGGAGACAAAGAACCAATGAAAAGTCCAGGTTTCAATGACATCACTCCTATGCCTCTATTCGCCTCAGCCACCAGAGATCTCTTCAGTATTCATCCCAAAGGATTTGGGAGAAACATGGCAAACCTCACCCAACCCAATCGTGAGCAACAATGAATAATCAAAAGTAGAGAACTATGTACAGGAAAGCATAAACAGAAGGCTGTCAGTGTAAAGATTAGGTAATAAAAGGAGATGTATGAGAATTTCTATATAAGATTATGTTTATGAGTCCCATTGTTTGGTATTGGTAATTTAAGATTGTGGCACTCTACATTGATGTATAGTTAATGAGTAAAAGATGAACCTGCAGAACCAAGTATAAAATTCATAGCGGACCCAAGGGTACCCCAGCAGAACAAAAGAGCAAATACAGTTACAGGGGTGGGCCCTGGACTGGTCTAGCAGGACAATATGGAAGGTGACATTTAACTTACCAGTTATTGTCTTTTCCTGAAGTCCTGCTAGACCAGTCCAGACAGGTAAGATGTACCAAAGCTACAACATTCTCTGAAATGCTTCCTGTTCCACGCGCAGGACCCAAAAGGTAGGCAGAGCTCCGGAGTCTCAATGCCTGGATGAGACAATGGTGCAGAGATGAGGGTATTGGATTTGTTAGGAACTGGGGAACATTCTGGGGAAAGGAGGGGCTCTTCCGAAGGGATGGGCTTCACCTTAACCAGGATGGAACCAGGCTGCTGGCATTAACCTTTAAAAAGGAGACAGAGCAGCTTTTAAACTAGATATTAGGGGAAAGCCGACAGTCGCCCAAGAGCAGATGGTTCGGAAGAATGTATCTTTGAAGGATACTACCAAAAGCAGAGAGGTTCCACAAAAGAGTAAAGTAGCCCAAATGCCCTCAAGTATGGAGCAGACTGAGCTTAAAGATCCCAAATTACCTATGTCTAACAATAGCCAAATTAATATGAGTAAAATACATTCTCTAAAATGCTTGTATGCAAATGCTAGAAGTCTAAAAAATAAGATGGGAGAGTTAGAATATATAGCACTAAATGAAAGGTTAGATATGATTGGAATATCAGAGACATGGTGGAAGGTGGACAACCAGTGGGACACTGTGATACCTGGGTACAAACTATATCGTAATGACAGCTGATCAAATTGGTGGAGGAGTTGCTCTCTATGTAGAGAGGGCATTGAGTCAGAAAGGATTAAAGTTTTGCAGGAAACAAAATCTGCTGTAGAATCTACATGGATTGAAATTCCATGTAAAAGGGGGAAGGCAATGGCAGTGGGGGTGTACTATCGAGCGCCTTGCCAGAATGACCAAATGGATGATGAAATGCTCAACGAAATCAAGTAAGCTAACAAAAGTTACAGTGCAGTAATAATAATGGGTGATTTCAACTACCCCGGTATCGACTGGGTCAGTGTCACGTCAGGACATGCTAGGGAGATAAAGTTCCTAGATGAAATAAATGACTGCTTCTTGGAGCAGCTGGTTCATGAACCGACCAGAGGGGAAGCCATATTAGACCTAGTCCTTAGTGGAACACCAGATCTAGTGCAAGAGATAAGGTTTTTGGGGCCACTTGGCAATAGTGATCATAGCATGATCGCCTTTGATTTAATTAGTGGAGGAGGGATAGTAAGGAAATCCACAGTACTACCTTTTAACTTTCGAAAGGGAAACTATGATAAAATGAGGAAAACAGTTAAGAAAAAACTAAAAGGAGCAGTTGCAAAGGTTAAAGACGTACATCAGGCTTGGCTGTTGTTGAAAAATACTATCTTGGAAGCCCAGACCAGCTGTATTCCACGCTTTAAGAAAAGTGGAAGGAAGTCCAAAAACCTGCCAGCATGGTTTAAAGGTGAGGTCAGAGAGGCTGTTGTTGCCAAAAAAGCATCTTTCAGGAAATGGAAAAAAGAGCGAAAAGACGAAACCTGGAAACAGCACAAGCACTGGCAAGTCAAATGCAAGGCACTGATAAGACAGGCAAAGGGAGAATTTGAGAAGAAGCTTGCTGCGGAAGCAAAAACGCGAAGTAAAGACCTTTTCAAGTACATTCGTAGCAAAAAACCTGTGAGAGAGTCAGTTGGTCCATTAGATGTTAAAGGGGTTAAAGGAGCACTAAGAGGCGACAAGGCGATAGCGGAGAGATTGAATGAATTCTTTGCTTCAGTCTTTACTGAGGAAGATGTAGGGATGTTACCCATGACTGAAGTGGTATTTAAAGGTGCGGAAGAATTGAAGGAAATATCGATACATCGGGAAGATGTATTACAACTATTAGATAAACTGAAGAGTAGCAAATCACCTGGGCCGGATGGTATACATCCAAGGGTGTTGAAAGAACTGAAATATGAGATTGCAGACCTGCTATTAGTAATCTGTGAACTATCATTAAAATCATCTCTAATACCTGAAGATTGGAGGATCGCCAATGTAACACCAATTTTTAAAAAGAGTTCCAGGGGTGATCCGGGAAACTACAAACCAGTGAGCCTGACATCAGTATCGGGAAAAATGGTAGAAACCATCATAAAGAATAAAATTACTCAGCATGTAGATAGTCATGACCTAATGGGAGACAGCCAACATGGCTTTAGACAAGGAAGATCTTGTCTTACTAATCTGTTATGTTTTTTTGAAGGAGTGAATAATCAGGTGGACAAAGGTGAGTCGGTTGATATTGTGTATCTGGACTTTCAGAAAGCCTTTGACAAGGTCCCTCATCAGAGACCTTTGGCAAAACTAAAGAGTCATGGGATAGGAGGCAGTGTACTATTGTGGATCAGGAACTGGTTAAAAGATAGAAAGCAGAGGATAGGGCTAAATGGCCAATTTTCCCAATGGAGAAAGGTGAATAGTGGTGTACCCCAGGGATCTGTGCTGGGTCCGCTGCTTTTTGACATATTCATAAATGACCTGGAAAGTGGAATAACGAGTGAGGTTATCAAATTTGCAGATGACACAAAACTATTTAAAGTTGTTAAAACCCAAGAGGATTGTGAAAAATTGCAAGAAGATCTCGATAAATTGGAAGACTGGGCATCAAAATGGCAGATGAAATTTAATGTGGACAAGTGCAAGGTTATGCACCTAGGGAAGAACAACCCAAACTATGGTTACACGATGCAAGGTTCCACATTAGGAACCACCACCCAGGAAAAAGATTTAGGCGTCATTGTGGATACCATGTTAAAACCCTTGGCCCAGTGTGCAGCAGCGGCCAAGAGAGCAAATAGAATGCTAGGTATGATAAGGAAAGGAATGGAAAATAAAACAAAAGATATTATAATGCCTCTATATCGTTCCATGGTGAGACCGCACCTTGAATATTGTGTGCAATTCTGGTCGCCGTATCTTAAAAAGGATATAGCGATTTTAGAAAAGGTTCAGAGAAGAGCCACCAAAATGGTAAAGGGGATGGAAGGATACTCTTATGAAGAAAGGCTAAAAAGGTTAGGGCTCTTTAACCTGGAAAAAAGACGGCTGAGGGGAGATATGATAGAAGTCTATAAATTAATGAACGGAGTGGAACGGGTAAACGTAGATCGATTGTTTACCTTATCAGAATATAGAAAGACTAGGGGACATGCAATGAAGCTACAGGGTAAACTATTTAAGACTAATAAAAGAAAATATTTTTTCACTCAACGTGTAATCAAACTCTGGAATTTGTTACTGGAGGATGTAGTAAAGGCTGTTAGTGTAGTTGGGTTTAAAAAAGGTTTGGACAAGTTCCTGGAGGAAAGGTCCATAAACCATTATTAAGAAGGGACCCAGGATATCAATGCTTGAACCAATACAAGCATTGTGGAACCTGTGTCTCTTGGGGAAACTGCTAGGTACGTATGACCTAGATTGGCCACTGTTGGAAACAGAATACTGGGCTTGATGGACCTTGGTCTGACCCAGTATGGCATATCTTATGTTCTTATGTTCATTTCAATGCCCCATATACATCACTGTGAATTGAGGGAATGCCGTGGCGTTTTTTGGATCAAAGAAGCAGTGGGGGAAACCCGGTGGTTGGAGTTTCCCTCAATTCACAGTGATGTATATGGGGCATTGAAATGGAGATTGAAATATCTAATCGCAATCCCCTGATGAAACACAAAGTGTGAAACACATGGGCGCCTTAGAAGTACGGCGTTGGGATATAGATAGAGATTGAAAATTGGAATTGCCCGCATGAAGAGAGACACTGCTATCGTGGTTGAAGCTAAGTACTAGCAGTATTACTATTTGACAACAGAAGTCAATTTTTGAGTGAGGCATGTTAGCTGTATGGATTATTTAAAGACTATACAGCACTTACTTTTTATTGAAAAATCAAAAGCATTGAAAAATCACATAAACAGCCTGAGTGTACGAAAAAACAAAGGTCGTTGATGTAAACAGTGGCGAGCAGTATGGGTGATAATTGAAAGCCCTTTACAAACAGCTGCGTGTTTTTGACTGAGACCTGAGTACATTTTATTGGCTTGGTTTGGTATACACTATTTTCTTTCAGTTTCAAGTGGTGAATATTAGAGCAGATAACTTACTTTTTTGTATCAGTATTGATTGCTCTGTTATTTGACTGACAGTGTTGTTGCCTGACAAAAGTCGGCAGGAGCTACCGAGCTCTGTTCTGCCCACAAGGACGCTTGTGCTCGGGTAGAATGGGCCCGCAAACACTCTGGAACTGGCCTGTTTTGCAACAGATATGCTGAAGCAATGGCCTTCTTAATCCAGCACCCCTGAGTCAACTTAAACAACACGTCACCCTTGCACAGGCCAGCAAACAGCACAAATGGAAGGTCAGACTTACGAAAAGAATTTGTAACCTCCAAGTACTAGAGAAGCACCCTCCGGACATCCACAAAGTGAAGATCCTTATCCTTTCCCCGACACTGCTCCTTAGAGAAGGAGGGCATGCAGACCACCTGGTTCACATGAAAGTGAAAAAACACCTTAGGCAAGAAGGAAGGCACTGACCAAATGGAAACAGCCTCCTTCGAAAAAGACAGATAAGGATCTTGGCAAGACAAAACTTACAACTCGGAAATCCACCTTGCAGAACAAATCGCGACCAAGACAACAGTCGTGAGTGTCATATCCTGCAAAAGAATGCACTTCAATGGCTCAAAGGGCACAGACATCAGGGCCCTGAGCACCAGACACAGATCCCAGGAAGGGACCACAAACCAGAGGGGAGGATGCAGATGCCGAACCCCACGGAGAAAGTGCGAAACATCCAGTTGCAAGGCTAGAGACTTACCAGCAGTGGACCTTGGAAACGGGCCAAAGTTGCCACCTGATCTTTCAGGGAGCTAAGGGAAAGGCCCTTCTACAGGCCATCCTATAGAATAAAAAAACAAGAGACGGCACATTGGCTGACTCATGAGCCAACTGCCGAGCACCGCACCATTGCTCAGAGGCACCAGACCCGCATGTATGCTAGCTTAGTAGACCTCCTCCCAGCTCTGAGCAGAGTGGAGACCACCACTGAAGAATAGCCCTTATGCACTAGCCACCTCCATTCAAGAGCCAAGATATAAGCGAAAAGGGAATTGGGTCCTCCAGGACAGTTGGTCCCTGCCACAATAGGCTCTGAGACTAAAGCAACTGAAGAGGGAATGCCTGCAGGAGGTGCATCAGGTCTCCGAACCATGCTTTCTTTGGCCAATCCAGAGCCACCAGGACAATCCTGGTTGGGTGACGTTCTATACGCTGAATCGCATGTCCCACCAGGGGCCATGGAGGAAACACGTACAGCAGGTGCTGACTTGGCCAAGGCTGGGCCAGGGTGTCGATGCCCTTGGACCCACCTCCATGCAGCGACTGACAAAGTGGCAAAACTTTGGCATTGGAGCAGGTCGCCATCAGATCCATTTTGGGGCGACCCCAGCAGCGCAGAATTAACTGAAACGCCTCCAGACAACTCCCACTCTCCAGGATCCAGAGATTGCTGGCAGAAGAAAATCATTTCTACCCTGGCAATGTGCCGAGTCAACAAGGCTAGGAGGTTCTTCTCCACCCACACAAACAGCAGAGCCATCTCCAGAGCTCCCCGGCACTCCTCGTGCCGCCTTGATGATTGACATAAGCCACCGCCATGGCATTGACTTAAAACACTCAAACTGCCTGGCCTCGACCAGGGGTCAGAAACTCAGAAGATCCAACCTTAGCAGTACTAACCTCAGGAAGGACCCGCGAGCCTAGCCTGTAAAAACCACCGAAGCAAACCCCCACCGCTTGCACATCCAATTGACAATGCTTCACAAAGGTGTTTAAGGATGACCAAGTTGCTGCCCTGCAAATATCTCCTGGCAGACTCGCTTCCGCCCATGCTATGGCCTGGGACTTCGTCAAATGCGCTTGCAACCCCGGGGGTACCATGCGCCGCTGCAATAAATAAGCTGATGAGATAGCTTCATGCACCCAATGGGAAATGATGGCCTTCATGGCTGCCTCTCCATTTCGGTGGCCGCCAAAAAGAACAGAGTGTGTCCAACTTCCAAAAAGGCTCAGTGCTTTGCAAGCAGCGCCGCAACACCCAACGCACATCCAGGCAACAAAGGAGGGAGTTCTCCAGTGAACCGCTCCTCTGCGAGAATACTGGCAGCATAGCAGACTGATTCATATGAAACGCTGAGAGCACCTTGGACACGAAGGATGGTACCAGACGACATAGCAAGTTAAGGCAAGAATCACAACAGCACATGCAAAGGCCATGTTGGCCCAAAGACACGTGTTAACTGCGCCTTTACTGCAGTATGTGTTAACATCGGCATGCATTACAGGTACTAGGGTGGGAACGCACATTGGAGCCACCTAGTTGGAATGTGCATAGAGACCGCCAGGTGCACAAGAGGAGAAAATGCTACCAACGGATGCAGAAAACAGAAGGAAACCCCCCACACCGAGCCAACTGTCGCCAGTGATCTACTCCAAATTGCATCCTTCAGACAGGATCGGGAGTCTCCAACAAGGACAATGATGAGGCCAAACCTTTGTACTCTCCCCCCCCCCCCCCCCCGAGAGCCGCAGGCAGAGGATCCATACCGGGCTCAGATCTACTACCCCGATACCATTTCACTGGCTTTTGCAGCACTGTGTTTAAGGTGGCTGGCAGGCAGATCCCTCCGAGAGCCTTCTGCAATCTTCGGGAGAGAGGAGGGACCAGAGGAAGAGGGAGGGGGCACTGAGGTTATGTGAGGCTACTGCACTCTTCCAGATCTTTCTAATTTTTGGCTGCTCAACAGGCTGTTATCGTGATAAGTGCTTGGAGCTTAACCAATTTTCCCTCTTCCTATGGCTCCCGAAAGGACTGCAGTCTAGTGGAGCCTCCCACGTCACACTCAAGTGAGAGTCACCCCTCAAGGTGGTCATTCATGAGCGTTTAATCAATCTTTTCTTTTCTATCTTCAGAATGGAGGAAATCCATCCACCATCTGCTGGAGACAAAAAAATACTGAAGAGGCCTCTGGTGGCCGAAGCAAATAGAGGTATAGGAGTGATGTCCTTGAAACCTTGGTTTTTCATTGGTTCTTTGTCTCCAAATAGTAGGGGAACACAACCTACTTGTCTGGACTGGTCTAGAAGGACGATATGGAAAGATCTCTTTCAAAAAAGACTGACTGGCATAAAAGTGTACACTTTGGGATGAAGGTAGCATAGCCAGGAGCGTGGTCTGAGTGGAGCGTGGAGAGTGTTTGCATGTAAATTATAAAACACTTTCATCTACGTATGTACACACATTGAAGTATGTGCGAACATCTACATCTACTCACAAGCAGGTATAAGTGATTGCAACCTACATTCAAGACATGTTCTCTGTCCCATTACATGTCTTTATAAAATAGCGCCTATCCCTTGGTGTCCCGTTAGAAAGTAATATCATCAGCACTTTCTGTATCTAAAGCCTATTTTACACACAGAAAATAGCTCTAATAAAATTGTGCAGGGATATATAGGCATAGAAAGCACATCAACGGAAAGAGTAGGTCGCCTTTTACACAATGTGCATGTAGGCATTCCTCATCTGACAGCACACCCTGGACGGAGCTTCGATGTATGCACATAATTTATAAAACATGCACGTACACGAGCGCATTTACACCTTCTTTAGAGCAGGTGAAAATTTGTGCAAGAGTGTTTGAGCACCACCGAGGGGATGGGGGTGTCACTGCACAAGCCCATTTTATAAAAGGCACATAGGTGCCTATGTAAAAAAACAAAACAAAACACCACAGGTGCTTTTTTGAGAATGTTTAGAAGCATCCTGGGATGAAATTACCAACCGTGAGAGCATGTTTTAAGCTTGCAGTCCAACTTGTGCTCTCAAAGGAAACCTCATGCAGTTTTCCCCTTGGAAATAAGGCTGGCTGCAGATCCTTCCCAATTTAACCATGCTCCAACCTGCTCTTTTTCCAATACAGTTAGAAGTAACCCACACTGTGAACAGCACAGGTACCCGTAGAAAGGGATGCATAATTCTGTTTGTTTGTTTTTTTAATATATCAAGGGTACACTGTTTATGCTCTCTATAGGCTAGACAACGTGTTATAAGCTACACCTCACCACCCTTGTGTTAACCAAAACATGAAGGACAAAGCCATGAAGCCGGGAGCTATAAGCCTCTGTCTGACTGACAGCTAGATACATTCCATTCTGGGTCTCTGGCCAGAACATTCTGGAAAAGATCAATCATCCCACTATCCCCAGTAGGTGCCTTTCCCCAGAGCTAGAGGAATAAAGCCGAGAGGAACGAGTTCCACTTTACCTGTAGTATCAGTGAAGTCGGACTTTCCAAATCTTTGACCATCAGCTAAAGAAAGGAAAAGAGCATTAGAAGCTTACAGAAAGCCAGGAAAAGCAAAAGAGAGGGGGAGGGAGAGAAGACCAACAGGCAGGCAGAGAGAGAGAGAGAGAGAAAAAGGTACAACGTCAAGAGATATCTAACGATTAAACCAAGATCAAATCCCACATCCCATCCAATGTTCCTTGTGCCCTGCGGGCAAGCCGCTTTTATCTCCAGCATTCACTTACACTTACTGTACCTGAAATCTAAATATATCATTTGACATAATTTTACAAACTATAAGGCAATCCTGAAGTTGGAAAAAATAAAAAAAGCTGAACATAAAAAAGTAAATACATACTATTTGATTACATGCTATTTCCTATTACATGTTCAGTGTGTGGTAAATAAGAAATAGTATACTAATTAAAATTGCCTTAAAATAATATTGATAAACCTACAAATTAAAAACAAAATAAAATCTCTCAGATACATAAAAGTGGGCCACCCTCTGAAACCAAATGTCACACTCAGGGGCTCTCTGGGGTTGGAAATGCCAGTCTGAAATAGGATTATTTATGACCTCCTTCTTCTGGGATATGTGGAACTTAAACCCCAAAGTGAACAATCCATAATGGCAAAATCTAGACTGAGCATATCTACCACTTCTATAATGAGATCAAACCTGAAAATCTCGCGCCAGATCAAAAAAACTTTCAGAAAAGGTGACTTCTTTAAAAATTAAAAAAATTACATATCCTAAAGAGAAACTAAACTTACTGGAATTGGTAATTTAAAAAAAACTGATACTGCTAGACATCCCTATAACAGCAAAGAAAAATCACAGATATGGCTCTAGGCAACGAAGCCTAGAAAAGCACACAGCCCTGTCATAATACTGAATGAAATGTTCAAAACCAGCAATGCACAATACAGGAAGCTCTAATAAAAATGATTTCACTTAATTATATGCCTTTTAAGACAGTTCAAAGTAAGGTACAATACAAAATCCAAAAACACATACTCCACTCCCAAAATTATAATGCTATAATTCTATTCTTCTCGCTGGCCATTTCCCTTCTAATTCTACTTATAATTTTTATAGCGCTACATATGCAGTCCCTTCTCAGTAGAGCATGCAATCTAATCAAGACAAACAACAAGCAGGGGACAAGGGTAAAACTAAGGGGAAATACTAACACACACGTGGGTAGTAACCTATAGAATACAGGGGTCAGAATCCAAAAAACAGCCTTGAAGAGTTTCCATGCAGAAGCAGGACAACTGAAGGCATCCAACTTCTGCGAGATCAAGAACGGGACCATAAACAGATGGAAAAAATCGACCGAAACCCCAATTTCCGACTGGTCACCATTTGCTGGTGCAGAGTCCAAAGGGATGTGGGCGACGGTCTCCATAAAACCTCGGCAAATGACTGCCCACTGAAATTCACAGAGGGAACCCGCTGGCCTTCAATAGGCTGATCTCAGAGTTCTGGAAGCCTTAACATTGGCATTTCTCATCTTCTTCACCCAAAAAAGGCTGAAACTTCCTCAGTACCTGGTTGTTTGAAAGGAAGATGCTTTCCTGGTCTGTAATGCAATGCCTATCAGTCCTGAAAGAAAAGCTCTCATTGTCCCCAGGGGTTACTAGGGTTGAGACTCCACCTTTTCCAGGTCCTCCCTAAAAAAATAGCTTCCTTCTGAAAAGAAACTTGCTTTGTCTGAACCACAAACACTAATGATCGAGACAAAATCTCAATAAAGCTATATGTAGCATCGGACTAAAAAGAGAGGTTACCTGTAATGATAGTTCTCTGTGCACAGCAGGATAAATCAGCCATGCAGACAGGTGACATCTCAGACAGAAGGCCAGACCAGACTTGCTCTCCCAGAGCCCAGAACATAAAACGGCATGTGTGAGTGACCCCTCCTGTGTGACTGTTGCTCCTCGCCTCAGTTATTTGCAGAGCTTAGGTCAAAACCTAGAGAAGATTAATAGCTCCAACCAAAAAGGGCAGGTGGTAAGAACTGTGTGGCTGATTTATCCCACTGTCCATGGAGGAAGCGGAGTTGCTTACCTGTAATGAAGATTCTCTGTAGACAGCAGGGGTATGCAGCCAGACTTGATAGGTGACGTCCGACACTGCTGACATGCCGGGCTCTCCCTAGCTTAGACAAGTCTTTTGACCTGACTCAGCATGCACGCTCTGCTTCTCACCCTGGCTGCTCCGTAGTACTTCAGTTCGTCACATAGCTCAGCAGTCATCAGGCAGGAATCCATGTGTGTCCTGTAGTTTGGCATAGTGAGTTGAATATCATTGCGGTAGTCTTTTCTTCTGCGTGTTGTTTTTATTGTGGGAAAGGCAGGCCAAGTGCGTGCGGCTGCATACTTCTGCTGTCTACAGAGAACCCCCGTCCAGAACATCCTGCTAAATCTGTACAGATAAGCAGGTTATCTCCCCCAATCAGCAGATAAGACAGAGAAAAAGAAAAACACTGAAGTACAGTGACATCATCACTATCAGGGCACTCTCCAGTATTTTCTCTGTCTCAGCATATGGGGGTTGCTTTCAGTACAGCTAAGGATCGTGACTGCTGTTGACTGTCAGGACATGAAGCAGTTCAGCAGTATCGCAGCACCTCGCTGGGTGGACTGATCTATGGGGGGGGGGAATGGGAGGGCAACTTTTGGCCAGGAGGGCCAGTTCAGTTGTCAGAGTTTCCTTCTCAGGACTGCCTAGCCCAATTCCCCTTTTGTTCCTTTCTTTGTTTTGTTTAGAAAAAAAAGAGAGAGTCAACAGAAATTTATAAATTAAGAAAAATTAATACCTTTGGATGACTGAACTTGTGCACAGGCCCTATGCAATAAGGGGGTAACCCGCTCTTTGCTCCCCCCTCACAGTCTCTCCTGACTTGGGATGGAGATTGACAGTGGGGGGCCTGGGCTGACAACCATGAGTCCCTCATGCAGCGATCTGCTGTTTCCTGTGCCAGTTTTCTCCTTCTCTTCAATGCTGTTGACTTCCTCTGTTAAGGCCAGGAGGTGTAAGGATTGCTTCTGCATGGACCACTTCCCTTGTGTGCTCAGATGGAGGTGGTACACTCCCCAGCCATACGTGGAAGCATCAGTTGTTAAGGTGAGATGGTGTGGCGATGGCTGGAAGGCACAGCCCTTCGTCGGATTGGCTGGGTTGCACCACCACTGGAAGCTCTTGTGCAGATGTTGGTAATTGTTCTCCGATATGGGAATCTTCCTGCGTAGAGACCATGTACATTGATTCCAGTTCAACCTGGGGTGCCATTGCAGAGGGTCACATGAAGAGCCTTGCGAGTGGGACAACTTGCACAGATGCCGCCATGTGGCCTAGCAGCTGTAAGAGGATCCGGGCCGAGGCGACATGATTGCTTTGCAGGCTAGCAATAAGATGTTGCAGAACGGCCCTGTCGTTCGGAAGATATGCTCTGCCCTTGATGGTATTTATCACAGACCCTATGAAGGCAAGACTTTGCTGGGGTTCCAGTTGGGAATTTTTGGTGTTGACAAAGAAGCCTGTGGCCTGGAGTGCATCGATGATGGCTTGCAGGACATGAAGAATTGCAGCCTTGGAGGATGAAGAAACAAGCCAGTTGTTGAGGTAGGGATAAATGCAGTGGTCCTGACTGTGCAATAGTGCTGCCACTACGGCTAGACACTTGGTGAAGATCCGTGGGGTGGCAGAGAGGCCGAAGGGAAGAACTTTGCATTGATAATGCTCGTCTTTGAACTTGAAGCAGAGATAATGTCAGTGGAGAGGATGGATGAGGATGTGAGCATAGGCATCTTGAAGGTCCAGGGAGGCCAACCAATTGTTCCGGCACAGCAAAGAAAGGATAGCAGAGAAGGAGTTCATTCTGAATTTTGCTTGCTTGATGTAGAGGTCACACAGGTCAAGGATGGACCAAAGTCCACCAGTTTTCTATGGGATGAGGAAGAAGTGGGAGTAGAAGCCCCGGTTATGTTGCTTGGTAAGAATGGCACTATAGTGTGATTGCAGAGGTGGTCAGAGATCTCTTGCTGTAGGATGTTTTGATGGTGAATTGTAACCAATTTTGCCATTGGTGGGCATGTGCTGGTGGAAGTTTTGTGAAGTTGATTTTGTATCTTCCCTGGACAATGCTGAGATCCCAGTGGTCGGTGGTGAAAAATTGCCAGGCCTCTCTGAAATGCTGTATCCTGCCCCTACTGGCAGATAGTCAAAAGCTGGGACTATCTTTTTTGGGTGGTAGTCAGGTTTGTTGGGTGCTGCTTTCTCTCCTGTAGCTGGGAATGTTGCACATAGGCCGTAGCATTTAAGCATTGTGGCTGCTGGCGAGGGTAAAAACTGGAAGCACCTTAGAGGATAGAATTGTTGAAAATACCGATAGTGATATGCCCTGTGGTAGAGGGAGCTGTGAGCTGGTTCTGGAGGCTCTTCCGGTTGAGCTGTGAGTTGGGGAATGTAGAGGAGTGATCCTTGACCTCCAAGACAACTTCCTGTAAGTTTGAACCAAAAGGTCTATCCCCCAGGCATGGTGCATCTACCAGATGATCAGAGGTCCTCTCGGAGGCCGGATACTCGCAGCCAGGCTGTACGTGGTGCAGAGATGGCAGTGGCTGACAAATGAGCCATGAGTCAAAGGTGTCATAGGTTGTGTGGATGATGTGGTAAGGATTCATGTTGATTAGACAACAGCTAAGAGTGGTCCTCCGCAGCCAAAGGAGAAGGCTCATCCAATTGAAGATCATCACTTATTTATTTATTTGACTGTTCTTTTATATCACTTTTCACCGGGGCAAGCGGTGTACATTACAACAAAGTGTCATACATAGAACAATGGAACTTATTTACAATATAATTGCTGTATGCTAGAGATATTACATAGAACAGTATAAATTTATTTACATTTTAATAGCTGGATGAAAGGGGCTTATACGTTTCATACAAGGTCGGTTGCTCATTCTTTGGAACTATGGGGGGATGCTGATGGTAGGGGAGGTGATTATGTAATGGGGCCGAAACGTTCACTGAATAGATGTGTTTTGAGCAGTTTTCTGAACGTGGGTAGATCATTTGTTGATCTAAGGGTTCCAGGGAGCGAGTTCCAGAGGGATGGTGTACACAAGTCAAATGCCCTGTTGCAAGCATACTGGGTGCTTTCGTTTTTTTTCTTGGAGGTATGCTTAACATGTTCACGGTGTTTCGTCTTTTTGTCCTGGAAGAGTTAGTGGCATTCAGGAGAGATTGTAGATAATGAAAGGTTTGATTGTTAATGATCTTGAAGGTCAGAAGTAATACTTTGTAGAGTATGCAGCTAGGTGGGGGAACAAATGGAGCCATTTGAGGACAGGAGTTACCGGTATATGTTCATACTTTGACCCACCTTGAATTGTGTGTGCTGCTCAGTGTGCAATTTATTTATTTATTTATTTAAAGTCTCTTCTATACCGCACTATTCAGCATCAGCGCGGTTTACATGGAACAAAAATGCTCAGTACAATTAACACGTATGAGTTCACAGATAACAGGGCAAATAACTGGGATAACAGGGGTAACTATTTACATATCTTGCAACATAGAGTCATATAAACATGCAGTGATTAGTGGGAGCAGAGTGGCTTTCAGCAGTCCATGGTAGATTGAATTGCAGTATTTATTTATTTAGAAATTTTTCTATACCGCCCCTTGCAGAGATCAGGGGCAGTTTACAGAGAACAGAAAAAAACACTGACATTGAACATCTTGTAACTTAGTAACTATTTACAATAAACAGTTAAACCAACTATTGCAGTAGTCAAAATGGGGTGTTATGAGTGCCTGGAATGCTGAGAAGTTGGATGGGTCCAGTAGTGGGCGGAGATGACAGAGGGTTCTGATTTTTTGATATATCTGTTTTGCTAAGTTGCTTATGTGGGGTTTGAAGGTGAGTTTTTGGTTGAGGGTAATGCCCAGGTACCCGACCTTTGTTTGTATGTTCACATTTATGTTATTTAAGGTTATGGAGGTCAGTGGTTGGAAATTGGTGGTCGTTTGTTATGAATACAGTTTCTGTTTTCTTATAATTTATTTTTAGGGAGTTGTTAGTCAACCATAGGGATATGGCAGTGAAGCAGTTTTTTATTCCCTCATATGTTGGGTTGCTGGTGTTAAATGGTGTGTAGATCATTATGTCGTCCACATAAATGTGGAAGTGGATGTTGTATGCGCAGATGATTGAGCATAATGGTTGAAAATAGATGTTGAATAGGCGCACTGAGAGGGAAGAGCCTTGTGGTGCACCTTGAGTTTGCGGATAGGGGGAAGAAGCATTAGATCCCACTATGATTTGCTGTTGACGATTTTTGAGGTATGAGTGAAACCAGCTCAGAACACTGCCTTAGATTCCGATGGAATAGAGTGTGTAAGAGAATGCTGTGGGTGTCGAAGGCAGCTGAAATATCCAGGAATATCAAGATGAAACCTTGGTTTGATTTTTGAGCTCTTTTTATAAGAGTATTTAACAGAGAGGTTAGCAGGGTTTAAACACCGTGGTTTGTCCTGAAGCCGTGTTGCTGTGGATCAAGGGGAGCATAAGAGTCAAGGTGTCCCTGGAGTTGTTGCTGTTTTTTTTTTCAATTATCTTAGATAAGAACAGAAGGCTTGCAATGGGTCTGTATGCAGCGGGATCATTGGGGTTGAGGTTGGAGTTTTTCAAGGTGGAGCAGATGGAGGAGGATCTGAGTTGTTTAGGCATGTCACCTTGTAGGAGGGAAAGTTGGGCGATTCTCTGAAGGGTTAGACTGAGCTCACCCTTAGATGCCTTAATCCAGCTCACTGGACATTGGTCAAGAGGGGATGTGGTCGTGTTTAGTGTGGCGATGATGAATTCTATGATTTCTTTGCTGATGGAACTAAAGGTGGACCAGGAGCTGTAGGTATTGGTTTGTGGCAGGATCTGTAATGAAGGCTGGGATGTGGAGCTGTTCCTTTGAAAGGCATCTGCTAGGGTTTGGAGGTCAGGAAGGGTTTCCAAGTCGGTTGGGTGGGGAGGTTGAGTTAGATTATTCACTAACTGAAAGAGCTGTTTTGGCCGGTTGAGAGATTTATGATTTTTGTGTGGAAGGCTCTCTTGCAGTTATCCATTTCCTGAAGGTATTCGAATAGCAGTAGTATGTAGGAGTTTTTGTCTTCTGTTGACTTTGTTTTCCTCCATTTGCATTCTTTCTTTCAGAGTTGTCTCTTGAGCTCTCTAAGTTCTTTGGAGTACCACCTGGTCTTTTACAGTCTGTTGGAGTGACGTTGGATTGAGGTTTTGGCAGCTGCTTTTCCAATTACCTGGTTCCAGTTCAATAAAAGGGTATCGATGTCTGAGGTAGAGTTGTCTAATAGAGAGAGTACTTCTTCTGTGAAGGCTTTTCTATCAAAGAGTTTAAATTGTTTTTTAACTTGGTTCTGGTAGGTGTAGTTGATTGTGGTTGAACATGATAGTTGGAAATTTATCACCATGTGGTCAGACCATGGGATAGATAGAGTGGTAGGGAGGGGGGAGTGTAGTTTGGATGGGATTTGAATTAATGAAGATGAGGTCGAGCATGTTTCCTTTTTCATGTGTTGGCACTTGCACTATTCATATAAACTCCATTGCAGACAAGGCATCTAGGAAGGATGTGGCTTAGTTAGCAGAGATTGAGGGGAGGTTGAAATCCCCGAGGAGTATGAGGTCCTTGTTTGAGTGCGAGTATTCCAGTACAATTCCCAGTATATTCGATAAATCATCAGATAAAGTAGAGGGGGATTGGTAAATGAGGCAAAGAATTAGGTGCCTGTTAGCAGGGGTGGCTCTATGAGGTCGAGTGAGGCGGTGGCCTCAAGCGGCAACCTTTTGGGGGCGGCAAAAATTGCCCAGAAAAAGCCTGCCTCACTCGGCCTTCAAACCCCCCCCCAAACCCCCCCCCCCCGAGGAACTGCTGCTACTGCATCTGTGGCAGAAGCAGAAGGAAGTGCCTTGCGGCCGCCCCGGCAGAGCCCTCCTCTCTCCCTCAGTGCGGCTATGAAAAGCCGCACGGCAGCGGCTTCAGCAGCCAGGTTCTTTTTTTTATTTCTCTGGGGGACCAGGGTTAGGATTTGTAATGGGCTTTTGGGGGGGGGGGGGGCTAGGACTGGAAATGGACTGATGGGTGGGGGTTTAGGACTTGTAATGAGTTATGGGGGGGCTAGGACTGGAAATGGGCTGATGGGAGGGTTAGGACTGAAGTGGGCTGATGGGCGGGCTAGGACTGGAAATGGGCTGATGGGGGGCTAGGACTGGAAGTGGGCTGATGGGGGGGTTTAGGATTGGTAATGGGCTATGACTGGAAATGGGCTGATCGGGAGGTGGGGCTAGGACTGGAAATGGGCTGATGGGGGGTTAAGAATGGAAATAGGCTGATCGGGAGGGGAGTTAGGACTGGTAATGGGCAGATAGGGGGCTAGCACTGGAAATGAGCTAGGACTGGTAATGGACTGATTGGGGTGGGACAGGACTAGAGTGGGCTGATAAGGGGGATAGGACTGGAAATGGGCTAATGGGGGAGGGGAGGAGAGTGCTGCTGGCCCTGGAAGAAAACTAGGGGCTAGGGCTACAAATGGGCTGATGTGCGAGGATGGTAGAATAGGACTGGAAGGGAGCGGATAATGGGAGGGTCTGCCAGGGGAAGGAGGTGGCATGAAGGGAGCTGACACGGGGGAAGGAGGGGGCTGGAAAGGAGCTGATACCTGGGATGTACTGAAAGGGGACTGGAAGGGAGCGGTAGGTGGTTAGGTAATGGGGAGGAGGCTGGAAGGGAGATGACATGCAAATAGCCCTGGAAGGGGGATGGACAGAGGGTAGGGTGACTGGAAGGGAGCTGACTGGGGAGGTGGCACTGAGAGTGGACGTGAGCTAATATATGGGATGGTATTTGGACTAGAAGGGGCTGGGCAGTGGGGAAGGAGGGGGACTGGAAGGGAATGGACATCAGTTGCAGTTGTGGGAATGCAAGGCAGTTGACAGTGGAAGGTACTGGGCGGGAACGACTGGAAAGGAGGCTGATACTGGGGAGGATTACTGGAACTGGAAATGGGCTGATGGAAGGAAGTGAAGAAAACAAAAGAAGAGATAAGAAATGGCAGATGGACCATGGACCATAGACCACAGAAAGAGAGCTAAGAGAAGACAGGAAAGCAGAAGCCTCAGATCGGGACCAGCATGATCAGAGAATAAAATGGTCAGACAACAAAAGGTAGAAAAAATAATTTTATTTAATTTTAGTGATTGGACTTTGTGCTATTTTTATATTTTACACAGTATTGGGAACTGCATCTCTTATTTATCTGATATTGCACTGGATGTGGACTCTGGCTTCTTGGGGTTTCAATTTAAATTTAGTTTACATATTTTTATTTTTACTTTAGATTGTGGTTACTTATTCTGTACTTGGTGAGGGTCGATGTTGCAAGTGTGTGACTGAAGTCATGTGTTCTGTTAACATGGCGCTTGTACATAAAAGATCTATACTGTAATTTGACTTGTTCAGCTTTTCAAATAGGTGTATGGATGTTCCAGGGCCCACTGTAGTATTTACAGTGATGCTTTTTTTGGATGGGCTCCTTATGTGAGTTTTGGAAGTTTGTGCTGATATGGTATGGTATGGTAGGTTTGCTCTTTGTTGTAGGGTTTTGTATTAGTTCACACTATGCCTGGTACTGGAGAATAGTGGTGGTGGTTATTAGTGAGATGATCAGAATTAGATTTCTTTTTTTAAATATTGAGTTCTGCGGGTGAATGTCCTGGTTCTGCTCTGCATCTACTGTGGATGCAAAATATATGTTGAAAAAGAAAAAGCAACAACCATAACGCAGTTTATAACAAAATAAAAATGAGTTATAATTTAGTTTTATAAACTGTGCTGTTAGTTCTTGCTGTCTTTTAGTTCCTTGGTGTGCAAACGGGACCGTACCTAGCCCTGTGCAAGTGGTGCAGCCGCACAGGGCGGAAATGCTTGGGGGGCGCATTTCGGCTGTCTGCTGTCACCCTGCCGCTGCTGGCAGGACAATAGCAGGCAGCCAAAATGCGCTCCCCAAGCCTTTTCATAGCACTTTAAGCAGGTCTGGTCCCTCCCTCCTCCAACGCGATGTCAGAGTAGGGAGGGACAGATCTGAAAGGCACCAGCACTTTAAGCAGATCGAGCGCATGCCCCCCTCCTCTTCCCCGTCCGGCGCTGCCTGCTCTTTCCCTGCCGCTGGCGCCTCCATGAAAAAAACAGAGGGCAGCAGCAGCAGTAGGGAAAGAGAAGGCAGCGCTGGACGGAGGTATGGGGGGTGCGCCCAAGCTGCAAGTCGCACAGGGTGTGATTGCAGCGCGATACGGCCTGTGTGCAAACATCTTGCATTTCCTCCATATAATCTAATCAGCTTTTGGTTTGGTTCAGTCTCCGATTGGATTTCTGAAAAAGCCCCGCCTCCCCTCTAAGGTAGGTGTGTGTGTGTGTGGGGGGGGGGGGGGGTGTGCACGCCTTTTCATACTTCGCCTCAGGCAGCAGATTGCTTTGAGCCGCCCCTGCCTGTTAGATATTGAGATATAGCGTAGTTACTCACCTGTAACAGGTGTTCTCCAGGAGCAGCAGGAATCAGTCCTCACTTATGGGTGACGTCGGCGCCGACGGAGCCCTCGCGGAGCAATTTTCCCCAGCTTTCAAAGAAAGCCTTTGGGAATTGCAGCGCGCATGCGCGGTCGTCTTCCCGCCCGAAGGTGCCATCTTAGCCAGTCAGATGACATAGCTAAAAAAGACAGCATAAAAATTTGCAAAAAGAACATAAGCAGACGATTGCAACTCCAAGGGGAGGAGGGAGGGTAGTGAGGACTGATTCCTGCTGCTCCTGGAGAACACCTGTTACAGGTGAGTAACTACGCTTTCTCCAGGACCAAGCAGGAAGTCAGTCCTCACTTATGGGACTCCCAAGCTCAAGGCTACCGGAGACCCTAAGCACAAAAAATGAGCTCCCTCTAGCTCAGCAGCACAGAAGGAAAGAATCTTCGCTGAATTATTACCCACCGGTAGCCCACATCCGGGATGGAGGGTAGGAGTTGCTCAGACCTCAAAGAGATTACGGAGGACTGCCTGTCCGAAAGCACTGTCCCTACGGGACTCCCTCTCGAGACAGTAATGGACCGCAAAAGTCTGGCTCGAAGACCAAGTAGCGGCCCGGCAGATGTCTGCCAGCGGAACAGAGCGGAGGTAAGCCACTGACGTGGCCTTTGCCCGAACGCAATGAGCCGTGACTCGACTTTCTAAGGCGAGTCCGGCTGCCCCATAAGCCCAAGAGATACAGTCCGCAACCCAGATGGACAGAGTACGCTTGGAGACCGGGAGTCCCAATTTATTGGGGTCAAAAGACACAAAAAGCTGAGCAGCTTTATGGTGCTCCCGCGTACGGTCAAGGTAGAAGTTCAATGCCCTTCTACAGTCCAGGGTATGGAGGACCGTCTCAGCTCGGCTGGAGTGTGGTCTGGGAAAGAAGGTTGGAAGTACCACCTCCTGATTCATGTGAAAGGGGGAGACCACCTTAGGCAGAAACTTTGGGTGAGTCCGTAGGACTACCCTATTCTTGTAGAACCGAGTGTAGGGGGGTTCAGACACGAGGGCCTGCAATTCACTTACGCGCCTAGCGGAAGTGAGGGCTATCAAGAACAGCGTTTTCCAAGACAGAAAACGGAGAGAACATGTAGCCATAGGTTCAAAAGGCGGACAGGTGATCCGCTGCAAAACCACATTCAGGTCCCAGTCCGGCGCTGGCGGACGCAGAGGTGGTTTAAGTAGAAGGAGACCTCGGAGAAACCTCGCTACGAGAGGGTCGTTGGAGAGAGGTCTGCCGTCCACCGGCACATGATGTGCCGAAAGAGCACTGAGGTGAACTTTGACGGAGTTGGACTTAAGTCCCAGATTAGAGAGGTGTAGCAAGTACTGCAAGATCACCGACACCGGGCAGGAGAAAGAAGGGATCCTGAGACTGTTGGGAACACCAGATTGCAAAGCGACGCCATTTAAGGGCGTAGCATTTGCGGGTAGAAGGCCGTCGCGAAGCCAAGATGACCTCCTCCACCTCCGCCGGCAAGAGAAGAGGAGCAAGGACTATCCTCTCAGCAGCCAGGCCATGAGGTTGAGAGACCTGAGGTTGGGGTGCAATAGGGACCCCTGATCCTGAGTGAGGAGATCCGGTTGTACCCCCAGAGGGATTGGATCCTCCACCGCCAGTTGCAGCAGGAGCGGAAACCACGGCTGCCTGGGCCAGCGAGGGGCCACCAGGATCATGAAGGCTTTGTCTTGGAGAACCTTGAAAAGAGTCCGTGAGACTAACGGGATGGGAGGGAAAGCGTACAGAAGGCTCCCCGACCATGAGATCAGAAAGGCGTCCGCCGCAACCCGAAGGGGGTGAGGCTGACGAGAGCAGAAGCAAGGAAGCTGCCGGTTGTGAGGACTGGCAAAGAGATCCACCGTGGGGAGGCCCCACCTGAGGAAGAGCTTCTGAACGATCAAGGGATCCAGACGCCACTCGTGCGGCTGGAGGACCCTGCTGAGTTTGTCCGCCAGGCAATTTTCTTGGCCCGGGAGATAAACTGCCTGAGGAGAATGCCGCGACTGACGGCCCAAGAGCAGAGCTTCTGTGCCTCCCGGCAGAGGAGGAAGGAGCCCGTGCCCCCCTGCTTGTTCACGTAGAACATGGCAACTTGATTGTCCGTCTGGACAAGGACGGACTGTTGGGAGGTCAGGTGGGAGAAGGCCTTGAGAGCTAGGCGGATCGCCCTGAGCTCCAGGAAGTTGATCTGCTGAGCAGACTCCCACTTGGTCCAGAGGCCCTGAGTACGTGCCTCTTGGCAATGTGCTCCCCCAGCCCAGGAGGGATGCATCGGTGGTCAGCACCCGGGTCGGCTGAGGTGACTGGAAAGGCATTCCTAATACCAGGTTCGGCTGCCGGAGCCACCACCGGATAGACGAGACCAGCGGCTCGGAGACGCGCACCAGGTCTGCTAGGCCGCCTGTGGCTTGTCGCCACTGCCGGCGGAGACACCATTGAGCAGACCGCATATTCAGGCGGGCATTGGGGGTCACATGTACGGTGGAAGCCATATGGCCGAGCAGTCTCAGGAAGCGCCTGGCGGAGACCAGGGGCTGGCTGCGAAAGCGGTCGGCTAGGTCCATGAGCCGCTGAGCCCTGTCGAGCGGTAGGTACGCTCGCGCCTGAGGGGTGTGCAGCCTTGCGCCGATGAACTCGAGATCCTGTGAGGGGAGCAAAGTGGACTTTGCGAAGTTTATGACAAAGCCCAAGTGCTGCAGCAGAGTCACCGTGCGGCACGTGGCGTTGGTGACCTCCTGAGCGGACGCTGCTCTGATGAGCCAGTCGTTGAGGTACGGAAAAACATAGAGGCCGTGAAGCCGGAGATGGGCCGCCACGACCGCGAGACATTTTGTGAAGACTCGCGGTGCGGAGGACAGGCCGAAGGGCAGTACTCTGTACTGGTAATGATTTCCTGCCACCACAAACCTTAGGTATTGGCGGTGGCTTGGGTGGATGAGGATGTGCGTGTAGGCATCCTTTAGATCCAAGGAGCATAGCCAATCTCCCTGCTGGAGGTAGGGCAGAAGGATTCCAAGGGTAAGCATTTTGAACTTCTCCCGCACAAGGAACTTGTTGAGGTTGCGCAAGTCCAGGATGGGTCTGAGGCCTCCTGTTCTCTTTGGTATCAGAAAATACCTTGAATAGAAGCCTTGACCTCTCAGGTGGTGTGGCACCGGTTCCACCGCCTGTTCCTGCAGAAGACCTGCTAACTCCTGAAGGAGCAACTCCCTGTGCAGAGGGGGGCGCGGAGGCTCTCCCGGAAAATAGGAGGGAGGGACCTGATGGAAGTGGAGGAGGTAGCCCTCTCGCACGACCTGAAGCACCCAGGCATCTGCGGTGATGCTGGACCACCTGTGGGCGAAGTGAACCAGCCGGCCTCCGGTGCTGGAGGGGACCAGCGGGGGGGGAGAGGCTATGCTGAGCGAGTCAAAAGCCCCCACCCTGCTGAGCAGGGGCTGGTGCAGGCTTGGGGGCTTGCTGCCTACGGGACCCGTTACCCCGTCCCTTGGCCTGCTGGCCCTGTTGGGGAGCTGCAGGGGCCTGATAATGGGGGTATTGTTTGTAGGCAGCTGCCTTCCTCGGGTAAAAGGACTTTTTTCCCGAGCCCTTCTTTTTCTGGGAAGGGGCGGAGGTCTTCCTAGAAAGCCTGGTCCTGGTGAGAGTCTCAGTCTCAATTTGTGCAGCCTTTTCCGCCATGGGCTTGCCAAAGAGGTTTTCGCCTCGGCAGGGGACATCGACCAACTTGTCCTGTACCCAGGGCTCAAGGTCGGACGACTGAAGCCAAGCCTGTCGGCGGGCACCGATGCCGGCTGCGGCTACTCGAGCCGAGGCTTCAAAGCCATCATAGGCTGCTCGGGACATGAACTTCGAGCATTCCCGAATACCCGTGGACAAGGCTAGGAACCTCCGCAAGGGCTCCTCGGAGAGACCAGCGGAGAATCCGGCTAGCTCTTTAGCCAGATCCCTGAGATACATGCCCATGTATAGCTGGTAAGTCTGGACACGACAGGCGAGCATAGAGCCCTGGAAGCACTTCTTGCCAAGGCCATCCATGTTACGGGCCTCCCTTCCAGGAGGCACCGAGGAGTGCATCTTCTGGCTCTTAAGACGATGCATGGCCGATTCCACTACCATGGAATGGTGTGGCAACTGCGCCTTTTGAAAGCCAGGGCTCTTGCGGACTCGATAGATAGAATCGACCCGCTTGCTCAGGACCGGCGAGGAGGCCGGACTCTCCCACATGCGGAAGAGTAGTCGTTCCAGCATAGGAGGAACCGGCACAGTAAAGTGTTCCCTCGCGGGAGAGTCATACTGGAGGGCGTCGAGCTCTTCGGCTCGAGGCTCCTCCTCGGGATCCGCAGGGAAGGCCAAAGCCTTGGCCATATCCCTAACGAAGTCCGAGAACCGGGCATCCTCCGGGGGGGACTGCTTCCGAGGCTCGGACTCCGGCGAGTCCGATGGGACACACCGAGTCCGGAAAGAATCAGGTGACTCTTCCTCCTCAGACTCCCAGACCGACTCCGACGAGGACTCGGTGGGGTCGGCCCGGGCAGGGTGCGGCGCCAGCCACCCCGACGCCGAGGGAGTCGGCGTCGGCGACCTCGGTCCCGAACGGGAGGCCGAGGGCGACCTCGACCGAGGATCGACTCGAGTTGTCATCGACTCGAGGATCGGCTCGGTCTCCGGGGTCGACTTGGACGTCGACGTCCCGGCGGTCGGGGCAGCGACGCCAGCGAAGCCAGCGAGCAGTGCCCGCTGCTGGTCCATGAAGGCAGACAGTCTGCTCTCCAAGGCCGTCAACCTGAGTCCGAGCTCAGGTGACCCAGCAGCCCCCGACTCGGGCCCCGACGGCGTCGGGCCCGACGTCGGCTGTCGCGGAGGCGAGTCCAGAAGGACTACAGGACTTACCCGGGCAGGCATCTCCGACTCCAGGCGAGGTCGCTTCGGGAGGTGTTCCTTCTCCAAGGACCCGGGGCGGCTGTCGGGGCTATGCGACCTGGCCCTCGCGGAGCCAGGAGCGTCCACCGACGCCGCCCTCGCGGGTTTTTCCTTCCGACGATGGTCCCCGGAGGGAGAACCCCGGTCGGAGGAGCTCCGGCGACGGTCCGAGCTGGAGCCCTTTGACACGGAGGCCTCCGACGAGGTCCGGGTACGGCTGGGGTCAGCGAAGATTCTCTCGCGCTGATGCCGCCGACTTCTCAACGCCTTCGAGGACAGTTTGCTGCAGGGCCCACAGATCAGTTCCTCATGATCCGGGCCCAAGCAGCGGAGGCAAAAGTCGTGTGTGTCGGTTAGTGACATATTTCGGTCACACCGACCACACCGCTTAAAGCCACTGGCAGCCATCGGGGGAAAAAGGGCCCCTGCGAGGTCAAAGGACCGGGCTGCCAGGGAAAACGAAAACGAAAGCTGACTAAGTCAGAAAAACCGAAAAAAACGTTAGAGGACTCGAGACCGGCGTCGCGAGTCCGGCGGGAAAACGATCGGCGTCGAACCGAAAGAAAAAAGTATAAAATAAAGAGGAAAATCAACTTTTTCGCGGGGACAAGACGGGGACGTCTGCAGGGCTCTGCGGAAAAAAGAAGACTGGCTAAGATGGCACCTTCGGGCGGGAAGACGACCGCGCATGCGCGCTGCAATTCCCAAAGGCTTTCTTTGAAAGCTGGGGAAAATTGCTCCGCGAGGGCTCCGTCGGCGCCGACGTCACCCATAAGTGAGGACTGACTTCCTGCTTGGTCCTGGAGAAGGTCTATTCCATCCATGTTATTGGTACTTGGTTGAAGTTGAAGTGTGATTTTGCTATTATCATTACTCATATGCCTCTCCGATGGGCATGTGGGCAGTGGAATATTGAGTATTGTGTAGTTTCAGCTGGTTTATCAGCACTGTGTCTGTTTCACTGAGCCATGTCTCCGTGATGCAGAGAATGTCTAGTTTGTTGGAGGTGATATAGTCGTTGATTAATAGTAGTTTACTCAGGACTGAGCAAGCATTGATAATACGCGCACATTTGTAGATCTGGGGACTTTTGGAAAGGTTGTGTATATCAGGGATTGAGATAGTAGTGCAGAACTTGAAGCTGGTGTGCAAAGATTCACATCGCTAGGAGGCCGCTCTAATAGGACTTCCAAACAATGGCATCCAGTGTCCTTTGATCTTTCCCTGGTGGAGTTTGAAAGGATGATTTTGTGCTCTTGGACTTTTTAAGTACCACTTCTAAGGCGACGGATTGATAAGATAGCTGCTGGTGCTGGAACTCTGGAGTTGGAAGTACTTTATATCTCAGATCTAAGCAAAGAGAGTGTGTGCACTGACGCAGGATTTTTCCAGGCGGAGACTTGCAGATCTTGCAAGATGAGAGGAACTGGCAAGGCAATGACCTCCTTGGGAGCACTGCATGATTTTAGGATGGACTGAAAATCTTGTGTTGGTGGGGGTCTGAGAATCAATGAGAGCAAGGGCTCAGGAGATCTTCTGGAGGAATTTGGGATAGGAGTAGTCTTCAGGTGGTTCTTCTAATCCATTTTCTGGTGGCAAAGCATCCCTGGAGGGCTGTGTATCCAACGTCTAGAAGAGGGCACTCCAGAGGGAACGCACATTCTCTTCCAGTGGAGGGGGACCTCCAGTGCACCGAGGGGGGGGGGGAAGGAGTGTCCGAAGGGACCCCTGAAGTGGTGCTGTGTGAGGTTGGCGGTGCTGCCACTGTTGCTGTCAGCAAGATGAGCGCACTGTCTTCCACAAATTTCCGTAAAGGCAAAATTAGTGATGTATTCAGCATGAAGATCCCTGGCAGTTAGGAGGGGGCAACTCTGGAGACAAAGCAGGCACGGCAAGCTCATGCTGTCTGGTTATCTTGAGGACTGGCTCCTCAGGGTGTCCGTGATTCTTGTAACCCTGCTATTTGTGGCCCTTACCTGGGGAGGCCACTGGCTGCTCTTGAAGATGCTTGTGCTTAGATTTACTTTTAACCTTCCCTCCGAAAGTCCCCAAGGCTGTAACTGGTTCGGGGGGTGCTGCAGAGCTGGGCGGAGGGGGTGGAGCTACAGGCCTGAGTATGCGGGGTCTGGGCTTGTAGTCGTTGAGCCGAAGCCAGGGCCGGTAGGAGGTCTGCCTCCAGCCACCCCAGGAACTCTCAATCGTGCCAAGTCTGGGTCCGATGGGAGGGAGGTGGAGAAGAGGGGGGGGGGGAAATCACTTCCAATTCATTGCCATTGACTGGTATATACAGTATGTATCTGCTAGCTATTTCTTTCCCCCTTTGCTTTTTGGGGTTTTGTTTTGTTTTTGAAGATTCAATGCTGGCGCCCTCCTGGCAGGATTTTTGGGGAGAGAGGGGTGCACACGATTGCGCCTTGGAGTTCTCTCATTTTTTTTTTCTTTAAAGTTGCCATGCTGAAAGGGGATCACTGTAGAAATCATGGTGAAATGAAGAGGAGGCACGAGTCTGCAAAGTGACAGAAAGCCGAAGCAGCTGTTGCACAGTTAAAGAAAAAAAACGAGTTACTACTGAGCCGGCAGGATGGGAAGAAGAGTGCATATGCCCAGACAAGTCAAAAGACTTGTCTAAGCTATGGAGAGCCCGGCACGTTGCCAATATCAGAGACGTCACCTATCAAGTGCAGCTGCATCCCCCCCTCCCCCCGCTTATCTACAGAGAACCACTGTTACAGGTAAGCAAATTCTCTTTCTCCTTGGACAAGCAGAATATAAATCAGCCACACAAAGGAGAAAGCATACTTAATTTCCTTTCTTGGAATCCTGCTAGACCAGTCCAGGCTCGTGTGTTGTATCCCCCTTTCAGCAGATGAGAGAAAATTCCAGAAGCTTAGTGACATCATCCTTGGTAGATAATCCTGTACCCCTAGGGGTCAGCTTCAGTATACCACTGGCAAGCAGGAGGACTTCAGAAGAGCCCCAGACAAGCAATAAGAGAGAGGAAAATTTAAGAAACTTTAAACCAGCAAGAAACTACACTGAAGGCCCACAGGCTGAGGAAGTATGTACAAGTCAGAGATTGGACCAGCTGCTGAACATGTATAAAGAATCTTTTTGAGGCGCCAGCAAGGCCAGCCCAGAGGGGCGGGTCCTAGACTGGTCCAGCAGATTCCAGGAAAGGAAATTAACAGTAAGTAAAATTTCTCCTTCCAAAACATCCTGCTAGACCAGTCCAGACTAGTGGGAAGTACCAAAACCACCCCACCCCATGGCGGGAAGAAACAGCCGCAGCAAAATCGGAGGCTCCAAAGAGAGCTGCTTCCCTGGCTTAGAGATCCAAGCAATAATGACGGGCAAACGCAGACAGGGAGGACCAGGTGGCTGACCTGCAAATATCAAGCAGGTTTACCTGTGACCGTTTGGCCCAAGAGGTAGCTTGAGCTCTCGTGGAATATGCCTGAAGCCCCACAGGAACGGGCTTATTTTGTAGGATATAGACAGACTCGTTGGCCTGCTTAATCCTGCATGCAATGGTCAATTTAGAGGTGATCGTCCCTTTCTGCTGACCGAAGAACAGAACAAAGACGGTCGGAAAAATAAAATGAATTAGTAACCTTAAGATATTGGCATAAGGTCCTGCTGACATCTAGGAGGTGCAGGACCTGATTGCATCCCAAAGCCTGTTCCCTCAAAAAGGAGGTGAGGACCACAGATTAATTGATGTGGAAATATGAGAGAACCTTTGGCAAAAAGGAGGGCATGGTTCTAAGAGTAGCATCCTCCGGGGAAAAGGACAGAAAAGAGTCTCGGCACAAGAGCGCTTGGAGCTCTGAAAGACGCCATATGGCTGTGATCGCCACAAGGAGAGTCTTGAGAGTCAAATCCTTGAGGGATATGGTGTGGAGCAGCTTGAAAGAGGCACAGGTGAGTGTACAAAGGACCAAGTAAAGATCCCAGATTGGGACAACGGGTCAGACAGGACAACGTAGTGTATGGACTCCCCGCAAAAAACGGGTGATGTCTGCACGGGAGTGCCCTTGGATCAGCCCCCTGAAGCATGTCAAGGCAGCCACATGTACCCTCAATGTTAAGGGCAAGACCCTTATCGAATCCATCCTGAATGAAGGAAAAAACAGCCGGCACGTCAGTCCTCCACATAGAGAGGGACCTCCCTGAACACCAGGAAGAATAGAGACCCCAGACTCAGGCGTAGGCATGGGAAGTAGTTGTCGGGCTTTATGCAAGGTCACTACTACTGGCAACGAATAACCTTTGTGTTCTAAGCAGCGCCGCTCAAGAGCCAAGTCATAAACGAATAAGAAGTGGGGTCATCCATGAGGACTGGACCTTGATGCAGAAGACGGTATGCTCAGCAGGTGAACGAGGTCAGCATACCAAGGACGCCGCAGACAATCCAGTGCTACAAGGACTACCAGGCCAGGATGTGCCTCTATCCGTCACAGTATGTGGCCGATCATTGACCAAGGGGGGAAAATTTACAGAAGCTGGGCCGAGGGCCAGGGCTGGACCAGAGCATCCAGACTGTGAGATCTCAGTTCCTTCCTATGACTGAAGACGACTTTCACCTTGGCATTGGAGGAGGTGACCATCAGGTCCAGAGTCTGACAACTCCACTGATGTATGACAATTGTGAAGGCCCATGGGGTGAGCTCCACTTGCTGGGGTGCAATGCATGATGACCGAGGAAATCCGCCCGAACATTCTCTACTCCTGCTATATGTTGGGCTGAGAGCACCCTGAGATTGCTCTCTTCCCAGGGGAACAAGAAAGCCATCTCTAGAGCCACTCAAGGGCACTTGGTTCCAACCCTGCTAGTTGAGATAAGCCACAGTCAAGGAGCTGTCAAGAGAATCCGGACCGCTCGATCCTGAAGGAGGGGCTGAAAGGCGAGGAGAGCCAATTGGACCGCTCTCACTTTGAGGTGATTGACTGTTCAGGCGGTTTCACAGGAAGACCTAGTCCCCTGCACTGTTTGTTCTAGGTAGTGCGCACCCTAGTCTGCCCACCACCCAATGCGGAGTCTCCACCGGGAGACCCCTCAAGAAGTGATGATAGCAAAGCCACCAGCTGAAGCTGCGATGTGCCGCAGGAGAGAGAGGAAGGTGTATCTGGTAATCCTGGGTGGAAGGAGATCAGCAAGCCAGTAGGGAGCACTGAAGTGGGAGGATGTGAGCTCGGGCCTAGGGAACCACATCGAGGGTGGCTACCATGGTACCATGGACTTGCAGGTAATCCCAGACTTTGGGAGCTGCCATGCATTGAAAATGCTTGGAGTTGCATGCAGAGCTTTGCACACCTGTTCTGCGTGAGGAAGACTCGTCCCACTTTTGTACTGATGCGAGCTCCAAGGAACTTGAGAGATTGAGTTGACTGTAGAATGTATGGTTGACCACCCAGTCCAAGTGGTCCAAGAAACGGATGACTCGAGATACTGCTGACAGTACCTCCTAGTAAGTTTTGGCTCTGCTTAGCCAGTCATCCAGATAAGGATGCACTCAAATGTCTTGGGGGCGGAGAGACGCCGCAACCACTGTCATTACTTTGGGAAGTACAGGGAGCCATGGTGAGGCCAAATGGCAGAGCTTGAAACTGATAGTGTTGGCTTAGCACTGTGAAACACAAGTACTGATGATCCTTGCAAACTGGAATGTGGAAGTATGCTTCTGCGAGGTCCAGGGAGTTGAGAAATTTGCCTGGATGGAGAGTTTGGATGACAGACTTGAGGGTTTCCATCCGGAAGTGCACACCCGAAGGCAGCAGTTGACCCCTTTGAGGTCCAGAGGACAGAAGGATCCGTCCTTCTTGGACACAACAAAGTAAATGGAATAGTGGCCAGAGTCTCTTTCTGAAGGAGGAAACGGACAGACAGCACAGAGCTGAAGGAGCCATTGGAGTGTCATGTGTACCACTATCTTCTTATTATAGGAACTGCAGAGTGAAATAAGGAAGATGCTTGGGACAGGCTCGGCAAAGCCGAGAGCATATCCTTGAGAAATCACTTTGAGCACCCACTTAGAAACATAGAAACATGATGACAGAAAAAGACCACAAGGCCCATCTAGTCTGTCCTTCCATAACAACAACTACAACAGTCCACTTTTTACCTTTAGAGATCCTCTGTGTTGGTCCCATGCTTTTTTGAATTCAGTTACTGTCCTCATCTCTACCACCTCCACTGGGAGACTATTCCACGGATCCACTACTCTTTCCGTAAAGAAATATTTCCGCATATCACTCCTGAATCTATCTCCCTTCACCCTCATCCCATGTCCCCTCGTCGCAGAACTTGCTTTCAATTGAAAGAGGCTCTCTCCCTGAACATTTATGCCACGGAGGTATTTAAACATCTCAATCATATCACCTCTATCCCGCCTTTCCTCTAAGGTGTACATATTAAGATCCTTAAGTCTGTCCTCATATGTTTCATAATGAAGACTACTAATCATCTTAGTAGCAACCCTCTGCACCGACTCCATCCTGTTCACATCCTTTTGAAGGTGCGGTCTCCAGAATTGCACACCATACTCCAAATGAGGTCGCACCAAAGACTTATACAGAGGCATTATCACCTCCTTTTTTCTGCTAGCCATTCCTCTCCGTATGCACCCAAGCATCCTTCTAGCTTTTGCCGTCGCCTTTTCTACCTGTTTAGCTACTTTAAGATCATCGGACACAACTACGCCTAGGTCCCGCTTTTCTTTAGTGGACAAAAGTACTTCATTTCCTATGCTGTATTGCTCCCTAGGATTGCTGCAGCCCAAATGCATGACCTTACATTTTTTAACATTAAATCCCAGCTGCCAAATTCTAGACCATTCTTCAAGCTTAGCTAGATCCCTCCTCATGTTATCTACACCTTCCTGGGTGTCTACTTTATTGCAGATTTTGGTATCATCACTTGTCTGATGTTATCTGGGTTCATTCGCAGGAAAAAAAGATGTAATCGGCCACTCACAGGAGGCACACCCCAGAACAGACATCAAGTAAACAAATGAAGAAGATCTTAGAAAAAGATCTGTTACTAAGGCAGTGACCGATTTTAAGCAAGGCAATGCTAGATCTTCTGGGAGCAACTGAATCCAGTGCAGCAGAGCGCATGCCACGAGACTCCCACATACCGAGGCCTGTAGTGCCAAAGCAGAGACAGAAAAGGCAGTCTTTAAAAGACCTTCCACCTTGCACCTTCCATCAATCTGGTCTCGGAGCACAGTTCTACCTTCCATGGGGATGGTCGTGTACTTGGTGACTGCAGTCATAAGCACATCAACCGTAGGAAAACGCAACCAGTTATCAAGGTCGCTTAGGGATCATAGATAGAAGCATCTCAAGCAACACGCTAAATGCAGGGATACATCCAGGGAATCCCACTCCCGGGAGACCATTTGCTGAAGTTCTGTGGGGAAAGGAAAGGCTTTGGAGGGCTTCCTGATGTCCACAATGATAGGATTCACCTGAGGTTTAGCCAGGACTGGAAGCTGTGGAGACTGTGTTCCCGAAAGATGAAGAGCTTCCGTAATCTGAGCGATAAGACCCAGGAGTTCCTCTTTTATGGAAGAGCCAGATGTCTTGGTCCTCTTCTCTAGTCTCCTGTTCCTCCTCCAGAGACGAGAGCTCTCCCTCCTGATCCACCGACTCCAACTTGAGAGAGGATCCTTCTGAGTGGCACTCACAGTCCTCTCCAGCAGGATGTGCGTGCCCTAAAGGAGAAGAAGTAACTGCAGCCTGGTTGGTAGATGCCTTGGTTGAGCAGAGTCCAGAATGCTTCTTTGAGGGTGGCACTGATGCACTGGGAGCTGCAGAAGATCCTGAGCACTACAAGTCCCAGGCTTGATGGAACAACTCCATAAATTGTATGTTGGAGCTTCCCGTAGAGGATGAGGAGGCTGAAGAGACTGCGGAAGAGCGCTGTTGCTGGAGAGGAAGAGCTTGATGTTAAGGCAGAAGAACCGGGGGTAGAGCCTCTAGAGACAGTTGAGAGGATGAGGGAACAGCAGAGGGCATTGCAGAAGTACTCGTGAGGCTGAAAGACTGAGTTAGACTGGGAGATGGACCTCCCTAATCGGCCCTACAGGGGACACACAAGATATCCACCAAAATTTGATGTTTCCTCCCACAACCTAAACAACGCTGTAGGCAGGAAGGCATAATTGCAGTAAAAAGAAGTGAAAATATGCAGCCATCAGTTGAAACAGACGGAAAGAAAAAATGGAGCATGTTTCCCTCCAGAAAATGGCCGCCACACTGTAAAAACATTTGGCGAGAGCCACAAAGAGTGAGAAGACAGGAAGGAGAATTGCGAAGCTCCACCAAACGGGGCCACTTTGCCGCTCAAGAAACTTGATTCCCTGAGCAAAACGCTGCTGCCCTAAGAGCCATGTCCCCGGGGCGACAGAACAAAGTTCCCGCTGGAGATAAAGGAGAAGAGAGATGAGGTGCTCGGTGGGGAGGAGGGGGAAGAGCAGTACGGAGATGACTGACTCACTACCTGAAGAAAAAGAGCAGAGAACAGGAATCCGGGAATAAATAAAGACTCACTGCCCTTTCACTGGGGTTACTGCCACCTGGCAGAGACCAGCAACAGGCCCAGGAGCCGATGATGTCCGAAATGACCACTTTCTCACCATCTGAGTCTTGCTGAATATTAACCCTACAATTTGTTTGTTTTTTTTAGCTTGATGAAAAACAAAAAAGGTACTGGTAGGCTCTTGTTGAATAACCCTGCTTGCAGATCAAGGCCAGCTGAAGGCTGCCTGCTCCTCCTGATTAGGAACACCTCTGGAATAGATCAGGAGGAAGTCTGGCAAAATTCAAGGATCATCTCAGGTGCTGAAGAATCCCCAGATATAGCTGATATAGCTACATTGACAGAATACACTCATGAAAGGCCTTCAGAAGCTAAGAGGAATCCACCATCTGCTGAAACAGAGAAAATACCCCTAGGGTACAGGATTATCTATCAAGGGTGATGTCACTAAGCTTCTCAAATTTTGTGTCTCATTTCCTGAAAGGGGGATACAACCCACTAGTTTGGACTGGTCTAGCAGGATGTTTTGAAATAGGCGATTCCAGAGTTGAGGGTGCAAGGGACATGATATTTGGATTGCTAAAGTATCCCCCCCCCCAAACAGTTGCACCTGGGAAGTTGGGTTGGAGTAGGTTGAAGCTAGTACAGGTTATGGTAGTTAGGCCCACTGGGGCTCAAAAGGTATCCCAATGGGAGGATGGTGGGTTTGAGAACAGGTAGACAGGAGTGGAGTAGTCGTCTAGTGGTTAGAACACTGGCTTGGTAACCAAGCAACCAGGGTTCAATTCCCACTAGCACTTCTTGTGGCCTTTGGCAAGCCACTTAACCCTCCATTGCCTCGGAAGAAAGGCCTGGCAATCTACTTCCAGTGACACTGCCAAGAAAACCCAGGAGCTTCTGGGTCACCAGGAGTCAGGACTGACTCGAAGGCACACATTGCATTGCAAACATGCTGTCTTATCCACACATAACATCCACTACGTTGATGTGGGGGAGTTGGAGTCACATGCAAAACATGACGACAGGTACCTTGACTCTCCAAATTGCCTATGAAGCCTGGAAGGCTGCCCAGAGTTTGGGGTTTTTCTTTTTTTGGTACCAAATAAAATTTGGTTTGGCTCCAGTAGAGCCCAAATATCATTCCGATTCAGACTAGTTCAGGCCAGAGGCCGATGCCTTGACCAAATCAGCACCAAGTAGGGACAAATGGGAAAAACTGAGAAGTGGTTTGGCTAGGTACCTATCCAGCGTGTCTGGGAGTCCTAACCCTTTGTCTTTGACCTTTTCTTCAGTTGTTTTCTTTTTAAACACTTGAGGCCATATGCTTCAGAAAAAATGGAGTCTATTGGTAGAACAGAGTCTAGTAGTAGGCCATGTGGGCCCAAGGACCAAGGACGGAGCAGATGACTGAATGCAGCTTCTGAAAGCTGTAGAGCGTAAAAGGGGATATGTGAGGTTGAGCTAGCAGGTGGAGGGACTCCTGCTGCATGGAAGGAGAGGGGAGACATTTCTGTCCCTCATTAAGGGACAAAAGAATATTTGAAATCCCTGGAGACAAAGACAGATATGAGATCTAAGGGAAAGCTGAACACTCAAGGACTTACGATATGCGTGATATGCCCTCTGGTAGTGGATAGGATAGCATGGCAATTCGTGCATGGTCTAGCACTGGAGCATCTAGTTGAATGGGAAAACTAACAATTAAAGAAGTAAGAAGGAATATAAGAAGGAATGTTCCTAGGCCCTCTTGGGTTCTGTATAGTACTCTTCCTCCCCACTCCTTTCATTTATTTGTTTCCATGGAAGTTCAAGCAGGAGTGTATGTGATGTGATCCAAGCCTGAGAAGAGGTGCGTTTAGTTTGATCTGTAGGCATGGAGCACTTTGAGGGAAAAAGGAGCAGACAAACTCCTACAATGATGCCTGTGGTCTGTGCAGGACTCTGTCCTTGTGACTTCTCAAAAGAATGTGGGTCAGCGGCTTGGTGGTTGTCATATATTTTATCTCTGTGGCTGCACCAGAAAACCAGGGAAGCAGTTCAGGAAAGCCCTGCATAGATCCAGATTTTTAGAGGCCAATGAGGTCTTTGGGCAGGCTTTCACTGCCCCTATATGAAAACAAATCCAGGATCAGGATGAGGCTGATCCTGGCACTGGGAGCCAGAGAGAGTCTGCTTAAAGGGAAGTTCGGCTCTACCAGATCTGGTTAGGTTTTCATGAACTTCTACAAAGGTTTGCCATTTCTTTTTTTTTTTTTTTAATTCAAGGGGTGGCAAAGCAGTGAGGGTGACTCTTGATAGGAGGTCTCACTGCTTGGCCTGGGGCAATAATGAACTGGGAGGGAGCTCAGTGTCTGTGGACCTCTGTCTTGAATATGTGCATCCTAGGTCTGACACGGGTCTTCTAGCAGACTGTGGCTGTCCATCACTGCTAACTGCTCCATCACTGTAGAGAGAGTCAAAGCATCTGCTACCCGAGGGGGCAGAGTGGTAGTGCTGTCAATGCCCTGACTGGGACACCAAGCGGCTGATTCTGGCTTGGTGCTGCAAGGCCAAGCAACAGCATACACCAAGTGAGCCACCATAGCATGCAGTTCAGCAGGCTCCCTCTTGAATTCTTTTATGTTGCATGATGCCAGGAAACTAGTTCAATCTACATAAAAGGTATCCATAGTAACCTGGAAGGCTTGCTCTGGATGGGGCGGACAAGGTGTCTAATAACAAACAACAACAAAAAAAAACCCCTAACACACCAGACAACAAAACACAACACATTGCTCACAGGAATCATTTCCAGACTTCAGCCATCACTGCTAAAGAGGCCAGACAGAACACCTTCCTTCTGTACTTCTGCCAGAAAGGTCTTCTCTGTATGGGGCTGACAGCTCGAAGGAAGACAAAGTGTTCTGTTGAGTCAAAGCTGATGCCTAGTAACCCAGCAGCCCCTGGGATTTCTTGGCAAAGTTGACAGCAGACAGTAGATTTACTTATTTAGCTCATGTCTTTCCAAGGTGAAATTAGGTCTTAACTGCTAATCTTCTTTCCTTGAGGACCTCCAGTCCCGTACCTCTGGACAGTCAACCCCCACCAGCAGCTTGGAGACTGAGCATGTCATCTTTTGATGACATCAGCATACTTAGGCAGCTGGCACCACCTATCAGCCCCAGTAACCCATGTAAAAACAGATATATGTATCTTATCTTATCTGATGTTTTGTAGTTCTATGTAAACCGCGCTGATAATAAATAGTGCGGTATATAAAAATGTTAAATAAATAAATTAAATAAATTGACAATGCAGACTCACAGGAGCAATAAATAAGCAGATAATATTTAGAAACAAAAAACTTGCCAGAACCGGGCCTCCCTCCCCCAGAACGAGGAAGCATACCTGTCCATTCTGTACTGGAAAGTACAACTACTATGTAAAAAGTACCATAAGTGAAATTGGAAATTATTAGGAAAACATACTAAGACGTCAGCTAAGTAATGAAGTTCTCTTGCAGAGACTCTGCAGCTTCTAATGCCGCAGCTTGCATCCTATAAACCCCTAGACCAAACACGTAATGCTGACCTTCTTCAGGTCCGGGGTCGTTAATGCCTCTACACAATAACAGAAATTGGGAGGGTTCCGGAAATGGATTGGAGGTCCTCAAGGAAAGACAATTACCAGGTAAGGCCTAATTTCACCTTCCTTATTGTCCCTCCACTCATACCTCTAGGATATAACATAGCAGTCCTATCAATGGAAAAGGTCCGTGAGCCCAGCCTGAATAACTACCGTACCAAACCTCGCGTCCCCCGCTGTCTGCATATCCAGGCGATAATGCTTCACAAAGGTGTGGAGAAAGGACCATGCCGCTGCCCTACATATATCTCCCATGTAACCACAAAAGATCCTGCTGGGTCTCCCATATAAAATATCCACACCAAAAAGGGAAACACAATAATATATAATATTTTTTGTTGAAACTCACACCATGAGGGGAACCCCCTCTCGTTGTGTGCTGTTCCGTTTTTCTCTTTTAATTTAAATTAGGGACCCAACCCTAATAAGGATTAGAGGGACATCAACCCACTAACACCAACTGAAAGTGTAGAAAACATAAAGGGATTAACCAAAGTCACTTAGCTTGGAGCAGGAGCAACCGAGTTTGATAAAGAGTCGGGAGATTCAGTGACTCGAAACAGCTACAACGTTGGGTTACTTGGAAGGGGGATTCCCCTCATATAGTTGCTCAAGAATTTGGGATTCTTTGGACCATGGAAGTTTGCTTGGCGCGTGGATGGAGCGGAGATATCTTCTTTGGAATCTCTGAGGCGGCTCAGCTTTGATTAGGAGATCCTTGAATGGACATCAGCGTTGGGACTGAAGCTTATGCTGTGACCTTTGGCCTCATTGTGGATTTCCACTGCCTTTCAATTGAAGTGCTCCTGCTCCAAGCTAAGTGACTTTGGTTAATCCCTTTATGTTTTCTACACTTTCAGTTGGTGTTAGTGGGTTGATGTCCCTCTAATCCTTATTAGGGTTGGGTCCCTAATTTAAATTAAAAGAGAAAAACGGAACAGCACACAACGAGAAGGGGTTCCCCTCATGGTGTGAGTTCCAACAAAAAATATTATATATTATTGTGTTTCCCTTTTTGGTGTGGCTACATATATCTCCCGGCAGAACTAAACCATACTTTGCCCACGAGGCAGCCTGAGCCCTGGTCGAAGGAGCCCACAGCCCCACTGGCACTGTTTTCCTCCTCAACAAATATGCAGATGCGATAGCCTCTTTAGTCCACTTAGAGATGGAGGCCTTGGCTGCGGCCTCCCCCTTACGTGGATCTCCAAACAGGACGAACAAATGATCCGATCTCCAAAATGGGGCAGTCCTCTTCAAATAACGCCGCAACACCCGCCGGATGTCCAAAAGGCATAGCTGTGGATCTGAGCCACCCTTCAGAACCCCCAAGAGTGCTGGCAGAGTAATGGCTGGTTTAGGTGAAAAATGGAAAGGACATTGGGCAAAACTTAAGGCACCGGACAGAGCACCACCTTTTCCTTTGAGATGGAGAGAAAAGGCTCCCTACATGACAGAGCTTGGAATCTGGAAATTCTCTGAGTGGAACAAACTGCAACCAGGCACACTGTCTTAAGCATCAAGTCCTTCAGGGTGCATGAGCTCAGGGACTCAAAAGGCTCTTCTGCCAGCACCAACTCCACCAAATTGAGATCCCAAGGAGGGACCACTGACCAGAACAGTGGATGGAGCTGCTTCACCACCTTCAGAAAACAGAGCACATCCAGGTGCACCCCAAACGACACCCCTTAGGATCCTGCAGCAGTAACAAGTAATTGCTGTCACCTGCACCCTTAAGGAACTACATGCCAAACTTTTCTCCAAACCAGACTGCAGGAAAGAGAGCACTTCTGGCACTGTTGCCAACAAAGGTTTACACTGCCGTTCAACATGCCACACCTCAAAGATCCACCACACCTGAATATATGTCAGCGAGATGGACCTTTTCCGGGCCTTCAACAACGTTGTAATTACCGGTCCCAAATAGCCACACTTTCTGAACCTAGCATTCTTTTTCCTAAGCCCCATGCTCTGGAACTCACTACCTCACACCCTCCGCACCAAGGTGTCATTTCCTCGATTCAAGGCAATGTTCAAGACACATCTCTTCCACCTCGCATTTGACCTTCCCTTCCCCGACCCCCAAAGCCTCCTTCCTCCCCCTAAACGATCCCCTAACCCCCCTCCCTTTCCATGTGTGTGTCTGGCGCACCTATCCCGTCGCTTTCTGTCCGTCTCTCTACCTATCGCTTTCCTGTCTAATCAATGGTGTTCCTTTCTCTCTTCACTATTACCCGCAGCCATATTGATTGTACACAACCCTGATGCTTTGCTTGGGTGGTATGTCAAGCACTGCAATAAAGATAAAACTCTTTCAAGATCCATGCCGTAAGCAAGAATCAATCCACCTGAGGCATTAGGACCAGGCCCTGGGCCAAGAGGTTGGCTCGGAATGGCAGCCGCCAAAGCCAGTCCGCCGTCAGCTGTACCAGGTCAGCATACCACGGGCATCTCGGCCAGTAAGGGGGCAATCAGAATGATCATCCCCAGTGAGCTTTGATCCACTGTAGTATGTAGCCTATGAGAGCCCAAGGGGGAAAGACAGAGCAGCCAGGATGTCCAGGCCTTCCAACATTCTTTCCCTTTTCCCGCTGAAAAATTGGTTCACTTTGGCTGTCGCAAAAGTCGCCATTAGATCTATGATTGGTGTGCCCCACCGTTGCATTATCTGTAGAAAGATGCATTGCTGAGCATCCATTCTCCAGGGTTCATGTGAAACAGACTTAGGTAATCGGCTGTCACGTTTTCAGTCCCTGCGACATGCACCAGCGAAATTGCTTGAAGATGATTCTCTGCCCATTCCAACAATGCCCTGGCCTCTGTTTCCAAACGCACACAGCCCGTGCCCCCTTGCCAATTGATGTAGGCCACCATGGTAGCATTATCTGAGAAGACTTGGACTGCCTTCCCCTGCAGCAAAGGGTGAAAGCGCTGCAGAGCAAGGATGACAGCCCGCATTTCCAGCCTGTTGATGGTCCATACTGATTCCTCCGGGATCCACTGCCCCTGAGCAATGTGCCTCTTGCAGTGAGCTCCCCAGACACGAGGCTCGTGTCTGTCATCAGCAGAATCCAGTGTGGCAATTCCAACGGCATCCCAAGCCGAGAGCTTCTCAGGCCATAAGCACCACCTGAGAGCACGTCTGGTTATCCTTGGACAGGGCAACTGCTGCGTCAGGGGATGCAGCTGGTGTGGCCAATGGCACAGGAACTGGTTAAAAGATAGAAAGCAGAGGGTAGGGCTAAATGGCCAATTTTCCCAATGGAGAAAGGTGAATAGTGGTGTACCCCAGGGATCTGTGCTGGGTCCGCTGCTTTTTGATATATTCATAAATGACCTGGAAAGTGAAATAACGAGTGAGGTTATCAAATTTGCAGATGACACAAAACTATTTAAAGTTGTTAAAACCCAAGAGGATTGTGAAAAATTGCAAGAGGATCTTGATAATTTGGAAGACTGGGCATCAAAATGGCAGATGAAATTTAATGTGGACAAGTGCAAGGTTATGCACCTAGGGAAGAACAACCCAAACTATGGTTACACGATGCAAGGTTCCACATTAGGAACCACCACCCAGGAAAAAGATTTAGGCGTCATTGTGGATACCATGTTAAAACCCTCAGCCCACTGTGCAGCGGCGGCCAAGAGAGCAAATAGAATGCTAGGTATGATAAGGAAAGGAAAGGAATGGAAAATAAAACAAAAGATATTATAATGCCTCTATATCGTTCCATGGTGAGACCGCACCTTGAATATTGTGTGCAATTCTGGTCGCCGTATCTTAAAAAGGATATAGCGATTTTAGAAAAGGTACAGAGAAGAGCCACCAAAATGGTAAGGGGGATGGAAGGATACTCCTATGAAGAAAGGCTAAAAAGGTTAGGGCTCTTTAACCTGGAAAAGAGACGGCTGAGGGGAGATATGATAGACGTCTATAAATTAAACGGAGTGGAACGGGTAAACGTAGATCGATTGTTTACCTTATCAGAATATAGAAAGACTAGGGGACATGCAATGAAGCTACAGGGTAAACTATTTAAGACTAATAAAAGAAAATATTTTTTCACTCAACGTGTAATCAAACTCTGGAATTTGTTACCGGAGGATGTAGTAAAGGTTGTTAGTGTAGCTGGGTTTAAAAAAGGTTTGGACAAGTTCCTGGAGGAAAGGTCCATAAACCATTATTAAGAAGTGACCGAAGATATCAATGCTTGACCCAGTACAAGCATTGTGGAACTTGTGTCTCTTGGGGAAACTGCTAGGTACATATGACCTAGATTGGCCACTGTTGGAAACAGAATACTGGGCTTGATGGACCTTGGTCTGACCCAGTATGGCATATCTTATATTCTTATGTTCCCTGCAAATGGCCCAGAACGTGGCTGCAAGAGTCATCATGGAAAAGAAAGTCACCGACCACATAACCCCAGTACTAATGGACCTGCACTGGCTCCCAGTGGCCGCACGCATCATCTACAAACAGATCATCACAACGTTTAAACTCATCCATGGCATCGCACCATCCTACCTCAATAACCTAATCACTATACAACCATGCAACAGGAGCAGGAGAACTATGAATCTCAACACCCTGTGTATCCCGACAAGCATTCGATCTGTCAAAGCCAAAACAAGTAAGCGGGCATTCACATACACAGCGCCAATTCAATGGAACCAACTACCGCATGAATTAAGACTCACAAACAGCCTGACTGAATTTAGACGAAAGCTTAAAACATATCTGTTTCAAACCCACTACAACCTGATCTAACCGCAATACCCTACCTCAACCAGATGAACTTTACCGCCCACGACAGCATACAATCTAATAGCATATAGTCATGTGTTAGCCTGTACTCTTTGGAAGTCAACATTGTATATAATGTATATTTGGCCCCCCAACCTACTGAAATCAAATGCATACCCTGATCTGTGTGCTATAATAATCAACTATATACTGTATCCAACTGTTTATCCCGCGTTACGTAAATCATTGTCTAATCAAAATGTAAAACTAAAAATCTCAATGTATTATACAATGCATCATGATTTCTGTAAAGTAAACCGCTGTTGATCGTAGGAAACAGCGGTATACAAGTATTTACTAAATAAATAAATAAATATGGGTGCGTGCCCATGGGAACAGCTCGATATCTTCAGCTGATCGGGACGATGGCGGCAGCTAACGCCACACTGTAGGCGCCGTCAGCCTGAGGAACTGGTGTACCAAATGACGAAGAACCTGCACCCTCTGCTATGGTAGAAAACCCTTGCCAGTGTGGGTGTCGAAGCGGGCCCCCAGGTACTCCAGGTCCTGCGAGGGTAAAAGCCGACTTTTGGCCCCATTGATAACCCATCCGAGACTTTGCAGGAAATAGACAACCCTCACAGTTGCTTGCTCACCCTCTCATCTTGATTTTACCCAAATGAACCAGTCAGCGAGGTAAGGATGTACCAGGATTCCTTCCTGACAGAGTGCTGCCGCCGCCGCCACCACAACCATCACCTTGGTGAAAGTATGGGGGACAGTTGTCAGCCTGAAGGACAAACGCTTGAAGTTGGCAGTGCCCCATGAGCACCGCAAGGGGGAGAAACTGATGATGACCTGGCCAGATGGGAATATGCAAATATTCCTCTGTGAGGTTAAGTGATGTCAAGTACTTTTCACGTGGCTATGAAGATGGATCGGAGGGTCTCCATGTGGAACTAGGGGCACTCACAGACACCAGTTCACTTGCTTGAGATCGAGAATGGGACGAAAAGAACCATCCTTTTTGGGTAGCACAAAATAAATGGAGTAATCAACCGCAGTCGCACTGCTCCTAGGGAACACGCACCATGTCTCCTAACTGCAAGAGCCGCACAAGGGTGTCCTGTATGGCCTTGGCCTCGCCGCATGCCTTGCATGGAGTTTACACGAAGGAGGGAGTCTGCAGCCTGATGAACTCCAACATGCTGTCTTCCCAGACGATCTCTAAGACCTACTAGATGTGATTTAGACCCAAGTTGGATAAAAATCCTGCTGCAGACCTCCCATGGGCTGCACCTCTGCCTGGGACCCCCTTTGCTTCAGTGTCTTTTTTGGGTCAGAGAAAGAGGAGGCAGAATAGCAGCCCCACCCTGCACCTCAAAACCCCTGAAAAGCTGGCCCCCTAGGGGCAAAATGACCCCTCTGGGAAGGCGCAAACCGCACAACCCAGAATCATTGGAAGTTCCATGATGGATCCTGCGCTGGTGTCGAGGAATACACCTGCTTCTGCTTGTCCTTGGGAAGGTGCCCCCCGCCTCCTTTGGACTCCCCTAAGTCCTTCACCAACTTCTCCAACTCCTCCCCGAACAAAAGCTTACCCCTAAATGGTAGTTTACTTAACCTGGACTTGGAGGAGACATCTGCTGCCCAATTCCACAGCCATAGATAGCAGAGTGTTGCCACTACCAACGCCATGCTCTTTCAAAGACTTCTGATGAGATCATAGAAGGCATCCACCAAATACGCAGCCCCGACTCCAGTCTAGCTGCTGCTGCTGAAGGCTCATGAGCCTCTTTGCCTGGCTTCAGCACACTCTGCGCCTACCACAGACAGACCCTGGCCACAAAACAGACACCTGTAAAGATAGGACATTGATATCAAACGCCTGCTTCAACAAAGTATCCAATTTCCATGCTGCACATCCCTGAGCACTGTGCTGTCCTCCACAGAGATAGTGGTCTTCTTAGTCATGGCTGAGACTGCCAACGGTTACCTTTGGGGAATGTAGCATCTCCCGCTCTTGCTCCGGCAGTGGGTAAAGGTGGCTCATGGTCCTAGTTCCCCTAAACACGGCCTCTGGGAGGCCCTACTCATCCTGGATCATCTGCTTGATCACTCAATGCATGGGAAACACCCTCTGTGGCTCCCAGATGGCCTGAAACAGTGGGTCCTCCTCTTGCAGCCGCCCCGCTGGCGTATTAAAGGTTTTCAATGGACTCCGCTGTGAGCATCGCCAACGCCTCCTGGCAGAAGACGGGGACTATGCAAGACTCCTCTTTCTGCAGGATCTCACCCTCTTCTAGCTCCTCTGCATCCGGCCCCACTTTGCTTCCTCCAAATCGTCCTGCTCCTCCGAGTGAGGGACATCCTACTCCTCAGAGGAGTCGATCTCAAGTCTAGGTGGTGCTCAGGACCGGTCCCTTGTCTGTTGCCTGCTCCATATCTGTTGCTGGCCTCTTTCTGACCCGTCCAGATGCAGAGGAGAGATGGTCTTTCCCCTGCTGCTTCATGCAAAAACCTTATGCATAAGGATGAAGAATTTGGGTGAAAAACCCCCTGGAGCACTCTCTCCCCCCTGCCCCTGGGAAGTTGAAGACCTTGGAGAGGTGTGCTCTCTGCTGTGTGGTTCTAGAAGAGGTAGCGCATAAGCAGACTCCCCTGCTGACACTACGGATGAGCCGTAACCCTCCTTGGACTGCAGGCCACTCACCGAAGTTCCTGAGATGCCTGCTTGCCCCGAGAAGTCCACATTCTCCTCTTGCAGCCCCCTTTCCACCGTTCAGGCTTCCACTTCGCAGTTGTGGCAAATGCCCGTGACCAAGAACGTTCCACGCCTGACCCCGCAAGCCAAACATTGCGGCCTTGCCTGCATGTTCAGACTAGTGGAGACAGAAGGCCCTGTTACTTCTCCTTCCACTATTTGTTTTTTTTTGTTTTCCTTTCTAGAAATAAGCAAGGAAGGTTCCTGAGTTCAGTGAACAAACAAAAAAAATCACGCAGAGGCCCAGACCCAGCATCCAAAAAGCCCTCACCCCTGCTGCTTACCGCATGCTTTTCAGTGCTCCAAAAAGGCACGGCTTCCCTCGCTGATGGGCCAACTTGCTTCGAGCCATGTGGTTGCAGGCAGTCAGCCTGAACCATGAAGAAGAGCCCTGAAAGCTGCCACTATCTTTTCCCGTGGCTTGCCTCACTATCTGCCACAATTGGAAGTGTGCCACCTCTCCCTGCCTCGCACTCACTCAGCCCCTGCTAATCGGCTTCAAGGCTGAGGTGGGAATTCTTCAGAGCGCTAATTAACAGGCCTTATTTTCTCTAGTGGCTCCTCTCCCGATGGTGGGTTTGGGGGCCGCTGCCAACTCGGGACCAGCGAAAACCTCTTCTTCTTCCCTGCAGGGGGGAGGCGAGGAGGGGGGGGGGGAGAGCCCCTGCACCGATCACAGCTGGCCTTTATCCCCGCAGCTTTTTTTTTGTCCGCTTAACTTAATTTGGCAGCCAAACTCAAGAGCTTCTTTAAATAAAGGCCAATGTACCTTCAAACAGGGAAAAAAACCAAAAATAATAAACTACTCTTTAGTTGTCCCTACAGTGAATCCGATCTCTGTGATAACCCACTCTAGCTGCTTGGAAACTGAGCTTACTGGGGCTGGTAGGTGGTGCCAGCTGCCTAAGTATCAAAAGATGACATGCTCAGTCTCCAAGCTGCTGGTGGGGGTTGACTACCCAGTGGTGCGGGACTGGACTGGAGGGACGATAAGGAATAGAAGTTCAAGGTGAGTTACAAGGTACAATGGTGTGCAAAAGTCTGGAATCACTTGTAAATATGACGTTTTTTCAACTTCGTGACCTTATATCTTAATTTCATTTTCCTCCCAGTGGCTTTTTCTGTGTATCTCATGATAAGTGATAGATTTGGCTATTAGGGCCATCTTTTAGTATTGGTTTGGCCCTTATTTTCTGAGTTTGTTCCCCATAGCTGTCCTGTTGATAGATTTTCTGTGAAAATCGCATAATGTGCATTGTTGGCCAACAATACATTATTGTAAGTATGTTTTAAAATATTATGGACGCACGCCAGGTTTCCTTCAAATTAATTAATGTATGTGGCCTTGAAAAAGGCCGTTTTTATGTGTCAGTGATGGCTCAGTATTTGATGGTACACACAAAAATCACCACCTATTTGATGGGACACTTTGTTCTTGATCACCTGACTGCACCTTGTCGGCATTGAATGAACCAGTCTGACAAGGTGATCGTTGGTGACAACGTGGTTCCAAGCTGCAATGAGTGACTAAATCAGCTCACGCTTTGATGTCTGATGCCTCTTGGATATTTCCAAGGCCACCTTGTGCCACAGGTTCTCGATTGGATTCAGATCTGGAGACTGGGCAGGCCAGTCCATTGACTTGATGTTGTTCCGCTGCTTCCAGCTGATCACCTGTCTGGAACGATGGCAGGGTACATTGCCATCGTGGAACAAGAACTGGCCAGGAAACAGCTGTTGTGCTGATGGCACCATGCACTTTTGCAGTATGGTGGTGTACTTGGCCCCGTTGACCATTCCATCAACGATGTGAAGACGTCCAATGCCACTAGCAGCCATGCAACCCCAGACCACAACCTTCAAAGGATGCTTCACAGTGAGGTTGAGACATTCAGGTTTGAATTCCTCTCCAGAAAATCTCCTCACATAGGTGTGGGCCTGGTTACCAAACAGGCAGAAAGCGCTTTCATCGCTGAATAGCACCTTTTCCCACATTTCAGTCGACCAGGTTGAGTGCTTTCTCACTCACACGATCCGGTTGCGTCTTTGTATGTCAGTCATCAGTGGCTTATTCCGTGCTTTGCAGCCCCGGAGACCAAACTGCATGCACTTGCGACGAACTGTTGATGAGCTGACACTGACCTCACTCTTGTCTGACCACTCTCGAAGTAGCTGAGGAGAGGTCAACTTGCGATTAGTCAGTGAAATGAGGCATAGTGCGCTGTCCTGGTGTGATGTTGATGCACGTGGACGATCTGAACGAAGCTTGTCCACCACTGAACCCATTTCTTTCTTCTTCTGTACAATCTTAACAGCAGCACTCTGACTGCAGCCAACTTTCCTGGCTATCTGACGGCTTGAAAATCCTTCCTCGCTCATAAAGGACACACAAACACGCTCCTCCAACGTCAGAGTCCGAATCATCTTCATGGTCGATCCAGAAAGCATATGAAATTCAAAAATTCTGCGTGCTTTTATAGCTGCACTGTTGGCTAGATATCTGCATTGTGATTGGTTAGTGAAACCAGCCTCCTGATTGGTCAGAACGTACGTGTGCATATTGGATAATCTCGATCCAGTTTTGACACAGGATCCACAAAAATCGCAGTAGCTATCTCCCAGTGTAAGTATTTAAATTGGAAGCAAGGAATGCAAAACAAAAGTCAACTCTAATAGCCAAATGTATCCCTTTTAACGTGGTAGAAAGATGAATATGCTGGGCTAACGCAAAATTTAAAAAAAAACTGTTAGAAAGTACAAAAAACGCAAAACTCACAAGTGATTCCAGACTTTTGCACACACCATTGTATAACTACTACTACTATTAAACATTTATAAAGCACTACAAGGCATACGCAGGGCTGTACAAACATAGATAGAGACAGTCCCTGCTCGTCAGAGCTTACAATCTAATAAACCAGAAGTAGATTGTCAGGCCTTTCTTCCAAGGTAATGGAGGATGACTTGCACAAGGCCACACGAAGCGCCAGTGGGAACTGAATTCTGGCCTCTTGGTTACTATGCCACTGTTCTAATCACTAGGTAGTTAGTCCACTAACTGGATAAAAATAATTTTCAAAAAGGTAAGAGGAAAAATAAAAGTGAAATACAGAGTGGGAGAGCTGTGTCCACAATTGGCCATCGATGAACACAACCAAGGGAAGGAAAGCTTGTTGTGTCTGAACTACTACTGATCGAGACAAAATCTCAATAAGGCCATATGTGGCATTGCCTATAAAGCTGTTCTGATCAGACAATTTGCCTCTAAGTTCTTTGGGAATTGTTGCATCTAGTCCCTGGAAAACAGAGGGCTAAATGTCTAAGCCTGAAGAACCACCGATCCTTCAGAGGAGTGCCTTCACCTGAGATGGTCATTTTGCAGATAAACAATGGAGATCTCAGCATCCACTCTCAGATTTCAGAGGACATTCTCTGTGTCCTTCACTAGAAGGTGATAAACAGTTTTGCTATCCTCACTGAGGGATTCCCACTCTGTCCAAACCGTGTACTTAACTGTCTCCTGGAGGGAAAAAGCCCTGGAAGGCTTCCTGACAGCCCCCTCCCCCAATCAAGGATAGGAGCTCTCTCAGGAATCTCCTGGCCCAATGAATCCAACATCCGAAGTGAAGAAACCACCTGGAAATGAGACACCAACTCCTTCTTTCCAGATGATCTGGTAATTCCAACAAACAAGGTCTCTTTCAACCATACTTTCTAGGGGGCTAATGCCACCGTCATGGAGTCCATCAGTGAATGCAGAGGAGGATCCTCTTGCTAATCCAACTGCTCCCTAGTTAGTTTGAGCTATTTGGGAGCTGAAACTACAAAGAAGAACTAGGGAGAATATCCTGCTAAGGACTTACCGCATCTTTTCACCCACTGGGCTTCTGCATAGCACAGAAGGCCCAAGTCCCATTTCATACCAAATTAGCGAAAGAAACCCTCTGAAAGCAAAGAGGGGCTGTGCTGGGGATCTTGGGAACCCTCTTGATCGGGTGACGGCACCAGGGGGCCCAGAGATAAGCAGACCTCTCTTTAGCAGTGATGTTTTCTGGCACTATTTCAGGTTTTTCTTCAGCACTTTAAGGTTTTGACTTTAGCAGTCTTGCAATTGATAACTGGGTTCACAAAATGAAGCAGAGTTCTTTCAGAAAAAAAGGATATCTAATTTTGGGTTATAAAGGTTTCTAGGAAGTTAGGAAATAAACAAATAAGAGGGGTTTGCACTGGAGTTGCACCTCGGGACATCCAGTCCACAGCAGGTCATTACCGGAGGATTGGAGAGGGGGGCAGGGAACCTACAATACAATTAAATCTATCACCTGCAAGGTAAAGATAAACAGTGACAAACAGCTTCAGCAGGGATGAGTGAAACAGGATGTAGTCTGAGCTCCACCCTCTTCAATATTTACATCAAATATCTTCCTACAACACTGGCGAGATCCTCGGCTCCAGGGCTGAAACTAAACAACCTGGGAGATCAAAAGCCTACTGAATACAGACCGGCAATCTGGCTATTTTATCCCCTACCTCAGGTGGTCTTTAAAATAATTTAAACCTTCTAGAGACAGCAAGGTTACTTACCTGTAATAGGGGTTCTCCATGGACAGCAGGATAAGTCAGCCACACCTGGTCACATCATCTGACGGCTCCATAAATAGAAATGCTCTCCAGAGCTCAGAAAGGTGGGCCTTTCTGAGCATGTGTCAATAACCCTACCCCCTGGCCTGCCTCTAGCTAGCCTAGTGCGTCCCCAGCTCTGACCTTGCTGCTAGGTAGGTATGCGGGCACTTAGGAGACCAACCTCATCCAGGGGAGGTGGGTGGGTACATGTGGCTGCTGTCCACGAAAAACCCCTGTTACCAGTAAGTAACCTTGCTTTCTCTTAGGACAAGCAGGATGAGTCAGCCACACCTGGTGCCTCCCTAGTGTGCACCTGCATGCTGTGGTGGATGAGGGTAGGCTGGACGTTCCTTAAGATCCAGAGATGACATAACACCACGTCTTGGGAAAGCACAGTTACTTACCTGTAACAGGTGATCTCTGGGAACAGCAGGAATAAGTCTTCACATATGGGTACGTCGGTACCGACGGAGCCTGCGCGGGAACGCTCCCCAGCTTCCCAAAAAGGAAAGCTTTTGGGAGCATCCCACAGCACCTGCGCGCTGCCTTCCCGCCTTTCCTAACCGCCTCTCCCCAGTTCGAGTTTTAAAGCTGAGACAAAGAGAGAGAGAGGAAAGGAAAGATAGAGAGATACAACTCCTAGGGGAGGTGGGTGGGTTGTGAAGACTTATTCCTGCTGTTCCCAGAGATCACCTGTTACAGGTAAGTAACTGTGCTATCTCCAGGAACAAGCAGGAATGAGTCTTCACATATGGGGACTCCCTAGCTAGAGATGCCTGGGAGATCCCCAAGGTTATGAGACCCTGGGAAGGGCTCTACCTCCTCCTATGGAACTCAGGCATCCATCCAGGGAAAGAGGGCAGGAGTTGATTAAGAATGGAACAGGTGTTTGAGAACAGCCTGACCAAACAAGGCATCCCGGCGGGAGTCCTTGTCCAAGCAGTAATGGGCTGTGAAGGTATGAACCGAGGCCCAGGTGGCTGCTCGACAGATCTGGTCGATGGACACAGAATTTAGATGAGCCATAGAGGTGGCCATGGCCCTCACATTATGAGCTGTGACATGGCCTTCCAGAGAAAGGTTCTTACTCTGGTAGGCGAAAGAAATACACTGAGCAATCCAATTGGACAGTGTCCTCTTAGAGACTGGAAGTCCCAAATGAGAGGGATCAAAAGCAACAAAGAGGTGAGAAGACTTTCTATGTTGCTGTGTCCTTTGTAAGTAAAAGGCAAGAGCTCTCTTACAATCCAGGGTATGAAGATTCCTCTCTGCACATGATGCATGAGGACCTGGAAAAAAGACAGGTAAATACACCTCTTGATTAAGATGAAAAGGTGAGACCACTTTAGGCATAAAGTGTGGATTGGTCCTAAGGACTACCTTATCATGATGGAACCTTGTATAAGGTGGATTAGCCACTAAGGCCTGCAGTTCACTGATGCGGCGAGCTGAGGTGACTGCAATGAGGAAAAGAACCTTCCAGGAAAGAAATTTCAAGGAGGTGGTGGCTAAGGGTTCAAAAGGTGGCTTCATAAGCTGACCAAGAACCAGATTTAAGTCCCATGCCACTGGAGGAGGCCTAATGGGAGGCTTAGTTAAAGTTAGGCCTCTCATAAATCTTGCATGAGAGGAAATAGGCTGTCCATTGATAGGCTTAAGGGATGCTGCAATAGCACTCAAATGGACCCTTACTGAATTTGTCTTAAGGCCTGCATTAGAAAGATGCAGGAGATATTCCAATAGAGAATTCAAAGGTAGTGCTAGAGGGTCAAGCCCCTTCTCAGTACACTAAATGGAAAACCTTTTCCATTTAAAAGCATAGGAACGTCTAGTAGAAGGTTTTCTGGAAGCATGGAGGATATCCTTCACTTGCTGAGAAAGATTCCAACCTTGAAGGTCTAGGCCTTCAGCAACCAAGCTCTGAGGTGAAGGGACTTGGGGTTTGGGTGCCACAAAGTCCCCTCCTCCTGGGACAGAAGGTCTGGAGCAGCTCCAAAGTCCAGGGAGGGAGCTTGAGAGAGATGAAGTAGAGGGTACCACACTTGGCATGGCCAGCGTGGAGCTATGAGGATCATAGATCCTTGATCCCTCTGGAGCTTGAACAGAGTCTTGGGAATCAAGGGAATGGGTGGAAAGGCATACAGGAAGTCTTGACCCCAGTGAAGGAGGAAGGCATCCTTGGCCTGAACTCCCTAACACGGAATTCTGGAACAGAACCGGGGAAGTTTGGCATTCCACGGACTTGCAAAGAGGTCTATGTCCGGGGTTCCCCATTCTTGGAAGATTCTGAGTACCTGGTCCATGTGCAGGGACCATTCGTGTGGAAGCAGAACTCGACTGAGTCTGTCTGCCCAAGAGTTTTGGATTCCTGGAAGGTATACGGCCAGGAGATGGATTTAATGCTCTCTGGCGAAGGCCCACAATCTTAAAGCTTCGTTGCAAAGCGACAGAGAGCCAGTTCCTCCTTGCTTGTTTATGTAAAATATGGCTACCTGATTGTCCGTATGAATGAGGACTGTCTTGTAGCTGAGCAGGGTATGGAAGACCTTGAGAGCTAGAAAAACTGCTCGGAGCTCCAAGTGGTTGATATGTAGAGAGGTCTCCTGTGGAGACCAAGTGCCTTGAATGGAGAGGTCTTGCAGATGAGCTCCCCAACCTGTTTGGGAGGCATCTGTTGTGAGGGTTGCTTGGGGCAAGAACTGTTGGAAGGGGGACCCCAGCAACAGATTTTGGGTGGACTTCCACCACTGGAGAGACCAAAAGAGGCACCTGGAGGTTGCTATTTTGTCTGACAGAGCCCCTGATGCTCGAGTCCACTGGGTGGACAAAGTCCACTGAGCTGCTCTCATGTGAAGACGAGCATAGGGGACCACATGCACTGTGGATGCCATGTGGCCTAGCAGTTGTAGCATCTCCCGGGCAGTTAAATGGCTCTTTGACTGAATCTGGGAGGCTAACTGCACTAGGCGTAGGCAACGGGCCTGAGGAAGATAGGCCCTTGCAGTGGTAGTATCTAACCAGGCCCCTATGAACTCTAGGGACTGAGTAGGGGTGAGCTGGGACTTTGGGAGGTTTACCACAAGTCCCAGATACTGCAGAATGCGCCTTGTGCAGTCCAGGGAAGTCTGGGCCTCTGACTGAGAAGGAGCTCGGATGAGCCAGTCGTCCAGGTATGGGAATACAAATATTCCCAGAGTTCGTAGAAATGCAGCTACTACTGCCATGCATTTGGTGAACACTCTTGGAGCAGAGGCCAGACCGAAAGGAAGCAGCCTGTTTTGGTAATGCTTTCCTTGGAAAAGAAAACGGAGAAACCTTCTGTGAGATGGATGGATGAGGACATGTGTGTACACATCCTTGAGATCTAGAGAACAAAGCCAAACCTGACTCTGAGAGTGCCCAGAGAAAGCATCTTGAATTTCTCCTTGCATAGAAATTTGTTCAATTCTCTGAGATCTCATATGGGTCTGTAGCCCCCTGTTTTCTTTGGGATCAGAAAGTAGGGGGAGTAAAACCCTGACCCTTTTTGAAGAAGAGGTACTTCTTCTATTGCCCCTTGGGCAAGAAGGGTAGCCACCTCCTGACCTAGAAGGTCGAGGAGAGATGTTGGAGAATTGAAATGTCTCACCATGGTGTGAGGAGGAAGGTTTGAGAAATGAAGTTTGTAGCCCTCTCTTATGATGGAGAGGGTCCACTGCTCTGCTGTAATTTGCTCCCATCTGGGAGCAAAATGAGCTAACCTTCCTGGAATGGTGAGAGGCTCTGGCTGTTTCAGAGCCAGAAAGGCTAAGTTCTCTAGCATCAAGTCAAAAGCCCTGAGGAGGCTGTCTGCTGAGTTGCAGCAGCCCCTGTAGGCTTAGGCCTGGCCTGTTTAGGTTGCTGACGCTTAGTAGCAAAACGACCTGTAGATGATTGCTGGCCAGAAGCAGGATGGAATCTGCTTTTCTTGAAAAAAGACTTCTTGAAAGTTTTTTTCTTGGCAGGAATGGAGGTTGACTTTGAAAGTCTATCCAAAGCAGAATTTTCTGCATCCATTTGAGTGGCTTTTATTTGCCAATCTTTGCCAAACAGGTTTTCACCTGTACAGGGAAGATTTCCCAAGCCATCCTGGACCCAAGATTCTAGATCAGAAGCCTGGAGCCAAGCAATTCTGCGAGCAGCTATGGCAATGGCCGAAGCTCTGCTGGCACCTTCAAAGGAGTCAAAAGCTGCACGGTTGGAAAACTTTGAAATATCTTGAGTATGCTTAAGCCAAATAAGGACTTCTTCCCTTTTATCCTCTGGAAGAAAAGGGAGGAACGTGTGCAGTTTATCTGCAACTTCTTTCAGAAACATACCCATATAAAGACTATAGGAGTTGATTCTGGCAATGAGCATACTGGCTTGGAAGATTTTCCTACCAAAAGCATCCAAGGTCCTGCATTCTCTTCCTGGAGGAGCAGAGGAGTGTCTATTTGCACTCTTTATCCTTTTCATAGCTGACTCCACCACAATAGAATGGTGAGGAAACTGTGTGTTTTATGAAAACCAGGACAAGGAGGGACACGGTACATAGTGTCCAATCTACGAGAATGAGGAGAGACAGTGAGAGGAGTCTCCCATAAGTCAATCATGTGATCATAAAGAATCTCATGAATTGGCAAGGTGACTGCCTCCTTAGGAGCCTTAGAATAACCTAAAATATCCAATTTTTTAGCTCCAGGCTCTGATTCAGAGGTTACTGAAATAGAAAGTCCTTTAGCCACTTCTCTTATGAAGTCTTGAAAGGACCTCTGGAGGAGACATTCTTCTTTTTGGAGAAGGCGGCTCTTCAGGAAGGGCTATGGATACTTCAACAGACTCCTCCGATGCATCAGAATCTTCGGAGGAATCAAAGTATCGACTGTCAGGGTGCTCTTCCAGAGCTCGATACGCGTACCGAGCAGTATCGACATCGGGCGTCATCGGTACCGGTTCGGTAGCGATGGGCATCCCTGAACAGGGAACCGCTGCAGTCGGCATCCTGGTTGATGTCGATGCAGTCGGTACCGGTACCGACACTGGTGCCGGTACCGGAGCTGATACCGACAACAGAGTTTGTTGTGGTATCAGCGGCGTCGCAGCTTGAATGAAGGCCGTGATAGCCTGCTGCATGGATAGGACATTCTGATCCATCGAAGCCATGAATGCCTGGAATTCGGTACCGGAAGGTTGCGCCGGTACCCCAGAGCATTCTAACAGGTGATCGGTCGAGGCCGTGCCATCGATGTCAACCTGTAACCCCATAGGTGGAGCTTTGGAAGCCGGAGCTTCCCGCCGGGGTTGTTTTGCCGGTGCAGGATCCTCGAGGGCAAGCCCGGAGGCATCTCGATGCTTGGAAGGAGATCTACCCTTCGAGGACCGGCTGGATTTATGTTTGGTTACCTGAGATCCATGGGAGGAAGAAGCAGCCCTGGAAGATGTCGATGCCACTGAAGCTGCATCAGAGGGAAACAGCACATGGAGCTTGGCTGCTCGGTTCTGTAACCCTCGTTTGGACATCAAGGAGCAGGACGAACAATCCAAAATGGAGTGGTCAGGACCAAACATTTAAGACACCATTCATGGGTGTCGGTAACAGAAATAGTACCACTGCACTTAGTGCATTTTTTAAACCCGGAGGCTGGTTTTTCCATGAGGAAAATTCTTTGTGAGGCCTAAGGCCCAAAAGAGGAAAAATACACTGAGGGAAAAATATGTTCTGTTTTTTTTTTTTTTTATAAGAAAAGAAAGAAAGACCGGCGGTACCGGTCCGAAGTCGGGGAAGGCAGATGCGCGACCAAAGAAATAAAATAAAACAAAGAACTTCTTCAGCGGTGACAGGAACACGACCTGCTGGCTCCGCGGCAAAGAAGAACTGGGGAGAGGCGGTTAGGAAAGGCGGGAAGGCAGCGCACAGACACTGTGGGATGCTCCCAAAAGCTTTCCTTTTTGGGAAGCTGGGGAGCATTCCCGCGCAGGCTCTGTCGGTACCGACGTACCCATATGTGAAGACTCATTCCTGCTTGTTCCTGGAGATCCATTGTTTTATTGTAACACACAGGCTGAGAGCAATAGTGCTCAGTGGCAAACAGCTAACATTCCCTGCAACTGGGTGTCGGCCATTGGGCCAATGTGGATACAACTGCAGAAGCAACCACAACAGTGATGGGTGAACAAGGTCAAAGTGCAAACCAGCAAGTGCAAACATCATGTGCAAACAATGGGAACTCGAAGCCCCCAGCAAACATCATGGGTGAACAACAAATGGAGCAGTGTGTGCAACAAGAGCAAAAAGCATGAGCAACAGCAACGGTTTTAATAGTCCTGAGTCTGGGGGTGAGGAGCTAACTATCAGTCTCTGGAATAAGGTGCAGTCTAGTGGGCACCGCCTCGTGTCAGAGCGGCCGGAGCCAGTCTCTCCAAGGGATGCCGCTGAGGCCAAGATGGCACAGCTGAAGGAGCTGTCTGCTCGTGCTTTAAGGTAGAGGCAGCAGTGTCTCTGGAAGGTGTGCATTGCAGAGGAGAGCCGCCACCACCACAACACACTTGGTGAACACTCTTGGAGCTGGGAACAGGCCAAACAGAAAGACCTGGTATTGGAAGTGGCCACTCAACTCTTGGAAGCGCAAGTAGTTCCTGTATGTTGCAATGCATGTAGGCATCTTGTAAATCCAGGGAGGCCAGCCATATCCTCGCCTGAATGAAGGGCAGGATAGAGCCCAGGGAGTACATCTAGAATTTTTCTTTAATGATAAATTTATTCAGTTTCCGGAGGTCGAGGATGGGGCGTACCTCTCCAGATTTCTTGGGAATCAGAAAGTATCTGGAGTAAAACCCACTGTTTAGTTCATCGTGCGGCACAGGTTCTATGGTACTGGAGACCAGTAGGAACTATATCTATCTTTGATGCCATGGCCGTGATGAGATCCGCTGGTGTCTCGCTGGTGGGTGTTGTCCATTGCGGGGGAGGAGGAGGAAAACAGGTGCTGTTTCCCTCCTCTACGATTTGCAGGACTCATCTGTCCATGGCAACGGATTTCCAGCTGCTGAGGACTGCCGTCAGCCTGCCCCCTACAGAGAGACCAGGCCGGGGCATCACGACAAAAGGAAAGGTTGGCATTCCCTGTGGCTGCTGTGCCCGGCTTCTGCTGTTTTCTGTCCCTCTGGTGGTTCTTAGGTCAGTAGGGGGCCTGATACGGCTGCTGTCTGTCTCGTGGGGCCTTACATTTTCGGTAGGAGCCATGTCGCCTCGCAGAAGAGTAGGACTTGTGGTGATAGTTTCCCTTGCGACTGGAGCTGGTATACTCAAGGCCTTCATCCGCCAGGGTCTGTAGGGTGGTGCAGCACTCTTAAGTCACTGACTGTGTCCGTGACTTTATCCCCAAAGAGTGATTTTCCCACGCCGGAGGCATCTGCGATGCAGTCGGCACTTAGCACCGAGGAACTCAGCCATGAGAAGCGGCAGGCAGAGATTGTTGTTTCCGAGATGCGGGCAGCTGAGTCAAAGACATCGAAGGCTGCTCAGATCTGGTGTTTTGTGCACTCCCCTCAAGGTTCTTCAGGGTCACCATGGCGGTGGCCTGTGTCTCGGCAGGGACTGCTGAGATGGTTTTCTTCAGGTCTTCTAACAAGGAGTCCTGGAACAGGGGGTTCTGGAATTGATGAGCCGCAAATTTTGCGTTCAACATGGCTCCCTGGAACACTTTCTTTCTGACATCATCTAGGAGTTGATTGTCGCGGCCTGACAAGTTGTTGAAGTGGGTGCGCAATGATTTTGCTCATTTGAGGGCTGACTCGAACACGATGGAGTGGTGCGGGAGCTGGGACTTCTCAAAAACAGGGGTTGGCTGAACCTGGTATTTGGTCTCGAGCTTGTGGGAGCAGGCAAGTCCAGAAGCAGGGCTTTGCCACAGCTTCGTCATGTTTTCCCAGAGCAGTTCATGGACAGGTAGCGAGATGAGAGTCTCTGGCTGGTCCACGTATTTGAGGGCCCCTTGGGCCATGCCCTTTTGGTCTGTTGCTGCGCCAGTCGGGAGTCCCAGGCGGCTGCTACCCTTCGCAGAAATTTGGGGTAGGTCAGGTCCTCTGGAGGGGGTGGCTGTGGTGTCCCGAGTCTGGGATGGCCCCGAGTCCTTGTTCAGCATGTGGTCCGGGGAACCCATGAAGGAGGGGTTTGAGAACAACCCTCCTGGTGTTGGGGGGCTCACTGGCGTGGCTTGTGGCCCTGTTTTCATGATGCAATCTTCAGCTCGGGGGGAGGTGTACCTCAGGCTTCAGATTCCTGTGTCCGCTGGCCGGGTTAGCGGAGAGCGGTGCTGGGGGCAGCGCAGTGGTGTAGTGCTGGAGGATGCACGAGAAGAGCTCCATAATGGCTGTTCTGTTTCCAGGCCTGTTCTGCTGGCTGGCAGGACTGGTGACAGACTCAGGGCTGACAAAGGCAGCTTGTAGGTGCTCCCAGGTACAGGAGCCGTCCCCGGCGTGTCTCTGGCTGCAGGGTGATGAATCGGGGGAGGAGCTACTGTGTGTCGGTGGTCTTGGTGCCTGTCCCTCTTTGATCCCTACCTCCGGCGCCTTCCGGATGCACTTCTGCTGCTGCAGCTGTGGGCCTGGTGGCTGCATCTGTGCCCTTCACAGCTCCTTCACTTTCTATTTGCTGGTCTGCGCGAGGAGGGGTGGGGGGAATCTACGGCTGGTGCTGCATCGTGACAAAAGGAGCAGCCAATCAAGTCACGATGGGCGAAGCTCCGGGTCAGGGGGAGATCTTCAGGGCTACCTTGCCTGCCAGGGAGGATGGAGAGAGCCGGGCCATGGTGCACTTCACGGAGGATGGCTGCAGGCGGCGAAGGGAGGTCAGTGCTGCGAGTGGGAGCCTCATGATCAATGTGGCAGGGGATGGAGGCCCTGGGGGGGGGGGGGAACATTCTGGGCCGCGGATAGCCCGGGTGGCACCGGCTGGGTCATGTGGAGTGCAGTCAGGTCCCGAGCAGCTGTTGGCTGGGCCATGTGGAGTGAGGTCCGATGGGGGAGGCAGGTGAGGTGGACGCCAGGAAGTCCCAGAGAGCATATCTCCTCGACTTCCACGCTCTGGGGGACAACATTCGACAGCAGTACCTACAATCCTTCACTTGATGGCTGGCTCCCAAGCACTGGGGATACTGGTCGTGTGCGTCGGTGCTATTTATCTTCTTACTGGAATGTTGGGCATTTTTATAAGCCGGGCTTCGGCATTCTCCCTGGTGAGTGGATTCCTTTCTTTTGTAATTCTTTTTCTTATGCTTTTTTTTTTTTTTTAATTTATGTGGAGAGCAGTGGAGATCTGTCTTGCTGGCAAGGCAGAAGATTTGAAACTGGGCTAGCTAGGGGCAGGCCAGGGGGTAGAGCTATTGGCACATGCTCAGAAAGGATCACCTTTCTGAGCTCTGGAGAGCATTTCCGTCTATGCCGCCGTCGGGTGATGTCATCAGGTGTGGCTGACTCATCCTGCTTGTCCTAGGAGAACTACAGCAAATCCTGGGCCCTATAGGAAACAATTCTCAAACAGAATTTCACATTTTTCCTGGACAAAGTTAAACATTCCTAAAATATATATAACCCTGACCGGAGATTAAGTGCAGCACCAAATTTTTAAATTGATCATAAAGATATTTTAAGAAAATAAAAAAAATCTAAGAGACGTATAAGCAACATCAAAAAATTCTGGCCAATTATAAACCCGTCCAGGAGGCAGAGCTGAATTAGGTCTTTTCCTGTTACTGCTCACCAGACAAAAAACAAACAAATATACAAATTCTGGTGTCATCTCAGACACTCCATCTACTACGTAACACTCTGTGAGGCAACCCTGCAAAAAAACAATCTTCACAACCTATCTTGCATCTACCATAGCAAAGCAGCATCAATTTTCAGTATCCAAAATCACTCTATATGAAAAGGCAGCAATACAAATATTACATCAAGCCTCAGAGGAATTTCTTAAGCTGGCTCTAGAGTGCTCATAGTAGCCAAAGGCATTTTCAAGATCATCACAATCAGAATGTGTAAAGAAAGATGCTCTTTAACTGTGCTATTTTACTATACATTTTCTTCTTTTTGTTTTTAAACATTATGTATTACTTTGGTGACCCATACAAATTACCATATCTATTAAGCTTCTTGAATTCAAGAAACAGAGAGAAGCTTGAGAAATCAAGAGGAAGAGACCCTAATGGAGACAACATCAGAGGCAGAACGGGATTCAAGTCCTTGATTGCACCAGACTTACACAGAAGGTAAAGGCTAAAGGTTCTACTGCAAAGCCAAGCTGGAAAAGCCAGGCTCCTAAACGCAATTTGCAAAAAGTCAAGCGACTTGGGACCTTTGCCCTCCCCAAAAGGTAAATACGCTCCTACCCAGGGGTTCTTCAGAATGCCCCAATGCATCTCCTCACCATGTCAGGCTTGATGAGCTCATTGCAGGGAATACGTTCGTATCTATGCTTAATGTACTTTCCAGTCCCTCCTTCTATCAGCTGAAAATTGTAACGCTTCAGGTACTTCTCTACCCCCGCTGCCTGTTGAGAGGACACCAGAGAACAGCTCATTAACAGCAGAGACGATACAGTGCACAAGAACACCCCTGCGTAAAGCGACGCACACCGACAGCTGTTACCTATGAAAGGACGCTCTAGAGGAATCCTGCACTTGTTCCTGCAATCTATCAGGCTTCTCCTCCTGTTCTGCAGTTTCCGATGATTTTGTCCCTCCTCCCCTCAGCACAATCCAGGTCCTTTCCCCATCACTCAAGCTACCTGATCTCTTAGTGCAGACTCCGAAGGATCTCTGGGAGTGGAAGGTAATCACCGACTTACGTCCAAGTCAACTTCATTGTGACAGCGTGAACTGCGCAGTAACCATGTGATGGTCAGGTTCAGTGGATTCGGACACTTCGCAGACAGCACTGCAAGCAGAGATAGCAAAGTATGAGTCACTGTAGGTATAGGGACACAGACAGATGTACACAATGACGGCTACACTGATACTATCCACCAAACACATCTTCTGCAGCCTTAGTAATGAGAAAAATATGAATTCTGATTGTCTGCTGCCTGTAGGAGATGGTATAGATTATGGGACTGCACTACAAAGATTTACTCTATCCGTTACATACCTTTATTTGTACACTCTTACGGCTATTGCCTGATTTATCATGTAGCTCCCTTTTCAAACTTGGACAGAAGAAGGTGCATTTTTGTAATGTGTATGTTTATAGATGTTATTATACGGCAAATTTTAACTATGGTGAAATTAGAGCTTACCTGCTAATTATCTTTCCTTGAGTCCCTCCAGTACAGTCCAGTTGCGTGATTTATGCCTTCCTACCAGCAGATGGAGACTGAAAACCACTGGTTTGATGATATCATAGTATAAGGGTCCTGTGCCCCCCGTCACCAGTATTTCTGTAACAAAGGCTCTAGAACAAATCATTATTAGCAATTCCTTCAATCATACTCCATCTCACAATGTATCACTGGTTGATATTGCTAACCCAAACTGTGACTAGAAGCGAGACTATAAACCCCCATCTAACTAGCCTTAAACACCGAATTATTCTTGCCAGTAAACAGCTGCACTATATCTTGACCTGTTGGCAACCCAGCCGCATAGTATTAGTATGTTTGTTCCTCCTAAACTGGTAATGAACCGAAAGTATGTATACAGGGCAGGTTCTGGACTTGACTGGAGGGACTCAAGAAAAGATAATTAGCAGGTCAGGCCTAATTTCACCTTCCTCATTGTCCCTCTAATCCAGTCCAGTCCAGACATATGGGATGTACCAAAGCAGTACCTAGAAATGGAATTGGAAACCAGACTAGTCTGGCCCGTACTACTTGCCTTTTCAGTGTGTCACACTCCAAAACTGAAACTCCCGATGCTGGGACTCAAGGCAAAAGAATAGGAGCAGCTCCCCTGTGCTCCAAAAGCTCCAAAAAAGCGCCCTGACCCAGAGTCCGAAAATCTTACCATTGGGGCTCAAAGTAAACAGTAGCTCATACCAATTCTGTGCCCCAGAATCTCAAAAAGAGGGCCCCAAGACCGGTTCTACACATAATGAAACCAGAACCCTGAGAAAAAAAACTTAAATCCAGCCAAACAAAACTGCCCAGGCTTTGCCAACTGCAAAGATGTCATGGAAGCCTGCCATACTTGCACAACCTACAGATTATCTTAGCAAGGGAGACACCTACATGAAGCCTATTCATTTTACATAACCTACATTTAAAGGACTAGCAGGTCTTTCACTTGAGCGGAACCAGAGACTCACAATCCCCAACAAGGAACCAAAATCAATCCAACTGCAACCAGAACTTACAAAGAACCGAACTGAGGGAGGCCCTGAGATTGAAAAGGCCATCTCAACACCACAACTGATGAGATCAAGCTGCACAGACACCTTAAAGGCCTACCTGAAGGATCAGGACACCTCCCTTGCCCGATTCCAGAGGAACCGCTCCAAAAATGAGCGGTCAGGGAGCCCACCGAATGAGAAACAAAGTAACCCCCGCAAGCAGCCACATAGATGATTCACACAAGAGACCAAAAGTTCCTCAGACATATGTCATCAGGGAACCAGCACCAACATCCATCCTTCTTCAAAGTCCTTACGCATCGGGAAGAGAGTCAAGAGATACCTCTTGCACTCTACCCCTGAAACGAGCAGCTCTGCCATCTACACCTGCAGTAGCCACAGTGTTGACTCCTCTTTATGCACTAACCAACAGTCTGACACATCTTAAAGATCGCCGAGTGCTTTTCCATGTCCCTTATAGACACAGTACAAACTACCTGTACAACCCAAGCCAAAAAATACAAGGCAGTTGAATGAATAGAGCAGCCCTGATCAAAGAAACTGAGCTTCCCTTCCTGAGCCCCGCCATCCTCAGGGCAGAAACATAAAGAAGGAGATGACTATCTCCTATTGGAGGAAAAGAAAACCCTACAATAGGAACTTAACCTATTCTGGACACAGCAAAAAGAAGCTGTCCATCCTAAGACAAGAGCTTGACCCACACCGCACATGGAAGATGATTACGGTCAAGCCCAAGGCTGCAAAACCGCTAGGAAGACCACTGCAAATCTTCCAGGTCCTTGTAACATGCCACTTCGGATGGCCTCCAAGCTCCTTGCCTTCAGCCTATCCGTGCCTAGGGAGAAATCCACAATGCTGATACTGCTTGTTCTAGTATCTGCAAGATCATTCGCCAAAAAACACATGGCTTTGAAGAGTTACGTATACAGAAATGATTCAGCAATACCATGCCAACCAACCATTCTTCAACCAGAACTGGAAATGCCATGTGTTGACAGATTTTTTTTTCCCTGGGCTTGCCACTGGCTTTCAGCATATACCAGAAGCCACTAAACAGGCCTCACCTGTTCGGGAGCCTGACAGGAACGCACCCTCACCGAACCAGCACCACAAAGTATGCTTGCTGTGAGGATTCTTGGAGGCTGGGCCAAGGCAGTTTCTTTACAGACTGTTTTTTTTTTTTTCTTTGCCTGCAGAGAGCCCCTCAGCCAGCTCCCGCCCCTCCCCAAAATTGGGGAAGAGGAATGGGACAGGCCTCCACTACAGCTGCTTCTGCCAGCTCCCTGAGAAACTCCAAGGAAGGTTAGATGAATGAGGGAGGGGGAGGGACCTGGAACAACCAGGTTCTGCATCCTGAGGGGGGCACTGTAGGTGGCAACTGCTAACGTACGCCCTTTGGCCAACCACGCTGTCCTCAATTTTAGACCTCTCCATCCATTTTAGGCTGCACAGGTTTAGCAACCTCCATTTGCTGGAGACTGAGAAATACTGGTGACAGGAGGGCAGCACAGGACCCCTATATTGTGACATCATCAAACCAAAGTTTCTCGATCTCCATCTGCTGGTAGGAAAGCAGAAACCATGTATCTGGATTGTACTGGATGGACTCAAGGAAAGACGATTAGCAGGTACGGCCTAATTTCACCATAGTTAAATTTGCCTTATAATAATAGGAAAGCATAAACCACGTTTCTGGACTGGAGGGACAATGAGAAATAATCTTTTTGTTGTTATACCATGCACTGAACATGTAGAAGGAAATAGCATGTAATGAAAAATATATTTATTAGTTTTATTCACATACTCAGATTTTTTTTCACGTCAAGATTGCCTTACAGTTTGTAAAGGTATTAGGGAGCTGTGGGGCTTTCAAGCACCCTTAAGGACTCCCTTGGATTCTTCCAGCAGAAGTGAAGATGTACTTTAAAACCCTTAAGGCTTGGGACATTCTTACAGCACTCACTTTAATAGATATTGCAAAAAGTAAACATTTGACTGGAACACCTGATGCAGTACAAACAAACGTCAAAAGGCACATGTCCCGAAAAGCCCAAAACAGATACATGCCCCATCCAAAGTTCATCCAGCAAAAATTTCTTTCGCCTTCAAAATCTTTTTCGAGAAGCTCACAGGGGCATTTAACTGTTAAAACTTCCCTTTTAGGTACCTGACTGCAGATAGGGAATTCTCCTCTTCTGCAACGAGGGGAAATAACCACAGATGTCACATTCCTACTTTACACTGTTTTCTCTATAGGTGCAGAAACTCTTTCAGTGCAGAACACCACTCAAGAGTCTCCGGACTGGAAATCCACTTCTTTCACAGCTTTAGGATGCCCAGCCCCCTGGAACAAGGAGTAGAGGGGATATTCCTTTTCACTAGGAGTAACCACCAAGTTCTTGCTTGGTTCCTTTCACAGCTGCTCCAATTCCTTTCAAGAGAGCTTCAGGTACTCCTATCCTGAGAGCCCTGGGCTCAAGAGAGCTGGAAGAGGGCAGATATTCTTTTTGCTTCCATCACCAAAATGTCTCTCGAGGGCAAACATCAGAAAAACCACTACACCTACTTTCTGACATGACCACTGTGCATCTATAGAGACAAATAGCCCACTAGTCGGGGCCAGGAGACCCCATACTCAGCAGCATACAGACTAGAATCTAAAATGGGGTAAAGTCATGAAGCATTCTGCTTGGGACCTCCACAAGGGCTTCAAAAACAATTCAGTTTTTCTCTTTGTATAATTTACCTAATGGCAGAACCCAAAGGCAGAACCCAAGTCTCTCTGCGAGTTCAGGTTCTTTTCATTTGTCGGCCTTTGGACATGTGTTTCCCCAGAAGACCCTCCAACTGCTTTCTCTTCCAGAAATGGGATAAGGACGGCAACCAGCCTCTGTGGATCTGGATACTACCTTAAATCTAGGTCGCCCTCTCCCCCCCCCACCCCACACATACTAGCCATGGGAGGCATTTCCAGCAGCACCGCTCTTTCCAAGCCTTTGGATAGCCATCATCTCGCCCAAAACAGCAGAAGGGGCAGAATATCGGAGCAGACAAGGTGAGACCATGTGGAGATTAAAGAAGCAGCTGCAGACATCCGAAAGGAACCTTGAGGTTTTCAACTAGCTTCTGTGAAATGGGATAAACTAGAACCAGGGTACTCTTATTGGAGTCCCAACTTCAACATTACACCAATAAAGTCCGACTGAAGGGGAGGCAGCAAGAAAGCTTTTCAGCCACCACTTGGCGAGGCCAAAAGTCTTTAATTTTGAAACTTTACAATTTTATTTACTACATCTATTTTATTTATCAATCATGTTTTATATATAGCTTTATCTTAAGCCAAAAGCAGTTTACATACAACAAGAAAACAAACTTGAATAAACTGGGTTTTACACAGAACATAAGTGGGGTACATGTAACTTGGAATAAAAGGGAGGGGGTTTAACATGGCAAGAACTTAACATGACAGCAGAAAAAGACCACATGGCCTATCTCGTCTGCCCTTCCATATCAACCACAACAGTATAGAAACATAGAAACTTGTTTGGTTATACAGTGTTTGTGGAGCCTTGTGCAGGCCATTTGTCTCTCTTTCAGAGATCTTGTACTGTTTCAGCAGATTTCAGCAGATCTTAAGGGTTCAAGAAGAGAGTTCCAGCTTGAGAGTGTGAAAAGGGTGAAGGCTGTGCTGCAGGTTTGTTGGCTGCATTTTGCTCCGAGTAGTGGAATGGCGAGTTGGTTCAGGTTGAGACACCTTCTTGATCTAATTTCAGGGGCTTTGTTTATTAGGGTCTTTAGGCAGGTAGCAGACTGATTTTGTAGTATCTTGAACACAGTGATGACAACTTTGTATTTTGATCCAAGTGATACTGGTAGCCAGTGAAGGTTCTTCAGTATAGGTGTGATGTGTTTGAATCTTGATGCGACGATTATTATTCTGGCGGCAGTATTTTGTGCCATTTGTAGCAGGTATAAGGCATCTTTCCGTAGGCCCTGGTAGAGGATGTTGCAATAGTCTAAGTGGGGTGTTATGATGGCCTGGAAAACAGATCTGAAATCGCTCTAGTCCAGAAGTGGACGTAAGTTTTGTAATGTTCTCATCCTATCGTATGCTGTGTTAGTTGTTCTTTTTATATGTGAAAGCATATTTAGGTTCTGATCAAGTGTGATCCCCAGGTATTTAACTTCTGTTTTAACCATTTACTCTGTGTGGTTGATAATTATCTTTGCTGGGGAGGGGGCAGGGGTGAAGGATGAGTCCCTTGTTACGTGGAATACTTCAGATTTATTGTGAGGTTCAGGTTCGTGAGGCATTGCGTGATGGTGGTAAAACAGGCTGAGATGGTTATGTAGTCAGGAGATTTTGTGGAGAATGGGGTGTAGAACAAAATGTTATCAGCATATATGTGGTATAGGACTTGGTAGTTTATTTGTACTGCACATACTGGTTGCATGCAGATGTTAAAGAGGAGGACGGACAGTGTTGACCCCTGAGGTACTCCTTGATGTTGTTTCAAAGGGCTTGATGCGAGTGTGCCAATTCTAACTTGCTGTTGATGGTCAGTTAGATAAGATTTGAACCATTCCAGTGTTGTCATAGAGGCCGACTTCCTGTAGTCTGCTTATGAGGGTGTGGTAGTTTTTGGAGTCTAAAGCAGCAGAAATGTCTAGGAATATCATGAAGACTTGATATTCCTAAACAAACTGCTAAACCATAAAACTCCTATTGGATTACAAACGATAACACACAATCCAAAGTAAAAGATCAAAATATCTCCTTTTTACTGTTGCATTATTAGTTTTATCTTACCTGATAATTTTCTGTCTTTGAGTCCAACCAGACTAGACCTTGGTTGTGCCTGTTAACCAGCAGATGGCGAGAGAGACTTAAGAACCAACTGCTTTGTCCTATTAGAAGCTCTGTACAGCCATCTACTCCTCAGTATTTCTGTAACAAAGCAATAGTAAAAATAACCTATTTCACAAACAAACAATACATACCATCTCCACAGATGGAAAGGATTGAAAAATCTGGATGAAAACAGTCGCAACTGTAAAACGATCTAAAAGAGGGATAGGTACCTCCTAAAAAGGACTAACTAGATGAACAGAAGTATCCAGGGTGGGCCTCTGGACTAGTCTGGCTGGACTCAAAGGAAAGAAAATGATCAGTTAAGACCAAATTTATTTTTTTTGTCCCTCAAATCAGTCCAGAATGCACAGGATGTAACAAAGCAATCCCAGTGTTGGGCAGAATGAAGATGTCCCTGCGTTAAGCATCGTGGCCTCAAAAGACTGCAACATTCTTGGCCTGAACATATAGCCTATGGTGCCTAGAAAATGAATGCAATGAAATCCACACTGCCACTGCCACTCTGCAGATCCTCACTAGAGATTCTTCAGGCCAGGAGACTGATTCGTCTCTTGTAGAATGAATCCTGAGAGTCCCAGAAGACACAGTCTTTGAGAATATAAACCAACCTCAGACATTTGAGGTCTTAGCCATTTTATACTTCTATAATCTCGAAAGGATCACAAACGATTTAACTTGTGAAACTCATTGGCGACCTCAAGGTAACGTAACAACGCTCTCCGACCTTCTAAGCAGATGCAGAGACTGAAATTTAGCTTCGCAATCTGACCTCCGCAAACTGAAAACATGGAAGCGAGACACTACCCCCTGAAAGGAAGGAAAGCAAGGAGCATCCACAGTGACTCCCATTTCGATATAAGAAAGAAAAGGCTCCCAAAAGGATAAAGTCTAAAGGATCGAGACTCCTCTTGTGGAACAAATCTCCACCAAAGATAAAACATAATGAACCCATGCTATTCCACAGTATTCCATGCCCCAAAATCCCTGCTAAAGGATATCTGTCTACTCTCCATGAAGAAAGAACCAGGCCAATGCTCATTGGCAAGCTCTGAAGAGCCTCTGGGCCAGGACACAGCATTAAGCAGGAGTACTTGGCCAGCCAGGGGGAGTCATCTCATACATGGTGGGGTCCCAGATGCAACCCCCAACTGCTAAGATCCAGGTAGCACCAAGGCTGAAAAACACCATCCAAAGCCTTCTCACCGAAAAGGAGCATGCCAACTCATTTAGCATTATTTTTAAGGCTCGCTACCCCTCTTATTTTTTTGGATGGATTACCAGAGGGAACTGGACTCTTCTAATCGTGGGATATAATGGATCAGCTCCACAGAATGGCAGCCACAAGGGAGTAAAGTGGATAGGGAATTTCTTTGCGAAGCCATAGCGTACTGCCCCCACAGACACCTAGGTATACCCCATGCAACAGACACCACCTAGAAGCCAGAAAGTGACCCACCCACTATGGGCAGGGTTAACAACACTTTGATATAGAGATGCCTGCCTGATGGGAGCTACAAAGGAACCCTAGAATCTTCATCCCAAAAATAACCCACAAGCTTCTATGTATTTGGCAGCTACCCCAATCTACCAGAGGAATATCTCCATTATCCAGAAATCCTCAAGGGCCCTGCAGGACTCTTAGAAGGTTCCCTGAAAGGCTTCCTGAAAAAGGCCAGAAACCCACAGAAATTCCTCCTACTGTGGAGCAAGTTAGCAGTTTCAGTGGCCTAAGGCCCCACACCACTGAGGGACCCAGGGACTCTGGCACACATCGTTTTGCAATAGGGGAGGCCGGCACAGCCAACTCAAGATGATCCATCCTATCCTTTACCTACAGGCACAAGGGTCCCCAGATCAAAACTGGGCAAAATGGTAGCTATGCTCACCTAAATTGCATCCTCAACCATCAAGGAGACACTTAACACTGCACCTAACTCACTGAGCCTGTTGCTGTGCATGTTCTCCACAAGAATGACCCTGCCAAGATATGCGCTCCCAAGCTACAGGAGCCTGGTCGAGCATCTTGCTCTCTACATCCCGCGACCTAAGTTGTTAGTACCTATCTCATGCTAGACGGTCCACCACACAGAGACTGCCATGCTGGATCTGCTATTCATTGAACAGCTGGATTGGCTGCCTTACTCCCCCAGCTCCACCAAGCCAAAATTGCTTCCCCCAACAGGCACTCTAATGGCTACAGCTAAAAACAGCACAGTTCCAGTTGCCTTTCCTGCCTCGGAAGGTTTGTTTGTTTTTTTTGCAAAATGCAGCCATGCCCCCATCAAAGGCTTCCCTGGGCTCCCTGTCTATGTAGGGGCAGAAGACAGAGGGTCTTGCAGCAGTCAAAGACCAGCAATAGAGACAGCTCCCAGCAAACTCACCTTCTAGACCCTCTCCCAAAAGTAATGGAAGGACAGAGGACCACAACAGTCAAACAATCTTTCTTGGCATTCTACATTAACCTACCCACCGTGCCTCCTCTCAAAGAGAGGGGAGGAAGACAGAAGGTACTAGGTATGCTAATATTTTCCACCCTTCCCCTCGGGCCCCCTCTTAAAAAAGGTAGGTGAGGAGGACAAAAGGTACTGCCACCAGATTGTTCTCAGACAGCTCTCACCAAATTCCCCAAGGGCTCCCTCCCAAAAACAGAGGAGAACCACCAAGGGTACTGCAGTCAGTCAATGCCCCCATTGCACTTTAAGAGGGCGAGAGGGAGAGACCCAGTACAAATAGGTTTACACTCATGGACTGCATGGACCCGCTCCAGTCAATTTATTCAAAGAGATCCAAAACTCTGCCAAGAAGACTATACCTTCCTCACAGGAAGGACAAGTATTACCAGATCCAGACTGCACAGGCCAATTTGTCTACCCTCTGCTGAGACACAGAAATACTAGCTGAATATAGACTGCACAGGATCCTATGTAGAGTGACATCATCAAATCAGTTGTTCTCAGTCTCCATCTGCTGATTGCTGTTGTTGTTAAGTGCCACTGAATAGGTGTTGACTCATGGCAATCCTCTGGATAAGTTGTCCTAAACTGTGTTCGGTCTTCCATCAGGCGGCTCATAGTTGATAGCATAGCATCCATGGCTGCTGTTATTGTATCAATCCATCTCATTGCTGGCCTTCCTCGGTTACAGTGACCTTCCACTTTGCCAATCATGTATTTTTCTAATGATCTCTCTCTTCGCATGATGTGTCCAAAGCATGAAAGTCAAAGTCTTGTCACCTGAGCTTCTAAAGACAGCTTAGGTTTGATCTCCTCTAGTACTGACTGGTTTATTCTTTGGGCAGTCCATGGTACACACAATATTCTTCGCCAGCACCATAATTCTAAGGCATCAATATTTTTCCCGTCTTTTTCATTGTCCAATGTTCACATCCATATGATGTTATTGAAAATACGATGGCTTGGACAAGTTTATCTTTATTTATACATTTGATATACCGCCCTTGTTGAGACATCAGAGTGGTTTTACAATAAACGTGCCTACGCCATAGAAAAGGGAAAGGAATGCCACTGCATTATAGGAGAGAAGTAGAGGGAGTAGTAAAGTCAGCAAAAGAAGACAACAAACAATAGCTAGGTAGGGTTGTCAACAGGGAAGCGCAAAAGCCTGTTTGAATAGATGGGTTTTTAATAAACTTTTAAATTTTGGGTAGGAAGGTTCCAGACGGAGGGAAGAAGGTAGAGCGTTCCAGAGTGAGGGACTGAGATAGAAGAAGGCAGCGTGACGGGTTTGTTCCAAATGGGCCTGGGAGGGAGAAGGTAAGGAAAGCCGATTAGCGTGTAATGACAGAAGTTGTCGATAAGGGGTATGAAGAGAGATGAGATTAGCCAGATAAAGTGGATTTGATGTATGGCGTGCCCTATGTGTCAGAATGAGAAACTTGTATTGAAACCTATATCGAAGGGGTAACCAATGAAGGAGAAGGAGTGATGTGATCAGACCGCCGAGCATGTGTAACGAGACGTGCTGCCATGTTTTCTAATAATTGTAGGCGCTGAAGCTGATAGGATGGTAAATTTGCCAGAACCACAATGCAGTAGTCCAATTTGCTCATCACCAAAGCCAGTAATAAAGTGATGAGTGAAGAAGGGGACAGTACGGAACGTACTGCTCTGATTTGTCACAATGCATAGAAGAAGCGACGGGTGAGAGTAGACACATGGTTGTGAAAAGAAAAGGAAGAGTCTAATGTTACACCTAAATAACAGAAGGATGAAGTGAGGGGGACTGAAGTAGAGTCGATTTGAGGAGCGATGACTGGACAGGAAGTACTCGGAGAAACCCACATGGCTGTGGATTTAGACGGGTTCAAATGAAGATAGTTGGAGGAAAGCCAAGAAGCAACGTGAGAAAGACAACTGTTAAGCAGAGTTGAATCTTTGTATGTGGAAAGACATCTCTGCTCTTGAGAATTTTGTCTAGGTCCTTCATAGCCATTTTGCCAAGAGCAATACATAATCTTATTCTTGACTGCTTGTTTCTTTATTGATCCAAGCAGGTTCAAGTTGTCCACTATTCAATTTCTTCTCCATCAATGATGAACTTACTGATTTTGCCAGTTGCCAGGATCTTTGTCTTCTTTATGTTAAGGTGCAGGCCCATTTAAGACTATGTTCCTTGATCTTGAGAAGCAAATGTTTCAGATCATCTTCACTTTTAGCCAGTATTGTGGTGTTATCAGCATGGTTGCTGAGTCTTCCACCAATTTCACACCTCTATTGTCGTCACTTCTCTGATGATTTGCTCTGCATATAAATTATTTATTTATTTATTACAGGCTCTTATATACCGCTCTATTTAGCATCAGCGCGATTTACAATATAACAAAAGACCAGAACAACAAGCTGTTTGGTTTTACAGAGAACAGGGTAGGGGGAAAACGGAGTTACTTACATGTAACAGGAGCTCTCGGGGACAGCAGGATAAGTCAGCCACACTTGTTTCTGTTCTTCCGCCTTGCCACCAAGTCGGATTTTTCTACTCTCCAGACAAAATCTACTTATATGAATTTAAAATGTATCTCTGTGTTTGGGATGTTTTTCCTTTATTTCTTTCAGATTCCTGAACAAATGCAACTTCCCTGAGCAAAGAGTTAGGCTGGGAGCACATCTCCCTATGGACATGTGCTCAGTGTTCCTCTGCCTTTGCATGTGACGGGCACTGACTTCTCCGAGCAAGGGCTAGGCTGGGACCACAGCCTACGCTATTTTGAGATCCTCCGACCACCAGAGAAGTGAAGAATTCCAAGAGAAATGGGGCTTGAAGAGGAAGCTCCCAGTCAGCGGCAGCCCAGGATGTGCCTAATAAGGCCTCCATCCCCAGCCAGCCAGCCTCTTACTTCTCTCTTCTCCTATGGAAGAAGCGAAGGATCCCAGTCGTCTCCAACGGCAGAAGTGAAGAAGCCCGGGAAAATGGACTTGGAGAAGGATCCCAGAGAATGGGCTTGAAGAAGGAAGCCCTCGCGGCAGCCCGGGACATGCCTAGAAGGCCTCCATCCCCACTCAGGGACCCCTCCTCACACGTGTGGATCATGGGGGCGGCCATCTTGTTCAGCCATGCTTCCCATATTCCAGAGGTGAGGTCAGCAATTCTAACCCTTCCCCACGGCACCATTGGCTGAGCCGAGCCTAACTCCGCCCCTCCACACCACTGGCTGAGCCGAGCCTAACTCCGCCCCTCCACGCCATTGGCTGAGCTGAACCTAACTCAGTTCCACTGCGCCATTGGCGATACCAATCTTAGCCCACCGTGCCATTGGTTGAAGCTAGCCTTGTCGTAAATCTTTGCTGATTTTAAACCATTCTGAAGATAGCTATGGGAGCTATGTTGGCTTATTTGTGCATGGGTGTCTTCTGAATGGTTCTGCAGAGCAGAGTTTGAAGAGTTGCTGTGGCAAAGTGTGTATGTGATATTTGCAAATGAGTGGATGGGGGTTTATGTGTTACAGTGCTTTAATGGAAAAACTAAGAAAAAGAAAGGGGGGAAAAAGAAGCTCTAACAGCATAAAATAGGATTAGAAAAGTTCCTTTTATGAAATTTTATTGATGTTATGGTTCTTTCTCACAGAGATATCAAGTTCTGAATAGTGCTCCCCCTGAGGAAGCAGTGGCAAAACACCTTGGATGGCTTCACTTACGGCATTGGGGAAAGTGGCTGTTTCAGGTAAGTGTTATTTTGTCATGCACTTCTTTAATGAGTCTTTCAATTATGAAGCAGAAGTTTTGAAGAAAGTGAATATGAATTAGTCATTCTGTGGGACTGAAGGCACAGGGTGAAAAAGTTTACATATAAAGTTGAATAATTATAATGAATTTTTGAAAAAATTTGAAATAATTAAATATAAAGAACTTTAAGGAGTTTGAGGATCGCTGATGTGTTAATTATTAACAAAGTGACCAAAGCATTAATTGCAAAATAGTCTATTGTTGATGATTTGAGATCCTATTCTCCTTTTTTATATCTAGTGCAAATTGAGCTTTTTTTGTTTTCTATGTAGAATGAATTCTGTTGCTGTTTAAACTTCCAAATTTCCTAGCCGCGCCGTGTAAGCATGGTAGCAGCTGTATCCAATTGCTGTAATAACGTCACTGGGAATGCCATTAATGCCCAGTGATTTGTTCTTTGATAATCCTTTCAATGCTGCTTTAACTTTTTCTTTCACCACCAATGGTTCCTCATTGTATGGTACAGGTTTAAAATGGCTGTCGGTCCGCTTGATCTTTATGGTTAATAACTGTATATTCTTTCAACTCTTTCGTGACCTTCTCAGCATCATTCAAAAGGATTCTTGAGCATCTTCTAACATTCCAATTCAAGGCTGCAATTTTCTCTTTAAATCTCATAGCTTTAGGAAAGCCGATCTTGTTCTTCCTCTAATAGTTTCTAAGTACTTGCATGCATCATGGTAGTACTTCTCCTTGTCTCGTCTTGCTGCACTTTGGAAATCTCTGTTGAAATCTGCAATTGCCTCTTTCTCCTCTCGCTTTAGCTTCTCTGTGTTTCTGGGCAATTTTCAGAATTTCTTTGGTCATCCATTTTGGCTTTCTCACCTTTTGTAGACTTCTCACTTTCTTCCAACACAACCTTCTTGATGTCATCCCATAACTGTGCTGGTGCTATGTCATTTGTATCCAAAGCAGCAAATCAATTTTGCAGGCAGTCTTTAAATTCCAGTGGCATATTCTCAAGGTCATATTTTGCTACATTCATGAGTGGCTTGCTCTTTTTCAACTTTAGCTTGAGTTTGCATACTAGTAGTTGGTGATCTGTACCACAGTCAGCTCTGGGTTCTCTTTTCCATCGTTGACTTCCAAAGATGTAGTCAATTTGATTTTTGTACAATCCACTGGGTAAAGTCCACGTGTGCAATCGCACGTTGCTGAAAGTAGGTGTTTGAGATGAATAGATTGTTGGTCTTGCAGATTTCTATCAGTCTTTCTCCAGCTTCATTTCTGTTGCCAAGTTCATATATTCCAACCACTTTGCCACCTACTTTTGCATTACAGTCACCCATGACTATCAGATATTCTGTTTGCATGTTCTGTCAGTTTCAGCTTGTACTTGTTCAAAGAATTAATACACTTCTTTCTCTTTTGCAATTGTTACTGCGGCATATACCTGAATAATACTTGTGCTGATGGGCATTCCTCATAGACGAACAGAAATTAAGCGTTCATTGATTGCATTGTATTTCATTACTGTTCCTGCAAGTTTCTCCTTAATTATAAATGCAACACCATTTCTTCTTTCTTTCATTTCCAGCATAGTAGACCATGTGATCATCAGATGTGAAGTGCCCAATGCCAGTCCATTTCTGTTCGCTGACTCCCAACAGATAGAGTTGTATACATTCCATTTCATTCTAGACCACCTCCAACTTCGATTGGTTCATGCTTCGTACATTCCATGTCCCAATATGTAAGACATCTTTGCAGCTTTTGACTCTCATTTCATGTGTAGCTACATCAGCAGTCAGACAACCCGAGGACTTTGATCCACTCACAGCATAAATGCTGGCTTTACTTTGAAAAGTCTTCGGCTCAACCCCAGTAGCCACTGAGTGCCCTCCGACCTGGGGGTCTCATCTTCCAGCAGTATAGTGCAATTTGTTTGTTGTGACTATCCACTGGGTTTTTGTGGCAAGATATAGAAGTAGATGGCCAGGCCTTTCTTTCGTGCAGGTAATGGGTATGTTGTTGCCATTGACACCAGAATGTGATTCTCACCGCCAAAATCATCCCATTTTGCTGCTGCCCAGATGGGTTGTTTGTCTTAGTCTGGCACCTCAGCTGAAACCGATCTATCATGGGGGACCCTACCAGTAGTTAAGCTACCGATAGCTTAGCTCTCGGCATCACCGATGCATGCAAGTCCACACAGTATGACAAGCTGTAGGACAGCATAAACCCATGCATCTGGACTAGTCTGGAGGGATGAAGAAGAAAGCTGTAATTTGCACCTCATTAAATTTTCCAAAGGTTTCTTTGGTATCTATCATCTTTTAAATATATGATTAACAAGTATTAAACGTACTAGAATCCTTACCTCAAACTGCAAGGGTTTATTTAAAAAAAAAAAAAACAGCCGCAAGAGAGAGTTGCAGGCCTTGAAAATGGAAATCAAGGGCCCTAAATTCGACCACTAGATGTCATCACTGTGTGATTACCAACTCCCTCCCCCTAACCTAAGGGTTGCAAGTGCTGCCTCTACAGCATGAACAGAAGGACCAAGCTGGAAAGTGAAACCAGGTCTTTGTGTGGGAATGCAAAGTTCTGGATTTAACAGACCCTACAGAAATAAAAAATGAATTTATTTATAACCACCGATTTTGATTATGAATGTTGCAGAAGCCAAGATAGAAATATACTGAGGAAATTTATGTGCCAATCCAAAATGTTTATAGAGCCAGGCAAATATTTTTCCTTGTGACTTTTTCCCCTCTTTGTGCTGCTGCTGCTGCTGCTATTTTGTCTTTTTTTTTCATTCTCTTATTCTGCTCTTTTTAGTTTGGGCTATTTTTTAGTTTAGTAGTTTTTCTTTTATTTATTTGCTGTCTCTTTATTTAATTAAGTTTAGGCACAGGTGCCAAACTTTGGCCATTGTAAATGAGTTGATAAATATTGGAGCTGATTTGCCGACTCTGATGCTTTACTTTGTAGCTTAACGATCCTCCCTTGTTTAAATTTACCCCTGTTTATTTTAAACTACTGTTTACTGTAATACTGTGTTCCCTGTTTTATTGTAAAAAATTACATTCTATGTAAACTGTTTTGATTGTTTGATAAGGTGGTCTATAAGACCCACAAATAAATAAAATAAATAAATACAAGTGATCTGCTTCTTAGAATTTTAACAAACTATAACTTATCTTCTACCATAACAAGAATGCAAAGCTGTTTATAACAAAAATTAAAGCTTAATATAAAATTCTTTAAATTGTATATTTTTTAAATTCTTATACCACTTCTCAGAACAGCCATCCATAGTAGTACAATACTTAACACTCCTTAATGAACAGACTATCTCTAACCCATTCTTACTCAGGAATAGATTAACCTATACTATGAAAATTTAAGCCAGGCCTTGACAAAACATTCTTTAAATTTAGGCTCATTTGCAGATCATGTTTAAAATATAATTACTAGTTTTTAAAGCTAGATCTTGGTGGGCACTTACATCAACAAGGGAGAAATTTTGTGATTATCTCCCTTTATAAGTAGGGGGAGGGAATTTCTATTTTGACTATACCATTTTTCAGGGAAGTACGACTGAAATGTAATCATGATCAAATGATTTTGGTTACTGCATCTATCTGCTATTTAGACTGCCACAGGTCTTATAGATTCGTCTAGATCTGATGGCACTTGGAAAAAGTTAGATACTGTTTACTTGATTTCTTGCTGTATAATGATTTTTACACACTGATTTTATATGTTGCAAGCTGCAATAAATGCAGTATACAGTTGTGGCCTAGAAGTGGAAGTAAGTAAATAAAAACATATATAGGTTGTGAACTACTAGCTCACTCAGCACTATACAACACTACTACTACTACTATTAATTTATATAGCACTACAAGACATACACAGCACTATACAGATACATATAAAAGACAGTCCCTGCTCGTTAGAGATTAGAATCTAATTAAGACAGACAGTTGAGAACAAGGGTACAAATAGGGAAAGGTAAAGAGAACCAGGAATCAGGATCCAAAGGCAGCCTCAAAAAGATGAGCCTTTAGCATGGATTTGAAAAGAGGGAGAGATGAAACCTGCCATACAGATTCACGTAGTTTGTTCGAGGCATAAGGAGCAGCAAGGTGAAAAGACTGAAGTATAGAGTTGGCAGTGGAAGAAAAGGGCAAAGAGAGAAGTAAGCTAGTGGAAGAGCGGAGTTCACGAGGAGAGGTGTAGGGAGAGAGAATGTAGTGAGGAGTAGTAGAATGAATGCATTTATAGGTCAGAAGTAGTCTGAATTGGATACGGAAATGGAAGGGGAGTCAATTAAGTGATTTCAAAAGAGGGATTACACGAGTATATCGGGGCTGGAGGAAGATTGGCCGTGCAGCAGAGTTTTGAACAGATTGAAGGGGACAGAGGGAGACCAGCAAGGAGGAGGTTACTATAGTCGAGCTGGGAGGTGATAAAGAGTGGATAAATGTTTTAGTAGTGTGTTCAGAAAGGAAGGGGCAAATTTTGTCAATTTTATAGAGAAAGAAACAACAGGTTTTAGCTATCTGCTGGATACGTGAAAAGGACAGGGAGTCTCAAAAATGACCTCAAGGATGCGGGCTGAGGAAACAGGAAATATAAGAGTGTTATCAACATGGGGAGGAAAAAATGAGAAGTTTGGTTATGGTCATGTTCAATTTCACACATCGAGGCAGTAATGTCAGACAGGCAGGCAGAGATATGGGCCTGGAGTGGCAGAGAAATATCAGGTGTACATAGATAGATTTGAGAGTCATCAGCATAAAAATGATACTGAAAGCCATGGGAGGAGATGAGAGCACCAAGGGACTGGGTATAGAGGAGAAAAGGAGAGGGCCCAGAACTAAAGAGGCTCTCCTCAGCAGGGCACAGAGAACAACTTACCCTTCATGGATATGACAGTCTGATTAAACATGGTCTTGTGGAAAGTGAAAGTGTTCCTTGCCTGTGAAAGCAGACAGTGAAGAGAGTTACTCCAGAGCTTGAGATCAACAGCAAGTTATTTACAAAACAGCACCCAGATAATTCTTCAGTGCAGAAGCCAAGTGCTAAATTGGAGCACAACATGGCATTCCAGCAATATTAGAATTCCCCTTTCAGTAGCAGATCATATTGGATTCATTACCCTCCCCCTCGGCTTCTGTGTGGCCCAAAACACAGAGTACAGTTTTTTCTGATCATCTGTATGTGCTCCTCAAAGAAAAATACTAGAAGGCACCCAGTAAAACATGTATAAGAAAAGAGGAGGATATTCTGTATCAGGCTTCTGTTGGGTGCAATGTATCCAAATGGTTTAGTTTTCTGCATCGCCAATAACCAAAAGGCTATTACAGGTGCAAACTTACAACAACCAACACCACATCACCAGTGAAATTAACTCTCCATATTAGTCTTCTTCTTCAATAATGAATATTGAGACAAACTTGCAGAATTTTATATCATTTATCTTAAAACGTATAAATGATTCTCTAAACGTGAAGGGGAAATGACCTCAGTTAGTCCTTTGCATCAATGATTAATTCAATCTTACAAAAGGCGCCAATCTTCATTGGTCAGAAAAACCTCTTACTTTTTTTATATTTCCATTTTTGTCAAATATGTATAAATTAAAGAAACAGAAAAACAGTGGAGTTTTTCTGACCGATGAAGACTGGTGCCTTATGTAAGACTGAACCATTGATGCAAAGGAGTGGGAGGAGTGGCCTAGTGGTTGGGGCAAGTTACCTCAGGCCGGGGGTTCAAATCCCACTAGAGGACAGCAACCTTGGGCTGGAAGGACTGGGGTTTGACCCACAGGTGCTCCTTGTGGTCTTGGGCAAGCCACTTAACCCTCCATTGCCCATGTTCCCTGTAAGCATTAGTGTATGTGTCTCATATCCCCTTGTGTTAAATGTATCCCACAATTGTGTTGTGACTACTTTGATTGGAGGATAAGGTGGTATACAAAACTGTCTAAAAATAAATAAAAAATATACAACTCTGCAAGTTTGTCACAATATTCATTATTGAAGAAGACTATATGGAGTTAATTTCTTGGTGATGTGTGTTAGTTTTCTGCATACCATGACTGTAATCATGAACCTCACGATCTCCATCTCAGGAGATCTTTAGATGTTTAAGAGGGACACAAAATACTGCAATCAACTGTATCAAAACTATGGGAGAATTATACCTTTCTTAATACATGGAAACAATTAGCCTCTTGCAATTAATTTGGAAAAGATAAGGATATAGTACTGGGATATCCAGCACTATATCCTTATTTTATTTATTTAATAACACTTATATACCGCACTTTCCAATAGATCAGGTGCGGTTTACAGAGAACAATTTGAATAAACAGAGGCAAATATAGAGTCTGTTCTTCTTACATGGAACATTAACTATGTGCAGTAGGCTTGTGCCTTAATACATAAAACAAGATCAAAAAGGTCAAACTACTAGATACATGATACTTTTGGTAGAGTACATTGAAACTATGTACATGACATCAGAAACATTGTATTTGGGTTATATACATTGTAGTGCCATAGCAAAAAAGCCATCATGTAGACTTATCCGAGACATTACAGATTGCAGAGTTGTTCCTCTGTTCTTGCAGAAGGAAGATGTTTGTATATGACAATGAATACTTGCTGATATGGAAAAAAGAATCAAAACATATTCCTTATTTGCAAGTGGGATTCAGGGGCACTGTGAATGAAAGACATGTGCATGTACAGTGGTGTGCAAAAGTCTGGAACCACATGTGAGTTTTGCGTTTTTCGTACTTTCTAACGTTTTGTTTTTAATTTTGCATTAGCCCAGCATATTCATCTTTCTACCACATTAAAAGGGATACATTTGGCTATTAGAGTTGACTTTTTTGCATTCCTTGCGTCCAATTTAAATACTTTACAGACACTGAGATAGCTACAGCAATTTTTGTGGATCCTGCGTCAAAGCCGGATCGAGATTATCCACTATGCACATGTTATTTCTGACGAATCAGGAGGCTGGTTTCACTAACCAATCACAATGCAGATATCTAGCCAACAGTGCAGTTATAAAAACGTGCGGAATTTTTGAATTTTGTACGCGTTTTGGATCGACCATGAAGATGACTCGGACCCTGACGTTGGAGGAGCGTGTTCGTGTGTCCTTTATGAGCGAGGAAGGATTTTCAAGCCATCAGATAGCCAGGAAAGTTGGCTGCAGTCAGAGCGCTGTTAAGATTGTACAGAAGAAGAAAGAAACTGGTTCAGTGGTGGACAAGCCTCGTTCATGTCATCCATGTGCATCAACATCATGCCAGGACTGCGCACTACAATGCATTTCACTGACTAATCGCAAGTTGACCTCTCCTCAGCTACTTCGAGAGTGGTCAGACAAGAGTGAGGTCAATGTCAGCTCATCAACAGTTCGTCGCCGGTGCCTGCAGTTTGGTCTCCAGGGCTGCAAAGCACGGAATAAGCCACCGATGACTGACATACAAAGGCGCAACCAGATCGTGTGGGCGAGAAAGCACTCAACCTGGTCGACTCAAATGTGGGAAAAGGTGCTATTCAGCGATGAAAGCACCTTCTGCCTGTTTGGTAACCAGGCCCATACTTATGTGAGGAGATTTCCTGGAGAGGAATTCAAACCTGAATGTCTCAACCTCACTGTGCATCATCCTTTGAAGGTCATGGTCTGGGGCTGCATGGCTGCCAGTGGCGTTGGATGTCTTCACATCGTTGATGGAATGGTCAACGGGGCCAAGTACATCACCATACTGCAAAAGTGCATGGTGCCATCAGCACACCAGCTGTTTCCTGGCCAGTTCCTGTTCCAAGATGACAATGCACCCTGCCATCGCTCCAGACAGGCGATCAGCTGGAAGCAGTGCAACAACATCAAGTCAATGGACTGGCCTGCCCAGTCTCCAGATCTGAATCCACTTGAGAACCTGTGACACAAGGTTGCCTTAGAAATATCCAAGAATCATCCAACATCAAAGCGTGAGCTAATTGATTGAGTCGCTCATTGCAGCTTGGAACCGCCTTGTCACCAACTACCACCTTGTCAGATTGGTTCATTTAATGCCGACAAGGTGCAGTCAGGTGATCAAGAACAAAGGGTGGCCCATCAAATACTCAGCAATCACTGACACATAAAAACAGCCTTTTTCAAGGCCACATACATTAATTTGAAGGAAACCTGGCATGCATCCATAATATTTTAAAGCATACTTACAATAATATATCATTGGCCAACGATGTACATTACGTGATTTTCACAGAAAATCTATCAACAGGACAACTATGGGGAACAAACTCAGAAAATAAGGGCCAAACCAATACTAAAAGTTGTCCCTAATAGCCAAATCTATCACTTATCATGAGATACACAGAAAAAGCCACTGGGAGGAAAAAGAAATTAAGATATAATATCACGAAGTTGAAAAAAACGTCAAATTTACAAGTGATTCCAGACTTTTGCACACCACTGTAGGTATTATAATCATTTTCATGAAATATTCACATGCATTGCAACTCCACTCATACTATACCCCCAGAAAGTTTGCACATGTATCGCACAAAGGTAGTGTGTACTTAATTTATGCATGAGATCTCATTTTCCATATGTAAAACATGATTTACATGCAGAAAACGACTAGCCCGAGATCTCACAAAGAGAGCTGGGGTTGAGAACTCTGAGCCAGCCTCATCCATTCACACTCTGGGCTCGGAAACATTTTGGGGCCATGAAGGTAGAGCCGAGGGCTCTGGTCCATCTGGAATTACTGCTCATGATCGCTGAGGGGCATTTAAATGGTAAAGCATCCTGGTAGCGAGTGATGCGTCCTCAAAGGATAAATGCAAACGGGGCCCTCAGGGACCTCCTGCGTTTCTCTCAAAAGTTGGGAAGGTGGGACGGAGCCGAGGAGAGAGGAGGCGGGGAGCTGAAGCTCTAGTTCACGAACTCTGCCTCTATCGCGGGTTGTCACGGACTCCACGGGACCAGGATGCTACGGTAGCGCCCACGGGGAATCCAAAAGAAAGCGGGAAGCGCCGGGACCGAACCGAAGTCACCTGTCAGAAACCTCGGGCCGCCCAAAACACTCACGTTGCTTGTCGTAAAGATCCACTTGCCAGGCTCCGACCAAACTCGCCCGGCTGGCACCGACAGAACCATCAACAGAATTAGCACAAGGTTCCTCACTCCCCCCGCCGCCATGCCGTCAAGACCCACTTCCGGCTTCCTGTGACGTAAGAGCGTCTGCCAGCAAAGGACAGCGGCGATAGGACGAGTCTCGCGCATGCGTACAAGTGACCAGGCTTAGCGTTCTCAAGTTTATTTATTTGTTTTATTTGAAAAGCTTTTCTGTACCGCCCCTTCCAGAGATCAAGAGCGGTTTGCAATTAACAGACAAGATGCATTCAACTTAAACTTCAATCAGAGATGCTGCAGTGAATGATTCGTGGGTTATATACAGTATACATGATAATATTGGAATATGTACAGAGAACATATTTACACTCAAAATATTTACATGGATATTGTGTGTTCACAGAAGTTGGGTAGATTAGTAAGGGAGGTTCTTATTGATTCGAGTAGAGGGATACTGAGAGAGTTCATCTAAAGTTCTTAGCTAAATTGGGGGATAAAGAGAGAATTAGTGAGAGTTCATTGCTATGTTGGGTGTATTTTGTTCTGGCTAAGTAAAACTCCAAAATGTTCAATAAATAGGAACGTTTTAACTTCCTTGTGGAACATTTGAAGATCCTTTATAGTTCTTAGGGATATGTTTACTAAACAGCAGCAGCAGCTTCCGTGTGTTATAGGAGCTGCGGCCCCGTCGAATTCAACATCTTGGAGTTTTGGAGGGGGGAATAATACCTCAGTTTTATTATCATTTATTTTTAGGTTGTGTAGATTCAGCCACTTTGTTATTTCACTCAAGCATGACTCTAGCTGGTGATAGATGGGGTTTGTAATGTCTACAGGAAGATACAGCGTTATATCGTTGGCATAGATGTGATCGTCTAATTTAAATTTCTTGAAGATGTTACATACAGGCTGAAGGTATATATTAAATAATAATGCTGAAAGAGCAAATCCTTGAGGTATTTCCTGCTCTTGTATATATGATTGAGATGTCTGCTGTCCTATCCGAACTTGCTGAGTACGATCTGTAAGATAGGACTGGAACCACTTTAATACATTACCATATAGTCCAATCTGCTGAAGTCTTGTGAGCAGTGGCTAATATCAAATGCAGAGGCAATGTCCACAAATACAAGAACAAAGGCTTGTTTAGAGTTACCTATTCCTCGGATACGATTATCTAAAAGGGTCAACAGCATAGTCTCTACACTGATATGGTCTAAAACCATATTGTTGCTCATCTAAGGAGGAATTGAGATCAATACTATATAGTCCTGCAATTGGATTTGAACATTTTTTAAATCACCTTAGCCAAAAACGAAAGACTAGAAATTGGCCTGTATGAATTAGGGTTTTCTTTATCCATTGATTTATGTTTTAAAATTGGTCTGATCATTGCATGCTTTAGTGCTGATGGCTTGATTCCATGACTCACTGATTGGTTGACCATTCTGAGGATTAACGGTGCTATCTCAGCTTAGGTTGCTTTTAGCCAGCTGATAGGGCAGGGGTCTAACATAGATGTCGTTGTATTCATTTTAGAAATTATGTTCTTAATATATTTTAGGTCGACCGAATAAAATGTTTGCCATTTTTTAGATTATATAAGATTCCTATCAAGTTGAATATTACATCCAGACATGTTAATTCATGTAATACGATGCCAGAACATGTAGCTTTATGGAAATGTTACTTGCTTCTGAGTGTGAGCGATTTTACAGTTTCATAAAGTTCTCTCAGACAATTGAGAGATTTAATAAGAATGTTTGTATGATACTCTTTTTTACTATTGTTTATAGCATCTTTGTATTGATGAAGTGTGTTCATATAAATTATTTTGTCATCCGTAGATTTTGTGGACCTCCATTTATGTTCATGCCTTCTTAATTTTCATTTTCGTTTTCCTAGCTCATAAGAATACCATTTTTCAGAACTCTTTTGTTTTTCTCTGTGATGCGATTTTAGTTCAGTGGCAACATTATATATTGGGATATTCCAGCTTGCCAGTATATCATCTAGATCTGTGTGAGGAATATCTATCTGTAGTATTATCTCATTCAAAAGGTTTTCCTTATCAAAAGTCCTAAATCGTTTAGTCCAAGAATCTTTATTGTTTGGTGAAATTATAGGAAGCATGTGTGGCACTGTGAATTCCACTAGGTAGTGGTCAGTCCAAGGGACTTGTAACCCTTGTAGGAGAGAATAAAGGTGATATTGATCGGAAGGAATACTGCTGTCTTTCATATGAGTTGGTACATGGACAACCTGTTGAAAACCCATGTCAGCCATAGAGTTGATAATATTCATGGAGTGTGAATGGTGTAGAGACGGAAGGTTAAAGTCACCCAGAAGAACTAGTGGCTTCTTTAATGAGGAAGTACATACAGCTTCTATAATTTGGGTAAGGTTATTTGATTTAGAACTTGGTGGTCTGTATAGGAGGCAAATTGAGAGATTTTTATTCTCTGTCTGAAGCACATCTATGCCATCAATATTTTTAGCTTGTTGAAGAGATGTTTTAAGTCCCTGCTTTATTAATATAAGGACACCTCCTCCTCGGCTTGGAGTCCTGGGGCAGTGAGCTAAATCATATCCAGGGAGTTTCAACTGGTTAGTCAATACAGAATCAGAGTCAGATAGAGTTAGTGACCTACTTCTAGGCTATTGCGCGCTTGGAACTGTTAGTTCTGATTTCTCTGAAAAAGCAACACTTGCTGGATTAGTCTGGATAAACGGATAGAAACGTCAACAGAAAACCTGTCATATCTGACTAGCTCTCTGCTTCCCCAGCCCAGCAAAATTAGAGGATTACATGGGACGAGTTATCATTTCTTTTTGATTTTTCTCACAAGGGTTGGTTTGGTTTTTTTTTTCATTTTATCATCACATTTTAAAATGCTTTTTTCGTAATACCCCCAAAACAGTTGTTAGCCTACTGCAAATTTCCAAGTGAAAACTGCAAATTATGCAAAACACATAGCACATTTTACTAAAAGGGCCCCTAAGCAGCTAACTAGTGTTTTTGCCCACACTTAGGCTGATGTAGAAAGCCGGCACTGAAGTCACACACTCTTAGCTGTGTACACATTTTCGTAGCAAGCCGATAGTGCGAGACTTAACCACTGGTATGCCGCAAAGGGCATGTACGCAAATGAGCTGTGCACAAAGCTTCGGCATAAAGTTGAAACACAAACAACAGATTTTTTTATTTATTTAACAATTTTTATATACTGCCTTTCTTGCATTCAAAGTGGTTTACATGGACCACGACAATGTTTAGAAATTACATTGAACAGGTAATCAAACTTGGAGTTAAGGGGGAAATGCAGTACAATATTTATAATAGGGAATAACAATGCCGTACAATATTTACAACAGAGAAAATCAATTAATGCTGAGGGGTAGGGTACACTGGGACAATGGTGTAAATCTGCCTTTGTGTGTTAAGTGTAGGGTGTTGTAGAAGGGAATTCTCAGGTGCGCTACAAGTGGTTGTGTATGCATGCACATAAATGTCAAACACTCATGCGTACAGGACATGCAGGTTCTTTTGGAGCTCACCCCATAATTACACTATTTCGCCCGAAAACATTTTTTACGAAATCACAACAAAGAGTCCTAAAATAAAAGATAAATAATAGAAGTAAGTCCAAAAAACACACAAGGATAAGAAACAAAAAAACATTTCTTCTTGAATGCCGAACTTTCACTTATATGCTGAAAGATACACACAGAAACTTTTCACGTCGAAGATAACTGTTCACCGGTACATATCCTAAAACAGTCTTTCCCTACAGGCACAAAATGTTTAAGTCACCTCAGACCAGGTATAGAGACATTGGCGCCAGGGCCATACTGAGCTAGAATCGCGCTCTGTGCAACTTGCACATCGGGCATGCGCTCCCCCCCTTCTCCCCATACCTCTGTCCAGCCGTTGCCTGCTCTTGCCTTGCTGCTGCCGCCCTCTGTTTTCTCCACGGTGGTGCCGGCAGCAGGGAAAGAGCAGGCAGCGCTGGACAGAGATATGGGGGGAAGGGGTGTGCACCCGATGTGCAAGTCGCCGGCACTTTAAGCAAATCTGTCCCTCCCTGCTCTGACGTTGCATCAGAGGAGAGGGGGACCAGACCTGCTTAAAGTGCCAAGAAAAGGCTTAGGGGGCACATTTTGGCTACCTGCCGCTGCTAAGAAAAGAAAAAGTGGCAGCGGCAGGGCAACAGCAGGCAACTGAAATGTGCCCCCTAAACCTCTGCGCCCTGTGTGGCTGCACCACTCACACAGAGCTAGGTACGGTCCTACTGGTTATGTAATCCTCTACACGTTTCTCTTTATTGGGCGAGGGTCTTATTAGCATTCTAATACGTGCAGCTTATTTGCATATTATTTAAATATGTTTGGCTTTGCTATGTGTGCATAGTAACATAGTAAATGACGGCAGATAAAGGCCAGTATGGTCCATCTAGTCTGCCCAGCAAGATGGCAGGAGCAGGCGCACCCGCCACTCCGTGCAGGCCACCCCCTCCCATACTTTTCTTTTACTGTTTATGCATGCATCGATCTCTGCATTTGATGTGGCAAACTTATAAGTTGCATTATCTGCATGCAAAGGGCATGCTAGTCTTTCTGCATGGCCAATCTGTGCACAAAGGCCCACAGTAACGTACCATGGGGGCATGAGAGTTACCGTGTGCTGATTCATGCACTGTCAATCGTGCATTGGGTTAGTGAATTGGCAGGTTAGGAGAGGAGAGTGGGTGTGGATAGCCTGTTGCAGTTAATGTTGGGGTGAGGTCACCAGATGTCCCCGATTTTGTAGATTGTCCCTGATTTTAGAGCCATGTTCCCAACTCCCACCTGTTTGGTAGCCTCCTGTCATGGATGCATACTGTCATAGAGCGGAAGCTAATGAAAGTGAAGACTTAGGAAAAAACGCTGTCTTTTACAAAACAAATGATCTGCAGAAAATGCAATTGCCTTGCAGCGCAGCTAGAGGGAGCAACTGAAAGCTTACAGAGGCTGAGTTAAAACACCCGGCTAATGATTCTGCAGGAGTTAATCAGCTGCACCTGAAAAGTAGCCCGGGGAATTCAAAGGTAGATTGCCTTTATAAGCAGAGGGCTAGTGCAGGAGCAGGAGAGAGGAGGAGAAGGGGAGCTGAGACAGCCAGGAACCGCAGCCCAGCCAGGTCAAGCAGTGCAGCCAAGACAAGCAGCACGACAAGGACAGCAGGAGCTGGAAGAGGAGCAGAAAGAGACAGAGAGAAAGACAGGCCGTGGAGAGTCAGTCCGGAGAAAGATTTGGTAGCAAGAGACCTCAGAGGTAAAGAGCTCAGAGGGTGAGAGCCATACCTGGAGAGAGGCCTACCCTTACCAGAAGGCTCTGAAACAGGATTGAAAGGCTCCAGAAGGAAAGGTACTGATAGCAGAGTTACCTACACCAGGAAGCAAGGAAGTCTGGATTCCTCACCAGGTTTTCCTAGGCTACAGAAAGGTCAAGCAGTGCCCAGAAGCTTCCAAGAGAAAGTCTGTCAAAGAGACTGTGTCCTGAGAGAAGTGCCTGAGAAGGAAAACTCCAGTTATACCGGCTACAGGAAGCCAAGGTATGGTGACACTTTATTCATAAAGAGAAGCTCAGCTCCTAGAAGCTCCTGTAAAGCAGATATCCAGTTTGAAAGGAAAAGAAGCAGGCCAGAGTTTTATAAGCCAGGACGTAAGGGCACAGGAACAGGCCATGCTTATTTGAGAGCCCTAGGACAGCCTTACTGGAAACAAGGGAACAGAAACAGTGACTGTCAAACTATAGCGGCCAGGGAAAGCTCCAATTCAGAGGGAGATAACAATGACCCAGAGCCCATGCAGATAGCGCTTGAGGATCCTATTCCCTTATCTCAAGACGAATTAATGGATTGCTCCATTTGTATTGCGGGCAGTTTTGAATCACTCCCTGAACTGTGCGTTATACAGACATTGCTTTGAGAATACTCATGTTTGTGCTGAATGAAAGAGGAATGTTCACTCCTTTGCTTTGCTCTAAAGTTTGAAAGAATCCTTGGTTACAAACTTCACAGTTGCTTGTAGGATTTAACAGTTTACCTCTTTACTTATGTTGTGGTGGAAGCCTGAAAAGAAGGACTTTCTGTATTTCTGTATCCCAGCGAACATTTTGCGTTAAAAGGGAAATAAAAGCCTTATTTACCCTCTACTTGGCATACACAATTTATTCACATAAGGAGCAGGACTACAAAGACCAAGATACCCTTGGCCTTAAAAGAGCCCTCTACGCCCAGAAAATAATAATATGCTCAACCTACCCTTACAGCCACTGGCCACCAGGGGGGGTTGATGACAATACAAACTTGCTGAATAAGTTGTGGTGTTTTAAAGAGTATTGAGAGAGGCCAGCAAGTGCTGTGTTACAATAGTCAAGTCTAGATAAAATGAGAGAGACAACAACAGTTAAGGCAGGAGTGGTCAGAAAGGAGTGGAGTGCTCTGATACAACGAAGAAAGAAAAATGAGCATTGGATGGTTTAAGTGATGTGATCATGGAAAGAGAGTAAAGAATCCAATGTGACCCCAAGGTAGTGGAAAGATAAGAACATAAGATATGCCATACTGGGTCAGACCAAGGTCCATCAAGCCCAGTATCCTGTTTCCAATAGTGACCAATTTAGATCATAACTACCTAGCAGTCTCCAAAAGACACAGGTTCCTCAATGCTTGTATTGGGTCAAGCAGTGATATCCTGGGTCCCTTTTAATAATGGTTTATGGATCTTTCCTCCAGCAACTTGTCCAAACCTTTTTTAAACCCAGCTACACTAACAGCTTTTACTACATCCTCCGGTAACAAATTCGAGAGTTTGATTACACGTTGTGTGAAAAAATATGTTCTCTTATTAGTCTTAAATAGGTTACCCTGTAGCTTCATCGCATGTCCCCTAGTCTTTCTATATTCTGATAACGTAAACAATTGATCTACGTTTACCCTTTCCATTACATTCATTAATTTATAGACCTCTATTATATTTCCCCTCAGCCGTCTCTTTTCCAGATTGAAGAGCCCTAACCTTTTTAGCTTCTCTTCATAGGAGTATCCTTCCATCTCCTTTACCATTTTGGTGGCTCTTCTCTGAACCTTTTCTAATAAAGCTATATTGTTTTTAAGATACGGCGTCCAGAATTGCACACAATATTCAAGGTGTGGTCGCACCATGGAACGATACAGAGGCGTTATAATATCCTTTCTCCAGGACCAAGCAGGAAGTCAGTCCTCACTTATGGGTGACGTCGGCGCCGACGGAGCCCTCGCGGAGCAATTTTCCCCAGCTTTCAAAGAAAGCCTTTGGGAATTGCAGCGCGCATGCGCGGTCGTCTTCCCGCCCGAAGGTGCCATCTTAGCCAGTCTTCTTTTTTCCGCGGAGCCCTACAGACGTCCCCGTCTTGTCCCCGCGAAAAAGTTGATTTTCTTCTTTATTTTATCCTTTTTTCTTTCGGTTCGACGCCGATCGTTTTCCCGCCCGGACTCGCGACGCCGGTCTCGAGTCCTCTTACTTTTTTTCGGTTTTTCTGACTTAGTCAGCTTTCGTTTTCGTTTTCCCTGGCAGCCCGGTCCTTTGACCTCGCAGGGGCCCTTTTTCCCCCGATGGCTGCCAGTGGGTTTAAGCGGTGTGGTCGGTGTGACCGAAATATGTCACTAACCGACACACACGACTTTTGCCTCCGCTGCCTGGGCCCGGATCATGAGGAACCGATCTGTGGGCCCTGCAGCAAACTGTCCTCAAAGGCGTTGAGAAGTCGGCGGCATCAGCGTGAGAGAATCTTCGCTGACCCCAGCCGTACCCGGACCTCGTCGGAGGCCTCCGTGTCGAAAGGCTCCAGCTCGGACCGTCGCCGGAGCTCCTCCGACCGGGGTTCTCCCTCCGGGGACCATCGTCGGAAGGAAAAACCCGCGAGGGCGGCGTCGGTGGACGCTCCTGGCTCCGCGAGGGCCAGGTCGCATAGCCCCGACAGCCGCCCCGGGTCCTTGGAGAAGGAACACATCCCGAAGCGACCTCGCCTGGAGTCGGAGATGCCTGCCCGGGTAAGTCCTGTGGTCCTTCTGGACTCGCCTCCGCGACAGCCGACGTCGGGCCCGACGCCGTCGGGGCCCGAGTCGGGGGCTGCTGGGTCACCTGAGCTCGGACTCAGGTTGACGGCCTTGGAGAGCAGACTGTCTGCCTTCATGGACCAGCAGAGGGCACTGCTCGCTGGCGTCGCTGCCCCGACCGCCGGGACGTCGACGTCCAAGTCGACCCCGGAGACCGAGCCGATCCTCGAGTCGATGAGAACTCGAGTCGATCCTCGGTCGAGGTCGCCCTCGGCCTCCCGTTCGGGACCGAGGTCGCCGACGCCGACTCCCTCGGCGTCAGGGCGGCTGGCGCCGCACCCTGCCCGGGCCGACCCCACCGAGTCCTCGTCGGAGTCGGTCTGGGAGTCTGAGGAGGAAGAGTCACCTGATTCTTTCCGGACTCGGTGTGTCCCCTCGGACTCACCGGAGTCCGAGCCTCGGAAGCAGTCCCCCCCGGAGGATGCCCGGTTCTCGGACTTCGTTAGGGATATGGCCAAGGCTTTGGCCTTCCCTGCGGATCCCGAGGAGGAGCCTCGAGCCGAAGAGCTCGACGCCCTCCAGTATGACTCTCCCGCGAGGGAACACTTTACTGTGCCGGTTCCTCCTATGCTGGAACGACTACTCTTCCGCATGTGGGAGAGTCCGGCCTCCTCGCCGGTCCTGAGCAAGCGGGTCGATTCTATCTATCGGGTCCGCAAGAGCCCTGGCTTTCAAAAGGCACAGCTGCCACACCATTCCATGGTAGTGGAATCGGCCATGCATCGTCTTAAGAGCCAGAAGATGCACTCCTCGGTGCCTCCTGGCAGGGAGGCCCGTAACCTGGATGGCCTTGGCAAGAAGTGCTTCCAGGGCTCTATGCTCGCATGTCGTGTCCAGACTTACCAGCTATACATGGGCATGTATCTCCGGGATCTGGCTAAAGAGCTAGCCGGATTCTCCGCTGGTCTCTCCGAGGAGCCCTTGCGGAGGTTCCTAGCCTTGTCCACCGGCATTCGGGAATGCTCTAAGTTCATGTCCCGAGCAGCCTATGATGGCTTTGAAGCCTCGGCTCGAGTGGCCGCAGCCGGCATCGGTGCCCGCCGACAGGCTTGGCTTCAGTCGTCAGACCTTGAGCCCTGGGTACAGGACAAGTTGGTCGATGTCCCCTGCCGAGGCGAAAACCTCTTTGGCAAGCCCATGGCGGAAAAGGCTGCACAAATTGAGACTGAGACTCTCACCAGGACCAGGCTTTCTAGGAAGACCTCCGCCCCTTCCCAGAAAAAGAAGGGCTCGGGGAAAAAGTCCTTTTACCCGAGGAAGGCGGCTGCCTACAAACAATACCCCCATTATCAGGCCCCTGCAGCTCCCCAACAGGGCCAGCAGGCCAAGGGACGGGGTAACGGGTCCCGTAGGCAGCAGGCCCCCAAGCCTGCACCACCAGCCCCTGCTCAGCAGGGTGGGGTTTTTTGACTCGCTCAGCATAGCCTCTCCCCCCCCGCTGGTCCCCCCCAGCACCGGAGGCCGGCTGGTTCACTTCGCCCACAGGTGGTCCAGCATCACCGCAGATGCCTGGGTGCTTCAGGTCGTGCGAGAAGGCTACCTTCTCCACTTCCATCAGGTCCCTCCCTCCTATTTTCCGGGGGAACCTCCGCGCCCCCCTCTACACAGGGAGTTGCTCCTTCAGGAGTTAGCAGGTCTTCTGCAGGATCAGGCGGTGGAACCGGTGCCACACCACCTGAGAGGTCAAGGCTTCTATTCAAGGTATTTTCTGATACCAAAGAGAACAGGGGGCCTCAGACCCATCCTGGACTTGCGCAACCTCAACAAGTTCCTTGTGCGGGAGAAGTTCAAAATGCTTACCCTTGGAATCCTTCTGCCCTACCTCCAGCAGGGAGATTGGCTATGCTCCTTGGATCTAAAGGATGCCTACACGCACATCCTCATCCACCCAAGCCACCGCCAATACCTAAGGTTTGTGGTGGCGGGAAATCATTACCAGTACAGAGTACTGCCCTTTGGCCTGTCCTCCGCACCGCGAGTCTTCACAAAATGTCTCGCGGTCGTGGCGGCCCATCTCCGGCTTCACGGCCTCTATGTCTTTCCGTACCTCGACGACTGGCTCATCAGAGCAGCGTCCGCTCAGGAGGTCACCAACGCCACGTGTCGCACGGTGGCTCTGCTGCAGCACTTGGGCTTTGTCATAAACTTCGCAAAGTCCACTTTGCTCCCCTCACAGGATCTCGAGTTCATCGGCGCAAGGCTGCACACTCCTCAGGCGCGAGCGTATCTACCGCTCGACAGAGCTCAGCGGCTCATGGACCTAGCCGACCGCTTTCGCAGCCAGCCCCTGGTCTCCGCCAGGCGCTTCCTGAGACTGCTCGGCCATATGGCTTCCACTGTCCATGTGACCCCCAATGCCCGCCTGAATATGCGGTCTGCTCAATGGTGTCTCCGCCGGCAGTGGCGACAGGCCACGGGCGGCCTCGCAGACCTAGTGCGCGTTTCCGAGCCGCTGATCTCGTCTCTCCGGTGGTGGCTCCGGCAGCCGAACCTGACATTCGGTATGCCCTTCCAGTCACCTCAGCCGACCCGGGTGCTGACCACCGATGCATCCCTCCTGGGCTGGGGAGCGCATTGCCAAGAGGCGCGTACTCAGGGCCTCTGGACCACGTGGGAGTCTGCTCAGCAGATCAACTTCCTGGAGCTCCGGGCGATCCGCCTAGCTCTCCGGGCCTTCTCCCACCTGACTTCCCAACAGTCCGTCCTTGTCCAGACGGACAATCAAGTTGCCATGTTCTACGTGAACAAACAGGGGGGCACGGGCTCCTTTCTCCTCTGCCGGGAGGCTCAGAAGCTCTGCTCTTGGGCCGTCAGTCACGGCATTCTCCTCAAGGCAGTTTATCTCCCGGGCCGAGACAATTGCCTTGCGGACAAACTCAGCAGGGTCCTCCAGCCGCACGAGTGGCGTCTGGATCCCTTGGTAGTTCAGAAGCTCTTCCTCAAGTGGGGCCTCCCCACAATGGATCTCTTTGCCAGTCCTCGCAACCGGCAGCTTCCTCGCTTCTGCTCTCGTCTGCCACACCCCCTTCGGGTTGCGGCGGACGCCTTTCTGATCTCATGGTCGGGGAGCCTTCTGTATGCGTTCCCTCCCATCCCGCTAGTCTCTCGGACTCTTTTCAAGGTTCTCCGAGACAAAGCCTTCTTGATCCTGGTGGCCCCTCGCTGGCCCAGGCAGCCGTGGTTTCCGCTCCTGCTGCAACTGGCGGTGGAGGATCCATTCCCTCTGGGGGTACAACCGGATCTCCTCACTCAGGATCAGGGGTCCCTCCTGCACCCCAACCTCAGGTCTCTCAACCTCATGGCCTGGCTGCTGAGAGGGTAGTCCTTGCTCCCCTTCTCCTGCCGGCAGAGGTGGAGGAGGTCGTCTTAGCTTCGCGACGGCCTTCTACCCGCAAATGCTACGCCCTTAAATGGCGTCGCTTTGCCGTCTGGTGTGCCCCAACAGTCTCAGGATCCCTTCTCCTGCCCGGTGTCGGTGATCTTGCAGTACTTGCTACACCTCTCTAATCTGGGACTTAAGTCCAACTCCGTCAAAGTTCACCTCAGTGCTCTTTCGGCACATCATGTGCCGGTGGACGGTAGACCTCTCTCCAGCGACCCTCTCGTAGCGAGGTTTCTCCGAGGTCTCCTTCTACTTAAACCACCTCTGCGCCCGCCAGCGCCTGACTGGGACCTGAATGTGGTTTTGCAGCGGATCACCTGTCCGCCTTTTGAACCTATGGCTACCTGTTCTCTCCGTTTTCTGTCTTGGAAAACACTGTTCTTGATAGCCCTCACTTCCGCTAGACGCGTAAGTGAATTGCAGGCCCTCGTGTCTGATCCCCCTTACACTCGGTTCTACAAAAATAGGGTAGTCCTACGGACTCACCCAAAATTTCTTCCAAAAGTGGTCTCCCCTTTTCACATCAATCAGGAGGTGGTACTTCCAACCTTCTTTCCCAGACCACACTCCAGCCGAGCTGAAACGGTCCTCCATACCCTGGACTGTAGAAGGGCTTTGAACTTCTACCTTGACCGTACGCGGGAGCACCGTAAAGCTGCTCAGCTTTTTGTGTCTTTTGACCCCAATAAATTGGGGCTCCCGGTCTCCAAGCGTACTCTGTCCATCTGGGTTGCGGACTGTATCTCTTGGGCTTATGGGGCAGCCGGACTCTCCTTAGAAAGTCGAGTCACGGCTCATTGCGTTCGGGCAAAGGCTACGTCAGTGGCTTACCTCCGCTCTGTTCCGCTGGCAGACATCTGCCGGGCCGCTACTTGGTCTTCGAGCCAGACTTTTGCGGTCCATTACTGTCTCGAGAGGGAGTCCCGCAGGGACAGTGCTTTCGGACAGGCAGTCCTCCGTAATCTCTTTGAGGTCTGAGCAACTCCTACCCTCCATCCCGGATGTGGGCTACCGGTGGGTGTTAATTCAGCGAAGATTCTTTCCTTCTGTGCTGCTGAGCTAGAGGGAGCTCATTTTTGTGCTTAGGGTCTCCGGTAGCCTTGAGCTTGGGAGTCCCATAAGTGAGGACTGACTTCCTGCTTGGTCCTGGAGAAAGCGTAGTTACTCACCTGTAACAGGTGTTCTCCAGGAGCAGCAGGAATCAGTCCTCACTACCCTCCCTCCTCCCCTTGGAGTTGCAATCGTCTGCTTATGTTCTTTTTGCAAATTTTTATGCTGTCTTTTTAGCTATGTCATCTGACTGGCTAAGATGGCACCTTCGGGCGGGAAGACGACCGCGCATGCGCGCTGCAATTCCCAAAGGCTTTCTTTGAAAGCTGGGGAAAATTGCTCCGCGAGGGCTCCGTCGGCGCCGACGTCACCCATAAGTGAGGACTGATTCCTGCTGCTCCTGGAGAACACCTGTTACAGGTGAGTAACTACGCTTTATTTTCCATTCTTTTCCATATGATACCTAATATACTATTTGCTCTCTTGGCTGCCGCTGCACACTGGGCGGAGGGTTTTAACATGTTATCCACGATGACACCTAAATCTTTTTCCTAGGTGGTGGTTCCCAAAGTGGAACCTTGCATCGTGTAACCATAGTTTGGGTTGTTCTTTCCTAGGTGCATAACTTTGCACTTGTCCACATTAAATTTCATCTGCCATTTGGATGCCCAGTTTTCCAATTTATCAAGATCTTCTTGCGATTTTCCACAATCCTCTTGGGTTTTAACAACTTTAAATAGTTTGGTGTCATCTGCAAATTTGATAACCTCGCTCGTTATTCCCTTTTCCAGGTCATTTATGAATATGTTAAAAAGCAGCGGACCCAACACAGATCCCTGGGGTACTCCACTATTCAGCTTTCTCCATTGATAAAATTGGCCATTTAGCCCTACTCTCTGCTTTCTATCTTTTAATCAGTTCCTGATCCACAGTACTACACTGCCTCCTATCCCATGACTTTTTATTTTTGCCAAACGTCTTTGATGAGGGACCTTGTCAAAGGCTTTCTGAAAATCCAGGTACATTATATCAACCGACTCACGTTTGTCTACCTGTTTATTTACACCTTCAAGAAAACATAACAGATTAGTAAGACAAGATCTTCCTTGTGTAAAGCCATGTTGACATATTGTCATGATGACATGAGTTGAATAAGGGACCCATCAAGAATAAGGGAAACAAAAGGAAGGGTAGTAGGACCAATGAACCAGGTGGCGGTAGTTTTTGAAGAGTTAAATAGAAGGTGATTGGCAGACAACCAAGCCGTGATATGAGTGCGGCATGTATTCAAGGTGGAAAGATCTGGCAAAGATGGGTCTGTATGAAATAAAATAAGAATGTCATCTGCATAAAAGTATATTGAAATGTCAAGCTGCTGGATCATAAGAGCTAAGAGTAAGAGAAAAATGTTGAAAAGAACAGGTGCTAGGGTGGAGCCCCAAGGAACACCACACGAAAGAAGATGAGAGGAGGAGACAGATGTCCCCTTAATGACACAAAAGGAACACTGTGAGAGAAAAAATGTGAACCATTGAAGAACTATCCCATGACACCCAAGATCATACAACAGAGAGAGGAGACGATTGTGATTGACGAGGTCGAAGGCTGAAGATAGGTCAAGTGAAACAGCAATTGTGACATCCCCACGGTCTAATGAACAATGACCTTTATTTTATTTATTTATTTATTTAAAGTCTCTTTTATACCGCGCTATTGACATCAGCGCGGTTTACAGTGAACATTAAACTACACATCTCAGCTTGGTGATTTGTGCTTACAATAAACAGGAAGATTTGTGCTTACAATAAACTAAGAAGAGAGAGAAGATAAAGGATAAAGCGGAATTGCTTAACAAATATTTTTGTTCTGTGTTCACAGATGAAGAACCAGGAGCAGGACCTCAGAAAACACCCACAAATAAGAACAGAAGCGAGGGACATCTTGAACAATTTTCAGAAGACTGTGTTCGTGAGAAACTAGCTCAACTTAAAGTAGACAAAGCGATGGGACCGGATGGGATACACCCTAGAATACTGAGGGAACTTGGGGACGTTCTAGCAACTCCACTGACTGACCTTTTCAATGCCTCGTTGGAGTCGGGAGTGGTGCCAAAGGACTGGAGAGAGGCTCATGTGGTGCCTTTACACAAAAGCGGAAGTAAGGATGTGGTTGAAAACTACAGGCCGGTTAGTTTAACTTCAGTGGTGAGTAAATTATTGGAAACGCTGCTGAAAGAGAAAATAGTGAGGTTTCTGGAGTCCGGCGGATTACAGGATCCGAGGCAGCATGGATTCACCAGAGGCAGGTCTTGTCAGACAAATCTGATTGATTTCTTTGACTGGGTGACCAGGGAGTTGGACCGAGGGAGAGCTCTAGATGTGGTGTATTTAGATTTCAGTAAAGCCTTTGACACTGTTCCTCACAGGCGACTTATAAACAAACTGAGCACCCTAGGGATGGACCCTAAAGTTACTGCTTGGGTTAGAAATTGGTTTGGTGGGAGGCGAAAAAGAGTACAAGTAAATGGAGCTCACTCTGAGGAGAAGGATGTTACCAGTGGTGTGCCCCAGGGATCTGTCCTTGGTCCGATTCTTTTTAACATCTTTGTTAGTGATATAGCGGAAGGGCTGTCGGTTAAGGTTTGCCTCTTTGCGGATGATACCAAAATCTGCAATAGAGTAGACACCCAGGAAGGTGTAGATAACATGAGGAGGGATCTAGCTAAGCTTGAAGAATGGTCTAGAATTTGGCAGCTGGGATTTAATGTTAAAAAATGTAAGGTCATGCATTTGGGCTGCAGCAATCCAAGGGAGCAATACAGTATAGGAGGTGAAGTACTTTCGTCCACTAAAGAAGAGCGGGACCTAGGCGTGGTTGTGTCTGATGATCTTAAAGTAGTTAAACAGGTAGAAAAGGCGACGGCAAAAGCTAGAAGGATGCTTGGGTGCATACGGAGAGGAATGGCTAGCAGAAAAAAGGAGGTGATAATGCCTCTGTATAAGTCTTTGGTGCAACCTCATTTGGAGTATGGTGTGCAATTCTGGAGACCGCACCTTCAAAAGGATGTGAACAGGATGGAGTCGGTGCAGAGGGTGGCTACTAAAATGATTAATGGGCTTCATTATAAAGCATATGAGGACAGACTTAAGGATCTTAATATGTACACCTTAGAGGAGAGGCGGGATAGAGGTGATATGATTGAGATGTTTAAATACCTCCGTGGCATAAATGTTCAGGGAGAGAGCCTCTTTCAATTGAAAGCAAGTTCTGCGACGAGGGGACATGGGATGAGGGTGAAGGGAGATAGATTCAGGAGTGATATGCAAAAATATTTCTTTACAGAAAGAGTAGTAGATCCGTGGAATAGTCTCCCAGTGGAGGTGGTAGAGATGAGTACAGTAACTGAATTCAAAAAAGCATGGGACCAACACAGAGGATCTCTAAGGGTAAAAAGTGGACTGTTGTAGTTGTTATGGAAGGACAGACTAGATGGGCCTTGTTGTCTTTTTCTGTCATCATGTTTCTATGTTTCTAAGAATAGTATCACTAGAATGACCAATATGAAATCCAGACTGATGGAGGTGCAAAGCATTGGAGAGTTCAAGTTGGGTGGCTAGCTGTTGAGAGACGAGCTTCTCAAGCAATTTATAGAGGAATGATAGGTTCGAGACTGGATGGTAATTTGTCAGGACAAACTTGTCTAAGGAAGGCTTTTCTAAGATGGGGCGCATATAGGCTTCTTTCCAAGCAAGGGGACAGACACTAGTAGTAAGGCTATTTTTAAGTAAAGAGAGGATAATTGGTTTGCGCGCCAGGGAGTTATCAGAGAGTCAAGATGATGGTAAGGGGTTCAAATTACAAGTAGTCTTAGTGGCAAGGGCCTTGGACAGGGAGGCAGGAGAAATAGGGTTGAAAGTGCTCCAGATATGTTTCAATGTAGGCTTTGGGGGCATGCAAAGGGATGTACATACCCAATGCAATCATCAACATTGCATGGGTATGTAAAGCCTCTTTCATTACAATCCTCTTGATTCAATCAAGAACATGGTATTCCCCAAGGCTCTGCCCTATCCTCACTTCTATTCAATATATACCTCCAACCTGTATGCAGTATCTTCAGGAACTTTAAAGTAGGATATCATAGATATGCCGATGATATCATGCTTTACGTCCCCATAAACATTAACAGCCCTAAGCATTACTCACTCCCCGCATACATCAAAGAAGTACAAACTTGGCTAAGTATTATGAACCTCTGGATTAATTTCAGTAAAACAGAAGTTCTCTACACCACCAGAAACCCAAACTTCACCCTCTTCCCTCCCCCCCCCCCCACAACGAATCTCCCAATTGATGAAACATACCACCAGCAGAGAAGTGAAATACCTAGGAGTCACATTAGATCAAACACTCAGCCTGAACTCTCACGTTAAAAGAACCACAATAAACATATTCTATAAACTCCAAACCTTGTAACACCTAAAACCCTTACTGGACCATCATGATTTCAGATCAGTGGTACAAGCTCTGATCACACCCCATATAGATTTCTGCAATAGCCTACTCCAAGGATTACCAAAAAAAAAAAATAGCCAGCTCCAAATAGCTCAAAATGTCGCAGCCAGGATCATCTGTAAAGCCCCCCCTAACCGATCATATCACCCCCATCTTATACATGCTCCACTGGCTCCCAGTTATTAGCAGAATTAAATACAAAATACTGATGACCACCTTCAAACTGATAAACAGCATCTCTCCCTCATTCCTATCTACACTAATCCTCCCCTTCACAGAAACTAGAACCAAAAGAAGACAACACATGAACACCATCAAAATACCCCAGGACTATCATAAAACCAAGAAAACCACCATTAACAGAGCATTCTCGTACATAGCCCCCACACTGTGGAATGCCCTCCCTGACACCCTGAGATCCATTAAAGATCTCCAGACTTTCAGGAAACGTATTCACCGAATATTTTTGCAATGATTACAACAATCACACCACATACCATTTAACACCCAGAACACCCTACCCCCCTCACCCCCCTTCTCTATCTTCCCCCACCATCCTAACAATACAGCAATGGCTTAACTTGTAAATAGTTTATCCTGAATACAATCAAAAATATACTCTCAATGTGTTGCAGAAAGTTGAAATGAGAAATTGCTTATATTATCTTAGACCATGTGTTAACACATGATATGTCAAATGGTGTAATGGTGTTTTTGGCAACGTGAGGTCTCAGAACTTGCGGGCTGTCAGCGGCCAATTTTAATGCTCACTGAACAGAACCCCTTGCATACATCACCGACCTCCAACCGTCCTTTCCACCATTAATTTTTTTATAAAATTTTATCTAAACAAATGTGAATAACTTGTGCAGTCCATAAAAAACAAACAAAGCTGGCGATTTTTTGAAAAAAGGTAACAACACTGTTACTTTGCTTTCTCTGAAACAGCTCAATAGTTGGTCGTACAGAGGCCCGCCAAATCCTTGATTGTTGAAAACTGGCATAATCCCGACGCCATCTAGCGCACTGTTCATATGCGTTTCACCTAAAGGTTTCTTCAGGGGAAACTCGTTCATAGACGCACTGAAAACCAAAATACATCTTCTAAACCATAACTTTCTTTCGTTACATCCAAACAGCTTCAAAAAATAGGAAGAATCATTATCATGCTAAAGGCAATTCAGACATACCTTTAAATAATAAGCTGAGAAGACTCAGAAGCTTGCAAAGTTCAGCTGTTAACGTTGGTGACTTGGGAAGCCGCGCATGCGAGAAAAATTTAAAGAGCAACTGATACGTCAATCATTAAAGTATAGGAATCACCTGAAGCACGCTTCACATTCTATGCGTGCATTAAGACCTCCCGGAATTAAAGTTTGTAATTGATGAATCCAGCATTGTTCCGCATACAATAATGCTCGTTCCCGTGTCCTCCCAAACCAAGATGTCAAAACTTGCTCGATGCAGAAACAGGTGAGATCCTCAAAGGCGTGCTGGAATTCTAGACAGTGATCTACTAATGGCGCCTCTCTTCTGCGACATTTTAACTTACTTTTGTGTTCGTTCATTCGAACCCTGAACGATCGTATGGTCTTCCCGATATATAATCCACAAGGACATCTTATACCATAAACCACATGGGTAGAATTGCATGTGGTTACGTTACGAAGTTTGTATTTACTCCCTCCATACTGAAACTCTGACAACTCTTGAGTAACATTGCATACATTACAGGAGCCACACTTAAAGTGGCCAACTGTGATATTAGATGGTGTAGAGGAGATAGGGCGTAAAGCCGCCGGGCTTAATAGCTCTTAGATGTTCCGGGATCGTTTCCAAACACACCGGACTTGGTGAGTTTCTAAGCCGGCTATGCTATGCAAAACGTTCATATGTCGTTTAATACTGCGCTTTAAATGCATACTTAAAGGAGTAAAACTTGTGACTAGATTAACTTGTTGTGTGTCAGACACTAGGTCTATGTTCTCATGAGAATGCAACAGTAAATCTCGATTGGAATATAGTGCTCTTTTGTAAGCTTTGTCTACTACTTTATAAGGATATCCTCGTTGATAAAAATTGCTCTTCAATAGATGTGCTTGTGATTTGAAATCTTGTAAGTCCGAACAATTGCGACGGTACCTGATAAATTGAGACAGGGGCAGACTGTCCTTTAAATGCAATGGATGACCACTATTATAATGTAAAATGGCGTTCTTATCTATAGACTTCCGAGAAATGGAAGTGCTCCATCCCTCCGGCGATTTCTTTACTAGAATATCCAAGAAAGTGATTTGATTTGTGTGAAAAGTTAAAGTAAATTTAATATTAGCGTCTCTACTGTTCAGCCACGCGTGAAACTGTAACAGATGTTCCTGGGTGCCATGCCACAGAACAAAAATGTCATCAATATATCTTCGCCACAACTTCATGAAGGCCAGATATGGAGAAATGGTTAACCAATCTTGCTCAAATTTTTGCATGTACAAGTTGGCAACAGAAGGGGCACACGTAGCACCCATGGCCACTCCTGATAATTGCAAATAGATGACATCTTCAAACGTGAAAAAATTGTTGTACAGTGTAAGAGATGAGAGTTCTGACAGAAAACTTAATTGTTGCTCAGACAGATCACCTCTTTGGTGCAGCGAAGCCATTACCACCGAATGAGCTTGAAGCTGGGGAATCACTGTGTAAAGAGACACGACATCAAAAGTTGCTAAAATGAGATCCGGATCCAATGCCCATTGATTATGGCTTGATAAAATCCGCAAAAAGTGAGATGAATCCTTTATGTATGATGGAATTGAAATCATTTTGGGTCTCAAATATGAATCCAAAAATACCGATAATGGTTCCAAAAGGGAACCCCGAGTCGAGACTATTGGCCTTCCAGGAGGATTTTGTAAATCCTTATGAATTTTTGGAACTAAATAAAATCTTGCCAAAGTGCAATTAACGGGATTCAGAAAATGCCACTCTTTTTTGGAAATTAATTTGTGTTGTAACGCCTGAGTGGTGATCCTCTTAATCTTCTGCTGCAATTCTAATGTGGGATCCACGTCCAATCGTCGATATACATTCGGGTCTGACAACTGGCTATAAGCCTCTTGTAAATACTGATCCCGACTCCAGACAACGATCCCACCACCTTTATCTGCGCGTCTTATGATCAAATCCAAACGTGATTGAAGGGCTTGTAACGCTGATCGTTCAGAGGTGCTTATAGTGTGATGAAACCTAGGTTTTGTTGATTCTATCTGGTCCAAATACCGCAGAATCAAATCTCGATATAACAACAAAGCCGGGGGAGGAGGAGTCGGAGGGGACCAGGATGATCGCAAAGGCAAAGGGACCCGATCTTGAACTTGCTGATTGTTATCAAAATCCCCCCCATCAGTTTATCCTGGACATAGTTCTATGTAAATAATTCTCCCTATATATTCTACTCACCCCCAGTTAATGTACCCCCAATGTTTAATGTATACTGTTGAGTTCACTGTAAACCTCCCCTAATCTCAGGAAGGGGTAGTATATAAAAACATTGAAATAAATAAAAATAAACTAGATCCCCCCCATGTCTTACATTATACAGAACTGGAACTAGGCATGTTATCACTCGAGACCCAAGGGTAGCCGCTGCCGTAGGTGACACTTAGCCATGTGCCCCAATCCCACCTCCAAAAGCATCTCAAGGCCCTTTCTCCTTCTCCCCTTCCCTACCTCCTCCCCTCTAGGTGCCCAGCATCTCTCCTTCTGTTCCCCCCTCCTCGAGGTGTCCAGTATCTTCCCTTCCCTTCCATGGCTGCTAGCTTACCTCCGTCCTTGGCCCCAGTGCAAAAGCAGCACAATGGCAGTCCTTCAGGCAACATGTTTGTGCTCATGGCCTGCCAGTCCTGCCCTCTCCAAAGCAAACTTCCTGTTGAAAAGGGCAGCAGGCCTTGAGCAAGCTGTGCCAGTACCGTGCTGCTGCCACCCCTATGCCCTGGTGTCTTCAACCCTAGTCAACGTCTAGTGTGCCTACCGGATGGATCGGCCCTGGGGACACATAAGTATACTTGCACTCTTCCTCCTGCCCCACTCTGATCTCCACTCCTTTCTCCATCCACCCTCGGCCCTCTGAACTGAAATCCTAGTTCCCTCCCCATCCCCAATTCAGATGGAAGAAAGAGAGCTGCATTCTTCCTGGCTGGCACACACTAGACTTTCCTTCAGTTTGCCATTTACTCAAGGCTTTGCATCCTGAATGGTTGCCTTTCTCACCCACCCTTGCTTAAATTTTTAGGCCGCAGCCTGTTTTATTTAATAACTTGTACTTCCATTTATCAAATCATTATTACTTGGTTAGAGTTTGAAATCTGAAAGGATAAGAAGAAAATGTCATGCGGGTGTGGGGATTTGAACTTGAATCCAAAGACCACAGAACTCATAGTAGATATGACCTTAACAGCAGTAAAGTGATTGCATTGGGATGTAAAGGCATTGGGTTAAAATGTATGGCACCGTGGTTACAGACCTAATTGTCATGACGTGACTGTATTGGGCTTCTACAGGGGCAGCCCAAGGGGGGTGCAGGGCCATGTGCGGAGACTCGGTGTGGGGCCTCATTTGCATAAATATTTGCATAATGTTACATTACACTAACTTTTAGTAAACATGCCATGGATAAAGAAAGACTAAAAGATTTCTACATTACTATAATCCAGTGCCAACTGCCAGGCACATTAGGAACTACTACAAACACTGCCCATTTAGAACCCATCTAAACAAGCAATACACCCAATGGAATCAACCCAACTAGATCCCGTTTAAACTACTTGATCACCAAAACCCACTGGATAGTGCTGTGTAAAACTACCTAAAAAACTATCTATTTTTGTCGGGTTGCTCACCGATGAGTAGAAATTTCACTACTCTCAAAGTGAGCTCCCCATTTCAAAATGCTCTGATGTAATTATTTCATAGTCTTGAACAATGGTAATAGAGAAATACTCATCTCAAATCCTCCAAGACGGTAACGCCTCTATAACAGTGGCAAAAGTCCAAGGCAAGAACTATAGCATAACCCATCCAAAATATCCGAAACTGTCCCAATCCACTGTACCAGATCTTCTAAACCAGTGAAGGAGTCGTATGATTCAAGGCGCAACACCAATCAGTGTTTCAAGCCTCTCAGCTTTGCAGCTCTTCTTCAGGCGAATGAATCATATCGTCCAGCGATCCCATTTATAGGTCGCTCCTAGTGACGCAAAAGTGACGTAAAAGTGACCTTACTGCAACTAACAAAAGCGGATGATCATAGGTGGAGACTCCACCAATCTATTTCCATATTCATGCCTGCCGGAATGACAGAGCCCAGACAAAAGATCCATTGTTGTTCCTTAAAATGAAGCTTGCTTCGGCGATCACCTCCCATAGATAAGGGAGGGACCAGCGAAGATCTTCAAACTGATGTCCATATTGTTGGCAATGTGAAATATCATCAGTATGAGATTGAGTTTTTGGACCTTTTATTGTCTATTCAGGGGTCGTCCATCCAGAGTACGTTATATAGGAAACCCGTGCAGCGGAATGTTCTATTAAAATATACTAGTTTTCATCCGCCGGCCCTTCGACGAGGTTTACCTTTTGGCCAATTCCTTCGCATTCGCCGTTTATGTTCTACGGTGGAAGAATATCGATCACATGCTAAGGAATTGAGCCAACGTTTGAAAGAGCGAGGTTACCCGTCAAAAATTGTTCAAAGAGCTTTTCGACGTGCTTTATATTATCATCCAGGGTGGTGGGAGGGTAGTAATGTTCAACGTTCAGATAGTTTGGGGCAGGATAATCTTGATAAGATTATAGGGGTGTTACCATTCTTACCCTCATCGACTCAGATAGCTTCTCTTCTTAGACGCCATTGGCCAGTATTGACCCTCCACCATTGTTTTCAGAAGCCCTTAATGGTGGCTTATAAGCGATCTAGGACTATAGGGGAATTTGTAGTTCGAACCCGGGGGGTGGGAACCACTCCAGTACCTCGTAAAGGCCATTTCCCATGTGGGCGTTGTGATTTTTGTATTACCACCTTACAAGGAGATGATTGGATAGATCTAACCACTACTAAACATTATCGTTCATGGAGCTTTTCAGATTGTTACACAGCTTTTGTAATATATGTGTTAATTTGCCCATGTAACTTGAAGTATGTAGGTAAAACGACACGGCCAGTTAGAAAGCGTTTGCTTGAACATTGCTCTCGTATTAATGCCTGTCAACCCTCAGCTCCAATGGTTTCACATTGCCAACAATATGGACATCAGTTTGAAGATCTTCGCTGGCGCGTTTTGGATGTGGTCCCTCCCTTATCTATGGGAGGTGATCGCTGAAGCAGGCATGAATATGGAAATAGATTGGTGGAGTCTCCACCTATGATCTTCCGCTTTTGTTAGTTGCAGTAAGATCACTTTTACGTCACTTTTGCGTCACTAGGAGCGACCTATAAATGGGATCGCTGGACGGTATGATTCATTCGCCTGAAGAAGAGCTGCAAAGCTGAGCGGCTTGAAACACTGATTGGTGTTGCGCCTTGAATCATACGACTCCTTCACTGGTTTAGAAGATCTGGTACAGTGGATTGGGACAGTTTCGGATATTTTGGATGGGTTATGCTATAGTTCTTGCCTTAGACTTTTGCCACTGTTATAGCGGCGTTACCGTCTTGGAGGATTTGAGATGAGTATTTCTCTATTACCATTGTTCAAGACTATGAAATAATTACATCAGAGCATTTTGAAACGTCCTTCAAGCATACTTTGGTTCTTGCAGTGCAGGAGCAACGGCTGGTTGTGCTGTGCACCTGATTCAATGACCTGTGATGGGCCATTTTAAATAATTCTTGAATAAAATGGGGAGCTCACTTCGAGAGTAGTGAAATTTCTACTCATCGGTGAGCAACCCGACAAAAATAGATAGTGTTTTAGGTAGTTTTACACAGCATTATCCAGTGAGTTTTGGTGATCAAGTAGTTTAAACGGCATTTAGAACCCATAGCAAACCCGCCGTATCATAACAGCACTACCAGGACTCACAAAGCACAAGACCCTACCTATCAAAAGGCTACACTGAAAATATTAAACCAATACATTTCAGAGAATAACAATACATGATCTACTGGGGAAAGAGAACAAGTGGCAATGTCAAATAGGAATTACATAAACAGAATACCTCAGCTCAGTTACACATGCAGAACATAGACCATCACCAAACAAGGAATCACAATTTAGAAACAGGAAGACAATAATTAAACTGGGAACCCCAAAAGCCCAACAACACTGTAGAAATAAAACTATAAATTAATTTCCTCTTGTACTAAACAAAGCGCAGACGTTAATGATGCACATTTCCCAGAGCTGGCATATTTCAGTTAATAAATTCAATAAAGAGATATTTTTCTACCTTTTTGTGCATTTTTTTTCTGTTGCAATTGCTCCAGCCACTTTCTTCTGGTTTCTTCGTGTCTTCTGCTAACTCTCCATCGTCTGTTGTCCATTTGTCTTTTCTTCACGCTTCTAGTTTTTTTCCATTCTCTCTCTACATCTGCTTTAACATACTAATCTTTCTCCTTTTGCTCTTTCCTCATTCCTATTTCATCCACTCAAATTTTACCCCTCCATCCTCAATCCCCACTTACTCTCCCAATATCCGGCCAATTGTAGATTTGTCTTCCCTCCCACACAAAATATTTTTTCACTCTCCCAGCTCTATCCCATTCTAATGCTCCCCCAACATCAGCTCCTTTCTAGTTCCAGCCCCACCCAGCATCCGCTCCCTTCTAGTCCACGAATCAGCCCATTTCCAGTCCTAGCCCCCCATAAGCCCATTTCTAGTCCTATCCTAGCCCCACCATCAGCCCATTTCCAGTCCTAGCTCCTCCATCCGAGTCCCTCCATCAGCTCATTTCCAAACCCAGCCCCCCATCAGCCCATTTTTACTCCTTTCCTAGCCCCACCATCAGCCCATGTCAAATCCTAGCTCCCCTCCATTCAGCCCATTTCCAATCCAAGCCCCCCAAGAGCCTACTTCCAGTTCTAACCCCTCCATGAGTCCATTTCAATCCAAGCCCCCCAACAGCCCATTTCCAGTCCTGTCCTAGCCCCCCTCACTCAGCCCATTACCAGTCCTAGCCCCCCCATAGCCCATTACCAGTCCTAAGCCCCCCCAACCCATTACCAGTCCTAAGCCCCCCCATCACCCCATTTTGTCTTAGCCCCCCATAGCCCATTACCAGTCCTAACCCCATCAGCCCATTTCCAGTCATAGCCTCCCCACAGCCCATTCTAGTCCTAACCCGCCCATTAGCCCATTTCCAGTCCTAGCCCCCCCCATAGCCCATTACCAGTCTTAGCAAGCCCATAGCCCATTACCAGTCCTAACCCCCCCATCAGCACATTTCCAGTCCTAGCCCCCCCATAGCCCATTACCAGTCCTACCCCCCCATCAGCCCATTTCCCGTCTTAGCCCTCCCATAGCCCATTACCAATCCTAACCCCCCTCCCCCATCAGCCCACTTCCAGTATTATTCCCCCCATAGCCCATTAGTAGTCCTAACCCCCCCATAGCCCATTACCAGTCCTAACCCCCTCCCCATCAGCCCACTTCCAGTATTATTCCCCCCCGTAGCCCATTAGTTGTCCTAACCCCCCATAGCCTATTACCAGTCCTAACCCCCTCCCCCCATCAGCCCCCTTCCAGTCTTAGTCCCCCCCATAGCTCATTAGTAGTCCTAACCCCCCCCATAACCCATTACCAGTCCTAACCCCCTCCCCCCCTCAGCCCACTTCCAGTATTATTCCCCCCGTAGCCCATTAGTAGTCCTAACCCCCCATAGCCCATTACCAGTCCTAACCCCCTCCCCCCATCAGCCCACTTCCAGTCTTAGTCCCCCCCATAGCTCAGTAGTAGTCCTCTCCCCCATAGCCCATTACCAGTCCTAACCCCCTCCCCCATGAGCCCACTTCCAGTCTTAGTCCCCCCATATCTCATTTGTTGTCCTAACCCCCCCATAGCCCATTACCAGTCCTAACCCCCTCCCCCCATCAGCCCACTTCCAGTCTTAGTCCTCCCGTAGCCCATTAGTAGTCCTAACCCCCCATAGCCCATTACCAGTCCTAACCCCCTCCCCCATCAGCCCACTCCCCCCAGCCCACTTCCAGTCTTAGTCCCCCCATAGCTCATTAGTAGTCCTAACCCCCCCATAGCCCATTACCAGTCCTAACCCCCTCCCCCCATCAGCCCACTTCCAGTCCTAACCCCCTCCCCCCATCAGCCCACTTCCAGTCTTAGTCCCCCCCATAGCTCATTAGTAGTCCTAACCCCCTCCCCCATCAGCCCACTTCCAGTCTTAGTCCCCCCCCATAGCTCATTAGTAGTCCTAACCCCCATAGCCCATTACCAGTCCTAACCCCCTCCCCCATCAGCCCACTCCCCCCATCAGCCCACTTCCAGTCTTAGTCCCCCCCATTGCTCAGGAGTAGTCCTTACCCCCCCCCATAGCCCATTACCAGTCCTAACCCCCGCCCCCCATCAGCCCACTTCCAGTCTTAGTCCCCCCCCCGTAGCTCATTAGTAGTCCTAACCTAACCCCCCCGCCGCCCAGATAGATTGCAAAAAAATACCGGCTGCTGCTGCTGCCGCCGTGGCAGTGGCAGAATCAAACGTCAACGCCGCGGGGCCCCGACTGCCCGGCAGAACCTCCCTCGAGCATCAGGACTGTTCGCGATTCTGATCTCACGGGGCTAGACGTGCCTCCTGGGATCAGAATATCAGTCCCCTCTATACGTCCGGTTCAGAGATCTACATCCGGGACGGAATCAGACCCTGAATGTTTTGGACAATGGCCTTGCTAGTTTTAGTGGCTGTATGGATTGTTAGAAAGCTTGGTGCGAATACATGCAGGGGAACCTGCATTTTAGATTGTTTTGATCTTGTAAGAATGCAAGAGGAAGATAACGTGGCCTAATATATATTTTTTTTTTTATGTGCTCCTGTATACCACCTTTCAGGCATCAAGGCGGTTTACATAAAACAAAGAACCAATAACGATTACATAGAACACAGTGTTAGTATTGAACCATTAACTAAAGTATAATACATTACATAGAACTGTCATACTGATGAAAATGATTTACATCTACTGTTTAACCTATGTACATGCGAATCTGTGTAGCATAGATTCAAGTCCTTTGAGTCTAGTTAACAGCTATGAGGGCTGCGTAACTAGTATAATTATGTTCTTCAGAATCTTGGTCAAGTCACTGAGGCCCCATAGTGCTCTTTAAAAAGGAAAGTTTTAAAGAGCTTTTAATATGATCTACCACTGCAGGGCAGTATTTTAACACATTTGGAGCTTGCTTGGGACTGATACAGAGAGCAAAAATGTAATGTGTGCCTTTGAGTCAGTGCTGACTCCTGGGTTTTCTTCAGATTGCCAGGCCTTTCTTCCAAGGTTAAGTGACTTGCTCAAGGAGTGCCAATGGGAATTGAACCCTGGTCTTTTGGTTACCAAGCCAGTGCTCTAACCAGTAGGCTATTCCTCCTCTCTGTGATATAAAGGGCAGGAAAAGTGGTTGGGAAATGGTGTTGGATGTTACATGTTTATCTAACTAGAGAAAGAATCTAAACTACACATGGACCAATTTGATCTCTTTCTTCCATTTTTCACCATGCTCTACATAGTAGTTCTTTGCTCTAACTCCTCCTGGAGCACAACCCCTTTAGGTGGCGTCAGCACATACATAGGGATGTCACTGTCATGCAGGGTGCCTTGGTTATACCTGCTCCCTCCCCCCAGCAGGAAGAAGGTGCTGAAGATCCTGCCCTTACCAGTCCATGAGATGCAAATCTGGCCCTGGTTAGAAGGTGTTGATTTGATTGCCAAAGTCGGTAGGCAGCAGGTGTTTGCTATCGCCTCCACACATAATGGGAGCAGCCGCTGAAGGAATGAGACGGAGCCTGTTCTGTTGACAGTGGGAGAAAGAGGGGAGGCTTACTGGAAAGAATTTACTGTGGTTTCTAGGGGGAAGGCAAGGCATGACCCCGGTGTACTCATTCCAGAAAAGTGACTCAACACTATAGGGTAAAACTAATTGAATTTAAAGCACAGCACAGTGGCTGCTTTGTGGAGTTGGCGTGCCCATATGGCTTGTGCTTCTAGTTTGGGAAAACTGCAGAATTAGTACCCAGCAATGATATGTCAGGAATTTATTGGTGCATTGAAAACAAACTTGGCTAACATGTTATCACAGTAGAAGTTAATCTTTTACAAATCTGTTTATTAGAAATTCTGTAACTGATAATAACCATGTGCACATGATCCATCCCCATTAGCAAGACTTAAAATACAGTTCTACTTTTTAATCCACTTAACTACCCACTTGTAAAACTAAACAATGCAGGTAGCTTGTGTTTGAAGAGCAGGGGGGTTTGTGTGGGCTGAACTATCTGCAGGTGCTTTTGTCAGGCAGCATGTTGAAAATGTACCTGCAAATGGATTATTCTTCATTATGACACAGAAACTGAGAAAATTGTGATAGATAAAGCCATACTGCCCATCCAGTCTAACCACCCATAAGAACTATTACGTTCTACAGTTCCTTCCTCTCCCTCCAAGATCCCTCTATATTTGTCCCATGCTTATTTGAATTCATATACAGTTCTCGTCTCCACTGGGAGGCTGTTCCACATATCCACTACCCTTTCCCCAAGGAAACGTTTCCACAGATTACCCCCGAGTCTATGTCCTTTCACCTTCATTTTATGTTCCCTTTAATCCAGAGCTTCCTTTTAACTAGAAGAGGGCCACCTCCTGTGCATTTATTCCCTGGAGTTGTTTAAATGCCTCTTTCATATCATCCCACTCCAGCCTTTTTTCCAAAGTATACATATTGAGATCTTAGACCTACTCCCCATATGCCTTATGACGAAGATCATTGACCTGTTACAAGCTACCATGGGCATAGTTGAACTTTTCATTGGGAGGTGGAAGGGGGGGCAAAGGATGGAATAGCCAAATTTAGAGGTTGACATATTGGCATATATCATCTCCTTCATATTCATTATGGTTATCTGAAAAAGACAAAACAAAACCCAGAAGTAAATGATTGCAGAAATATTGACATTGAATCTGTACTTTATATACAGTTGTAGTTATTGTTATTGGCACCCTTGCATTTTAGGTATGTTATGTACAGTATCTTGAGAAACAATTGGAAATATTTCAACTGTATGTCATCATAATATTTTAATAGAATGTTCAAAGGCATACAACAACAAAAAGATGTCTGTGCAACTTAGATGTAGTAATTTCTGAGAAATAAACAAAATATGACCTGGACAGGATTAATGGCACATTTCACTAATATTTGGTTGCACAACCCTTGGCAGTGATGACAGTCTCCAAACGTTTCTTGTAGCCATCTATAAGTTGTTTACATCTGTCTGCTGGTAGTTTCTCCCGCTCTTCAACAGCTCATGAATGTTTCTAGGATTTCAGCTCTTTCCAAAGGTTCTCGATTGGATTGGTAAATGGAGCTCACTCGGATGAAAGGAAGGTGATTAGTGGGGTGCCCCAGGGTTCGGTCCTGGGCCTGGCACTGTTCAATGTATTTGTGAGTGATATTGCTGAAAGACTGAATGGAAAGGTCTGTCTTTTTGCAGATGACACGAAGATTTGCAACAGAGTGGACTCCCCCGAGGGAGTGCTTAACATGAGAAAAGATCTACAAAAGCTGGAAGAATGGTCTAATGCTTGGCAATTATGATTTAATGCGAAAAAGTGCGGTGTCATGCACTTGGGTAGCAGAAATCCAAGGGAAATGTACGGGATAGGGGGCAAGAGGTTGGTGTGCACGGATCAGGAGAAAGACCTTGGTGTGATTATTTCTGTAGATCTCAAGGTGGCAAAATAGTGCGACAAGGCGGTGGCAAAAGCCAGGAGGATGTTGGGCTGCATACAAAGAGGAATTACCAGCAGAAAGGAAGAGGTACTAATGCCACTGTATACGTATATGTAAGTCACTGGTGAGGCCTCACTTGGAATACTGTGTTCAGTTTTGGAGACCATATCTTGCAAAGGATGTAAAAAGAATGGAAACTGTTCAGAGGAAGGCGACCAAAATGATTTGGAGCCTGCGTCAGAAGCCTTATGAGAAGAGACTTGAAGACCTAAATACGTACACTTTGGAGGAGAGGAGGGACAGGGGAGATATGATTCAGACCTTTAAATACTTAAAGAGAAATAATGAACAACAAACCTCCTCCAAAGACGGGGAAGCTGTAAAACTAGAGGGCTTAACATGAAGCTGCAAGGAGGTAAATTGAAAGGCAATGTCAGGAAATACTTTTTCACTGAAAGGATGGTGGATGCTTGGAATGCCCTCCCGATGGAAATGGTGGGGCAAACACAGTGACGGAATTCAAAATGGCATGGGACAGACACAGTGGATCCCTTTACAACAACAGATTAAAATTAAAATAAACTGAACCATCCAATTTCTCAACAAATGGGGGTGTCCTACATGGAGCGGTGGGTTCACCCCTAAACAAAGACATGGGGAGGGGTGCATCTACTCCTGCCATCTTACTGGGCAGACTAGATGGACCATAGTGGTCTTTATCTGCCGTCATTTACTATGTTACTAAGGATTGAGATCAGGACTCATTGCTGCCAGTTTAAAACAGTCCATTTGTTTCTTATTAACCATTCTTTTGTACTTTTGGATGTATGTTTTGGGTCATTGTCCGACCTTCGACCCAGATCTAGCTTTCTGACACTAGGTAGCACATTTTGCTCCAAAATACCTTGGCAGTCCTCTGACTTCATGATTCTTTTAATACATTCCAGGCCTCCAGTTCCTGAGGCAGCAAAACAACCCCACAACATTATGGAGCCTCTACTATATTTAACTGTAGAAAGGGTGTTTCTTTCCTAATAAGCTTCATTTCTTCGCCTGTAAATGTATCGCTGGTCTGCATTGCTGAAGAGCTCAAGTTTGAGTTCATCTATTCACATTTTCCCAGGATTCTGGTTTCTCAAGGTTGGTTTGGGCAAAGATCAGGTGTGCCTTTTTATGTCTGTCTTGAGTAGTGGGGTCCTCCTTGGCCTTCGCCCTTGAAGTCCTTGTTTAGTGCACGGCATATGATGCGAATTGAAACCATCACTCCAGATTGCTCCAGGTCAGCCATAAGCTCTTTGGATGCTGTACATGCTGTTTTTCCAACAGTTTGTACTAACCTTCAAAGACTTCTTGGATTAATTTTCCTCTTCCCACCAGGGAGGTTTTTGACAGTTCCATGAGCAGAAAACTTCTTAATAACATTGCGAACTGTAGACACAGGAATCCCAAGGTCTTTGGAGATGGCCTTGTACCCCTTTGACGTTTGGTGATAATGGCTTTTCTGACGGTCTCAGGCAGCTCTCCTCTTCATCCCCCCTCCTCCCCGCACCCCCCCATTCAACTCAGTCATGTACTCTCCCCTTCCCAATGTTTCTGCTGTCCCACATTGCTGATGTGCTGTAGTTGCTCTCATTAAGTTAAGTCTAGTTAAGTTTACCTACTTTGTTCCATGTATCTTAAGTTAAACCGTGAGCTATGAATTATAGTTTGCTCATGTTAAGTTACGTCCAGTTAAGTTTACATAGTCTCTTCTATGCACCTATTATCTATAAACTGCCTTAACAATTTGATAAGGCGCTATATAAAAACAGTGAAATAAATAAATAAATAATGAATGTGGCCATTTTAAACATTAGAGCCATCATTACCTAAACATTTGAAATGTAGCCCTTCTTTATGTCAATTCCGTAAAAGTTTGAAAACTTCATTATTTAATAGGGATTAGTGTTCTTTTTTATTTCTTTTTAAATTTACATTTTTTCTTCTTGCTGTTAAACCACACAGAACCTTATTTTTAATTGGGATCGTTGCGGAATATAAAACTGTGTTAGATTAGATTAGATCAGATCAGATCATTCATTGGTTGATTCAAGTCATGTGAGTACTGACGATCACGGGTGTATCTAATTTCACTGCAATGGGACTGTGGTTCTTTGTTCAAACTGGTGGGGGGGGGGGGCAAATAATCATGACCTGGCAATGTCCCAGTTTTTATACTGTTTCCTTTTTTAACTGGTCTTGTTTTAGTTGATTCGTTTATGTGTCAAATATATATGTGCATATACAGTCCAAAGCCATTTCACGGGCCACTTTTTTTTAGAAGATATTTGACATTAAGGGATTGAACTGCAAGGGTGCCAATAATGTTGACCACAACTGTAATTATCATGTGTCTTTCAATACCACAAACCTATTCAACTCGTATGTTTAGTGGTTCGAAAATTCACTTCCTAAATCTCACTTTTAGAAAATAAGTGGTTGTGCTGTGAGTTATCTAACAGCCCTGAGCTGCCTTGAGTGAACTCCATCAGTGAAAAAGAAACAATATATTGTGAAATGAGGCTGTAATATTTGGTCATATCAGTGAGAAGATTTATGAATTTTCGAACCACTAAACATATTGCGACGCTCCTGCCTGCGCCCTAGAGCTTACAGGCAGGAGTGGCCTTATATTGTCCCTTGAAGAATTAGCTTGGCACGGTTCCCAATGAATCTTGGGAATGTAGTGCTCTTGTATATTCCTTAGGGAAGAATTGTAGTCATGACCAGATGTGGTTAGGCAAGCAAGAAAATTTATTTGTCTTGGGGATCGTTTCCAGCGCATCAAAAGCTCAAAGCAACAAACGCAAAAAAGTGGAACTTTTATGATAAACAGAGGAAAACAGGAACTCAGGAAGCAGTGAAATCAAATTGGCTTTAACTCAGCATTGCCTCATGTGGTTGTTAGAAAATATTGCAGCTTTATATCAATAGCTGTTCTCTTCACAGCGTGACTTGGAAACAGGTGAACACAATCAGGAACTCTTACGATTAAACAACAAGAAAAGCCAACGTTTTATATTCTCTTCATATAAAACTTATGTGCTTCTTTAAAACTGTTATTCAATACAGCAGAAAGAGCAATCCATGGCACAAGGCTCAGAATTTAAGGTAGGCAAAAAACTTTCTACCTGCATGTATTCTTCTGAACTAACAGAATTACTGTCCATATCAGGTTCTTTATTTTGCCCTGACTTCAGCTCCAGGAACTTCTGAAATTCCTTCAGTAGCAATTCAGCCTCTGTTTGCTTTTCATCTGGTGGATAGTTATTGGCAAAGGTTACGCCCTTCCCCCACTCACTATCTACGTTGGTAGCAAAGTTAGGTTTGCACAGTTCAGCACTATTTGAAGGTTTCTTCAGCCAAGCATACAAATTAGGAAATTGTGCTTTACCTTGTTTAGAGGCATTTATAAAAGAACTTCTCTTAGGAAAACTTTCTCCTGGCTGTAGTTCTCTGTCTTTATAGCACTGCTTGTTAGCATTAGAAGTAACCTTTCTCCACGTGCTGCTTTCTCGAAGCTGGCTAGGTCTAGGCTTTACCCGGCAGTAAGAGTTTCTTGCAGGGTACATTGGACTCCCAGGCTGGCTCTTCCGGGGTTCTGTCTTCTCACAAGGTCCTAGTGCTCTTCTCCTTGCTTCTAGGGTTCCAGCACTCTGCACTCTTCTCACAACGTTCTTTTGGACTTGGATATCCTTCCCCACGCTATCCTCTGGGATATTCTCCGTGGTCCTCTCTGCAACCTGTTCACCTTTCTCCTCCTTCTTCCTCCTTCTTTCAGCTCTCTCTGAGGTTTTAAAAAGGGCTTCAATTCCCGGCACTCCCTGCCGTTCCCTTGGGTGTGCCCAATCAGAGCTGAAGTCTAACTCCTCCCCTGGACTGGGGTGTGTCTTCGGCTCAGCAGAGTACTGTGTTTTTTTCAGGTCAGTTTTGGAAATCCTGTGTGAGTTAGCTCTGCTCTCAGGATTTTCCTCAACATCCATTTTTTCTGAAGGGCCATCTTCACAATATGAGTTTAATAAGTTTGTGGTATTGAAAGATACATGATAATTATCTTTATCTTTATTCAAACATTTGCTATACGACTTAAATCAAAGGACATACAGCAGTGTACAATACAAAAATCAAATGACTGCTGGGGTAAAAGCAGAAAACAACGCCAATAATTGGTAGGAAAGGACAGAAGAGTAACAGAGGGAGGGGAAGGAAAAGTATAAAGTTATGAAGGAGGGTGAGGGAGGTTGAAGGTGCATTGGAACAGACGGGTCTTTAGTGCAGATTTGAAGTGAGTGAAGAAGGACTCAGAACGGCATTCTAGGAGAAGGGAAGGGGCCAGAAAGAAAAAAGGTGGAAGACTGGGTGTGGTCAAGGTGCACCTGCGAGGGGAAAGGAAGCTCCAAACAGTAGTTGTGAACAGAGCAGAGCGGTTGGGGTGGGGAGGGGGGACATGGAACCATAAGAGGTCTGCCAGGTATTGAGGGGAGGAGGAGTGGATAGTGCGGTGCGTGGGAATGAGGATTTTATACTGTATCCTGAAACGAACTGGCAACCAGTGGAAGCATAGCAGAAAGCGTAGTTACTCACCTGTAACAGGTGTTCTCCAGGAGCAGCAGGAATCAGTCCTCACTTATGGGTGACGTCGGCGCCGACGGAGCCCTCGCGGAGCAATTTTCCCCAGCTTTCAAAGAAAGCCTTTGGGAATTGCAGCGCGCATGCGCGGTCGTCTTCCCGCCCGAGGGTGCCATCTTAGCCAGTCAGATGACATAGCTAAAAAAGACAGCATAAAAATTTGCAAAAAAAGAACATAAGCAGACGATTGCAACTCCAAGGGGAGGAGGGAGGGTAGTGAGGACTGATTCCTGCTGCTCCTGGAGAACACCTGTTACAGGTGAGTAACTACGCTTTCTCCAGGACCAAGCAGGAAGTCAGTCCTCACTTATGGGACTCCCAAGCTCAAGGCTACCGGAGACCCTAAGCACAAAAATGAGCTCCCTCTAGCTCAGCAGCACAGAAGGATAGAATCTTCGCTGAATTATCACCCACCGGTAGCCCACATCCGGGATGGAGGGTAGGAGTTGCTCAGACCTCAAAGAGATTACGGAGGACTGCCTGTCCGAAAGCACTGTCCCTACGGGACTCCCTCTCGAGACAGTAATGGACCGCAAAAGTCTGGCTCGAAGACCAAGTAGCGGCCCGGCAGATGTCTGCCAGCGGAACAGAGCGGAGGTAAGCCACTGACGTGGCCTTTGCCCGAACGCAATGAGCCGTGACTCGACTTTCTAAGGAGAGTCCGGCTGCCCCATAAGCCCAAGAGATACAGTCCGCAACCCAGATGGACAGAGTACGCTTGGAGACCGGGAAAGCGATCGGCGTCGAACCGAAAGGAAAAAGAATAAAATAATGAAGAAAATCGACTTTTTCGCGGGGACAAGACGGGGACGTCTGTAGGGCTCCGCGGAAAAAAGAAGACTGGCTAAGATGGCACCCTCGGGCGGGAAGACGACCGCGCATGCGCGCTGCAATTCCCAAATGCTTTCTTTGAAAGCTGGGGAAAATTGCTCCGCGAGGGCTCCGTCGGCGCCGACGTCACCCATAAGTGAGGACTGACTTCCTGCTTGGTCCTGGAGAAGGGGGTAATGTGCTCATAGCGGTAGGAGGAGCTGAGGAGACAAGCAGCAGTATTCTGGAGGAGTTGCAGGCAGGAGGTTTGAGAATGAGGTAGACCAGCAAGGGAGACATTACAGTAATCAAGATGGGAGACAGCAAGGGTCAGGAGGAGAGTGGTTAGAGAGGAGATGGTAAGGAAGTGGCAGGAGGCACAGAGCTAGCGGAGGCAGAAGAAGACACGACGGGAGACTGAGGAGATATGATCTGAAAAAGAGAGGTAGGAGTCAAGAATGACGCCAAGGTACCAGAAGGATAACACCAAGGGGATGGCGACAGAGGCAAGGGAGGGGGTCAGGGGAGGGGGGACCCAAACATAACCCACATGGCGGTGGATTTAAGGGGGTTGAACTGGAGAAAATTAGCAGCCATCCAGTCCTGGATAGAGGAAAGATAGGCATTGAGAGGTGCAATATCAGGGTCAGAGGGACCAGTCCGATGCAGAAGGAGGATATCATCCGCATAGTTATATGTGGAAATACCAGCCTGCTGCACAAGAAGAGCAAGGGTGGCAAGGAAAAGATTGAAGAGAAGGGGGATAGGACGGAGCCCTGAGGGACTCCACAGGAGAGAGGCATAGAGGGGGAAGTGGAAGAAGAAGATGAGACAGTGAAGGAGCGTGCAGACAGAAAGGAGTGGAACCACAGCCAAGGGACACCAACAACATCAAAGTCTGCGAGATGGCAGAGAAGAGTGTGATGGTCCACCAAATCAAAAGCCACAGGAAGATCGAAAGAAACAAGGAGAATAACATCACCCCAGTCATAAGCAACATGCAGTTCGTTCAGTACAGAGAGAAGAATAGTTTCAATGCTATGGCCCAACCAAAAGCCAGACTGGCGGGGGTGACGTGCATTGGCGGAGGCCAGGTGAAAAGAAAGCTGGGCAAAAACAAAGCATTCAAGAATCTTAGAGACGAAAGGAAGATTTCAGACAGGGTGCCAATTGGAGAGGACAGTCGGGCCTCTTGAGGAGGGGACGAACTTTGGCACACTTCCAGGAGGAAGGGAAACAACCAGTGGACAGGGAAGAATTGAGCATGAGGAGGATTGAGGGGAGGAGAGCCAAGGAGGGCTCCAAGAGCCATTTAGGAGAAATGAGGTCCAGGGAGCACCAAGTCGTACGAGCGGATGAGATGGTGCGGTGGAGCTCGGAGGCAGTGATGGGCTCAAAAGAGGACCAGGTATGAATAAGAAGGGGGGGGGGGAATGGAAGAGAGGAGGATGGGAGCAGGGAAAGAGGGGAGGGCAGGAGGCAAAGGAGGCCCGGAGGGAAAGGACCTTATCCGAGAAGAAGGTAGCCAGGTCGGTAGGATCAGGGCAGGGAGGAGGAGCTGGACCGGCAGTTGAAAGAGAGGAAAGAGACCATAGAACAGAGTAAAGCTGCCTGGAGGAGTTAGAGGAATCCTGGATCAGCTTGGAGTAATGATTCTTTTTCACAGCATGGTCCATGGCCCGATAGTCCCTGTGACGCCTGCGGAAGGAGGTCAGAGTAACAGGAAAGGGGAGGCTGCACCAACGGCGCAGGGCATGACAGAGCTGCGAGCGCTGAACACGCAGCCCAGGGGAGAACCAGTGATGGCGAACAGGGGGAGGAACAGCTGGGGCAGGCAGGGAGGGGGCCAAAAGATCAAGGCAACAGAGAGGGCAGAGTCCCAGGACTGAGCCTGAGAGCCAGGGGAAAGAGAAGAGAACTTGGGAGGAAGGAGCTGAGCCGCCAATGGGAAACCCTGCAGGGTTTGGGGGTAATGCGACGATGACTCCGAGGAGGCCTCGGGGAAGAAGGTGACAGGCTGTGAGGGCGCGGCAGCTGATGTGAGAAAGAGACACAAAAATGGTCCGACCAGGGCAGCAAATGAGGTGACAGGGCTGTAGGGGTAGCAAAAGAAGTGATGGGAGGAGGGGGAATTAGAAGATTGAGAGTAGAGCCAGCAGCATGAGTGGGAAAAGGGACATGTTGCAGAAAAGCAAGGTACAGATTCAATTCCAGTTTTTCAGCCATTTGCTTTTTTTTTAATATTTTTGTGGAATTTGGATGGTTGGTGAGTGTTCTGTCTAAAAAAAAATACAGACCAAAGAGGAAGACAATACATCAAAGAGCAAAGATTTTTGCTGAAATATTCCAGCACTGCCAGACGTTTTTCTAATGGAGCCCCCATTCAGAGTCACAGGAATTGGAAAGGGGACGGTTACTTTGGAAGTTTTATGGGTAGGAGATTTATGGTACTGATGTGGGGGCAGGACTGACCCCAGGGTTGCTTCAAGGTTTTGGCACTTTAGGCAAAGCTTAAGCCTTATGCTCCCTGGCTGTCAGAATCTAGTTTTAGCTTTGAATGCCCTGCTCTGTCCCCAGAAGCTGCCTTGCTAGGCAACTGCCTAGTTTGCCTAATGGTTGGGTTGGCCTTGTGTGGGAGATGACAGGAAGAGCTCAGGGGTGAGGAGAAAAGAGGACGGATCCAGTATAGTGAAAAAAGGGAGAAAGAGGGGGTCTGTTTGGGGAATGAAGGGGGGAGGACTGGAAATGGGGAGACGAGGAGAGAGGATCACGGTTGGGAATGCAGAAAGAGAGGGAAGGAAAAGTGAAGGAGAGGGAAGATCAGGGTGCAGGAAGAAAAGAGAAGGGAGGTTCTAGGATCATACAGAATCCTCAAAGCCTTGCTCCCATTCATAGACCCTCTCCCCATTCTGTTCCTACTCCTTCTCGATTCCCCTCCACCTCAGTCCTCAGTTCTTTTTCTATACCTTCCTATGTGACTCTCTATCATCCACCAGCTCCTCTTTCATACACACCTTGATCCCCCTGCCCACCTTTTACATAACTCCCTTTATACATCACCATTCCCAGTTTTATAGACCTCCTTCCTCATCCTTCTCTCCCTGCTCCTGACCACACTGATCTTGTGACAGAAGGAGAACAGTAATGCAATGGGCTACATCCCCCAGCTCTGCCACCCAGAGTGGAATCTGTCAGATTCTTGAAGAAGAAGAAGAATTACACCCATACTCCTCCTATTGGGGGAACAAATGGGACTGCTACAGATCTTTATACATACTAGCAGATTCTTGGTTTGACAAGCAGAACATGGACAGGGCCTCACCTAATGCACAATAAGGAACCACAAATTAGAAACAGAAACATGCAAACAAAGGTGCAATTAGGTCTTACCTGATAATTGTCTTTCCTTGAGTCCCTCCAGTCCAGACCAGACACATGGGTTATGTCCTCCTACCGTCTCGCCTAGGTCCTTCACTAGTTTCTCAAAGTCGGCCCCAAAAAGAAGCCTCCCTTTAAAGGCCTGTTGGGTCAACTGGGCTTTAGATTATGTGTCCACCGCCCAGTGTCGGAGCCAAATCCAACATTTCAGTCTTTCTCCAGCTTCATTTCTGTTGCTAAGTCCATATTTTCCAACCATTTTGCCTTCTTCTTTGTTGCCAACGTTTGTATTCCAGTCACCCATGATTATCAGGATATCCTGTTTGCATGTTCTGTCAATTTCAGCTTATACTTATTCATAGAACTCATCAACATTTTTGTCTTCTGCAGCTGTTGTTGGGGCATATACCTGAATTATAGTTCTGTTGATGGTCTTTCCTCATAGATGAATAGAAATTAAGCATTTGCTGTTTGCATTGTATTTCATTACAGTTCTTGCAAGTTTCTTCTTAATTAAAAATGCAACACCACTTCTTCTTTGTCTTTCATTTCCAACATAGTAGACCATATGATCATCAGATACAAAGTGCCCAAAGCCAGTTATTTATATCACATGCTAAAGTTTTATTGCCTGATTTGTATATTTTATTTAACTGATGTTTTATTCGGTTTTTATTTTTGTCTCTCGAAGTCCCCCTGAGAAAGGCAGCTGTGCTGAAACATGGCTGTGTTGGGGTATTTCTAAATAAAGGACTGGTGTTGTACACTCCTTGCTCTTCTTTGTTCTTCCCCCAACAGGGGACATAGCCACCGCACATCCCCTAGAGGATGGGGAGTAGCCCACAGCACGGTTGCCAGAACCTACAGCTAGCTGGTTATCCTTACCCACTGCGCCATCTGCCACCTCCTGCCCTAAGGCAGACAAGGCCAGACTAACTGAATCCCCCGGCTGAGAGAAGGTGAGCAAGCCCTCCAGAGATGACGCAGAAGCTGCCATGCAAAAAGAGCAGAGTCCAGAAGCCGGAGATGAGGCAACTCACTTGCCACAGGCCAAATAACGTTTCCTGAAAGAAGACAGAGTTAAGGCAAGTACCACAATAGCGCACACTAAGGCCGTGGCAGCCCAGAAGGCATGCGTTAACAGCACTATTACAGCAATGTGCATTAGAGGCACTAGGGTAGGAATGGGCGTTGGAGCCGCTCGGGCAGAACACATGTATGGACTACACCACCACCAGGTGCACAATAATAAAAACGCTACTAACGCATGCAGAAAATGGCAGGAAACCCCAACACCATGCCATTGATCGCCAGTGGTCTAGCCCAAATTGTGTCCCAGATAATGGAATCGGGAGCCCCCAACTAGGACAATGCAAGGTCAAGGTCAAGCCTTAGTACTCGCTCCCTGACAGTACCAAGCAGAAAGTTTGTGCAGGGTGTAGCTCTACTCTGAAACTGTTTCTCTGGCTTTGCAGGTACTCTGTTAAAGGTGGCTAGCAGACAGATTCCTCTGAGAGCCTTCTGTAATCTTTGGGGAGAGAGCACGGGGACAGAGGAGGAGGAAGTGGGCTTTGAGGTTATGTGAGGTGGCAGAACTTTTCCAAACCTTCCAATTTTCCGGCTGCTCAATAGGTTCTTATCATGATAATAGTGCAGAGCTGAACCATTAGTGCGGAGCTGTTACCAATCCAATGTTCTAATCATTAGGCTACTCCTCCACTCCTAGGAAAGAACAACCCAAACTATGGCTACACGATGCAAGGTTCCACTTTAAGAAACACCACTCAAGAAAAGGATTTAAGCATCATAGTGAATAATACACTGAAACCCTTTGCCCAGTGTGCTGCGGTGGCCAATAAAGCAAATAGATTAGTAGGAATCATAAGGAAAGGAATGAAGAATAAAACCAAGGATATTATAATGTCTCTGTATCATTCCATGTCAACCGCACCTTGAATATTGTGTGCAATTTTGGTCGCCATATCTTAAAAAGGATATAGCAGAATTAGAAAAGGTATAGAGAAGAGTCAACAAAATGGTAAAGGGGATGAAAGGATAGCCCTATGAGGAAAGGCTTAAAAGGTTAGGGCTCTTCTACTTGAAAAAGAGACAATTGAGGGGAGATATGATAGAGGTCTATAAATTATTGAATGGAGTGGAATGGGTAAACATAGATCAGTTGTTCAATCTATCAAAAAATAGAAAGACTAGGGGCACTCAATGATGCTACAAAGTAGCCCATTTAGTACTAATAAGAAAAAATATTTTTTCACTCAAAGTGTAATCAAACTCTGGAATTCATTACCAGAGGTTATAGTAAAAGCTGCTAGTGTAGCTGAGTTTAAAAATGGTTTGGACAAGTTCCTGGAGGAAAGGTCCATAAACTATTATTAAAGAGGGCCAGGGAAATCCACTGCTTACCCCAGGACGAACATTGTTGAACCCATGGCCTTTGAGAACCTGCCAGATACTTATGACTGGATTGGACACTGTTGGAAACAGGATACTGGGTGGACCTTGTTCTGACTCAGTATGGCATTTATGTTCAATTTTCTCTCCTCCTATGGCTACTGAAAAGACCATAGTCTAGTGCAGCCTCTCATGTTGTGCTCAACTGAGAGTCACCCTCAAGGTGGTTGTTCACAAGTATTTAACTCATTATTTCCTCTCAATCATTCAGATTTTCTTCAGAGTGGAGAAAATCCATCCACCATCTGCTGGAGACAAAGAAATACTGAAGAGACCTCTGGCACGCTGAGGCAGATAGAGGCATGGGAGTGATGTCAGTGAAACCTGGGCATTTCATTGGTTCTTTATCTCCTCCAATTTTCTGGTAGGGAAAAACAACTCACTTTTCTGGATTAGTCTAGCAAATGATATGGAAAATTCCATAACTTAATTGTGCTTTAAATGTACATCATCTCGCCTCTCTTCTTCTCCCCCAAAGCATCCTCTTCTATCCTCCTTCCACTCCTTGCTCACTATGTCAGCATCACCCCTATCTTTTTGATCTCTTCCCATAGTGCAGGGGTCTCAAACTCAAATTGCTTTGAGGGCCAAATGAGGACTTGTAAAATAACCCGGGGGCCGCATGAGACGTGGGACCTCATTTGCATAAGGGACCTCATTTGCATAAATATTTGCATAATGTTACCATACCCTAACTTTTAGTAAACATGCCTCTTAATGAGTGCATGAATAAAGAAAGACTAAAAGATTTCTACATTACTATAATCCAGTGCCAACCGCCAGGCACATTAGGAACTACTACAAACAAACACTGTCCATTTAGAACCCATAGCCACAAGTATCCCTTTTCTGTGGTACTCTTACTTTCAACCATGATCGATCATGCACGCATCACTGGCTTCACATATTTTCAGCAGAGTGGCATTTATAAATATTGCAAGTAGCCAACCATTTTATTTCATCTTCTGATCTACAAAACTTAACTGTAGCTTACAAAGATCCATAACTCTTGGCATGTACAGTTTCTCAGACTGAATCATAAAGCGAATGAATTCGCACTTCTGTACATGCAGCAGCAGCACCGTTGATTACATTGACTACCTCCTCCTTTAGCTTTCATGACCTCAAAACCAAAGAGCTCCTGCGCCATATTTCCAGTCACAGACAAGAGATGACTGGCTGAAAGTTGCCACTATTCTCAGCCAGCTCGTGCTGTCTGCCTATTGACTCTGTCAGATGTGCAACAGCTGGGCTGCAGCCTCCCTGCTCCCTGCTGTACTAGAGCGCGGAAAGTCCCCCTCCCGCGGCAGCGGCCGGGGCCCTTCCTCCTATACTCACGCTCCTCCACATCGTGCAGCTTGGCCCTCTCCTCCTCCAGCTTGCCCTTCAGGCTCTCCGCCTCATTCTTCAGCGATGCCAAGGTCTCGTTCTCATGTAGCCCCTCAGTTGCCATCTTTGCAAGGAAAGAGAAAGAGAGCTAGTGAGGAGTCAGGCTCCAGAGGAGAAAGATGCTGCTGCCGCTACCAGAGCATCCGCAACCTCATCATCCGCCGCCACCTGCTTCGGGGCTCGACCAGCTCCACCCCTTCCCGCTCAACGTCACCGGCTTGCGTCACAGAGAATGCTCGCCAGGACCCTGCACGCGCCCGGCCAGTAGAATGAGTACACGTCATATAGTGGCCCGAATGCGGCATATGGGCGGTACTTTGTAGGTCGCGCTCGCACGGGAGGCAGATTGAAGCCGCTGCTGGATGGCTCTTAGCACCTGCATAGAGCTGCTTCCTCCAAGTAGACCAGGAAACTACCTTCACAGAAGCAAGCAAAGGCCAAAAGATAGGTGCCCAGAAAGAATTAAATTTGAAAAGCCTTGATCTGCAATGGTACTACTGCAAGAGGTCAACCTGCCAACTTAGTACTTAGTACTTAGGACTCTGCCAGGCAGAGGAGCCCGCGGGACGCTTAATGCGGCGACGGCAAGTTTGGATTTATTTTTTTTTTACATGCCGGTAAGTGCTTCGCGGGCCGCATAAGATGCCCTCGCGGGCCGCGTGTTTGAGACCCCTGCCATAGTGCATCCTCCCTTTCTCTATCCCAACCTCACCCCACCTCTTTCTCCCCATCTCCTATCATATTCTCTTACTACGTCTCATATACTCAGCACCCTCTTTTTCTCCACTCATCTGCCCAATATTCTCTCTACCCACACCCCCAGCATCTTCCCTCTTTTCACCAGCCTTCATTCCCCTCTCTCTAAGTGGTGGTAGCTGTGGGCTTCTTCCTCTCTTCAGCCATTAATGGGATGAGCAGTAACCCAAGTCTCACTCTCTTCCTTTCTTTGGCCACTGCCAGCTTGAAGTCTACCAACTGCCCCCGACTTCCTTTTTCTGAGGATGAGCCCTGCCAGTGGGCCAACATTCCTGTTGTCTTCACTGCTGAACTCAGGAAGTGCTGACCTACACATTTTAGAATTAGTTGATGGGCCGTGCCTTAAAGTAGGTGGGTAGCAGCTGGACATTTACAAGTATTTTGCTGCCCTCCCAGGCAACCACCTAGTGTGCCTAATGGCAACGGTGACTCTGCCGCTTACATTCAGGTAGAATAGGCATTTAATAGAATAGGCATTAAGCAGAGTAGGGGAGTAGACTAATGGTTAGTGGCTTGGGACCAAGAAACCAGAGTTCTAATTCCCACTAGCACTGCTTGTGACCTTGGGACCTTGTAACCCTCCATTGCCTCAGAAAAATCCAAGTTATCAATGTCCCTGTTTAATGTGTGTTACCAAGTTTAAGTTACAATGTAAACCACTTTGACTGAAATGATAAAGCGGTATATAAAACCTGTTAAATAAATACATCTAATAGTACTGCGCCTGAGGGTTAATGGCTTGCCCAAAATTACAAAGCACAGTAGTGATATTCACAGAGTTACCCATTTCCACAAGTGAGATTTTAAGCCAGTCCTGGATTTCTGATCATTTCATCCTGATGCAGTATGGGACCTGCAGCATGGATTCCAATGGGTAAAATCAAGGACTACAAATACTATACCGCATTACAATGCAAATTTAGAACCAGAACTGGCAAAAAATCTCACTCATGGAACTGGATAATTTGGCAACTCTGTATTAGGATACTCCTCAACTCCCTGCCAGTACCCCCATGCATAAATACTTCCTCTAGGAATTTGTCAATATCCTTTAAAACCTTAAGGTGCGTATAAATAGGTGCAATGCAACATACAATGCAACCTAGCCTGCAACATTTTTGTGTAGTTGGAACATGTTTGCGAATGGCATGTGCGTATCCTGAGTGCAAGCTATGCACATTCGCTTCATGTTTGGCTGGATCCAAACACTGTCAGTTTTTGCAGTGAACAAAAAGGCGCACACAGTCAGTCGGGACATTGTTCTGAGGGCTACTCCGACTAGTATGTGCTTGTGAACATGGACAACTGGACAAAAGAAAGTGCTAGCACCTGACTGAGGTTTATAAATACCATACGGTGTTGTGGGATCCGAAGGACATAAATAATTACTATAAAAAGAATCTGAAGGAAGATGCATGGAGGGAAATAGCCACCATACTTGAACAAACAGAAGATAGATGTCGGAACAAAATGTAGTTTGCTCTCGTCCTACAGGAGAGAGCAAAAGAGAAGTCGTCCAGTGGGGAAAGGAAAAGGTAAATAAATGTATTCAAAAGGTTTTAATAGAGAACAATTATAAAGATGGCATTTCAGGTTTTAATAACAATTTTACTCTTTAAAGGTGCATTGGAAGTTTACTGTAGCCGGTGGTTTGCATATGAAGCGTTACATTTCTTGGGAGATAGGGATAAGCCCAGAAAGCACGAACATATGGTGAGTCATAATAATAGTTATGTTGCCATATGACCCCTTCTTTTACACAATAATCAGCTAGCTCATCTCTTATTTTATAAAGAAAAGCAGATCTTCTAGGGTCATTCCTCAGCGGCAACATGGAAGCCATGTTTTGATTACTGTGCCAGGAACCTTCCATTAAAACTCTGCCTTACTCATAGTTCAGGGATCCTTGTGGAGTATAAACGTTGCGTGAAGACCTTCTTAGATAATTATGTAAATGAATAATAGTCATCACAACTGCATCTGCTGTCTGGGATTCCAAAAAGAATTGGTTTTCATAAAACTCTAAATACTGCATTTATTATGCCAAAAGCATTCTCCACCACTCTGCAAGCTCTGCTTCATCAACAATTGAAGATTTGCTTAGAAGATCCATGTTCATGATCTCCTGGGTATGCTTATGCAGGACTGTACCAAGCCATAATTGTACCCTGGGCCAAGAGTCTCAAGAACCAAAATGTCTCCCGCCAAACAAATATTTGACTTGTCCAAGCCATGGTATTTTCAATAACATCTTATGGATGTGAAAACTGGACAGTGATAGAGACAGACAGGAAGAAAATCAATGCCTTTGAATTATGGTGCTGGCGGCGAATACTGTGTATACCATGGACTGCCCGAAGAACAAACCAGTCAGTACTAGAGATCAAACCCAAGCTTTCTTTACAAGCGCAGATGACAAGACTTTGACTTTCATACTTTGGACACATCCTGCGAAGAAAGAGATCATTAGAGAAAGACATCATGCTTGGCAAAGTTGAAGGTCAATGCAAAGAAGAAGGCTAGCAATGCGATGGATCGATACAATAACAGCAGCTCTGGTTGCCACTGTATCAACAATGAGTCGTCTGACTGAAGACCGAATACAGTTCAGAAAAGCTATCCAGAGGGTCGCCATGAGTCAGCACTAACTCGATGGCACTTTAACAACAACAGCATAACTTAGTGGATATTAGAATGTGTTGTCCTGCTTTTTAAATCAGTAATAGAAGTTTGTGCATTCTAGAAAGCTCTGTAACGGATTTAAAAAGTCTAGCTCTGAATCAGGAAGGTCATTTTTCACTGGTTTATGGTTTTGAAATCCAAGTGACTCCCCTGCTGTACAGGAAGCTGCCATGTTCACAAACCTGTTACAAATGACATCATATACCTCCTTAAATTATGGTTTTCATGCGTAACACTTTTTAAAATTCAATAGAACAAACCAGGTCCATTTGAGTTCAAGCCTTTTCTGTAAAACAGTGCTTCTCAACCCAGTCCTTCGGACACACCTAGCCAGTCATATTTTCAGGATAGACACAATGAATATGCATGAGAGAGATTTGCATGCAGTGCTTCCATTGTATGCAAATTTCTATCTCATGCATATTCATTAGGTGTGTCCCAAGGACTGGGTGAAGAACCCCTGCTATAAAGTAATTGGACTTAGTTATTCTAGCAGCTGTACATGCACTTCTTAAAGCATTTTGGAAACACTATTGTTTTCATTGAATGCTGTTAACATCTAGCAACCTTGTGGATAGTTGTCCATATTGTGACTGTCCCCTGGGTTTTCTTGACAAAGTGCAATCGGAACTACATTGCCAGGCTTTTCTTCCACACTGGAAGCCTAGAGCACCTGGTGGTCTCCTAAGTACTAACTAGGCCCAACTCTGCTTAGCTTCCAAGATCAGGTGCATTCAGGGTGGATGGGCTGTAGCTTCACCTTCAAAAACTCTACTATTATGATAATTTAACCATTTCTATGGTACTCCAAGACGTACACAATGCTGGAGAGATAAACATTGGCGCTAGTTCCTGCTCAGTGGAGCTTGCAATTCAGTCCAGACCAGATATAAGACAGAAGCCCATCATTGCAGGGTTCTAAAGGAAGACCTGGTACATGGTCCATGGCCTATCACTGTCACTGCATCAGCAGACTAGATACCTATGGGGGGAAGGGTGGAAGAGAATAAAATATGAGATGAAGATACCCCATTGAAGCTCATAGTGCCAGCGTCCCAGCTATGGTTGACTGAACTGGAAGCACAAGGGAGCAGGAAGGAAATACCAAGTCTAAAACCACATACTCAGGCAAAATGAGTTAGAATAGTGGCCAGATAATCTAACAAAACTAAAAGAGGATGGGAGTGACCAACTTGAAATGTTTTCCTCTGTCACCTTTGGTGGCTGTAGACTAATCTTGCCTGGGCTCCACTATGAAGAGCAAATGAACAAGGCTAGCACGCCATCATTCCTGGAGTATAATAGTCACTGCATGTGAAGAGCCCCCTGCCTCATACCACAGGGGCACAAGTACCCAGATGTGGCATCAACATGGCCATGCCAGGATTCCAACATGCCCAGCAGCAATTAGAACAGCCATTTTCTAGACCAAGTAAGTTGTAAATAAATACATCAGTACACAATGTCTTTATCATTTTTATTATATCCAACGAGTAACAGATTAATAGGGGGTGTGTATGTGAGACAGCAAAGAGAGACACAAAGTGTTTCTGTGTGATCTTTAGTGACTGAATTGCTACACTATAGAGAGTGATTTGTTCAAAGCCAAGTCACCAGGATGATGTATCAAGGAGCTCCTCCCATTCTCAGGCATCTTAGCAAACTCAGGCTGGCATTTCCTCCCACATGGATTCTCCTTCAGCAAGACATCACCTTCATTACTCTGCTAATTAAGGAGAGACTACAAGGGTAGAGTACAATTTGTAAAAATGGAACAAAAAAGTGTAACACAAATGCTTTTCTCAAGAGTTCTAGCTATTCCAGCTGTTTTGTCAAGCTGATCTTTTCAGATACCCAGCTCCCTCTGCTCTGTAGGAACAGGATGTGTGCTGTTTATAGACTCCAGAAGTGTTAAAAGAATGATCCAGTTGTGCGCCGATGGAATCAGAGACTTAATGAGAGGGTACCCCCTGCTGGCAAAGTTGTCGCAGCTCTCTATCTTTTCTCAGATGTGGCAGGCAGGCTGATGCCTGTAAGTTAAGTATCACAATACATTAAATTCTTCACTACTTGATACAGTAACATCACATATGTTGTTGAGGCTGTGGGACTGCATCATACAATTCACTTGCAAGCTTTCTACCCAGTAAATCTCTTCTGTAGGCTAGTTTTTAGGTTCAGCACTCTTGTACGCTCTGCTTGTATAAATACCTTTCATATCTCACACAGAGCCATCCACAAACTCCCATGAAAGTCTGTCCACCACCAACCCTACCAAAATTAAGCATTTAACGAGCATGCATACTGATGGTAACCTGCCTGCCAAAATAAGGCTGCCCTCTCACCCTGCAAGACTCAGAGCTAATAAAACTCCAGGCCTGTCCCTGTCCCATCATATGCTAACCATTTAACGCACAATTTTTAGCCCGGGGCCCTGCCCTTAACAGGGGCAAACTCCATGCTAACGAATAGCATGGTTTAGTAAACCAGCTCCTGTGTTTTCAGACCAAATCTAACTGATAAACTTTCATTAAGGATATTCCAATAACCAAACCTCTTCCTGAACTAAATGTTCTGCAACTGAGAAAGGAAAATGCAGATCTCTTTTAGAACAAATATTTCCATTAACTTGAACATAGGGAAGTTTTAAACTCTAACTCCGTAGGCTCTAAAGAGAAATTATCAGCAAAGGCTGCATCAATCTCTTCACGGTAATCCAAGCCAGGAGAGAAGGCTGCTGGCTCCCAGGCTTCTACCGCATCGCCAGGTTGCTCCAGAGCCGACAGGAGGGCAGGGTCCAGCTCTCCTAGGACTGCCATCTGGTCCTTCATGCCTGGAGTAGATTCTGTCCAATCGGCAGATGGAAGAAACTGGGCCCCATCATGGAAGTTGAGCTCAAGCGCTGAGGGCTTGAAGTGCATTTGCTCTGGAAGTTAAAGGGTTATTTTAGAAGCCTTATTCACAACTTACACATCCATGAGCAGGCAAAGACACATGTAAATTGCGTCTGTGTGTAAATGGCCGTTTTAGAACGTGTCTAATTTACATGTTGTCCTCCGTATGTGGAAGTTTGCAGGGAGGGGCGTGGTCTGGGCCGTGAAAAAAACTACACATCTATACCCCATTTCATATAGGAAATACACATGCAAGCCCAAAATCCTTCATGTCAAGATTAACACCTATGCATATGTAGGTTTTTGAAATGTGTGCGTTTTGGCCAGCTTTTTACAGGGGGAATTAAAGTGATAACCCTCCTTAACTGCCCCCTAATATAGTTCCCCTTCCAAATGGAAAGGAATTAAAGGCAGTGTCCCCTCTAGTTAAGTACATGTTTGAGTTGTGAAATGACTCATTCACAGATGCAAGTTGTGAAAGATCGGCAATTACACATGGAAGTTGCCGGGTTTCCTCCATTGAGGTTTCCCACTTGTAAATTTGTAAAATGGTTTCTCTGGCGGCATTTGGATTCCTTCACTTACTATTATGTATTTTAGAAACAGCATGTTTAGCACAGCCATTTCTAAAATACCGCTGGAACCATGTCTCAACCTCGACGTCTGAAACCAATATCTATGTACAATCCAAAAGGTGCCTTTCATTCTGATAAGCGATTCAGTACATCAGATCTTTATCTTTCCTTCAATTCCAGGTGGTTGGAAATTATGTGATCCTAAACTAAGGCCCCTGGGCCAGATGGGACCCTTGGAGAATGTTTTTCTCACCCGCGATTCTTTTACAGTTCTCAATCTGGCCCCCATCCAGAGCAAGGGGTTATTTTCTGTGCTTTTCCCCCCCATATGCTCCCTCCTGCTTCCTCCTTCCCCCCTCTCCCTTCTGCAGCTTGGGGATTCGAGTCTCAGTCTGAGACCCGCCACTCTCGATCCTTCCTTGCTAAGCCTTCTTATTGCTCAGGCCTTCATCATCCTCCTTCCTACTCCCAGGAAAACAGCAATCACCCCTGGAATAAGGTGAAAGCACGACAGAGCCAGTAATAGCAGCTGGAACCACTGAACCTGCCAAAAGTGACTCCGCCCAACTTTTCTGATCCCTTCACTCACCGCTGAGCTCTAGTTTGCATTGGACACTGTCACTACGGGGGGAGGCTTTCTCCTTTAGGTGATGCAGGAGTGAGGGTATATACTCGCTTCCCTGTTCCAGGTCTGCTGGGGCTTTAGGACCAGGGTTTGTGTGTGTCCAATGTGTTCTGGGACTGCAAGGCCAGAGCAGGGGCTAGAGGTGAGAAAGGGAAGAGAAGGAGGAGGGGTGAGATGAGACAGAAAGAAAGGAATGGGGGGCAAGAATGGTATGAGGAGACTGAAGCAAGAGAGAGAGGAGGTAAGAGCAGAAATGAGCCAAAAAAGGGAGAAAAATATATACTAGAAGAGGTGGGGGTGTTGAATAAAAGAGAGATGCTACACTCCTCCCACGATCCACCCACTTCTCACCCATCCAGGGAAGATGCTGGGGAAAAGGGGGGTGGGGGAGCAAGAACTGCATGCGGAAACGGATAGGGACTTCAGAAGAGGGGTTATATGAGCATGACGAGGCTGGTGGAAGATTAGCCGCACAGCAGAGTGTTGAACAGGTTGAAGGGGCGAGAGATGATTCAGAGAGAGACCAGCAAGGAGCAGGTTTCAATAGTAAAGAATGGATAAGTGTCTAAGTAGTGTGTTCAGAAAGGAATGGGCGGATTTTGGTGATGTTGTTGAGAAAGAAACAGCAGGTTTTAGCCATAAAAGTTGGATGTGTGTGGAAAAGGAGAGGTCAAAGACGACTCCAATCTTGACTAGATTGTAAGCTCTGATGAGCAGGGACTGCCTTTTACATGTGTCTGTGCAGCGCTGTGTACGTCCTATAGTGCTATACAAATGTTCAGTAGTGGCAGCAGCAAGCGGCAATGGGATCTGTCTTACCCCTGGTAACTAGGCCCTTTCAGGCCGATGCAGGAAGCTGGCGCTAAAGTCGTGCACTATCAACGTTATATGCCGACTTTAAGGCCCGCATGCAGAAAAGGGCTCATATGCAAATTAGTCGCGCATTAGCCACATGTTAAACTGTACTCAAATGGCAGCATTAAAATGGGAGAGCAAGCCAAATATGTGCACAGAAGTCGGTACAAGTTTGGCATGCTTTCCCAGAGAATCAGGAGCACCACGTGGCTAATTTGCATACAAACCCCAACAGTATTTTGATGGCATCAGAGGCTTTCTTCCCCTCAGATGATCCAGGCATTGGGGAATGCCCCAGATGCCATCAAAATACTGGCAGGGGCCAGTGCCCCTGACAGAAAGCAAATCCCTGGTGGTCCCCAAACCCCCCCCCCACCCCCCTCCCGGTACCTTTACAAACAAGCAGGAGCACTGCCCGTGTGCTCCTGCTCAGCCATTCTGAAAAATGGTGGAAAGACTATTATAAGATATATGGCACTTTGACCCCATCCGGTGTATCCCAGAATGCACCGCGCAGGGCCAGGCACCATCATTTTTCAAAATGGTGGCACAGGAGGGAATGGACAGCACTCCTGCTTGTTTGTAAAGATACCGGGAGGGAGTAGGGGTTTGGGACCACTGGGCCACTAGGGATTATTTTTAGTTGGGCAGGTGGGAGGGATTGGGGCCTCTGGGCCACCTGGCATTTTTAGTTGAGGGAGTGGGGAGTTCAGGGCCGCTGGGCCACCTGGCATTTTTAGTTGAGCGAGTGGGGAGTTCAGGGCCACTGGGCCATCAGGGCTATTTTTGGTTGGGTGAGGGTGGGACTCAAGGCCGCGGCCCACCTGGGATTTGCCTTCTGTCGGAGGCACCAGCTCACTGACAATATTTTGATGGCATCGGGGAAAGCCCCCAATGGCATCAAAATACTGTCATGGCTCATATGCAAATTAGTCACACGGTGCCCCTGTTTCTCCAGAAGAGCATGCCAAACTTGCGTGGACCTCTGTGTACATGTGCTTGGCTTGCTCTCCCAGTTTAACGCTGCCATTTGTACGCAGTTTAACACATGGCTAATTTGCATATAAGCCCCTCTCTGCATGTGGGTGCTAAAGTCTCATGCTATCGGCATGCTGCAAATAGGCATAAAAAGTTGAAAGTACGTGATTTCAATGCCTGCTTTCAGCATCAACCGGTAAATGTTTAAGCCACCTCAAGACCAGACATAGATATACTGGTGCTAAAGGCTGGTTACGTTTCTCCGCATCAGGCACAGGCGATATTAGCATACCATTTTATTATGTGCAGCTCATTTTGCCTATAATTTAAATATTATTGGCATTAATTGTGTGTTAGTTTTTCCTTTGCTGTTTACGCGCATGTCCATCTCTTTTCTACAGTTGGCTGTGGCAGTAATTGTGCTTAAAAGCTGTGCTAGTTTTCTGCACTGGCCTGTCTGGTTGTTTCCTTCACCAGCACCTGAAAGTACAGAAAAGGTCAGAGGTTATTTCCTCTTCCCCATTCAGAAACTCTTCTCCCAGGAGGATCTGGCCCTCTCTGAGATTTGAAATGCTCTATGTGGCGCTTCATGTGAAACATCTGGGGACCTGTTTTATTGGGTCAACCTCTACGGCTATGACCAATTGTAGAGTTGCAGGTGCAGGTTGCTCGTCTGTCAATCTTAGACGCAATCAGAAAGCTATACCTTGTTCATCCATCCACTGTTCAGCAGTTGCACAGGGCAGATGAGGAATCGTGTCTATCATTTCAGTGGCAGGATGCATACTGAAAGAAATCAGATGAAAAAGGGTGAGGAGGGAGAACTGCAATCTTCGTGCACCACTGACTCCCGCACAAAAAGAGGTCATCTTGCATAGGAGGTGCTCACACACTTTTGCTAAATTCCCCCCTTCCATCTCCTCCCCTGTCTAAGATACAGAGGTGACCACTAAGCACAAACAAAGGATTGCATTATACAGGTCTTCCAGATCCAATTTAAGTGATGCCACTAGGAAACGGTTTACATGCTGCTCCTGGAAACCTTTTTCCACAGATAAACCCAATTTTACCCATGGTAAAGTGATTTTCTAAAATTACCACAAGGATTTCAGGAATATAAAATAGGCATGGAGAATGTTTGCACCTACTTTTATATAGGCCTGTTCGGGGAGGAGTTTGGGTGGACAGATGGATGGCGCTGAAGTTTGCAAGCGATTTATCAAATAAGCATGTATATTTACATAGACTCCCTTGTGGGCGCAGATGGATATAGCTGCAATTTCTCGTGGCTATTGGAGGTTTTGTGACATTATCTTCTAAGGGCACAGAAGCATCTATTTTGCCTTTAAAAATAGCCCCAAAATAGACATCTACTTGGACTTCTTGCCTCCAGCTTGTACAGGAGGTGAATACTTGTTAACGTCAGGTAGATGGTACCATTTCATAAGAACATAAGAAATGCTATACTGGGTCAGACCAAGGTCCAACAAGCCCAGTATCCTGTTTCCACAATGGCCAATCCAGGTCACAAGTATTTGGTAGAGTCCAAAAAAGGCACACAGGTTTCACAATGCTCATCCTGGGGTAAGCAGTGGATTTCCTGGGTCCTCTTTAATAATGGTTTATGGTCCTTTTCTCCAGGAACTTGTCCAAATGTATGTATTTAATTAATTTATTTAGCAGGTTTTCTTATATCACTTTATCATTTGGGTCAAAGCAGTTTACATTGTAACTTAAACTTGGTAATTTATATTAAACAGGGACATTGATAACCCTCCATTGCCTCAGAAAAATCCAAGTTAAGTGACTTGCCCAAGGCCACAAGAATAGCTAGTGGGAATCAAACCCTGGTCTCTCGGTTCCCAAGCCAGTGCTCTAACCATTAGGCTACTCCTCCACTCTGGGTTTAAAAACGGTCCAAACCTTTTTTAAACTCAGATACACTAAACAGCCTTTTACTACATCCTCAGCTAACGAATTCCAGAATTTGATTACGCGTTGAGTGAAAAAATATTTTCTCTTATTAGTCTTAAATGGGTTACACATTGTAGCTTCACTGCATGCCCTCTAGTCTTTCTACTTTTCTATGGTGTAAGCAACCAAACTACTTTTACCTGTTCCACTCCATTCTTTAATTTATAGACTTCTATCATATCCCCCATCAGCTGTCAATTTTCCAAGTTGAAGAGCCCTAACCTTTTAAGCCTTCTCCTCATAGGGGTTTCCTTCCATCCATCCCCTTTTCCATTTTTGTTGCTCTTCTTTGTACTTTTTATAATTCTGCTATATCCTTTTCAAGATATAACCACCAGAGTTACACACAATATTCAAGGTGCGGTCACACCATGGAATGATAAAGAAGCATTATAACATCCTTTGTTTTATTCTCCATTCCTTTCCTTATGATACCTAGCATTCTATTTGCTTTCTTGGTCGCCACTGCACACTGGGCAGAGGGTTTCAACGTGTTATCCATGATGACACCTAAATTTGTTTCCTGGGTGGTGGTTCCTAATGTGGAACTTTGCATCATGTAACCAAAGTTTGGGTTGTTCTTTCCTAGATGCATAACTTTGCACTTGCCCACATTAAATTTCATCTGCCATTTGCCCTCTGCTTTCTATCTTTTAACCAGTTCCTGATCTACAATACTGCCTCCTATCCCATGACTTTTTAATTTCGTCAAAAGTCTCTGAGGGACCTTGTCAAAGGCTTTCTGAAAGTCCAGATACACTGTATCAACCGGCTCACCTTTATCTACCTGTTTATTAGTAAGACAAGGAAGGCCTTGTCTTGCTAATCTGTGTTATTTTCTTTAGAGGTGTGAATAAACAGATACACTAAATCGACCAGCTCACCTTTGTCTATGTGTTTATTCATACCATATCAGTTAAATGTCCTTTCCTTGAGTTATGCTAGACCAGTCCTGACAAGTGGGTTGTGTTTCCCTACCAGCAGATTGGTGGACAAAGAACCAATGAAAAGCCCAGGTTTCACTCTCACACCTCTATTCGCCTCAGCCACCAGAGGTCTCTCAATATTCATCCCAAAGCATATGGGGGAAAAAAACATGGCAGGCCTCACACAACCTCAATCGTGGGCAACAAGGAGTAATCAACACTCAAGAACTATGTAAAGGAAAGCATAAACACAGTGGTTCCAAAACTTGGAGTCAAGATGCCAAATAGGGTCACATCATCACTGCATGGAGGTCACAGAAACATGGCCATTCCCCTTCTCTCTGGGCTTTCACTGTGACCTATGCAAAGTAGTGACAGTTACCAGTCAGCATGTGGTCTGTGAGCCAGTGAACAGTCATTAGCCCTTGCCCCCTCCTGTTAAGCTAGAAACCCATGCTGAACACTGGGATCTATAAGCACACATTGCACACTGACACAAGGGACCATGCGCCGACTGCGGCTGCTGTTGCCACTACTGTTGCTACTGCGTTCTGCTTTAGATGAGTAGAGGGAGGGGAAGGAGGCTGGAGACTACTCTTTTGATATCATCATCAGAGGGTCATGTGAACTTTCATTTGCTAAAATGTGGTCATATGGGATAAAAGTTTGAAAAGCACTGTATAAAAAGAAGGTGCTCTGTAAAACATGAACCTGCAGAGTCAAGTATAAAAATCATAGCAGACCCAAGAGTACTGCAGCAGAAGTGCAGAGCAAACAAGTTTCAGAGGCGGACCCTGGGCTGGTCTAGCAGGACTCAAGGAAAGGACATTAACCGGTAAATAAAATATCACCTTCCATATTATTCTGCTAGACCAGTCCAGACAAGTTGGATTACCAAAGCTACAACACCACTGGGCGGGAAAAAGACACAGTAGCTCGCAAAGCTCTTGAGCTGAAGGCTGTGTCCACACGCATGGACAGTCAAGCAGTAATATTTGGCAAAAGTGGAAAGTGATGCCCATGTTTCTGCCCAACAAATGTCTGCAGGGACTACCATGCTCCGTTCTGCCCAGAGGGATGCTTGTGCTCGCATAGAATGGGCACGCAAACCCTCCGGAACTGGACGGTTCTGCAACAGATACATCAAGGCAATAGACACCTTAATCTAGTGCCCCAAAGTTGACCTGACTGACATTTCACCCTTGTGTGGGCCAGCAAGCAGCACAAAAAGACAGTCTGACTTACAAATGGAATTCATAACCTTTAAGTACCTGAGAAGCACTCTCCAGACATCCACAAGGTGAAGATCCTAATACTTCTCCAACACTGCTCCTCAGAGAAGGAGGACAGGCAGACCACCTGGTTCAGGTGAAGGGAGACAACACCTAAGGCAAGAAGGAAGGCACAGACCAAATGGAAATGACCTCCTTTGAAAAAGGCAGATAAGGATCTTGGCAAAACAGAGCCTGTAGCTTGGAGTTTCATCTTGCAGAACAAATGCCCTACCCTCCCTTTCCTCTCTCTCCTGTAGTCTCGTCTATTTAAATGTCTTGGGTGCTTTTCTGTCTTATATTGTAACTTCCTTTCTTTTTCTTTCTTTCTCCGACCTACTGGTCTCTCTGTGTAAGGTTTTGCTTTACTGTACACCGCTATGTTCTAAATGTAATAGCGGTATATCAAGTGCAATAAAACAAAACAAACAAACAAACAAACTGTGAACAAGAAGGCAGTCTTGAGTGTCAATCCCATTAAGGCAGTGTGCTTTAATGGCTCAAAGGGGGATGCCATCAGTGCCTTTAGCACCAGACATAGATCCCAGGAAGGGACGCAGATGCTGAACCCCCTGGAGAAAACTTGAGACATCTGGGTGGCAAGGCCAAAGACTTGCCCACCACCGGACCAGAGAAACAAGGTAGAGCTTTCAGGGAGCTAAGTGAAACGCCCTTCCCTAGGCCATCCTACACTAAGGCCAACAGGGAGGGACCTTGGCCGCCACAAGAGCCAACTGCCATGTGCCACACCAGCACTCAAAAGGCACCATGACCTTCTCCAGGCACCAAGCAGAGTAGAGATCACTGCTGGAGACTAGCCCTTACGCACTAGCAGTCTCCTTTCAAGAGCCATGCTGCAAGAGAGAAGGGAACCGGGTCCTCCAGGATGATTGGCCCCTGCCAGAATAGCCCCTGAAACGGAAGCAGCTAAAGAGGAGGCTCATGCAGGAGCCGCATCAGGTCTTCGAACCACACTCTCCATGGCCAATCTGGCATTACCAGAACAATCTTTCCCAGGTGGTGCTCTACACACCGAATCACATGCCCCATCATGGGACTACAAAGGAAACACGTACAGCAGCTGCTGACTTGGCCAAGGCTGGGTCAGGATATTGATGCCTGTGTGGTAACTGAAGAAGCAGTAAACCTTTGTATTAGAATGGGTCGCCATCAGATCCATTTCAAGGCGAACCCAATGGAGCAGAATCAACTGAAACACCTCCTGACTCAAATCACACTCGCCAGGATTCAGAGAGTTCTGGCTGAGGAACGCCACTTCCATAATGTCCACCCAGGCAATGTGCTGGGCCGGCAAAGCTAGGAGATTCTTCTCTGCCCAGGCAAACAGGAGATCCATTTCAGGCACCACCGCAGCGCACCTTGTGTCACCTTGTCGATTTACGAAAGCCACTGCTGTGGCATTATCCAAAACACTCAAACTACCTGACCCATGACCAGGGGCTGGAAACACAGAAGAGCCAACCTGATGGCCCTCGCCTCAAGATGGTTGATGGACCACATTGCTTCCCTGCGGTTCCAATAGCCTGGGGCCGTATGGTCGTGACATCTGTCGTCAACAGGATCCAGGAGCAATTGTCCAGTGGTACGTATGCTCTTCCTCAGATGAATGGGCTTCTCTTCCAAGGCAGCTCTGGCCTTTTCTTCCTCCTGCCCTGAAGTCGGGTTGTATTTTAAACGACCTTGGCCACTATTTTATATATATCTGGCAACTTTCTGACAGGAGCAGAATAGACTGCCCATAAATAGTACAGAAACGTATGCACTTAAACGTACTCTCTTTTAAATTAAGTATTTTCAACTGTTTTGATTAGAAACTAATTGCTTTTACATTTTAGCTAATTTTTTACCATCATCCCTCTCCTCTTTTCCAATCCCCATCTTAGACTTGATTTTACACTTCCATTTCTTATGGCTCCTTACCACTTTTTCTTTCTTTTTCTGACACTCCCTAACCTTTTCCCCTTCACTTTCAGCTCAGATCCCCCTCTCCTTAGCACCCTCACTTTACCTTTCCCATTTCTCCTCCCATCTTGTCTTCGTCCCTTTCCTCGCTCTTGAACTTCACCTTCTTCTTCCTCTCATTCATCCCTCTCCCTTCTCTCAAACAACCTCATCCTCGTTTCCGCTGCTCTGTCTCCTCTCTGCCTCACACTCTTCTCCTCCTCCTTTTTTCTGGTGACATTAATCCTAACCCTGGCCTCCCTTCCCCTAGACTTTTCTCTCACCACTCTCTCATCCATATTCCTCTCCTTTCCCCCTCCTCTGCCCCTTTCTCTTGTGCCCTATGGCATGCTCATTTTATAGCTAATAAACTCCCCTTTACTCGTGATCATGGCTTTCCTTTTTCCTCAATTCCTCTTCCCCCTCCCTTATTCTTGGTGACTTTAATATTCATATTGATAATCCTTCTGACTCCTATGCTTCTAAACTCCTTTCCCTTGCTTCCTCTTTTAATCTCCAGCTTTGCTCATCTGCCCCCACTCATCAGCACGGCCATTGTCTTGATCTTGGTTTCTTCTCTAATTGTTTACCCTCAGTTCTTCCCTTACCTGACCATCACCTGCTTAGGATTCACTCTTCTTCATTCCCCACTTCATTCTCACCTAGTCTCCTCCTACCTTTTTAGGAATCTTCATGTTAGCGATTCATTGGCTCTCACCACTAGAGACTCATCACCTCTCTCCTCCTCTTTGTCTTCTAAGTTGATGAAGTTATAGTTTCCTATAATACTGCTCTCCACCCTGCTCTGGATACTGTTGCTCCACCTATCCTAAATCTGGTGAGGTGAACTACACCTCAGCCCTATCTTCAACTACCTGCTATCTTCGCTCTTGTACCTGCTCAGCTGAGTGCATTTGTCTCAAATCCCGCTCCCTTTCTGACTTTCTTCCCTTCAAATCCATACTTGCTTCTTTCCAATCCACCATAGCTCTTGCCAAGCAAAACTACTATGTCCATCTAACTAACTCTCTTGCCTCTGACCCCCGTAGTCTCTTCTCTACTCTCTCCTCAAGGTACCTCCACCTCTGACCCCTCCTTCTCTTTCTGCCCAAACTCTAGCAGACTATTTCCATGATAAAGTCCACAAGATTGCACTCCATTTCCCCTCAAGATCAGCTTCATCCCCTCTTCTCCCTTTTCAATACCAACCTTTCCCTTCAATCTCGGTTACCCTTTCTTCCTCTCATCTTCTTTCCTCCTCTAAACTTACTGCCTGTTCCTCTGATCCTAACCCCTCCCATCTCCTTAATTCTATCTCCTCCTCTATCATCCCTTCCATTACATACATTCTCAGCCTATCTTTCTCCACTGCTCCTTTCCCTGCAGCCTTCAAGCATGCTCTGGTCAAACGTCTCCTCAAGAAACCTTCACTTGACCCTACTTGTCCCTATAATTACTGACCTCTCTCTCTTCTTCCCTTCATTTCCAAAATTCTTGAATGTGCAGTTTTCCGCTGTTTCCTTGAATTTCTCTGCTCTTAAGCCCTCCTTGATCTACTTCAGTCTGGCTGTCATTCCTTACATTCCACTGAAATGGCCCTTGCCAAAGTCTCCAGTGACTTGTTCCTGGCTAAATCCAAAGGACTTTACCCAGTCCTTATTTTTATTGACCTTTTTGCTGCCTTTGACACTGTTGACCACCACCCTCTCCTTGATCCTTTGTCCTCTCTTGGTTTTAGGGGCTCTGTACTGTCATGGTTCTCTTCTTGTCTCTTCCAGCACTCTTTCAGAGTCTGTTCTGGTAGTTTCTCCTCTACTGCTATCCCTCTCTCAGTTGGTGTACCTCAAGGATCTGTTCTAGGCCACTCCTTTTCTCTATCTACACCCAGTCCCTTGGTACTCCCATCTCTTCTCATGGTTTTCAATCTCATTTTTATGCTAATAAATCTCAAATCTATCTATCTACACATGATATTTCTATACTCCAAGCCCGTATATCTGCCAACCTATCTGATATCACTGCCTGGATGTCTCACCGCCATCTGAAGAACATGGCCAAAACGGAACTTCTTCCATCCCCCTCCCCCCATTCCTCCAACTCTGTTGATAACACTCTTCTGCTTCCTGTTTCCTCAGCCCGTAACCTTGGGGTCATCTTTGACTCCTCCCTCTCCTTCTCCTCACATATCCATCAGATATAGAAAAATAAACAACTGATTTTTGCTAACATTAACAAAATTCACCCCTTCCTTTCTGAACACACTACTAAAACACTTATCCACTCTTTAATCACCTCTTGCTTAGATTATTGCAACCTCCTCCTCGATGGTCTCCCTCTGAGTCATCTTTCTCCCCTTCAGTCTGTTCAAAACTCTGCTGCACAATTAATCTTCTACCAGTACCATTATACTCATATAACCCCTCTTCTTAAATCACTTCATTAGCTTCCCTTCTGTTTCCATATCCAATACAAACTTCTCATTCTGACATATAAATGCATTCATTCTGCTGCTCCTCATTACCTTTCCTCCTTCCTCTTTCCCTACTGTCCTCCTTATGAACTCCGCTCTTCCTCTGGCTCTCTTCTCTCTATGCCCTTCTCTTCCACTGCCAACTCCAGACTTCGATCCTTTCACCTTGCTGCTCCTTATGCCTGGAACAAACTACCTGTATCTTTACATCAGGTTTCATTTCTCTCCCTTTTCAAATCCATGCTAAAGGCTTACCTCTTTCAGATCTTAATCCTTTGTTCTCCTTCTATTTCCTTACCCTTCCCTACTGTACCCTCATTCTCATGTACTGTACTGTCTGCCTTGATTAGATTATGAGCTCTGATGAGCAGGAACCTTCTTATTCTAGTGTCCCACGCCAGATTATTGCAGCGCCTGCAACATATAGGACTACGCAAGAATACTCTGAAATGGTTCACCTCGTACCTGGAAGATCGAACGCAACAAGTCAAATGCGCCCAAAAGAAATCATTGCAGTTCCCCGTCCCGCAGGGAATACCTCAGGGATCAGCCCTGTCATCAATGCTCTTCAATTTTTACATCCAACCCATATGCAACATCATCAAACAACACAAACTCTACTATCACATCTATGCTGACGACATTATGGTGTATGCTCCAATCAACCTACTAGCACCTAACACCACAACGCTAACCAATTGCCTTGAAGACATGAATGCCTGGCTCACAGCCAATAACCTGACGATCAACTATGATAAAACCGAGGCAATGTTCGTCACCCGAAATCCTTCCTTCATTCCACCACAGACTATCAGCATTCTTAAACAAACACATAGCAATGATGAAGTTAAGTACCTGGGCATTACAATGGACAGAGCCCTGAACCTGAAATCCCATATCACCAAAACTGCAAACAAGGCATATCAACATTTGAGGACCTTAAGAAAGATCAAACCACTACTCTGCCAAGACCACTTCCGTACTGTGTGCTAAGCACTCATCACACCTCTGCTTGATTATGGAAACTCGTTATATCAAGGCCTCCCCCAGCATACCCTACACCCACTCCAAATGGTGCAAAACACTACAGCACGCATCATTACTGACACTCCAAGATCTGAGCACATCACCCCAGTCTTACAACTACATTGGCTCCCAGTAGTGGCCAGAGCAAAATTTAAAACCATCCCGATTATCTTCAAAATCATCCACCATCTATCGGCAGATGCACTACAAGAGATCATAACGAGAGATATCAGTAATAGACCAAGAAGGAACAATAATGACAACATGATCGGCACACCTGCAGGATACCACAAGACTAAACAAAATACTTCAAGAAGAGTTCCATCATTACTGGCATCCACACTATGGAACTCCTTACCAATGAGCCTAAGGGAATTAGAAGACATCACAGACTTCCGCAAGAACCTTAAAACTCTGCTCTTTACAGAAACCTATGAGCAGATAGACAACAGTACCCACCTGAGCAGTATTACAACTACCCCTGCCAACTCAATGCCCAATCAGCCCATCTAGACTCACGAAGGTACCCTCATGCTAAATGTAACCTTCCAATTGTGCTGTCTAAATGTTGTTAAACACCCTCATGTTAAATGTTGTAAACCACCCTCGTGTCAAATGTAACCCCAACTGTGATGTCATGTAACCACTTTGATTGTAGGATAAGGTGGTATACAAATCTGTCAAAATAAATAAAATAAATAAATGTGTCTGTACAGCGCTGTGTATACCTTATAGCACTATATAAATGATTAATAGTAGTAATAGGGCTGCCTCCGCCACCACTGCAGGCTGGCCTTCACCATCAATGGGAGCGGAAGCCTGCGCTTGAACTGTTGAGAGTCAGGAACCATCGAGCGGTCGCAGGTGAGCACACGCCCACGGCACTATTCCTATGGCCGTCGTCATCAATCCAAGGAGCTGAAGATAATCCTGGACTCCGGGGACCTGCTACATACAGAACAGCACCAATCTAATATTCTTTTGGCTTTCTCCACTGGCAGGAAAACTCTGCCCACTCAAGTGTCGAAACGTGCTCCCAGTAACTCCAAGGACCGAGAAGGCAACAGCTGTCTCTTTTCCTGATTGATCACCCAGCCAAGGCGTTCCACAAAGGACATCACTCAGGACGTCACCTGAGGCGCTTTGGAGAGGGAAAGGGTTTGGGCTTGAATGAGCCAGTTGTCCATATAGGGATGGACACAGATCCCTTGGCACCACAGTGCTGCAGCCGCCACCACCATGACCTTGTAAAACATCCTTGGGGCAGTGGACAGCCTGAAAAGCAGGACGACAAACTGATAGCGAGAGCCAGGCACAGCAAAATGCAGACATTTCTGCTGATCCACCCAGATCGGGACATGGAAATATGCCAGCGAGATCCACAGATGCCAGGAATTCCCCTCAGCATGCAAAGTTTATATCCAGAAGCGCAGGGCATGTAAACGCTCGTTCAGCCCCTTGAGGTCCAGAATGGGCCGGAAGGAACCATACTTTTTGGGCACCACAAAACAGACAAGAGCATCTGCCCTTGCCCCGCTCATCTGACGAGATGGGCACAATAGGCAAAAACTTTACTAACTGCGTGCAGAAAATGGCGGAAAACCTCCACACAGCACCAACAGTCACTAGTGTCCACCCGGAAATGCGTCCCTCAGAGATGGAACCGGGAGCCCCCAACAAGTACAATGACAAGGTCAAGCCTTGGTACTCACCATCCCCCCTCCTTGAGAGCCCCAGACATAATTTCCACGCCGGGCTCAGCTCTCCTCGCCTGAAACTGCTTCACTGGCTGGTTTTGGTTTTACAGAACTGTGTGTAAGGTGGCTGGCAGGCAGATCCCTCTGAGAGCCTTCTGCAATCTTCAAGAGAGAGCAGGGGAGAAAAAAGGAGGGAGGGAGGGGGTGCTGAGGCTTCCAGAACCTTCCAATTTGGGGCTGCTCAACAGGCCCTTATCATGAGGGTGTGAAGATGAACCAATTTTCCCTCCCCTTATGGCTACAAATAAAAAAAAACGCAATCTAGTGGAGCCTCTCACGTTGCACTCAAGTGAGAGTCATCCTTTTAGGGTCCAGGGTGGTCGTTCACGAGCATTTAATCAATCTCTTTTTCTTTCAATCCTCAGATTTTCTATAGAGAGGACAAAATCCATCCACCATATGCTGGAGACAAAGAAATACTGAAAATGTCTGAGGCAGATGACATGGAGTGATGTCACTGAAACCTGCGCTTTTCATTGATTCTTTGTTTCCACAAACTGCTGGAAGGGAACTCAACACACTTGTCTGGACTGATCGAGGAGGACAATATGGAATGTAGATTTACCAGTGGAAAGCTCTGTGCTTTAACCCAATGCAACACAAGTCATTACCTGCCTGCCATCAGCAAGCCTCCTGCAGGACTGGGGGGCAGCAGACTTTCTGGATAGGAAGATATACGCGTGTTCTGGGCACAGTCAAGCCACCTCCAGGAGGTGGAACTTAGGAGGGGAGACTGCTGAGTTGGGGAAGACCAGGCATCAAACTTTTCAAGATGGTTATAGGATGTCTTGCAATAATCCAATGTATCCCTCACTGTGGAGGTAAGGTGAGAAGCATTTCCATCTGAAAATAGTATGAAACCAGTTAGTACTGTGGAAACAAGCATTTAGGGGAAAGAAACAGAAAGCTGGTATTAGCTCCTGACAATGAAAACAAATCTGATAGTTTAAAAGTTAGTCAGGCTTCTCCTGTGAGCCTACCAGAGAACACTGAGGCTTTCTTACCTGCTCAAATGGTGAAATTAGACCTTACCTGCTAATTTTCTTTCCTTGAGTCCCTCCAGTCCAGTCTAGACGCATGGGTTATGCTTGCCTAACAGCAGATGGAGACTGATATTTGATGGTTTGATGATGTCACAGTATAAGGACCCTGTGCAGACCTCCTCTAACCACTATTTTTGTAATAAAGCAGACTTAGTATGAGCTATATTCACCAAACAACCACTCTTGATCCGAAACAAGTCCGGAATAAAAGATATAAACCACTGCCTTTATTTAAAGGCCTGAATATGACCTCAAGACAGAGCTATCATCTGGTGAGTTGATAGACACGCCAAACAAACGAGCCGTAGAATCACAATTACGGCTTGATGTTACCACAATAGCACATTTACACACTTCAAAGGTATTCCCAGAACTGGGCACTAACAAGAAGTATTTAGGGTGTGTTCTGGACTGGACTGGACTGGAGGGACTGAAGGAAAGAAAATGTCACCTTCCTCCAGTCCAGTTCAGATATGTGAGATGTAACAAAGCAGTACCTAATGATGGGAGGGGGGGAACAGAAAAGTCCAGCTTTACACACCTGCGACCCAAAAGCATGACACTCTCCTCCCTGCTGAAACCTTTCAACGTTTCTCAGAAGCATCAAGAAGAAGCACAGCATAAATGTATTTACGAAACACGAACAAAAGACACTCAACCAGACTCCGCCTAAGAAAAACTGGAGCCTAGTGGCAATAAAATATCATTAGTGTTGGAACCACCAACCAACCATTGTTCAGTCAAAAAACGGTGGCTTGGGAGCTAACTCATGCTGCAGGATCCCACAAAGCTCATCAAGAAAATAATTACTCACAAAAAGCACTGAAGTTGTTCAAACAAACCCTGAAGGACCAGCATCTGAGGCATTCGAGACTCTCCAGAGAGTCCTGAATCCGGATACTTTGGAGAACACTGGTAAGAACATGAATCTTCGTGACCAGCTACACAACTGCACATGGTACCTTCAATCTAGCCATCAGAACCAATTGCATTCTCTCTGCCACAACCAGAATGGAGCCGAAAGGTTCCCCCAAACTCCTCTGAAAGACTATCATCCTCCGAGGAGAACTACAAAGGGCTTATTGAGGGGAAGATGGCACTAACCTATCTCTTTACTACAAATTACACCTCAACTGGAAGAAGGGAGAGGTATATACTACATCAAGTCTACATCAAATCTCTAAAAAGACCAACGTTGCTGCCTGCATCTAGAGCACTATAGCAACTCCATGTCAGGCAAAAAATAGATCCCAAAATGAAGTATCTAATTACTATTTCCTGTGTTATGTAAATCATTGCTCAATCGAAATGTGTATCTTAAAAATCACTGTATTGTACGATACATTATGATTCTGTAAAGTAAACCGCTGCTGATCGTAGGAAGCAGCGGTATACAAATGTTTACTAAAATAAAATAAATAAATAGACAAAACACTGACAGGCCTACACTCGAAGAGAACAGCTATGACAGGGCAAAGAGGGATTACCATTCTGAGTGCTGTCCTCACTCAGACTCCCAAAAGGGAAGGCAATGTGTTATGTCCAGATTGGGAAACGAAACACCCAAAGACTGGAGTTGGCCCAACCCCAACCATGGATAAAAAAAACCCCCACTACCATCCAAAGCACAGACAGGCGGCCAACTCGAGACTTCTAACCGACAGCCCAAGACGACCATCCACTATCAAACGAGAGGCCAACAGAGCTGAGCTGTCACTCTGAACTCCTAGGACCCCCGGAGGACTATAGAGGTTCGGTAATGGAGAATAAATACAGAAGAGTCTGCCTTTCCGGATCACTTACCCCAACAGTCAAAGCAACCAAAATGACCAGGCCTGATATATTTACAGAACCTCTAATTCTGAGCCACTGGCCCACGGAAAAGGTTGCCTTACATTACTAAGGGAACTACTAGGGTAGCACAAGTAACTGCAACGGATTGAATTCCTAGCTCTTGCCACTAGCTACCAAAACCGCAGCAATGACATTCATGAAGACAAAGGAAGACCAACCAAGCTCTTCTTTTGCTAGATGGCATTGTTCCTGACTGACTGAACAGTGCCCAGATGTACCATCCAACTCCAGGAAATTAGAACTGACCATGAAGAGCAGCTCCCTTCGCTGAAGCGTGTAACATATCCTGCACGCACTGAGGCTATCTGAAAATAAAGGCAACTACGACAGCTGGCCGCTATGGACTTAGACTTCTTATGAAGACAACTCCGCTTGTGACAAGATTCAAAAGACCATAGAGCCTGAACTCTGCCACTGGGCAACAACCTACCATCCATCTCTGCCACATCCCTGGGGCACCAAAAGAAAACCAGTATCCATGGGACTGGAGAGTGGACTGACATTCTCGTGAACCCACACTCCATGGGACAAGCAGAGAGAACGAAAATCTTTAGACTGCCCTCTTCTCTCTCTTTGATTGAATGAAAAACACAAATTCCCTGTCCTAAACTGGGTTCTTGAGGCAGCATGCAGCAAACTTGAGGGGAAACCTTACCAACTCCTCCAACAGAAGGCATCTCATTGTCCTCCTCTCAAAAGGAAGTTACCATTGGTCTACGTACTCATCTATCACTGAAAAATTAGGCAGACTAACATCAAGCCTCAAAATGTCAACTTAGGGAAGAATAAATAACAACCCATATCAGCATGAAGCAGACCAAAGACACGAGTATATTCGACTGCAGATCAGAAGCAGCAGCTTAGGAAAACAATTTTGGCCCCTTACACACTTCATTCACCTGTGGAAAAAAATACGATGACCATATTATAAGGAAGCATCCTAAGCCCCTTCCCTAAGGCCTGAATCCAAACACCAAACAGAACCTGAAACAATACTTGTAAAGTAGTTCATATCTACCAACAAGCTACAGCAGATTGTGTACACCGTGCTGCTACAGTGAACCTCAAGCTTGCTAAATTCTTCGTATCACTGCCAGAGGCAGAACTTGAACGACAGGCTTGAAAGAGAAGCCTCCGGCTTGCTGAGCCATTGGATGGGAAAGCATCGCCCATGCTCACACCGACATAGCAATCAACTAACTCACTGAACTTCCAGGCAAGTCAACTATCCAGCACACACCAGAACCTCCACTGTGAACCCGACTGCCAAAAAGCAACCCAGCAGCACACAAGGAGAGCACCCTGCGTTGCCCATGCAAGGCAATTATCGAGCCCCGAGGAGAACAGTAAACCTACTGTAAATCTGACAGGATATAACTGCTTCTCCCTTCTTTTCTTTTCCATTTTTTTTTATTTTGACGCTGTTACTGCCTTCAACCAGCAGCTGGAAGTCTGTGGCTGGGCTGTCTTACAAGAAAACGCAGATCTTATCAAGTACAGTCCGAGGCTGACGACAGGCTGATGCCTTGACTAAAATTCAAAGTAGAGTAGATACAGCAAAAGCAATGGATCAAGATCACAGCTTGTCATATGAGGAGACCCTTCCCAGAACAAAAATGTCTTTGAAGGCCCACAATGGTAGCCTTGGAGCCACCTCTAACCTAAACATTCAGATCTCTTCTGAATGGACCACAGCTACCCTGGAGAGAGCCTGCTTTACGTGCTTTCAGACTATGGGTAAACTCAGATCTACAGGAAACAACAAACCCCTGCATGTCTTACCCACCAGTGCCGAGGGGATTGCATTTACTCAGGGATGCAGTAAAAGCTGCTAGTGCAGATGGGCTTAATAGAGATTTGGTCGAGTCTCTGGAGGAAAAGCATCATACACCATTATTAAAAGGGAGCAGGAAAATCCACTGCTTAGCCCTGGGATAAACAGCATGGAATCTGACTACCTAGTGAAACCTGATGGGTACTTATGGCACAGACTGGCTCCTGTTGGAAACAGGATACTGGGCTTGATGGACCCTTGGTCTGACCCACATGGCATATCTTATGCCTTAATGCACTAATTTAGTTAAACCAGGCAGGAAACTAACCCCCACCACTAGCTGTTATGGGGTACATGATCCCAATAAAAATCTACCTGAAAGCTGAAAGGTTAAAGGAAGTATACAACCCCAATCTTTATTTATGGGGATTTTTTTTCTACTCAATGTTAGATACCCATTTGCCCTGCTGCACTGTTTTTTCACACAATCTTATTTGAAAAGAGAGGCCAGCCCCGCACTCGGCACCGCTGAGACACCACGCCAGCCCAAAACCTACACAGGGAAGGATAGCCCTTTATCACCAAGGCTCTCTGACCCAGCATCGTGCACTATTACCAGAACCATGTTAAACCTTCCACAACGAGGGCCAATCCAAGCACCTAACATGGCAGCCGTTCACACCAAAAACCCTTCACTGTACGGATATCAGCTCGGCCCGCCCTGAAGGTCACGCAACTTGGGGCTGCCTCAAACTGTTCATTCCATCATTCAGCTAGCTACTCAATGCATGATGTCCTCTTCTTTTGTTTTAATGATTGCTTGAAACAGCGAAGTACTGTAGACGCCATGGCACAAGTTGCTAGTCCCACCAAAATGCATCTAGCTAGGCTGCTGATGCCTACTGGCACGCTGTAGAAATAAACCCAAAGGTTAAACACCCCACCTCAAAAAGACTGCACCAACAATGCCTCGCGCCTTCTCCCCCCTGTGATGGCCAAGAGACATCAAGGAATTTAATGGAGAAAGGGGCCCATGCAGTTTCAGCAAGAGACTGCTCCCTCTTGAAAAGAAGGCAGAATATGGGCCCGTGATGCTCGGCCTCCTTCCCAACAAAGGTAACGTCGGCCTCCGATTCTGCGCTGCTCAGCCATCTCGTACTCAAAAGGGATGACGGCTGCAGATCTCTCACTTGTTGGCTTTCTTCCTTAAAGAGGACTAAAGCCAAGGACCCATTAGCAGACCCATGGCACAAAAACGATTCACCCCACCCAAAAGAAACAAACACTCACTATGAATAGAGAAATCTGGTCCATGTGCTATGCGACCAGAGCCGAGATATATCTTCTCCCTCCCCCTTTCTGCAGCATACCTCTTTTTCCAGAAGCCATAATCCTGCACTATATCTTCCCCTGTGCACTCTCTCAAAAGTTGGGGAGGAAGGAGGAGGAGATCCCTCATCAAGGCTAGTACAAGTCTGTCCCTCAGGGGTGCACGGGTGGGAAGGAGGAGGGACCAGGTCCCAGCAGGTTTACACTCTAGGGTTAGCTGCCGGCCAGAGCCGAACTGTGCCCCCAAATTTTCCTCATCATCTCCACTTCAGTACAGACTGCATAGGCTAGACAACTTCCATCTGTTGGAGACTGAGAAATACAAGTCAGAGGAGGTCTACACAGGGTCCTTATACCGTGACATCAAACCAGTGGTTCTCAGTCTCCATCTGCTGGTAGGCGAGCATAACCTATGCATCTGGACTGGACTGGAGGGATGATGATGAAGGTGAAATTGTTCTTAATTGCTAAATTTCCTTTCCTGGATTTCTGCTAGACCAGTCCAGACATATGGGTTAATGTCCCCCTGCCAGCAGATAATGGAGACAGAGAAAACCTCAGAATCTTCCATTGACAATACCACTGGTATTAAGGCTGGTACAGTTAGGGACACCCTTCAGTATTTAACATCCAAAGCACGTGGTAACAAACCAACCGAGAGTAACCCTGGGAAAGCAAATACAACCCCCAAGGGGTGAAGCTATGAAACAAAACAGGAACTCTGAAGAACACTTAGAATCCTAAGACACTTCTACGCCTGAAGCTGCGTACACACCCATGCAATGCACTTATATGCCTGGAATAGGGAATCAGATACCAGGTAAATGTCTGCAAAGTCAGGTGACTGCAGATAACACTTCAAAGTAAGAAGCAGTAAGCTACCTACATACAGATCTATATGATAAACCTCTATATGCCTGAAATAAGCAAACAAACAGGGAACACAGCTGCAAGATGGGCAACTACAGGCGATCCTCCCAAGGTAAGAGGCAGTAAACTACATGCATACCAATGTATATGAGATATAACTATATGCCCGAATTAGGCAAGCATATACAGAGAACACGGCTGGAAAGGCAACACTCCAAGGTAGAATGCAGTAAACTACACGCCTACAGCTGCATATGATGTATCAGAATCCATTGAGCACGCTACTGGTGACAGAAACTGCTGCAAGTACAGTCACAATTCCTTCAGGGTACATCCTGGACTGGTTAGCAGGACGCCAGGAAAGGAAATTAGCAGGTAAGTAAAATTTCACCTTCCAGATCATCCTGCTAGATCAGTCCAGACAACTATGAAGTACCAAAGCTACAGCTCCACCAGGCAGGAAGACCCACTGTCACAAGAGGTTAGCCATACCCAACAAATGGCAAAGAGAAAGCTACATCGCTGTCTCACCTAAGCACCTGCAAAGGTAGGCGACTTTGTTGCTTTCTGTAGCCAGGGCCCAATGTCTAACCCGAAGCCCCAGCTCCACATATGGACCCGAAGACCACTAGATGCCTACTTAGTCTGGCCTATAGCCCCAATCACCTGTCTGCCTGATGGAAGGGAAAGGAACTTCCCACCATGGAAAAAATCAGACGATGGAGGCTAATCAGTGTTCTGAAGCAGGATGGGAACATCACCACATGGCAAATGGAGGAAACACAGATGACAATTGTGCAAAGAACGCTGAGCCTTCTACTACTGAACCAAAACAGTGGGCACTGCCGAGATTCCTGTCCAAAGAAGGCACCTGACTAGTGAGACTACCTATGCTAGAACAGGATATTAAATCATGGACCTGACCAGGTAGGCCCTGCAATCAAGCGATGCAGCCTGCCAGGTAAACAGCCACAAAGGACCGGCCACCGGCATAGACCATTTCAACCACTGGAAGGGAGGATTTCTCTAGGTAGCATGAGACTTATGGGAGAAAACTACAGAGCGGCCCACCAGTTATCAGAACCGGACAGCACGTCAAGGCCATGATATATACTTGAAGGAACCAGCCAGGAGAGCAACTGCTCGCTCCCAGAAGAGAAACCATGCAGGCAAGAGCCCGTTCCAAAGATATATGCCAGAATCCTTGCGCAAGATCATCCCTCACGCTGCAAGCACTCCCTCCCACAGGAATCTGCAGCGAGAGAAAAGGTGCGGGGCCGACGCCAGGATGGGCCCCCCATGTCCATGGCCTCCACCACTTTGGGAGAAGCAGGGTCAAGATAGTCAACCCAGAAGGATCGCTATCTGCCAAGGAAGGACCATGAAGAGAGGTGGTTTCTGCGACCAAAACTGCACTGCACTAGGTCATCAATGCCCAAAGATCCAATGACCTTCGGATGATAGGAAACACTACCACCTGGGCAACTAAAAGAGGTCACCATCAGACTAATCAGAGAACACCTTTCTCAGCCTTAAAACCAGGAAGCTGGCTGAAAGAATCAGCTCCAACCATGACAATCATACTATAAAACAGCTAGTAAGTTGCATCGTGACTCCCCAATCAAGAGGCTCATCTCCAGAGCCATGTCCAAAGACAACGGCTATCGACCTGGAAGAGCTAGATGACGGAACACTATTTCAGGACACAAGAGACTCCTTTGGAAACTCCCCTGCTGATTTCCACAATACACTGCAGCTACTGTACCAGTGACAAACGTGCTGAAGGACCCAGTTGAAGGCATGTTGTACCAGCCCTTCACTGACCGAACCAGACAGCAAACAGGCCGACTGGAGAGGCTTACCCTGGAGGACCTTTCTAGGAGCAGGATACTTCCCACAAGAAAAAAAAAAAAAGAGAGACCAACAGAGTAGACTGTTTGTGCCCAAGCAGCCCTGTCGCTGCCAGAGGGGGTAAGGAATGAGTTCTATGAAGGGGCACAACCACCTGAGAAATCCTGTTTAACATGGAGATCTACAGGTGGAAGCTATGGAGTTGGACAAAACAGGCTTGTTAAGACAACAAGGCATGCCTTGAGGCACTGCAAGAACCATGAGGGAAGGAGGCAGCCACAGATGTGCAGTATTCTCTAGCCCAACCCTTGGACAACACCCTGGTACTTTTGAGGCCAGGCGAAGGATCTGGTTGCAGAAGCTGAGCATGTATCTGAAAGAAGTGGCTCACCACTGTGAACCCCTCCTGAAAGATTAAACCAGGGCACTGCCTGAGGACACCATGCTGATGCTGACCGATGGAAAGCAAAGCAAGGAATCCCTTCCACCAAGATGCCTCTTTGACCAAAGAGCAATGCCGCTAGTCAAGGTGAGCCAACGATAAGCAAATACTGATCATTGGCGATAGACATAGGACTGAATCAGCCAACCTTTCAGATAACAGCAAAGTAATACTGAGGCACAGGCAGGAACAGGACAACTCCTAAACAAACCAGGGATGACTGCCTATTGCAGCAGCTTCCAGAGAAGCAACGTGTAAGGAACTCCAGCAAAACTCAACAGCTTCCGACAGGTAGCCTAGGATGACAGCCTCCTGAACTATAGATAATTCTCTACCACAACCTGATTTCTTTTCATTTTTTTCTTTTGTTGTGTTTCAGCCAGAAGAAGATCATAAACCAGTGACCCCTAGATTAGAAGCTCTTGCTCCTAAGAAATCTGACAAAAGAATTCACACAAGTGGGCCTTAGGAACGTATAGCAGGAATCCACCAGGAACACCACCACCAATCCCCACAGAATGAAGGAGGTGTGCTTCCACAGGGCTAATTAGTTAATGGCAGCGCCCAGCCGCTAACCTCCGGAGGCGCGCTGTACACATCCCCACCTTACAAAACATGGTAGCTGCCTGGAATGGCATGCCTACTTGACAGGAAGTAGCAAGCTTTCGCCCAGCTGAAAAAAGTAACCATCATCCGACAACCCCCAAAAGATAGTACAGCTGCCAGGAAGCAATTCCAGACTGGCTTTCATCACTCACATATTTTGTATTATTATTTTCTTTTTAAATAGCTCTTTTTGGCTGCTTCCTAGACCACAGTGCAGACAAGGAAGGAGAGGAAAAAAACAAAGAAATGGACTACCCTTAACCTTTCCCAGGAAATCTATGGGTTCATCAGCATCTAAGGAAGCTGCTGCCCCACCCCAGGCTCCAGCTTCTGCCCCAAACAGGGCAGCTGCTAGGCCTCCAAGTTCTTTTCCACCTCCCTCCAGATCGCACCTCGAGCCTGAGGGGTATGAGAAAGCTTGCCGGCTGACACTGACCCAAACACAAGATGAGAGGCGGCAGGCCCAATATGGCGATCATTCCCACCTTTGAGATCCCTCAAACTGACATGCTAAAGTGCGAAGAAACAGGCCCGATCTCAAAGGAGACACAGGCTAAGACCATCAGTCTTCCCTGATTGATCGTCTGGGTCGGCATCACAGACGTTAAAACTGCAGAGCTCAAAAGGAACACGGCATTTTCTCAGCTTCGGGGCTGAGGCTTCCCTCGCTTAAAGCAGCATCGACGAACTCTGAAGTGTGGAAGAACAACCAGCAATCAGGCAGCCCAAAAGCAGCAAGCAGGACCCCCAATGAATTAATAATCAGAATGACACGCTCCAACCATGGCAGCCAGGACTCCCGGCTACCTCTGCTCGAAACTGTGCCAATGGTCCCCGCTGCAAGGGAGATTGCAATGGTTGATCTAAGCCCTCATCTAGGCAACAGCATAGAAATAGCAAGGCTGAATGGCAGGCGTAGAGGAGCTGCCATGGCTGTGCCGATGTTGTGGCTGGCTGAGCCGGCAGGTGCAGAAGAGGGGCCCCTTAGAATTCTCTGTTGCTGCGGCTGCCCACACGGCAGGCAGGCACAGAGGAGGCCGCCCCTGGAACTCACTGGCGCTGCAGTTGACTGATCTGCGGTGACTTCCCCAGGCTGGCCCCATACATAGCTAACTTGATCGATGAAGGCAGCCAGAATAAATCTCGCTCTTTGCCTCACGAAGGGCTTTAAAGAACTCACGGCCGGTGAAGGGGGACACAAGAGATAAAGGTAATCAAATGAAATAAAAGTCAAAGAAAGAAAAATGAAAGCAAAAATTATAAGAAAAAGTACAGGCCATCTTAAAGCAGGCTCTGATGGGGATTCAACACTCAATCGGTCATCCACAAGTGGCGGGGAGCTCGGCCGCTGCATCCAAAACAGGAAACTCCAGCAGGGTATCTTAAATACGCCTTGGAGAGATCTACAGTCTAGGCTCAAATGGGGAGGTGCCCAGGAGCCTAAGCCCTAGAATGTACAGATGCACCAGTCTAGCAACCACCATCTGCTGATACTAAAGGATGCCCCTAGCAGAATCATCCTTAATACCACTGGAGATGTCACTGGAAGATTCTGGGATTTTCTCTGTCTCCATCATCTGCTGGCAGGGGGACATAACCCGCTTGTCTGGACTAGTTTAGCAGGACAATTTGGAAACACCCTTTTGAAACTTCGTATTCTAAAATATATTATGCTGACAAATAGATACAACAGCCACCTGTGATACGCAATAGCTTCTGGGTCCCTGAGGAGGACCCCCAAGTGTCGTTCATTCTTCATGAGACACTCGGAGGAACCCCAATGCAGCTGGCAAAGTAGATATTTGAAACCATCCAGATAAATTTAGTTACTGCAGTTTTCTGATCACTACCAGTATAGGTGAGTTGGGCATTTCCTTTTACCATCTAGAGCCTCGTCAATTCTAGTCAGGGAAACATGCAAGGCTTAGCACCAAAGTATGTCACACCGTGGCCTCTTCTTAGGGCACACAGCTCAGCTGACCTTACCTTGCCATCCTAGCTGGTCGGGTTCTTCAGACAGCTCACATACAGAACCAGCTCCTTCGATAGCCCAAGTTTGGTGGGAAGAAGTCAGCCTACCTGGATCAGGTATTTCTCCCTCCAGATGTGCAGCTTGGCCATCGGCTAATAAGAGATGACACAGCTGTTCAGCATTTCTTCCATAAAAAAAAAGTCAGAAGCATTCCCGAAATCAGTTTATACCTGAGGCAATGGAGGATTAAGTGATTTGTCCAAGACCACGAGGAACCTCAGAGGGATTTAAACCTTGGCTCCTCTGGTTCTCAATCTGCTGTTCTAACCACTAGGCTACATAAACCACAGGAACAAGTGCACAGGTCCGTGGTATAGTATGCGATAACTCTGGATCAGCTACAGTGGACCCATGAATACGCAGCACACAATGATAGGTGACTAGCGTAATATTCATTTCGACTCTGCCAGTTCTTCTATTGCAATGCTGCAAACCCTACTTGACGGCTGGCTTTAGCCATACCTCCCCATCAGTCAGGGCCCTCTGTGCATATCCTGGCCTTCTAGAATTCCCATATCCCATTCCCAGTGGAGGAGTGGCCTAGTGGTTGGGGCAAGGTACTTCAGGCCGGAAGGTCGGGGGTTCAAATCCCACTAGAGGACAGCAACCTTGGGCCGGAAGGACTGGGGTTTTCTAGTCCCACAGGTGCTCCTTGTGGTCTTGGGCAAGCCACTTAACCCTCCATAGCCCATGTTCCCTGTAAAAAAAATAGTTATCTCCAAGTTATAATGCCCTGTTCAATGTAATTTCAGTTTGTTCAATGTAAACCGCACTGATGCAGAATAGCGCGGTATATAAGAGAATATAAATAAATAAATAATCCGCTTTTCCTCTATTGCTTCCCCAGGGAAGCTGTTCCATTCATCCACAACCTTTTCTGTGCAGAAATGTATCAAGTTATTCCTTAGTCAACTGCCATCTAGCTACACACCATGACTCAGCATATACACTGGATGACCTCTCACCTTTGGTTACTGGGACTTTTCTTCTTGCGAATGCCTTGGATTTGCCTGCCTGACGTTCTCTTGATAGGCTGTTTGCTGCTGTGGTGGAAGCCGTCACAGTTTTTGCTTTCTTTTTCCTGAATACAGAAAAATCAGTAATATAGTCCAGCTGAAGGAGTGATCAATGGCGCTCTTGAAACCTCCCGTATTTGGCAGATCAGCCTGCTACGTTCTCAAACCTTACGCTAAAGGTCAAAAGACGGACACAAAGTCATTGATTTTTTTTCCCCCTTATGGGTTAAATTAATAGAAGTGGAGGAGTGGCCTAGTGGTTGGGGCAAGGTACTTCAGGCTGGAAGGTCGGGGGTTCAAATCCCTCTAGAGGACAGCAACCTTGGGCCGGAAGGACTGGGGTTTCTAGTCCCACAGGTGCTCCTTGTGGTCTTGGGCAAGTCACTTAACCCTCCATAGCCCATGTTCCCTGTAAATAGTTATTTCCAAGTTATAATGCCCTGTTCAATGTAAGTTCAGTTTGTTCAATGTAAACCGCACTGATGCAGAATAGCGCGGTATATAAGAGAATATAAATAAATAAATAAATAAATAAATAGAAAGCAAGCGGAACAAGGGAAAGAGAAATCTCCACTGTTGAGGAGTTATAGTATTTACAAAAGAACTGCTCTGGTTACTACAAGTGGAAGAGCTGTTTGACAGGCATGGAACCCTATATTATGAGATGTGATGCACACATGGAAACGTGGAAGGTATTATTCATTCAAGGTGTGTGGAGGTGCGTCCCTGACCAGCGGGAGAGAGTGTGTTTTTCCCCGTACCTGTTCCCGGCGCTGCAGTGGGGTCCGACTCACCGGGCAGGCGTGCCCTGGGCAGCTTGCTCCTCGAGGGACCTGAGGGGTTTAAAGAGCCGCCCGGATTTTTCAGCTGTTGGAGAACCCTGCGGAGGTGTGTGGAGGTGCGTCCCTGACCAGCGGGAGAGAGTGTGTTTTTCCCCGTACCTGTTCCCGGCGCTGCAGTGGGGTCCGACTCACCGGGCAGGCGTGCCCTGGGCAGCTTGCTCCTCGAGGGACCTGAGGGGTTTAAAGAGCCGCCCGGATTTTTCAGCTGTTGGAGAACCCTGCGGAGGTGTGTGGAGGTGCGTCCCTGACCAGCGGGAGAGAGTTAGTTTTTCCCCGGACCTGTTAACGTCGCTGCAGTGGGGTCCGACTCACCGGGCAGGCGTGCCCTGGGCAGCTTGCTCCTCGAGGGACCTGAGGGGTTTAAAGAGCCGCCCGGATTTTTCAGCTGTTGGAGAACCCTGCGGAGGTGTGTGGAGGTGCGTCCCTGACCAGCGGGAGAGAGTGTGTTTTTCCCCGTACCTGTTCCCGGCGCTGCAGTGGGGTCCGACTCACCGGGCAGGCGTGCCCTGGGCAGCTTGCTCCTCGAAGGACCTCATTACCATATAAGACTGCTTCTTCCCTCCGCGATTGCGGAGCGCGATTGCGGGGCGTGTTTTGAAGGGGCGTGGTTAAAGGGGCAGGTTCTGCCCCTTTAACGCCCCTTCGACGCCTCGACGACGCTGCCGAGATACGGGTATGATTTGTATTCTTTAAACTTAAATGTTTGTGGGATAATCCTGCCTAGCTACATAGTTGTTTGAGTTTCCTAATAAATATCGTTGTTTTCTTAGGACTATGGGCAAACGCAAAGGTAAATCCCAACCTAAATCTTCGGAGGCCGGTTTAGATACTGGCAAGTTAACCGGTCCTCTAGACAAACATTTTAGTGTTAAACCGCTGGCACAATCGTCTCCCGAAGGGGCGTCTTTGAGCCCGGGAGGGAGATCTCCCCCCCCCTGCCCAGTTCTGCTTGGTAATATTTCCGCTTCTTCTTCGGAAGCCCCCAAATTGGAGAATTTAATTTCCTTGCCTACTCCTGTGCACCTTCCAGCTGAAGGTGTTACGGAATTACCCGTATTGCTCTCAGAGGAGGATGTTACCTTAAAAGATTTGTGGAAAGCTCTGAAGTGCATTGACATTAAGGTTTCCGCCACGGTTGGATCCTTATGTCAGTACACTCAAGAGGCTGTTAGTTCCTTGCATCAGTTTGGAGAAAAATTAGCTGTGGTAGATTCTGAAGTGGCTACATTAAAATCTCAAATCTCTCCTTTGCAATCAATTAATGTCTTAGGTATTAAAGATTCTTTAATTTTACATAACAAAGTGGAGACTTTGGAGAACTCTATCCGAGCTTACAATCTGAGATTTCTAAATTTTCCCCAAACTGCTCTGCTTTCTCCCCAAATTTTGTTGGAGAAATATTTAAAGGAAGTTCTTGGTATTGTAGACCCGGTCGAGACTCGACAGATATTTTATATTTCTGCTGCTTCTAAAAAAGTTAAACTCACTGAGGGTGATTTCGATGAGATAGTTCCCTCCGTAGCCAATATAACTACTTTTTTAGAGGATTCTTTGGATGTTATCTCAGTACGTGCTACCTTATTAGTCACTTTTTCATCCTTAGTGATGAAAGATCGTATTCTCAAAGCCTTCTTTAAGGTTAAATCCTCCAAATTTTGTGGACAACCGATTAATATTTTCCCGGATGTCTCCCGTCCGACACAGATGCGTAGGCGTCAATTTCTTGCTTTGAAATCTCGTGTTTTAGCTATAGGGGCAACTTTTTTTTTTTTAAGGTTCCCCTGCAGATGTGTGATAAATTATGGAAATGCTTCATATATTTTCCAAGATGTGTCTCATCTGGAGAAATTCCTGGCAGATAAAGAGGGCCTTAGGGGGGATGGAGATGTGTAATCACCTTCTATGTTGTGGTCTTTGGATCTGTTTGCTATATTCTTTGGATGTTATAATGTACTGCAGTTTTCTCCCATGACGTGGGCTTTATTGACTTCCTTGATTATTATGTTTTTTTTTTATTTACTGTATTATATTGTATGGAATGTCAATTTTCTTTCATTATTTTGTATAATGTAACTTTTTTGAAAAAAAAAAAAGGAAGGTATTATTCATAAGGTGGCATCTGACTGCTCGATATCAAAATACGGTTTTGTACTGCGAGCATATAAATGAGTAACCAGTTTTGTACCACTAGTACTACACTGATTCAAGCAGTCTCCTCTGATGTACTATATTGCCTCCTTGGGCAGTCATACAGCTCACATTTACTAGCACTAAAGAACAATTACCTAAGCTGGCCTTGGGTTGTCTCTCTTGAATCTTCCCTTGGAATTAGTTTCCTTCTCCTTTTGGTGTCTTGAGTGAATAGGGCCATGTCCTTGTGTAGAGCCAGTCCCTGTAGAGCATACACCCAAACACCAGATTCAAATTGAGAAATCCTGTTTCAGTTGCCACTACTTTCAGTCAGGATCCAAAGAGCGCTAACACCGTTAACAAGCATTATCAGTACATCGATCCCACTGCTTAATATGGGACCTGTGGTAAATAACACACGTTAATGTGTGCTATTATGGTTGTGTCTTTTAGTAAATCTAGTCCTTAATTTGTTTTCTGGCCACAACATACAACAAAAGGCAGGATCAACAGAACACTATTAGACGTGCTTTTCACATGCACACCGGTGTCCTCCCATTCAGCAAACCTCACCCTCATACCCTGCTGTTGTTTGCTGGTGAGATTGATAGGCTGATTTTACAAAAGGAAAATTAGATGCTACCTGCTAACTTTCTTTCCTCGAGTCCCTCCAGATCAGTCTAGATGTGTATGTTTACACTCTCCTACCAGCAGACAGAGAATAAGAACCACTGGTTTGGTGATGTCACACTCTAATCAAGGTCCTGTGCAGTTCACAGCCAACGTGTATTTCTAACACAAAGTAAGAAAATGCCACAACTTTCCACTGTCCCCTAAGCAAGAGGGCCAGGGGCCAACCAGCAGCAGTCAAAAAGAGCCACAATATCAAAAAACAAGAGGCAGCTCAAGGACCATCAATTTGAAGTGCCTGCCTCTGTACCACTTCAGCATTACACTCTACATAGTTACTCCTCAACTCTGTGAAATTACACAACCACAGCAAACAAACACTAGACTAGTCTAGAAAAGGAGAGGAAATTAGCAGGGAAGATCTAGTTTCTCCTTCCTCATCATCCCTCCAGATGTGTGGGAAGTACCCAAGCATTAATCACAAGGAAGGGACCCAGCTACGCCAGCCTCCAAAACTGGACTCCAAAAATCACATTCTGTCTAGCCTGAACATCCAAACGATAGTGACATACAAAGGGATGAAAGGACACCCAAGTGGCTCCCTGACAAATGTCTTATAGGGGAACTGGCCCATGTTCTACCCATGATGAAGCCCAAGCTCAGGTTGGATGCACCCATAGCTCTAAAAGTGCACCTCACTGTGCAGAAGATATGCCGAGCCGATCGCTTGCTTCACCCAGTCTATGATCAAGGATATGGAGGCCACCTCACCCTTCCAAGTCCTAGCAAAGAGCACAAATAAGCAATCTAAATGCCGAAACCTCCGAGTTCTCCGAAGATTACATTTCAGGGTTCTGTGAACATCCAAGTAGCGCAACATCTCCACCTGGCTATCATAGTCATCCGACTGAAACACCAGCAAAATAACCAACAGATTCATGTGGAAACTGGAGACAACCTTTGGCAGAAATGATGGTACTGGTCTGATCACCACCCTTTCTTTAGATAACACTAAAAACAGCTACCAACATGACAGATTCTGCAATTCAGAAATCCTCCTGGCAGAACCAATGGCCACAAACAACACCAACTTCAGTGTCAAATCCTTCAGAATGGCTGACCACGGTGGTTCAAAAGGGGCCCTCACTAGGGCTGAAAGCACCAAGCTCAGAGCCCAAAAAGTGAAAACACTGGTCACAGTGAGGGTTGCAAATGTTTCACTTCCTGCAACACTGAGATAAGCTGCCAAGTGGCAACCCAGCACCTGTAGCAGGCAATCATTGCTGCCTGCACTCCTAAGGAGCTCAAGGACAAGCATTTATCAACACTATCCTAAAGAAAGATCACAAATATTTGTCAAGGGGGCTTACAAGGCCTCCATGTACTTCTCCTCATACCAGGCCTCAAAGATCTGCCACACAGATACAGGTCAAGGAAGTGGACTTCTTCCATGCCTGCAATAAATTAGATATTACTCCTCTCGAGTAACCCCTGTCCAGGAATCTATGTCCTCCATCTGGACTGGCCCCTGCATGAGAAGACCATCCCCAACGGGGTATCAGTAGCTCCACCTGAAGATGCCGCTAACGACCAACCTCAGATGGTTTGTTATCTTCTGCAGGCTGTTTCCCAACAGGAGCTATAGAGAAAAACATACAACAGGCCCTCATTTGGCTACTACTGAACAGTGAATTGATGCTTTCTGACATCAGTTCTTTTCATCAGCTGAAGAAACGGCTCACCTGTGTGTTTCCTGCCATTTCCTCCAATGATCAACAATGCTTTGAAAGGCATTGTCCACCAGATACCACTTTCCCAAATCAAGGGTGTGTCTGCTCAAGAAATCCACTCCAACATTGTCTACCCCCAGACATATGAGCCATAGGCTAACATGTTAGGTGATTTTGACCTATGCCAACAGCACCACCTCTTCAACTACTTGCCGACTCTTGGTGCCATCCTGATGATCTACATAGGGCACAACCATCGCATTGTTCAATAGTATCCTCACTACCTTCTTTCGCAATCATCACAAAAAGACCTGCAGTGCCAACCAAATGTCTCTTAATTCCAACTGGCTGATCGACCAATGCACTTTATCCTGGGACCACTACCCCTCGGCCACACCGCCCAGCTAGTACACCCCCCTCCAACCACTCAAACTGACATCTATGTTTACCAAAACCCATTCTGGAGATGCCAGCTCCATTCTGGGCCTCACATGGTCCAGTTCAATTACAAGGTGAGACTGCTTCTTGCAGAGCGCCGAGGTATAGAACTACCCGAGGACCACCAGCTCAACAACACTCCCTGCAAGAAGCACATGTGCATACGTGTCCATGCACTAGATCCAGGATTGCCACCATCAACCTCAACATCTGAGTATAATTACTTGTGAACTTGTGTCTGCAGTTCCTAAATCCTTTCCTCTGTCATGAATACCTTCCCCAACCAAGTGTCAAACCTGGCCCCCAGATACTCTAGGGTCTGAGAGGACACCACTTGCTCTTTGAGATATTTTATTTATTTATGAGATGTTCTATACTGCCTTTTCCAGAGATCAAGGGTGGTTTTCAAAGAACAAATCCAGTTGCATAAAATGTAACACCTAACTATAACATTAGAATCAAGGTCAATATCAGTGCCAAAGGTTGAGGACTTTGAACATTGATGTTACATAAGAATTGATCATACAATATTTACAGTAAACATATATTGCATTCACTGTACTTACAATGTTTTATGCTCATAGTTACTCTGTAAATGAGGTATGATGTCTCCTGATAGGTAATCAGTGATGGGGAAAGTAGGGGATTCACAGTTAAGTTGGATGTATATTGTTTTGCTCTGGTGGATCAACAAAATGCTCAAGAAACAGATATTGATAACCCAACTTAATTCCTCCTGAAAACTGGACACCGTGGCCATCATATTTTCACTCTCCTGAAACAACGTCTGAATTAGCCAGTCATCCAGGTAGGAGTGCACCAGGATTTCCTTCCTCCGCAGTGCAGCCACTATCACCACCATCACCTTGGAGAAGGCATGGGAGGCCATAGCCAGACCAAACGGTAGAGCCCAGAACTAATAACGTGTGCCCAAAACCACAAATCAGAGGAATCTCTGATGCTTCTGCCGAATGAGAATATGCAGGTACACCTCCATGAGGTCTAGGGAAGTCACAAGTTCTCTTTTTTGTATCATCACTATAACCAAGTGAAGAGTCTCCATGTGGAACAGTTTAATGTGCAAAACCTTAACAACATTCTTGAGGTCAAGGACAGAATGGAAGGTACCATCTTTCTCGAGTACCACAAAGTAAATCAAATAGCAGTCCAACCCCCACTCCTCCAAAGGCACCGGCACTACTGTTGCCAACTCCAACAGCAGTCTAACATACACCAAACCATTACACAGGGACACCGGAAACATATGGGGAAGTAGACAAATAAACGAGGGCATAGTTTTCTTGGATCACGTCCTGTACCCACTAGTTGGAAGTGCCTCTGGGAGCCTGGGCACCTTGGATTTGCCCAGCTCCTTCAGCAACTTCTCAAAATCATCCCCAAAGTGGAGCTTCCCTTTGAAAGGAAGTTTATCGAAGTGTGTCTTAGCCATGTCCCCCCTGTCCACTGCGGAGCATTGGGCACTTACAACAATGGCCATATTCTTGGCAGACATCCAAATCAAATGGCAGCAACCACGTGCCACAACCAAGGCTTCCCTTGGCAAGCTCACCTCAGTCTTGTCCAATGCAGGCAAGCTCTAGTGATATTAGCTCTCACATATCGCTGACTGCAGTACCAGTGCAAAGGCAACAAATAATTGCTTCAGAAGGACACCATCTGATGGACCTGAGGGTTCTTCAACATATCCTAGGTAGGCACAGTCTGTCTTTCTCCTCAAGAACCTGAGGACAAGGACCCGGCCACCTTCAAAACAGTATCCAGTATGTCCCACTCTGCAGTTAGCATCTCTTTGATAGCTCTATGGAAAGGCTCTAGCAGACTTGAGATTGCCACACCTCACTATCTGAATCCGATGCCAGGTCTCGAGGGCCATACCCTGTTCACCACAATCGTTGTCAGACGCACAATACACTCCTCCCGCTATGAGTTGAGAGCACTCAAGAGTTATAGCTCACACTGTGCTCTCTGTACTCAGCTGCAGCCATCATGCCAAGCAGCCCCATGCTGCTCTCACAGTCCTCTCACTGCCCAACCTAAGCCACCAACCCAAGGTTGCCTCCAAGTCTACTTTCATCTTCCGAAAGAAGCAGAAACAGCCCTGCACTGCCGCTGACAACTGATAGTTAAAATGCTCTGGCCGTATCTCTTTGTCTGTTTTGTGTTTTTTTTTTTACTTTACAAAGCAGCCAAATGCCGGCTTAACAAGGGAACCCCAGGTGAGCTCCCAACAAAGGCAGTGGGAGTAAGGAGGGGAGGGACCCAGTTCAACCAGGTTTGGTATCCCCAGGAACCTGCAGCCTGCCCTAGCCCCCTTTCTTAAAGGAATACATCAGGAGAAGACTCCTCCACTTCTTCCCCAGAGATGCCCTTTTATCACACCTGATCAACCAGAGCTGCACAAACCTCTCTCACCTACCATCTGTTGGAGACTGAAAAATATTGGTTGACTATGAGCTGCTCAGGACCCTATATAGGGGGATATCACCAAACCAAAGAGTCTCAGTCTCCATCTGCTGCAATGGTTTGGAGGGACAATGAGAAAAGGCAAATTTTAGCATGTTGGGCCCTGTGCTCCTGTTAAACACCAGCACAGGCTAAAACCACTCAGAAATCTGGGATGCCAGACCCAGCATAGTGGATCCTAAAGCAGGCTTGTTCAAGTTCAATCCTTGAGAGCTGAAAAACAGGTCAGATTTTTAGGATATCCCTAATGAGTATGCACGAGAGAGTTTTACACACGAAGGAGGTAGTGGACGTGCAAATCTCTCTCATGCATATTCACTGGGGCCATCATAAAAACTTGACCTGTTTGCGGCCCTCAAGGACTGAACTTGGAAAATCCTGAAAGGTGTTGCAGGGAGGGGCTGAGAGAGGACAAACAAGGATAATTGAGTAGGGGAAGAGGGCAAGGAGGATATTCTCTTTTTTTCAGATGTCAGTGGGGTTATAGTGATTTCCGAGAAAGGAAAAGAATTTCCTATCTCAGGGATAGGCATACATATTTCACAGCAGCCTCCGAGGTTTTGCAGGAGATACTACTTGTAGCTAAGACATAATGCCTCACAATTGGGTGCTTAAGAACTTGAAAGTTATAGGAGGACAAACAGAAAACCTGCTGCACGATAGATTCTTGTTCTGTTGGCAACAGCATTTGGACAAGTTCCAGGTACTTCACTGTCATCTCCAGTATGGAAGCCACGTCACTCCGTCGGCCGCTGAAGTATGGAAGCAGCTCTCGCAGTTGCTCACAGCTAACTGTGATCCGTCGCCTTAAAAATCCAAAGATAACCTCAGATTAGGGTACTCTTGATTCTGCATCTTGGAGAATTGCCCCTCTACACTACAAGATTCTGTGTTCAAAAAAACCTTGCCCCTCCTTGCACTGGCTATTTGTTCACAAGCGCAGCCCATGCATCCCCCTAAATTCTTGTTTAAAGGACTATGAGCATGCAAAAATGCTGCCTGAGTGAGAGTCTTACTGTGCATGTGATGTCATTTGAGGCATTACCAACCCCAGAAGGTGAGATTAGACCTTACCTACTAAATTTTCTTTCCTGGAGTCCCTCCAGTCCAGTCCAGTTGAGCGGCTAATGCTCAACTACCAGCAGGTGGAGACTGAGAAACACAAACTTGAAGATCACATAAGTAGCCTGCGCCACCTGACTACAGCCAATATGAACTTCACAAAGCAGAGAATGGAGCCCCAAATCTCTATTCTGGGCCAGTAATACCCTCTTCAAAAAACAATAAAGGCAACACAACACTCTTGTTTGCCCTCAGGTTTGGAGGTTTTTTTTTGCAAAACTTCCACAAGAAACATGAAGACCCTTAACAAAGGAAAAACAGAAGAACACAATGGAACTCCAAGTCAAGAGAGAACACCTGAAGCCCAAACAGCACCATCTGCACTGCCCTTGCCTGCTCAAACATCTTATTCTTCAAGATAGCACCCCGTACAGCAAACATCCCGGGTGGGTCCTGGACTGGACTGAAGGGACTCCAGGAAAGAAAATTTAGTAGGTAAGGTCTAATTCCACCTTCCTAATTATCCCTCCAGTCCAGATGAGTGGGATGTACCAAAATAGTACTAATGAGGGTGGGAACCGAAACATCGGCCTGCAACACCCATGCTCCAAGGCCATGTCCTGCCAGGCCTGTTCATCCAGGCGATAACACTGCACAGAAGAGATGACCATGTTGCCAACTTACAAAAGTCCTTGGATAGAATCGGACTAATCTCCACCCAGGACAATGCCTGGGCCCTTGCAGAGTGAACCTGCAACCCCCAAGGGCATCGAACAGCCCTTCAACAGATAAGCAGACGCAATAACTTCCCTGATCCAACGGGAAATAGAAGCCTTAGAAGCCGCCTTGCCCGTCCGAGGACCAACAAACAAAACAAAGAGCCTCTTGGAGAACCTAAAAGACTGAGTCACCTTCAAGTATCACTTGAAAGACCTGTGGACATCCAGCTTATGAAGAGGACTAGACTCTACTGAATCCTGTGGCTCAGAAAAGGCTGGCCAAAGAGACCTCTTGATTGAAATGAAAAACCAACACCACCTTCAGCAAAATCGAAGGGAGCAGGCGCAGAACACCACTTAAGGCTCTCTACAAAACATAGCCTGAAACTTGGAAATCCGGTGGGCTGAACAAATTGGTACCAGAACACCACCTTCAACATCAAATCCTTCACAGAAGCCCTTCCAAGAGGCTCAAAAGGAGGTGTCCCCATGGCCGAGAGCACCAAATTAAGAGGGAACCACAGGCTGATAAGGTGATCTAAGATGTTTAATGCCCTAAAGGAAACAAATTACATTCACATGCGTAGCCAGTGTTTGACCCTGACCACTACCACTGAAACATGTCAAAGTTGCCACTTGAACCTTCCAGTAGCCCAAGGTCAAACCTTTCTCCAGCCCTGCTTGCAAAAATGGGAGGAGTGGCCTAGTGGTTAGGAGTTCAAGTTCCACCTGGGGACAGAAATCTCAGGCCGAAGGGACTGGGGTTTCTAGTCCTTTAGGCACTCCTTGTTGGGCAAGCCACTTAACTCTCCGTTGCCTCAGGTACACATAGACTGTGAGCCCTTTGGGGACAAGGGAACATATGTAAACCGCTTTGATTGAAGGATAAGGTGGTATAGAAAACTGGTTAAATAAATAAAAATGCCAGAATATCAGGAAGCAAGGCCCCAAGGGGTCAAACTCCACGGTCATCACATCAAGCCTTGAAAATGTGCCAGACTTGCACACAGGCCAACGAAGTCAACTGCCTGTGAGCCTGCAGTAACATGTCGATGACCTGAGACAAGTAGCCTCTGCGCTTCAGCTGAGCTCTCTCATGACCCAAGCCATAAGCAAGAACTGACCTACATCCGGCATCCACACCAGCCCCTGAGTAAGAAGGTCCGCATTCGCTGGCAAGGGATATGGCTCCTTCACCAGCAGCTGAACCAGATCCACATACCAAGGATGCCAAGACCAGTCTGGTGCTATCAGCACTACTCGTGCCTGCTGAGACTCTATCCGCTGCAGGACACAACCAATCAAGGGCCATAGAGGAAACATATACAGAAGATCGGCGCTTGGCCAGGGCTGAACCAAAGCATCAAGCCCCTCTGACATGTGTGTTCTGCATCAACTGAAGAACCAACTGACCTTGGCATTCGCCAGATATGCCATGAGGTCCATTGTCAGAACTCCCCAAAGCTCCAAAATCTGTTGGAACACCGACTTCAAAAGAGTCCACTCTCCCAGATCCACTGAGGTATGATTGAGGTTATATGCCCGAACATTCTCTTTCCTGGTGACATGGGCTGCCAAGCATGCTAGCAAGTGTGCCTCCACCCACCACCAGCAACCTCCAAGTGCCACCAGGCCGATTGATATAGACCATCATCATAGCGCTGTCCAACAGAACTCTCACTGTCTTGCAACTCAGCAGAGGAAGGAAAACCTCCAGAGTTTGACACACTGCCTGCATCACCAAATGATTGATCGACTACAGACTCTCCTGCTGGAATCTAAACAAACGTAAAGAAAAAAATTCTAAATGGAGAGGGGTAATCTGCTTGGAACAGCATGTACAACTCTACAATTCTGGAAACTTACTGAGCAGACTAGATGGACATGCTGGTCTTTATCTGATGTCACTTACTATGTTACTATGAGACAGACAGACAATGTTCTCCCCAGCCAAACAGACTGGCTTCCGTGGTCACTACAATCTAGTTCAGATATTCAAGAGGCATACCTGCCATGAACTGTGCTGGGTTCAGCCACCACGTATACTTGCTCTGGCCTCTGCCCGAAGTGGAAGCGGAACCTCCATGGACTGTGACTGGAGGGACCAACGCGACAGTAGGTTTGCCTGAAGGGACTGCATGGGCAACCTGGCCCGGGGCATCAGTTCCAATGTGGACACCACAGAGCCCTGAATCGAGGGTGGTGGACCCTGTGCAATGCCTGTTCCTGGGCTAACAACTTTGCAATGAGAAGAGCCCCAAAATAGTAAAGGGGATGGAAGGATACCCCATGAGAAAAGGTTTAAAAAGTTAGGGCTCTTCAACTTGGAAAAGAGACGGCCGAGGAGGAATATTGATAAAGGTCTATAAATTCATGAATGGAGTAGAACGGGTAAAATGTAGATCGATTGTTTATGCCATCAAAAAGTAGAAAGATTAGGACATGCAATGAAGCTACAATGTAACCCATTTAAAACCAATTAAGAAAAACATTTTTTTCACTCAATGCATAGTCAAACTCTGGAATTCGTTACCAGAGGATATAGTAAAGGCTGTTAGTGTAGCTGGGCTTAAAAAAGGTTTGGACAAGTTCCTGGAGGAAAGGTCCATAAAGAGGACCTCGGAAATCCACTGCTTACCCCAGGACAAGCATTGTGGAACCTGTGTACCCTTTTGGGAACCTGCAAGGTACATGACCTGGATTGGCCACTGTTGGAAACAGGATACTGGGCTTGAAGGACCTTGGTCTGACTCAGACATGGCATTTCTTATGTTCATGATCCTACCCTCCAAAAGAAACACCATGCGGGTGTTGAACTGAGCACTCAGATATTCCAAACAATGGTAGAACTCCAACTGGCTTTTCGCAAATTCCCAACCAAACTCCTGAGGATGCCAGACTACTAGGGTCTTTGCCTCTTGACTCTCCTGAAACGACTTTACAAAAATCAGCCAGTCATCCAGATTCGGGTGGACAAAGACACTTTGCTTCTGTAAATCCCCTGCTACTGTCACAATGACCTTGGTGAACACCTAAGGAGCAGTGGCCAAACCAAAAGGCAAGACCTGAAACTGAAAATGCCCCCTCGGCACCGCAAAGCAAAAAGAACACTGGTGATCAAGATGGATAGGAATGTGTAGGTAAGCCTTGGTCAATTCCATAAGAGGTCAAACACTCTCCCCGCTGGACGGCCACCATCACTGAACATAAGGTCTCCATACGGAAGCAAAGGTGACATTTTACTTACTAGATAATGTCCTTTTCTTGAGTCCTGCTAGACCAGTCCAGACAAATGAGTTGTGTTCCCCTACCAGCAGATTGGTGGAGACAAAGGATTAATGAAAAGCCCAGGATTCAATGACATCAATCCCATGCCTCTATCCGTCTCAGCCACCAGAGGTCTCCTCAGTATCCATCCCAAAGCATATGGGAAAGCATGGGAAGCCTCGCACAACCTCAACAAGGCAACAACAAGTAAACAAACAGTGGAGAACTATCTACAGGAAGGCAGAAACAGAAGGCTGTCAGTAGAAGATGAACCTGCAAAGTCAAGTATAGAAATCATAGCAGACCCAAGGGTACTGCAGCAGAACAGAGCAAATACAGTTTTAAGGGCAGATCCTGGATTGGTCTAGCAGGACTCAAGGAAAGGACATTATCTGGTAAGTAAAATGTCACCTTCCATATCGTCCTGCTAGACCAGTCAAGACAAGCGGAACATACCAAAGCTACAACTTCACTGGGTGGGAAGTGAAGGGGGACAGCAGCTCGCAAAACCTTAGAGTCAAAAGCCGTCTTTGCCCACGTGTGGATATCCAAGTGGTAATGCTTGACAAAAGGTGAAAGTGATGCTCCACGCCACCCATAAGGACGTTTGCGCTTGGGCAGACTGGGCACACAAACCCTCCAAAACCGGCCAGCTCCGCAGCAGATACACAAAGACAATGGCCTCCTAAATCCAGCGCCCCAGTGCAGACTTAGCCATTGTGTCACTTTTGCTTGGACCAGCAAACAGCGCAAAAAGATGGTCTGACTTATGAAAAGAATTTGTAAATCTCCCAGTACCAGAGAAGCACCTCCAGACATTCACAAGGTGAAGATCTTATCCTGTCTCCAACACTGCTCCTTCAAGGAGGAGGGCAGGCAAACCACCTGTTTACCTGAAAGGGAGAATTCACCTTAGGCAAGAAGGAAAGCACAGTCCGAATAGAAACGGCCTCCTCAGAAAAAGATAGGTAAGGATCTCGGCAAGACAGAATCTGCAGCTCATAAATTCGCCTTACAGAACAAATTACAACCCAGAAGACCATCTTGAGCGTCAAATTCTTCAGAGTAGCGTGCTTCAACGGCTCAAAGGGTTCTGACATCAGAGCCGTGAGCACCACACACAGATCCCAGAAAAGAACCACAGACTGGAGGGGAGAATGCAGAAGCTGAAACCCCTGAAGAAAGCGTGAAACATCTGGATATAAGGCTGGAGACTTACCAGCTATTGGACCTCTGAAACAGGTCAAAGCTGCCACTTGAACCCTCACAGAGCTAAGAGAAAAACCCTTTTCCAGGCCATCCTGCAGAAAGGCTAACAGGGACAGCACCTTGACTGCCTCAGGAGCCAGCCGTCATGCACCATCCCATCGCCCAAAGAGACACCAGTCCTGCACATATGCAAGGTTGGTAGATCTCCTCTGGGCTCCAAGCAGAGTGGAGACCACTGCCAGAGAGTGGCCCTTATGCACTAGCTGTTTTCTCTCCAGAGCCAAGCTGTAAGCAAGAAGGGAATCGGGTCCTCTAGGACAATTGGTTCCTGATGCAATTAGGCCCCAAGATTTATTTATTTATTTATTTAACATTTCTTCTATACCACGCTATTACAATCAGCGCGGTGTACATCGAACAAAACATACTACAATGCATACAAGCAACATTGAGTTTTACATAGAACAGGGAAAAAAAACATAGGATAACCGGGGTAACTATTTACAGGTTAAATTAGTATTGTCACCAATACTCTAAGCCAATTTGGTATCATCTTCATTTTGTGTGGGAGGGACAGGCGTAAAAGTGGTGGGTGGGCAGTAGTATAGAGATGGAGGCAAACAAAGAAGTGGCACTTGGAGGAGCCGCGTAGGATCTTTGAACCATGCTTTCCTCAACCAATCCAGCGCCACCAAAATAATCCTTCCTAGGTGGCGCTCTATGCCAAATCACATGCTCCACTAGGGGCCATGGACGAAACACATACAGCAGGCATTGACCTGACCAAGATTAATCCAGGGCATCAATGCCCTCAGAATCCATCTCCGTGCAGAGACTAAAGAAACAGCACACTTGGCAATGGAGCGAATTGCCATCAGATCCATCTCGGGATGACCCCCAGTGGCACAAAATTAACAAACACCTCCCGACTCAACTCCTACTATCATGGATCCAGAGAATGCCGGCTGAGAAAGTCTGCTGGCACATTGTCCACCTGACAATGTGCTGAGCTTTCAAAACTAGTAGGCTCTTCTCCACCCAGGCAAACAGGAAAGCCATCTCCAGAGCTACCCCAGCATTCCTTGTGCTGCCTTGATGATTGACCTATGCCACTGCCCAGCATAGGTCTCATAGACACCTGGCATAGACACTCAAACTGCCCGGCTCTCGATTAGGGGCCAGGAATTCAGAAGAACCAATCTGATGTCCCTCATATCAAGGTGGTGGATGGACCACACCACTTCCCTGCAGTTTCAATGGCTCTGGGCCATCCGGTCATGGCAATGGGCTCCCCAGGCAGAGAGACTGGCATCCATCGTCAGAAGGATCCATGAGAATTCATCCAGTGGCACGCCCTTCCTCAGGATGACAGGGCTGCTGCCATCACTGTAGGCTGGCCTTCATCAACATCAGAAGTGGGAGCCCGAGCTCGAACTCCTGAGAACTCTAGGGTCACCGAGTCAGCAAGGACCTTTGGAGCAGCTGTATATGAGCACATACCCATGGCACTATCTTGACTGTCAATGCCATCAGTCCGAGGTGTTGAAGATAAGCCCAGACTCTGAAAGCCTGCTGCGAACAGAACAGTGCCAGAATATCCAACAGCCTTTTGACTTTGTCCTCTGGCAGGAAGATTCTGCCCACCTGAGTATTGAAACATGCTCCCAGGAACTCCAGGGACTGAGAAGGCAACACTGGCTCTTTCTCAGATTGATCACCCAGCCGAGGCTTTCGACAAAGGACACCACTCGGCTCACTACCCAAGACATCTCTGAAAGAGAACGGGCTCAGATGAACCCGTCATCCAGGTATAGGTACACACAAATTCCTTGGTGCCGTAGCGCCACAGCTACCACCATCATGACCTTGGAGACCATTTGTAGGGCAGTGAAGAGTCCAAATGGGAGTGTGGTGAACTGAAAGTGAGAGCCAAACACAGCAAAATGCAGATACTTTGTTGATCCTCCTGGATCAGCATATGAAAATATGCCTCAGCCAAATCCAGAGATGCCAGGAACTCCTCAGCACACAGCTTAAATCACTGATTGCAAGGTTTCCATCTGGAAGCGCAGGATGTGCAAGTGCTCATCAACACTCTTTTTTCGGCATCAGAAAATAGATGGAAGACCTGTCCTTGCTCTGACCATCCACAGGAAATGGCACCACTGCCTCCGCACAGCGGCCCTTCAATCGCAGACCCCCCAGGGATCAGCTCTTTGCATTCCAGATCATAGTTGTACTGAAAGGTGCTTAGCACCCAGCGATCCTTGATAACTCCACCCCAACCAGAGCAATCAGAGAATGGGCCCCCAAAACCTCATTACACAGCCCGAGAGGGTCCTCCTCTGGAGGGGACCAAGTCCATGGGCCCAGGCGCTCCAGGAAAAGTCTGAGAATGAGCTCGAAGTCTGGAAGCAGAGGGGGGAGAAAGGATTTCCAGGTGGGAGTCTGACCAGCACCCCCATGGAGAGCGGGTGGAGGCTGACAAGAAAGGCGGAAGGGCTGTCGGGTAAGGTTTGCCTCTTTGCAGATAATATCAAAATCTGCAATACAGCAGACACCCAGGAAGGAGGAGATAACATGAGGAGGGATCTAGCTAAGCTTGAAGAATGGACGAGAATTTAGCAGTTGAGATTTAACGCTAAATAATGAAGGGTTATGTATTTGGGCTGCAAAAATCCAAGGGAGCAGTACAGTATAGGGGGTGAAGTACTTCTGTCCATGAAGGAGGAGGCAATAGTATAAGTCTCTGGTGCAACTTCATTTGGAGTATTGTGTGCAATTCTCGAGACCACACCTTCAAAAGGATATAAACAGGATGGAATTGGTGCAGAGGGTGGCTACCAAAATGGTCAATGGACTTTGTCATAAGGCATTTGAGGACAGACTTAAAGATCTCAATATGTATACTTTGGAGGAAAGGTGGGAAAGAGGAGATATGACAGAGACATTTAAATACCTCTGTGGCACAAATGTATGAATGAAATGAAAGAAAGCTCTGCAATGAGGGGCCATAGAATGAAGGTGAAAAGGGGATAGACCCAGGAGTAATATGCGGAAATATTTATTTATGGAAAGAGTGGTAGATGCATGGTGGAGGTAGTAGAGACCAGGACAGTATCTGAATTCAAGAAAGTATTCTAAAGAGAAAAAAGGGAATATAGTAATTGTTATGGAAAGACAGACTGGATAGGCCATATGGTCTTTTTCTGCTGTCAAGTTTCTATATTTCCTTCACTGCCCGAGCCTTGCCGGGTGTCCAGTATGGAGAAACCATGAAAGCATCTGAGAGGGGTCTTGCCAACTCAAGAGAATAACCATCCCAGATCACCTCCAATAGACAGGCGTCCAACGTAATCTGTGTCCAAGTGGGGAAGACCCACTTCAGATGACCGCCTATGGGCTGTATCCCTGCCAGGGCCCCCAAATCTTCATTGGGAAGACTTAGTGACTCCAGAGGCCTTCACCTTGGCCACCTCGGGAGCCACTCCCAAAAGGAAGGGTCCTGCTTCAGGAATCGGGATCTCTGTGGGTTGATCACCCAAGCAGGATGAAACATACGTCCCAGCCTCAGCCCATTAAGAGAACAATCTGCTGGCCCCTTTTGGCTTATCCTCTGGCAGTTAGGGCACCTTGGATTCCATCAGGTCCTTAATCAACTTCCCCAAATCCTCTCCAAACAACTTCCCTGCTAAAGGAAACTTGCTAAGATGTGTCGTGGAAGCAACATCAGCCGACCAATTGTATAACCACAAGAGACATGCACCGACACTACCGCAGCCATACCCTTAGCTGACATCCAAAGCAAATCATAGAGCAGATCTTCCAGGAAGACTGAACCGTCTCCAGCCTATCCGCCTTTGCCTAGCTTGCAGAATCCACCAATATCTCCCCTGGAATCCTCAGAGACCAACAGACAGAGCTCCTAACCACATAAGCCCCACAGATGGCTCCCTGCAGGGCCAAAGCAGACACCTCAAAGGTCTGCTTAAGCAGAGCCTCCATCCAACGGTCATGTGGGTCCTTTAAAGTCACCTCTCCCTCCACTGGAATGGTGGTCTTCTGAGTGGCTGCTATCACAAGCGCATCTACATGGGGCAAGCGCAACTTCTCTTGCTGCTCAGGAAGAATCGGATACTGTTTCACCATACTCTAACCAATGTACAAGCCTGCGTTCAGAGAGTTCCACTCCTCCACAATCATCGCCTTTAAGGCCCTGTGAACCAGAAAGGAATACAGAGGGCTTTTGGATGCCATCCAGCAGCAGATCATTTGCAGACTCCGAGGGCTCCAGCCCAGATTCCTCTGCAATCCGCAATACTGCCAGTGACTGCACGATAAGGAAGGGAAGCTGATCCTGATGAAAACTGCATTAGAATCTCCCCTCCTCCATGTCCTCCTGAGGTCTCTCTTCCAGGAGGTTCGTAGTGCCCTCCAATGGGTCCAGGGAATCCATCAACCCAAGCAAGCCTGCTTCAATTTCCTCCTTCAGGCACTCCCTATGCGGGTGCTTGGTCACTATGAACGATCCCTGCCCCTAGCCAGAGAAGGCTTAGTGCCAGCTGGAGACCCCTCATTCAGCCCCTGCTTCAAGTAGAAGGCCTGGTGAAGCAAAAGGATGAACTTGGGTGTAAAGGGAGAACCCCCCCTTACTAAACTCTGCCGTGGACTCAGGAGAAAAATTTCTATGGGCTGAAGCATGGACTCAGCTCCTTCCAAAAATGAAGAGCCTGTGGACTTCAAAATGGTGGCAGTTCCCAACAAAACTGCAGGGCCCTCACCTTTTCTGGGAACACAATCCTGCTCCTGGGTACCCGACCCATTTGTTTCCTGCACCCCCAGGTCATTCCCGAGCTGATCAGCAGCAGCTGCAGCATAGTCCAACCTCGGGCCATGTGCTCTGTGACTTCGCCGACCAAGCCGACTCTCCCCTGCACTTTGCTGCACCCACTAGCACTGATCTCCAGACTTACCCAGCAGCCGCCCCTTGAAAACTGTTCGCTGCTCCCTGTGTTCGGCCTTCACTTTTCTTTGTTCTTTTTTTGTCTTCCTCAACGAGAGTCTTAAAGGCACAGGAATGTGCTCAATCTCTGTCCCCCCTCCCAAAGGTTGGGAAGGAGGAAAGAGGGGCAGCTAGGGAAGAAGGGGGGAGGGACAGGGTTCTGCACCCCAGGCGCACTACAAAAGCCTGTGGCCCAAACTCTAACTCCAGACTGCACCAGCTATGCTCATTCACCTGCTGGAGACTGAGAAATACTGGCTGTCAGGTTGCACAGGCTACTTATGAGATCTTCCAAGTTTGTATTTCTCAGTCTCCACCTGCTGGTAGATGGCATAACCCAGTCGTCTAGACTGGAGTGGAGGGATGATTAAAAACAGTCATTTGTCACAAGGTGTGAGCTACTGCCAAAGGTCTAGAGTAACTGCCTTAACCTTCCCCAAAATGACTTTACAACAAGGTTTCTGATGCAGAGGATCATTGCTACTCACAAATGGTATTTTTGCCAGAGGGGGGCCCTGGACTGTGGGTGCTGCTGTCTTTTAAAATTCAACGTGCTTTGTCTAAGAGCATGGGGCCCCTTTTATACCACAGGTAACGGCATAGAGCTCTGTTTTTGTAAGAGGAGAGTCTATTAGAAGGCAGTGCTGAAGACCCTGTAATAAAACTGCTTCCAAGTTCCTAATATGAAATGCATAAGACACAATAACTCAATAACGTTCTCCACCCCTGGCTACCCTCATGCACAGAGATTTGCAAGGAAATCTTTGTTTGTAAAACGGTATTACTTGTAATTGTTCTATGTAAACCACCTTGATTTACTGGCGGGGTGGTATATAAAACCACATAAATCAATCAATCAATCATCGCCTCATACTGCGGCATCCACTCATCCTCCTGCATGGTAGACTGTCACAATGGACTATTTTTCCACTATAAGCATTAGATATTATTCTGCATGTCCAGCTACCTCCTGGATTGTCAACAACCCTCGACTTGCTTTCTTCTCCTTCCTTCTAGTTCCAGCTGGCAGAGAGGGGACAAAGAAAGGTATAAATGTCACACCACAGCCCGCAGCCAGTTGAGGCATGGCGCTCATAACTCACCTCCTTTTCCTTTCCTGCACCACGTTCTGCTCGCGACAGCGAATGCGTGCTTTGGTCAGGACTTCCTGCTGTTCCTGTAGCTTACACCTCTGAATCTCATTAACATCCTGTCCACAGGGCTCCAGCTTTCTGTTGCACCCAGAGCTAAGCCAAAAAGAAAAGGACATGAATATCCCCATCCAAAGTGCGTAATCGTACCACACATCCATCAAGGTAGGTCAGTTACACCAACTATACCCAGGTGGCTATGCCTAATGCTAAACTTACACCCCGGAAAATGCAGGGAGCAGGACATGAATTACAGTTGTGGCCAACATTATTGGCACCCTTGCGGTTCAACCCCGTAGTGTCCAATATCTCCTAAAAAAAACTGGCCAGTGAAATGGCTTTGAACTATATATGCACACATTTGACACATAAAATAATCAAATAAAACAAGATCAATTAAAAAAGGAAATAGTATGAAAACTGGGATATTGCCAGGGCATGATTATTGGCACCCTTATAAACAATTCAAATCAGTTTGAACAGAAGATCCACATTCCCATTGCACTGACATTGGACACACCTGTGATCAATTGTCAGTACTCACATGACTTGAATCAACCAATGAATGATGGCTCTAACATTTAAAATGGCCACATTCACTCCCTGTTCCATTTTCACAATGGTAAAAACAAGAGAGCTGCCTGAGACCATCAGAAAAGCCATTACTGTTGAAAGGGACTTGAAGTGCTGCTTATGTGAAGGTACAGTATATCATGCCGAATAAAGAATAAAGTGAGGTAGTGGTGGTGGAGCCAAGTTAAGATGGCTGCAGTGAGGTGCTAGTGAGGATGCCAAATATCTATGAGCAAAAATCACAAAGCTAAAGGGGTTCTGAAACCCTCTCTCATCCCTGCAGCTTCTACACCCGTTTCTGCAGGGGCGACAGGCTCTTTGGATTCCTTCTTGGTGCGGCTGCCTCAGCATTCAAGCTTGGGGGAGGTATTGTCCGGCTGTTGTTTCACTGGGACTGAGTAGCCCGGTATTAGCCTCAGACTCATCATCTCTCTCCCCCACAGGGCCGGTGCCGAAGGTGGCGTGTTTACATCATACATCCGACAGAAGCCTGTCGCCACATCCTGCATTAGTGGAATGTGAGGTGGCAGTGCTAAGGGGGCCAGGCATAGGTCTTCTATGGCTCCTCATCACATTGTCTTCCTCTTTTTCATACTCCCTAACTGTTTACCCTCTTACCAGCACCTTCACTCCTCTCCTCCTTATCTCCCCTTTACTGTCCTCACTTCCCCCCTCCATTCTGTCTTCTACCCTATCATCAGCTCTTGAGATTCATCACTTTCTCCCTCTCATTCAACCATCTCCTCTCTCTCTAAGGCAACCTCACCCTCGTTTCCACCGTACTGTCTCCTCTCTACCCCATACTCTGCTACTCCTTCTCCTTCTCTCATCCAGAGAAATCAACCCCAATCCCTAGACGTCTGTCTCACCCTGAGAAGAGAACTTCACGCAACATGGCAAAACTTATCCATATCCCTCTTCTTTCCCCTTCCACTCTCCCTTTCTCATATGCCTTGTGGAACGCACACTCTGTCTCTAATAAACTCGCTTTTACTCATGATCTCCTTATCTCTAATGCTCTACATCTTCTTGCTCTAACTGAGACCTGGATCCTCCCAGATGATACCGCATCTACTGCTGCTCTCTGTCATGGGGGCTATCAGTTCTCCCACACACCTCGTCCCATTGGCCATGGTGGTGGTGTTGGGCTTCTACTTTCTCCCTCTTGCAAATTACAACCCCACCCACTGCCTCAGTCTCACTCCTTTCTCTCTTTCGAAGTCCACTCCATCCGCCTCTTCACTCCACTTCCTCTCCGGGTAGCTGTTATTTATCGACCCCCTAACAAGTCTGCTTCTACCTTTCTCACTGACTTTGACTCGTGGCTTTCCTTCTTTCTGGATTCCCCTTCCCCCACTCTTATTCTTGGGGATTTTAACATTCATGTTGATAACCCCTCTGATCCTTATGCTTTAAAGCTCCTCTCCCTCACCTCCTCATTTGACCTCCAACTTTGTTCCATTGCCCCCACTCACCAGCATGGCCACTGCCTTGACCTGATATTTTTCTCTAGTTACTTACCCTCGAACTTCTGTAGCTCAGTTCTTCCCTTATCTGACCATCACCTTTTAAGCTTTAATCTGCATCAACCACTGCCTCAACCTCATCCTGTCTCCTCCAACCTATTTAGAAATCTTCATGCTATTGATCCCATGGTTCTCTCTTCCACTATTTCTTCATTGCTTTCTTCCATGTCCTCCAAGTCTGTTGACGAGACAGTAACTTCTTATAATGCTGCACTCTCCTCTGCTCTGGATGCTCTCGCTCCGCCCATGCCATGTCCTGTGAGACCCTAGCCCTGGCTTTCATCCACTACCCGCTATCTATGTTCCTGTACCGGTTCTGCTGAGCATGCTTGGCTCAAATCCTACTCCCCTGCAGACTTTCTACACTTCAAATTCATACTTGTCTCTTTCCAGTCAGCCATAGCTCTTGCCAAACAAGACTACTATGTCCATCTGACTAACTCTCTTGCCTCTGATCCTTGCCGTCTCTTTACTACTCTCAGCTCTCTTCTCAAAGTGCCTCCACCTCTGATCCCTCCCTCCCTTTCTGCCCAAACCCTGGGACAAAATCCACAAAATCACCCTCCAATTCCCCGCAAAGTCAGCTACTTCCCCTCCTCCTCCTCTTCACTCCCAACTCTCCCCCCCCCCACCTATGCTACCCTCTCTTCCTTTCCTGTGATCTCTAAAGAGGAAACTGCACACCTTCTTTCTTCCTCCAAACTCACCACCTGCTCCTCTGATCCTATCCCCAACCATCTCCTAAGCCCCATCTCCTCCACCATTGTCTCTTCCATCTCTCATATTCTCAACCTATCGCTCTCCACTGCAACAGTCCCTGCAGACTTCAAGCATGCTGTGGTCACACCTCTCCTCAAGAAACCCTCACTTGATTCCACCTATCCTTCTAAATATCGACCTCTCTCTCTCCTTCCCTTCATTTCTAAACTACTTGAACGTGCGGGTTCACCGCTGCTGTCTCGACTTCCTCTCCTCTCATGCCCTCCTGGATCCCTTACAGTCTGGCTTTCATCCTTTACACTCTACTGAAACGGCTCTTGCCAAAGTCTCCAGTGACTTGTTCCTGGCAAAATCCAAGGACCTTTACTCCATCCTCATCCTTCTTGACCTCTCTGCTGCTTTTGACACTGTTGACCACAACCTTCTCCTCGATACCCTGTCCTCGCTTGGTTTTAGGGGCTCTGTACTATCCTGGTTCTCCTCCTCTCTCTCCCATTGTTCTTTCAGTGTGTGTTCTGGTGGCTCCTCCTCCTCCGCTACCCCGCTCCCAGTTGGTGTACCCCAAGGATCTGTCTTGGGTCCGCTCCTTTTCTCTCTCTACACCCAGTCCCTTGGTGCGCTTATCTCTTCCCACAGCTTTCAGTACCATCTGTATGCTGATGACTCCCAGATCTACCTCTCTACGCCTGAAATCTCTCCGGAAATCCAGGCCCAGATCTCTGCCTGCCTTTCTGACATTGCTGCCTGGATGTCTCACCGCCACTTGAAAATGAACATGGCCAAGATTGAACTTCTTATCTTTCCCCCTAAAACCTCCCCTTCTCTTCCCCCTTTCTCAGTCTCTGTGGATAACTCTGTACTCCTTCCTGTTTCCTCAGCCCGCAATCTGGAGGTTGTCTTTGACTCCTCTCTCTCTTTCTCCACACATATCCATCTGATAGCTAAGACCTGCCATTTATTTCTCTATAACATCAGCAAAAATCTGCCCTTTCCTTTCTGAACACACTACTAAAATGCTTATCCACTCCTTAATCACCTCCCGTCTTTGACTACTGTAACCTACTACTTGCTGGTCTCCCTTTGAATCATCTCTCTCCCCTTCAATCTGTTCAACATTCTGCTGCGCGGCTAATCTTCCGCCAGCCTCGTCATGCCCATATTACTCCTCTTCTCAAGTCACTTCATTGGTTCCCTATCCGTTTCCGCATCCAGTTCAAACTTCTCCTGCTGACCTATAAATGCATTCACTCTGAGGCTCCTCACTACCTTTTCTCTCTTATCTCTCCCTATGCCCCTCCTCGGAAACTCCACTCTTCTAGAAAATCACTTCTATCTGTGCCCTTCTCTTCTACTGCTAACTCCAGACTTCACTCCTTTCACCTTGCTGCGACTTACGCCTGGAACAAACTACCTGTGTCTGTACGCCAGGCACCTTCTCTAACCCTCTTCAAATCCAGGCTGAAAACTCACCTTTTCACTGCTGCTTTTGGGTCTTGACTCACCTGATCTCCTTTTTTCTTTCCCCTTGCTTTATCCCTGCCCACACCTTCAGTGTTTGTCTTGACTAGATTGAAAGCTCTGATGAGCAGGGACTGTCTCCTACCTGTCTGTGTAGCGCTGCATACGACTTGTAGCGCTATATAAATGCTCAGCAGTAGTAGTGAATACGGTGGAGGGGAGCTCTGCCGCAGATCATCCTCAACACGTTCAGACAGCGGTGTTAACAAGTGGAGATCAGTCTCTGGAGATGTCCATTGAGCCGCGAGGAGGAGCCGCGTCTGCAGGAGATTTTACAGCATTTACATTTGTCAAACTGGCAAGTTTTACCCTGAAGTCCATATGGACGGCTATTGTGTCGTTGGGGGAAGTTCTACTACCACAAATATCTTCTATGGCTGTTAAAGTTAGTGAAAAAAAACTGCTAAAATTGATCAGCTTACTGTTTTTGTAGCTGCCGCTACTGCAAAGATTTCAAACTTGAAGACTAAGATGCAGTTGGTTAGAGGGTCAGACTGAATCCTTTGTTAAGAACTTTACAGAAATGGACAGGAAGACAGAACAATTGGAAAATGCTTCTCATGCTAATAATTTACGATTAATTAATTTTCCACGTGTTGTGTCTATTTCTGCAAGAGAAATATGTTTAATGAATATTTGGTGGATGTGGTGGCAGTTCCGCGGGAGTCACTGCCTCCTATGGTTAAAATATTCTATTTCCCGGACTTCCGGTGATGCGGTGAGCTCGAGCGGTCGCATGCTGCTTGAGCTCTGGGCCCCCTCGCCCCTCCAGCGACGAAAAAGGTGTTGGCGGGAGCTGGGTTCGGGGTTCTGAGCCTCCTCCTTGCTTCCCCGACTGGACTGCAATGTGAGCTGGCGCCCCCGGGCTCCCACATCTCCCCCCCACGCTGATTTGTAGCCGCGGCCTGGATCCGGGAGGCTGGCGCGGAAGACCTCGAGCCTGCAGTGAGTGCCACGCCGCGGGGAGACCCGGTAAGCAGCAGATTGCAGCTGGTCCTCGGAGCCGCGACCCGCGGCGGAGTGTGCCTCCTTGACTAAAGCCCGTCGCTCCCCCCAGCTATAATTTGTGCTCCAGGAGGGCGGCAGATACCAACACAACAGGGGGGGCTGGAAACTCCTGTCGGGCCCTGGGCTGGGCCGCTGCCTGTTTTATCTCCCCCAAGAGCTCCTCGGGGGCCGCTCTGCCTGGCATAGGCCCCCCCTCAGGCATGGGGAGATTGGGACGCGCCAGCGGAACCGGGGACGAAGGCCCTGCCCCCCCCTCGCGGAAACAGAGCAGCGCACACACGTGAGAGGCGAACCTACACCGCCGTGGTCTGGCAGTGCGGTGGGGGAGCGGGGGACGAGACCTCCGAAGACCGACGCAGCCCTGGTATGGCGGCAAAGGGAGGCCGCCACGTGGAGAAGGAGAAGACCCCTCTGCTGCCTAGGGGGGGGAGCATTCCTCGCCGCTGAAGGGGGAGGCCAAGGCGGGGATGGTGGACGAAATCTCCGTGGCCGTGGCGGGGGCTCTGTCAGCGCAATTTGCAGACCTGCGGGGCCGAATGGACCTCCTCCAAACCTCCGTGGAGGCCCTGGGGAGCCGAATGCAGGAAGCAGCGCACCGGATAGAGCGGACGGAGGAGCATGTGCTGGAGCTGCAACAGGAGCTGACCCGTGTGAAAAAGTTACTTCAGGGTCAGGAGGCCAAGCTGGACGACCTTGAGAACAGGTCCCACCGTAACAACTTGAGATTCCTGGGGATCCCGGATGCCATAGAGGACAGGGTCTTAAAATCTTATTTGGAGGACTTGGTGAAACAAATCCTGGAGAATGACCCGGAAGGCACCCTAGTGCAAATAGGGAGAACGCACCGGGTTGGGCCTAGGAGAGCCAGTGACGGCCGACCCAGGGTGGTTCTGGCACGGTTCCTGCGATTTCCGCAAAAGGAAGCGGTCTTGCGTGCAGTGCGGAAGAAAGGAGTAATTCATAAGGACAATGTTAAGCTGCGTATTGTCCAGGATTATTCGGCGGCCCTGGGACAGCGACGACGAGAGTACGGACCTCTGTGCCAGATTCTGATAGACAACATTATCAGATTCATGGTGCAATACCCTGCCTGGCTGATTTTCACTCATGGCGGGACTCGCCGGTCCTTTGACTCAGCGACAGCAGCAACGCCCTATGTGGAGGAGATAAGGCGAAGGGCGGCAGCAGCGGCCGAGACCTGAGGCCAAGTGGAGAGGAGTGTGGATCCGAAGAACCCATTGGCACATGCCGCTTTGGACTGGGGAGAAGCGGCGGTGGTAACCCTGTGGGGGGAGGGGGTTGTAAGGGGACTGTTAAAACTGTTATAAGTATTAATTGTTGGCTGTTTCCTTGGGTACGGGGGGGTGCGAGGGGAGTTTTGGGCTGCTGGAGTTGGATGATATGGGGGGAGTGGGGAGGGGTGCAGTCTCTGTGCTGGGGGGGGGTAGTCGGGGGGGAGGACACCCCCCTGCACGGCTCGCAGAGGAGCCGGTATAAAGGAGGGGTGGGGGGGCACCACACGCATCTAGGAGTCACAGAGTGGGAGAGAGGCGGATGTTAGTAGAGTTAGGGGAATGGAGAGGAGAGGGAGGCAGAGGGGGGGGGAGGAGGGGGGGAGGGAGGAGAAGGGAGGGGGAGGAGGAGGGGGGCTGTATTCTAGGGGACCAGTTGAGGAGTGGACGGCAAGAGGGAATTATCTTTTGGGGAGGAGGGGAGGACCTCAGGCTGGGGAGGTGTCTTCCCTGAATCAGGTATGGTATGTGATGTATAATAGTGGGTCTATTTATGTATTACATGCCGCTTAAGATAATTTCTTGGAATGTTTGTGATCTGGGCAGCCCGATTAAACGGGCCAAAATTTTGCAGGCCCTGGCAAGGCAGAAGGCGGACATCGCTATGCTCTAGGAAACCCACCAGACTGCCGAGGAGCACCGTAAACTTTGCCGGGAGTGGGTGGGACAGGTATGGGGGGCCCCGGCTCATGGGAAGAAGGGGGGTGTAGTGCTCTTGATACATAGGCGTGTGAGGCTTGAGGTTGTCAAGGACCTTGTTGACCCGACAGGCAGATTTGTTCTGGTGCAGGGAGTTCTTGAGGGGAGGCCTGTTATTCTAGGCAATTTGTATTGTCCCAATGTGCTAGACTTGCCCCTTTATGCTCGTCTTGCCTCTAAAATCGAGATGCTACCGGAGTCCCCCGTGATTCTGGGGGGAGATTTTAACGGTGTCATGGATGTCGATCTCGATACATCTAAAGGGGGGAAGCCGAGAGACAGAATAGCGACGGTTCGGGCATTGCGACGCTTATGCTCCAGGTTGGGGTTGGTGGATCCCTGGCGACTGTTACACCCGGCCGAGCGGGATTATACGCATCAGTCTCGGGCTCATGGCACCAGCGCACGTATAGATTACCTGTTGATTTCTACTGGTCTGTTTGCTAAAGTAGTAGATGCTCAGATAGGGCCTATGGAGATATCTGACCATGCTTTTGTTTGGCTTGACGTCTATTGGAATGGGAACTTTCCTCGGACCCCGACGTGGCGATTCCCACTCGAATTATATAGGGACGCGCAGTTCCGTTCTTTTCTTCAGCAGCGGTGGCAGGAATTCGAAGCTGATCATAGGGGTCACCAGGATGACCCAGAATTGCTTTGGGAAACTGCGAAGGTGGTACTGCGGGGGGACATTATAGGGTTCCTTGCCAGGAAGAGAAGATTGAGGGCCGAACGTATTATCAGTTTAGAGAAATTGGTGACGAGGCTGCGGCGCCGATGGGCCCAAAACCCAACCGCAGGGCTAAAAAAGCAGTTCTGGGAATCTCAAACGGAACTAAATGAACTCTTGCATCAAAGGGCAAAGAAGTCTGTGTTATACTATCGTTACCAACTATACCGCTACGGGGATAAGCCTGGGAAATTACTGGCCAGATGCCTCCGTGGACCCAGGGGCTCCAAATTGGTACCGGGCCTGCGGGATGACTCGAGGACGTTACATCGGGAGAGCCCAGAGATAGTGCGAGTCTTTCATTCCTTTTTTCAGAGCCTCTATACAGCGGAGTCGCCCTCCCTCATGCAGATGGTGGAGTATGTGGGGAAATTGGACTTACCTCGCTTGTCGGCGGAGCAAAGAGCACAGTTGGACCGGCCGATAACGGCAGCTGAGCTGCAAGGGGCTATTTCTAAAGCCAGCTGTTATAAATCCCCAGGGTCTGATGGGCTTGGTGCCGAATTCTACAAAATTCTTAATGAAATGATCACCCCAACGCTGGCCGCAGTACACAATCGGAGGGCGCACCAGGGCTATTTTCGGTGGGGGGTTAACCATGCCCATATTGTTCTTATTCCTAAACCGGCGAAGGACCCTCTCTCTGCGGCCTCGTATCGCCCTATTTCTCCACTTAATTTCGACCTTAAACTAATGGCAAAAATTTTAGCGGACCGCCTGGCGGAGTTTTTGGGACTACTGGTTCATGAATCCCAAGTTGGTTTTGTTAAGGGGCGATATGCTGTCCGCAACCTGCGCAAAATTGTGGCATCCTTAGAGTGGGTCCAGCATAGACAGTTGTCCTCCTTGCTTGTCAGTTTCGACGTGGAAAAAGCCTTCGACAGGGAGGACTGGCAATATTTGAAGTATATTCTTCCATGCTATGGCATAGGGCCATTATTCTGTAGCATGGTCGCGAGTCTGTATGCCGACCCGACGGCAGCGATACTTTGCAATGGGGTGTTATCTGAGAATTTTTCGTTGCAAAGGAGGACTCGACAGGGCTGCCCCCTCTCCCCTCTACTTTTTGTCCTTTCGTTGGATCCCCTCCTGCGGAGAGTGGCGGGATTGCGTTCTATAAGGGGGGTCAGCATTGGCAATCAAGAATTCAAGATATCTGCCTTTGCCGATGATCTGTTGGTACATTTGCTTTCGCCTAGAGATTCCTTGCCCCTTCTCTTACGGGAGTTCCGAACCTTTGGGCAGTTCACGGGGCTAAGTATTAATAGGAATAAGTCCGAAGCCCTGGATGTGTCGGGATGCCTTCGGAATGGCTGGCCGGGTGAGTTCCCTCTTAAGTGGGCCAAGAACCAATTTATATATCTGGGGATTGTACTACCCTGTCATCCAGGTCGCCTATATGGGAGTAACTTGAAGCGGATGCTGACCAAGGTAAGAACCCAGTTGCAGGCTTGGCGGCCTCTCCCCTTGTCTCTAATGGGGAGAATCGCGGCGATCAAACTGGTGCTCTTGCCGCGGATACTATATTGGTTGCAGACCCTCCCTGTCTGGCTGCTCCGGCAGGATGTCCGGCGCTTTGAGGTGGAATTTCGTGGCCTTCTCTGGGGGGGGGGGGGGCGAGAGCCCGTGTCCCCTACGGTCGGTTGGTGGGGAGGGTGAGGAGCGGGGGGTGGGGGCTTCCGGATCTTGGTGCTTACGCCTTGGCCTGTCAAGCGCGCCACCTGGGGGACTGGCTAGGCGATACCGACCTTTACACGCCCAGGGCCTTGGAGGAGGCATATGTGGCACCCCACTCTCTACGGGCCCTTTTACACCTGGAGGTCAGCAGGTGGCCTACCCATCTGGCTGAGAGTGTGTTGCTAACTCCGGTATGTAAGACCTGGTGGCAGCTGAATGCTTACTGGGGTCGTAGTTGGAAGGTGTCGAACTGGCTACCCCTCCGGGGGAATGCCAATTTTACTCCAGGCACCGAGACCGCCGCGTTCCGTCTTTGGGGGGAGAGAGGTATCCGTAATTTGGGCCATGTGGTGGACTTGGCGGGGAGACCTAAATCCTTCCTTGTGCTATCTCGTGAGTTTGAACTGAGGTCCCACCATTCTTTTGCGTACATGCAAGTGGCCCACTATGTGGCTTCCCTTTCGGGGGCGGAGTTACCTAGTGACCGCTCGGCTCAGATTATAGCGTTCTTTGGCCTCGGCGATGCGGAACGACCGTCAATTCAGGTTTTTCACCTCAGGCTGGAGCAGTTCCGACCGCGGCCAGACTATTGTAGAGTGGAACAGGCTTGGGGGGCTGAAATGGGGCAGGAGATCCCCCATGACACCATTCTGGTAGCCCTCCGGAGAGTGGTGAGCCTGGCGGACGGTGCCCGCTGGCGGGAAATACAACTTAAATGTTTAACTAGGGTTCACTTCTCCCCGCGGAGGGCCTTTCGTTGCCACTTGACCATGGATGGCAGCTGTCCGCGGTGTGTGGAGCCCATGGCGACTTTGTTACATATGTGGTGGGGCTGCCGACGGATTCGCCCATATTGGCGGAGAATCGCTCTATATATGGCTAATCTGTTAGGACAACCTGTTCACTGGGATGCTGCCTTGGTGGTCTTGGATCTCCTGAGCCTTACCTCTCCGAAGGGGAAATGGAGTCGCTGGCTAGTGCGCAAGGCATGTCTGGTGGGTAAAGGGCCACTGTTGCGGCGGTGGAGGGACAGCCACCCTCCCTCATTCTGGGAGTGGCGGAACTCCTTCCATCAGCTTATGCTCCTGGAGTGTAGGGCTGCCCGAGGCCATGTCAAGCGATGGTCCGCCTTCTTGCTACTTTGGGATCCATATCTTCAACATTTGAGTTCCCGGACCCGTAATGTGGTCCTGCAGTTGGGTTGTTGATAAACTTACCTATTTGCAGTGTTCTGTGGTTGCCCTGTGGAACTTTACGAGATGGTCCTGCGTGGCCTCGACATGGGTTGTTGGGATGGGGAGGTGGGGGGGGGGAGGGGAGTGGGGTTGGGGGAGGGGGTGAGGGTAATTTTTGAAAAACTATGTAACCATCACTGTGTTCTGCCCCTGGGGATAAGAGTCAACCCCAGGGAGTGGCTGTTACTTGTTATGTACTTATGGTTTTTTTTGGATGGTTTCTAAATAAAACTTTGAAAAAAAAAATATTCTATCTCCCTACGGGGAGGAGAGTGGCTTCCCTGGTAGGTTCTGAGGTTCCACAACTAGATTTGGTTAATGTTACTGATTTATTGGAATCCTCTCGGGACGAGTCTGTAGTGCCATCTACATTAATTGTTACATTTTCTCTTCTATCAGATAAGGAGCGGTTATTGAAACTCTTTTTTTGAAAAAGGTCTCTTATGTTTCGTGATTTGAAAGTTAACATATTTCCTGACTTGGCCAAAGTCACCCAACGGTGCCACAGGGAATTTTTACTGCTGCGCCATGGGGTTTTGCAGCTGGGGGGCTCTTTTTTCTAAAGCACTCATGTAAGTGAGTAGTTAAATAGCAGTCACTTTCTTATATTTTTTATGACCCTCCCAGTTGTTTGCCTTTGTAAATGCAAGACGTGTAGAAGCTTCTACTGAAACCACTTTAAATGTGCCTTGATATTATATACTGAATGTTGATGCCTGGCTTTATTTCTTGTAACTTTGACTGTAGTATTGTTTTTCTTATAATTGGAATCTCCTCCCCATTGTTGTGGGCTGGTGTGAGCTAAACAAACAGTTTCATTATTTCTTGTCAGATTGCTTTGTATAAGCTTTTTCTTTGCCTTGTTACTGCTGTGAAAGCTCTATTTCTGCACAAGGATGTTGTTAACTTTCTTGGTTTTGTTGTTTACAACTCAATCAAAAAAAAAGTGGGGTTAATATGGAGAATGTCTTGGAATTTTGCTGACAGCCTAATATAAGAGCCCTCAGCACTGGAGTTGGATATCCCCTGTCCTAGTAGAATGTGTTATAAAAGCCAAGGCCATATTTTGTAGAGGTTTGTGAAAAAACGAGACAGAATGTTTTTGCTTATCCTGATTAAGCTGAGCAATGTCTGTGCCTAGTTTAACCTAAAACATGTAGTATTTAGCTTCATCTGTAAAGCAGAGGCATAACGAAGAGTGATAAGACAAAATTTGTACCATGTAGCAGTTTTTTCCTAATAAAAAGAAGTACTATGGCCTAGCTGAAGTAGGAATTATGGGAGACCTGCTCGTTTGCAGGCCAGAATTCCTCTGCTTAAGCATTACTGTTACTGATATAATTCTGTGTGCTTTGTTTTTATTTGATTCCCTACTCTATTTGCAATGGAATTTAGAGAATTGGAGCCAAAGAACTGAGGAAGGATTTTTTTCTTGGTGAGCCCGGGATAAGCACAGTGCATTCAATTGGTGCCATGCCAGGATCTTCCTCTCTCTACATTCAAGGCAAGCCAGAGAGGATAGAGGATTGGGATTATTAAGTACAGACAGACTCAGTCTAAGACAGGGATTTAGCATTTAAGAGAGGCAGTCCATCTTATTGTATGTGTGTTAAACATAGAAATGTTTGTAAACAAAACCCTGAAGCACGCTGGTATTCAATGACTAGTGGTAATGAAGCATTAGTATTTTCCCTGAGGAGAGCCTTTTCAGAGGAGCTTCAATGTCTGAAATATGAAATGGCAGTCGATAATTTAGAGGGGTTGCCCACTAATCCTGAGTAGATCATCCTTATGGGTATGAGGCAATGGCATATGAAGAAGTCTCAAGAAGAACATAAGTTGTTTGTAGAAGAGAAAGCGTATAATGATTTATTTGTTTGATTTTCTGACTTATTTTAAAAGGATAATATTTTCTGGTTGTATAAGATTTAAACAGCCTGACTTAGTAATTAATTGTTGTGTTCTCATATGCTGATTTTCTTCTTTAGTAAGTTAGAGCCATATTTTTGCCAGACTTACAAGTTGATATCTGAAATGCCTGTTCTCTTATCATTGTCAGTGTAAAGACTATGCAGATTTGTTTTGTTGGTTTCATTCCTGGGTTTTAAGGTAATTTCAGTTTTTCTATATTTGAGTTATGCATGTTGGTGTTCAGATACGAGGTGCATTTTGTTTTGAAAGTTTTCCTGATCTCAGTTTAAATGAACATTAGAGATATGTTGTAGCGCTGTGATTTCTGGACATGCTGATTTTTGTTTTGGGTTTGGTAATCCTTAGTTTAAGTAATCATTTCAATATTGTAATTTTCCTTATTTAGCAGATTCAAATTGGTTTGTTTACAGCTCAGGTATGGAAAGTGCTCCGTTACCTGATATTACTAGTGTTCAATTTGTTGTACTTATTGCCTTTTCTGAACCCTTAGTTAGTGTATAGACTCTAGATATGTCTGGGGGGATGCGTGTTATAAAATGTTTTCAAATAATAATTTTCATGTCATGGAGATTTTGATTATATTGAATGTTTAATGCTAATTAGGACATACGTAGAAAGTTGTCTTTTGGAATGAACTGAAATAAATGTATATCTTTTACCTGCAGTTCACTTAAAAGTAGCAGTAAATTGATGTTTCTAGAAGCCTTAGTCTATAAGGATTAGTATGGTATGAAAGTCAATGCATGTATGTAGTTTGTATGCGGTCATAAAGTATAGTATGTGGTTAGTATGATGCAAGTGATTAGAAAGTATTGTGCGATGTGCTTAATTATTAAAAGAAGGATGTTTTATGGACAGTAAACTGGTGAGGATGGTCTAATGCTGTGAAGTAATGTGTCAATTTAATGAATATATAAAGGGAGATGAGACTCCATGATTCATTTTGCAGTATTAATGTGCTTGTACAGCTATGTTTTTTTTCAATCTCTGTTTATGCTGTAGTGTGGGATGGATTCTCCGAGTCAACGGACTGGGATGAGGAATGTGTTGTGCACTGCAGTAATAGCTTGATAGAAGACACCACAGATAACGGATAGCAGCAACAGCTTGGTAGGGCTGTATGTTTCTCCATGGACTGCAGGATTGCGTCATCCACACCTGGTGACGTCCTCCGGGCGGCGCCATACAGAAGTGCTCTCTAGAGTTTAGGACTCTCTGGTCATGCCCCCTGGTAGCCCACCTCCCCGACCCACCCCTGGGCCGGTCAGTCTTCATCCTTCCGCCTTGCCAGCAAGACGGACCCTGCTCTCTCTCTCTTTGTTTCTTTATTTTCCTTTTTAACATGCCTAAATCCAACTCTAAGAAGTGCCCACTATGTGGGAACAGATCCTACTCCATCAAAGGCTGTAAGCTCTGCGGGGCCGGCCCCAAGAGGAAGAAAGGGCAGCATGGATCAACTCCGGGCTCCATTCCCGGCCTCCTGAATGTCGCTGACCCTCTGCCGGCTTGGGATGTGCCTGGACGGGCCTCCATCCCCAGCCGTGCCACCGCTGACACTGAGGACGCTCACGCTGCACGGGATGTGCTCGATCGGGCCCTCGCACCCACGACACCAGTAATCAGCTCCGTTGCCCGCGGCGGCGCAGAGGTATGCTTAGCCCTTCCCAGCGCGGCAGCTTACCCTCCGGAGCCTGACCTGCAGTTCCCGGGACCCTCCACTTCTTCCCCTCGAGGCCATGTGGAGGTCTATAATGGCGCCCGACATGAGTCCTCCGACGGCACCAGGGAGTCTTCCAGCTCCTCCCATTGTGGCCCAGCAGCCCACGCGGTGGTAAGCTCCACCCCCTCCAAGGCCTTGCGTCGGGAGTCGGCGCCTCCGTGTTTCAATCAGCATCCCTTGGGGTTCCTTTGCATCCGGACCGCGCGCGGCAGCATTGTCGGAACCCCGGGTACAGGAAACACCGCGGACACCGCAGACAGCGCCGCTCCTCCTTCTCTTCCTCTTCTGGGAGCCCTGCACCATCGCGCAAGAGGCGCCATGAGCAGCATCGCCACGGAGACAGAAGAGGAGGTAGCTCAACCAGATCCAGGAAACGCCAGGTTAGATCTTGCAGCCATGTGGCTGATTCTGCCAATAACTCTGCGATTCTGCAACTGTTGACACAGATAGTTCAGTCTATCAGCGCTCCTTCCAAGTCAGAGCCTGTTACTGCTCCCTCTACCCGGTCTCCCTCCAGATCCCCGGCCAGAGCTTTCCCGGACCACAGGCTAGCAGCGGCTTCTCCTCCTCGCTCCCCAGCCAACCCCTCTCCAGACAGCACGGCAGAGGAGCGAGACATAGAGGCCGTCATTGGCTCCGCCTCCACCTCCAACGACAAGAGCGTTCCTGACTCTGAACACCCCCCTGAAACTGAGGGCCCTCCCCCCCCTCCAGAGGACCGTTCCTACACCAAAGTTTTACAGAAGGTGGCTACTGCCCTGGCGTTGTCCTCGCCTGAACAGGCGGAGGAGCAGGACCCGGTGGTCCTGAGTTATCTCTCAGCTCCCAAGACACCCTTCATCTTACCCATGCATCGTAAGCTGCGGGACGACTACCTCAAGGTATGGCAGACCCCCGCCTCAGAGCGCCCCTTTCCCAGGAGGTTGGATTCCAAATACCAAATCCAACCCTCGCCAGGATTCACGCTACCTCAGCTACCACATCAATCCATCGTTGTCTCTTGAGCCCTGAAAAGGGTCAGATCCTCACGCTCCCACGCTAACCACCCGCCTGGACGTGATCCCAAGCTCCTGGATGATATCGGCAAAAAGGTCTTCCAGGGGGCCATGCTTAATGCCAAGATCGCGACGCATCAGTTCCAGCATATCCTATTCCAGGACACCTGTGTGGCCAACATAAGAAATGCGGTCGCAGCACTCCCTAAAGAGACACAGACATTGTTTGCTGGCCCCCTCGCCGACATCTCCGAGTGCAGCAAGCATCTGGCTAGTACGGCCTTCAACGCCTTTGACACCTCAGCGCGAACAGCGGGCACGGCGATATCTGCCAGGCGGTGGGCGTGGCTCAGAGCTTCTGGCCTCAGTGACGACACGCATGACAAGATTGCGGACGCCCCTTGCTCCGGCGAGTCGCTCTTTGGGGATAAAGTCACGGACGCTGTAAACGTCATGAAAGAGCATTGCACCACCCTACAGACCCTTGCCGAGGAAGGGTTTGAGCGCCGCAGCGCACCTCAGAAGGGCGGCTACCAGCGTAAAAGCTACTACTCCTCCAACAACTACAGTTCCAACAAGAGGTACCCCTCCAACCGCAAGTGGCAAGCCCCGAGGTACAAGAGTAACTCCTACCAGGGACCCTCCAAACAACGCCAGTCCCAGAGGGACCGGAAACAAAGGAAGGGCACTTCCACACCCGCCACCAAGGGCGCATCTTCCTTTTGATGCTACCTCACGGGCGCCTACCCGGATAGGGGGTCGCCTGTCCAGCTTCCTCCAGGAGTGGGAAAGGATATCTTCCGACTCCTGGGTCCTCCGTATCATTCAACACGGGTTCCGCTTGCAATTTCATTCAACTCCATTCCAGAACAACAAACCGTCCAGCAGAACCCCTCCCCACCTGCAATTGCCCATGGCTATGGAATTAGTACACCTCCTGGCCTCTCGAGCCATCGAAGAGGTACCGCCTGACGAGATGAACTCCGGATTCTACTCCAGATACTTCCTCATTCCAAAAAGGACAGGCGGCATGCGCCCTATCCTAGACCTGCGCAGACTCAACAAGTTCCTCGTCAAGGAGAAATTCAGGATGTACTCCTTCAATGCCATCCTACCCTTGATCCAAGCCGGCGATTTCCTGGCATCGCTGGACCTGCAAGAGGCCTACACCCACATCCTCATCCACAAGGCACACAGGCAATACCTCCGCTTCCAGGTGCTGAGTCGCCACTACCAATACAGAGTCCTTCCCTTTGGCCTGTCTCCGGCGCCCCGAGTCTTCACGAAGTGTGTAGCCGTGGTCGTAGCGCACCTACGCAGGATAGGGATATCCGTCTTCCCCTACCTGGACGACTGGCTCTTCACAGCACCCTCGGCCCGGGACCTGCGGATGTCCCTCCAGAAGGCAACCACCGTGATCACCTCTCTAGGGTTCGTCATCAACTATGACAAGTCGCAGCTACAACCATCTAAGCGACTCAAGTTCATTGGGGCGGTGATCGACACACGGACAGCACGAGCCTACCTGCCAGAACGTCGACAGCTCACTATTGCCTCCCTTGCGACCGCTGCTACAGCGGTGAAAGTCTCCTCGGCTCGGGCCCTTCTCCGCCTCCTGGGCCACATGGCAGCTACAATCTCAGTACTTCCTATGGCGAGATTGATGATGCGGCCGCTCCAATGGCACCTGCGTACCTCTGAAACCAGCACTCCCAAACCTTGTCCACTCCGGTCCCAATGCCCCAGAGCGTCAGAGATCACCTACGCTGGTGGTCCAGCAAACCCAACTTGTCCGGGGGCAAGGACATGCATCAGCAGCCGCACCAAGTGACTCTCACCACCGATGCGTCCAACTCCGGTTGGGGCGCGCACCTCCAGCACCTCAGCACACAAGGTGCATGGTCACTGAGGGAACAAAGGCTGCACATCAATCTCCTCGAGCTTCGAGCCATAAGGTATGCTCTCCTAGCCTTCATTCAGCACCTGGCGAACAAGTCCATCCTCATTCAGATGGACAACCAAGTAGCGATGTTCTACGTGAACAAACAGGGGGGGAGGACAGGCTCCCGCTCCCTCTGCAACGAGGCGAGGGCGCTATGGTGCCTAGCCTTGGAGAACAACTGCAAACTCCGGGCCACCTACCTACCAGGGAATATGAACACCCTTGCCGACAAACTCAGCAGACAACTGAGACCTCACGAGTGGTCGCTCTCCCAGAAGGCGATCGATGTCCTCTTCCAGCTATGGGGAACGCCCCCGATAGACCTGTTCGCAACGGAGTTGAATGCCAAATGCAACCTGTTCTGCTCCAGGCACCCTTCACCCAACAGGCTGGCAGCGGATGCATTCGACGTGTGCTGGGGGAGTGGTCTCTAGTGTACGCCTTCCCACCTACTCCCCTCATTCCATCGACCTTACAGCGGATCATCCAGGACAAAGCACACGCCATCCTCGTGGTCCCCCAATGGCCGCGCCAGATGTGGTTCACACTCCTGCAATGTCTCGCCTGCGAGGGACCCATACACCTTCCCCCCGAGCCGGATCTCCTGACTCAGAACGGGGGCACCACTCGCCACCCCAACCTCAGAGCCCTCGCGCTCACTTTGAGCGGGTAGGCCTCTCCGGTCTCAAGCTCCCAGTAGAGGTGCAAGATGTCCTGGCAGCTCGGAGGCCATCCACTAGGAAATCCTATGGCCTCAAATGGAAAAGGTTCAGCATCTGGTGCGCAAAGCAAGGCCTCGAGCCAACCACTTGCCCCGTCGCACAGGTCCTTCAATATCTCAAGGCGCTGTCCGACGGTGGCCTCAAGACACAGTCCGTCCAGGTATACCTCTCTGCCATAGCGGCCCTGCATGTGCCGGCGGACGGGAACAACCCCATTTCAGCGCTGCCCATAACCACCCACTTCATGAAAGGACTCAGCAACCTCAAACCCCCAGTCAGGGCCCCAGTACCGCCCTGGGACCTCAACTCTGTCCTGCTGCAGCTAACACAGGCGCCCTTCAAGCCACTCCCATCAGCAGAAATGAAGTTCGTCTCCTGGAAAACTCTGTTCCTTGTGGCCATAACCTCCGCAAGGAGGATCAGTGAACTACAGGCTCTGATGGCACATCCTCCTTACACGCTGCTACTTCAAGACCGGGCATCCCTGCGGACCAACCCCAAGTCCGTCCCCAAAGTAGCTTCATCGTTCCACGTCAATCAATCCATCGAGCTCCCCTGCTTCTTCCCGGAGCCCCATTCATCCATGGAGGAACAGCGCCTGCATACCTTGGACTGCCTACTGGCCCTCAGGATCTACCTGCAGAGGACACTTCCGGTCCGAAAGATGGATCAGCTATTCATCTCTTTCGACCCTAACAGGCCGGGCCTGCCCGTCTCCAAGAGGACTCTTTCTAACTGGGTGTCCTCCTGCGTGTCCTTCTGCCTTAATGCCTCAGCCGACCCGTCAGCACCGGCGGTCGGCCCACACAAGCTCCGGGCGTTGGCCACCTCCCTAGCCAACTTGCGTTCTGTTTCACTCCCGGACATCTGCAAGGCAGCCACATGGTCTACGCCACACACCTTCCAGAAGCACTACTGCCTGGACCTGCGTTCCAAAGAGGACTGTGCGTTGGGCGCAGCAGTTCTCGCTTCAGTGATCGGGGAAGTGTCCGGTACAGCTCCAGAGGCTTCCTTTCGAGTGGCTAGGCCCACACTCTGACTGTTCGTCGATACTTAGCACTGCTACTACAACTGTTGTACGGTTACTGCACCTTGCACTATCCTGCACTGTTTACCTACATTGTCGCACTGATTTTATCTGCACTGTTGTTGTCCCACTGTTGACCTTATCGACTGTTACTCACAGTACCGCAGTGCTGCTGCGTCAGTTCTGCTCGCTGTTATGTTCTGTGGTTGTTCATTAAAGTCATGCCCTTCATTGGCCTCTCCTGTCCTTATTCGCCTCCTCCACCTCTGGCGCTCCGCGCTGCTAGGGAGGCACCAGGTGTGGCTGACGCAATCCTGCAGTCCATGGAGAAAGCAGGGTTACTTACCTGTAACAGGGGTTCTCCGTGGACAGCAGGATAAGTCAGCCACATAATCCCACCCACCTCCCTGGAGGAGGTCTTCTGCAGTGACTCGCCCCTTGCCGGGGAAACATAGCTAGGAACATACTGACCTGCCCAGGGGTGGGTCGGGGAGGTGGGCTACCTGGGGGCATGACCAGAGAGTCCTAAACTCTAGAGAGCACTTCCGTATGGCGCCACCTGGAGGACGTCACCAGGTGTGGCTGACTTATCCTGCTGTCCATGGAGAACCCCTGTTACAGGTAAGTAACCCTGCTTTACAGTAGCTCTGCTAGAGGAGAGATTGCTGAGTTGTTTAAGGCCTCCTTGTCAGATAACAGCAAGACTTGCTAGAGAAGTTACATTTAAAAAATGTTTGTAGTGCGAAAACAGAATATGGTTAAAGTAAAGGATGCTAGTTTTTTCTTTTCCTTGTAAACATACAAAAAGAACTTCTGATTCCAATTGTCAGCAGTATTATTGATAAGATAAATCTGCATGATCATGATTTTATTAAAAATTGTCTAATATTATTTTGCAGAGATCCTGGATTTGTGATAAGGAAGCTTATCAGAGCCCTGAGAGTACTGCCAATAGAAAGGAATTTACATTAATCAAGGGACCTGTTCTGGCAGGTCAAAGAAATAGAGCAGCCTGTTTCCCTAAAAGACAGCTTATTCCCAGCTGCAGTAACTTGCAGAAAGCCCCTAGTGGAGCTAAGGAGGAGAAGCATAAGCATAGTCTGAAAAACCCTTACGTCATGCCTAATCAATCAGTGGCCAGAGGAGAGTTTAAGCACCAATACCTGAGCACTGCAAGGGAGGAGTTGGAAGCTAAGGACTTTAAAGGCAGAACTGAATATTCAGAAGGCAGACCAGGGGAAGGACCGGCTCGGAGACCAAGGGAAGGACCGGCTCAGAGACGACAACCACAGCGACGAGAGAGAAGAAGAAGGTCCAGGAGAGAGAAGGCAAGAGGAACTCAGAGAGAGACGTGTTCCTATAGAGATTCCTGTGATTCTGGTAGGAACTCTAAAGCAGCACCCTGTAAGAAGACAGGAGCAGCTAAGGAGAAAAGGAACACGAAGTCTTATGGGAAGAGGTATGGAGCAGATGCTCTGAGGTCCAGAGATACAGACTGGAGGACAGGCCACAGAAGCACCCATGCTTACTGGCCAGGATACCTAAGGAGACAGCCCAAGGACAGCTGTGACTCAGGTATGAACTTTGATCCTTTAACTAACCTGGAGCAATGCAAACTGTTGGGAAACAGTGTCTCTCCCACTAGAGGCCAGTTATTGAAGCCCTCTATGCCAGACATTGAGATTGAGCCTATGCTATTCGAGGAACAAGGTACAAGTCCTGAGGGAGATGATTTTTGCATGGACTGTTCTTTGTGTAAGATTGATAGTCTAAAGAAATCCTCAAAGTAGGATTAAAACCATCAAAAGGAAATGTTCTAATTACTGGCTCCCCAGAAAGTTTTATATGGAAAGAAAGAGGCTTTTGGGGAATGGAAAATGAAAACACGTGTGCAGAGGAGGAAAGCAGCTATTGATTAATGCTTGTTATCCACCTGTTGATAGAGTAGAGCATTGCTCAAAGCCGTGCACATGTTGTATAAAGAACTGCTTTGAATGTGACAGAAGAACGCTGTTTGTAAAGAGGTTTTTCCTTTTGGGTTTATTCTCCAGCACTGCTGAGCAGTTGTCAGCAGTGACTGAAGGGAAGTGTTTTTTTCTGTTGCTTGAAAAGACTCTGCAAGCTATTTGCTTGGAACTTTCAGTTGTGTTCTTTACTTTGATTACAAAACCTGGAAATGTTATCCTGAAGGTGTTACCAAGTATAATCTGTGTGTGGAATAATTTACCCCATAAATAAACTCTATTTTGCCTTATACTCGACTCAACTACTACATTCTTATTTACCTCAAAGGCAAACACTATACAACTGGACTACTATTACCACAATCCTTTGCGGCATAGATAGTCTGGATCTTTGCAAAGGGTGGTGTAGCTTTCATAACAAGCACCCCCTTTTACAGATTTCACAATTGTGATAGAGAGGGAGGAAAAACCCACTACGATTAACCATTTCTGTACTCGTGTTTGTACAGTAAATACGTTTAATCCATAATATTCAAGGTTTGTTTTCTGGTTTACGAGTCTGAGCTTGTCCCGGTTAAGAGAATTTGTCTGCTGATTTTATTTCATGTGTAAGAAATGCAATTAGTAGTTTTGAATGAATGAATGAGAAGATCTTCCATATATGGGTACTTAGGTATTGTGATACCCTAGCCTGGGCCCTAGGGCTTACAGGCATAGGGCCGCCTTGTTATGTCCTTATATTAAAGCTTTACTGTGTCTGTCTCCAGTAAGGAATTCTGGGACTTGTAGTTTGGCTTTCTTATCCAAGGACACAAGTAGTGTGAAACCGTGGGTTAAGGCAACAAGAATATTTATTTTGGTGGGATTTCCATAAGCATTAAATTCAGAACACAGGCATTAGGATACTTCTCCAAACATAAGAGGAAAACATGCACATCGTAGTCTCTTGTGTTCATTCAACCAAAAGGTAAACTTCTTCTTCTAACAACCGCTGCTTTACTTTTCAAAACTCTTGGTTAAACAACAAAACCTTCTTTACTTCAGAAGAAACTCGTATCAGTTACAGAGTTATGCAAACATTGCTTCTCACCACGTTTTGCTTTTCTTTCTGAGCCCTGTTTACCAGTGTCTAGTTTTCTTTCAAAAAGAGCAATCCATTGGGGATTCCCCCAGGTTATAATCTGGCTCAAAGGAATCGATCTGCATATCCTCCTGGGCAACAGAATGCTTATCCCTTTCTACAGTTTCACAAGTTTCTTCAGACTTCCTCTCCTGTAAAAACTTCTGAAACTCGCTCCATAGCTGTTCTTTCTGATAAGGATCAATTATATTGGGAGAGTGAGCTTTCCTCCCTGGGAACACTTGCCTTAACATCTCTAGTGTTTTTGGTTCAGCTTCTCTGCTCTGAGGTGAGTTCTGGCTCTTTCCCCAGACAAGCGTATCCACCCACCTTCTAGCAGTTGAAGTCCTCAGCCGTGGCTCTTGAACACTAGATACTGCAACCTGTTCCACCTCGTCTGTAAGCTTTCCAGCTATACGTCTGCTAGCTTCAAGTTTAGGATCATTTTTCAGACACAGACTGCTTCCTTTCTTACCGGCTTCATTCAGCAGCTGGAAGTCAGTCTTCCTATGCCTTTCTCCTCCTTCCTGGGATCTCTCCTCTCTCCAGGATCTCTCAGTGCTCCGGGATCTCTGCTCCCTCTGGAACCTTTCCTGGAATCTCTTCTGGAATCTTTTCTCCTGGAACGCTTTCTCCTCTCCCCAGGCTCTCTCTTTCTGGTCTGATTCAAGTTTTAAAAACCGTTTCTTGCCTGCCACTCCCTTGCCTCTGCACAGGTGTTTACAATCAGTGCCCAAGCCTGCCCCCATGTCAGAGCTTAGGTGTGGCTTAGCCTCAGCAGAGACAGGATTTTTTTTCATGCTTGCCTTGCAAACTCTGTGCAAAGCTGGTCTGTCACTCATTTTAAAGGCACATTCTTCTATTTCCATCTGCTCCTGGCAGCTCTCATCGTCACAGTATCTTACAAGTTGTGTGAATTTGCATAACATAACAAAGACTAAGAAGAAAAAGTATGAAGGTGTTTAAAACAAAAGATACAAGTTAACAGCTTTGTTGAAAACTGGATTGCGTGTAAGTCAAAACAAGTTTGTTTGATTAAAGAGAATTATGAGAAAATAAAACAGTAAAAGGAAAAGAAAATTAAAAAAGAAAGGTATACAATAATTAAATTAATACAGTGGATTCAGTTGGGGGTGCAGATTATTTTGGTTAATAATATTGAAATCCCTTTTTCTTTTGGTTTCTTATTCTGCAAGCAGTGTAGTGACACGTAATATTAAAGAAAAGATCTTTAGATTAGGGACTTAGCTTTTACAAGCTACAGTACAAATAGTAAATGATACAGCTTCATTCTAACAAGTAAATTAAGTAAGTAAATCAAGGTGGTAATGTGTGTTATAATGTTTTCTTTTTATGTTAGGAGATTAAATGAAAATCCTGGTATACATCAGATCCATGAAAGTGTAAGAAATTAAAGTAGCAATGTCCCAGTTTATTTTTAAGCTACCTTGCAAGTGTCCATTGGAGGAGTAATCTTAAATTCTCATGCTGAGTGCTTCAGTTGTTATTATGGACCCCTGCCCTCTAACATCACAAACACCAAGACTGATTAACTAAATTACCATCACTGACCGAGGTAGATTCAAGATATAAGTAAACTGAAGATGTGCAAGAGATTAATTGATCATTTATTATTATGCTGTTCTGTGCTGAAAATAGTGTAACAGAGAAGTTGTAAAAAATGACAATTGAATTTTTAATTGGTTTAAATTCTATATTTTTAAAAACGTTTTGGCCCTCATTCTTGAACGCGGGTTGCAGGGCTGCACGTCCCACCAAGACGTGCAGCCCCGCAAGCCGCCTTACCCTATTCCCCCACCGGCTCTCCCTATACGTCCTCTGCATCAGTACGGGGAGAGCAGGCGGGAGGCAGGGGCGAGCCAGCCTGGCAGCACATACAGGGCTGATTTCAGGTCACAGCCCTGTACGTGCTACCAGGCCTGCTGGGATGTACTGCTTATTCCACCTCAGAGATGGTATAAGCAGCACAATTTGCCAGATTGCAGCAGGGGAGCCATCCCCAGAGCCGGGTGCAGGGGGGTCCTTGATGCCTGATCCAGGCTGCGGGAGGACAGCCGTGAGTCGGATGGCAGGGATTTGAGGGGCCGGAGCCGTGAATGCCATGGGCACTTGCAGGGAGGACGTCCCCACAGGTGTAGGGAGCATGCCGGGACATCCTCGGGGCTCGATTCTGGCTCCTGCAGGAATGTTTTGTTCCCGCGGACCAGAATCTCTTCAGCAGGGATGTCTGGACGGCCCGGATGTCGCCCTCCCGGAATGGGGCTCTTTGTGTTTATATAATGATGCTGATTTATCTGCTTTTGTTTTATGTCCCGATTTCCTTCGTGTCCCGAGATGTCTATGTTAATCAGTTATATTACTGACAATATTAAAAGTAATGCGAGTTTAAACTATTACCTAAGATATGAGAGCCTTACTAAGAATGTTTTGGTAAACAATTGAAATTAGTTTAATTTATTTGCCATACCCTTTAAGTAATAAGGTTAACTATACCTTGTACAGTTGTGCACCTGACAAGAGAGGTGTGTCTATTAGCATGTGGCCTAACATTTAATTTGGTAGATAAGAGAATAACTTAAGGAATATAGATGCAAAATAGATGTATGCTACAAGTTGGCTTGGTCTAGATACAGTCAAATAATTTGGAATAAGTTAGCTAGCAGTAGATGTATTGTAATTAATTAGCATTAGATAAGATAATTCTGTTCAAGAATTCTATATTGCCATTAGCACTGGGGCTTACTTGAAAATGTGAGGAATATGAAGCCTGGGTCGACAGTCCCTGAAACTCTGTCCAAAATGTGCATAGTCCAGCCCATAGTGAAAAGATGCTGCTGAAGAATTTGGAGTGGTGACCAGTGCCATGATGTGATTTCTAACTACTGAAAGATCTATGAAGAGCAGTTGGCCAGTCAGCAAATGGTGCTTGCAAAATTGGTAAAGCCTTACTCCCTGTACAAATTCTTAATGAGACCTATCTCATTAAGAGAACAGTGTCACATAGCTTTGGTTAATTTACAGGGCGATTGTAATCCTTGTTCTGTATTGTCAAATGAAGCATATGTATAAAGACTTCTACCAACCAGCAAGATGAAGTTCACCTACGGACCACAGGGCATCAGCAGAGTCAACTGGAAGACGTTCCCCACTGTGGCAGAAGATTTATTTTGGACTTGGACATGTTTTGTAGTGATTCTTTACAGAATCAGAACGGGAACTGTTGAAAGGGACTTAAAGTGGGATACCAAGACCCTCTGAAAGGGTTAATATGGATAATGGCTTGGAATTTTGCTGACAGCCTAGTACAGAAGCCTTCAGGACTGCAATTGGAAATCCCCTGGCCTAGAGGAATGTTATGCAAGCCAAGGCCATATTTTGTAGATGTTTGTGAAAAAATGAGACAGAATGTTTTTGCTTATCCTGATTAAGCTGAGGAATGTCTGTGCCTAGTTTGACATAAAACATGTGGAAAGTGATTCCAGTAGGGGCACATCTGGATAGTCCCAAGCAGGACGGGGCTGTTAGGACCCGATTCTGCACTGTGAGAGCCATACATTCCCACGGGTGCAGGATCGGGACTTGGGAGATGGCCTAACATACCCCTCCATCGCTGTGGGGACATCCTCTTCGCAGCACAACCTGCCCGCTGCCTTGGAGCCCCCATTTCCCTGCTGCCTTGGACCCCCAATTTCCCTGCTTCCCGACCCTGATGAGGGCAGCTGGGGCCCAGATCGGGCAGCAGGGACTCACCCTGCTTGCCGCTGTCGCTGCTGGGGGGCTGACTGGCCGATCTGGAGGGGTGGCCTGCACTTAATCCACCTCCAGCAATCCCCAGACGTATAGGGCCGTGACTGGGGGTCGGTCCTGCCCACACTCCACCTCCATCCCCTGCAGCATGCACAGCATCTCTGTGTGTGCAAGGGGGCCTGGAGATGGCATAAGGTTCATGCGGCTAGCAGGGCATGACATCCTGCCGGGACATACAGCCCCACTAGTCACCTTGCAGAACTGGGCCCATAGTGTTTAGTTTCATCTGTAAAGCAGAGGCATGACGTACAGTGATAAGACAAAATTTGTACCGTGTAGCAGTTTTTTCCTAATAAAAGAAGTACTATGGCCTAGCTGGAGTAGGAATTATGGGAGAACTGCTCAAGTTTGCAGACCCAGATTCCTCTGCTTAAGTAGTACTGTTCCTGATATAATTCTGTGTGTTTTGTATTTATTTGATTCCTTATTCTATTTGTAATTGAATTTAGAGACTTGGAGCCAAAGAACAGAGGAAGGACTTTTTACTTGGCGAGTCCAGGATTAGCACAGTGCATTCAATTGTTACCAAACATCAAATTTCAAAGGGATACAAGGCCATCTCTAAAAACCTTGGGATTCTTGTGTCTACAGTTCAGAATGTTATTAAGAAGTTTTCTGCTAATGAAACTGTCAAGAACCTCCCAGGATGTGGTGGGAAGAGGAAAATTTAATCCAAGAAGTCTTCGAAGGTTAGTGCAAACTATTTGAAAAACACCACATACAACATCTAAAGAGCTTAAGGCTGACCTGGGGCAATCTGGAGTGGTGGTTTCAACCAGGGGTGGTTCTATCATTAGGCTGAGTGAGGCGGTGGCCTCAGGCAGCAACCTTTTGGGGGTGGCAAAAATTGCCCCCAAAAAGCCTGCCTCATTCGGCCTTCAAAAAAAATCACCGATAGATAAGCCGCGGCGGCAGCGGTAGCGGTAGAAGGAAGTGCCCCGCGGCCACCCCGGCAGAGCCTTCCTCTCTCCCTTCAGCGCCGGCTTTACAGAGCTGCGAAGGGAGAGTTTCCCTTTCTCGCAGCTCTGCTAAGCCCGCCGGCGCTGATGGAAAATAGGAAATGCCTGTTTCCCATCAGCGCTGGCGGGCTTAACATAGCCACGAGAAAGGGAAATTCTCCCTTCGCGGCTCTGTAAAGCCAGCGGCAGTGCTGAGGGAGAGAGGAGGGCTCTGCCGGGGTGGCCGTGGGGCACTTCCTTCTGCCACTGCCGCCGTGGCAGCAGCTTCAGCAGCCAGGTTTTTAAATTTTAATTTCCCGGGAGGGGGGGGGGGATTAGCAATGGAAGTGGGCTGATGGGGGGTTAGGAATGGTAATGAGCTAGGGTGGGCTAGGACTGGAAGTGGGCTGATGGGGGGGGTAGGACTGGAAATGGGCTATGGGGGGCTAGGACTGGTAATGAGCTGATCGGGAGGGGTGCTAGGGCTGGAAATGAGCTAGGACTGGTAATGCGCTGATTGGGGGGCTAGGACTTGAGTGGGCATAGGACTGGAAATGGGCTAATGGGGGAGGGGGGAGTGCTGCTAGCCCTGGAAGAAAACTAGGGGTTAGGGTTACAAATGGGCTGATGCGGGAGGATGGTAGAATGGGACTGGAAGGGAGCGGATAATGGGAGGGTCTGCCAGGGGAAGGAGGGGGCACGAAGGGAGCTGACACAGGGGAAGGGGGCTGGAAAGGAGCTGACACCTGTGATGTACTGAAGAGGGACTGGAAGGGTGCTGACACTTGGGGATGGGAGTGGTAGGTGGCTGGGTAATGGGGAGGAAGCTGGAATGGAGCTGACATGCAAATGGAACTGGAAGGGGGATGGACAGAGGGTAGGGTGACTGGAAGAGTGGCACAGAGTGGACGTGAGCTGATACCTGGGATGGTATTTGGACTAGAAGGGGCTGGACAGTGAGGAAGGAGGGGGACTGGAAGGGAATGGACACCAGTGGCAGTCGTGGGAATGCAAGGCGGTTGACATTGGAAGGTACTGGGAGGGGAGGACTGGAAAGGGGGCTGATACTGTGGTGGGTTACTTGAACTGGAAATGGGCTGATGTAAGGAAGTGAAGAAAACAAAAGAGATAAGAAATGGCAGATGGACCATAGACCACAGAAAGACAGCTAAGAAAAGACAGGAAAGCAGAAGCCTCAGATTGGGACCAGCATGATCAGAGAATAAAATGGTCAGACAACAAAGGTAGAAAAAATAATTTAATTTTAGTGATTGGACTTTGTGCTATTTTTATATTTTACACAGTATTGGAGAACTGCATCTCTTATTTATCTGATGTTGCACTGCATGTGGACTTTGGCTTCTTGGGGTTTCAAGTTAAAAATTTAGTCTACATATTTTTATTTTTACTTTAGATTGTGGTTACTTATTCTGTACTTGGTGAGGGTCGATGTTGTGAGGTCAGGTGTTCTGTTAACATGGAGTTTGTACATAAAGATCTATACTGTACCGTAGTAATTTGACTTGTTCAGCTTTTCAAATAGGTGTAGGGATGTTCCAGGGCCCACTGTAGTATTTACAGTGACACTTTTTTTGGATGGGCTCCTTATGCGAGTTTTGGAAGTTTGTGCTGATATGGTATGGTATGGTAGGTTTGCTCTTTTTTTATGGTTTTGCATTAATTCACAATATGCCTGGTACTGGAGAATAGTGGTTGTTGTTGTTGGTGGTGAGATGATCAGAATCAGATTTTTTTTAAAAATATTAAGTTCTGTGTGTGAATGTCCTGGTTCTGCTCTGCACCTACTGTAACTGCCGACGATATTCTCCTTCTCTATCATACTTCTCCCTCTTGTCCAGACCTCTCACCCCTTAACGCCTGCCTTGCAGCTGTGGCAGACTGGCTGACCCTTAACTGTCTTCACTTGAATCTCACTAAGACTGTGGCTATTTGGTTCTCGCATGGTAGTCCCCCTCCATCACTAGCCCCTTCTTTTTCTGGCACTCCTGTACCCTTGGTCTCCACTTTTCGGTACCTGGGGGTGCACTTTGATTCAGACTTATCTTTTCACTCCCATATCTCTCAGGTTACTAAAACCTCTTTCTTCTTTCTTCGTCAGATTCGCTCTGTTCGCCCTTTTCTTTCCCCTCCTGCTCTTGCTACTCTAGTACTCTCTTTAGTCATATCCCGTGTAGATTTTGCCAATTCTCTTTTCACCGGTCTGCCTAAGAATCGTCTATCCCGTCTTCAACGCATTCAGAACACTGCCGCATGCCTTGTCACTCACTCCTCCCTTCGCGATCATATAACCCCCATATTATTCCACCTCCACTGGTTACCGGTATCTTTCTGTGCTATGTTCAAATTACTGACCCTGGTTCACAAAGCCTTTCACGATAGCACTCCACAGTATCTCACGGACCTCCTCTTTTTCCACTCCCCTAGACACACTCCCCGCTCATTTCATCTTAATCGCCTTACCCTCCCCTCCCCCTCCCGAGCTCACCTTCAGTCTACCCGTTCTACCGCTTTCTTCTTTGCTGGACCCGCCCTTCGGAATGCCCTTCCCTCTTCCCTCCGTTTAGAACCCCAACACTCTGTTCTCTTTAGCTTTTGATGTTCCCTCTCCTTTTGTGTGACTTCTTCTTTCCCCTCACCTTTTGTCTGCTCTTAGGTCTTCTTCTTCTTCTTCTTCTTCTCATGTTCCGTCTGTCTGCTTTCCCTCTCATTCTGTCCTATAATATATTGTACACTTCTCTTCTTTTCCGCTGGCTTTTAGCCTTCTTTTATTGAATTTTAAATTGTACACCGCCTTGGTTTTGTAGAAAAGGTGGTTTTTATCAAATAATAAACAAACATAAACATAAACATGAAAAAGAAAAAGCAAGAACCATAACGCAGTTTATAACAAAATAAAAATGAGTTATAATAAAAATGAGTTATAAACTGTGCTGCTGGTTCTTGCTTTTAGTTCCTTGATGTGCAAACGGGACCGTACTTAGACCTGTGCAAGCAGTGCAGCCGCACAGGGTGGAAAGGCTTGGGGAGCACATTTCGGCTGTCTGCTGTTGCCCTGCCGCCGCTGGCAGGACAATAGCAGGCAGCCAAAAATGTACCCCCCAAGCCTTTTCGCAGCACTTTAAGCAGTTCTGGTCCCTCCCTCCTCTGATGTGATGTCAGAGTAGGGAGGGACAGATCTGCTTAAAGTGCCGGTGCCTTTCAGATTGGGCGCATGCCCCCCTCCTCCTTCCCATACCTCCGTCCAGCACTGCCTGCTCTTTCCCTGCTGCCGGCACCGCCATGAAAAAAAACAGAGGGCGGCGGCAGCAGCAGGGAAAGAGCAGGCAGTGCTGGACGGAGGTATGGGGGGAGAGGGGATGCGTGCGTCCGAGTTGCAAGTTGCACAGGGCGCAACTGCAGCTCAATACGGCCCTGTGTGCAAACATCTTGCATTTCCTCCATATAATCTAATCGGCTTTTTGGTTGGTTCAGTTCAGTCTCTGATTGGATTTCTGAAAAAGCCCCTCCAGCTCTAACGTTGGGGGGGGGGGGGGGAGAGGCGCCATTTCATACTTCGCCTCAGGCAGCAGATTGCCTTGAGCCGCCCCTGGTTTCAACCCACACCATATGCTGTGCACTAAACAAAGAAGGACTTCACAGGCAAAGGTCAAGAAGGACCCCACTGCTCAAAGACAGTCATAAAAATGCACGCCTGATCTTTGCCCAAACCCACCTTGAGAAACCAGAATCCTTCTGGGAAAATGGTTCTGTGGACAGATGAAACCAAACAAGCTCTTTGGTAATGCAGACCAGCAACACTCTTACAGGTAAAAATACGAGGCTTATAAGGAAAAAAAACACCACCCTTCCTACAGTTAAATATGGTGGAGGTTCCATAATGTTGTGGGGCTGCTTTGCTGCCTCAGGAACTGGAGGCCTGGAACATATTAAATGAATCATGAAGTCAGAGGACTACCAAGGAATTCTGGAGCAAAATGTGCTACCTAGTGTCAGAAAGCTAGATCTGGTCGAAGGTCATGGGTCTTCCAGCAAGGCAATGATTCAAAGACATACATCCAAAAGTACAAAAGAATGGTTAAAAAGGAACAAATGGCCAGCAATGAGTCCTGATCTCAGTCCAATCAAGAACCTTAGGAAAGAGCTGAAATCTGCTATTGGTAAAAGGAATCCTGGAAACATTCATGAAATGGAACAAATCACAGTTGAAGAATGGGAGAAACTACCAGAAGACAGATGTAAGAAACTTACAGATGGCTACAAGAAACGTTTGGAGACTGTCATCATTGCCAAGGGTTGTGCAACCAAATATTACACTGGTCAACACTGAAATCGTTACTGACTTTAAAAGGCCCTAATCTGTAGTATCTTGGTGAGCTAAATAACAATAAAAAAAATTATTGGCTCTCATTTTGAAGATATTGCATGTAGTTCATTTTTGACGTTTCACTGTGTAAATTTATCCAGGACATCAAAAACATCCCAAATAAGCCTTGAATGATGTAATATTGCATCACAATGCATAATACCAGCATGCACACATCATCCAGAGTTGATTGCATCAGAAAATGATGCAATGCAATACTACTGCCAGACGGCTGCTAAAGCCACCTGACGTCAGCAGTGTATTATACGCAGTCGGAAAGGTTGAGCATTTAAAATATTTCAGACTGTGTGCGAGACAGTTTAAGCTACTGTTACATGTAACTTTTATTAATCATATAATTTTAGCCATTTAGGTACAATACAGAACAGTAATGCCACGAAAGTGCGTTAATACCGTTGACAATTTCTGCTACATTTGTGGGGAAGTGACATTTGCCAACCAGAAAAAGTAACACTTCTCAACTGAAGAAGGCATATCATCTTTACTTCGGATGCAAGATTGGTGACCAAGACAAGCCTTGGGCCCCGCATATATTCTGCGCTACATGTACAACACAGCTTTCACAGTGGTTGAACTGCAAAAGACCATCAATGCCATTTGCAGTCCCCATGGTGTGGAGAGAGCCAAGCAACCACATAAATGATCGTTACTTCTGCTTGGTTCCTCCTCTTTCCAGCGGAATAACAAAGCAAAAGAAGTTGAGCATAGTCTACCCAAACATTCCATCTGCATTGAGACCAGTTCCACATGGTGAGGGACTTCCTATTCCAGAACCTCCATCAGAATATTCTCTTCTCCTGGTCCGTCAGCATGCAGTGACCCAGATTTTCACTGGGATGCATTATCAACTCCACACAGAATAACACAGGAAGAAATAAATGACCCGGTTCGTGATTTGGACTTATCCAAGAACAAGGCAGAATTGCTAGGATCAAGACTCCAACAATGGAATCTTCTAGAAGAAGATGTCAACATTACTTCATATCGAAAGCGCCACCAGCAGTTGGAACCTTTCTTCAGAAAGAAAAGTAATCTGGTATTCTGTTCCGATATTGAAAGCCTCATGAATGCCTTAAAAATCACTCATGACCCACAAAACTGGAGACTATTTATACTCTTCGAAACTGAGTCTGAAGACTGTGCATAAGAACATAAGATATGCCATACTGGGTCAGACCAAGGTCCATCAAGCCCAGTATTCTGTTTCCAACAGTGGCCAATCTAGGTCATATGTACCTAGCAGTTTCCCCAAGAGACAAGTTCTTGTACTGGGTCAAGCATTGATATCTTCGGTCACTTCTTAATAATGGTTTATGGACCTTTCCTCCAGGAACTTGTCCAAACCTTTTTTAAACCCAGCTACACTAACAGCCTTTACTACATCCTCCGGTAACAAATTCCAGAGTTTGATTACACGTTGAGTGAAAAAATATTTTCTTTTACTAGTCATAAATAGTTTACCCTGTAGCTTCATTGCATGTCCCCTAGTAATCTTAAACCCCTCTTAAACCCTGACTCCTTTCGCACTGTCTGTCAGTCTCTTACAATCCCCTCACTTGACTATTGCAACCTAATCTACCATGGTCTCCCTAAAAATACAATCCAACCTCTCCAATTAGCCCAGAATACGGTAGCTAGACTCATAACCAACAACCCCAGACGTGCTCATATCACACCTGTCCTCTACGACCTTCACTGGCTCCCCATACAAGAACTAAATTTAAGGTTATTACCCTTATTCATAAAATAATTGTAAATGAATCAGCACCCTGTCTCACTGCACTTCTTACCTTGCCTAGTAACACAAGAACACATCGTACTTCTACCAAAAACCTGCTACTCATACCAACAGCCAAAAGGTACTGTAAACAACTTACTAGCAATAGGGCCTTCTCCCTCTACGCCCCATCCTTATGGAACACCCTCCCCCCCAAACTGCGCAACTGTGAGAGCCACCTCGAATTCCGCAAGAAACTAAAAACACACCTCTTCCTAGAATATTTTTCCCTCCCACCCTAACTCCTAACCATCATGATCTACCTTCCACCCAATTGTCCACACTTCTTTACAAAATTAACTGCAAGTATCTCTAATGTATAAAGTTAACCTCGATCTTGATCTCCGATCATGGTAGTCAAGTGCCACAGTTATACCTACTATTTGTATCATAGTTAATTGTTACTTGTTACCTAGTTATATTGTTTTCCTTGTTCCTTGTAAACGGTTGTAATATACTGTATTTTAATGTTTCATGTATACCGTCTTGACTTGTAGAAAGACGGTATATAAAAAACTGTTAAATAAATAAATAAATAGTCTTTCTATATTCTGATAAGGTAAACAATCGATCTACGTTTACCCGTTCCACTCCGTTCATTAATTTATAGACTTCTATCATATCTCCCCTCAGCCGTCTCTTTTCCAGGTTAAAGAGCCCTAACCTTTTTAGCCTTTCTTCATAGGAGTATCCTTCCATCCCCTTTACCATTTTGGTGGCTCTTCTCTGAACCTTTTCTAAAATCGCTATATCCTTTTTAAGATACGGCGACCAGAATTGCACACAATATCCAAGGTGCGGTCTCACCATGGAACGATATAGAGGCATTATAATATCTTTTGTTTTATTTTCCATTCCTTTCCTTATCATACCTAGCATTCTATTTGCTCTCTTGGCCGCCGCTGCACACTGGGCCGAGGGTTTTAACACGGTATCCACAATGACACCTAAATCTTTTTCCTTGCTTTTGAACAATGGAAACCGTCTTCCATCTATTCCAGTAGCACATGCCATCCACATGAAAGAGACATATGATAACTTAAAAGCATCTACTGACTTCCATTAACTAAACTGGCACCTCTGTGGTGACTTGAAAGGTAGTTGCCCTTTTAATGGGACTGCAGCAGGGATATATAAAATACATGTGTTTCTTATGTGAGTGGGATAGCCGAGCAAGGGATTGGCATTACTTGCGGAAGGAATAGAATCACAGACAAAATTTAACAGTTGGAGAGAAGAATATCCGGCACCCAGCTCTGGTTGAGGCTCGCAAAATCCTGCTACCACCCCTTCACATCAAACTAGGTTTGATGAAAAACTTTGTGAAAGCAATGGACTGCACTTTGCCAGCTTTCCAATACCTGCATGAAAAATTCCCTCAACTCAGGGAAGCCAAGATTAAAGAGGGAGTTTTTGTGGGTCCTCAGATTCAAGAGCTCTTCAAAGATGACCGGTTCAACAACTTGCTGCAGGGTGATGCGAAACAAGCATGGAATGCTTTTTGCCTAGTGTCAACAAACTTTCTCGGGAATGTTAGGGCAGAAAACTACAAGGAACTAGTGGAAGACATGCTGATGCAGTATCAGAAACTTGGCTGCAATATGTCTCTAAAGATCCATTTCCTTGATTCCCATCTTGATTTTGTTCCTGACAACTGTGGTATGGTTAGTGATGAACAGGGCGAACGTTTTCACCAGGATATCGCAACAATGGAGCAAAGATACCAGGGAAAATGGTCCACTCACTACAATGCTGGCTGACTACTGCTGGACACTCCCCAGAAAAGCTCCCGAACAGCTGTACAAGAGACAGGCAAAAAAAAATCTAAGTAGTAGTCCATGACTTGTTTTTTTACAGGTATTAACCGAAGGCCTATTATATTTACTATTGACATGCATTTCGTGATGTAAACATTCATTCTTGTAGATTACAAACAAACTAGAGCCAACTTTGCAATTTCACTGTCATATTCGTGTTCAGCATATAAAAATTGATAAGAAATTACTATTTTTATTTCAGTAACATGACTTTTGTAAAACTTTGTTGACCAGTGTTAGTGAAAGGTGCCATTAATTCTGTTCAGGTCATGTTTTGTTTCTCAGAAATTACTAGATCTATGTTGCACAGACATCTTTTTTTGTTGTATACCTTTGAACATGCTATTAAAATATTATGATGATAAACAGATGGAATATTTCCAATTATTTCTGAAGATACTATACACAACCTATTTAAAATGCAAGGGTGCCGATAATGTTAACAGTAACTGGCACTATCATTACTTTCCAGCCCAAAAGGAACATCTATATTTAGCTGATGTATTTGCTACTACGGATGTATTTTCGTTTGAAATGAGAAAGGAGATGTAATGTATATACATAATTTCCCATTTCACGTCAATAGCGTGCACTATTCGTGCTATTGCGTAATAATGCATGATAACAGTTCAATAATAGTGCACTATTCTGGAGTTGGGCCCACCCAGTTAGGGGTAGTGGCGTCACAATGCACGTCTTGTGCCGCCACTAAAACACAGTCCTGGCGACTTCTGTGCGAGTTCGATGTGAAGCCAAAAATGTCTCCTCTCCCCCAACTCCAGGGCTGCCCATCTTACCTCTATCCCCTGCCTCCTTTCTAACGCAACGCTACGGGGTTTTATTAGGCAATCCTCTAGACTAAATGCTGCAGCTCGCAGGCACCACTTTAACCCGCCCGCCCCCCTTGCTTAGAGGTTCTGCTAGCTACAGGTCCGAAGTGTTTGCTGCCCTTATCTGCAGATTTTTTTCTGCTTGCGCAGGTCGAAATACTGAGCATTTGCTTGCAAGCTTCTTGCGTTATCTTTTTTTCTGGAAAGTGTGAGCTAAATCCAGATAAATAACTAAACGTTCTCTAATCCTCTACCTGAGAACAGAGAGAAATCCAGCCTGTGGCTCCATGATGCTGCTCCACCCAGTGGCCCTCGAGCACAAATGGCTGCCTTAAAGAGCCAGGCTGTTTCCGCACCACGTTCAGGGGCAGCTTTATGATCCTGCAAGTGCCTCCTACGAGAATTGGAGAGCCCCTACATGAAGTTATCAAGATGAAAATGATTTCGAGGCTGAGCCTGACCGGACCTCTCTGTACTTTGCAAGAACTGTGATTCACCGATCAGAAGCGGCAGGTCGTGTGTGCCCAAGCACATGCCCTGCCGCAGGCAGAAAGCGCTGCACAAAACCGTCCACCTGGGTCAGCCGCCCTAGGCCTCCGCCTAGCTCGCCTAGTGGACGTGCCGGCCCTGCTGAGCAACACCTAAACCGAGTGTTTTCAAACCTGTATTTCCCATTCTTTCCCAGCAGATGGCGCCACTGCACAGATCCGAAGATCAGGCAGACAATAGGGAACAACAGCAGGAAAAAAAATAAAATGCTTGCGCTTCGCGAAAAGATGACTAAGTTTGCTATTGTATTCCTTCACTGGAAGGGGCTTGGGTTGGATAAAAGAACCGCTTCACAAGACTTGCTCCCTTCCCATGCGAAGCACCAAGTTGTTGGAATATCTTGAAAATTCTTCCCTGGCTGCCTGAGAAGGGAATTAGCTCCTTATTTCACTCTGTCCAACTTTCCTAACCACTGCTCAGAATGCAAAGACCAAGCTAAAGGGCAATATTTAAGAAAGGCAATTGGGCTTGAATTGATTTTTTAAAATTTGAATAATCCCAGAACCTCTTGCAACTTTTTTTTTCAGGTGGCCTGTCAATGCAGCTTGGAGACAATGGAGTCTTTTGCCTGTTGCAGATCTTTCTCCTTCCCCCACCCCAAGGAGAAATTTGAATGTCTTTATGGAAGGAAATCTTTTAGAAAAGGACTGCTGGGCATCGGGAGAGTCTTCATGCTTCCACCAGGATTGGTGCTTTCTCCCTTTAACGTGCTAATGGAGGAGGGGCAGGAGGACAGGTTATACACAGGTCAGAAAGTGGGCCACAAAGCCTACCATCAGGCGGTGCCTTCTTCAGCTTCAGACAGGCTTGGGACTCCCTGTGCCATGGGTGCCCAGATAATCTCCCTGGTTTCACCCCTTCCCCCCATGCTTACACGGGCATGCAGGAAATTAAAGCTATCTTTATTTAGTGTAAGTTAATGGACTGATAATCAACCTGTGGCTTTTGACCTGGGGCCCCTATAGTGTCAGTCCTCTTTTTAAAGCATAACAGAGGGGTCAGAACCAGTACCACAGAAAGGTAAAATGATCCACTGTAGGTGGATCTCGAAGGGTCTCAAGGTTTATTTGGCTCCTTGAGTGATGCAGCTGGGTATCACTTTGTTAACCCAAATCCATGCAAACCCAATCCCCTTGGATGGTACGGGATGGGCTAGGGAGAAGAGTTCACCCCGAGCCTGTCTGCTGCTAGATTCGCGTTTGGGGGAGCAAATGGGGGGGGGGAGATCCCGGGTTGTCTTGTTAATTGTATGTCTATTATGGGGTTACCTCCAGAGCCTACTTGCTAATCATGTCTATAAGGGGCTCCGGTGTTGGTCAGGGCTCTTTGGGTATATTTTGGTTGTACTTTGGTATTACCCTTGGTTCGTAACCTCTTCTGTGGATCTGTGACTTTCTGCTGTACGTTTTTTGTATTATGACCTGTTATGCCTATTTGACTTGTATCGTATTGACTCGTTCTGGTGTTGGTATGGAAATTTGAATAAACAAATTATAACATTTCTATATTCTAGTGCTGATGTTCATATAAATGGATGCAGCAATGACTCTCTATGTAATCATCTGCACCTATTTGCATACACACATATGTACAGCTGTTGTCAACATTATTGACACCCTTGCAGTTCAACCCCTTAATGTTCAATATCTCCTAAAAAATAGTGGCCAGTGAAATGACTTTGGACTATATATGAACACATATATGACACATAAAAGAATCAAATAAAACAAGACCAATTAAAAAAGAAAATAGTATAACATCTGGGACATGATTATTAGCACCCTTATAAACAATTCAAATTCGTTTGAACAGAAGAATCACAAACCCCACTGCAGTAAAATTAGTCGCACCTGTGATCAATTGTCAGTACTCACATGACTTGAATCAACCAATGAATGATGGCTCTAAAATGGCCACATTCACTCCCTGTTCCATTTTCACAATGGTGAAGATAAGAGAGCTGCCTGAGACCATCAGAAAAGCTATTATCAACAAACTTCAAAGGGGAACAAGGCCATCTCCATGGAACTGTCAAGAACCTCCCAGGATGTGGTGGGGGGAAGAAGAAGATTAATCCAAGAAGTCTTTGAAGGTTAGTGCAAACTGTTGGAAAAACATCACTTACAACATCCAAAGAACTTCAGGCTGACCTAGAGCAATCTGGAGTGGTGGTTTCAACCTGCACCACATGCCACACACTAAACAAAGAAGGACTTCATGGGTGAAGGCCAAGGAGGACCCCACTGCTCTAAGACAGACATAAAAAGGCACGCCTGATCTTTGCCCAATCCCACCTTGAGAAACCACAATCCTTCTGGGAAAATGTTGGTGGACAGATGAAACCAAACTTGAGCTCTTTGGCAATGCAGGCCAGCAATACATTTACAGGCTAATAAATGAAGCGTATATGGAAAAAGCACCCTTTCTACAGTTAAATATGGTGGAGGTTTCATAATGTCGTGGGGCTATTTTGCTGCTTCAGGAACTAGATGCCTGGAACGTATTCAAGGAATCATGAAGTCGGAGGACTACCAAGGTATTTTGGAGCGAAATGTGCTACCTAGTGTCAGAAAGCTAGGTCTGGGTCAAACGTCAAGGGTCCTCCAGCAGGACAATGACCCAAAACATACATCCTAAAGTACAAAAGAATGGTTAAAAAGGAAAAAATGGACTGTTTTAAACTGGTCAGCAATGAGTCCTGATCTCAATCCAATCGAGAACCTTTGGAAAGAGCTGAAATCTGCCATTGGTAAAGGAATCCTGGAAACATTTATGAGCTGGAACAAATCTCAGTTGAAGAATGGGAGAAACTACAGCAGTCAGATATATGAAACCTACAAGAAATGTTTGGAGGCTGTTTCACTGCCAAGGGTTGTGCAACCAAATATTAGTGAAGGGTGTCTATAATCCTGTCCAGGGCATATTTTGTTCTTTTGCTCAGAAATTACTACTTCTAAGCTTAGTGGTTAAAGCAACAGCCTACAACCTAGGAGATCTGGGTTTGATTCCCACTGGCACTCCTTGTGGCCTTGGGCAAGTCACTTTACCCTCCAGTGCCTTGGAAGATAAAGCCAGGCAATCTCCTTCCAATCATACCTTGCCAAAAAAGCCCAGGGGCTGCTGGGACGCCAAGAGTCAGCAATGACTTGATAGCACTTAAAAAAATGTTGCACAAACATCCTTTTTTTTATTGTTGTTCTATACCTTTGAACATACTATTAAAATATTATGATAACATACAGTTGGAATATTTCCAATTATTTCTCAAGATATTGTACAACATATCTAAAATGCAAGGTTGCCAATAATGTTGACCACAACTGTATATGCAAATGTCAGTACACACATTTGTAGATTGCCCACATTGGTAGAAGTCTTTCTGAGATTTTAATGGCTGCCAGGATTTATAGTCTGCTTTGATGGCCACTAGCCAATAATTCCTCACAGATGACCAGCAGTCATAGAACAGCCAATACCTTGGTTCTCTAACTCTGTCTCCTTAGGAAGACAAAGCAACTTTCATTAAGGTCCCTCCTCTTGTCCCCAGAATAGGCAAAGGGAGGAATTCAGGGCTCACAGAAATGCAGGCACTGATAATTGCTTTTTCCGTACAGCGTCTCCCAGTAAGCTCCAGTCTGCGGAGTTAGACAGGGATCATACAGACAGAAGTGTGATCATTTTCTAGCACTAGCACAAAGCTCCTCAGCTTGTCTGAGACTCGGGTGCACGCGTGGTTTTGTCTTTGACTGATACAGTGCGACTTTACTAGGAGCAGAGGAAGAAACTGAAAGTAGAACTGGGGAGGGCAGAGCAGCTGTGTAAAAACAGATTAAAGAGTCCGGATTGTCCTGTCTGAACATTGCCCTTCTCCCTTCTCCACCCTGGTGAAAGTGCGTATAGACTTCCAGAGCTTGATTTCCTTTAGCCAGGATGTGAGATGTTCCGGGGGGCCACGTCTAGATCGGAGTACAAAAACAGCATGGGGGTATTTTAGAGGCTCTATTTGTGATTTGGAGGCCTGAGATGGCCATTCAGACACGCAAAGCGCAGACACGTCCCTGGCCCAATTTTAGAAACCGGATATATAGATGTCCCCGGCATGAGAACATCCATGTAGCATGGGGATGGGAAAGAGGCATGGCCCAGATGGAGCAAAGGAGATGCTTGTCATGATGTGATTTTGGAGCAGCACAAGGACGTCTGGTCCTGGTTGATGAGGCGTCCATATCCTCAATGCTTCCAGGGAGAAGAGCACAATGCGCTTTCATCACCACGGTTTATAATTCCTGACCAAAAAACCATAACGTAAATACAAACTCCAAACACATTACAGGCCTCCTGCTACACATCGGAATATCTGAAATGGCCAGCCAGGATATGCACGTCTCACAACAGTTGCCCTCCTTCTGAAATTCCATTGCCAGTTTATCCATGTACCCGGTTCTGAGGCCATGCAAATTGGGGATGTCCACATTTGTGAAATGGCCTATGCCTTTGCACATACCCAGCCTTGCTGTCTCACGCAGGGCCAGGGCCGGCCCATCCATTGTGCAAGAAATGCCCTTTATCCTTTCCCGGCATTTAGCACTCTTTACTAGAACAAAGCTACCAGCATGAGGGAAACCGCTGCTCTTCATGCTTGCGGCTGGGCAGAGGTGAGCTGGGGCCTCACACAGACTTCCCCAGCTCCTACTGAAGCCGCTTAGATAGGTACGGGGGCTCTTCTGGGTGGGGGGCTCTAGGATAGGACTAGAAATGGCTGATTGGGGGGAGCTTGGACTGGAATGGACTGATGGGGAACGAATAGGACTGAAAATGGCTGATGGGGAGCTGGGACTGATAATGGGCTGATGGGGGGCTAGGAATGGAAATGGGCTGATGGGGGGCTAGGATAGGACTGGAAATGGCTGATGGGGGGCTAGGACTAGAAATGGGCTGATGGGGGCTGCAATAAGACTGGAAATGGCTCATGGGGGGCTCTTGGATTGGAAATGGGCTGATGAGGGCTGGAATAGGACTGGGAAATGGCTGATGGGGGTTTAGGATTGGAAATGGGCTGATGGGGGGAGCTTGGACTAGAAATGGGTGATGGGGTGCTAGGGTAGGCCTGGAAATGGCCGATGGGGGGGGGGAGCTTGGACTGGAAATAGGCTGATGGGAGGGCTATGATTGGAAATGGGCTGATGGGGGAGCTTGGACTGGAAATGGGCTGATGGGGGGCTAGCATAGGACTGGAAATGGCCGATGGGGGAGGGGGACTAGGATTGGAAATGGGCTGATGGAGGGCTTGAACTATAAACGGGCTGATGGGGGGCTAGGATAGGACTGGAAATGGCTGATGGGGGAGCTTGGACTGGAAATGTGCTGATGGGGGGGGGTGGCTGGAATAGGACTGGAAATGGCTGATGGGCTAGGACTGGAAATGAGCTAATGGGGGGGGCATGAGAAAATGGGACTAGAAGGGAGCGGATGCTGGGTGGGGCTGGAACTAGAAGGGAGCCGATGCTGGGGGAGGATTAGAAGGGGATGGGGCTGGGGGATTGAGAATAGAAAGGGAAAAAATATTTTGTGTGGGAGAGAAGAAAAATCTACAATTGGCTGGGTATTGGGAGAGTACGTGGAGATTGAGAATGGAAGGGTGAATGAGTGGATGAAAAGGAATAAAGAAAGAAATGGAGAAAAGAGCAAGAGGAGAAAGATCAGTATGTTGGAGCAGATTCAGTAGAGAATCTAGAAGAGAGAAGAAAGGACAAATGGACAGCAGACAATGGAGAGTTATCGAAGACATGAAGAAACCAAAAGAAAGTGACTGGAGCAATTGCAACTGAAAAATAAAATGTCCAAACAAAAGGTAGAAAAATACTTTTTTATTTTGAATTTATAACCTGAAATGTGTCAGCTCTGGCAAATGTGAATCGCTAACGTCTTTTTGTTTTTGTTTAGTACAAGAGGAAATTAATTTATAGATTTATTTCTCCATTGTTGTTGTACATTCTAAGTTTGGCTTTTGGGGTTCCCCATTTAATTATTGTCTTCCTATTTCTAAATTGTGATCTCTTGTTCTGTATTTGGTGACAGTCTATGTTCTGCATGTGTATCCGAGCTGAGGTATTCTGTACATGTAGTTTCTATTTGACAGTCCCACTTGTTCCCTTTCCCCAGTAGGAGATGCATTGGTATTCTCTGAGATGTTGTTGTTAAGTGCCGTCGAGTCAGAGTCGACTCATGGCGACCCTCTGGATGGCTATCCTAAATTGTGTTCGGTCTTCCGTCAGGCGGCTCATTGTTGACAGACCGGTACCCATAGCTGCTGTTATTGTATCGATCCATCTCATTGCTGGCCTTCCTCTTTTGCGTTGACCTTCTGTCTTTCCAAACATGATGTCTTTCTCTAATGATCTCTCTCTTCGCATGATGTGTCCAAAGTATGAAAGTCGAAGTCTTGTCATCTGAGCTTCTAAAGAAAGCTTAGGTTTGATCTCCTCTAGTACCGACTGGTTTGTTCTTCGGGCAGTCCATGGCAGGAGCTCCCCCTTCCTCCCCGAGCAGCCAATCATCCGCCCAGCTCAACGGCTGAAGAACTGCCATTGCCGGGGCCGCAGCTCAGCAGCGCGTCAGTCCGGGGTGAGAGCAGGAGCTCCCCCTTCCTCCCCGAGCAGCCAATCATCCGCCCAGCTCAACGGCTGAAGAACTGCCGTTGCCGGGGCCGCAGCTCAGCAGCGCGTCAGTCCGGGGTGAGAGCAGGAGCTCCCCCTTCCTCCCCAAGCAGCCAATCATCCGCCCAGCTCAACGGCTGAAGAACTGCCGTTGCCGGGGCACGCCCGCGCCTGAGGGCCTCACCAGAGGGCCCTTTGGCGTGGCCCTCAGGCGTTGGTTCGTGGCGTCGGTCTCTGGAGGCTATATTGAAGTCCTGCTTATTTATTTGGGTAATGTGCTGTTCCGTGTCTTTCTCCTCTTATCTGTTTGACTGTGTCTGTACTCTACTCTGTCCTATTTTATAATTGGCATTCCTTTCTTTTTCCCTAAATGATGTAGTATTGTAAACCGCTCTAATACCTTTTTGGTCTGAGCGGTATATCAAATTCAAATAAACATAAACATATACATAGTATTCGCCGCCAGCACCATAATTCAAAGGCATCAATTTTCTTCCTGTCTATCTTTTTCACTGTCTAGCTTTCACATCCATATGATGTTATTGAAAATACCATGGCTTGAACAAGTCGAATCTTTGTATGGAGAGAGACATCTCTGCTCTTGAGAATCTTATCTAGGTCTTTCATAGCCATTCTGCCAAGAGCAATGCGTCGTCTGATTTCTTGACTGCTTGTTGCTTCTTTATTGATAGTTGATCCAAGTAGGTTAAAGTTGTTCACAATTTCAATTTCTCCTCCTTCAACGATGAACCTGTTGATTATGCCAGTTGTCATGATCTTTGTCTTCTTTACATTAAGGTGCAGGCCCATTTTGAGACTATATTCTTTGATTGTGAGAAGCATATGTTTCAGATCATCTTCACTTTCAGCCAGTAATGTGGTATCATCAGCATAGCGAAGGTTGTTGATGAGTCTTCCACCAATCTTCACACCTCTGTTGTCTTCATACAATCCTGCTTCTCTGATGATTTGTTCTGCATATAAATTAAACAGGTAGGGGGAAAATATGCAGCCTTGTCTTACACCTTTGCTTATTTTAAACCATTCTGTTTCTCCTTGTTCCGTTCAAACTGTGGCTTCTTGATCAATGTACTGATTGTGCAAGAGTACGATCAGGTGTTCTGGTATACCCATGCTTCTTAATGTGGCCCAGAGTTTCTCATGGTTTACACGGTCAAAAGCTTTGCTATAGTTGATAAAGCACAAATAGATATCCTTTTGGTATTCTTTCGTCTTTTCAAGGATCCATCTCACATCCGCAATGATGTCTCTCATTCCTCGCCCTTTCCTGAACCCTGCTTGCATTTCAGGTAGTTCTTGTACCAGGTATAGTTGTAGTCTCTTTTGAATAATCTTCAGTAGAATCTTGCTGGCAGGTGGGTTCAGAGCGATTGTGCGATAATTTCCACAGTCAGTCGGATCACCTTTCTTTAGTATTGGTATAAACACAGATCCTTTCCAGTCAGTTGGCCATGATGTTGTTTTCCATATTTCTTGGCAGAGCCTTGTACGTAAGGTAACAGCTGCATCAGATTGGTGTAATACTTCTATGGGAATGCCATCAATGCCTGGTGCTTTGTTCTTTGAAAAGGCTTTCAATGCTGCTTCTACTTCTTTCATCACCAATGGTTCCCGATGATAAGGTACAGGTTGAAACGGCTGTTGGTCCACTTGATCTTTATCATATAAAAACTCTGTATATTCCTTCCACCTTTTCTTGATCTTCTCAGCATCATTCAACATAGAACCTTGAGCATCTTGTAACATTCCAATTCGAGGCTGGAACTTTTTCTTTAACTCTCGTAGCTTTAGGAAAGCCGATCTTGTTGTTCCTCTAATAGTTTCTGCTTCTATTTCCTTTCATGCGTCGTTGTAGTACTTTTCCTTATCCTGTCTTGCTGCACGTTGGAAATCTCTGAGTTCTGTTATTGTCTTTCTTTCTCCTCTGGCTTTAGCTTCTCTGCGTTTCTGGGCAATTTTCAGAGTTTCTTCCGTCATCCATTTTGGCCGTTTTTTGCTTTTTCAACTTTTGTAGAGACTTCTCGCTTTCTTCCAACACAACCTTCTTGATGTCATTCCATAACTCTTCTGGAGCTCTGTCATTTGTATCTAAAGCAGCAAATCAATTTTGCAGGCAGTCTTTAAATTCCAGTGGTATATTCTCAAGGTCATATTTTGCAGCATTCATGAGTGGTTTGCTCTTTTTCAACTTTAGCTTGAGTTTGCATACTAGTAATTGATGATCCGTACCACAGTCAGCTCCAGGTTTTGTCTTTGTTGATGTTATAGAACTTTTCCATCATTGACTTCCACAGATGTAGTCAATTTGATTTTTATGCAATCCATTGAGTGAAGTCCATGTGTACAGTCGCCGCTTGTGTTGATGGAAGAAGGTGTTTGAGATGAATAGATCGTTGGTCTTGCAGAATTCTATCAGTCTTTCTCCAGCTTCATTTCTGTTGCCAAGTCCATATTTTCCAACTACTGTGCCTTCTTCTTTGTTGCCAACTTTTGCATTCCAGTCACCCATGACTATCATGATATCCTGTTTGCATGTTCTGTCAGTTTCAGCTTGTACTTATTCATAGAACTCTTCAATTTCATTCTCTTCTGCAGCTGTTGTTGGAGCATATACTTGAATTATAGTTGTGTTGATAGGCATTCCTCGTAGACGAATAGAGATTAAGTGTTCGCTGACTGCATTGTATTTCATTACAGTTCTTGCAAGTTTCTTCTTTATTATAAATGCAGCACCATTTCTTCTTTGTCTTTCATTTCCAGCATAGTAGACCATGTGTTCATCTGATGCAAAGTGCCTGATGCGAGTCCATTTCAGTTCGCTGACACCCAATAGATCAAGTTGTACACGTTCCATTTCATTCTTGACCACCTCCAACTTCCCTTGGTTCATGCTTCGTACGTTTCATGTTCCAATGTGTAAGACATCTTTACAGCTTCTGACTCTAATTTCATGTGCAGCTACATCAGCAGTCAGACATCCCGAGGGCTTTGATCCAACCACATCATAAATGCTGGCTTTACTCTGAAAAGTCTTCAGCTCTTCCCCAGTAGCTAGTTGAGTGCCTTCCGACCCGGGGGTCTCATCTTCCAGCACTATAGCACAATTTGTTTTGTTGTAACTATCCATTGGGTTTTCATGGCAAGATACAGAAGTAGATTGCCGGGCCTTTCTTCCGCGCAGTTTAAGTTTGGTGTTGTTGCCGTTGTCACAGAAATGTGATCCTCTGCCGTCAACACTATCCCATTCTGCTGCTGCTGCCTAGATGACAGTCCCACTTGTTCTCTTTCCCCAACAGGAGATGCGTTGGTATTCTCTGAGATGTAGTGGTTTAATATTTGCAGTGTTGCCTTTTGATAGGTAGGGTTTGGTTCTTTGTGAGTCCTGGTTGTGCTTTTATGATACGGCGGGTTTGCTATGGGTTCTAAATGGGCAGTGTTTATAGTACTTCCATATGTGCCTGGCGGTTGGCACTGGAGTATATAGTAACGTAGAAATCTGGTAGTCTTTATCCAGACACTCATTAAGAGGCATGATTACTAAGTTAGTGCATGTTAACATTCTGCAAATATCTATGCAAATGAGGCTATTTATGCAAATGAGGCACCTCAATGAGTCTCCGCACATGTCCCTGCACCCCTCCTTTTGGGCCGCCCCTGAGCAGGGCCCTTCCACAGAACTGGTTACTGGGACCTTCATCTTTCGAGGCTGATTTCAGAAGGCGCTTATATATGCCTCACGTCACTGCTACCACTCCTCTGGATTTTTGGATGTTCTGCTCTGGACGTCCCAGATTCTTCCTGGATACCCCTTCTAAAATCCCAGTTCATCATATATGACACTTCCAAAAGTACATCATTTCCCCCATCTTGACCATCTGCACAAAAATAGGAAATGCAAGGCTTTTAGCGTGTATGCTTAATGCAAAGTTTCAAAGCCAAATTACTCAGGTCAGCCAAAAGCATCATCGTATGCACTCTGTAACTGCATAGACTATTTGAAAACGGCAAGCTTTATTTAAAGATACATAAAGCTTAAACAACAATGATTTGTCAACAGGATCCCTTAAGACTCGATTCCATGTGGAAGAGTGTCATTTAAGGGCAACAATGACAGGATGCTAATTAGCTAACAGTGCTTGCCGATCTACTTGGAGCACACTGGAATCCAGCGGTAGGAGGAAATTGATCATATGGCTGTATTATGAATAATGTTTTGGCATAGATCAGGAGAGAAATAGCCTGTGGTCAGTGCAGTTAAATTATAATTTTAAACGGGTCAGGATGTAACAGCTTCTGAAGCAAAGCCTATTTATTTGGAGGTGGATTTTCCCCATGCGGTGGCAGCAAATGCACTTATAGGTCAGCAGGAGAAGTTTGAACTGGATGTGGAAATGGATAGGGAACCAATGAAGTGACTTGAGAAGAGAACAGAATGAAGGGGAGACAGATGACTCAGAGGGAGACCAGTAAGGAGGAGGTTATAATAGTCTAGACGGGAGGTGACTAAAGAGTGGATAAGTGTCTTAGGGGTATGTTTACCAAATGGCAGTAGCGGCTTCCACACAATTTTGGAGCCGGGGTCCCACTGAAACCAATGAGGCTGCGGCTTCGATATCGCATGGAAGCCGCTATCGCCATTTAGTAAACATACCCCTTGGTGTGTTCAGAAAGGAATGGACACATTTTGTTGATGTTGTAGAGAAGGAAATGGCAGATTTTAGCAATCAGTTGGATGTGTGTGGAGAAGAAGAGAGAGATGACCCCAAGGTTGCGAGCCAAGGAGACAGAGAGGTGTAGAGCGTTTATCTACTGAGATTGAGAAAGGAGGAAGGAGAGAGGAGTGTTTAGGAGGAAAAATAAAAAGCTCAGTTTTGGCCATGTTCAATTTCAAGTAGAGGTGAGACATCCAAGCAGCAATGTTAGAAAGGCAGGCAGAGATCCGGGTCTGGATTGCCGGGGAGAGTTCAGGTGTAGAGAAGTAGATCTGGGAGTCATCTGCATAAAGCCAGTACTGAAAGCCATGGGAAGAGATGATTGCACCAAGGGACTGGGTGTAGCGAGAGAAAAGGAGTGGACTCAAGACAGATCCTTGGGGTACACTAACTGAGAGCGGGATAGCAGTAGAGGAGGAGCCACCAGAACAAACACTGAAAGAGTGATGGGAAAGATGAGACCCAGGATAGCACAGAGCCCTTAAAACCAAGCGAGGACAAGGCATAGAAACATAAAAACATGATGACAGAAAAAGACAACATGGCCTATCTAGTTTGCCCTTTCATATCAACCACTACAACATTCCCCTTTTTTCCTTTAGAGATCCTCTGTGTTTGTCCCATGTTTTTTGAATTCATATACTATCCTCCTCTCCACCACTTCCAATGGAAGACTATTCCAAGCATCTACCACTCTGCTACCCTCCTCTGATTTGGAGGAGAAGGTTGTGGTCAACGGTGTCAAAAGCAGCAGAAAGGTCAAGAAGGATGAGGATCAAGTAAAGGCCCTTGGATTTAGTCAGAAACTGGTCACTGGAGACTTTCACAAGAGCCGTTTCAGTAGAATGTAAAGGACAAAAGCCAGATTGTAAAGGATCCAGAAGGGCTTGAGAGGAGAGAAAGTCGAGGCAGTGGTGGTAAACTGCACATTCAAGTAGTTTAGAAACGAAGGGGAGGAGGGAGATGGGGCGATAGTTAGGACAGGTAGGGTCTAGTGAGGGTTTCTTGAGGAGAGATGTGACCACAGCATGCTTGAAGGCTGCAGGGACAGTTACAGTGGAGAGCGATAGGTTGAGAATAGGAGAGGAGGAAGGGACGACAGTGGAGGAGATGGAGCTTAGGAGACAAATGGGAATAGGATCAGAGGAGCAGGTAGTGAATTTGGGGAGGAGAAAGAAGGTGTGTGGTTTCCTCCTCAGAGATCAAAGAAAAGGAAGAGAGAATAGCAAAGGTTGGGGGGAATTAGGAGTGAAGAGGGGGAGGAGGGGAAGTAGCTGACATTGTGGGGAATTGGAGTGTGATCTTGTGAATTTTGTCATGGAAATAGCCAGGGTTTGGGCAGAAAGTGAAGGAGGGGTCGGAGGCGGAGGCACCTTGAGGAGAGAGTTCAAAGTTGTAAAGAGAGAGTGAGGGACAGAGGCAAGAGAGTTAGTTAGATGGATATTATAGTTTTGTATGGTGAGTGCTATGACTGACTGGAAAGAGTCAAGCATGAATTTGAAGTGTAGAAGTCCGCAAGGGTACGGGATTTGAGCCAAGTGCGCTCAGCTGAATGGACACAGGAATGTAGATAGCGGGTAGTGGAAGACAGCCAGGGTTGAGATACAGTACGTCTCACAGGACGTGGCATGGGCGGAGCGAGAGTATCCAGAGCAGAAGACAGTGCAGCGTTATAGGAAGCTACCGCCTCTTCAACAGACTCAGATGACTTACTGGAGGAAAGAGATGATGATTCGGAAAACAAAGCAGTCCACGAGCTCCAGGGCCTTCACATTCACTGCCCCCCCCCCCACCCTCTGAAACTCCCTACCACTATCAATCCACTCAATTAAGGACCTCCAAATGTTCAGAAGATCTCTCAAAACATACCTGTTCACTGCACACTATGGAACAAACACCACCCCAAATTCATAAACTAACCTACATACACAATGGTGACCCATAGACTCCCCAACCCACCCAGAAATAACCCATATATCCCACCCCAAGCAATACTTGTAGATACCAGCTTGTACATAGTTATAATTATGTTAGGTTTTGGCCAATTCTATGTAAATAATTCTCAAAATGTTTTATTTAACTTGTTGGTTAATTGTAAACCGCCCCTGATCTCTGGAAGGGGTGGTAGAGAAAAGTATAACAAATAAATAAAAAATGATTAGACAGTGGAGGAGAGAGCAAAAGGGTCCATAGCAAGCTGATAAGACGTTGGAGGAGACAGGGCAAGGTTGAGGCTGTGTGTGATGAAGAGTGAAGCTTAGCTGATAAGGGAAGAAGTGAGGTACAGAAGTTTGAGGATAAGCAATTAGAGAAGAATACAAGGTCGAGGCAGTGGAGTGGGGGCAGTAGAATAAAGCTGGAGGTCGAATGAGGAGGTAAAAGGAGCTTTAAAGCATAAGGGTCAGAGAGGTTATCAACATGAATGTTAAAGTCTCCGAGAATAAGAGAGGGGGGAGATGAATCCAGAGAGAAGGAAAGCCACGAGTCAAAGTTGGTGAGAAAGGTAGAGGTGGACTTGTCAGGAGGTTGATAAATATCAGCTAACCGGAGAGGTAGTGGAGTAAAAAGGCAGACGGAGTGGACTTCAAAGGAGGGAAAGGAGTGAGACTGAGGCAGCAGGAGGGGTTGAAATTGGCAGGAAGGATAGAATAGAAGCCCAACACCACCATCACGGCCAGAGGGACAAAGCGTGTGGGAGAACGGATAGCCACCATGATAGAGAACAGCGACAGATGCCGAGTCTTCTGGGAGGAGCCTTGTCTCAGTTAGAGCAAGATGGAGAGTATTTAAAGAGCACATTTCCTCGGTGGTGCAACGGTCCTTCCACACCTTGCAACAACTTTGTGCAGTTTGCCCTTTTTTATCCGTCCCCTCCATGACCACTCTACTCTTATCCTTAGTTGTTTCACACCTGGATTACTGCAACGTTTCCCTAGCTGGTCTTCCCCAATCCCAACTACGAAGATTACAGCTTGTTCACCACACCGCCACTTGTATTTTGACCCATGCTTCACGTTATGACCATATTACCCCTATTCTGATTCACTTGCATTGGCTCCCAGTTCCATACAGGAAACATTATAAAGTGCTTCTCTTCATCCACAAGTCCATTTATTCCGGCACTGCACTATATCTCGCAGATTTGATTCGCCTTCATTCACCTCATCGTTCCCTTAGGTCAATCCATGTTAATCGTCTTTTTCTCCCCTCCCCATCTCAGGCCCATCTTGAGTCCAAAGGCTCCTCAGCTTTTTCTTCTTGGGTCCCTGGCTCTGGAACTCACCCCCACTGCCCTCCGCTTAGAAACCTCATTTAAAACATTTAAATCAAGGTTAAAAACTCACCTATTTTGCAGTGCATATGACCTCCCTTTCCCTTCCACTCCACTATCACCACCCCCTCGCTGATACTCCCTGCCTCATCTTCCACCCCATCCCTACCTGTTCTTATCTATGTCTATCTCTTCTTTCCAGTCTACCATGAATTGGCGTTCCTTTCTGTTTCCCAGCAGTCTTCAAATGTGTTTGTAAACGGCTCAAATGCTTTTAGTACGAGTGGTATATTAAGTTTCTTAATAAAGATAAAGATATTAGTTTTGGGAGGTTTTAAGTGTGAGTAGCGTTGCCAAATGGCTGTAGGTTCACTTTAAGTTTTACTTTGTATTTGTCAATTTGTACTGTTGATGTTTCTAGTTTATCATATTGTCTGATGGTATATGTCTGAAATATCAGAGTTCTATTGTAATCTACAGAGTCATACCAAGGGCTATTGAGTCCAGGATCATGTCTCTGAAAGGGGCCAGTCCAGGTCACAAGTGCCACAAAATCCACCAGCTGTGCCCTTGTCAGTGGAAAGCTTGAGGATATTAGTTCATATATGCTACTATCCTCTGTGTTTCTGTGAGCTAGTATAGCAGTGTTTCTCAAGCTGGTCCTGGGATATCCCCTAGTCAGCTTGGTTTTCAGGATATCCACAATGAATATGCATGAGATAATTTGCATTTTTTTATCTCTTCCCATAGTGCTCAGCATCCTCCCTTTCTCTATCCCAACCTCACCCAACCAGCACTCTCTTTACACCCCCTCTCTCATCATATTCTCTTACTATGTCTCATATACTCAGCACCCTCTTTTTCTCCACTCATCTGCCCAATATTCTCTCTACCCACTCCCCCAGCATCTTCCCTCTCTCGAAGTGGTGGCAGCTGTGGGCTTCTTCCTCTCTTCAGCTATTAATGGGATGAGTTCCATCAGTGACCCAAGTCTCACTCTCTTCCTGTTTTTTGGCCACTGCCAACAGGTCTACCAACATCCGCAGACTTTCTTTTTCTGGGGATGAGCCCTGCCAGTGGTCCAACATCTCTGTTGTCTTCACTGTTGAACTCAGGAAGTGCTGACCTACACATAAAATTAGTTGAGGGACTGTGCCTTAAAGTAGGTGGGTAGCACTTGGAAGTTTTCAAGTGTTTTACTGCCCTCCCAGGCAACCACCTAGTGCGCCTAATAGAAACAGTGACTCTACCGCTTACATTCAGGTAGAATAGGAATTTAATCTAATAGTACTGCACCTGATGATTAATGACATGCCCAAAATTACAAAGCACAGTAGTGGTATTTGCAGTTACCAAGCTACCCATTTTCAGAAGTGAGATTTTAAGCCAGTTCTGGATTTTTGACCATTTCATCCTGATGCATTATGGGAGCTGTAGCACCGATTGTAATGAGCAAAACAGGGACTACAAATGCCATACTGCATTACAATGCAAATTTAAAACCAGAACTGGCAAAAAAAATCTCTCATTCGTGGAACTGTGTTACAACCTGGATTACAGAAACCTAAGCTTTTGAAGCTCGGAGGACAAGGCTTCCGCTTTCATACTTTGGACACATCATGCCAAGAGAGAGATCATTAGAGAAAGACATCATGCTTGGCAAGGTAGAAGGTCAACGCAAAAGAGGAAGGCCAGCAAAGAGATGGATCGATACAATAACAGCAGCTACGGGTACCAGTCTGTCAACAATGAGCCGCCTGACTGAAGACCGAACACAATTTAGCACTATCCAGAGAGTGGGCACTGACTCCCTACTCCAACCATCAGGCTCCTCCCTGCCGCTGCCCCTGTGCATAAACATTTCCTCTAAGAATTTGCCAAGATCCTTGAAACTACCCCAGTTTAATTTATGCGAGAGTTTTGCATACGGAGGGGCTCATTCGCTAGGGAGCGGTGTTTCCGAATGACGTCATAGAGCGATGGGCGGAGCGCCGAGGTTCTAGCCTAGTTCCGGTTCGGATGTGCGCGTCTGCTGCTTGTCTCTTCCGCGTGCGGGTTTTGCGGCAGGTGAGTGCGGGCAGCGTCCGAGGGCTCTGCCGAGCAAGCGATGGAAGTTTGCTGCGTCTGTCCCATGCCGGGGATGGAGCCCGGGGCTTCCCCGGCTATCCGATCTCTGGGCGGAGGCCTCGCTCACTGGATCCCGGGGCCGAGGCCTTGGTCGTTCGCGGTCCCGGTTCCCGGGAGTCCCTCTCGCCCCATGAGCTCTTCGCTTTCCAGATTCGTCGCCGTTCTTGCCTGCAATGGTGAAGATCGGAAGAACTTCGCGTCCTGTATTCGCTGCCCACTGTTCCTTCCTCTTCCCCGGAAACTTGCTCGTGTGTCCCGTGCCATCTGCCCCCGAATCTGCTGGCTGCTTGTCCCCGTCACCCCCTGCCCCCAGAAGATATCGGCGCCTATATACCAGGCTCGGCTGCCCCAAATCGAGCGAGCTGGAAATCCCCTACCCTATTCCTATATTTCCCCCACCCCAGATTGGGAATCCCAGGAATCTCCTTTTGCTCCCGTCCCCAGACTCTTGCTTCTATATCCCGTGCCATGTTGGTGCTAGACGTTGTGGGCTCAAGATAGAAATTTGGGAGAGGACTCCAGAGCATGCATGGCAGGCTTTGCTTTCTTCAGTCAGGACAATTTCTGTATTTGCTGCCTGACTCCTCACTCTTGACACTCCTGTTCTGTATTCCATATCCTTTCTCCCACCCAGATCTGGAGGCCCAGGAATCAGTCCCTGAATCCACTGCTTTCCTCTCGGTGTCTTGGCTCTTTGTATGTCTTTTGGCCAATTAGTATTCCTGCATTTAAGGCCTGGTGCAGGGCCTGAACACCCCCCCCCCCCCCGATGATATTGATCCCCTGGAATTCTGTTGTCCTTTATTAACATTTTGTGATTTCAGGACTTGCTGTCCCATGCAGAGATCAGCAGTGGCTTCTTGGATGGCTTCCTGGTCGTATATTATATTTCTTGTCAGAAATTTTGTTTGCTGTGAAACTGGTCTTTATAGATTTACATTGGGGTGTTGGCATGTAGGACTTGGTAACTATGGCCATTTCTGTATCCTGAATAAACAAGGGGGTGGTGGTTAAAGACTAGGATTAGAAGTTACTCAAAGATAAAAGATGGGTTGCCACAATCAGAGTTGTGTAAATGTGAGGAGTTTCACAAATGGTGAATTTCATGGAGTGGTTGGCTTTATAGACAAGTTATGTCGGAGCTAACCTTGATGTTAAGAGGCAATCTCGTCATGCTCATATGACCCCTCTTCTGAAGCCACTTCATTGGCTCCCTATCCGTTTCTGTATCCAGTTCAAACTTCTGCTGACCTATAAGTGCACTCACTCCGCAGCTCCTCATTACCTTTCCTCTCTTATCCTTCCCTACACCCCCCTCCTCAGGAACGCCGCCCTTCTGGCAAATCACTTCTATCTGTGCCCCTCTCTTTTGTTGCTAACTCCAGACTTTGCTCCTTTCACCTTGCAGCACCTTACGCCTGGAGCAAACTACCTGAGTCTGTATGTCAGGCGCCTTCTCTGACCCTTTCAAATCCAGGCTGAAAACTCACTTTTTCACTGCCGCTTTCAGATTTTGACTCACCTGATTTCCTTTGTGTTTCCTTACCATTCCCCCTAGATGTATCCCATGTCTACATCTACTGTATTGTCTGTCTTGACTAGATGGTAAACTCTGATGAGCAGGGACCGTCTCTTACATGTGTCTGTGCAGCGCTGTGTACGTCTTGTAGCACTATGCAAATGTTCAGTAGTAATAGTAGCAGTAGTTTCTGTGCACGCCTTGCTTGCGTCTTGGCTCTTAGTGGCTTGGGGCTTCTTCTAATCACTAAGGTGTGGCTCCTTTAGCTGGTATGAAACGCTGCAATACCTTAGCCTGCTGCCAGTCAGGAAGCTTAAAGCTGTACCTGTGAGTTGCGTGCACTGCTCATCTGTTTAAATATGTATTGGATTTTAAACAGCAGAAAGGAACATGGTATGTGTAAGATGATACTTCTGTTAAATTGCATAGTAAAAGGGAGATTGTATGGAACACTGTTGCAGTAGAGACAGGAAGATAAGTGGAACGAGAAGATTGGAATGTACTGCACACATGATCTTTCTCCATTAGGGCATTTGTAGCGGCTCCCCCTCCCCGTACCCACAGCCAATGCTGCTCCTATCTGGGGGGCTCTGGCATGCCTTGTGTGCCTTGCCAGTCTTGGATCCTTTATAACCCGGTGTCACTGGGGATGGGCGCTGCATTTCTTTGCTAGCAGACGAGGGTATGGTGATGGAGGATGATGTTAGTGGGATGAGCGTCCTTCACTCCCCCATCACCCACCGTTCAACAGAACCGCACAAAGAACCACTCTCTGTTAATGTCTGCTAGTATTGTCCTTATTTTTCTATGGCAGAATTTTGCCCATTTCAAAGGAAGGAAGGAGATAGGTGGGGGAAACAGTCTATTGTAGACTAGGTGCCCTCTAATCTGAATGCTCCTTTTCCCATTGGCACACCCTATAATCTTGGGTAAATCACTGTATCCGCTAATGCACGGGTAGACTGTAAGCTTTTTGGGAAAGGGACTCATTGTCCATGAGTACTTATTGACCATGTATGGTGCTGTCTACATCCAGTAATGCTATACAAATTCTATGTATTATGATTGGTTGCGAGGCGTCATGTGACTGTTGCTCATTCACACCTTCTGTCTTGCACGTCGCTTGGTTCCTGCAGGTTCACCCTTTAACACACTCAGGATGTTTCTGGTGAATAGCTTTCTGCAAGGAGGTGGTGGAAGAGGGGGAGGCTTTAATGCCACTGGTATATTTGGCAGCATTATAAGTGCTGTCAGGTGAGTATGTTTCATCTTTATCGGATTTTCTGTCTTCTCTGGTAAGAGAGCTGGATGATGCTGGATATTTCCACAAATCCTAGCTCTTGGCACTAATTTTCCACCCTCTTTTTCTCCATTATAGTGATGCAGCTGCACAGTACAACCCTGAGCCTCCGGTAAGTCTTAATTCATAGAACTATACTCTTCCCTGCTTGGCTGCACCTTTATCCTGCCCCTCATGTTGGCAGAGCCCCCTGTAAGAACCCACGTCTATTGTATTGGGTTTTCTAAGTTGGATAAACAGACACTGTATTTTCTTTGAATAAAAGGAGAATATCTGGGATAGTTGACATAACGGTGAGTGGCAGGAATAAATTGGTACATCCGATAATACTAAAGTCTCTCTCTAAGCTCTTTTGTAGTGATTGGCTAATCAGTGAATCACACACATTTTATTTATAATCCACTTTGCTTAAAAAGCTCAGAGTAGATAACGAGTAGCAAACGCCAACCCCAAATAAACCGTAATAAAGCTAGCGAATTCAGCATAGGAGCACGCAGCAAAACCAGAAACTATAGTAGAGCTTAAAAAATCAAAGAAATCGTAACAAAAAGCCAGACGTGCACATCAGTTGTGGACACACGACCGGTGAGGGGGTGGTTTTATTGGTTGAAGAAGGTGGTGAATGGCTGATGCTGAGGGAATTGTTTGTTTATTTCCAGCCCCCACGCAGTTATGTTGCCAATGTGGAGGCAAGCGAGAGCGAGGAGGTCCGCCAGTTCCGCCGTCTCTTTGCGCAGCTAGCAGGAGATGTAAGTGTGGTAAATTATCGCTTCCCTGTGATGACATACTCCGTGCTGTGCCCCACCACTGTCTGTTCCCCACCAGATGGGTTCTGGACCTTGAGTAAAACTGGCAGAGCAAATGTGGCCTGGGGAGGGAACAATAGGTGACTAACACCTTTCCTGCACATGATGGATGGGGCAGGTTAGCACTGATCCATTCCTGATTTCGTTGAAACCTTTCAGACGCTTTCTACCAGCACTCCTCCATATCTAGCTTTGAAACTTTCCTTTGCCGTAAACACTCTGCTTTCAGAATTGTGAGGCCTCTATGAAGGAGGACACTTGCCCCCTTACCCCTTCTGGAGATCTGGGAATGTCTTACCAAGGCTGAAGTTTGTTTGATATACTGTCCATGAATGTGACTTATCTAAGCTGTTCATAAATAAAATATAAAGAGATCCAGTAATTTATATAAGCAAATTTAAAAAAAATTCTGCCATTTTACCCTTTAAAATTTGTTGGGACTTTATCACATTCGAAGAGAGAGAGAGGAGACGAGGAACAGGCCGGCCCAAGGGTTTCTGTCGCCCCAGCCGTGCTGCCGCTGCCCACCTGCACCAAACCACCCCCACCCCCTGCTGCTGCCAATTTCGTTTGGTGGGGGGAGGTGATGGGCGGCTGCAGCAGTATTTTAAAAGCAGTGGCAGGCCATGTGCTGCATACTGATCCCACCTGCAGCACTAAGTTGCATCGGAGGGGGGCTCAGAAGCGGCAGGTCATGTGTGCCAAAGCATATGGCCTGCCACAGACGACAAAGCGGTGGCACAGAGCCACTCACATGGGTTGGCTGCCATAGGTGGTCACCCAGCTTGCCTAGTGGATGGGCCGGCCCTGCTTTCTTCCCATTCTCTTACTATGAGTTGTGACTTCAAACCACTTGAGCACATCTGTCTTGGTACGTATTGCACTGATTTTCTTTTCACACTTTCTTTGTGGGCAGGATCTGGAAGTGAGTTCCATAGAATTGATGGGAATTCTGAACAAGGTAGTCGGAAGACGTAAGTTGATCTTCCTGGTAACTCCTCGGATCGTACCTGGCCAGTGAGTCTATAGACCATGCAGGTGCCCATTGATGTATGTCTCTGTTTATATGCATCTTTGGTGATCTTTCTCACTGAATTATGGAGCCATGTGGATGTAAACCAGCTGACCCATTGTGGTAGATAGAGCTAGAAATGGAACCTAGGGCGCCAGGCTGTTTGCATGATGGCGCATTTTAGATTGGAATTGAGACGTCAAAGTGAAGACATGCTAGATTCCGACAGTATTTTAGACATGGAACTGTTTATAAAATCTATAGGAGGAAGGGCAGGAATGCACATGGATGGATATCCATGTGCGGCGGAACAAGCCGTTTTACCAATTGAGACAAGGGAAACATTAATGGAAGAAACCTAACAACTTGAACGTATAAACGTTGGCACTTGGACCTGCACTGACGTAGATATGTAGCTGCTGCGAGTTAGCACCCTCGGTAACTATCTTGAGCTGGTTTCAACTTGGAGGGGGAAATATACTAGGGGGATTAAGGAGGTTTAACCCCCTTAGTCTGTCCTGTAAAGGGCTGATCAAAACGCACACTTCTTAAAATCCCGACTGTGCCAGGAATCGGCTGTAAATTCAGGTATGGAGAGTATGTGCATTACCTATATGACATGTGCTGATTCTTGTCCTGCCCAAACAAGCCCCTCAGTTTCCCCATTAAGGACCCCCACGTGTAGACGGGAGCTTTTCTAAAACAGCCATTTACACCTGGGTATGAATTACAGGTGTATATATCTGCATATATATGTGCAAATTGTCAATAGAGCTTCTAAAGTAGCCCCCTTAATAGACGTGTGTCCTCATTTTCTATGTCTGATTTTCTGACTTGTGTTGCAGATCAAAACTTGAAGACTGACGGCTTCAGCCTGGAGTCGTGTCGCAGTATGGTGTCTATTATGGATGTATCCTGATCAAAAGTGACCCGCAGAAACACCTGCTTATGTATACACACAGAGGCCATAGTTTTGTGCCCTTCAGAGATGCCTCATGACGGTCTCTTGCATGCCTGCTTCCTCTGCAGATTATTGCCGTACGCCTTGCTGTCTCTCTCATGATATCTCTGTGATGAGTTCAGCTTGTTCTTGGGTCTGTTATTCCTTAACAGTGCTTCTGTAGAGCGATAGCACAGGAAAGCTGGGCTTTGAGGAGTTTAAATATCTCTGGAACAATATCAAGAAGTGGCGGGTAAGAAAGGGAATGGGGGAGGAGTGACCTTTTTTTTTTTTTTTTCTTCGCCCAGCGCAGGAACTATCTGCTCTGTGTCCTCTGCCAGTGGTGGTCTTTTGTCCTCCTGCCTGATAAGTGGGGTATGAGGTGTGTGATGGGGGAAAGGGGAGGGAGGAGAAGAGGTGCTGGGGTGTGCATGAGGAGTGCTATGACCTGGGGGGGGTTGGTTAGTGATGGATGAAATCTGCCTGTATGCTCATCAGGCTTTACTCTATTTATTTAAACCCCTGCAGACAGTTTACGGAACGTTTGATACTGATGGATCAGGGACGATCAGCGCCTCTGAGTTGCCGGGAGCCTTTGAAGCTGCAGGTGGGAACACACTCTGGGATATGGCGTGCTGTCTGCGTGTGCACTGCAATAGAGTCACGGAGCAGCATTAAATAGTGGGAGCATTTAAGAATTGTTTTTGTTGCACTTTACGGCCTTTCTGACGATAAAGCAGCTTAGGTAAGAAAATATTAGAAAAAGCAAAGCTCCTTTGTAATGCAAAGGGCGTGACGAAAAGTGGAGGAGGTCTGGTAAGTAAAATGGCCGAACCCCAGGTTGCCAACCAAACAGTTGCAGGCCCGCTCAGAGGGGTATGTCTTAGCGAGCCCTGTAGGAAGACGCCAAGTGGAGATCTATGGGCAAGGCATTCCCCAGAATTGGGACCCTAAAAAAGAAGGTGGAACAGTGAGTAGATTCAAATTTGGCCTTGGAAGGAAAGGGAAGATGAAGTTTATTTTCGTGCAAAGAGCGGCGTGTTGAGGCTGGAATATGAGCAGTGAGGAGGAGGAGGAGATATGGGGGGAGAGGGGGGAGAAATTACCATTATGAAGAACTTTGTGTGCTAGCGTTAAAAGTTTAAAGTTGATCCTGGAGGACACAGGTATCCAATGATGTTGACTATGAAACCGTGTGACATGGTTGAACTTATGGGCATGAAGAAAGCACGAAGAGGGTACTCTAAATTTTGAATATGTTTCTAGTCTCCTTTCAGGCCTTCTCCTGTCTTCTCTTGGGGTATGTTTACTAAAAAGCGGTAGTGGCCTTACGATATTTGAGCCGTGGCCCCATTGAATTCAATGGGTCTGTGGCTCCGATATCGCACGGAGGCTGCTACCGATGTTTAGTAAACATACCCTTTGGAGTGTGTGTGTTCTTTTTCTCCCCTGTTCTAGATCTTGATATGTTTAAGGGCTATTATTCGTAGTGCTTAAAAGATTCCATTCTTTTGTATAGATGGGAAAGCAAAACCTGCTTACGCATTTTCAGTGTATGTTGCCTGTCTAATTCTTGTGGTGTAAAAAATATAGTTAAAGTATGCACTGTCAGTATACGCACTGTACAGAGCAGATGAAGTGTGAAATTAATTAACTTTTAGGTTTCTGAAGTGCTTATTTTCCTATGACCTCTGTCTCTTGCATTGCTGCCTCACAGGCTTCAAGCTGAATGAGGAGCTGTACAACATGATATGCCGCAGGTACTCCGACGAGAGTGGCAACATGGACTTTGACAACTTTATCGGCTGCTTGGTGCGACTAGATGGCATGTTCCGTAAGTTGCCCATGGCTAGGCACCTCGTGCCTTTATTTATTTTATTTATTTACATTCTCTTATATACCGCGCTATTCTGCATCAGTGCGGTTTACATTGAACAAACTGAAATTACATTGAACAGGGCATTATAACTTGGAGATAACTATTTTACAGGGAACATGGGCTATGGAGGGTTAAGTGGCTTGCCCAAGACCACAAGGAGCACCTGTGGGACTAGAAACCCCAGTCCTTCCGGCCCAAGGTTGCTGTCGTCTAGTGGGATTTGAACTCCTGACATTCCAGCCTGAAGTACCTTGCCCCAACCACTAGGCCACTCCTCCACCCTTAAGTGATGCCAGATAACTGCTGCTGCTCCTTTTTATTTGCTCCTGCTGAAATCCTGCAAACAGAATTCAAACTTCTGTGTCAAAAGGTCGGAATGATGCAAAATCCTGCGTGCTTTGTCAACATAACAAAACCTATTGTTTTTGAGTGTTACTTAATTTAAAATATAATACAGAAAAATCACAAAGAAGGTTCAAAATTTTGAATGATGGTGGCAGAATTCCAGCAAGACTATACTTAAGTTCTATAGCACTACTAAGCAAATGCGGCACTGTCCCTTCCCAACAGATCTTAGTCTATTCAAGACAAAACAGAGCAAACAAGGGACTAGGGGTTTTCATTATAAGGAAATGAGGAAAAGCTAGGGTACTAAGTAAGAGAAAAAGGAGCTGGAATCCTAGAGTAGCCTTGAATTTTTTTTTTTTTTGCCTGGATTTGAACAGGACTGGAGATGGAGTCTGAGGTACCAACTCAGGAAGTCTATTCCATGCTTGAGCTTATATGACGGCATGGGTCCTGCCTCTTCTGATCAGTTACCTTGTTTCTCCTCTGCAGGTGCCTTCAAAGCCTTGGACAAAGATGGGGATGGACAGATCAAAGTAACCATTCAGGAGGTGAGCACACCCCCCCCCCCCCCCCATCTATGTGTACAAGCTGATAGTGCTTGCCTAGGTCAAGGAATTGGAGAGAATTTAGGAATGTTTGTGTCTTGTCTTGGTGTCTTCACTCAGTGGTGAAGAATCCTTTACTCTGATATAAGTTTTCTCTCTTTGGTCTCATTGAATTAATTTCTGCAGAGCGCTGGGATTGGATCGGAGGGGTGGCTGTGCGCTGTGGTAACAGATTCCAGCCCTCTTCTGCAACAATGCAGAACGTGCTGACGTGCTGATTATTACAGAATATGGGTTGTTTCCTCGGAGCTCCCTCCAGGTAGCAGTTGCCCCTTAGGGCAAGTGCTTACTGGAATATACAGGATCCTCTTTCTGCCATCTTCAGTCAGCCGTTGTACAGTGCTTCATTCTTTTGTCTTTGCAGTGGCTGCAGTTGACCATGTATTCCTAGAACCAGAAGAAGCCTTGGGGATGGAACCTGCCCTGGAATGATACTGCTATCCACGACGCTCTCACCTCTATTCCTGCTTCTTCTCCAGAGCCTTGTGTTCTAATTCTGCCTTTCTTTGCTGTCTGGATGGCAGGAAACCTTCCTGTTTTGGCTTGTATTTTATTAACGTCTGACTTTTTAATCCAATATCTCAATTGTTAGGAAAGCAGGTTTGGGGGTGGTTTTTATAGGAAATGTATCTTACATTTTTCAGTTTCAGAATGCATACCAGTCCTTCATTTGAATGAGCGTATCTACCCCCTCCCCCAAGCTCCTGATATAACAGGGCCTATTGTGAATAGGTTGATGCAAACTCGTAATAACATAGTACTTGGACTGCTACAGTCAAAAAGATTCGCCAGAGTGGCTCTCCTGTGTTTGATCATGTGTCTGGGGAATTGCAGGTGTTCCTTCATCTTGTAATTATACAAAAGTAGCTTCAGGTCTTTGTAATACAGAACAAGAAGAAGGCAGCTGAAAACTGTTTGCCCAGTTTTTTAACATAGAGCCCAGTTGACCTGAATTTCTTTAACACATTTGCAGCCAAGGATCCTCTGTCCTTATCCCACGTCGTCTTGAACTCTTACTATTGTCTCCACCTGGAATGTTGTTCCTTGCATCAATTCCTAACACCCCCCCCCCCCCCCCGCTTTCTTTTTTTTGAGGAAATATTTTCTGATGTTACTTATGAATCCACCCCCTTGGATCTCACAATACGTAGAAGCACAAAAGATGATTGGCCAAAGAGGAACAGAACCTTTGACCTTGATATTATTAGCACTATGCTTTAACAATGTTGACTTAACAAGGTCAGTAAGGTATGGGTGATCCTGTGACTGTATGGGCCACTCCTGTTCTGGCCAGGGCTGTAGCCAAACCACAAATAGATGGTGAAGAGCAATGTATTTTTTATGCCATTTCTGAGGACGTAGGGGATGGGGAAGGGCGGAAAGGCCTCCTGTATGCCAGCGAGGGAAGCTCTAAGTGTGAATATTTGAAAACTCTTGGTGAGGAGCGGCCAGTGCCTTACAAGTGTCCAGTAGTCACACTTTGCCTTTTCTATGTATGAGGAGAGAGGTGGAGCACTATGAGCTATCTTGTATTTTAAACATAACAATAAAAAGAGGATCTGAATGGTTCCAGTCCTGTCTTTCTCTTTTTTGGGGTGTCTGACCTTACTCTCTCTGTTGCAGATCTCCGTGGGAGAGGTGTGCTGTAGCTAGGATTGTCTTATCTGATGTATTCAAGCTCCTCCTAGTAGCTATTTATTATGTATTTGTATTTAGTTAGTTTTTGTTTGCTTAAAACTGTATCCTTATTCCAGCCCACCTAACCATTAAGCAGTTTCAGAGCGTAGGCCGGTGCTAGTCCAGACTGGCCAGTGCTAGTCCAGACTGGCCAGTGCAAGCCCTTCAGGGACAAACTGCATGCAGCTGCTGGTTGGCTGTGGTATCTGTGGGTGATTGTGCAGCGGACAGTTCCTGTATAAAGCTTCCATCTAGTTTTCCAAACTGCCATTGTCAAAGGCCTGAATTGGACCCCTCCTGGCCCCTGAAACGGCCACATGTGCAGAAATTTTACTAGCAGGTTCCTGGTGATGGGATAATGTGTGGCTGAGAGGAGAATCGCAAGCAGGTTTTAGAGCATGCTGAGGCCTTACAGGGGCCTGATGTGTAAACAAGCTTTTCTGGTTGTCCTTGTCACTAAGCCTTGTACACACACAGCTGCAGGAGAACTGGTTCCACCAGTTGAAGCACAAGTGCCATATTGCTGCAGGGCCCATAGAGGTGTGGCACCCAGAAGCCTGGAGCATTCGTTGTGGTTTGCTCAAATTTTCCAATTATAAGTATGGAAAGGTTCATGTAGTCTTCATGGTGCTACAAAGAAAACTTCATTTGCACCTGCCCCTATTAACCCTATGTACACTCAAGACCAGTGTTAGGGGTGTGCAACCAGGGTAGTTGTCCTGGGTCCTAAGCATACCTGAAGCTAAAGGAGATTGAACATGCTCTTGGCGATTGGGGCCCAGGGCAGCAATTTGGAAGTTACCTACAGTCATGCAAGAAGTGGTACTACTGCAACAGTATGTATTTGGTAATCCAAAGAAAACCCTACCCGGACTCCATGTAGTGCAAAAAACTGCAGCCAGCTTACTCACGGGCCAGTGCAAATGGGTTAGGGCTTTATTTCTACTCGTTTTGCTGTTCTGACGACCACTAAACATACATGTTAGCTTTAAGGTTCTGAGTTTAGTCTTTAAAGCATTGTGATGTGTTAATCTGAAATATTTTTTGTCATCTATCTTGATATACTCCAGAAAAACAGCGAGGATCCATTCAGGAATCTCATCTATAGGCTCTCCCATTTAAAGAAATGAGACTCAGAAAATCTAGAAAGAGATCTTTCAAAAGTGCTAGTTTTCCAAATGTGGATCTCAGTAGAACTAAGAAGCTCGCCATGGTATTCATATGAAAGGCAGTATATCAAATACACTAAACTAAACCTAACTTCCCAAAACTACCTACCCAGGGCTGGCTGAACCACTAGGCAAATTAGGTGGTTGCCTAGGGTGGCAACTTCTGAAGGGCAGCAAAAGCAGGGCATTCAAAACTAAATAATAGATTTTGACAGCCTGAGGGTGTGTAAAGTTTGAGGTTTGCCTAGGGCTCCAACACCTTAGACCAACTCTAGGGCTGTACCTGTACCTACCTGTTTGCTATGATTCAATAAGTAAGGCTAACGGCCAACATCTACATACCTAAACTTCCCACTACAATTATCAGGTTCACAGAAGCATAGAGTTGATCACCTAAAGTCAACCAGACACAACACATGGCTGAAAAACGATCTTGACTGTACTGTTCCTTCTCTTGGTAAAATATTAAATGCACTCACCTCTCAATCACAACTTATACCACCCACTTCTATCTTCCTCGATGCAACTTGTTATTGCTAATCATATTCTAACAAGTGCTTTCTCTGTTCAGCCACATTGTTCACACTTTCTCCTAACTAAACCTTCTTTGTATCATGTTCCTTGATTGGAAGATGGGAACATGCCATATGGTTCTGTGTATCTCCTTAACTTTATCAGCCTTGCACAGCTTCTCATATGTTGGAATGGCAAGCTGTAACTCTCAGATTAAACCTGCTGAGGACATATTCACAGAAATCAGGAAAGCTGCCTCGCAAACCAGCAGTCCCAGCTTTACTAGCCTGGCAAAGAGCTTCTCTGGTCTTTGACCCTGGGGACCAGAGAGAGATACTGATTCAGTACCTAACCACTGTGCTCCTGGACTTCGTCTGATGCAACCAGTTGCTAGGGGCTGCAGATTCTCTTATTTAATGCTATGCATAGTAGAGCCTTGTCCTCTCAGACCCTTGCTTTGATCCATCTCTTCAATATGAGGCTATATGGGCTAAGCCTGCAGCCCAGTCTTTGCTCTGTCACTTCCTCTCTGCTCTTGCTGTGTTTCCCTTTTTCTTGCACCTGCCTCGGCTCTTCCCTCCATCCTTTCCTTACATACCTGCCCTCACCGCTCCCCCCCCCCCCCCGTCCTTTCTCACTTCCCCTTCGCTGGCTCTCCCCATCCCTCCCTCTCCTTGCGCGGCCCGTTGCCCCGGGTAACAGCATCCTCAGTCCGCTCAGTCTCCGCCTCCAGGCTCTGGCCCCTCCTCCTGGCCAATGGCAACTCTCTCTGCGCTTTCAGTCCTGCAGGAGCTGCCAATGGGAGCGCAGCGGCATCCCGGGAGACTGAAGAGCTGCCCAGGCGGCGGGAGATGCTGAGAAGCGGCGGGCAGAGCAGCGCCGGGGACCCGCGGCTGACGCCAAAGACGGCGGAGTTTTAGGGAAAGAATCTCGGGGCTGGCGAGACACTTCTCGTAAAGAGAGCGCTGGACACAGGTACTGCAAGTATCAACAGCGTTACTAGTGCCACTCGGTGCAGGTATCACTATTGCTACCAATGCTAGTGCAACTATCCAATATTATTACCCTTTCTACTGCAAGCATTAATAGTGCTGTTATCGTAAGCATCATTATTACTACGTGCTTCGTGCAAGTACTAATATTATTATAAATTCCATTGCAAGTATTAATCCTGCTATTTTTGCAAACCACCATTATTACCAATTCTAGTGCAAGTAGCAATATTAGTATGATTTCTTCTGCCAGTGTCACATTTGTGTTAACATTAATGCAATTAGTAGTATTACTACTGCTGTTACTGTTTTCATATTTCCTATCATTTAATTTTGATCTTTTATCCTGCCATTGAATACTAGGATGCTGTAGAAATTAATACAGTACAATATAATTGATATTGCCATCAGTACTTCCATTAGTGCAGATATATTAATATTCTTTCTGTAATGTGCCCTTGTTAGAGCTGGTATTGGCATTACTGACCTTTCTTGTGCAAGTACTGACACTAATACTATTGTTATTAATAACATTAGTGCAACTTTTGCTACCTCTTACAGGATATATTGATACCAATGCTTGTTAGCCAGTGTTGGCAATATAACATTTATACTAAACATTAGCATTTATTAGTACTACTATAATGGCAGCGTGTCTTCTTTCTTAATACTACTGGCAATCAGAATATTCACTTAGGATTCCCACTTTTCCTGTGATTTGTTTTCTCTCCTTTGCCTCTAGTTCCTCTCTCCGCCTATACAGACAGCCACATATCCTGATGTTGTGATTCCCTCTCCTCAATTATACAGTCATCCAATCCATTGTACTAAAAAGTCTGGGCAGCTAAAGAGGTTGAGCCAAAATGCCTAACCCTACATATCAAATTGCAATGCCATGAATTTAAAAAACATTCTCTATTTACAGCAAAGTTGAATTGTATTTATATAGTGCTGTCAGTATGTTGAATAAAACACAGGATGAAAAGGTCACTGAATAAAACAGAGTTAAGGGATTTCCTTAGGATCATACAGTGAGTTGCCGAGGTGGGATTGGAACCTGGATCTCCGGGGCTCATATTGATTAAACTTAACAAGGAGGCTGCTCCGCCATCTGATTCACATTGACTTACAGTCCTTTGTCCCTAATGTCAGTGTTAGGTGGCTGAAAAGTAACAACATCTATTTTCAACCCGAAAAGGAGCGATGCAAGTATGAGATACCAAGCTGCAGGTGTTTTGCTTTTTATTTAAAGTTGTACTCATTCGAACAAAGGAATTGGGGGGTGGATAACAAACAGACTTTGAGTTGGCATTTATTATTTTCAAATGCAAACTGCAGTTCATTTCATGGTGAGGTAATGGTGCACTGGGACCTCCTTGCTCCCTCCTGTTTCCCTCTTGGGTGATAGCTACGCCCTTGACAAGGGTAGGAAAACAGTCTGTGGTAGAAAAGATTCCACAGAATACCTTTTCACCGGGTCAGGATCTAGGCATAGGCAACTACCTCGGGTGCCAAATTTTGAAGGCACCAAATACCTGGGCTTGATTCTGCTTGCTTTAGAATCATGGTCTGTGATCTCTAGTCCTGTCTATGGCCTCCAGCATCTTAAATCCAGCCCTGCTGTCTATCCATTTTGCTCTCAGCATAGCCCCACACTGGCAAAGTTCCTTATGGGTACCAAATTAGGAACAGGACTCCTACAGGAGAAACATAAAGGCAAAGGCACAAAGTAGGTGCTCCCAGTATAGCATTTAAAATGCAAATACTAAAATAGCATAGGAGCAGTTTTCTGCTGGAAATATTTGGAGCACTTAGCTTTGAAACTTTCCTGGATGAGTACATAATAATAAAAAGGAGAAGTGAAGCTGTAAAAAGGCAAGATGTTCAAGCCTGAAAATAACTAGATCTAAAATACATTAGACTTCCACCTTCCCGAACGGAAGTTCAAATCTTGGCTTTCAGTCAACAAATGACATGAGATGGATGGGGGGGAACTCACAGGTCCTGCAGTCCCAGCTTCTCCCAGCAGGAGTGATGGGGCACAATGCAGTAGCAGCTGATTATGAGGAAGCTCACGGCTCTCTGCCTATATTGCAGTCTGTGCAATAGGGAATAGCATAGGAGCACTGGCTCTACATGTATGTCTGGGGGGGGGGGGGGGGTAGGTGGGAGCTTTGCATGTGACATTTATAGCTCTGGTAGTCCCATTCTCTCCCTGCAGGAGGTGCTATAGGGGAAGAATATGCTGGAGTATGGGCAATAGGTGAGCTGGTAAGTCTTGTCCCATCCTCTACCAACCTGCAGTGCTATAGGGAATGGTATAGAAGCGCTGGCTGTGGGGATCATCACAGCAGGATAAACAGAATGGTCTGTGTGGGCAGTGCCCACAGAGATTTATAAAGACATAGACTGTTGTAATGTGTTTTCATGTTTAAAGGTTGAATATATGAGATAATTGAAGTGGGGCAGAGGGATAATAGTGAGTCCCGACCTGTCTCTGATATGAGCCCTCTATCCAGTGTGATATTTTAAATAACGCTGATATTGTGTTTCATATGCTAAGGAGCAAATAGCAAATGATATGTTAACTCTATCTTAGGACAAAACCTTATAGGCATTAAACCTATCAAAATGCCTTTCTGGACCACACTATCCTATGTTGCTATATTATTAGTGATAGGTCATTGGCATTTAAATACACAGACAGTGCAAGATGCTTTTGTTAAAAGCACAATTTGTGAGCTATATTTCTTTTGTTTCTTCTGAGCTGTTGGTGTCTGTAGCGTTGAATCCAATTAACACCATTTAGCAGCTGGTTAAAACGTTAATTACTGCCAGCAACATAGATCATTAGCTGAAATGCCACACTTTTGATTTACCGTTTTGAAGACCACCCCCAGCACCCGGTGTGTTCTGCTCCTTTAGGCTGACCCGCAGTTCCCAAGCATACCCCCCCCCCCACCCACCCACCCACACCACCTGCTGTTCCACTTTTACAATACCAGACACCTTGGCTGCTTTAGTGCTGAGGTCCTAACAGTAGTATCTCTAACAATGGGGGGGGGGGGGGGGGTAGAGTTGTGGAGTTCTGGACCCCGAAAGGCACCGCCCCCTCCTCCGTAGTGCAGGCAATAGCACAGCGTTTGCATAGAATTTTCTACACTACTGTAGGCGCAGAATACAGGAATAAAGACAGACCCTCCTGTTCTTGATCTCTGTATGTTGTAGTCCTCCACCCCTCTCCTCACCAGATACACTTAGAGCCCGGGCCCTGCACCTCTGCGGTAGTGACCAAACCACAAGGGCAAATTATTCAGTGTGGCCTTACTGCTCCTTGTGTACAGCCAGCAGGTGACGGTCCTGGGAAACAGTGACATAAGCAGGATTGTTTTTTTTGGTGGGCTCTGAAGTTAAATGAGTGGACACCACCTTCAATTGCCTTGGCGTATGCTGCTGCCCCTGTTGGGATGGACTTGACTCCAAAGTAGGGTGTCGCAGCCCACATATGACTACATTACTGCTAGGAAGGTTTGCAAATATGCAGAGCGTTTGGGCTTCTTAGGTAATCATTGCAGCTAGAAAACTCACCATTGTGAATCCCGGAGATTCTGTAGCACCATGCTGTGCCAAATTACCAGGGACTTTTTAGCAGTGCAGAGCCATCAAATTATCCTTTCCCAAATCCAGGGGCTTTTGTGTTCCTTAATATTTCTCTCTGACAGAGAACGCACCCTGCTATTAACTCATATTTGTCACATTTCCTACCGCCCACGATTTGCAGACACCATGACCCACCGTATGTTTATCCAGCTTTTTGTTTCAGTTGGAGAGATGCAGAAAATGTGCCGGGGGGGGGGGGGGGGGCAGGTAGGTGGCCGAGGTTGCACTGTAAAACTGGCAGTTAGAAGGAGCTCCAGGGTGCTCATTAAACTATTTCCACTTGATGTTTGGCAAGCCAGCAGACAGTACGCACATTGGATGCTTTTGCTGTGGAAGATGGGGACCAGCTCGTAGGCCGGCTCTGGAGTAAAAGCAACACTGGTTGACTATCACCAGAAATCAATGGGAAAACCTATGGATGATGGCTTTGGGTTATAGGAACAGAAAGCCTACTAAGCGGCGGAGGGAATTCCTAACCCAGAGAGCTTAATGCTACAACAAAGTGTCTTTGCTGTGAATCTCTTTCAGCAGGCTTTTCGACTCTTCCTCCTAGGCTAGAATTCTGCGCCTTCCCTTTCCCTCTTTCCATCGTCTCTACTCCCCCTTGCTGCCTTCCTCTATGGTTATGTCTTGTTTTGCGTGTTTTTCTCCTCTGTCCTTTTCTTTCATTTTAATGTTGTTTTTTTTTTCCTTTTCTAAGATGATGTTATTGCTATTGCACACCTTTCTGCAATTGAAGGGTAGTATAGAAAGGTTTAATAAACCATAATCGCATTGCTAGGAATCGGAGAACGATTCCTAGCTTTTTGCACCTTGTGATTAATCTTAGATGGAAGTTAATCTGTGCCAGAAGGTGGGGGAGCTAATGATAGTAGACAATTTTTCCCCACCTCCAGAAGGAATGATATGGACCAGATCTGATGATTTGTTGGTGCTGGCAATTCTGCTCTCTGCCAACAATCAATTACGCCCAAAAGAGGCTGACCAGAGGACATTAAATACAGCCAATGATCTTCGTTCTCTTTCAAGTGAGGGCCACTTTGGCAAAAAAACAAACAAACAAACAACCCAAACAAAACAACAACTTCCGTCTGAGAGTCTGGACCATGGTTGGACAGAGCAGTCCTGGATAAGGGAGACATCCCCCACCTCCCAGATGATGCTTCTGAGCAGAGGGGTTAGTCCATCTCCTGCCTACCTTTTCTATCACCTCCTGAACACCACTTTGTCCTCCTGATCTGCTCCTCCCCCAACACTTTCTCCCTCCCCACTAGCCTGCTCTCTACCCCCTCCAATCTAATCCTCCCCATTTTATACCCCCCCCCCTTTTATCTTTTCCCGTGGCTTATTGCTGGTGCCACCTCCAGAACAACTGTTCTGTTCTGTTTCAGCATCACAGAGCTCTCGGTGAGTACAAGCTGTATCGTGTCCAAATTCCCTTAGTGTTCTCAGACCTGTGAGAGTTCAGGCACTGCTCTGCTCAAACTCAACAAGAGCAGCACTATGCCCGAAGTAAGCGGAAGAGCTATTGCACAAGGGTTGCTGCTGGGAAGGGTTGTTGAGGGAAGCAAGTCGGAGAGCAAAACTTAAGATCACTGAGAGCCCCCCCCCCCCCTGCGACTCCTGGACCTCACAGTGAAAGCACAATGCCAAAGCTTCCTAAACTTCTTCTGGAGGACCCCCAGCCACTCAGAATTTCAGGATGTTCGCAATGAATATTCATGAGATTTATATGCATGCAAACCTCTCTCATGCATATTCATTGTGGATATCCTGAAAACCCAACTGGCTGGGGGTCCCTCAGGTCCTATTTGGGAATATCTGCTTTAGACTAAGGCTTTCTCTGCCCCCTTCCGTTTTGTTTTTATTTTCTCATTCACAGGAGGCAAAGTGTCTCTGCTTTTCCTTGCTTTGATTCCTTGACAGCATAATACGCTCACTAGTAGAAATATGTGTTTTCTCTCCCTCAAGCTCATCGCTTTTCTCTTTCTGAAGTTGCTGCTGGTTAGTCTGCTGGAAACAGGCAGCACATGGGACCAGGAGACAGTACGATGGAATCCGAATATCAGGAGATCCAGCGGCGGGTGAATCAGGTCACGGATGAGGCGAGTGGCTAAAAAATTTCTCCTCTTTTTATCTCTAAAGAGACAGAAATTCTCAAGGGGCAATCAGCACAGGCAGAGTGAGAAAAGCTGAACTATTTATTTATTTGTTTTTTTTATACAGCACTATTTATAATCAGCGTGGTTTACAGGACAACATATTACATAAAACATATAGTGGGTCCCACTGTCTCTGCTGCAGTGGCGTACCGAAGGGGGGGGGGCACTCAAAGGGCACCTGGTAACGTGGGGCTGAAAACTGAAGTAAGCACAGTAAGCTCTGATGCAGTTTGCCTGCTTAGTTTTGGGGGAAGGGGGGTGATTCTGCAACAGGGCCAGGAGCATTCAGGTGGAGATGTCCCCCTGCCCCTACACCTATAATACCGAGACACAGATGACAAGTGTGAAATTAATCAGTGTAGCATTTAGAGGCCCAGAACTCAGGGACCCACTATTTGGGGCTTGTGAGCCTTAGTACTAAGAAATCCTGGACCTCAGAGGCTCGGAGGCCCACAGTTCAGTGGATGCCGCCAGGAACTCAGCAACACAAAAAGTCAAAATGTAATTCAGAAACACCTTCATCCTTCATTGATCTAGGCACACATCACTCATTCTTCTGCCCCTTCATACAGCGCTCCATACATCTCTCATATTCTCAGATGCGTACTGCTGGTACAGATAAAACAGGAAGCAGGTGGAGGCAGCTGAGGATGAAGGTTGATTGTGCTTCATGGGTGGGTTCCTCTGGTTACTGGGTTCTTGCAGGTGTCTGCTTGAGTAGATGGTGTTATAGGAAGGCGGAATATAAATAAAGAGTGAGGATGAGGATGAGGAGGCTTACCCAATCCTCTATGCCCCTAGCACCCTCTGGAGTAGATCTCATTTGTCCGTCACAGGAGGAGACCACAGTGAGCTCACTCTCACTAAGAGACCTGGGCACATGAAATTCAAGGAACCAGAATATAGTCTGGTGGTTCTGAGAAAGGTCTGTTAATTTGCAGAAGCAAAAACATCTTTGCAGTTCCACAAGCATCAAAGTGAAGACTCTCTAAAGCAGCAGTTTACAAGACCTTTAAATACCCTAAAGAGGTTTTTGGGAGTTATTCCAATGAAGGCTAGCCCAACTCACTGGGTGTGATGGTTCCAGCACAGTGGGCTGAGGGCTCCTATCTCGAGAAGCCCCTTCCTTCTCCCATTGCACTGAATGGCTCTCTCAGCTCTCAGAAACACTTAGTTACGAGATCTGGCCAAGTTGCCAGCAATTGATCTCGGGCTGTTATGAATTGTCTCTTACGGTCCATGTGTGGAGCAGAGATAGCTGCATTCATACATGGCGATCAAGAGTTCACAGAATCATGTGCCCTCTTCTTAGTTTCCTTCCTGGGATTCCTACAGGAAATCAGATCAGACACTCACAAAACACTTGCAGTAAGGGCTGGACCCAAAAAGGCTTAAAGGCATACACACCCCGGTAAAAACATAGGATCCACACGATGTACGGCAGCAGCTGCTCACACTGTGTGAATAGGGCTGCACGTGTAAAGAATGTAAATATTAAGAAGTCATATGTGTATAGTAAAATCTTTGTCTCTTTTCTCCTGCCTCTGTCCTTGCACAGTCTCTGGAAAGCACAAGACGGATGGTGCAGATGGTAGAAGAGGTAAGGGTCACACAGTCACAGTCCAGCAGCTAGTTGTCTCCACTGGTATAGTTAAAAACATTTGCAGTAGAGATGGAAGAACCGGATAGAGGTCTAATTAAAGATATCCAACTGGTGGGAGATTTTAACCTGACAGATATGGGTTGGAATATTTTGCCTGCGGGGCTGGCCCTAGAGCTCGTTCAAGGTGTTGACTCCCTAGACAGACCTTAAGCCTTACACCCCCTTTGGCTGTCAGAATTAATTGTTTAGCTTTGAATGCTTTACTCTTTGCTGCCCTCAAGAATTTGCTGTGCTAGGCTACTGCCTAGTTTGCCTAAAGGCTGGCCCAGCCCTGTCTGCCTGTGGAATTTGTTAGAAATATTTTGGATTCCCTTCATGGAACTCATATGGGGAGGGGCAATACTGGGTCTGGCCACCTGAGCTGTGCTTATCCCTGGGCAATGTGACTTGGTATAACAGCCATGGCAGAAATGGATCACACAAAAATCAAAGTACATACTGTGGAGAGGTACTATAAAGAAGTGATGGCAGGGTGGGAGGAGAGAGGTGAAGTGGAAGAATCATGGAATAAACTAAAAGAAGCTATAGAAAAAATGATACAACTTTGTAACTAAGTAACAGTGGTCGAACTTCAAATCAAGGGGGCCCCCAGGTCTGGATTTAGGCATAGTCAGCGGGGTACCAAGAGCGGGGTGGTGGGTGCAGCCCACCCCTGTTGCCAGCTGGGAGGGGGTGTGCACACCTGCCGGACCCATGGAGACAGCATAACAAACTTACCATTAGGCTGGCTTGCCACGCTGTCTCCATGGGTCCACTCGCTCTTCTCTCCCGGCTGCAGTCTCGTGAATCGTGAGACTTCGGCCAGAAGAGAAGAGGGGCCAGCCTTGTAGTGCGAGGCACTGTAGCAAGACAGATTAACTGTGAGTTTGCTTCACTGCCTCCGTGAGCCTGGCTGGGGGTTGGGAGGGTACATTGTGGCATGTAAGGGGGTGGAAGCTTCCCACCCCAGCTACCAAGGGGGCTGGGAACACCACTATCACCAGTGTCTGTATAGCCACACTGGTCAGCACTGAACCTGGATAGTCATGACTAGAGGATAGTCCGATTTCAGCACTGACTATCCAGTTTAAAAGCGCTAACCACCATAATCTGAATATCAGGTCCTATGTGTGTAATTTTCAATCTTCCTCTATTACCACAAAGAAGGGTAGTGTGATCGACTAAATCAAAGGCTGAGGTCTAGGGAAACAGCCAGGGAAATATCACCATGATCGCGTGAGACATAAACTTAATTTAGAAAGGAAAGGAGGATGTTTCAGTGACGTGGCCTAAACAGAATCCAGATTGGCGAGGGTGGAGGATGTGGGCAGATTCAATATGTGACGACAATTGAATGAAGAACTTTAGCCAGAAAAGGAGGTTTGAGACGGGGCAACAGTGCGCAAGTATCATGGGGTCCAGTGTTGGGTTTTGAGGATTGGACAAACAGCCAATTTCCAGGGGGTAGGGAAGGTGCCAGAAGACAAACTAGAGTTAAATATAGTTAGGATAATCGGTAGAAGGGCCAGGGATGGGTCAGATAACCACTGCGATGGGATGGAGTCCAATGGATAAGTCGTTTTCCGGGAAGTGGAAAGAGCTCTGTGTAGTTCTGTTGTAGAAATTGTACGAAAAGAGGCCCGAGTGCGGGCCAAGGCCAGATTGGAGGAAGGGAAAAAGAAGGATTCTTCAGTTGGTGATGGGGAGTGGGAGTGGTAGGTAAGGGAGGGGGGGGGGGCAGATAGCGAATGAGGTACGCAATTGGTCAACTTTGTCTCTAGAGAAAGAGGCCAGTTGCATTGGATTCAATGAAACACCCAGAGTTGGTGGAGGGGTAGGAGCTGTAGAAGCAGAAAGAGAGCGGAGAATACAATAAAGCTGTCTAGTGGAGTTAGAGGATGAGGTGATGAGAGTAGTATAATAGGATTGTCTCGCGGTGTGTACAACGGAACAGTAATAACTATGACAGTGACAAAATTGGGATTAAGTGTCAGATGATGGATGCTTACGCCACCGTGGTTCGGTGCATTATTATTATTATGCAAGTGGAATGTCACAGTTTACTTTAAACTTTGCAAGAAGCATTAATCCACAGCGCTTAACAACGCTTCCATTTTAGCAAATGGGGGACTTAGGTTGTAAACTTTCTGGAGACAGGGACATAGAATACCTTTTGCACCTGAATGTATCTCACCTTGAGCTAAATATAAATAAAAAGAGAGAGCGGAGAAGATGCAGCATTTATTTAATTATATCTAGCACATGCCTTTTCCTTGGTAGCTCAGGGCGAGTGACATTCAGGTCCACTAGGTATTTAGAGATATTCATTGCAATGGAAGTAACCTTCTACAATAGGATGGAAGTCTAGAACAAAGGGCAGTGATATTTATGTATCTATTTGTCAATGAAGCTTCAGCTCGTCACAGACTGCCTGGCAGGTGTAGAACATTGTAGTGGTGGAGCATCATGTGGAAAGGCCACAGGGGCCTAGGAAGCCAAATGTTTGGGCAACGGTATCTGTGTAATCCAATTTGTTCTATTTTCCCAATAGGCGGTCTAATAATACATATAGGGCTCGCTATTCAGAACATCTGATATCTAAACGCTGCAGCAATCAGCCATGGCATTTACAGATCATCTGCATATTCAGTGCTGGTATCCGGATAGTGGCTGGTGCTGAAAATCTGGATATTTCGGTCAGAGCCAGTAACTATCTGGCTAGCACTTAGGATAGCTTTTTTTTGCAATCCTAAATTATGCGGCTAGACTATTCACATAATGGCAGGAATTATCTGGATACTACTATTAATAATAATCATTTGTATAGCACTACAATACATATGTAACATTGTACAGAGACATGCAAGAGACAGTCCCTGCTCATCAGAGCTTACAATCTAGTCAAGACAGACAACACAACAACTGGGGACTAGGATATATCTAGGGGAATGGTTATTGTTGACTCATGGTAACCTTCTGGATAGCAGTTTTAAACTTTGTTCGATCTACAGTCAGGCGGCTCATTGTTGACAGAGTGGCATTTATAGCTGTTGTTATCGTATCGATCCATCTCATTGCATTGACCTTCTATTTTGCTAAGTAGGATGTCTTTCTCTAACGATCTCTCTCTTTTGCATGTTGTGTCCAAAGTATGAAAGTCAAAGTCTTGCCATCTGAGTTTCTAAAGAAAGCTTAGGTTTGATCTCCTCTAGTACTGACTAGTTTGTTCTTCGAGGAGTTCATGGTATAGATAGTATTCTTCGCCAGCACCATAATTCAAAGGCATTGATTTTCTTTCTGTCTATCTTTTTCACTGTCCAGCTTTCACATTCATATAAAGTTATTGAAAATACCATGGTTTAGACAAGTCAAATCTTTGTATGGAGAGAGACATCTCTGCCTTTGAGAATCTTCTCTAGGTTCTTCATAGCCATTCTGTCGAGCAATGCTTCATTGGATTTCTTGACTGCTTGTTGTTTCTTTATTGATTGTTGATCCAAGTAGGTTAAAGTTGTCAACTATTTCAATTTCTTTTCCATCAATGATTTTGCCAGTTATCAGGCTCTTTGTCTTCTTTACATTAAGGTGCAGGCCCATTTTAAGACTATGTTCCTTGATCTTGAGAAGCAAATGTTTCAGATCATCTCCACTTTCAGCCAGTAATGTGGTATCAACAGCATAGCGAAGGTTGTTGATGAGTCTTCCACCAATCTTCAGACCTCACTTGTCTTCATACAGTTTTGCTTCTCTGATGATTTGCTCTGCATATAAATTAAACAGGTAGGGGGAAAGTATTCAACCTTGTCGTACACCTTTGCTGATTTTAAACTATTCTGTTTCTCCTTGATCTGTTCGAACTGTTGCTTCTTGATCAAGGTAAAGGTTGTGCAAGAAGAACTATCAGGTGTTGTGGTATACCCATGCTTCTTTTTATTTCCCAAGTTTATTTTCAAATTAGCAACAACAGTACAATTAAAGCTAATACAAGCATCAGATTTCTAAATCCTCCCATCCCCCCAAAAAGGCAGAGGTCTGTACCAACGTAAAATGATGAACATTAAGCACAGAGACAAAATCAAATACCTGCCAAATGCCAATCCAAAGATCTCCAGATTCTCTCAACTTTTCTGCCTATTAACCCGCACAAGTTGATTATACCAAATGGAGGATGCCACTGATAATGAAGAGGCATCCCACAGATGGATTAGATTGCCTTTACAGCCTTGATAGTGCTGGTAATGAGTGGTAATCCTAATTTAGAGATCGGAATACTCATTGTGGGTACAGCTGACAGCCTAAAAAGAGAGACAAGCGTTTTCTCCGTTTCGACCCATGGTGAAGCAGATTCATCCAAAATCCATTCCATTTGATGCAGTATGATGGGTTTTAAAATCCGGGAAGCCTACACCCCTCTTTCACCTTGGCAGCTTCGACTTTGTGAGAGCTCTATGCAATCTTTTGCCTTTCTATAAGAAGGAAGTGAGACTCTTGTTCATCTGAGTGTAGAAGCAAAGTTTACCAAAAGCCGGTAACACCCCCAGTTTATAAACTATACTAGGGAGCACCATCATCTTTACTGGTGTTGGGGTTTTCGTGGGCATCTCCTAAGATTATTTGGAAGTTTTTGGGTCCTAATAGCTTTTCCTTTTTACTGAGTGTCATTCCGAGGAATGTCGCCTGCAATTTACAGTACTGAAGCTTCTCCCTGTTTACTCTGTAACCACCCTTAGCCAATAACACTAACAATTCTCCGGTATATTGTTTGCACAATTCCTTAGTGTCTGCTGTTAAAAGTAAATCACTGGGTCTAATCTCCCCCACCATGACATCCGAAGGAGATCAACATTGCAAAGAACATTTTAACTCAGCCAAAATAGTATTACAATTACATTTAATAGTTTCTTTTGAGGAACAGCAAAATTGCATTTTCAGGTATTTTATTCCCTAAGATGCCCACTGAAAGGGAAACTCTTGCACAAGTCCCTGTGTGACAAGGTCACTGTGAGGAAAAAGCTCACTTCTATCCCAATTTACAGGGAACACTGAAAAATGGTTAACCATGTTCAAAAGACATCTAATAGAAGACCCTGGATTAGAAAGGAATAGTAAAACACCATCTGCATCCGCAGCTAACTTCCAGCATAGCTCCCCAGTGTTTATGCCAGCAATATCTTTTCCTTTTTTGATACGGAGCTGCAACGGTTCAAACGTCAGATCAAATAATAAAGGAGAAAGAGGTCAGCCCTGCCTAGTACCCTAACCTAATCAGACAACCTCTGATAGGATACCATTAATGGCAAAACATGATCTGGGAGAGTTATAAAGCACTTTAACCCAGTTTACAAATCCGGGGTCACATCCGAACCATTCTAATACATGGAATAAATATGACCATTCCATACTATCAAAGGCTTTCTTAATGTCCAAGGATAAGGCTTTAGCAGGATTATTAATATGACGTGACAGTTCAGATAAATTAGGAAAGGTCCTAGCATTATCCCCTATAAATTTGCCTATTATTAAACTGGCTTCCTCCTTCCCAACAATTAAATGAATCACACTTAGCCTAGTAGCCAGAATCTTTGCTAGAATCTTGTAATCCACATTTAACAGCGAGATGGGATGGTAACTAGTCAGAAGAGTTGCATCATGATCTGGTTTAGCAAACAGCACAATATTAGCCTCAGCAAAATTAGAAGAGGCTTCCTGATGCTCAGTTAGACTCTGATACAGCCGCTGTAACTTTGGTGCAAGACAAGCTGCAAATTGTTGGTAAAATTCAACTGAAAATCCATCAGGACCTGGAGCTTTATTTCTAGACATACTTTTAATTGCCACAAGAATTTCACCAACTTGAATCAGAGTCCCCAATCTTTCCTTCTGCTGCTCTGAGAGCATCGGGTATTCAACCATTTTTAAGAATGCCTTCCTCATATCAACATTACTACCACAGGTGGAAGAAAAGGGTTTCCGAACAAGGATAGCAAAGGCATCCAATATATCCTGAGAACTAGTAATAATGCCATGACCATCCACATTTATAGAAGCAACAAAGTGCTTCTTCTTTTGTAGTTTTAAAAGTTGCACAAACAACCTTCCCAGTTTGTCACTGCTCACATAATACCATGTCCGCTGAACAAATAGCTCCTGCACAGCTTGCTGCATTAAGTTTTTATTGAACTCATAACATAGTCGAAATAGCCATTGAAAGATTTGATTGCAATTTGATCTAATGTGAACCTCTTTTAGGTGGGCAATTTCCTTTTCCAAATTATTGATTACCTTCATTTGATTTTTTTCGCATGCATGCTGACAGACTAATAATCTCGCCATGCAGGGTGACTTTAAAGGTCTCCCAAATTGTACCCATGCTACTTAATGTGCCCAGAGTTTCTCATGGCTTACACAGTCAAAAGCCTTGCTGTAGTCTTTTGTCTTTTTCAAGAATCCATCTCAAATCCGTGATGATGTCTCTCGTTCCTCGCCCTTTCCTGAACCCTGCTTACACTTCAGGCAGTTCTCATTCTGGATGTGGTTGTAGTCTCTGCTGAATGATCTTGAGTAGACTCTTGCTGGTATGTGGGATCAGAGCGATTGTGTGATAATTTCCAAAGTCAGTCAGATCACCTTTCTTCGATATTGGTATAAATACAGATCTTTTCCAATCAGTTGGCCATGATATTGTCTTCTAAATTTCCCAGCAGAGCCTTGTAATTATGGTAACAGCTCATCCGAGTGCTGTTGTGTCTATCCATTGGGTTTTTCTAGTGTTGTTGCCATTGTCACAGAAATGTGATCCTCCACCGCCAACAGCATCCCATTCTGCTGCTGCCCAGATCAGTGGTTTGTCTTAGTCTGGAATCTCAGCTGAGACCTGCACATCTTGGGGGAGACCCTGTCAGTAGTTAAGCTACCGATAGCTTAACTCTCAGCATCACTATTGTCTGCTCCCTCTTGACGAATCCTTGATCTGTCTCTCCCCACTAACTTCAGACCTGTCTCTAATCTTCCCTTCCTTTCTAAGATTCTGGAAAAACTGGTTATTCCTCAACTCTCTCTTCACTTACAGCACAGTAACTTTCTCCATCCACATCAGTCGGGGTTCCGATCGGGTCACAGCACTGAAACAATTCTGTTATCAGTGCTGAACGAAACATAGGATTCCTTGCGTAACGGTGATATTTCACTAGCTATTTCTCTCAATCTTTCCTGCACATTTGATCTTGTTAATCACTGTCTTCTCTTCTCTCTTCTGCTGGTCTGGGTTCCATTGTATTACATTGGTTTCACTTCTTTCTTACCTCCCGCACCTATTATGTCTCCTTTCAGACTTCCTCTTCATCTCACTTCCCTCTCTCTTGTGGGATCCTCCAAGGGTCCATTTTAGCTTCCCTCCTTTTCAATATTTTCCTTGCTCCTCTTGCCACCCTTACCCAGCAGAAGAGTGTCTCTGCATATTTCTATGTGGACGACATCCTGCTGCAATTTATATCAGTCCCATCTCTCCAGATCTTGCCCCTATCAATTCCTGTCTGTCTCTGGTATTTTCCTAACTTCAGTCAAACTGTTTAAAATGTATTCCCTCCAAATCTTTGCAATTTGGCTTTCGGGTTTCTCTGCTCCACCCTATGTATCACCATCTCTTAAAGGTCTCACCATCTTTCCTCTCTCAAGTACCTTGGGGTCACTCTCCACTCAGCCCTCACTCTCCATTCACATATTTATTTATTTATTTAGACAGTTTTGTATACCGCCTTATCCTTCAATCAAAGCGGTCACAACACAATTGGGGGATACATTTAACACGCGGGGATATGAGACACATACACTAATACTTACAGGGAACATGGGCAATGGAGGGTTAAGTGGCTTGCCCAAGACCACAAGGAGCATCTGTGGGACTAGAAACCCCAGTCCTTCCGGCCCAAGGTTGCTGTCCTCTAGTGGGATTTGAACCCCCGACCTTCCGGCCTGAAGTACCGTGCCCCAACCACTAGGCTACTCCTCCCTATGGCACTATCATCAGGCAATGTGTCTATACTCTTTGTCAAATCCATTCAGTTCGGTCCATTCTTCTCACCCATTATTCTGGTTTTCTGAAGACTCGAGTATTGCAATATCATTTACTCTGGACTTCCGAATTATCAACTCAAACATTTACAGTCTGTACAAAACACTGCCATCCGCCTTCTCCACATTGCCATCAGATTTGATCATTTAACTCCACTTCTCATTAAATCTCATCGGCTCCCTCTGACACATTTTATTTATTCTCATTCACAAAGCCATTCTCTCTGGCACTCCTGCTCACCTCATTCCATGTGCATCCTCTCGGGTTCTTCGGTCTATTCACGCTAATCATCTTTCACTTGTCTTACTTTCCTGTCCTGCCAATTTTTTATGCCATTCTTTTCCTTTTCTAAATTAATTGTTGATTTGTATTGTACACTGCCCTGATGTTGTGAAGGACAGTATATCAAGCTTTTGATAAATGATAAACCACGGATAAGCTCTCACAGCATGACAAGCTGTAAACCAAATAGGAAGCACATAATTGGACAGCAGGAGACTAAGTGGATCCAAAAGCAGCCTCAAAGGGGTGAATTTTTAGCCTGGATTTGAAAAGGACCAGAGATGGATCCTGACGTATAGACTCAGGTAGTTTGTTCCAGGCATAAGGAGCAGCAAGGTAGAAAGATCGAAGTCTGCAGTTGGCAGTGGAAGAGAAGGGCACAGAGAGAAGGGATCTGACAGAAGAGCGGAGTTCCGGAGGAGGGGTGTAGGGAGAGATAAGAGAGGAAAGGGAGTGAGGAGAAGCAGAATGAGTGCACTTATAGGTCAGTAGAAGATATGGAAACGGATAAGGATCACAGCTGAATGCTGCCACCATCTGGCTAGTCATTGGCACTGCCCCTGCTCTGCTCATAGACCACTCCAGCACTATTTGTATAGTGCCAAAGGGGTCTGTGGAGATATTCAGATGCACTATCTGCAGGGCCGGTGTGACCCATAGGTGAACTAGGCAGTTGCTTAGAGTGCCTGACTTTGGTGGGTGACAGCACGACAGAGAGTTCGGACATGCAATCTCCTGCTCCCGCTCTTACTGCTGCTTCTGCCCTCATGCAAATCTCCCTGTCTAGCAGCAACAGCAATACAGCAGTAAGGACGCAGAGGCGCACACGGAGGGAAGCCGCTGAACCGCTGTACGCTGTGCTCTGAAAGTTCAGCTGGTCCACCCTGATGCACACAGGGGGTGGGAACCTGCTGCACTTTCAGAGTACAGTGCACAGGGATTTAGAGGCTTCCCTCTGTGCAACTCCTCTGCTTCCTGTCGCTGCTGGACAGAGAGATATGGCATGACAACCGCAGAGGCGGTGATAGTAGGGATGGCAGCAGGAAGAAGAATGAGGGTTGCCTACGGCTGCATGACTATTTGGATAGTGTCGCTGAAAATCTCTTTCAGTGCCCTGATTCAGATAAGTTCTGTGGTTATCTGGAGAAGGGCTTCTGAGTGTCGGTCCCTTAGATTTTTAGCCCACTATTCCAAATAATACTGAAGGTGCTGGCAGCATATTTAGAATTTGGGTACAGAAAAGCCCATTTTCCAAAAACCTTACAATCAGGGTTGGCCCGTCCATTGTGTAGGAATGTTGCCCGTACATGGCCCCGCATATCGGATGCTCCACACCTAACCAGCTGCAGAGGGAGCCGGGGAGGCCCAAAGTTCCAGCTGACCTCTGGACAGCCGCGGGAGTAAAGAGTGGCTGTGATAAAAAGGACCCCGCAGACGCGCTGAGTGCTGGGAGGTTAAATGGGGGAACATCCGACATGCCCTGACCTCCCAGCACTCAGCGCGCCAGCAGGCTCCTTTTTATCACAGCCATGGTTGAGAAGCAAACGCCACTCTTTACTCCTGTGGCTGTTCAGAGGTCAGCCGGAGCTTTGGGCCGCCCCGGCTCCCTCTGAGGCCGATCAGGCCCAGGGTCCCTTTTAGTGTGTGGAGGGGGGACTGGGGGCTAGAATGCAATAGAGGGTACTAGGGGCTAGAATAGGAATGGTGGGGGCCAGGACTGGAAATGGGCTGATGTTGCGGGATGGGGGACTGGGACTGGAAGGGAGTGGATGCTGAGAGGGGCTGGAACTAGAAGGGAGTTGATGCTGGGGGAGGACCAGAAGGGGGTGGGACTGGGACTAGTGGGAGAAAAAAGAAGCTGGGGGAGTGAGGATGGAGGGGGGAACAGATATTTTTTGTGGGAGGGAAGAAAAATCTATGATTAGCTGAGTATTGGGAGAGTAAGTGGGGATTGAGGGTGGAGGGGTGAAATGTGAGTGGATGAAAAAGGAATAAAGAAAGAAATGGAGGAAAGAGCAAAAGGAGAAAGATCAGTATGTTAAAGCAGATGTAGAGAGAAAATGGAAAAAAACTAGACGAGAGAAGAAAGGACAAATGGACAGCAGACAATGGAGAGTTAGCAGAAAACACGAAGAAACCAGAAAAAAGTGACTGGAGCAATTCAACTGAAAAATAAACTGTCCAAACAACAAAAGGCAGAGAAAAACTATTTTAATTTGAATTTATTAACTGGAATATGTCAGCTCTGGGAAATGTGCATTGCTAACATCTTTGCATTTTGTTTAGTACAAGAGAAAATTAATTTATAGTTTTATTTCTCCAGTGTTGTTCTATATTCCAAGTTTGGCTTTTGGGGTTCCCAGTTTAATTATTGTCTTCATATTTCTAAATTGTGATCCCTTGTTCTATGTTTGGTGATGGTCTATGTTTTGCATGTGTAACCGATCTGCAGTATTCTGTTCATGTAGTTTCTATTTGACAGACCCACTTGTTCTCTTTCCCTAGTAGGAGATGTATTGATATCCTCTGAAATGTATTGATTTAATATGTGCAGTGTTGCCTTTTGATAGGTAGGGTTTGGTGCTTTGTGAGTCCTGGTACTGCTGTTATGATACGGCGGGTTTGCTATGGATTCCTCAGGTTTCCATCTTAGGTCCACTCCTCTTCTCTCTCTCTACCCAACCCTTGGCACCCTTATCTCTTTCCATGGCTTTCACTATCATCTTTATGCCAACGACTCTCAAATCTATCTTTCTGCACCTGTTATCTCTCCTGATATCCAGTCTAAGATCTCACTCTACCTCTCTGATATTGCTGTCTGGATGTCCCATCACCGCTTAAAACTGAACATGGCCAAAACTGAGCTTCTAATCTTTCCTTCGAATGCTTTCCCTCCTCTTTCCCCTTTCTCTCTCTCTGTTGATAACTCTGTACTCCTCCCTGTTTCTTCAGCACGTAACCTTGGTGTTATCTTTGATTCCTCTCTCTCTTTCTCTTCACATATCCAGCTCATTGCTAAAACCTGTTGTTTCTTTCTATACAATATTTCCAAAATTCGTCCCTTCCTCTCTGTTGACACCACTAAATTGATTGTCCACTCCTTAATCACCTCCCGTCTTGATTATTGTAACGTTCTCCTTGCCGGCCTCCCTGCAAGCCACCTCTTTCCTCTTCAGTCAATTCAACACTCCACTGCTCGACTCATTTTCCACCAGTATCGTATTCCCCACATCACTCCTCTCCTCATGTCGCTTCATTGGCTTCCCATCCATCTTCGTATCCAATTTGAACTTCTCCTCCTGACCTATAAATGTATTCACTCTTCTGCCCCCCAGTACCTTTCATCTCTCATCTCTCCTTACACCCCCTCGGTTGCTTCGCTCTTCTAACAGTCTTCATTTATCTGTGCCCTTTACTCGTACTGCCAATTCCAGACTTCGCTCCTTCCAACTGGCAGCACCCTTTGCTTGGAATACTCTTCCTATCTCTGTGCGCCAGGCGTCCTCCCTGGCCATTTTCAAGTCCAGACTATAATCCCATCTCTTCACTATTGCTTTCCGTTCCTGTCTTACCCTATCTTGATCTCTCTATCAACATTTGCTTACTTTGTCCTGTAAATTTTTGTTATTTGTATTATGTAACTTATTTTGTTTTCTGTCTTATTAGATTGTGAGCTCTGATGAGCAGGGACTGTCTCTCTTCTATGTTTGTACAGCGCTTTGTATGTTGCGGAGCTTTATAAGTCTTTATTTATAATAATAATAATAATAATAATAAATGAGCAGTGTTTGTAGTAGTTGCTAATGTGCCTGGCAATTGACATTGGAGTATAGTAATGTAGGAATCTGGTAGTCTCTTTATCCTTACTGCCCTTGCAAATGGTATTGAGACACTCATTAAGAAACATGTCTACTAAAAGTTAGCACACGTTAACATTTGTGAATGTGCGTTAAGTGCGGCAACACCCATTTATTTCTATTGGCGCAGTGGCACTTAACGCACCTTAATATTTAATAAACATGCCCCTAAGTCATTACCAGGACAAAAAAAGAGGCTTGTGAAGGACTCTTTTGAAAGCCGCCTAAAATTTTAGATGGGCAACATATACATTTTAAAATAAAGTAAATTAAATTTATACAAATGAGGTCCATTGGCTATGCAATTGAGGCCCCGCAATGAGTCTCCGCACATGGCCCCGCATCACCCGTGGGCCGTCCCTGCTTACAATCTAAGTAAGTGCCTGAGGTATCGGGAAATAAAGAAACTTGCCCAAGATCACCAACAGTGTCAGCAGGGCCTGTTACTCTAACCAGTGGACGCACCTCTTCCCTACTGGGAAGAACAGTAGAGCTGTTCTAAGACCTGCTGTAATATTTGCATTGCTGTTTTCAATTCTGTAAATAAGTGCTGTTTTGCTATGGCAGGTTGCCATGTTGATGACTATTTAGTTTAGTTAATTAATTAATCTAATATATATATAGATATAGATATATGTATTTTACCAGCACCATCTACAAGTCTGGGCAGAAATCCAATCAAGCAGAAAATATGCAGATTACAACATATGACGTCAATTTCTTTATCATTTATCTTGGCCAGTCAACATCATTAGAGCTAGTTAATTAAGTGGGAAGACAGGACCCATTTAGTCCTTTTCGCTCGGGTATCATGATCTTGAAAATGCCTGGTTTTAAAAGAATGGTGCTTTTGGGTTTTTCCTAAAATCAGAAGTGCATCTCTCTAGTAACAAGCTCTAAAGGTTAAGACCTACCACAATGAAGACCTGTGTACGAGTTTCTGATAAACATAATTGCCAGATTGAGGGAATATTTGATAAATTCGGGCTTGCTGGACATAATGCACACGAAGGTCTATACAGCAGAGTTGCCAAGTTACCCATTTCCAGTAGTGAGGCTTTTTTTTTTTTTTGCCAGTTCTGCTTTTAATGTTGCATTGCAAAGTTTCCATGGTATTTGTAGTCCCTGAATTTGCCCATTGGAATCAGTGCTGCAGGTCCCATAAAGCATCCGAATGAGATGGTCAGAAATCCTGGACTGGCATAAAATCTCACTCCTGGAACTGGGTAACATGACAGCGCTGATGTAGCATCAGAGAGCTTCTCCACTTAAGGCTTTATGGAACAAAGTTGAGACTTTCCCCTGGATTTGTAGCCAATGGAGGGAAGTACAAATTTGGAGAGGTGTGATCATGATATTGAGTCTGTTAAAATGTGTGCTGCTGAGTCCTGCGTTTAGGGCTGGTGCGATCATCCCACAAGAATCCTATAAAAACATATAGGAAACAGAAAATGGTGACGGATAAAGGCATACTTAGTTTGCACATCCGTAAGAACTATTACGTTCTACAGTCCCTTCCTCTTCCTCAGAGAGTCTCTGTACCTGTCCCATGTTTTCTTGAATTCGGATATAGTTCTCATCTCTGACCTCTCCACTGGGAGACTGTTCCATGCCTCCAGGATATTTTCTCAGCTTATTCCTTTCGCCATCATTTTATGATCCCTCATTTCAGAGTTTCCTTTCAACTGGAGGAGGGCTACCTCCTGTGTATTTATCATATGGAGGTATGTTTATATCATATCTGTTATAAAAGCGTGGAGGAGAACTTTAGAAGGGGCTTCCAAGTGCAATCCGGGATGTCTAAGCCAGAACATCTGAAAAAAGAAAATGCAGAACGTGCAGATAAAATTTCACAAATTGGATGTGCCCTTGATATGGATGTCTGTGGGGGCATCTACATAGACATCCCCAGCACCATATTTCAGAAGCTGGACATCTAGGATAGCCTAATCCTGAGAGAAGTGCTCTAGGAATGGGGTAACCCGTTGACGTCGTGCTGAGCACTGATGATAATGGAGTGTTTTCTTTACACCCGGCAGATGTTTTTCAGCTAAAACAAGCATCTACCTGGAACAGATCTAACGTTGGATTCATTTATTTAACAGGGTTTTTATACTGCTGTCTCATTTTAGTCACAGCGGTTTACAGTATGTTGTAACTTAAACTTGGTAATGTACATTAAATAGGGACGCTGGTAACTTGGATTCTTCTGAGGCAATGGAGAGTTAAGTGGCTTGCCCGTGGAATGCTAGTGGGAATTAAGCCCTGGTATCTTGGTTCCCAAGCTAGTGCTCTAACCACTAGGCTCCTACTACCCCTACCCTCCTGTTCCCCCTCCTGTGATACTGGACAACCAGGACATGTCTGAGATGAGGTTGGGGGGGCGGGGGGTCCAGGTTCCTGGGAGTGCCCCAGTCACGCCTCATGCTGGGGATGTCCCTGGAGTCAGCTTCTAAAATGGCTCTGGAGACGTCTCTGTACTTTGGATATCTCTGGACGTCCAAAATCAGCCATAAAGCATGAATAGGGCTTCCAAAATGGCCCCCCTCATGTCCAATGATGTGGGTAAATGGGCTGTTTGAAAACTGCTCAGTCTTCCTGCAGATACAAGTATGTGTTCATGGATATTTGAGTTTGTGTGGTTGTCAGGACCCCTTGTTTTGCTTTGAATGCAAATGCTTTTTACTGCCCCCATCTATAGGGCTGTCAGCGCTTTAGCCATTAAGCCGGCAACATGTTCCTTTGAGTCAAAGCAGCTCCTGGGTTTTCTGGGCAGTACAGCCAGACGTAGATTACCAGGCCTTTCTTCCGAGGCAATGGAGGGTTAAGTGACTTGCCAAAGGCCACAAGGAGTTCTAATGGGAAGCCAGTGCTCTAACCATTAGGCTACTCCTTAGCCATTAAGCCAATATAGGTCAAATTACATTAATCGACACTGAAAATGGCAAGTGACCAGAAGATGGTCTGAAAACTTAAATTATCACCAAGCTTTGTAGTTTGAAGGGAAGGGTGCTGGTGCTGGGGACAAACTAAGTGGGGATCTTCTATGCTCTTCTACCCAAGATGGTGCAGTCAGAAGGAAGAAATGACTAAAACTGGCCTGGATAAGGAGGGATATTCTACAAGCAGTCCTGGAAAAAGCAGGGCAGCCACTTTCTCTGTTTCCTGCCATCGCCAACTATGTTACAGTGTTAGGGGTCCTTGGGACTTCATGGCCAGCAACAGGAATGATGTCTCTTTTTCTGTTTCCGGTACTAGAGCAAGGATGCTGGGATCAGGACTCTGGTGATGCTGGATGAGCAAGGAGGTGAGAGTGGGACAGAGGGAGGGGCCCTTGCAGAAGGGGACAGGGAGAGGGCAGTGGCAGCTCCGAAGAGGGTGGAGGTGAGACCGGCAGGTGTTCAGCAGTGTCCCCATTTCTCTGCTGACCCCATTCTCAGCTCTCCCTCAGATATTATTGCACGGACCTGCACATGAGTCTAGCAGATGGAAACTGGGAAGAGCAAAAGTGCAGAATTCTCAGTGTTTTTCCATGTGAGAGGAAACCTCCCTGCAGAGAGCCAGCAGGTGGCCGATGCTGTCACCTGTGGCCTCCATGCAGGTAGAGAAGGGGGGGGGGGGTTACAGTGCCATCTGCTGCTGAAATACAACATTGATTTTATTAGAAAATGGAATGATCCCTGGAGGGGAACTAATACTCCCCTACGTCTCAGCATTTTAAGCCCCTAATCTCACCTGTCCCCAGTCTACCTGCCCCAGAGATTCATCTATCCCTGGGCCTTTCCCCGAGACTCAATTGTACCCATCCTACCTCAGAGACTCGCCTTCCCCTATTCTCACGTATAGACTCACCTGCATCCTCTTGTTTTGCCCAGAACAGCTGGACCGTATTGATCAGGGTCTGGACCAGATCAACCAGGACATGAAGGAGGCAGAAAAAAACTTGACAGATATGGGGAAATGCTGTGGTCTTTGCGTGTGTCCCTGTGATAAGTAAGTACCTGGGGAGCAGCTTGGTCCCTCCAGGGCAGAGGGTGAAAAGTCAGGCATATCAAATTATACATAACACACCGTGTCCATGGTAGTGTATGTTTTTTGCAGTCTTTTTCCCAGATGTGGCGGGGTGCCGAGGGTGAAGCATATCCTGTCCAAAGAGTTTTTCCAACTGGGACCTTGACAGTCGGGAGAACTAAGTTTATGAGAACTCAAATACCAAGCGGCTGCAATGTAAAGAACTTCCTTAAAAATTCATTTCCATAGAAGCAATTAGTAGATGACTTTGTCTGGGGGGCTTGAAAGCTAACGGGGAGTGGTTGGCCACTGTTGCCCCAGGCAGGGCCTGCAGTTGGGTGTAGTCTTTGTCCTCTGTACGCACTGTATTATTTAAAACGCTGAGATGTGCAGCCCCTGCATTTATGTCTCCTTCTAGGAGATCCCTAAAATCTCCAATTTCCATGGGAACAGCATCACCAAGCCCGTCCGCCCCTATGCTGTGTGGCCAGGAATAGATGCCACGAGCCAGCGAGCGATAGGGAGGGAGACACCTCCCCCGCAGCCATCCTGAGGCAGGCAGCTCAGCACCAGAGAGAGGGAGAGGGAGAGGGAGAGAGAAGAATGGGGGCAGGAAGTAGTATATTTTTAAATTTTAATTTTTATTACAACACATAGCACCATAAAGTAAGAAAAATATATCTACGCACATTCTTTCATCAACTTCCAACCTTTGAGGCCTTAAAAAAACTCCAGCCACACTAGTTACATACAGAATACAGAAAAAATACCTTCCCTCTTCCCCCGTCCCCCTTTCTCCATCTGCTACAATAATAAAAGGGGTACAGACTTCCAACATTCAAACACTCCTCCAGTAATTACACTGAGACATATTGCTTCACTTACCTCTCCAAAGGCCTCCTAATACAATTCAAATTTAGTCCACTATCTCATGTATTGCAGCAGTAAGTTTGACTATTCTATAAACATGTCACACCGCATTCAAAACCCTATCGCATGCCGGAGTGTCCACCTCTTCCCCCTCTCAGCTATAGCCATTTCAGCAGCCATTGCCAACAAATCGACAAAACTATGCCCCATCTGTATCACATTCAAACATCCACCACTTCAACAACAGTGCCCTAATTTGTTTCCTCATATAAACACCGCACGCTTTCACTGTGAACCCCATTACCTCACACCAAAATTTATGAATCTTTGGACAAGTTCATCAGATATACCCAAAAGAGTCCCCTGGTCCACACTCTTGCCAGCCTTAGTACCTGATTTGCCATGGAGGAGAGAGGTCACATGACAGGAGAGCATCACATGGCAGGAAGTGATCTTGTAGCTAGGACCTGTCCTCCAGGTGACGTAAAACCCTCTTGCATGGAGGAGGTTTCTCCAGGGCCATGTGCCCATGAGAGAAGGGTTAGGATAGTAGTTATAGTTGGTGATTCAATCATTAGGCATGTAGATAGCTGGGTGGCTGGTGGGTGTGAGGATCTCCTGGTAACATTCCTGCCTGGTGCAAAGGTAGCGAATCTCACGCGCTATCTAGACAAGGTTTTAGATAGCGCTGGGGAGGAATCTGCTGTCTTGGTACATGTTGGTACCAATGACATAAGAAAGTGTGGTAGGGAGGTTATGGAGTCCAATTTTAGGCTTAAAGGTAGGAAGTTGAAATCCAGAACTTCCAGGGTAGCGTTCTCTGAAATGCTTCCTGTTCCATGTGCAGGACGCAAGAGGCAGGCAGAGCTCCGGAGTCTCAATGCATGGATGAGACGATGGTGCAAGGAAAATGGTTTTGGATTTGTTAGGAACTGAGCAATATTCTGGGGAAAGGAGGGCTCTTCCGAAGGAATGGGCTGCACCTTAACCGGGATGGAACTAGGCTGCTGGCATTAATCTTTAAAAAGGAGATAAAACAGCTTTTAAACTAGATAATAGGGGAGAGCCTACAGTAGCCCAAGAGTGCATGGTTCAGAACAATGTATCCTTGAAGGATACAAGCAAACGATTGAAGTTAGGGCATCCTGTCAGAGAGATTTCAATAAAGACAAAAGAAAACCAAATGCCCTTAAGTACAGAGCAGACAGAGCTTAAAGATTCCAAATTACCCATCTACCGATAACCAGATTAATATGAATAAAATATGATGTCTAAAATGCTTGTATGCAAATGCTTGAAGTTTAAAAAATAAGATGGGAGAGTTAGAATATATAGTACTAAATTAGAGGTTAGATATGATTGGTATCTTACCAAGTTTAAGTTTCAATGTAAACCACTTTGATTGAAATAATAAAGCAGTATATAAAACCTGTTAAATAAATAAAATAAATAAATCTTAGAGGCGTGGTGGAAGGAAGACAACCAGTGGGACACTGTGATACCTGGGTACAAATTATATCACAATGATAGAGTAGATAAAATTGGTAGAGGGGTTGCGCTCTATGTTAGAGAGGGCATTGAGAACACAAGAGTAAAGTTTTTCAGGAAACAAAATTCACTGTAGAATCTCTATGGACTGAAATTCCATGTAAAAAGGGGAAGGCAATGGCAGTGGGGGTGTACTATCGACCGCCTGGCCAGAATGAACAAATGGATGATGAAATGCTCAAAGAACACAGTAATAATAATGAGTGATTTTAATTACCCTGGTATCAACTGGGTTAGTGTCACGGCAGGACATGCTAGGGCGATAACGTTTCTAGATGAAATAAATGACTGCTTCTTGGAGGAGCTGGTTCATGAACCGACAAGAGAGGAAGCCATTTTGGACCTAGTCCTTAGTGGAACACTAGATCTGGTGTAAGAGATAAGGGTGTTGGGGCCACTTGGCAATAGTGATCATAGCAAGATCGCGTTTGATTTAATAAATGGAAGAAGGATGGCAAGGAAATCCACAGTACTACCTTTTTATTTTATTTATAAATTTTTATTAATTTCACAGCATTCAAGTAAAACAAGAATGACAGAAATAAGATGATACACTATAATCAAAGAAAAACATAAAAAGAGTACAGAAAAAAATCTATCATCATATTTAGACCACAATAATAGGCAATACAGTGGCTCCAGGTAAAATTTAACATCATAGCAGAAAAAGAAAACTTAAAGCAAGGATGAGACTTATACGTCAGCCGTGTTGAGTGCGGTGTTCACCACAATTTCCTCCCTAGCTACCAAAAAATCCAGTAACTGACTGGGCTCAAAGAAAAGAAAAACTTTATCTTTGTAAGTAATTATACAACGAGAAGGAAACCGTAAGACAAAACTCCCCCCTAGAGAAAGGACTCTAGGTCTAAGACCAAGGAATTCCTTCCTCCTCAGCTGGGTTACACGTGAAAGATCAGGAAACATATAAACTTTAGAGCCTAGAAAAGTTACATTGAAATTTCGAAAGCCCGAAGAACTAATGACTTATCCAGCTCTAGAGACAGGGTTACAAGCAGGGTCGTCCGGTCAGTCACCACTTCCAGAAAATCCTCCAGAAACGCAGTAAGGTCTCCGGGTCTCTGAAACGGATTCTCAGAAGCTCTCACAATGGGAGGCAAATTATCCCCAGGGAGTTTAAGCACCTCCAGGAAATATTTGCAAACCATCTCTGAAGCAGACATAATAGGAGACTTAGGAAAATTCAACAATCTCAGATTATTTTTACGAACTTGGTTCTCCAAATATTCAGCTTTCCTGGACAGCGGAGTTTTGTCCTTTACTTGGGCCACACACAGCCCTCAAAGATGTTCCAGCTCAGCTTCAACACTGGTCAGACGTCCAGCCTGTTCCTCCTGGTTTCTTTTCGCCTCAGAAACATCAGTCTTTAAAGAAAGAATATCAGTACTTACTGCACCTACTACCATCTGCAGAGAAGTATTCATGGTCGCAACCGCATACCACAGTGCTTCTAAATTCACAACAGCAGGTTTAATCAAGCCTCCCAAACCTGGAACAGCACCAAGACCCACAGCCCCACCAGGGGCCACCGATCTTACTCCACCTCCAACACCCGATGCAGTCTCAACGGAGCGGGATGGTGCGTCTGTTACCATACGGGAGCCCTCTTCACTCCAACTCACCGGTGAGCTCATCGGCAAACCCTCAGGGAGCACTCCATCTGGTGGCAAACTACTTCCAGATCGAGGCGGGGGGGCTCGCTGTTCGGGGGATAACCAAATCCCAGATGCACTCAGAGCCAACGAGATTTCCACCGGAGACTCTGCCGAGGACGCTGCTCTAACTGCTACCGGAGAAAACCCACACGCTGCCAGAGTCAGCTGCCCGGGGCTGTTACTAGGCGCTGAGCCCGAGGGTAGGCTGGCTTGCTTTTGCTTTCACCATCCCATCACCTTCAAGGAACAGCAGGAAACACCCGGTTAGAAGAGGTAAGCGTGGAGCGTCTCAGCCGCAGAAACACCCTGCCACCATCTTGCCCCATAGAGACAGTACTACCTTTTAACTTTCAAAATGGAAATAGCTAAGAAAAAACTAAAAGGAGCAGCTGCAAAGGTTAAAGATTTACATCAAGCATGAGTGTTGTTTAAAAATACTATCTTGGAAGCCCAGACCAGCTGTATTCCACGCTTTAAGAAAAAGTGGAAGGAAGTCCATAAAACTGCCAGCATGGTTTAAAGGTGAGGTTAGAGAGGCTGTTGTAGCCAAAAAAGCATCTTTCAGGAAATGGACAAAGGAGCCAAACAACGAAAACTGGAAACAACATAAGCACTGGCAAATTAGATGCAAGGCATTGATAAGGCAGGCAAAGAGAGAATCTGAAAAAAAGCCTGCTGTGGAAGCAAAAATGCATAATACAAATGTTTTCAAGTATATTCATAGCAAAAAACCTATGAGAGAATCAGTTGGACCATTAGATGATAGAGGGGTAAAAGGGATACTAAGAGGGGACAAAGCCATAGCGGAGAGACTGAATGAATTCTTTGCTTCAGTCTTTACTGAAGAAGATGTAGGGAAGATACCCATGCCTGAAATAGTATTTAAAGGTGGTATATTGGAAGAATTGAAAGAAATACCGATAAACCAGGAAAATATATTACAACTACTTGATAAATTGAAGAGTAGTAAATCACTTGGATCAGATGGTATACATCCGAGGGTGTTGAAAGAACTTAAATATGAGATTGCAGATCTACTATTAGTAATCTGTGAACTATTATTAAAATCATCTGTAATACCTGAAGACTGGCGAATGGCCAATGTAACACCGATTTTTAAAAAGAGTTCCAGGTGTGATCCGGGAAACTACAGACCGGTGAGCCAGACGTCAGTGCTGAGCAAAATGGTAGGAACCATTGTAAAGAACAAAATTACTGAACATGTAGATAGTCATGGTTTATTGGGAGACAGCCAACATGGCTTTAGCTAAGGAAGGTCTTGTCTTACTAATCTGTTATATTTTTTTGAAGGTGTGAATAAATAGGTAGACAAAGGTGAGCCAGTCGATATAGTGCAGTGGTTCCCAACCTTTTTTATGCCATATATCTCTAGGAAATGTTTAATTAATGTTCACGTGCCCTACAAAATTAATATCACGCTACGTGTGAGCAGAGGCAACGGGCGAGCTGAGTGGCCCTGAGGGGTGAAATACTTAATGAAATCTCGCGATCGTGAATTTATGAGTGAAACAATATACAATATGTCAGATGCTGCGTTATAATGGTTTTAAAAGCAATACTCTAACAATCAGTTACTTACTTTACTTATATATTAATTCTGTTATTCTTTCCTTTTGATTAAATAAACAAGACTACTATCTATGCAACACAACCACCTACTACCACTGCTCAAGACATACTGGCAGCTGGCTGAGTGATGACTTGTGACTCGTCACTAAGGGACACAAACCACTCTTTGTTGCACCCCCTGAAAGTCCATCTCACATCCCCTGGGGGTGCGAGCACCCCAGTTGGGAACCCCTGATATAGTGAATCTGGATTTTCAGAAAGCCTTTGACAAGGTTCCTCATGAGATACTCTTGGCGAAATTAAAAAGTCATGGGATAGGAGGCAGTGTACTATTGTGGATCAGGAACTGGTTAAAAGATAGAAAGCAGAGAGGGTAGGGCTGAATGGACAATTTTCCCAATGGAGAAAGGTGAATAGTGGAGTACCCCAGGGATCTGTGCTAAATCTGCTGCTTTTTAACATATTCGTAAATGACTTGGAAATGGGAATAACGAGTGAGGTAATCAAATGTGCAGGTGACACAAAATTGTTCAAAGGTGTTAAAACCCATAAAGATTGTGAAAAATTGCAAGAGGACCTTGATAAATTGGAAGACTGGACGTTCAAATGGCAGATGAAATTTAATGTGGTCAAGGGCAAAGTTATGCACCTAGGAAGCAACAACCCAAAGTATGGTTACATGATGCAGGGTTCCATATTAGGAACTACCACCCAGGAACAAGATTTAAGCATCATCATGGATAACACATTGAAACCCTCTTCCCAATGTGCAGCGGCAGCCAAGAAAGCAAATAGAATTCTAGGTATCATAAGGAAAGGAACTGAGAATAAAACAAAGGATATTATAATGCCTCTATATCGTTCCATGGTGAGACCGCTCCTTGAATATTGTGTGCATTTCTGGTCACCATATCTTAAAAAGGACATAGTGTTATTAGAAAAGGTACAGAGAAGAGCCACCAAAATGGTAAAGGGGATGGAAGGATACCCCTATGAGAGAAATATTTTTTCACTCAACACGTAATCAAACTGGAATTTGTTTCCAGAAGAAGTAGTAAAATCTGTTAGTATAGCTGGGTTTAAAAAAGGTTTGGACAAGTTCCTGGAGGAAAGGTTCATAAACCACTATTAAAGAGGATCCGGGAAATCCACTGCTTGCCCCAATACAAGAATTGTGGAACCTGTGTGTCTTTTTGGGAAACTGCTAGGTACTTGTGACCTAGATTGTCCACTGTTGGAAACAGGATACTGGTTTTGATGGACCTTGGTCTGAGCCAGTATGGCACATCTTATGTTCTTTTGTCCATTGTCAACAATTTGGTATACTCACATGGGCATATAATTCTACCTGAAAAGCATTTTGTAACCATTCTCAATCATATTACTGGAGGAATAATTACTGTAAGAGGGATATGAAATGAAATGGCAAAAAAAGTGCTGACCATGGGGAAAGGGCTATGAAGAACTAAAAAAAAGCTTGGTTAATTCATCTGAAAATTTTAATTTCCTTCTTTAAATATTGTGGTTTCCTTCCCTCACCTCTTTTTCACTTTTCTTGAGGCTGAAGAATATCAAATCCAGTGAGGCCTACAAAGCAGTTTGGGGCAATACCCAGGATGGGGTAGTCTCCTCCCAACCCTCCCGAGTCACCGATGAGAGGGAACAAATGGTGATGAGTGGCGGCTATATTCGCAGGTAAGACGCCCCCTTCCCCCCTCACACCCCTGTCCCTCCATAGGTAAGAGCGATGGTCAATGCTAAGGGCAGACTCTGGTGTATTTGGCCTTAGGGTGACCAATGATGCCCGTGAAGATGAGATGGAAGAGAATCTGGGTCATGTGGGCAGCATCCTTGGGAATCTCCGGAGCATGGCGCTGGATGTGGGAAATGAGATTGATATCCAGAACAAGCAGGTTGACAAGATCATGGAGAAGGTGAGAGGGGTCATCTGTAGGGCTTTCTCTGGTGATTTGTGAAGGGAAGGGAAGGTGAGAGGGGGTCTCCCTGGAATAATTTCTAGTCTCCTGTGAAAATGAAGGTGAGAGGGGTGAAACAGAGGGCTCTCTCCAGCCTCCTATGAACATGGAAAACATGAAAAGTGTCCCCCAGGGGCTTTCTTTAGCCCATCATGAGGGCAAGCTGATCAGATCTTCCCACCTGAGCTCATTGCCTCTGCCTCTTTTCTCTCCTCAGGTCATTGTAAATGAGGATCGCATCCGAGAAGCGAACACAAAAGCAAAAAAAATTCTGAAGAATGCCTGAGGGATGTCTCTCTGCTGTACCTGCCCCACCCCCATCCAGTCTCTCTCCTGTACCCCTCCATCCAGTGTGCTGTCCTTGCCTTCCCATCCATCCAGACTCTCCTATCCCTGTCCTCCCTCAGTTCATCCAGTTCCTCTACTTTGTTTGCTCCCTCACCACCATCCCAGGCCATCCATCTGGTCCCTCTTCTTCTATGCCCACTCTCCCCTGATTACTGGTCTCTCCTATTCTGTTGGCTCTCACCACCTTGCCTGGTCCTCGGGCGTATGTGTTTTCCCAATCCCCAGCTCCCAGCCTCTTCTCTGTACCCCCTTCCTTCAGCTCACTCAGTTCTCTACTGTACCCACTCTCCCCTTGCCTGGCTGGTACCCTTTCAATACCACTCTCTCTACTTTCCCATCCCCCTCCCCCAATCACCAGTCCCTTCTGTTCTCGCCCCCGTCTGGTCAGTTCTGTGCTACTGCTGCTCCTCTCAGCCTAGTCCCTCTGCTTCTGCTTGCTCCGATTTCCAGTACCACCTGGTCTGGGGTGACCTTCAGCTGCATGGCGTTTATGCCTTTCTCCAGGACTGTCCGTCCCACTGCTTATTTCGCACCGTAAACACACTTCTGTTCTGCTGGATTTACTGAGATGGAGAAAACCGGAACCATTGCACTGCTGAGGATGGATTGGGGGTGAGGGAAAGAAGAGAGAACCATTGAACTGCAGTGAGGGGGGTAGGATAGATTAAGAATGAAGGGAACCACTGCAGCATTAGAGGGGTGGGAGGTTTGAACCTTTGCACTGCCAGGAGAGCGAGAAGAGGATTATGGAACTATGTCTGAAATGAGAGGAGGTATTGCAAGGGAGGGTGGAGGGACACTATAGCACTGAAGAAGAAAGCAAAGGGTGGGGCAGGGAGAAGTCATTGCACTGAGAAGGGAGATTTAAGAAGAGGAAGAGTCAGTCTACTGCATGCAATTGGGTAAAGCCAAGACCTGCTTAGCCTTTCTTGCATGACATGAAGCCATGCAGTAACCCTAACTGCGGGGGGGGAAGTTAGGAAGGGGCAGAGGGAGGGGGTCAAGAGGCACTTGAACTGAGAGGAGTACTGATTGCATGGTCAAGCGGTGCGTGTGCAGGATTTGTTGTCGTGGGTGTACATGCATCACTTCACGTTACAGTGCATGTGGAGGCTTTGTGTCTGCTACACCTGCAGGCTTCCTTGTTGCAATGTGCATTCAGGATTTGATGTTGTGCAAGAGCAGCATTATGATGTCACTTGCTGGATGTAGAGCTCCAGCTCTCCGTGTCAGTGTCTGTGATAACCTGATGTCGTCAAGCACAATAAAGGAAAGCGTTTGTGCATCCTCTGGCTGTGAGTGTCTTAGGGCTAGGAAGGAACTGTATTGCAGACACAAAACCCATGATGCACAGACACAACTCAGAGCGGCCAACTCAGTGCAATAGTAAAACATCCAAAAACATGTTATTAAGCTCTGATAATTTCAGATTTGTCAAATGAAATCTAGAAGTGTAATAGCATAACAAAATCTTTTTTGATGTTTTCCTATCTGATAATTATGAGCTATGGCACACAGTATTCTATAGGGCGTCTAGTGCCGTAATCTGACACAGTCTTTGAAATACGTTGATCAGCTTTGCTGTATTTCCGCAACTTGGCTGGAGGACTGTGGCCTAAAACGAGCTGTTCATAATAGGCATCTCTGCACTTCTGCGACCATCAATGAACTTCCAGATTGTGGGATGGCACATTCCACGTTTGGCTCGGAGGCAACGATGAGCAGCTTCAGCATGGTTGTTAGCGCAATCCTCAGCACTCAGTGTCCTATCAAACAGATTCCACATTGATGGAGGAAACAGAGGAGATCATCTACCATTTCCTCTCCTATTTGGGTGACCGATGTAGCTGTCCTCGAACCAGTTGAGCAGTGGATGAAGCTCTTCGAATAGGTATCCTTCCAGAGCAGCAACATAACTCCCAAGTCCGGGACAGACACAAATGCTAAGTCCACATCCATTTGGCTTTAAGGGCGAATTCCGTGTTCCTGTCACATTCTGGAAATGCTTCCTCATGTTCTGAGCCAGGTGGAAGAAGCAGCCTTTTAAAGTTCACCCTTAAAGCCAAAATGGACGTTACAGATTTTGTTTGACAAATCAGAAATGATCAGATAGCTTAATAAAATGTTTTTGGATAGTTTACTATTGCATTTACTATTGCACTTTTTTGGCATTTCTAAATTTCACCTCATATATGTGACCAGTAATGGGTCTAGGACAACTCTGCACGGCACACTGAGTTGGCCCACACCGAGTTGTCCTAGACCCGACACAACAGAAAACACAGTATACAATGGGGAATGGCAATTACAATCCTAAAACCATCAGATCTACAAGAACACACTGGAGACAATATACACAGTCGCAGTTGCAGCCCTTAAAGGTAATGGATTACATGAAAGGTTAAGTGAGGGCAGGATCAGCTCAAGGCGAACCTTCAGTCATTCGTTCCTCCCTCCTCCCAGTCCCTATCTCCCCTCAAGAGTCCAGCATACCCGTTCCCTTCTTTACCCCCCTCAGGTGGTAGCATCTCCCCTTCTCCTCCCCTAATCCCCCCTCCCCCCAAGGTGGGCATCTCACTTTCTCTTCCCAAGTTGACCAACATCTCATCTCCCTTTCCCTTTCCAACCCCCCTCCCCACAGTCCAGCATCTCTTCCCTTCCCTTTCCTGAGCCAGCTGCTGTTGCCACACTAACTCTTTCTAGGTCCAAAGATGCAATACCAGTTACACTCAACCTGGCTGGCACACTGCCCCCTCCAACACCATGTTCCTGCCGTTGGCAGGTAGGGCCACTGCTCTAGGTGAACTTTCAGTCTCACATCCCACAGCAATCCTGTAAACATGCATAATTGGACAACATACTTTTAAATATTAAACTTTGTTTTGTATGTATGTGTGGGCCTGGCCCCCACCCTCCCTGCAGGTAAAAGGATGTGTTGAAAGTTATTTGAGTTTGTCTGACTGCCAGGATCTATTGCTCTGCTTTGACTGCTGCTGCTCTTTGCTGCCCCCTAGCTGACTGCTTAGTCTTACCTAATAGTTGGGCCAGCCTGGTGGCAGGGTCTGAGCGTACGCCTGTACTGAGAGCTGTGTCATTGCGCTGAAACAGCATTAAAGTGCTGCTCTCCCTATCTTGCTGGAATTGTGTTGCTGCTCCCCAAACTGTCACCCTAGACAGATACTTAGTTTACCTAGTGGCAGGACCAGCCCTGAATGAAGGGTACAGGAGGAAGAGAATCTGGAAGTTGGGTTCCTTATGAAAATTTCTATGCATATACTAAAGTGAACAGATTGCTTTTGGGCAGACTGGAATGGCCAATTTTGGGTTTTATTTGCTATCATTTACTATGCTTCCCGAACCCATTATTTTGATCCAATAGCCAGTAGAGATTTCATGGTAGATATAATGAATATGCATAAGACATTTGTAGGAGTGGAGGAGTAGCCTAGTGGTTAGAACACTGACTTAGAAACCAAGAGACCAGGGTTTGATTCCACTAGTCCTCCTTGTGGCCTTGGGCAAGTCACTTAACCCTCCATTACTTCAGAAGAAAGGCCTGGCAAACTACTGCTGGTCACAGTGCCAAGAAAGCCCAGGAACTGCTGGGTCACCAAGAGTCAGCACCCACTTGAAGATACACTTTGCAAGATATTTGCATCTATTGGAGACCCGGTATATGTAAATTCATATGCATATTCATTGAGGCTTTCCTGAAAGCCCAGCTAGCTGTGGGATCACCAAGACAGGCTTGGAATCCATTGCTGTAGTAGATACATAAGAAACATGACCCCACACAACCCATGCTGCTATTTCAATGTTTTATTTTCCAGAAATCACAAAACATAAGTGGAAGCAGAGATCTGTTTGACTCCGTTTGTTTCAGTGTAACAGCGTGGTTAACTTGTTATTCCATGTCACTGCTATATTTTGTTCCAGTCTGTGTTTTGTAACGCCTCTTCTAGTACTGCTGAAAGCGCTCTAGGAAGGGCGTTTAGAAAACCTGGACCGAAATAGAATCTGTTGCAGATAGATATTAGACTGGGTGCCTCGACTGTCGATTGATTTACTTGGTTGGGGAGAAGAGGGGGAAATGTACCCGCATCCCCATTGCTCCATTCATTTTTCCTTACTGGGGAAGGAGGCTTTCACCAGATAGAAGATGGACAGACAGGTTCCTGTAAAAGGAGAAAGGCACAAATTTACTAACAAGACGGTTGCAGGAGGTGCAATAGAAGGCATCCAGCCCCACGTTTTTCTATGCCTGCTTCCCAAGATGCTGGGGGAAGAGGTGTTAATTTAAAAAAAACCCGGACTGTCATCTGTTCTTTCTGATTTGGAGCCTGGCAGTCAGCTTTGGAGGGAGAACAAGGGGAGAAATACGAGTGATGCAGAAAAAGAAGAAACTGGGGCACTGAGTGAGTCCTTCCCTCTTTTTCCAGACAGAGGGCAGAGGCTGCTGATGCGAGAGGGGTTAAAAAGTTAAATAAAAGCTAAAACCAAAAGGACAGACATCATGAAACAGTGAGTGGGTGAGACGTGGCTGTGAATGTAAGCACTGATGGTCCTACCTGCGATGGAGATAGCCATGGTGAATCGGTAAAGAAGAGCATCCCCTGTCCCCCCTTTCAGATGCACTGGTAGGCCATTGTCTTCCTGCAGCAAGAGTAAAATCAGGACAGTTAGAGTTGCACATGCTGGGAACACCACTTTGGCAGTGACACTTTGGGCCTTGCAGAGTGACTGTGGCTGCCAAGCGTAAGGCTGTGTTCTGTACTAGAATGGATTGATAATGTCTGGAGATGATGGAAGTTGGCTGTGGTTCTGTCACTGGGAAAAGAAGAGGGTTTTAATAGTAAACTGGGGAGTTGCATTATGGCAGGAAACCTGGTCTGAGTCTTATTTCAGTACATGAGTCTTTGCTTTAAGGAGACGGGTAGAAGAAAGACCAGAAATGCTGAAGGGATATGAAGGGCTCTAGGTGACATTATTCTGAGTCACGGGGACCCAGATTCCATGTGTACATTTTATAAAAAAGGGATGTCAGGGAGCACCTAACCCATCCCTACCCCTTCACGCAGGATCCATTTTACCTAAATCATCTCTGACAAAAACGGATCTGACCTGCTCTTAGACTCTTCCAATACCAGGTAACTTGATTATACTGACTACCGATCACCTTCCAGGCATTAGTCCTCCCACACCTAGATTTTGTGAACATCATCCTCCACGGGATCTCTCAATCAACTTTAAATCCGCTTCACCAGGCTATGAATACAGCTGCAAGAGTCCTCTCTGGGTCACCAAGATCTGCACACATAACGCCTATCATGAAAGATCTGCACTGGCTACCTCTACAAGCCAGACTCCACTATAAGTCACTAGTCCTTACTTTCAAAGCCTTGAATAACTACCCACCTACACCAATCAGCAAGCTAATTCACAGCACCCTTGAAAATAGAAACAGGAGGCCTACTGCTATGAACACCTTAATAGTTCCTAGGATGATGACATCGTGTACTAAGGCTACTTCAAACAGAGCTTTCTCAATATTCGCTCCTCTAAACTGGAATACACTTCCCCATGAAATCCGTGGCATCAAAAGCCTAATACTATTCCGAAAAGCCTTGAAACACCATCTGTTCACAAAATGTTACCCAGAAGTCATCCCGGACACTCACACATCTAGCAAGCTTCCCACATACCCCAGACGCCTTAGCACCCTAATACAACCAGAAAATGGTTAGCCCACACGATAGCCCACATGATAACCATTTACCTGCACCATCCACATAAAATCACTTACAATATACAAACGAGTTTAGAGTATTGTATATAGTTAAAGTATATAGTATAAAGTTAACCTGTACATAGTTCTCCCGGTTATCCCATGTGTTATTTTTCCCTGTTCTTTGTAAACTCAATGTTGCCTGTATGCATTGCAGTATGTTTTGTTCAATGTACACCGCGCTGATTTTAATAGCGCGGTATAGAAGAAATGTTAAATAAAAATAAAATAAATAAATAATAAAATAACTCCTTCCAGTGCTTAAACTACCCTCAAAACCTTGGAGGTAAAGCTGGTGTTCAACATCCAGGGGCCCAGGGCAGAACCTGGGAAGGGAGGCCTCAAGGCTGACTTTCAAGCTATTCCTCCTTCAGATTAAAGCTAACTTTGGGTCCCGTGTGGCATAAGGGCCTAGGGCAATTGCCCTGTTTGCCACCTCCTATGACCAGCTCTGGTTCGAGGCTTCTTTAGAAAGACAGGGTACAACACAGAGCAAACAGATATGTTTCCAGATATCTAAGCTCCGCCTCCTCTGCTGAGGGTTAGAACCATTATTTTTTCTCTTGTCTCCAGTATACATGGAGAACACTGATCATTCTGCTTTTTCATTTATTTTGGGGGGGGATCTGTCTCATTCAGAACCAAGGCTTGTGGTCTGGCACCATGAGCTACCCAAGAATTGCCCCTCCCCCTATATTGCATACCCCTCCCGCTCTCTCATTCCAGCCGTCGCAGTGACGGTACTGACCTAGCTGTCACGCACCACGGCAGCTTCTGGAATCCTGAAATCATGTGTCTTAAAATTTGACCACTAAGAGGATGATTTACTGTATAAAGGAACTGCCCAGATCTACACATGAATAACATGCGTAAATGCTGGTATTTTAGTCATCTATATGCATCAATGACCTCTTATAAAATACTGACTAGGCGGAAAGTAGGGCACATTGTTTGTGTCACACATACTTTCACTGTGGGCATGCACATGAGTGGAAACTAGGCAAAACTCGGGCGGTACAAGCAACGGCATGTGTGGTTTATAAAATTCTTTAGTTGATGTGTGTGTTGTAAAAAGTAGGTGTAGGGTTGGTGTAAGCAGTCGTGCCTTAATATTTGCTCATATTTTTGCGCTTACCCTCTGAAGTCAAGTTCACACATAAGGCCTGATTCTGTCCCTCACGGCTATCCCCTTTGTATGTCCAGTCTGAGCCAGGCGTACAAAGGGGATCACGATTCTGATCCCATGGGGCACATCTAGCGCCATGGGATCAGAATCGCGATCAGGCCTGTACGTGCAGGTCGGGACTGCGATTCAATTCTGGCCTGCACGTACAGGCACTGCCCAGATAGCTCAGTCAGGTTTTAAATAGAGTCACGGCACCATGGCCTCATGTTGCACATGGCACCAGGACTCTATTTAAAAGCTGCGATGCCGGCCGCCAAGAAAAAGGTTTATTCCCCACAGCCCGACCCCCAGTCTGGCCTCCTAAGGCCAGAATCGGGCTGTGGGGAATAAACCCTGCCTCCCCCCCACAGCCCCTTCTGTGCCCTGCAGTGAACAAAAAAAAAACGTCCAGGGAAGTTATTCCATTACGGAGGTGGAATAACTTTCCTGGCCATTTCGCCGGCCCTGGACTTTCAGGGCCGACATTAGAATGAGCCTTGTACATCTAGGGCCAGTGACCGCCCACTAACCCGCCCACTCTCCTCCCCCGGGCCGCTTCTTCCCCGCCCCCGACTAACTTCCCCGCACAAATGGCCAGGAAGTTAGTCAGTGGCTGCCACCGACAAGAATAGCCCCTATACTTTATAAAATAGTGTAAAGTATGTATGTGAAAATGCACATTACTAGATGCTAGTTTGAAAAATTACCCTCTAAACGTCATCATTGCACAATGAGTGGGATTCCCTCTCCAACCCCAGGGACTGCGAACGCCGATCCCTTCAGCAACATTCTCAGGCCCACATGACCCAGAAAGTGGAAGCCTTGAGCTTGAAATCACAACCAGGTCTTTCCACATAGCCCTCACTTTTCTTTTCATAATCCCCCAGTGGGTATTTGACGTCCATTATTAAGTCACCTCTCTGTTTAGTTTTATGATCCTTGTACACCTAGCCAGGGCTTTTTTGAGGGGGTACTTTGTGGTACTGAGTGATGACACTTTTTTCATTGGCTGCTAAAATTGGCCCATAGTCTCGAGTATTAACGAAAGAGCCCTGTATATGAGCACCAGCACCTTTTTTGCTAGGAAACGTACACTGCACCTAACTCTATACAGGAGAGTATGATTGGGTGAGTGATGCGTGTGCGCTGCACAGTTATCAAGAGAAATGACTCTGAGCTGGTGGTTCCCTTTCTTCTACCACAGAACTCAGAACCGATGTCGGTGCCAGAGCCAAAGCTGGAACCTCACCTGGAAGATTTTCTGCTTCTCCAGAACTCTGTTCCTGATCTGACTCCTGCTTGATGTAGAAAACCCTCGCGCTAGTCCAAAGCGCAGCGCCTGTGAATACATAGAAACCAAAGAGCAGAGTGTATTACAAACCCCAGCTAGGAAGAGGCAGAACCAGGGTCTACCCCAGTGAGAAAGCGAAGCACTGAATGATGCTGCCCAGGCTCAACAATACGGCAATCCAAGCACAGCTACCGAACTCGAGCTGACTCACGCTTGGTTTTACCCTGTTATATGCAAGGCCATGGAGCTTGGCATTTCCTACTTTGCAAAGGATCTCTTGGTTAGTCTTCTCCCAACTGTCACAAAAATGTCATTTATAAGACCATCATCTTTTATCCAGATATTGCAATTGGTTCAAAATGCTGCGGCACAGCTATTGGCCAACAGCAATATGAGATTCGCCTGTTGCGTTGCATGGGATTGTGACTGATTAAACAATCAGCTGCAACCAGCCAGTTTCCAAATCAGTCTCCCCATTCACAAGCAAAGGCACTTTTGGTGTACTTATTCTTAATCTCTTCTGGGTAGCAGAAACGGGTGCCTGTGCTTTTCGGTAATCATATGGAATCATCTCCTGGATAATATGAGGCTAGAGCAGTGTTTCCCAGACTTTTATCCCAGATGATCCCATTCTAAGGCATAAAAATCCATGTGATCACAGATGATGTTGCAAAGAAACTAGCAGGCCTCTACTGTCCACCTTTTCCTCAGCCGTCTTCCCCCCACTTATCCAAAGCATGAAGCCAACTGCACTGGGGGCAACAGTCAGCACTAGGACCCTGCGTGCTCAAAGACCCCAGTACTTTGCACAGTTTCCAGTCCACATGAAGGAGAGGCCAGCACTATAGGCATAGGGCACAGTGGAGGTACAGAGCGAAGAGGAACAGTCCTGTTTCTTTGATCCCATTTGGGGTCCTGATCCATAGTTTGGGAACCACTGGGCTAGAGGAACATTTTATTTTTCGTGTTAGCACGGTGCCCTGTGGATGCACACGCCCCCTGAGGTTAGCACTGGCCTCCATGATGGATTTGCTGCCCCAACTGCAAGCTAATGTTTTAGTAAACATGCCCCTTACCGTTCTTATTACTATTTTGCATTTTTCCCTTTGATCTTTGTAACTTTAGGCATTATTCTGGCAACACCTAAAAATGATCTTGTTCATGCAATTATCTGAAATGATCTGTAGCACAGACCCGTTGCTTCTGGTCCTCTTCCCAGCCACAGGACAGCACTGACCGCAGAGCACCTCTGACCCTCCCCTCCCCCACCCTTGTCTATTCTGGAAACAGACTAATTTGCTAGAAAGCTCCTAATGGTACAATCTCTTCTGAAATCAAGTCTCTCCTCTCTTTCTTCGCTTCTCCCTTTAAAAAGTGAGATTCTGCCCTGACGTTCTACTGTTGACAGTTTCTAAATTGAGAGCCGTAAGCAATCTCTCCGCAAAAATAACTGTGCACCAGACTGAGAAAAAAAATCTGTAGCAAGTGTTTCATGGGTCCAAGGACAGCTGCATGGAGCTGGGTGTTGCAGCAAACACCAGGCTCAGTGCTCAAACCCTGGCCTGACACAGGCAGAGCCCTCCATTACCAGCAGGTTGGACATGTCCTTAGGCCCTCTTGCCCTTGATTTGCCGACTGGTCTCTTTCCTCCTCTTTGCCTCTGGCCTTGCTTGTAGCCCTCGGTCACTGCCCTACAAGGACGCACACATGAGACTACTCAGCTGTTCTGACCCTGCTGCAGCCAAAACTAAGGGGGGCAGCAAAGTCCAAGCCTCAGAGAGAAAGGCTCAGCTCCGCAGTGTGAGCTAGGATCCAAAGATAGAGACCACCATCTGTCATAGCACAGGACACATACACAAAAACAGTTTGGCCTGCCAACACTACCACTCTCCCTCAGTGCTTTAAGGTGAGAGAGGAGCTACATGCTCAAATCTACTTAATTCATTTAAAAATGGAAAAGCTGGTTCTTCAAATATATTTTCTGAACCATCTCTAAAGTGGAGGGAAGTGAGCAAAACCACCCTACACCTTCACTCCACCCCAAACCGGTCCTCATCTCTCTTGGTACTGTACATGTTCTGTTAGTATCGTTTCGCTCAAAATAAAATCACTTCCCCTTTTCAAACCAAGAGACAGCTGGGCAGAATTGCACATAAAGAATCTTTTCGACTCCAGAGGAGAATTCACAGGTCCGCACTGTCCCTCTGTCTGACTCTGCTGTAAGGTGTAAGTTCACTCCTCTGGGCTCTCAGGTGACACTCTGACTGTCGGTCTTTATGCTGTGCTGCAAATTAACTCTGTCCCTGAGCATCTACGTGATATTCTGATCTTTCTCTCGGTCGGAGAGTCCTTCCAGCTGTGAATTAGCTCTGTCCCCACGTTTTTAGATGCTGTTATGATCTCTCTCTCGGTTTCTGACTGTGCTTGAGGTTGTGAATTAGCTCTGTCCTGAGTTTCCAGCTGTAGTCTCGTCTAATCTCTCTCTCTGACCATCCTCTAGGCTGTGAGAATTCGCTCTGTCCTGAGTTCCCAGGTGATGTCCTCTCTCCCTTTGTCTTTTAGGCTTCATTTCTGTGCTCCCAGGTGACACGCTGTCCCTGTATTGCGGGTAGTATGGGATTCCTTGGCTTTCTCTTGATTCTCTGGGTTTGTACAGCACTTCTGTCCTCAGAGACAGTATATGAAGATCTCTGGGATGAAGAGAACGAGCAGACACTCAGGTAAGCTGATTTTATTGCAGAGTAACAAGCTAGGCAAGGTCTCCCTCTCCCAAGAGTGACCCCAGGTGAACCAGGATATCCTCTCTGTAGGGTGATCTATGGTACGGTGAGGGGAAACCTCTCCCATGGAAGAAAAAAAGTGTCTGATTTTTCATTCTTATTTTCTAGATTATGTGAATGGACGTGTATGAGGTTCGTGCAGTCCTGGCCTGGATCATTCTGTGTGGTGAGAGTACTTCTGTCCTAACCTTGCCTTAAGCTCAGTTTAGTGTTGCCATGTGACTGATATTTAGTCAGCTTGACCACGTTTACCTTAAAATTGGTAATCCTTTGGTTGCCAGACACAGTGAGGTTACTTACTTTTAACAGGGGTTCTCCGTGGACAACAGGATAAGTCAGCCAAGGTCCTCTGTGCGGTGATCCCTTTAGTCTGATGCTGCGCCAGGAGGAACAGCGGAGGGATGACTCTGGTGTTTCAAGGGTCCTCAGGTCAGCCGGATCAGCCTCCAGGGTCCTCCCAATGAGCCGGGCCAGGGATGGAGGCCTAAGCAGCACATCCCATACCACGACTTGCTCCGTGATGCAGTGTTGATCTTCCAGGAGTCTAGCGGAGTGCTGGATAGATCTCCTCCAGCCCTGCCCTCATTAGATGTGCTCGCCTGCTTTACCAGGCTGTGTCTGTTGCTCCTTGCTGCCAATGCATGCCTAGTATCCAACCGATTGGTGCAACTGCATAGCCTTCCAGGTCTCACCGCGGAGAGGCGTCTGTGGGAGTGGATTTTCCTCTGGAAGAGCTCCTTGGACTAGAGATGACCATGGTCAGGCCATCTGAGTCCTTCGGTCCCAGGCAACACACATGGCCGGTAGTCAGAGGGGGTTCTGCTGCTGCAGACATCTGGAGTTAAAGAAAAACACTGATTGCAGCAGGACAAGATTTGAGTAAAGAAGACATAAGGAAAGGGGTTTTTTTTTTTTTTATTATACAGAATAAGTAGATAGAAATGAGCCTTCACTTGGTTTGCAGCTTGTCAAGCTGTGAGGGCTTGTGTGCATCAGTGATGCTGAGAGCTAAACTATCGGTAGTTTAACTACTGGCAGGGTCTCCCAAGATGGACAGGTCTCAGCTGAGGTGCCAGACCAAGACAAACCACCCATCTGGGCAGCAGCAGAATGGGATAGTATTGACGGCGGAGGATCACATTTCTGTGACAACGGCAACAACACCAAACTTAAACTGCGCGGAAGAAAGGCCCGGCAATCTACTTCTGTATCTTGCCATGAAAACCCAATGGATAGTTACAACAAAACAAATTGTGCTATAGTGCTGGAAGATAGACCACCAGGTCGGAAGGCACTCAACTAGCTACTGGGGAAGAGCTGAAGACTTTTCAGAGTAAAGCCAGCATTTATGATGTGGTTGGATCAAAGCCCTCGGGACGTCTGACTGCTGTGTAGCTGCGCATGAAATGAGAGTCAGAAGCTGTAAAGATGTCTTACACATTGGAACATGGAACGTTACGAAGCATGAACCAAGGGAAGTTGGAGGTGGTCAAGGATGAAATGGAACGTGAACAACTTGATCTGTTGGGTGTCAGCGAACTGAAATGGACTGGCATCGGGCACTTTGCATCAGATGATCACATGGTCTACTATGCTGGAAATGAAAGACAAAGAAGAAATGGCGTTGCATTTATAATAAAGAAGAAACTTGCAAGAACTGTAATGAAATACAATGCAGTCAGCGAACGCTTAATCTATTCGTCTACGAAGAATGCCTATCAACACAACTATAATTCAAGTATATGCCCCAACAACAGCTGCAGAAGAGAATGAAACTGAAGAGTTCTATGAACAAGTACAAGCTGAAATTGACAGAACATGCAAACAGGATATCCTGATAGTCATGGGTGACTGGAACGCAAAAGTTGGCAACAAAGAAGAAGGCAAAGTAGTTGGAAAATATGGACTTGGCAACAGAAATGAAGCTGGAGAAAGACTGATAGAATTCTGCAAGACCAATGATCTATTCATTTCAAACACCTTCTTCCATCAACACAAGCGGCGACTGTACACATGGACTTCACTCAATGGATTGCATAAAAATCAAATTGACTACATCTGTGGAAGTCAATGATGGAAAAGTTCTATAACATCAACAAAGACAAAACCTGGAGCTGACTGTGGTACGGATCATCAATTACTAGTATGCAAACTCAAGCTAAAGTTGAAAAAGAGCAAACCACTCATGAATGCTGCAAAGTATGACCTTGAGAATATACCACTGGAATTTAAAGACTGCCTGCAAAATTGATTTGCTGCTTTAGATACAAATGACAGAGCTCCAGAAGAGTTATGGAATGACATCAAGAAGGTTGTGTTGGAAGAAAGCGAGAAGTCTCTACAAAAGTTGAAAAAGCAAAAACGGCCAAAATGGATGACGGAAGAAACTCTGAAAATTGCCCAGAAACGCAGAGAAGCTAAAGCCAGAGGAGAAAGAAAGACAATAACAGAACTCAGAGATTTCCAACGTGCAGCAAGACAGGATAAGGAAAAGTACTACAACGACGCATGCAAGGAAATAGAAGCAGAAACTATTAGAGGAACAACAAGATCGGCTTTCCTAAAGCTACGAGAGTTAAAGAAAAAGTTCCAGCCTCGAATTGGAATGTTACAAGATGCTCAAGGTTCTATGTTGAATGATGCTGAGAAGATCAAGAAAAGGTGGAAGGAATATACAGAGTTTTTATATGATAAAGATCAAGTGGACCAACAGCTGTTTCAACCTGTACCTTATGATCGGGAACCATTGGTGATGAAAGAAGAAGTTAAAGCAGCATTGAAAACCTTATCAAAGAACAAAGCACCAGGCATTGATAGCATTCCCATAGAAGTATTACAGCAATCTGATGCAGCTGTGTACCGTACTTACAAGGCTCTGCCAAGAAATATGGAAGACGACATCATGGCCAACTGACTGGAAAAGATCTGTGTTTCTACCAATACTAAAGAAAGGTGATCCAACTGACTGTGGAAATTATCGCACAATCGCTCTGATCCCACATGCCAGTAAGATTCTACTGAAGATTATTCAAAAGAGACTACAACCATATCTGGAACAAGAACTACCTGAAGTGCAAGCAGGGTTCAGGAAAGGGCGAGGAACGAGAGACATCATTGCGGATGTGAGATGGATCCTTGAAAAGACTAAAGAATACCAAAAGGATATCTATTTGTGCTTTATCGACTATAGCAAGGCTTTTGACCGTGTAAACCATGAGAAACTCTGGGCCACATTAAGAAGCATGGGTATACCAGAACACCTGATCGTACTCTTGCACAATCTGTACATTGATCAAGAAGCAGCAGTTCGAACGGAACAAGGAGAAACAGAATGGTTTAAAATAAGCAAAGGTGTAAGACAAGGCTGCATACTTTCCCCCTACCTGTTTAATTTATATGCAGAACAAATCATTAGAGAAGCAGGATTGTATGAAGACAACAGAGGTGTGAAGATTGGTGGAAGACTCATCAACAACCTTCGCTATGCTGATGATACCACATTACTGGCTGAAAGTGAAGATGATCTGAAACATTTGCTTCTCACAATCAAAGAACATAGTCTCAAAATGGGCCTGCACCTTAATGCAAAGAAGACAAAGATCATGACAACTGGCAAAATCAACAGGTTCATCGTTGAAGGAGAAGAAATTGAAATTGTGAACAACTTTAACCTACTTGGATTAACTATCAATAAAGAAGCAACAAGCAGTCAAGAAATCAGACGACGCATTGCTCTTGGCAGAATGGCTATGAAAGACCTAGATAAGATTCTCAAGAGCAGAGATGTCTCTCTCCATACAAAGATAAGACTTGTTCAAGCCATGGTATTTTCAATAACATCATATGGATGTGAAAGCTGGACAGTGAAAAAGATAGACAGGAAGAAAATTGATGCCTTTGAATTATGGTGCTGGCGGCGAATACTGTGTATACCATGGACTGCCCGAAGAACAAACCAGTCGGTACTAGAGGAGATCAAACCTAAGCTTTCTTTAGAAGCTCAGATGACAAGACTTCGACTTTCATACTTTGGACACATCATGCGAAGAGAGAGATCATTAGAGAAAGACATCATGCTTGAAAAGATAGAAGGTCAACGCAAAAGAGGAAGGCCAGCAATGAGATGGATCGATACAATAACAGCAGCTACGGGTACCAGTCTGTCAACAATGAGCCGCCTGACTGAAGACCGAACACAATTTAGGATAGCTATTCAGAGGGTCGCCATGAGTCGACTCCGACTCGACGGCACTTAACAACAACAACAGATAGAAAGGGAAAGTTGAAGAATCCATCCACATGGCCGAGTGGATAAAATAGACAGAGGTAGAAATGGGGTGGACACTGTGGTGGAGTGGCTGGCACATGCTCAGAAAGGTCTTCAGACTCTTCTGAGCTATTGGAGAGCTATTCCGTCCATGGCGCCATCGGATGACGTCACCCTTGTGTGGCTGACTCATCCTGCTTGTCCATGGAGAACCACAGGACTCAGGAGCAGACAGACATTCATTACCAACAGGAGTTATTTATTTTACAAAACTTATATTCTGCTCATCTTAAACTTTCTCAGAGGACTACTAGTCACATCTGAAACATAACAATAATACACATACAGTAAAACCATTAAAATAAAATCACAACCTTCACATCCAAAAACCTAATCTCCCTAACCTTAAGCCTCAGTAACTAAAAATCCTATCAATTTCTTTATAAAATCTAATATGATAAACAAGAGGGGTAAATACCCCCAGAGTTTGTAAGAACAAAAGCTAAAGGAATGGTGAGCAATATAAATAAAAAAAAAACTATATTTACTATTATTTTATCATCTAAAACATTTATATTTCACCTGAGAAGAGCTCTCAAAAGCTTGTCAAAAATATATTAAGTTGGACCTCTAAAAAGTTATCACTTGCAACTTGTTCATTGACCTTTATTTGCACATATATTCCGCCTATCAAACTTTCTCAACAGGCTACAAAATAACATAAGCATCATTCTAAGGCAATATAAGAGTTCTAATAAACCATAGACAAAGCAGAACTTGTGACATCATAAAGTGCCAACAGCAGACTTACAGTAAATACAATGAGCTAAGAGCCAGCATGATTACAACTCCCCCCCCCCCACACACACACACTTTAAATGTTTATTTAAAATTTTCCAAATAAGAACAATACAACAGGCAACCTTTACAAAACTTTTTAAGTCAAACATTTGTTGTATCAATTAAGTAGCCTCACTGATTTGATGACATTTGTTCATGCTCTTTTTGATTTCTGAGGTCTGTAGGGAATGCCCCTTGCATGAGAACTTAAGAGCTAGCAAGTTTCACTGATCTCTAGCAGGAAGGGCAGGGCAGGAAGGAGCCAGAAACCAGGGCTGGCATGAGTGGATGCAACCAGGGTGAGTACTTGGGTGCTCATGCTACAGGGGGACCCCCAAGCTCGTTCAACGCTGAAGGAGGAACAGCCTGATAATGGACTTTGGGCCCCCACCCAAATTTATGGCCCTAGCAGAGACTCCAAAGGCCAGAGGATCCCCACCTCTGTTGAAAGGGTCTTGGACACAAAGGGAAAGCCTTTATTAAGTGTTGGCAATATTTGTTGGTGCGAGTATAGTACTTGAATTGTTTATAACTGCTTGCCTCCCAACTCTGTCTTGTTGGCGCTGCAGGGCCTCTCTCTGGATAATAACAGGAACTTCTCATGTCATTTCCTGTTCTGCCGGATCCCTGTTTCCTCTTCCAGGGAGAAGGGGTGGAGGAGGTGAAGTGAATGCAGAAAGAGGTAGAGGGAAGCATCTTTTCCATGTTCCTCCTGCATCTGGTACTTCTCCTTTCGGCATTACTGGAGCACTTGTCTGGAGTTAAATCCAAAGCGATACGTCCAATTGTTTTTCTAAAGGTTCTTTTCCTCCAGGGCGGATATGTTGGGCCGGTGTTGAAAGCTATACCATTTCTTCTAAATTTATTGTATCTAATTTTTTTTTAGATCGTTTCTAAAAGCCTCTCCAAACTTTTTAAAATGCCAGCAATTAAAACTTCCAAGCAAGAGGTTCTGTTCCTTCAGTTTCTCTCTTTTGTCCTTTAAGTCAGTCTTAATACTGTTGGCCTATTCCTTTGATGTCTATAATAAGCTGAAAAGTGCACACTTACATGTGACAAAATGGCGCGTTTCCCCTTCTTCCATTTGTAAAGCATGCACGCATGTGGGGAGACTGGGGGGCATAAGAACATAAGATATGCCATAGTGGGTCAGACCAAGGTCCATCAAGCCCAGTATTCTGTTTCCAACAGTGGCCAATCTAGGTCATACGTACCTAGCAGTTTCCCCAAAAGACACAGGTTCCGCAATGCTTGTACTGGGTCAAGCATTGATATCCTGGGTCCCTTCTTAATAATGGTTTATGGACCTTTCCTCTAGGAACTTGTCCAAAGCTTTTTTAAACCCAGCTACACTAACAGCCTTTACTACATCCTCCGGTAACAAATTCCAGAGTTTGATTACACGTTGAGTGAAAAAATATTTTCTTTTATTAGTCTTAAATAGTTTACCCTAGTCTTTCTATATTCTGATAAGGTAAACAATCGATCCACGTTTACCCGTTCCACTCCGTTCATTAATTTATAGACTTCTATCATATCTCCCCTCAGCCGTCTCTTTTCCAGGTTAAAGAGCCCTAACCTTTTTAGCCTTTCTTCATAGGAATATCCATCCATCCCCTTTACCATTTTGGTGGCTCTTCTCTGAACCTTTTCTAATAACGCTATATCCTTTTTAAGATACGGCAACCAGAATTGCATACAATATTCAAGGTGCGGTCTCACCATGGAACGACAGAGGCATTATAATATCTTTTGTTTTATTTTCCAATCCTTTCCTTATGATACCTAGCATTCTATTTGCTCTCTTGGCTGCCGCTGCACACTGGGCCGAGGGTTTTAACATGTTATCCACAATGACGCCTAAATCGTTTTCCTGGGTGGTGGTTCCTAATGTGGAACCTTGCATTGTGTAACCATAGTTTGGGTTGTTCTTCTCTAGGTGCATAACTTTGCACTTGTCCACATTAAATTTCATCTGCCATTTTGATGCCCAGTCTTCCAATTTATCAAGATCCTCTTGCAATTTTCCACAATCCTCTTGGGTTTTAACAACTTTAAATAGTTGTGTCATCTGCAAATTTGATAACCTCACTCGTTATTCCACTTTCCAGGTCATTTATGAATATGTCAAAAAGCAGCGGACCCAGCACAGATCCCTGGGGTACACCACTATTCATCTTTCTCCATTGGTAAAATTTGCCATTCAGCCCAACCCTCTGCTTTCTATCTTTTAACCAGTTCCTGATCCACAGTAGTACACTGCCTCCTATCCCATGACTCTTTAGTTTTGCCAAAAGTCTCTGATGAGGGACCTTGTCAAAGGCTTTCTGAAAGTCCAGATACACTATATCAACCAACTCACCTTTGTCCACCTGTTTATTCACACTTTCAAAAAAACATAACAGATTAGTAAGACAAGATCTTCCTTGTCTAAAGCCATGATGACTATCTACATGCTGAGTAATTTTATTCTTTATGATGGTTTCTACCATTTTTCCCGGTACTGACGTGAGGCTCACTGGTCTGTAGTTTCCCGGATCACCCCTGGAACCCTTTTAAAAAATTGGTGTTACATTGGCGATCCTCCAATCATCAGGTATTAGAGATGATTTTAATGATAGTTCACAGATTACTAATAGCAGGTCTGCAATCTCATATTTCAGTTCTTTCAACACCCTTGGATGTATACCATCCGGCCCAGGTGATTTGCTACTCTTCAGTTTATCTAATAGTTGTAATACATCTTCCTGATGTATCGATATTTCCTTCAATTCTTCTGCACCTTTAAATACCACTTCAGTCATGGGTAACATCCCTACATCTTCCTCAGTAAAGACCGAAGCAAAGAATTCATTCAGTCTCTCCGCTATCGCCTTGTCGCCTCTTAGTGCCCCTTTAACTCCTCTATCATCTAATGGTCCAACCGACTCTCTGACAGGTTTTTTGCTACGAATGCACTTGAAAAAAAAATCTTTATTTTGCATTTTTGCTTCCGCAGCAAGCTTCTTCTCAAATTCTCCCTTTGCCTTCTTTATCAATGCCTTGCATTTGACCTGCCAGTGCTTGTGCTGTTTCCAGGTTTCGTCGTTTGGCTCTTTTTTCCATTTCCTGAAAGATGCTTTTTTGGCAACAGCCTCTCTGACCTCACCTTTAAACCATGCTGGCAGTTTTTTGGACTTCCTTCCACTTTTCTTAAAGCGTGGAATACAGCTGGTCTGGGCTTCCAAGATAGTATTTTTCAACAACACCCAAGCTTGATGTAAGTCTTTAACCTTTGCAACTGCTCCTTTTAGTTTTTTCTTAACTATTTTCCTAATTTTATCATAGTCTCCCTTTTGAAAGTTAAAAGGTAGTACTGTGGATTTCCGTACTATCCCTCCTCCACTAATTAAATCAAAGGCAATCATGCTATGATCACTATTGCCAAATGGCCCCAACACCCTTATCCTTATGGTAAAGTGTCTCTCTTTAGGGTAGCCGTGGAATTGGGCCGGATGAAGCAAGTGGTGAGGTATATGCATTTCTTTCTTGAGAGAGTGCATATGTGTACCTGTATAGCATGGGGGGTGGTGTTAGAGGGGTTGTGTGTGTGGCACATGTGCACCCACGTGTGTGATGGAGATATAGGATGCATGCGTGTGGTGCAGGAGTAGGGGTTTGTCTCAAATGCAAAGTGTGGCATACTCAAGTGTATGGTTCAGGGCTGCTGAATGCATGTGTGTACCCATGTGTGAGGTGGGGTGTGTATGTGCATGTGGTGCAGAAGGAGGGGGGGGGCAGTGGTGTGTGTGCACATGTATGTGGTGTGTCTACACCTCCAGCCCATGGCCCCAGTCTCCAGCCTTCTCCCAGTCTCTGGCCTCAATCTTCAGTCCCCTTCCCCGTTCTCAGATTCAGCTTCCAACCCCCTTCTCTCATGCCCAATTAGCCCCACCTGTTGCAGCATCTCTACTGTGTACGCAGCAGTGACATCATGTTACTTCTGTTCCATTGTGATGTTCTTTGTCACATGACAACTTCCTATTTCACATGACAACTTCCTATTTCTTGTGACAAGAAGCATCTCTTCTAACAATTTAATCTGACTGAGGTAGATGAAGAATATTGTGGTGGAAGAGAAACATGCTGCTGTTGCTGTGAAGGGGCGAGTCCATGAGGCGGGCTTTGGTGCCCCGAGTCAGTGCTTCACAGGCTCGCCCCGTAAGTCGGCCCTCTTCACTGCCTTCATTGCTTCTGGGTCTTCTTCTGCTGGTAGGAGATGGGGGTCCCTGCTGGTATATTACACTTAATGCTATCTCCCTATCTCTATTTATTGGACAGACAGATGGACCGTCCCCGACTGGCACTCTCTCTAAGGCGAAATGTTCCAAATAAAGATCACGAGTTCTAATCAAAAGTAATTCAAAACAGAATTTCAGTTCTCAATACAAGCTGGGTTCTTTTACAGTATAATATGAACAGGCCTATTCTTCCATTAAGTGATCCAGGCCTAAGAAACCACAAGCCAGGAAAAATATTTAGGTGTCATCATGAGTAACAAGTTGAAACCCTCCATCCAGTGTGCAGCGGCGGCCAAGAAAGCAAATAGAATGCTAGGAATCATAAGGAAAGGAATGGAGAATAAAACCAAGGTTATTATAATGCCTCTGTATCGTTCCACGGTGCGACCACACCTTGAATATTGTGTGCAGTTCTTGTCACTATATCTTAAAAAGGATCTGGCTGAATTAGAAAAAGTACAGAGAAGAGCCACCAAAATGGAAAAGGGGATGGAAAGATACATCTATGAGGAAAGGCTTAAAAGGTTAGGACTCTTCAACTTGGAAAAGAGTGGAGATATGATAGAGGTCTATAAATTAAAGAATGGAGTGAAACGGGTAAACGTAGATTGTTTATGCTGCCATCAAAACTTAGAAAGACTAGGGGACACACAATGAAGCTACAATGTAACCCATTTAAGACTAATAAGATTAAATATCCCTCACTTGGTTTGCAGCTTGTCATGTGTGAGGGCTTGTGTGCATCGTGATGCTGAGGGCTAAGCTATCAGTAGTTTAACTACTGGCAGGGTCTGCCAAGATGGCCAGGTCTCAGCTGAGGTGCCAGACCAAGACAAACCACCCATCTGGGCAGCAGCAGAATGGGACAGTGTTGGCAGTGGAGGATCACATTTCTGTGACAACGGCAACATCTCTAAACTTAAACTGTTCGGAAGAAAGGCCCGGCAATCTACTTCCATAACTTGCCACGAAAACCCAATGGATAGTCACAAAACAAATTGCATTATAGTTCTGGAAGATGAGACCCCCAGGTTGGAAGGCACTCAACTGGCTACTGGGGAGAAACAGAAGACTTTTCAGAATAAAGTCAGCATTTATAATGTAGTTGGATCAAAGCCCTCGGGACGTCTGACTGCTGATGTAGCTGTGCATGAAACAAGAGTTAGAAGCTGCAAAGATGTCTTTCATATTGGGACATGGAATGTATAAAGCATGAACTAAGGAAGTTGGAGGTGGTCAAGAATGAAATGGAATGTGTACAACTTGATCTGCTGGGTGTCAGCGAACTGAAATGGACTGGCACCGGGCACTTTGCATCAGATGATCACATGGTCTACTATGCTGGAAATGAAAGACAAAGAAGAAATGGTTTTGCATTCATAATTAAGAAGAAACTTGCAAGAACTGTAATGAAATACAATGCAGTCAGTGAATGCTTAATTTCTATTCGTCTACGAGGAATGCCTATCAACACAACTATAATTCAGGTATATGCCCCGACAACAGCTGCAGAAGAGGATGAAATTGATGAGTTCTATGAGCAAGTACAAGCTGAAATCAACAAAACATGCAAACAGGATATCCTGATAGTCATGGGTGACTGGAACGCAAAAGTTGTCAAAGAAGAAGGCAAAGTGGTTGGAAAATATGGACTTGGCAACAGAAATGAAGCTGGAGAAAGACTGATAGAATTCTGCAAGACCAACGATCTATTCACCTCAAACACCTTCTTCCAGCAACACAAGTGGTGACTGTACATATGGACTTCACCCAATGGATTGTACAAAAGTCAAATTGACTACATCTGTGGAAGTCAATGATGGAAAATCTCTATAACATCAATAAAGACAAAACCTGGCTGACTGTGGTACAGATCACCAACTACTAATATGCAAACTCAAGCAAGCCACTCATGAATGTAGCAAAATATGACCTTGAGAATATACCTCTGGAATTTAAAGACTGCCTGCAAAATTGATTTGCTGATTTAGATACAAATGACAGAGCTCCAGAAGAGTTATGGGATGACATCAAGAAGGTTTTGTTGGAAGAAAGCAAGAAGTCTCAACAAAAGGTAAAAAAAGCAAAAATGGCCAAAATGGATGACAGAAGAAACTCTGAAAATTGCCCAGAATTGCAGAGAAGCTAAAGCCAGAGAAGAAAGAGAGGCGATCTCAGAACTCAGAGATTTACAATGTGCAGCAAGACAAAACAAGGAGAAGTACTACAATGACAATTGCAAGGAAATAGAAGCAGAAACTATTAGAGAAAGAACAAGATCAGCTTTCCTAAAGCTATGAGAGTTAAAGAAAACATTCCAGCCTCAAATTGGAATGTTACAAGATGCTCAAGGATCTATATTGAATGATGCTGAGAAGATCAAGAAAAGGTGGAAAGAATATACGGAGTTCTTATATGATAACGATCAAGTGGACCAACAGCTGTTTCAACCTGTACCTTATGATCCAGAAGCATTGGTGTTGAAAGAATTTGAAGCAGCATTGAAAGCCTTATCAAAGAACAAAGCACCAGGCATTCCCATAGAAGTATTGCAGCAATCTGATGCAGCTGTTACTGTACTTACAAGGCTCTGCCAGGAAATTTGGAAGACAACATCATTGCCCACTGACTAGAAAAGATCTGTGTTTATACTAATACTAACGAAAGGTGATGAAACTGACTATGGAAATTATCGCACAATCGCTCTGATCTCACATGCTAGCAAGATTCTACTGAAGATTATTCAAAAGAGACTACAACCATACCTGGAACAAGAACTACCTGAAGTGCAAGCAAGGTTCAGGAGAGGGCGAGGAACAAGAAACATTATCGCGGATGTGAGATGGATCCTTGAAAACACAAAAGAATATCAAAAGGATATCTATTTGTGCTTTATCGACTATAGCAAGGCTTTTGACTGTGTAAACCATGAGAAACTCTGGACCACATTAAGAAGCATGAGTATACCAGAACACCTGATTGTTCTCTTGCACAACCTTTACATTGATCAAGAAGCAACAATTTGAATGGAACAAGGAGACAGAATGGTTTAAAATCATAAAAGGTGTATGACAAGGCTGCATACTTTCCCCCTACCTGTTTAATTTATATGCATAACAAATCATCAGAGAAGCAGGATTATAAGAAGATAACATAGGTGTGAAGATTGGTGGAAGACTCATCAACAACCTTCACTGTGCTGATGATACCACATTATTGGCTGAAAGTGAAGACAATCTGAAACATTTGCTTCTCAAGATCAAGGAATGTAATCTTAAAATGGGCCTGCACCTTAATGTAAAGAAGACAAAGATCATGACAACTGGCAAAATCAATAAGCTCATTATTGATGGAGAAGCAATTGAAATTGTGGACAACTTTAACCTACTTGGATTAACTATCAATAAAAAAGCAACAAGCAGTCAAGAAATCCGACAACGCATTGCTCTTGGCAGAATGACTATGAAGGACCTAGACAAGATTCTCAAGAGCAGAGATGTCTTTCTCCATACAAAGATTCGACTTGTTCAAGCCATGGTATTTTCAATAACATCATATGGATGTGAAAGCTGGACAGTGAAAAAGATAGACAGGAAGAAAATTGATGCCTTTGAATTATGGTGCTGGCGACGAATACTGCATATACCATGGACTGCCCGAAGCATAAACCAGTCAGTACTAGAGGAGATCAAACCTAAGTTTTCTTTCAAAGCTCAGATGACAAGACTTCAGCTTTCATACTTTGGACACATCATGCGAAGAGAGAGAACATTAAAGAAAGATATCATGCTTGGCAAAGTAGAAGGTCAACGCAAAAGAAGAAGGCCAGCAATGAGATGGATCGATACAATAACAGCAGCTATGGATGCCAGTCTGTCAACAATGAGCCGCTTGACTGAAGACCAAACACAGTTTAGGACAACTATCCAGAAGGTCGATATGAGTCAACACCGACTCGATGGCACTTAATAACAAAAAGAGAAAATATTTTTTCAAGCAATGCATAATCAAACTCTGGAATTTGTTACTGGAGAATATAGTAAAAACCGTCAGCGTAGCTGGGTTTAAAAAAGATTGGGACTAGTTCCTGTAGGAAAGTCCATAAAGCATTATTAAAGAGGACCTGGGAAATCTACTGCCTACCCCAGGACAAGCACTGTGGAACCTGTGTGCCTTTTTGGGACCTTGCCAGGTACTTGTAACCTGGATTGGCCACTGTTGGAAACAGGATACTGGGCTTGATGGACCTTGGATGATCCAGTATGGCATTTCTTATGTTCTTATGAGAAGTGTCTGAAGTGCAAGCAGGGTTCAGGAAAGAGCGAGGAACAAGAGACATCATCGCGGATGTGACAAAGATCCTTGAAAAGACAAAAGAATACCAAAAAGATATCTATATGTGTTTTATCGACTACAGCAAGGCTTTTGACTGTGTAAACCATGAGAAACTCTGGTCCACATTAAGAAGCATGGGTATACCAGAACACCTGATAGTTCTCTTCCACAACCTTTACATTGATCAAGAAGCAACAATTCAAAGGGAACAAGGAGAAATAGAATGGTTTAAAATTAGCAAAGGTCTTCGATAAAACTGCAGTTTGTCCTAACTATTTAATTTATATGCAGAACAAATCAGAGAAGCAGGACTGTATGAAGACAACCGAGGTGTTAAGCTTGGTGGAAGATGTAACAACAAACTGATTCATCTTCATTGACTTCTCATCACAACCAGGATCCAATACAGAACCCTCATCACAATATTCAAAATACTTCACAACAAATCCACCACATGCCTCCAACTTCTAATCTCAACAGCAAAGAACGAAAGCCTGCGAAGAATCTCCACCCTCAACCTGCTCGATATTCCACAGCAAAAGACAAAAAGCAAGCAGGCCACCTGCAATAGAACATTCATACTGTTCTCCCCATCCCTATGGAATAAACCACCACCTTCATTGCGAGGACTCTCAGACCTGTCAGCCTTCGGAAAGAAATTAAAAACACACCTCTTCAAGGACGAATATAATATATCCTCAGACCTAGAGACTGTCAGATGCTTGCTACCCTTGTCCTTATTAGGCGGTCGCCTAGGGCATGTGGTGCAAGCTGCCTTTGTAAAGAATACTCTGTAGCCATGTGTTTAAGGCAAAATTATAATGAGGATTTATTCCCTTTCCCGTGTGGATTTCTGGAGTGGAGGAGTAGCCTAGTGGTTGGGGCAAGGTACTTCAAGCCGGAAGGTCGGGGGTTCAAATCCCACTAGAGGACAGCAACCTTGGGCTGGAAGGACTAGGGTTTCTAGTCCCACAGGTGCTCCTTGTGGTCTTGGGCAAGCCACTTAACCCTCTATAGCCCATGTTCCCTGTAAAATAGTTATCTCCAAGTTATAATGCCATGTTCAATGTAATTTCAGTTTGTTCAATGTAAACCGCACTGATGAAGAATAGCGCGGTATATAAGAGAATATAAATAAATAAAATAAATAAATACAGCAACAAAGGATTAAAGAAACTGTTTCTTCACAGCAAAATAACAAAAAATGCACCTTCTTTCAAAAACAGGTATAGCAATGCTCTTGCTTCTTTGATTAACATAAAGAGGTAATCTCATCCGAGATACAGAGCGTGCAATCCATAGGGCTATAATCAATGTCCTGATTAGTGCTCTCCCATTGCATCTGCTCAGCGTCTAAACTCGTGAGTGGATAATACTTTCCACAGCTTCTATTTACACAGCTCTCTTGAGAGGCAGCAGCTCTTGGGGCAAGGAACCGTTCTGTATAAGGGAAATCCTGGGGACCTGTACTGGAGCCTATTTCTCTGAGGCTTCCCCTTTCCCTCCACCAAGGGTTTTCCTTCCAACAATTAGCCTTTGCTTTTCTAGCCGAGCCCACCTCTTGCCCTCTGGAGAAACTGGTGTACTTAGTTTTGTTTCTTGGATAACCAGCTTCCACTCCTTCCTCTCTTAACCAGGCACCTTTACTTGGGCTGTAGCCTGCTTGGCCATGAGAGTTCCCCTCAGCAATTGTCTGGTCTGGGCTGTGGTAACCTCCAGGAAAGGTTCCCTTCTGCTGTTCCTTACTGCAGGGACACACCCGATGCTTCTTGGACCCAGCAAGCTCTCCTGCTTGTGACCTTTGCCCTCCAGCTGCTTACTCACTCTCCTTGGGACGATGCCCCCTCTGGCTTGGGAGACCTGTGCACGAGCACCTCCAGCTCTTTCTGTGTCAGCTGCTTCAGTTACTCTTCCTCGCTTTGCTTCACCTCCCTTGCCTGCTCCTCCCCCTACTGGGATGTCCCAGCCACTTTTATCCTCCTGGCTCCTGCACGTTGTATGTGCTTCCTGGCCCAGGTGGACGTGATTAGCTTCCTGGCTTTCTACTGCGTCACAGCCAGTGTAGGGAAAGTTTGTTCTACTATTTTCTGGAACCTTACAACCTGAATATGCTTTCTGGCTTTCTGCTGCGTCACACCCAGTGCAGGGAAATCTTGTTCCACCATTCTCTGGCTTCTCATAACCTGAACATGCTTTCTGCCCAGGTGACTGCAAGGTAAGCTCTTCCTTTTCTCCTGTATCCATGGGTTCTGTGCTGGCCGCTGTATCACAAGACTCACCCACAAACAATGTAATAAGGACTCCAAAACAACCACAATACACTGTAAATAGTTCATAGTTAAATATACCAAATGTTATGCAGTTATATTGTTATGTGTTATACTGTTCCAATTCTCTGTAAAACATCGTTCCTTTGGTCATGTTGATCTGTTGTTTAAATGTAAACCGTTTTGAATAGTAGAAAGGTGATATAAAAATAAATAAATTAATAAAATTAATAAAAATAAACTTTTGCTTTGTTGATGACACCACAATACTGTCTGAAAGTGAAGATGATCAGAAACATTTGCTTCTCAAGATCAAGGAACATAGTCTTAAAAACAAAATCTTATCTGTATTTCAGTCTAAAGATGCTGTGCGTTATAGGAACTCTTGTGCTGGTCTCTTGAGAGCACAAGACCAGCATAGGTGTACGATGGAGAGAGAGAAGGGGAGGGCATTGCCCCTCCAAACAAGTTGCCCCAATGGCCATGACCCTTTGTCCACAGGGATCCGATCTTCCGCAGGCAGACAGATTGTCTCTGGGCCACCTCACTCTTCTCTTCTGTCCACAAGGATCCCATCACCTACAGGCAGAAGGGGATGGTTGCAATTCCAGCAAAGACCCTGTCTATCTGCCCATGGGAGATTGGATCCCCTGCAGGCAGAACAGAAAAAGGAGGCCGTGATCATGATCCAGAGGCAAGATGTCTGCCTGTGGGGAGCCAATCCCCTTCAGGCAGAAAAGAAGAAAGACCCTCTTCTATCTGCCTCCGGGAGAACAGATTCCAGTGGACAAATGAGAAGAGTGAGGTCACAGTGGTGGTCTGTAGCAGAAAAGATGTTTGGGGCGGGGAGGTTAGTCAGGTAAAGGCAAGGACAATTTAAAAGGGCAGTGGCCTAGTCAGATTTTAGGGCAGGGGACAAGAGTGCTGGGGGGGTTAGTGAAGAGGTGAGAGTCTGAAGGGTAACAGAGGAAGGGAGCCAGCGGAGAGAGGTTGGAAGGGGAGGGAAGAGTGCAAGATGTTGCAAAAGGTTATTCCTTTCCCCCTAGAACACACTCAAGCACACCATCCCTATCCCCACGCACCTCATCTCCTCATGACACACATGCATACATAGGCACTTCACTGCTGCACCACTAAAAGAGAGCCTCCCCAGCTCTGCAGTACACACACACACATATTCACCACAGCTCTGCACCCCACCCAGGGCCGGCCTAAGAGATTCTGCTGCCCCAAGCAGAAGCCCTGGCTGTGCCCCGCCCCCCCTGCTGCCGTTGATTTCATCGGCGGGGTTGGTGGAGAGGGGAAACCTTGGCTTGGTGCAGCCAGCAGTAGGCCATATGCTTTGGCACACATGGTCTGCCACTTCTGACAGGAAGTTGTGTCAGAAGGGGGTCAGAAGCGGCAGGCCATGTGTGCCAAAGCATACAGCCTGCCACTGGTGCTGTGCCGCCCAGGTCTACTGCCCTAGGCAGTCGCTTAGCCCACTTAATGGACAGGCCAGCCCCAATATGTTCCCCACAAAGGCACCCACCGCCACATCCCACACAAAGACTGTGTCACCACACACACACATATACTTAATATGTGAAGCTATAACTGTTGTGATCTTTATTCTTGTCTAACGATGTTGCGTGGTATAGGAACTCTGGTGCTGGTTTCATGAGACGAGAACATGAGACCAGTGTGAGACACAATGGGGGTGGGCCGAGGTGGTCACAAGCACTGGCCCCTAAGATTTTGCCCGGGCTCCTAAATCCAGACAAAATTTGTCGAGGACTGTATTAGAGGCACAGCACGTTTGGAATTTTGGCACGAGTTGTTGACTGCACAAATAAAGTCCCATCATCATGTGCACTTCTCTGCTAGCTGCTGCTTTTACATTTGCCGAGCAGTAACATGAGTTACAGTTCTCTCTAATCCCACATGCAGGCAATATTGCTTTTCCCCATGTTCTGCCCCCTCCCTCGATCCCAGTGATTCTTGTTCAGAAATGGGCTGCGGACAGAGCCAACACTGCACCTAATCATCGACATGGCCGCCTCTGAGCAAATGGCACAGAGACTGATAGAGGGGGAAGGCAGTGGGGAGAAGCTGCACTGCCTGCATTTGGGATCAGAGAGGCCTGTGCATCTGCTCAGCAAAGATGAACTAAAATATTGCTTGCCTCCTCTATTGCACTGCATTCAGAGCCTGGTTTATTGGAGTTTCAGTTTAATTTTGTCTTCATATTTCTACTTTGAGTTTATTTATTCTGTACTTGGTAAGACTGTGTAACTGAGTCCCTGTGTTCTGTTAGCATGGAGTTTCTATGTATGATCTGTAGCAGTTTGGCTTGTTCAGTTTTCCAAATAGATCAAAAGAAGTTCTAAGGCCCACTGCAATATTTATGTTGCTGCTCTTTTCTGGGTAGATTCCTTATTGTGTTAATTTTAGAAACTGGTGTCATTATGGTACTGTAGATTTTCATTATAGGTCTTCAGTGACTTTTGTAGAGCTTTGTGTTAGTTCACAATCTGCCTGGTACTGGAGAGGCTGTTAATGAGGTGACACTGGTATCAGATTTTTTTTTCTTGTAGGTTGGGTTCTGTGGGGAAAAGTCCTAGATCTGCTCTGCACCTACTGTTGGAGGAGGGGTTGCGCTGGACACAAAACAGATGTTAAAAAAGAAAAAAAGAGAGAACCATAGCATAGTTTCTAACACCAAAATAAAATTAGTTATAATTTATTTTGGTGTTAGAAACTGCACTGTGGTTCTCTTTTTCTTCTTGTCCCTTGGTGTTTCCGCACCTTACATCTCCTCTGTTTTTTGGAGAATATATATTTACAGGTGTCAGTATTTTTTAAATATGAGGTTCAAGAAATACAGGGATATTTTCTGTTGCTTATCCTTATTTCCCCATCCCATTCTCTCCTCTCCCCATCTCTTCTTTTCCCCACCTCCTTTCTCTTACCCTCCTCCCATCAATGAGATCTGTACGGGGCGAAGGATGAGCTGGACTGTGGGCCAGACAGTTCCCAAGAAGACACCTTGCTCCGTCCAGAAGGAGAACCACTCAGGGAAGACATATCACTTCCCAGTAAAACAAAACATCACAGAGAGGACTTACACTTTCCAATAAAATCTCACCTTATGCAGGACAGCACGCTCGTACATGGTAATAACTATCTCATAGATTTCTCTTCCAAAAGGATCCTTTTATTATTCTCTGTCTTGCAGAAACATAAGAACAGTTGTGACCCCCTATTAATGCCCCAGCGAAGGCATGTAGGGCTTAAGGGGTTTGTTTCCTTCTTGAACAGGTATTCCACTATTTCCTGAGGCAAAGCCTTTTGGGAAATGTAGTTCTCTTTTACCGTCCAATAAAGGGTAGTGTGACTCAAAAGTGGTTAAAGCAACAAAGGATTTATTCCCCTCCCGGGGTGGATTTCAACAAGGAAAATAAGGTACAAAAACCAGGTGCTTCTGGCAGAAGGACAAAATAAAACTTTCAAACTCAAACAGCTTACTTCAGCACAAAAACATGGCTTCCAGCAATCAAGGTAAACAGTTCTGTTTTCTTCACAGCTTTGTACTTTTAAATCCCAACAATTCTGTATTTCTCTTCAAAGCATTAATTCAAACGCAGGGATAATATATCATTAGATAATGTAATCGTACAGTCCATTAATTCCTCTGGCATATTTACAAACTCTGACTGTCTCCATTAATTCCTCTTCTGAGGCAGGAAATGTTTGCAACGTTAAATCTTGTGCCACGCCTTTCCTCACTGCTTTAGGCTTCTGGCTATACTCTTGAATCAGGTACTGCTTTAAACAAGCATTCTCATCACAGTCACTTTCCTCACAGCCCCAACCCTCCGGGTAGATAAAATCACAGTGATTATTAAAACCCCAGCCTTTAGGCTTACCTCTAGACCTGGCTGAACAAGGTTTACTCTGAGATGTGGGAATGGCTGTAGGTTCCAAACCTGACTTGTGCACAGAAGGTTTAAACTGCCTTCCTGGCTTTCTCTCCTTCCTGTAATCCCCAGGGTACTGCAGATAACCTGGTCTGCTTCTGTTGTATCTTTCTCTTGGAGACTCTGTCCTCTCTCTGAATGGAAGCTTGGTTCCTCCCTTCCACGGAGACTCTGTCCTTCTCCTCCCTGGGATAACCTTGCCTGTTCCGTTCTCCTCGATACCTTTGATACCCGGGATCCCTCTGGTACCGTGGATACCTCTCCTTTCCTCTACTGGGACCTCTTTATGAGTCTGAATTCTAGGGTAGTACTTAACTCCACCCCCTAACAGGTGTTCTGAATTAGCTCGTGACTCCCTGTCTAATTGGCAGCATGGGTGTGTTTCTTTCCCTTGTACTTGGTTTCCATGGCCATGTTTATGCCTCAGCACTGCTCCTGTTTCCTGCTTTTTAGCTCTTTCTGAAGGGCTGGAGGGACCCACTATGTCACACAGTGTAACAGACATACACAAAACAAAACCAGCATGCACACAAAACTCTCAGACATGACAACAGGGATACTGGGGCTCTAGGGAACCCAGGGAATCCATACCCCACACAGCCTTCACTGCACAGAAGACGAGCTAGTGTATCTGGTCCTGTCACATTATATACCCTTGCTCAGGACCATTCTTACTATCGGGGCATTCTTCTCTAATTAGCTCACTCTTGTTCCAGCTGTTTGGGGCCCCACTTGTGTGATTTGTCGTGTTATTCTACTCATGTCTTTACTCCTCTCCGCTGACCTTTTTCTGAGGCCCTGGGCCTTGTCAGATTTATATTGGTAACTGACCTCTGCTCCCCTCACTCAGTTCTTCACCTGGTTCTCTTGCTTGGTTCTCTCCCACCTCTCGGTTCCCAAGAAATATATCTCTTCAACTCCCCATGTTCTGACTACTGGGGGGGGGCCATATGTTCTTCTTCATGCTAAGATGGCATGTTTATCTCTCATGATTGCCTTTCTACCCTCTCTCAAGGTCCACCATTTACTGATAAGTATGTTTTCACATCTTTTCCATATGATGTCACATACCTCTGAAAGCTTCACGTACGCACCTCAGTACAATTCCAGCATTCAGACATTTTGATGATTTTTTTGTGTTACTGTGTTAACCCCTTCTCCTCTGGCTCTCACAGATCTTTAAAATCGGTATTTTTTTCTTCTCCTTGCAGGCCCTGGGGAAAAGGTTTGACTGTATTATTCCATCATTTGTCAATGCCTGGACAATTCACGGACTATGGTAAAATGATGTCTTCAAAAGTGATAATGGTGGATTTCAGGCAGGGCTTTTGTGAGATCATGATGACATCACTGACATATAGTCAACTGATATTGCCATGGCATCATCATGTATATCATCTAGGACAGGCTGAGCTGGACCTGTCTTTATCCTATTGCATTCTGGGAAGTATAGCTTTGGCTTCCATTAAGAAACCTCCAAGAACTACATAACCCTAAATGCAGTGGGGTAAAACCAAAGCTGGTGCAAGGATATTGGGCAGCTTTGTGCCCCCTTGCAATTAGCGCCCCCCCCCCAAGATTTTGATTATTAAACACAATTGTAATCAACTTATCACCATCCCTCAGAACAATCCTACAAAACCACACATATTTAGATATCACACTTTTAAATATCAAAAACTTTGTTTTATAAATATATGCATAATGATGGAGATTTCAAGAAGCCACTTCCAAGGCTAAACGGATTTTTATACTGCCAATTCTTCTTGCACGTAAAAGTATGCACCGATGACTCTGAGTCTGTGTAGCTGCCAGGAGCCATTGCTTTGCTTTGATTGTAGCTCCTCTTTGCTACCTCACCCCCGGCAACCACTTAGTTTGCCTAATGGTTGGGCAGACCTTGGGTAAAACCAGGCCGAGCTGAGCCCATCATGCTATGCTACCACCGACAGGCCTGAGTGGTGTCATGACAATGTCATTCAGCCACGCCTATTAGAACTTATTCTTCCAATGGGAAAAGTAAGGAAGACTCTAATCTCCTTCTACCTTTTAGGCCCAATGGTGTACATGACTGCTGTAACTGTTGGAACCTTTTCCCCTCCGACATACAGGTGAGCACCGGTCATGCTTCCATCTTCCACTTGCCTCGTTCGTTTCTCTGTCCCTCCATTTGTCTAATGGTTGTTGTGTTTGTCTGTCCGTTTAGCTTTCTGTTTTTAGAGGGTTGTTTATCCCTCCCCTCTATGGCTGTTTGTCCTGCCTCAGTCTGTCCTTCCAGCTGTTTGTCTCGCTCTGTGTCTGTCCTGTGTCTATGTCTGTTTGCTCATCCATCCAGTATCAGAATTCAAGAAAACATGGGACAAGCAGAATGCATCTCGGAAGAAAATGAAGGGGTTATAGGAAATGAATTGTTGGTTTGGATGGATAAACTGGAGAGGCCATACGACTTTTTCCTGCTGTATCTGGATTTTCAGAAAGTCTTTGACAAGGTCCGTCATGAGAGACTCTTGGCGAAATTAAGAAGTCATGGGATAGGAGGCAGTGTAGTCAGGAACTGGTTAAAAGATAGAAAGCAGAGAGTAAGGCTAAATGGCCAATTTTCTCATTGGAGAAAGGTGAATAGTGGTGTACCCCAAGGATCTGTGCTGGGTCCACTGCTTTTTAACATATTCATAAATGAACTGGAAATGGGAATAAACAAGTGAGGTGATCAAATTTGCAGATGACACAAAATTATTAAAAGTTGTTAAAATGCAAGAGGATTGTGAACAATTGCAAAAAGGACCTTGATAAATTGGAAGACTGGACATCCAAATGGCAGATGAAATTTAATGTGGACAAGTGCAAAGTTATGCACTTAGGAAAGAACAACCCAAACTACAGTTACACGATGCAAGGTTCCACATTAGGAACCACCACCCAAGAAAGATTTAGGCATCATCGTGTATAATACATTGAAACCTTTCGCCCAGTATGCAGCAGCAGCCAAGAAAGCAAACAGAATACTAGGAATCATTAAGGAAAGGAAAGGATATTATAATGCCTCTGTATTGTTCCATGGTGGAATTAGAAGAGGTACAGAGAAGAGCGACCAAAATGGTAAAGGGGATGGAAGGATATTATGAGGAAAGGCTTAAAAGGTTAGGGCTCTTCAACTTGGAAAAGAGGTGGCTGAGGGGAGATATGCTAGAAGTCTATAAATTAATGAATGGAGTAGAATGGGTAAACTTACGTTGTTTACTCCATCAAAAAGTAGAAAGACTAGGGGACATGCAATTATGCTACAAAGTACCCATTTAAGACTAATAAGAGAAAATATTTTTTCACGCAACACAAAATCAAATTCTGGAATTTGTTACCAAAGTCTGTAGTAAAAGCTGTTAGTGTAACTGGGTTTAAAAAAAATGTAGACAAGTTCCTGGAGGAAAGGTCTATAATCTATTATTAAAGAGGACCCAGGAAATCCACTGCTTACCCCAGAACAAGCATTGTGGAATTGACGTATCTTTTTCGGAACCTGCCAGGTACTTGTGACCTGGATTGGTCACTGTTGGAAACAGGATACTGGCTTGATGGCATTGCTTATGTTATGTTATGTTCTTATTTTCTATGGGGCCGATATTCAAAAGAGCTTATCAGTTTAGCAGGACCAGCTAAGTTCCAGGAAGTTGAATACCCAGTGACAGTCTCCTGACGGTCCCACTAAATATTTCCTCTGACGGCTGCAGCACTATGCAACTAGTGCTGGGGTGATCAGTTCGCAGAGATGGGGAGGAGTTAGCACTTTACCAGATATTGGTGATTTTCAACACCATTATCCAGATAAGTATCCGTATAACTTGGAACAGGAACAAAGCTTTCTTAAGTGTATGCAGCTGAATATTGCCGCTGTTGGATAGCCACAGTGCTGACTGCAAAATCCAGATATTCAGCCGCAGTCACTATCTGGATTACTGTCGCTGAATATCCAGATAAACAAAAAAAAACAGTGACCACTGGACTCAATATTACCCCTCTGTTTCTATCAGTAGGTGTTTATCATTCTGTTTATTCTTTGCATGCGTCAGTTTGTGTGAAAAGCACAGAATAAACCTGTCATTAGAGCCCTAAATCTTGACAGCACTCCGATACGTTAATCTTATTCAGGAGATTTTTTCCTTTTTCCTAATTTGCAAAAATAGCAATTTTAATTCATAAAAGAAATTCTAAACTCCAGTCTAGTTAGAGCAAGCTAAGTTCTTTTTTTCCTTTAAGATGGGCAGGCTTTTTGTGAGGAGGTATGTGTACCGGTACCTTTTTCATTGCCTACTAAAATTGACCCATAGTCCTCAAAGATTAACTAAAGAGCCCTGCATATGCATATCTTGCTAGGAATAAAGCACTCCTCCTTGATCTAAACTCCTGGTATCCCCACGCTGTCTAAATACTAGCACTGTGTTATTCTATCTGCTTCTCCCTCCCTCCTTCAGCCCCCCTCCAACCTCCATCCCCTTCTCCAATCTCTGAATAAGCGGCTGAGTTTGCTGACTCCTTTTGCAGAGATCTTAGGGTGCATTTGTATTGTATTGGTTCCTGTGCAGTGATCGTGTCCTGTCTGTCTGATCCCCAGGAACTAGAGTCACAACTCTCCTTGCACTGGCCCTCTTTGATCAACGAGCCAAGTTTCCTCTTCTGGTAAATATCCTTTGGTTTTCTGTCCCATACCCAAGCCCTGAACTGATTTGGGTAGACTAGATGGAACGGGTGGTGCTTATCTTTTGTCATAATCATATGTCTCTTGCAGGAAATGCCAACACCAGACTCACAAAAAATGCAAAATAAGAAGGGGGCATTTAGAGTTTACAGACCTCAAACCGCATGAATGCCACCCAGTGCAACACACACACATTTATGCCACTAAATATCCCCCCACAGCCTGCTTAAATACCCCAACACCAACCACTTAGTTTTGGGGCGTTCTGGGTGCAGAATGGGACGGCAACAAAACCTAAACTGGCCAGCGGCAATATTGAGCCATGAACTGGCTAACTAAACCAGCTAAAATTAGAGCAGAAAAAAAAAATCCTGGCCTAATTTTAGCCGGTCTAGCTATCTGGCCAGCGGCTGAATAGCACCACTAACTGGACAGCTAAAATGCTATCTGGCAAAACCAGATAGTCAGCGTTGCTGGCTGGATATGGTACCGGACCTGGCTATCTGGGCATAACTTAAAGCAGCAACAGTCCGCCGCTTTAACTGCGCTGGCTATGGCTACTGAATATACCCCACTAAGTGTTCTGTAACTTGAACTATCATCCAGACAGAGCTCGGCTGATCCAGTGCACCAAATTATTCAAGCTCTGCTGTTCCAATCGAGACCATAACCAACTCCCGAGGCCACCCTACAGCTGGTTCAAGGTGCTGGCACCCTAGGCTAATCTTATGCCTTATAACACCCCCTCCCCCCAGGATGGCAGGATCTATTGTTTGGCTTAAAATACCTTGTCTTTGCCATCTCCCAGAAGCTGCCACTCTAAGCCACTGCCTAGTTTGCCTAGTGGTTGCACCGGCCCTGCCTACTCATCTAGGCCATTTCCTACAGATCCATGTTGAGCTATGCTCATTTACACTAGACTGTGCCAATCCGATCCATAATGAGTTATGCTTGTCCCTATTGTAGATCATATTGATTGATCCCTGATGCATTTTGTTCCCTGCAGGAAGAATGAATGGCAAAAACACGGCAGCTGTGCCGCCTGCAAGGAGACCCTGAGCTCCCCCAGCAAGTATTTTGGGACAGTTCTCAAACTGCACACCCTCTACAGCCTGGACACGTAAGACTGCAAACTATCAGGAAGCCCGAGGGCATCTCCCACAGCCTCACCCCTCCCGCTCTGGGCTACCAGGACGCAACCGACTATTGTCAACAGTTAGAGCAGTAATGGCAAGGCCGGATTCTTCTTACTGTGGGCTACCAGACAGCAGCAGGATATTGCCCATGATTAGGATACTAATGGTAGGGTTTCACCATTTCCGCTTTAGGCTGTTAGACAGCACTGGAGTATTGAACATAGATCTAATATTAAAGAAGGGCGGAGGCAGAACAGACACTGTTCCTCCTCATCTGTGCCTTTGCTCTCATGTCTGTATAGTCAGGAAAGCAAATCACAATAAGGGAAGACAGAGGTCAACTGGGGGTCTACGGCACCGCATCTTAAGTAAGTTGGGTAGACTAGATGGAGTCTACAGTCCTTCTCCATGTTTTCTGGTCTCTGTATGGACAATATTTGTGATGAGTCACTTCTTAGCTGCATCTGAATTTCTTCTTTTGGTTGCAGTGCTCTCCAGACAGCTGGGATTGTGCCATCCTGTGACCAGAGTTACCCGGTATGTGTGCCATGCTCCCCGCAACGGCAATTTTATAACAGGGCACCTAGAAAAAGTGGAAAAATGTACCTATTTTATAAAAGCAATACACATGCATATGTGCCTTAGAAAATATGCAATCCCCATAATGCACAGCTCCTACACAAAACTGCCCCCATTGTGAGGCAGGTGTAACAGTGCATGTACATTTTGTATTGTTTTTGTATACTGCCTGTGTGTGTATGTTGTTTAAAAGTACCTGTGAAGTAGCCTGCAGCTTTGCTCAACAGCACCCCCTACATACAGTCCATGTAAAAGTATGCATGATAGTGTTGCTGTGTGAATTTTTACATGCGCACATCACTGTCCAATTTTGTAAGAGTTGTTTCTCATATGATTAATGGTTTATAAAATCACTCCCTATGTCTCTCAAGGCCTGTGACATCCAAGAGTCCTACACCACCTGTAGCAGCTGGAAATATTCCATCTAATCTGTTACAGGTCCCATATCCTACAATAATACATCCCAGGCTATCCTCAAAATCTGTACTATCCCATTGTATGCAAACCTCCCTCATGCATATTCATGGTGGAGATCCTGAAAGCCTGTCTGGCTGGGGAGCGTGGAGGACTCACTGCTCTACCCCCACTTCCAGTCCTGTAGCCTATCCCTGTGAAATCTCATCCAATAACGTAGAGCAGGTTTCCACAAACTTCAGATACCAGTTTGCCATGGTGACAAAAATCAGATCTAGTGTGTAGGGCTCAGAGAACATGGACAGCAGTGTAGCAGGTACTGTAGGAGTGCAAAGGATGATGCAACTAGGTGTTGGAATGGGGGAGGCATACCAAAATATTGCTACCAGAGGACCCTAGCATCAGCCGCCTTATTCTTCCTGCTCAGCCCTTCGAAATGCCTTGCTTATGTTTTCACTGCTATGCCTGTTCTTGACCTGGTCTGTCTGCTATCTTTCATAAGTCTGGTGCCTAGATGTTTGGACTGATCACCCAAAAACCTGACCATTGCCAGAGTGAAAAAAATGATAAGAACATCCACATAAAAAGTATCTTTCACTCCACTCTTCACAAAGACACCAAACGGATGGTTTTTAAGAAGGAGAAAAGGATCTCAGACCACTGGAGCGCCAGTCATAGGCATGAATTATCTTAGCCTTGACCCATTGCTCATTTGAATCAATGATCCAGAAAAACTCCTTATATAAATATTTATGTAATTATTCTCTTCTTCGGATCCCAATTTGATTGAATTTAATTATTGATGTATAACAGTTTCATAATCCTTGCAGCCCACAGAGCGCACTGTGTTTCATACAGTATCAGTTCCGCTACGCTTCAGTCCTGCCTAAATCCATACAGATGAACCACCCCATGAAAACTGCATTAACAACCGGAAGGCAAACTTATCTGTTTCTTCCCATCATCGTTGCTCTTTCATTTTCCCCAACACTAACCTAGACGCTGTCACTAGTGTTTCACTCCAGCTTCTTCAAGGGGTCATACACTTGAACGGTGTTTATTATATCCAAAGTCAGTCGTGCTCTGTGGGGGCATCATTCGAGTCTATATAAGGAGTTTTTCTGGATCATTGATTCAATTGAGCAATGAGTCAAGGGCTAAAATAATTTATGCCTAGGACCAGCGCTCCAGTGGTCCGAGATCCTTTTCTCCTTCTTAAAAACGTTCCATTTGGTAGCTTTGTGAAGGGTGGAGTGAGATACTTTTATATAGATTTTTGGACTGGCTACTAGATCCTAAGACAATTTGTTGAAGCCTGATATATCACCACAATACACAAACTCAAAATCTGTAGTGTCCCTGTGAGATCCAATCCATCCTGTCTAATCCCATACTCTTTCTATTTTCTCAGTATAAAGCTCTCTCCAGGACTTTGCTGTCTGCTTTCAGGGAGATCCCCGAGCTGCAATGTGTAATGGATGAGCAGGTGAGGGGGGGGGGGGGGGGCTTCCTCTGTTTCACACCTGAAACGGTATTTACTTATCTGATGTTTTTACCGTGTAAAATATTAGACTAGTCTAGAAGCTCACTTCGCCCGTGGGGCCTGGACATCAAAGTAGTTGGAAACCCTGGTGTGATTATCCATTCAGGGCCCAAGGCGCACTATCACTGGTGTAAGAGGATACTTCAGTCAATGGGCTGGTGTTCCAAAAAAAGGTTTCTTCATAGCAAAAGAGTCACTTAACAGATTCCGTTGCAGCTTCGCAGCTTACAGATACAAAATGCAGAATAGAATCAAATCCCTTTCTTCTACACCAGTCGGGTTTTCAGGATAACCGCAATGAATATGCATGAGAGAGATTTGCATGCACTGCCTCCATTGTTTGTAAATCTCTCTCTCATGCATATTCATTGCGGTTATCCTGAAAACCTGACTGGTTAGGTGTGTCCTGAGGACCGGCGTGAGAAAATCCTTTTCTAAACCAACTCTCTTAGACTACAACTAGAATCTCCTCAAACACCCTGAATGAAGGCGTAGCTACGTAACAGAGAGGCTAGGATTCAAATCCTGTGCTTCCACTGAAACTATGATCTTGGGTAAGTCACTTCACCCTCCATTGCCTCAGATACAACTTAGATTAAGTCCACTTGAACAGAGAAACAACTCATGTATCTGAATGAACTCTGCCTATATACACGCCTCTGTCTTTGTGTGTAAATAAGTCTTTGGATCCTTTGCTAAGGTCTATATTCCTATCAGTGACGAGTACATGTATAGCGACGAGTGTAGATGGATTTGAAACATTTGCTATGCTATTCCCCTTCAGAAACAGCAACCGGGTCTGTCTGGCAGGCTACAAGTATGGTAACTAGACATTCTACCAGAACCACAGGTGCTCGTGTAGTTGGGTCTGTCCGCCAGGTTACAGAGATAGAACTAAATTAGCATCTACATATGTCTTGCAAGCTGCTTTAGTAGGGTAGATTGGTGACATTATTTGAATGAGAACCTAGGAGGCCAGATGTTTGGATAACAGCTATGCTGCTGTTGGTGGCTGTTTGGACTATTGCAGGGCTTGGGAGGGGAGAGATTCAGAGCATGAACTAAATAGGGGATCATGCATAGTCATCAACCCGAGGGAGGAATTCAAAGAAGGAAGACCGCAAACCTTTTTTGGATAAGAAGCAATATGTTACAGGTGGTCACACATTATGGATGAAAGGTGGGTTATATCCTTGGCAGTGTGGAATAATTGGGTAGACTGGATGGAATAGTTAGTCTTTTTCTGCTGTGTTATGTGTGTGAAGGTGTGCAAATATACAGTAGCATGCATAGGTGTGCACACAAACCATTGTTTAGGCGTTTGTGTGCATATGCAACAGTGGGATTAGGCGGGTGGACACCCAGATGTATCACATTTATAAAAATAGTGGAGGCACTCCAGAGAAAAAAAAGGGTGGTGGATGCACAGAATGGCCTCCTATGGGAAGTGGTAGGCAGGGACATAGCAAGGGCTGTGTGAGCATGTGGCTACACAGGGTTCAAATATGAAAGGAGCTCACAGGAAGCCTGATAAGGTGACATTTTACTTACCAGATAATGTCCTTTCCTTGAGTTCTGCTAGACCAGTCCAGACAAGTGGGTTATGTTCCCCTACCGGCAGATTGGTGGAGACAAAGGACCAAAGAAAAGCCCAGGTTTCAATGACATCACTCCCATGCCTCTATCCGCCTCAGCCACCAGAGGTCTCCTCAGTATCCATTCCAAAGCATATGGGAGAACATGGCAAGCCTCACACAACCTCAACATGGGCAATAATAAGTAACCAAATAGTGGAGAACTATGTACAGAAAGCATAAAACAGAGGACTGTCCACAGAAAATGGACTTGCAGAGCCAAGTATATAAATGGGCCCCCAAACCTTGATTGTGCAGCCTGGGAGGGTCCTCCTCTGAATGCAACCAGGTCCCTGGGCCCAAACGCTCCACGAAAGGACTGCGAATGAGCCCTCAGTCCATAAGAAGAGAGGAAGAAAGGATTTGCAGGCCAGTAGTGATGGGAGTCCCAAGACTCCTGGGAGTCCAACCAGCGCGCCAGTGAGGAGTGGGTGAAGGATGAGGGAAAAGGGGCTCCTTGGACCTGTCCTACAGAAAGCGGAAAGATTTAGTTTTGCTCAGGTCATTCACCAGCTTCTCCAAATTGGACACAACAGAAGCGTTCCACTAATGCCAGATGGACAACTGGGCTTTGGAAGATGAATCTGTTGCCCCTGTCAGAGCCAAAAAAATTTTTTGGTCTTTACGGGGTGAATTACAATTGTCGATTAAAAAATCACTTCAATCCAACAAATTCTCTTAGTGGGAAATACTGTTAAATATCCAAATGGTGTAAATAATAAGGTAGCTAAGAACACTGATGTTTAGAACTAATATTAATGGTTAGTATTGTTAATGTCCCAGGAGGTTTCAGCTCTATACAGCGCTTTGGTACGCGTTCAATGATTTTTGTGCAATAGTCTTTTGGACATTTGGTGAAAGAAACTTGGTGTTTATATTGAGACAACAGAGAGATACGAGACCACACATTGAGCACGTGTAGTGCATTTAGAAAATATCCAATGAGATGTTAACCGTGTTAAGCATGTGGTCATAAAAATTGAGATCCTCTCAACAGTTCTCTAATATATTTGGTGACGGAGAACGGGTGTTTATTAGAAAAAAAGTTCTAATGTGATCACATTCCAGGGTGGTTGTTGATGTTATCTATGCGCTGACGCTCAAACATCATTGAACGCGTACCAAAGCGCTGTATAGAGCTGAAACCTCCTGGGACATTAACAATACTAACCATTAATATTAGTTCTAAACATCAGTGTTCTTAGCTACCTTATTATTCCCTGTCAGAGCCAAGGCAACACTGTTGAGAGGGCACAATCCTTGGCAGCTAGATGTACCAGGCTGTACATGGCATCAGAAAGGAAGGCTGTAGCAGACTCCAAAAGAGGGGTAGAATCATCCAGAAGAGAATGAATCCACTGGAGCAGGGCTCGAAATGTCAGGCCTGTACATACCGCCAACTGAAGAATAGCAGCCATGGCAGTGAACTTGTTCTTTAACACGAATCCACCTTTTGGTCTGAGTATCCTTAAGGTTGATCTACTTCCACAGGAATGGCAGTCCATCTGGTAACTGCCATGACCTGCGCATCCACTTTGGAAATATCAAACCACACAATGTATTCCTTCTCTGAGAGAGCAATGCATCCTCTTATACATCCTCAGCCCCTTAGGCAGGGAGTCAGAATTCCACTCTGACTGGAGCAGGTTCTTGAGCACCTCTGGGAACGTGAAGACAGTAGTGAATTTCTGCACCCCTTGCAGAAGTAGAAGCATTTTCAGATCCTTTTCCGTGCCTGGAGCATCCGCCAAGCTCAAGGTGGATAAGACCCTGGGAATCAACACCTCCAGTTTTTCCTCTCAAAACAGGCGGATAACATAGACCTCCTCACAATTCTCTGAAGGCGAGAGTATATCTTCATCCACATCAGACATCTGAATCCAAACCACAGTCCAAATCTCAGACAGATCCCCATCTCCAGGGGGTGACCTTCACCAGGGATGCTTAGCCATAGGCCACCACCCAGAGCTTCCATTCTCAGCCTACTCCTTACAAGACTGTGCTCAGGGGCACCCAGAGGCCACAGAATCTCAATTTCTAAGCCAGAATGACCAGGCCTGCTGTAAAAAGGAAAATAATTCTGGGGAGAACAATCCGGAATCCAGAAGCTCTCCTCTTGGAAATGCGCTTCCCCCCCAACACCAGGGGGGACATAGCCACCGCAGATCCCCTCGAGGATGGGGAGTGGCACACAGCACAGTCGCCATAACCTACGGCTGGGTGGTTATTCTTACCTACAGCTCCATCCACTACCTGCCCTGTAGCAGACAAGACTGAACTAACTGCATCCCCTGTCTGAGAAAGGGGGATGACTCAGAAATTGCCATGCAGGAAGAACAGATTCAAGAAGCTGGTGATGAGGCACCTCGCTTGCCACAGGTCAAACAATGTTTCCTGGAAGAAGACAGAAAATTAAGGTATCTCAACAGCACACGCTAAGCTCACAGTGGCCCAGAAGGCACACGTTAGGGCTTTTACAGCAAAGTGCGTAACAGGCGCTAGGATAGGAACACACATTGGAACCTCTTGGGTGAACATGTGCACGGATCATGCACTGCCAAGTGTACAACAGGAAAACACCCACGCTGCACCAGTAGTCGCTAGCGATCCACCCTGAATTGCACCCCAGACAGATGGAATCAGGAGGCCCCGACAAGGACAATGATGAGGTCAAGCCTTGGTATTCACCCCCTGAGAGCCCCAGGCAAAGAATTTGTGCTGGACTCGGCTCTACTCCCCTGAAATTGCTTTTCTGGCTTTGAGGGTACTGCCTTTAAGGTGGCTGACAAGCAGATTCCTCCGAGCAGGACTGTACCAAGCTAGAAATGCGCCCTGTACGACTGATGAATCTCCTTCATCCAGCCACGTTCAGTAACTCCACTCTTTATGAGCTTCTCAGAAGCCCAGCGATAATATCAGTGCCCCATGATTGCGCCCTGTGCGGTCGCACCGCTCACACAGCCTTTGGTACGGCGCTGCCTGAGAGTCTTCTGCAATCTTCGGGAGAGCAGGGGTTAACACAGGAGGGAGGGAGAGGGCGTTGAGGTTGTGTGAGGCTGCTGAACTCTTCAAATCCTTCCAATTTTTCTGGCTATTCAACAGGCTTTTATCAAGGTAAGAGCGTGGAGCTGAACCAAATTTCCTTCCATGGCAACCGAAAAGACCAGTCTAGTGGAGCCTCCCATGTCGTGCTCAAGTGAGAGTCATCCTCAAAGTAGTGATACATGAGCCTTTAAATCAATCTTTTCCACTCAATTCTTCAGATTTTCTTCAGAGAGGGGAAAATGCATCCATCATGTTCTGGAGACAAAGAAATACTGAGGGACCTCTGGTGGCTGAGGCAGATAGAGGCATGGGAGTGATGTCATTGAAAACTGGACCTTTCATTGGTTCTTTGTCTCCACCAATCTGCTGGTAAGGGAACACAACCCTGCTTGTCTGTCTCTGTATTGGTCTAGCTCTAGCAGGATGATATGGAAGAGAGAGCTCCTGTGCGTGGCTAGGTGGGGGGCACCGGTTTCACAAGTCAAATTTCCAGCTTGCTATAGCCCAAACAGCAACAGAATTCAAGAAAGACTGGGATAAACACAGAGGATCCCTAAAGAAGCGAGGGGAACATTTGAGATCGACTGGGGTCAGAGACATTCTGCCTTTGAGTCCTAATCTGCCATCATATTCTATGTTTGCTTGGGACTGGCAACAGGGCTTTAGTGGGAAGGGGAGGGATAAAACCATGGCTATACAATAGCATGTCCATGTACCCTCTGATTCATTCTCTCTATGCCTTCCTAGGATCGCGAGGTTCTGGTACAGGTAAAACTTTCTCTCTACCAGAATTTCTCAGCTGGATGTGAAGACTTCCAGGGAGCCTCGGACCCTTCCAGAAGTCCCTACAGACCCTGCAGAGAGACTGCAAACATTTATTACTTTCCTATAAACAGGAAAACCCCACGAGATCCCTGTCCGTGAGCACATGGCATGGCCCATCTCATCAAGCAACACACAAGGCGAGAGACGTATGTTGGTCACAGGTGCCTTTATTGGTAGACCCCAACGCGTTTCGGCAACGCCTTCTTCAGGGGGTATATAATTCAAAAAATAAACACAAATAAAACAAATTAGCGTAAAAACAAGATATCAATAAATAGAATATCTATAAAATATGAGATAATTGTTAGGGAAATCAGAATCCTATATATGTGTCCTTTGTAATAATAATGCTTAGTTTAAGTGCATATACAAGAGGCCTGCACAAGAGAAATTAGAATCCTATAGAAATCAGAATCCTATGTGTGTGCCCTTTGTACATTCTGGTGGGTATGGGAAAAGGAATGTGCTGTGTAAGCTAAACTGATTGTTCTACTCAAGGATGACTTGTTTTTGCATTAGTTACTGATAAACTATGGTGGGCCCCCAGAAGATAGGTGAATGATGTATGACTATGTTTCTAAGAATGTATAAAATACGGACAATCCCTCCACCCTTTGGAATAAACTTGCATACTGTCCTTCTGTGTGGTCTGTGAGTTTTATTCCCCTGGATTCCAGCCAGCCGGAGTAGCACACTGCAGATGAGGGTTCGGGATTTCCTGGCCTGGAGTGACCAACAATAAGCAGACCCATTACATTTGGTGTCAGGAAGTGGGATTCTCCCGCTGGCCAGGGATCCCTGTGCTTTGGTAGCACGGTTTAAATTAAAACTGGTATTCTCCCTTTGGTTGGGAGTGTCCCTATTGCTTTGGTAGCATGGTTAAATGGTAATTAAGACTTTCCTGTTCCCTAGGTGGGAATCGGTGGGAAAGCTAGATTTCTTTTCTTTCTCATCTGCGGCTGCTGTGAAGGCTGTGTGCTTGTGTGTCTGGCCAGCCGTGCGTTTGTTGTGAATTAATTAGAGGATGGGGGTGTCCCAAGGTGAGGGGACCACTCCAGAATCCGTGTGAATGTATGTTCTGCTATATGTTGTGATAAGTTTGATAAGTTTTAAAACTGCAGCTAAAAAACAGCCATTCTTAATAAATTGTCAGTGTAAGTTATAGGATTCTGCTGAAAAAGCCTGCTAGCATGTTTACTGTGCTTAGTTTATCTCTGTGCCTATACGACACCACCCCCCCCCCCCCCCTCTCTAGAACTGATGACTCCGTGTCCCTGGAATGTAAGTGACAAGTGCTGTTTGTTTATTCTTCCACTGCTTTGCTTTTCCCTCCCCCTCCCTTTCTGTTCTTTGTGTTCAAAGGCTACGGACAGGCAGACAGAACAGAAACTTAAAGTTAACCGGCATACTAAAACGTAAATTATTATTTATTTGCAGAGTGTCTCTTTATTGCCATATTGTAAGAAGACAAGCTAAATAGAAAAAAATTACTTTTGTACTTAACAACGGTATAACTGTCACTGAAATATGTAAAAGGGTGTGTCTGTATTTAGACACCCATTGCTATAGCAATGTACTGAATAATGAAATACTAAAAGAGCTCTTAATCTGCTTCACAATATCCCTCTCAGAGTCTCATTGGCCAGCTTGGCTAAAGGTGAATTGGCCACAGGTAAAGGTGTAAATAACAGCTGGGGCTCGCTGGGATTTTCCCACGGTGGAGTGGCTCCTGCTGAGTGGAGGTGCAAAGACGCGTCCTGTTGATTTCAACAGTCTCACCTCCTCCTCTGCGGAGAGGTCTCTCTGCTAGCTGGTAATGATCCTAGGTGACTATAGGTATTGTGAATCGGACTGTAACAGTGAATTAAAAAAAGCAGGCACTGCAGCACCCCAGTAAATTCTGTGCACAGATCGAGGTAAGAAAAAGGGGGACTTTGGTATCTACCTTGGTGGTTTCTATATTCTTTTGGGAACTGAGACTGATTGTGTGTGAGTGAGATGTATAATGTAAATAGTGGAGGAATTCGGGGAGTGGGGTGCGCTCCAAATACACCGAGGGTCTAGTTCATTATGCAGGGCGAAATTTCTTAAGAAAGCACTTGTAAGCTTTGATTTGTCTCTTGTTTAAATACGAACTGAAACATAAGTTTCCCAAATAAGTAACTCCTTAGTGTTCTTCCCAACAAGCTGAAAAAAAAAAATGTTTTGTTTACAGTAAATATTGTTTTTCCTTTATTGATGGTTGGTGCAGGATTTAAGGAATTTGAATAAGATTGTCCAGACCTAGCAACGGATACTTTCCTTTGAAAACCTTATTTCAAAAGAAACCCCCTGATTTGTATATTTATGCTTTTGGTTAAAAATATTGAGCTAAATTTTGCATGAATACCAATGGTTTAGTATTGTAGATTTGAGGTATATGTTTGAGCCTGCTCCCTAGGCACTATGTAGATGGTCTTCTATGTTCAGAGCAGGAGAAACCAGTTGTGATAGAAGCCATTCATAATCTGCTGCATTTCTTGGGAATGAAAGGATTTAGGGTGTCCTGAAGAGAAAAAATTTAGGTTGGGGCTATCCTTTCCCCCTAAAGGGAAACCAGAAACTAAAAAACACGAAAAGAGAACGAAGAAGAGAGAGGGAAAGGGGGCAGCCCCTCCCGTGGGCTACAGAAGGCACAAATGGTTTTGGATTGTTTTTCTTTAACCTTCAAAGTAGGGGTTGGGAACCCTGTCAGGACAATGGGGCATCCTGAGCCAGTAATTAAAAGACTGCAACTTGAAAAAATGATTTGAATCCTGAGTGAATAAGGTTATGTTATGTGTTTGGTCTTTGTTTGTGTATGCTATTGAGTAAACTTAAAGAGTTAAAAAAAACCCCAATGATTTTTATATACAATGATTTTTATATTTTGTGGCAAGCACCTCAGAGGTCATAATTATTGTTCATATATTATAGAAACACATAGAGTTGTAACTATAGGAATTTAATAGCAATCACAATTAGTGACAATTCTCAAGCAACTTTTTTTTTAAACTCCTAGTATTTAGGACTTTTTTCTCTCTTGTTCAGCTATTTGCATTTGCCTGAAGGAATTTGGACTTAAGACAGACTTGCTGTTTACTTTGCTGTGTGAGATAACATCAAGGTTGAACTGTTACTCTAAGTAAATTGCTTTAACATAATTTCATTGTTTCAGATCAGTTTGATACCAGTCTCAAGTATTATGTATAAGGTTTTAATTTAAATGTGACAAAGCATGATTTTGAATTCACCTCTTTGCAGTTTCATGTTATTTGAATGTCTGTTTCTTGAACTGTAAGATTTTAAGTTAATTACCTTGCATTGTTAAGCTCGGTGTGGATGGCTGACGAACAGGACAGTAGCACCATGGGTGCTGATCTTTCTGATTTGACTTATTACAATATTGGATTTTAGGATAAATTCATCTGTTTTTCTGTATTTGAATTTTACGTGTTAAGTGTCCAGAGAAAAAGTGTACCTTGTTCTAAAAGTTTCTATTTTCAGTTTCAGCACAGTTCCTGAGAAAAAATAGATATATGTTGCAGAGAAAACAGATATATGTTGCAGCACTGTGAGATATTAATTTTCTTTAGTTTACACACTTGCACTTTATGTTACCAAAATACTTGTTCTAGCAGTACATTATGTAGAGGTTCAGTACACATAGAAATTATAGAATTTTGGAAAGAGGCTGATCTGAAATTGCTCTGTTCCCAAGCATATAGATCTTATTTAGTGGAAAGATGAAACTTAGTTCCCAGAAAACATGAGAATATTTGTAAAGTTAGTAGACAAATAAAACAATAACATTAACTTGAGTTGATTGGATAAACAAAATTTTAATTGTTAGCAACGATCTAGGAGAGGTTTGAAAAAAAAAAACCAAATAAAAAAGATAACCGAGAGAGAGAGAGACAGAAGGTGAGGCTACAGCCTTGGAAAAGGCAATAAACGTGCTGCTCCGAGTGTGATGATCTGGGCCACCGGAATTCGGACTGCTTTAAGACTTCTCGAGGACCCACAAGGCCTGAAGAACATGAACCTTGCATATTTATGCCTCTGAAGAGACATGACTAGGCAGGGGGGAATAGGCCAAGAAGAACCCGAGGAAACATCGCCCTGAGGCCCAACCACAAATGCCTTGAACCTTCTTAGGTCTCTCATCTCAAAAGGATCTCTTAAACACCATGATTAGTGAGTAACCTCCACAGATCCTTGTGGGCACTGCGATTAAAAGATCAGTCCTCAAATATTTTTCAGTTTCCACAGCACTCTCACTGAGAACAGTGTATACGATAGATTCTAGTTATACGAGAGATATGAGCCATACTCCTTCCTATTGGGATGTTATAAAATGCCGTGAAGCACTAGTCTACATTGTAAGGACTTTATCTATATTTTGTTTAGGCAGTTGCTAATTAGAATGAGCACTGTTTACTCATATTGTTAAAAGGATCTACATTTATATTTTATATATACCTTTGTTTGCAAAAATACTAAGTTTCTAATAATTGTTTGATGTTCTTAGCAGCCTTGCCAAATAAGGATACACTAGTATGGTATAAAAAAGATAGAAGGACCTATGCATGTAGTTTGATGGAATGATGTAAGTGGAAAAAAAGTGGTGTTGAGAGGAGTGTGATGGAATATTCATGTTGGAAAAGAGAACTCAGATTAACATTATAAAATGGTGAGGGTAAATTGAAGTGTGAAATGATGTATCCGATGTATCCACCTAGAAAGAAAACTGACAATGAATACTTTACAATATTTGATTATGCCATCCCCATTAACTCCAATTTTGAAAGTTATCTAGCCCAGATATATAACCAATAATTGGAAATAGATACTTGGAGATAGGCTGAGTGCACTTTTCATCCTAATGAGCTTTGGGGAGACCCACACTGGCCATGTGGTGCTTTTCAGATGCTTTTATCCCTTTTTGCCTCTATGTGTCCTGGCCCGACTCATGAAGCTAAAGGAGGAAAGTTACTTACACAAATTTTTACAAATTGGTATAATTCTGAAATTGTGAAAAAATTTGAGGAAGTGTGGGCATCTTGTCAAAAATGTATTAGCTAAATTGAGTTGCTTAGGATTGGCTGTTGTGTGCAAACAGCAACCCACGAAGGGGGGAACCTCCGAAATCTTAAAAAAAAAAAAAACTTTGTAAAGACACTAAACTGTCTTGCCTTTGACTCTGTTCAATAAACAAACAAACAACCAAACAAATTGCCCTAAGGGAGTAGACTGAAATTTTTCTCCCTCTGAACTGTTATATGGAAGACTGCTTACCTTTTATACTCCTGAGCCTCACATTTGATCTCTTGTATTTCCTAGCAGCAGAGGCAACTCTCTTCCCTCCACAGGTATGTTTAGCAGGTCCAGTCCTTTCTGCTGGATGACTCAGCTCTTTTCTTTCAATCCGGAGACTGGATTTTGGTAAAGACATACCACCAGCACACAGTACAAGCCCCTTTTCCAGTATGGGACCGTTCCAAGTTCTTCTGATAACATCGATTACAGTGAAGGTGGCGGCTAAAGGATCCTGAAGCCATTGCCCTTGCTGGAAACATTCTCCATATACAGATCAAGCTTCAGGACCAGGATGAGAAGTAGCTGACGCCGGGGCAGCCAAGGCCCTAGCAACTGGAGAGGAGAGGAGAAGACTCCTGAAGAAAGGCAGCTTTCGGCCTAGAGGTACCGAACCAACATATCCCTTCAAGGTTGGTGACAGGTCAGAGCACCTCACAAGCACGGTACCTTAGACCCGCTCTACGGACCTCCAAACTACAGTGATCGCCATCACATGGACAGCCATCCTGTGTGACTCCTCCCCTTCGTGGATCCATGTGTCAAGTATCAAGCGTGTATCGTCTCCACTGACATCTTCGGTTCCAGCCTCCTGACCATCACGCACAAGACTGTGTTGACTCCTCCTACCACTCATGTGGTGCCTCCTTCAGCCCGTTTCGGGAACTGTTAATACGGCAATACTACTTGCCCAGACTGCCTTACTTTTTGTGTGTGCAGCTTGCTACAAATTGAAGCTTTTCTCTCATCATGTTTCATTACTGTACCTTCTAATCTGTGTGAAATGCAGAAGTTTACTGTACTTGACAATTTAAACTGCACCCAGCCCCATGTTTCTTTTTCTACTTTCTTGTATAACATTGGTGTTACTCGCCCCTCTTTGGGATATGACTAGGTCCCTTGCTCATTGTAAACTGTCTCTAGTTTTAATGCTACAGATTGTTTTATTGTTTCTGCTTTTAGCCTGTCTAATACTACTCTATATTGTTCTTCAACTACAGGGATGTATTTTTCTTTGGGGTGGTCTCAAAGGGCTGCTTATTGCCCTATTGAGCGGTTTTATAATTCTTGTTCTTTTTTGTTGTATATTCATTTGTTCTTGGCTGCTGTTGAAAGGCCCTACAAAGCTCTACCACTTTTTTGTATTTCTATACTCCTGCTTTTATGGTGGCTGATGTACTTGAGCTGCCACATACAGATGTTCCATTAATAATGTCTGTTTAGTTATTTTGTAGTAGATTGTTAGGCTGTTCTTATAGTGGGCCTATGCAGGCCCAAAGGGGGGATTGTTAGGGAAATCAGAATCCTATATATGTGTCCTTTGTAATAATAATGTTTAGTTTAAGTGCATATACAGGAGGCCTGCACAAGAGAAATTAGAATCCTATAGAAATCAGAATCCTATGTGTGTGCCCTTTGTACATTCTGGTGGGTATGGGAAAAGGAATGTGCTGTGTAAGCTAAACTGATTGTTCTACTCAAGGATGACTTGTTTTTGCATTAGTTACTGATAAACTATGGTGGGCCCCCAGAAGATGGGTGAATGACGTATGACTATGTTTCTAAGAATGTATAAAATACGGACAATCCCTCCACCCTTTGGAATAAACTTGCATACTGTCCTTCTGTGTGGTCTGTGAGTTTTATTCCCCTGGATTCCAGCCAGCCGGAGCAGCACACTGCAGATGAGGGTTCGGGATTTCCTGGCCTGGAGTGACCAACAATAAGCAGACCCATTACAATAATAACAATAAAACAATATACCAGACAAGGTGAATAAACAAATGAAAAGCTTTGCGTGACAAACATTACATTCTCTGCCCTACACTTTTTATGTAATGTTTGTCATGCAAAGCTTTTCATTTGTTTATTCACCTTGTCTGGTATATTGTCTTATTGTTATTATCTCATATTTTATAGATATTCTATTTATTGATATCTTGTTTTTACGCTAATTTGTTTTATTGTGTTTATTTTTTGAATTATATACCCCCTGAAGAAGGTGTTGCCGAAACGCGTTGGGGTCTACCAATAAAGGCACCTGTGACCAACATACGTCTCTCGCCTTATGTGTTGCTGGTTGTACTACGAGAGCTTCTTGCTCTTCTGTGTTTCTCCATCTCATCTAGCAGATATAGTGGCTTTTAAGAAAATAGAAATTACACTTACCTGGTAATTGTCGTTCCTTGAGTTACGACAGTTTAGTCCTCTACTTCTGGGTTGTGCACCTCTTCCTGCAGCTAGGAGACTGGGCATGTCAAAGTCGTGACATCACTGGATATAGCCTGCTGGTATCTCCCATCAGCCTCCAGTGTACTATTGACAAAGCAAACTCAAAGCATCAACAAATAAGTAACTATACCATAACTTTAAATAACTCCCCATTCTTCAACCGGAGGAGCCTTTTAAACTGTATCTGTCTTATATTTTCTTTTCTCTCTCTCTCTTTTTTTTTTTTTTTTTTACTTTACATTCATGTTCCCCCTATGCAAACACGTATCCTATACCATCACCTCGTTTAAATAAGAGAAAAGAAAGAAAGAACAGAGGGATACTCACTGCGATCTAGAAACTGAAAGGATCTGTCTACTCCTTGAGATTGATGCTTCACTCCGCCTGAAAATAAACTCTGAAGAAATCACACTCCTGGGCGGGAATGAGGACTAAACTGTCGTAACTCAAGGAACGACAATTACCAGGTAAGTGTAATTTCTATTTCCTTATCGTTCCTCCAGTTTAGTCCTCTACTTCTGGGATGTAAAAGAGCAGTAATCATTGGGAGGGACCTATCAAGCCAACTCACCTCACTGCCGACCCGGAACAGGCCTCCTTTACTGCCAAAACAATTAGGCAGTAGTGGTTACTGAGGAAATGAAGAGACGACCTGGAAGCTGCTCTACAAATCCCTCCTGGTGGAATGACACGGTGATTCACCCATGAAGCCGCTTGTGCCCTGGTAGCAAGAGTCAGAAAGCCCCCCGGAATCATACAACCTCGCCAGCAGAAAGCTGAGGCAACCACCACCGCCTTAACTCAGTGCGAAATGGCCGCCTTCGCTGCTGCTTCCCCTTTGTGGGGACCTCCAACCAGCACACAAAAACAAAGAAACGAACATCGCACCCTGCATGTAATGTTTCCTATCGGCGTAAGCTACGAATAAAAACCTCCCCTTCCAGAAAAACCGAGAAATGGAAGAGAAACCAATAGGCTCAGGAGAAAAATCAGAAAACCACCTTTTGGAAGGACGACAGGACTGCTCGCAAACACCACCCTCTATCCAGAAAGGGTGAAAACGGCTCATTAGATGACGCCGCCTGAAACTCCGAAACTCGTCGCACCGAACAACGAGCTATCAAAGCCACTGTCTATAACAGCAAATCCTTTACCGACGCCTGGAGTAAAGAATCAAAGGACTCTTTAGCTAACGCCTCTAAGGCCCAATCGGGATCTCCCGGCGGCACACGAACTCTCCGTGAGTAGCGCAGTCGGATCCCAACTTAAGGAAACGCTACACATCGATCCGAACACCTAGTGCTATTCCCTTCACAGACTCCTACAGCCGGAAACAGTCGCCCGCTGGATCCTCTAAGGGACTGGCCGCTAGTTCCTTCAGACACTGTCCTGCAGAGAACTCAGACCAAGGATACAGACACCTTTGTCGCCCGGACTTGCCGCCGTGAACAGCAGCCTTCCAAAAGGCGCTAAGCCTGGACCTATGTAGCAGAAGCAGCCTGCCTCCTTGCTCTCAACAAGGCGGCGAAGACTGCCGCAGAATAACCCTGCTACTTGAGCCCCGCCCATACAAAGGCCAAACCGTAGGCGGGCACCGATCCACCTGAGACATTCGTCACGGACCTAGCCGCAGCAGAACGTCCGCTACCGACAACTTCTAGGAAAAGCCTGTTGAGTAGATGAATGAGAAAAGCCTAGTACGGCCGTCTCGCCCAACCGGGCGCTACCAAGAGCACCTTTCTCCGAAAGCCCCGATACGCCAACTAGTTGCCCTATGAGAGCCCACGGGGAAAGGACAAGACAAAGACTTAATGGGAGCTTACTGACCCTCGACTGGGACGAACCATCAGCTGCCCCATTCCTCCACCAGAGAGACCTCTGGGTGAACCCCAAGGAAGCCAATAATATTAGCTAGCGCTTGAATTAAGCCATAATGCACATTTGCCCCATAAAGCAAATCAGGCTGTAGTCAATTCAACTCCCTGATCCTTTCCTGTTCCAGGCGAGTAGACTGCCGTAACACTGCGACCAGCGGAAGCATGCTCTCGCCTCCCCAGGCTCCAAAAATGGGAGCTTGTAAGGCCAGAGCATTGCCCCCAACGATCGCTTCAGTGAACCATCTACTTTCCCATCTTGCGATAAAGAAGATTGCTAGGGCTCTGTTCCATACAGTGAGTCCGCACACCCTGGAAGTGCAAGGTGTGCACCCACCCACGTAGTACCCAGGCATGCCCCTGCTTAGCCTCAAAATGTCAATCAAGAACAGGCGAATTCAGGACAGCTGAATACTTTCTTTATTTTCCTTCCTTCTTTATTTATTTATTTATTTATTTATTTTTTCTGTTACAAAGACACCTCTAAACCAAAAATGCCTCCAGCATATGTTAAGAGACGCTCTTTCCGTGCCAACAATATGAAGTAGAAAGAACTCCCAAACACAGGCATACTAATCCACGGCCGTCCTGCTAGAGTAATGCCCCATTCCGTCTGACTGCACAAAGATGGACTTTATATTTTAAGTTCAACTAGCACCTGGTGATATGAAATACAGCTCTCATTCCGCAGTGGCAATTGAGTCAGCAATAAAGAAGCCGAGAAACTGCAGACAAGTTCCCATTATACCACCTGGTAAAGACTCCACTTTTAGACCACTGAAGCAAAAAAAGCATGCGAGCGTGCCTTGTGTCCTGCCAGCAGCTGATCGAATTGAAGGGATTCAGTGTATGCAGGGCATTGTCCAGAGAACGCAAGGCCCCTCCTCCAGGCTGACTCCACATTCACAGTCTAAACCGGCAGTCACCTTGGCTGATGCCGATCAGCGCAGAAGCCATCCCGGAAGCCCAGCATATGAAGTATGCCTACTAGAGTCTGAGCCGCTGCCATTGCTGCTAGAGAACTAGCCTAGCTGCCTCTGGCCCCCCATTAAGGCATTCACTGAACACTAGCAGAGACTCTCCGTACCGGAGAACCTCTGATAAATGGAATGGAAGCCTAGAGCTCCAAAGGCCAGAGTTCTATTTGCAACCCCTCTCCGCTGAGCTACCTTTTCCATATGTAAAAGTAAACCACATATAGCCAAAATTAAGACATTACAAATCTACCGTAAAATCTTATAATTTGGCAAAGTCAAAGTAAACGGGAACATTTTCCATTAAGAAACCACACAACTATAAAATTCTTCCCATGACATAATGCTTATGGCAGAACATTCCACATCTGTGGACTGGCCATGGCGCTCACCCAAGCACCTGTTACAACTGTCCAAGAAAGTTATCACCATAATTCCTTTTGACCTGAATAGGTTTACAGCAGAACATAGCGCTATATCACAGCAACTAAGCCAAAATATTATCCTACCATATAAACCGACTTTAACGCTGTATAGGACCTTCTATGGATAGCGGAAGGAGATTCTGGTAAATCAACATAGCTATGCCCTTTTTTATTTGCTTTTTTTTTTTTTTTTCAAGATAGGACTCCAAAACCCAAGTTTCCGCCAACTCCAATGAAATCAAAGCAGATCCGCTAAAATTACCCAAACTGCTACTATAGCTTTGCAAGGAACTACCAGCCCCCACTGCTCCCAGTGGTCCTTCCCCCCCTTATCCTGGGAGATTCTGCATTGCAGGAGGCGTTGCCCACCCCCTGCCAGCCTACTGCATCTGCCAGGGAGCTGAAGAGCAAAATAGAAAGTAGAACCCCTGGAAGCAAACAGTGTCCCATGCTTGGGATCCAGGCGCAAAAGGTAAAAATCAAAAGTAAAATCAACAGTGTTAGCTAAAAATGAACAAGGCTCTCTCTCACTAAAGCGAGTTTCTTTTTCTTTTTGAAATCCCACCGAAGTCCGTGGGACCCAAGCTTTCGAACACAGCCCCTGACACTGTGCATTAACCGCAACCAGAGAAATGAAATGAAACCCTGCTCTAGTAATAGATGAGAATTTCCTGGGAAGGGCCTGCTAAGCGTTGCTATGAAACCCACAGGCCTTCTTGCAGTCAGAGAAAGAGCAGTGGAATACACCGAACACCTTGCAAATGGAGGTCTGAGAGGTTGTTGCCTGTGTGAACCTGATGAGTAATATGATTTTGTATTGTACCACTCACCCCCCAGGGATGGGGGCACTGAATACTTTATGTGATTCATGAGCAGTGCTGTCATTCGGTGGCCTTTAGGGCAGCAGAGCCCGACCAATGATACAGAAATTAAGAGCTTTAAATCTTGGTCATATAAACTGGATTCTCAGACCTTACATCACAGCACCGAGGCTCTGTGGTGATTTCTATCCTGACCTGCAGATAAGGGCTGCATGCACAGTCATAGAAAGGCACTATTGAGTGTACCAGCTGCCCTCTGGTGGCCATAGACCGTAGCACAGGCACTTCCCGGTTGACAGTTTAACTGACAGTCTATTTTTGTACATCCTAAGGTTTCCTAAACCTGTCCCTGTGAATTTTGGGCAACTGTCACTATAGAATACATAAAGGCACACTGCTAGGCTTTCCCTCCTGCAAACTACAAGTTAGGGCTCTGCCCTTGAACCTAAAAGCTGGCAATTTGCCTAATATCCTGGGCCTGAACAGATGCTCCTCAGAGACATGATTAGGAGGGAAAGAACATGTGGTATCAGGGATCAATGCCAAAACTGCTGTCCTGTTTTTAAGTTTATTCTTATTTATTCTATAAAGAGGATTGACAACAGTCCCCCTTAATGCTGAGGAAACCCCTGACCTAAAAAAAAAACTACAAACAAAAGAAACAAACAAACACTAGGCCCAAAAATTTAGCTATTCTGCCTGTTGTTTTCCTCACGCAGGCAGCTCACTGCAATGCTCACCATGCGGTCCAAATACCTAGAGAGGAAATGGCCGCCCCTTCGCCAATGAATTTTGGCGCCAAGAACAGCCGCCGCTGCAAAAAATATGAGGCCTCAGCAGACCAACAGAGCCCGAAGGCCTTACCTGCAGGGCCGAAAGCCGCAGGGCCGAAAGCCACACAGCCTGCTCCTACCACCTTGAATTCATCCGATCCTCAAGCCACGCTGATGCGCCTGGCAGCCGCGGCGAGGATCGCTCAGCCGGTTCCACAGAGTAAAATTAAAATCCCGCAGCAACGGAGAGGCTCTGTCTCACACAGCTTCAGTGTGGCTGTACGGGTCCCGGAGCTCTCTCCCGTACAGTCAAGGGAGAGAGATCCGCACCGGCAAATGCCTGCAGCAAGTGAAAATCACTGACAAGGAGGGAAGGCGAGAGCTGCTACTAATTTAAAGAACCAGGCTCAAATCTAAAATTACTGTAAATAAGGAAATTTGCTCCTAACTAAAGGGAACTAATCCCCGATAGTCAATTAACCAAAGGTAACTGAATTAAAAGTAAAATTAAAAGTAAATTAAAGGTAAAAATCAAAAGTAAAATCAGAATTTGTCACACAAATGTTCCTATCTGTTCCCCCCAAGTGAGCCCAGAAGCTAGGCTCACTATGTCCTCCTGCTGCAAGGAGACTGGACACACTGGAGGCTGATGGGAGATACCAGCAGGCTATATCCAGTGATGTCACGACTTTGACATGCCCAGTCTCCTAGCTGCAGGAAGAGGTGCACAACCCAGAAGTAGAGGACTAAACTGGAGGAACGATAAGGAACACAGATGTAGTGACTGGCAAAGCTGGCATGACCCACACACAGTGGAAGGAATTCAGAACCATAATAAAACATGTATGATTGCAGAAATAACAGCGTGTACAGTCTTCTATTTCAGTGCTCTGTCAATTTAGAGAAAAAGGAGGCTTCAGCGAAGTACTGACTGGTTTGATGACTGCCTTTCCACATAGCCCGCTGGAGGATGCATGCTTGGCTGTCTTCCAGATAGTCACCGCAGCCATTTTGGGTTCGCCCCTACACTCTCTTTACTCCCACTCATTGATCTTTTGCATTTTCAAAAGGAGAAACTTTTAGCTCCTTTTGGGTTGCCATTTTGCTTTATGTAATAAACAACAATAATAATTTTTTGTCACAATAACAGACACCTCAGTGAAACCAAAGTTTTTCTTTTATTTATTTATTTTTCAATCTTGCAAGAAGGGTTGTCCAAATATCACAATTTTTTTGATATGTGAGCACATTTTGACATACAGTTCCATATTTATTACATCCATTTGTCCTACAAATTCCTCCCCTATTATTCTATTGGCACGGGTACTACTAATCTCCTATTAGTGATCTTTATTCAGGTCATGTGAATCTCCCATCTCTGTTTACTTCTCTTAATCCTTGCCCCTTTTTCCCCTCGTCCCTTATTTACCTTAGTCCTTTTATGGATGTATGACTGGTCACATGACTTCTCAGAAATCCCCCTTTCTCGCTGCCTAGGGTCTTAACTTTCATGTTCCATTAGCTTGCCTTAAGTTTCATTTCTCAGTTCCTTTGAAAATATTCTTTATCAACATTACTCAGTGTTCCTCCTGTCCTTGAACTTGTAATTCTTATTGTTACTTATGTGCTATAGCCTAGAAGCTAAGGGGGGGGGGGGGGTGTATGGGGGAAACCTAAGATTTGCAAGGCCAAAAAAGAAAATGTTTTTACCGGGTGCAGAAAGTTAGCATGTGAACCAATGTATTGTGGTAAGCAAATAGCATCCTATAAATGTCTATTTCTACTTTCAGTTTTATATATATATATTAAAAACAACAAATTAAACTTTTAAAACATTTCTAACACTTTAGGATCCAAGTCCCTTTTACATTTCTGCTGGGAATATTTAGTAGCTAGGGATCTATTCATCCAGTTAGTGGAACTGATAGCGATGATTTAAAAAAAATCTAGGTTGGGTACAATGATCACATCTACTTTAACATCTGGCTGTAGTGGAGAAAATGAAGCAATTCAGTGAAGTTCAGACAGAAAATCAGTCTTTAGCTCAGGGATGCCCCCTGCAGTTAAGTCAAGGGACTGTACACTCAGATCCCCAAGTCTAGGGCTGGAATAAGGACGGCAGCCCCCCGGAAGGCAGGACAAATACTTCCACATCTAGCCTTTCTCCAAATGCATGAGGCATGTCCCTTGTGAGTCATGAGCAGCATGCCTGCACTGAATTACTATATTTATTTAATACTCATTCTTAGCATAGTGACAACACAAAAAAAAAAAAAAAAGACGAGAAACGTGCCAGCAAAGCATGTGCCCCAGACGTGGCTGCTGTCCGCATAATTCTTAACTATTAAGCAATCATCACGCTGAAACTTAGCGAGATAAGAAGTCACGTATATTAAGTTACCACCAAGGAGAAAAAGGCCAGGGATCTGTGGGCGGGGGGAGAGGTTTGCCCACTCCTCCCGTCTTCACTCCCTGGACGGTTGCGCTGTTCCAGGGCTGCAGTCCCTCTTCCATGCACACTTAGCGATCCCCTTGAATTCAGCGGAGCTAAAGACCCATCCCCCAGTACTGATTTCCCGCAGTGTCGCGGATCTGCAACGTTTCCGAGCTTCAGCAAACCGCCCCCCCGTCGGAAAGTTTGAACAAACAGCTGCTCGGCGCTCCAAACCGTGGTCCAAGAGCGAAGCTCGCAGGAGGCCGATCTCGGACCACCCCTGTCATCTCATTGGCTAGCAAGCTGCCTCCTCGCCGATGATAGGTTGGAGGAACTGTTCGTCTTCCGGAGGCGGACACAGGAGTCGACGCTTTCTGCACGTGGTGAAACCGGAGGAAAAGCGGTGAGTGGGGCTCTGTGGCCCTCGGGCAAGGGGCCGGCGCCCCGGAGAAGATGCTGGTTGAGGCTCAGGGCTTCTCTTGTTTTTTTTTTTCTGGTCGTTTCACTTTCTATCCCATTCTGTCTTGCCTCCTTAGCCTTCCAGCCTCTCCCTAGCCTTCACAACCCCTCCTTCCACAACCCACGTGTTCTCTTCTTCTAACATCCCCTCATCACTACAATCTCCACTGCTAACCAGATAATGCCAATAACTTTTATCCCACTGCTTTTTGATGTCTATAGTCCTGCTTCTGCCACTGAAATCAGTGTTGTAGATACCTAATGCATTCGGGGTAGTGGTGCCAGAAATCCAGGATTGGCCTAAAATCTTCCTTTTCGACCATGTGATTAGGTTGCTTTAAGTTTGTCTCTTGATTATTGGCTAAAGGTTTGATTCAAAGCAGAGTACAAAGATACAGATTTACCTAAAAACCTCCCCAACATCTTCCCGCGGTTGTTAGAGCCCATCTTTCCAGCCTAGTTTTACATGCATATTTATATATATTGATATGTTAAAATTTTGGTCATGCCTTTTTATTGAGAGCTCAAGGCAAGTTACATTTAGGTAAAGTAATTATTTCCCTGTTTCAGGGCATAGCCAGGACTGATGTTTTTGGTGGGGCCTGGGAGTAACACGAGTGGGCACAAAGCAGTGCAAATGCTGGCATCTACTCCATTTCTCATCTCATTCAACTGTTGTTATGCTGCTGCTGACTGGGTTGACTTGGTGCCAAAGTGAAGGGGCTGTGGCCTACCTAGGCCCACCCTTGGCTATGCCACAGTTGTCTCTAGAGATCTTAAATGTATACCCAGGCAATAAGACTTGGTCACTAGGGGGACCCATCATCACAATTGGAACCCCAAGTTTCCTTGTTTGCAGCCTAGTGCTCTACCCATGTGGTAGCTACTTCACTTCTTGGTTTTCTCTCTCACCCAAATCTGTGACTTTTTTTCTCCTTGGCATTCTTTTCACTTTTCCCAAAGACCCATGGACCACACCATCTCTTCCTTTTCACACACTCCTTTTTCTTGTTGCAGGACATAAACTATGGAGGAGAGTGTGCGTGAGACCCGCAGGTTGCCCCGGCTGGCTGCTTCTCTCCATGGACCCTTCCAAGCTTGGGAGCCTAACCTGCCTAGGGGTTCCCTGGAAGCTTCCTCTGCTTGGGGAAGGGACTGCTCAGAGCCCTGCAGTCTTGCATCTCTTGGTGCTTCTTGTTTGTTGGATGTTTGCCCATTGAAGGACCCTGGGGTGGTGGCGGCGGCGGCGGCAGCAGCAGCAGCAGCATGCTCTAATGAGGGAGAGTTCCCAAGGGAGGGTGGAGGTGAGTCTGAACCTAGGAATAGGGCATAGTTAGTGTGCAATCAGTGAAGGGCAGGTATGTCCCCAGGGGGAGAGAAGAGGATGCACTAATGCAGCTCTCAAGTTTAGTGCCAGTTTGAGTCTGGGTGCTTCTTGGGATGCTGTGAGGTTTGTAGCATCAGCTCATGAGGACACCTGCTTCTGGGGTTCAAATTCTATTAGCATCAGCAGTTGTGACATTCATTCAGTGCCATGGGAGAGGGGAACTAATCTTGCTGTATTTCTCTGGACAGAGGCATCCCCTCCCAAATCCTTATCTCCTGCGTTGGAGCTGCTGCGGGGACACTGGGACAGATTGGAAAGTTGCCCGGTGATGCTACTAAACCAGTACATGCAGTGTGCAGGGGTGAAAGGGCGTTTCCTGGAAAGGAACGCAACAGGTGAGGAGGGGAGAATTGGACAGCAGGACTGTGGAGAGAACAACATACAAGATGTCCCTTGCTGCACCCATTTGATTTGATTTATACCTGCTTACCATGCAGTCATATTTCTTGATCTGTGGTCTTCCTCCTGTTACTGCTAAGATCTCATTTGTTCCGAGTTCTCTTGAATGTTGCTACTTTCCTGCCCATGTCTTGTGCCTCCTGCTGGAAGTCTGTCCAGGTGTCCACCATCCTCTATGTGAATATATGTATTTAATTTAAAACATTATAATCTGCTAATCAAAATACATTTCTAAGCTTGCCCAGTGTAGGATCATGCTGACTTCAGAGTTATCAGAGAAGATGATTCCCAGATCTTTTTCCTGTTTGGAGACTGCTCTTAGATTTTTGCAACCAGAGATACATGATTTTGCATTTTTGTCAATTAAACATAACTGTCAAACCTTCAACCATTCTTTGAACTTGTTTTTCCTCTTATCTATCCCCTCTAGTATGTATGTTTTGATGCAGATTGTCACATCTAGAAACCTGTTAGCTCTTCTCCACTATCACTTATGAAAACTTTGTGGGAAATAAAGCATTTGACACTGATCATGTGGTATGCATTTTATTATATTCCCATCAGATCTGATCACCGCTCTTTCGAGTTGTGGTGTTTAACTGTTGTACAGTTTTTATCTACTTTTCTAACTCCCCCACTGACTGCCCTGCTCACCAGTTTTCTCTATGAAACTCTGTAGGCTTTACTAAGTGGTGTGGTAACCATGTTAGCCATTTACATTTATGGAAATAAGCATAAAAAGACAAAAAAGAAACACTCAGAAAAATATATAAGGCAATTACTTTTTTTAATGTTCAATGCATTTCTTGACTAGCTTTTGGGAGCTGTTGCTCCCTTCCTCAGCTCTGAACAGAATGGGGCTTTGCTGAAGTTCAGATTGGCCATACAGTATGTGCTGTATCCTGCTATAGGTATGAGTCCTCTGTCTAATGAAGTGGTTCTTAACCCAGTCTTCTTTTCAGGATAATCAAAACGAATATGTATGAGAGAGATTTTGTATGCAGATCTCTCTCGTGCATATTCATAAAAATCTGTCTGGCTAGGTGTATCCCGAGAACTGGATTGAGAACTCCTTGTTTGATGGGATGTATAGCGTGAGTGTACAGGTTCATAGGCTTCCTTCTTTCATGTTTCTTATCTGTTCCCCATTCAGCCCCATCTCTGCAGTTCTCCCTCTGTGCTGTGGTGGATGGAATGACCTTTCCTGAAGGGATGGGGAGCAACAAGAGGGAAGCCAAGAACCGAGCAGCTCAAAACGCCCTTTGCAAGCTGCGGCAGATGCTGGAGTTCCAGGAGAACAAAGGTAAAAGAAGAAAACTACTTCCCCGCTGACTTTGGGCTGGGATGCACCACCTCCTTCTTCCTCCCCTTTAACGTCTATTGACCTTTATGCTCTTTTTCCTTCCTCCTTCTCCTCACCCAGGTGGCTGCAAACACCAGGCCAGGATGCTTGCACCCCCTACCCCTTGCATCTGCTGACTTATTGTGTATATCAAGCTTGATAAGTGGCTATCACCATGAAATACTTCCTCAATTGTAGCCTCAATTGTTGTGGGTTCTGACCCTCGCCCTGCTTCTTTGAGCCACCTCTCAGATCATAGGCAGAACTGTGGAGAGTCCTGAGTGACTGATTAATAAAGTACTTTCTGTTCACAGAACCAGAATCGAAATATAGAAACATGAATTGGGAAAGCATTACTCATGTTTCTCAACCAACAGGTATGGTCCCAGTTCTTTGCAATCTTTCAACTTGTTGCCCCCCATTTGCACATTCACTACTCATTGTCCACACCCACTTAATACCCATTGATCTTGCAGAGTCTTGGTTCTTTCCCAAATGTATATTCCTGTCTCCCCAAAACTCCACATCCTAAGTCCCTTGCACATTCTTGCCCCCTGCCTGTCTCAACACAAACCTTGCATACACATTCATCATGGGTTCTTGCCCCTTTTTGCTGCTTGCACGGTATTGCCATCCTTGATAGTTTTTTTCCTGCCCCCACAGAAGTGCTGCTGCCACATGAGGATCGCTGTGCCGCTGTCTGCAGCTTCATTTATGATCATTTGTTGGAGAAAGCTAAAGATTATCAGAGCTGCAAAACCAGTGTGGCTGTATTTATCCTGGAGCGGGGTAATGCGTGCATGTGTGTGAGGGGTGGGGGGATACTTGAGATGCACACCGGAGGCCTGAAGGAAGACCTTGGAGTGGATGAAGGAAGTAGTAGGGAGCCTGGTATGGGCTTAGGTCTTGATGAACGGTTACAGAGTGTGGGACAGGGCTCTTATTCATGGACACTGCATCTACTAATATGCTAAAATGAGTAGTAACATGGCTCTTCTCAGATACAGCTGTTTTTTCTTGCTTTACTATCTGAAGAGGCTGCAGAGAGCGCAGACCATTATGGAGAGGTGTATGAGGCAATAGCGCTGGGCACGGGGGACGTGTCCTACTCTGGCTGGCTGGAATTTAATGGCTTGTTACTGCATGATATGCATGCCCTGGTCATTGCCCGCAGAGCACTGCAGAGGTGAGTAGAGAGAGGAGGAAGCAACTCTGTCACATCCTAGCACTGAAATAGTAAGTCCTGCTGCCTTTAATGTTGGATATAGGAGTCACCAGAGGATGCCCAAAATTCCCTCTTGGTGTAGGGTCTTGTGCTTTCCATTGCTGGCTGGGAGATGCTTGGAGTTCCTGCTCAGGGTTTCCTCAAGCTGTGGGTTCTTTGTACTTGATACTTTTGTCTGGGGCATGCTTGGGGTAATCCATTCTAGCTGGCAGTGGTGAATGTCTCTTTCTGCTGACAGGTACCTTTATAAGCAACTGATGCTGTTTCATAGTGGGAAACCTTTGGCTACACAAAAGTCCATCTTCTGTTATTCGGAGGACACGGGTCTCCTTCGCCTCAAACCCAAGATCTTTCTACATCTCTTCCTCAGCAAGAATCTTTCTGGAGCAGCTGAGAACTTCCAGTAGGTTTAACTGCCTTCATGCCCATGACCATGTGCCTTGCTTATGGACCTCCAAAAGAATGTGTGCTCACCCAGATATAAACATGCCTACATGGCCAGTGCAGGTTATTGGGCATCCTAGGTGAACCTTCAGCCTTATACCCCTGAGATTTTGATAATTTAAACTCAGCAAGGTGAAATTTAAACCTGATCTGCTAATTTTCTTTCTTGAAGTCCCTCCTCTCCAGTCCAGTCTAGACGTGTAGGTTATGCTCATCCACCAGCAAATGGAGATTGAGAACAACAAACCTTTCCACTTAAGTGGCCTGTGCTTCCCTGCAGAGCCAGTATGAATCTCACAAAGCAGCAGAACTGAGTAAGAACCTCACCCTTTCCACCAGCTTTACCTCAATTTCCCCCTTTTTTTTTCTTCTTTTTTTTGGGTAACAAACCACCACTGCCAAGAGCGCAGGTCGGTGTGGGAAAGGCAAGCAGCCACACAGCAGAACTGCCAAAGGGAAACAAAGTGAACCAACTGGCCTGACCTTGCCTGCTCCAGAAATGCTTTTCCAAACAGGCACAAGATCAGCAAAATACCATAGCCAAGTCCAGGTGGGTTCTGGACTGCACTGGACAGACTCCAGGAAAGAAAATTAGCAGGTAAGGTCTAATTTCACCTTTCTATTCATCCCTCCAGTCCAATCCAGATGCATGGATTGTAACAAAGCAGTACTATTGCACAGTGAGTACAGACACTGACGGGCCTGCACATCCAGCCTGTAATGACACGCAAATGAAAGCGGTGACGACCAGGTTACCACCCAGCAAATATTCTGAGGTGAAAGAATGAACACTGCCCTAGTAGCGTGAGCCTGCAAACCTGCTGTAACCACACACCCTTTCAACAAATATGCGGATTCAATGGCTCCATGGTAAATGGTCACACCTAGAAGCAGCCTTGCCCTTCCGAAGCCCACTAAAAAGCACAAAGAGGAGCTCAGACTGCCAAAACACCTCCATCACATTAAAATACCTCCTAAAGTGACTTGTGGACATCCAACAAGTACAGACTCCTGGACTCAACCGAGCCTGAGGAGCTAACAAAGGCTGGTAGCACCATCATCTGATTCAAGTGAAACATCAGGACCACCTTCAGCAAAAAGGAAGGAACGGGCCGAACAGCACCTTCTCATTCGTGCTCAACAAATAGGGCTCCCTACAGGATAAAGCCTTTAACTCTGAAATACAGCATGCCAAATAATAAGCCACAAAAACACTACCTTCGGTGTCAGATCCTTCAAGGAGGCCCCCAATATAGACTCAAAAGGAGGCGCCATAAGGGCGAAGAACTAAATTTAGGTCCCAGGGCAGAAGAGTGGGACAACAAGGTGGCCTTGGATGCTTAACCCCTTGAAGAAAATGGAACAATGTCTCTATGAGAAGCGAGGGACTCGCCCTGCACCCGACCCTGGAAACAAGACAAATGTAGACACCCATGTTCCTCAGTCGATGGAAGGAACGCGGATCCCTGGATGTGTTAATTCAACTGTAGCCTGTGGAGACTTTGTATCTCTTCCCTCCCTGGCCGATGATTGGGAAGGTCCACCGGCACGTCTAATCTCACCTAGGCAAGATCATTCTGGTAGCGCCAGAGTGGCCTCGGTGGTCATGATATGCTGACCTCTTGCGCCTCCTCTGCCTCTGGGATCCGACCGCAATGGACAACCCAGCTCCCTCCCTGCTTATGGCCTGGCTCTTGAAAGGCACCTCCTAAGTTGCAAGGGTTACTCGCAGGAAGTGGTGGCGACACTCTTGAAGGCAAGGGGGCCCTCCACATCTTTGGCGTAAAGAATCTGGCGCCTTTTTGAAACATGGTGCTTGCATAAGGGCTTCTTGCCTTGGTGGGTACAAATCCTGCATATCCTAGCCTTCCTTCAGGAGGGCCTAGATAAGGGCCTGGTCCTCGGATCGTGTTTCCGAGGACCCTTCGCAGCATTGCATCCCATGCGGACATCAGTAGGTTTCTCCAAGGCGTGCGTGTGCTTCGCCCTCCTGTCTGCCCAGTGGTCACTCCATGGGACCTCTCCTTGGTGCTCAGAAGCCTCATGCGGCCACCATTCGAGCCGCTCAAGCAAATCACCCTCCGGGACTTATCCCTCAAGACGGGGTTCCTCGTGGCCATCACCTTGGCAAGGAGGGTTCCGAGCTGCAGTCATTGTCTTGCCGGGATCCCTTTCTTTCCTTCTCCATGGAGGGGGTCTCTCTTTTTTGCATCATTCCTTCCTTTTTGCCAAAGGTTCTTACCCCCTTTCATATAAACCAGACTCTCACTCCTGCAGTTTTCAAAGAAACAATGCTCGCGGCCCGATAAGATCTCCATGCCATCGATCTCTGCAGAATCCTACATTGATACCTCAAGGTCACAAATGCCTTTCGCAAATCTGATCACCTTTTTGTTCTGTTTGCTGGCCCTTGGAAGGGCGTTGCGGCTTCCAAAGCCACCACTGCCTGCTGGCTCTGCCAAACCACTGAATCAACTTATCTCCTACAGAACAAACCAGTGCCCCCCGGACTCCGGGCGCTTTCCACTCGGTCTCAAGCGGCCTCATGGGCCAAACGGTTGCAGGTTGCCCTCCTGGGCATTTGTTGTGCGTCACTATCGACTTAATCTCCAAGCCTGAGATGCAGCGCGTTTTGGGGCTAGTGTGGTAGCAGTGGCTCTCTTCCCGCCCTAGGGTGGTGTAGAGCTTGGATACTACCCACTTGTCTGGACTGGTCTAGCAGGATGAATTTGGAAAGAGACATTTCACTTACTTTTAATTTCCTTTCCTGGAATCCTGCTAAACCAGTCCAGGACCCACTCTTGCTCTCTGCCTTTGTCAGCATGATAGGTAAATAATACTGACTCTACAATTTGAACAGCCTTGTGCAAACACAATCTTTCTTCCTGTGCTGTTCAGCTTCTTGGGGGTTCCATACAAGCTCCTTGTATATAGTTCAGCCTGTTGTTTTCCATGAGGGCGCTCGCGTGCTTAATTCTTAATTTTTCATTGCTAGATAGCAATATTGTTTTAGCAGGATATACTAAAGGTGACCTCCTAGGGATATGGCGATTATATCTATTAGGGCTAAGCCAATCAGGCTTCTGGTAGCTTTCTCTGTCTCCAACATCTGCTGGCTGGGGTACTTAACCCACTTGTCTGCACTGGTGTAGCAGGATGAATTGGGAGTTATTTACGTTTTGTTTTGATTTTATCCTCTTGCTATGTAGTGATCCTTTGTCCCATGCCTTTTTGAATTCCGTCACTGTTTTTGCTCCCATCATCTCTTTTGGAAGGGCATTTCTGGTATCCACTACCCTTTTGCATGAAAAAGCATTTCCCAATGTTGCTTTTTAAATTTACCTCCTTGCAGCTTCATTCCATGTTCTCTAGTTCAACAGCTTCCTCATCTTTGAAAAAGGTTTCTTTATTCATTAATACCCTTTTAAGTGTTTAAACAGGTCTACAGTAGTGGCCAAAAAATTAAGGCAGAGTCCAAAATATAAGAATTTTATTAGAAAAGTACGTGTTCTGGTCACTTTCATGGTCAAGCTTTAAGAACCGACTTCCGGTGATGTCACAGAACTTATGGCTGCAGATTAGCCGAGCTCCGTCCGATTCCCAACTGAGTTAATAAATAAGCGACATCCATACCGACAAAGTGGAAGGCAAACAGACCCCGGTGAGTGCTATGGCTGCCCGTAAAAAAACTGGCGGCATATGAGTGACGAGAAGAGACAGGGCAGGAGAATGCGGGCAAGGCTGAGGAGAGCGGAGAGAGAGAGAGAGAGAGAGCAGTCGATGGAGGGAGCGGAGCTGAAGGACTGGCTGACGGAGTTTAAACGAGAGCTCCAAGGAAATATAAAGGCGATGCGGAAAGACCTAAAAGAAACTCTGTATACTTTACAGCAGGAGTTGAATACTATGGGTCAACGAGTTGAGGAGATGGAAGAGCACGTGGGGACGCAGAATGGCATGCTGCAGGAAATGGGAGCGGAGCAGCACTGATTAAAGGAGATGCAAGAAGATATGCAGGAAAAGATGGAAGAAATGGAGAACAGGGCGAGGAGGAACAATCTTAGAATCAAAGGGATTCCCGAGTCAGAGAAATACAAGGATTGTGTACAAATGGTGAAGCGTCTGTGCCTCCATATTCTGAGATTGGAGGGGAGTGAGGCAGAACAAGTGGACATCTTCGGAGTGGAGAGAGCACATCACAGCATGGGGCCAAGGCGAGAGAAACAAGTAAGGGATGTTACTGCTTGTTTGAGCAGCTTTCCAATATAAGATCAAGTACTGTATGTGGCCAGGAAATTTGGCCGCATTGCCTGGGAGTCCTGTGAAGTGGAAATATTCAATGATTTATCCAAGGGGACTTTGGAGAGGAGGAGAGGCCTGAAGGAGGTGACTGCATATCTCCGGGGAAAAGGACTGAGATACCAATGGCTATTCCCCTTTGGCCTCCTGATGACAGTAAATGGGATATCCAAGACAGTGAAAGGGGCTGAGGAAGCATGGATTGTGTTGCAGGATCTGGGCTGTAAGCAACTTCCAAAGTCACAGGAGAGAGAGCGGGACACGAGCAACAAAGAATCTAGAAATAAGGGGCAGAGTTCATCACAGTGGCAGAGAGTGTCTGAGAAGGGGAAATGCTTAAAAAGACTCTAGCAGGAGCTGAACAGAGCGGAGCAGGCAGTTAATACCTGAACGCTCAGGAAGAAAGATTTGAGCAGTCGATGTATTTTGAGTCACATAATGTAGGCACTTGGAGGGGGGATATGTATGGGGTGTTTGTATATGATGATACTATTGGAAAGTGGTGGGGGGCGGGAACCGTGGAAGCAAAAAAAAGGGGGTGGGGTCCTTTCAGGGAGGTATGAAGTAGTGGTAAATAGGGATGTGAGTAGAGGATGAAGTTGGGATAGGACTTGACACACATGGAAGGCAATTTGGGGGCTAGGGGGGGAGGGTGCAGGGGGGTTAGCCACAACTCGGGGAGAGGGTAAGGGAGGGGCTAGGAGATGTATAGGACAATGTTGAGCATTGGTTCTGTAAATGTGAAGGGAGTGAATTCACCATATAAAAGAAGCCAACTCTTTAGGGAAATAAAGAAAAATAATTGGGAGGTGATCTTGTTGCAAGAAACCCATTTGCGGGGAGTGGAAGTTGGAAGACTAAAACACCCTGGGTTCCCAGATCAATTATTCTCTTGTAGTAAGGGGGGAGTAAAGGGGGGGGAGTAGCTATTCTGGTGAAGGGGGGGGGACGGGAATACATATACGGGATTGGTTTTGAGATGAGGATGGGAGAGTGGTGGGTATAAAGGGGAGGTGGGGGAATTGTATCGTTATATGGGCCAAATGGCATACAGGGGACATTTTGGAAGAGTACTTAGCCAACTGCTGGAGAGGGAGGTTCAAGGGAAGTTGCTTATAGGGGGGGGGGGGGGGGACTATAATGTTACAGTACAGGAAGGGATAGATAGATACCCGAGAGAGTGGGATGGGAGAGGACAGAATTTTTTCAGTGCTACACAGTAGTTGGAGTAGGATTGATATGATTATGGTAGATGCAGAATGGATGTTGGAAGTTACGGAGGGGGAGATAGTACCGATAGTCTGGTCAGACCACAGTGCTGTGATGGTGGGCATCAGAGGTAAGCAGCAATTGGGGACTAAATTCTGCTGGTTGAATGAGAGTTTGATGAAACACAAGGGGGTGTTGTAGATATAAAGGAGGCGATACGGGAATATCTAGAAATCAATGATAACGGGGAGGTACAAGAGGTAATGCTATGGGAGGGTTTGAAGGCCTACATTAGGGGGAGGTTTATTATGTGAGGAGCGAGACTGAAAAAAGAGAGAGGGGTGAAGGAGGCAGCGCTGAATAGAGAGCTGGTGGAAGTAGAAAGGGCATATAGGAAGTTGGGAGCGGGGAGGGCTAGGAAAGAGGTTGAACGATTGAGAGGGCAGATAAAGGCATTGCAGGTGGATCAGATTGCCTTTGAATTGAACCAGGTGAAACAGGTGTATTATGAGTTTGGGAATAAGGCTGATCAATTGCTGGCCCGAAAGCTACGGCAATGGAAAGGGGCTTCCATGATACACCAAATAAAGTGAAAGAATGGGGAGGTACTGTGAGACGAGAAGGCGATTCGAACAGTATTATCAGGAATTATATAAGAGACAAACAAGATGGGGTCGAGTTAGATCAAATAAGAGGGTATCTGGCGGGACTGGAACTACCTAAATTAAAGGAAGAAGCGCGGGGAATGGATACGGAAATGTCTGGGGAGAAAGTGGTAAAGGGGCTGGTGGGGGGGGGGGGGGAGGCACCGGGATTAGACGGGTTGCCAGGGACTTTCTATAAAAGGTTTTGGGGAGAAATTGGGGATGTATTGATAAGTGTTTAATGGTATGTTGGGGGGGGGGGTGTATTACTGCTGGGCATGCTGACGGCGGCAATCACTATCTTGCCAAAACCAGGGAAAGATCCACTGAACTGTGGATCCTATGACCTATTTCCCTACTTAATGTAGACGTTAAAATCTTAGCGAAGATATTAGCGGATCGGCTGGCACCGTTGATGCCAGGATTGATAAGGGAAGATCAGACGGGGTTTATTATGGGGAGACAGACGGCTGATAATATTAAGAGGGCTGTGGAAGTGATATGGGCAGCCAGGGAGGGGGGAGGGGGAATGTATTTTGATGTCCATTGATGCCGAGAAGGCATTCAGTCGGGTGCATTGGGATTTCCTGTGGCAAGTGGTGGGGAAAATAGGGTGTGGGCCAAACTTTGTAAAATGGGTGGAAGGCTTATATAAGGGGCCACGGGCACGAGTGAAAGTCAATGGAAGTTACTTGGCAGACTTTGAACTGGAGAGAGGGATGAGGCAGGGTTGCCCCATGTCACCGTTGCTTTTTGCTTTAGTGGTGGAACCACTGGCACAGAGGATAAGGGAAAATGAGAGGATAAGGGGGGTGGAGCATACAATTTCATTGTATGCGGATGACATCTTATTGTATATTAGTAATCCGCAGGTGGTGTTGCCGGACATTATGGAGGGGTCTCGGGATTCCGGATGAATGTAGACAAAATGGAAGTGCTAAATATTTCAGTCCCCAAGAGGGTTGAGAAGCAGTTAAAAGAAGAATATCCGCTGAAGTGGGTTAAGAGTTCGTTGGGCTACTTAGGGGTTCAGATACCGGTGAGAGATGGAGGTATATATCAGGTGAATTACCCAAAAGTGTTGGGGGAAATTTCTAAGGATCTGGACTGTTGGATGAATTCGGAAGTGTCATGGCTTGCAGGATAGCTGGGGTTAAAATGAATATCCTTCCACAGATATATTTGTTTCAGGTACTCCCAGTGAGGGTGCTGGACGGGGCGTTGAGGGTATTGCAGCGGAAGATTTTTCAATATATCTGGCAAAAGAAGCTCCCAAGGACGTGTGGGGTCTGGGGGTGCCTAACTTCTGGGACTATTACAGGGTGGCACAGGTACGACATGTAATGGATTGGAGAGGGAAAGGCCGGGTTAAGCTGGGAGTGGCAGTAGAGAAAATGAATGTAAAGGGAGGGAGACTGGCAGCATGGTTGTGAGCGGCAAAACACGAAAGGAGGGAAATGGAGATGGGATCTCCGGCTATGAGACAGGAAGCCGAGGTATGGGATGGGGTGAGAACCCAGGATATTAAAGCTAGGGGAGGGGGTTTTCATTGGTGACCCCATGGAGGGGATGCAAAGCCTTCAACGGGCTTGGAGGGGGGGGCCTATGATGGGTGGACGAGTAAAGGGTTGGAATTTTTTTTTTTTCAGTTGCTGGATGGGGATGAAGTAATGAGCTTTGAGGAGATAAAGAAGGGCTATGGGTTGGAGGAAAAAGATAGGTTTGCATTTGTACAGGTGAAGTCTTTTCTTACAGGGATCTGGGGTAGAGGGGGGCTAGATGGTGAGCTGTCTGACATAGAAGCTATTTGGTTTGGGAAAGAGGGAACAAAGGGGATGTTCCTTATCGGTCCTACAGTTCAGTCCTCCACCACTGGGTAGTGCACCTCCTCCTGCAACATGAAGACTGGACAAGTCAAACTTGTGACATCACCGGGTATATCCTGCTGGTCTTCTCCCATGATCCCCCAGTGTGTCCAGTCTCCATGCAGCATGAGGACGTAGTGAGCCTAGGTGCTGGGCTCACTTGAGAAGCAGTTTAGGAGAAGTTAGTCAGGATTTGATTTACCTTGCATTTCTTTTGCCCTTCTTTAGGTGTAATCCTGTAAATTGAATTCATTTTCATTTAATTTCATTTACTTTTACTTTATTTATTTTCACCTAGTCTGCCTTAGTGTAAAGGGGGGTTCTGTCCCTTTTCAAAGTTCACGCTGCCAGCTAGCCTCTCTGCTTGGGATTCTTCGGTCTCTGTGCCCGGTGATGATCTCTACCCCCGGACTGTACGGGGGAGAGCTCTGTGGAACACCTGCATTTTGGCAGTGTCCATGCGGCAGATTCCCATCGCGGCGGGAGCCTCAGGCCGTTCGAGGTTCTTTAGCCGGTGGGCCGGGGCTCACAGCGTCTGCTACTTCTGGTGGCGCAAGGCAGCAGCGTGTCTGGACAGCTCTTCACCCTGCAGCTACAGCGGGGTAACTGCTGCATCCCGACGCCACAAGGGAGTCTCTCGAGTCCGCATGGAGGGGCTCTGAGCTCTTGCCGCCTCTGTGGTGTTTGGCGCCAAACGGGCCTGCTTCGGATTGGCGCCATTTTCTCGGCAGGGCTGAGGCCTCGTGGCGGAGAGCGGAGCAGCCCCGCGTTTGAGCAGACGACGCTGTTCCACGCGGCTACACCCAGATAAGGACTTCCTTTTGCTGTTACTTTTAATTTTAATTCTAATTTTAATTTCCTTTTAATTTTAATTTCCTTTTAATTTCATGATAGTTTATAGTTCTTTGAATGCAATGTGATTGGTTTGGGTTTTACTTCTTGGGGGGTGCCTTTACCTTTGTCTGCATTCTGGCAGTTAGCGACGTCTGTCAGCAGCAGGTTTCCGTGCTAGGATTTGGCCATTCAGGGTCATCGGCGGCACAACCACCTACAAATTGAGCCCTTTCTGAAATTGTCATTTACATAAGGATGCTATTTCCATGTTTATACGCTTGGAAATTGTGCAGACAGCCTCTAAATGTCGTTATGCCATCTGCAAATTTGATCGCCATGCTTGCTGATCTCTTTTCCAGATCATTTCAGTGCAGTAGATGTTACCAGATGCCAGTTCCAGTGCAGATCCCGAGACATTCCACTATTTACGGGTCTCCTGTGAGAAAACTGGCCATTTAGTCCTATTGTGTTCCTGTTTTTGATCCATTTCCCATTCTATAATAGCACATCATCTCCTTCCTCAGGAGAAGTTCATAAGGGGCTTTGTCAAGTACCTTCTAAAACATCCAGATACATATCATTTGGCTTACTCACATGTTTATTAACCCTTTGAAAAGACAGCTTGGTGCTGCTTTTCAGAACAAGTTCTATCATTTAACTGGCACTGAACTCAGATTCATTGGTCTGTAGTTTCCAAGATCGCTCTTTAAAAAAAAAAAAAAACAAAAAAAAACAATTAGTGTTACATTAGTAACTCTTCAATCTTTAGAGATCATTAATACTAATGTTATGATTGAGCCTGGCTGATATTATGAATGATCACTATTAGACAAAAATTAGCTAGGTTAAAACACTTTGATTTGGTTTTCTGCACTATGTTATCAGACCGCAGCTTGCCCATTTGGCGGGAACACTGCCCATCTGGGCCATCTGGGGAAAGGCCCCTGCTGGGGATCGTGAGAAGTGTTGCTGGATGGCACAGTCCGGGGCTTAGTGTTCCAGGGTCCTGGAAGGGTTGACAGCGGCAGTCAGGCCTCCCTGTCTTTGCTATGACGGTCACCTAGGTTCAAGCGTCCTGTGTTTTGGGTGACAGGAGTGGGACACCTGGACATGTGGTGCTGGATGTTGGATAGGCTCATACTACTTAGGTGCACTCTCCTTGAGTGCGTCTGCATGTCCATGTTCCGTCTGTGATCTCATGCTCAGGTGATTGTTGCAGCAATGACAGAGATCGCTTGGGATATCGTGAGCGGGGTTGTCATGGTGTTGCCAATGCAAGACGGGGCCATCCTGAGGAGTTTGGGCCTCAGTCATCAGCTTTCCCTTCGATGGCCCGGCTGTCCAGGAGGCACCCCTCCAGATCCGCTGGTCCAGTTCTTCTCTGCCTCTTCTCAATGTGGGCAGGGGGGCTGGCAGATCTGGAAATTCACGTCCACTGCACGTTCTACTGTTTTACCTCTGTCTTGGGGTTCTGAGGTCATATATTCCCAATCATTTGTTTGGTGGGGTGCTGCTGTCTGTTGTGCAAGACAAGGTGGTCAACAGTCGGAGGCTGTCGTCTATTCCCCTTACCCCTGAAGGTGCTCACAATTTAAGTTTTTTGTACCTGCGGAGGTGTATGTTGTTAAAGGCTAGCAGGCGCACCTGTGGGACCAGAATCCTCGGTTCTTCCGACCTTCCGTTGAGGTGCGCGTGTGGGGTTTACTCCCTTGGTCGGCTAGCAACTTGCTTCACCCATTGGGCCTTCCCTTTCCTCAGGGCATCGTTGCGTCCCACTTCTTCGTGGGGGCTCGCCGCAGGGCCTGGAGTTATGCTCAGCCGGTTCCAGCCAGGGCTGAGTCCTTGGGGGGAGGCTCCGATCCTAACGATACAGGGAGTGCTGGGATCCGTTCAACCAGGTTCCTTCGGGCCCAGGGTACGTCGTCTTTTGCTGGCCAGTTTAGGTCTTCGGGTCGTGGCGGTGCTCCGAGAAGACCAGTAGGCTGCACAGAGCTTGTCTTGGAGCAAGCGCGGGATATCTGTAGGTTCATATTCAAAGCCGTCCGGTTACATGTCCCTCCATTGTGGAATGCTGTACTAGTAGGCATACTTCATATGCTGGGCTTACAAGTTGGCTTCCGCGCTGCTCGGCATCAGCCAAGGTGACTGCCGGTTTAGGCTGTGGAGTCAGCCTGGAGGAGGGGCCTTGCGTTCTCTGGACAATGCCCTGTTCGGTTGTGTGCCTTGTGGCCCTTATGGAGTTGTAAAAAGGAAAGAAAAAAAAAAGAATAATCAAACAGGAAAGCCTTCCTAATTGTCCCCACTTCTTTTTTATAAGGTTCTGTCCCTTTCTTCCGGGAGCTTGGCCGGAGCGTGGTTAGACTCAGCTACATTTTGGGGATCCTTTATGTACAAGGCGTTTTAGTGTACGCAGCACGCCCAGTGTTCCATCGTCTGACTGGAACGGTACGCGGTACGTCAGCCGTGGCAGGCGTTCGCGGACACGGTAGCGGATCGAGCACTGTAGGTGCTGTCTGAGATCTCCGGGATGGTGGCCTATTTCGATCGGCAGGGTGGAGTTGGTCGGGTGGTCAGGGTGGCCCGAGCGAAGGGACAGCGTGCGCGGTTGAAGCCTTGGCGGCCTGCGTTTCGGTGGGGACACTGTGGTGGCGAATGTCCTTAGCGGGGTCCGAGTGTTTGCCGGAGGAGTGAGATTGCATCAGGCGGTGTGCGCGCCGCGTATGCTCAGATGCGGTCAGCCCATATTGGACCTCATGGCGACCTGTCAGTCTGCGGCGACGGGTCGATGTTTAGCAGAGGACATATGAGGCTACTGGATAGCGTCGACGCATTGGTACGGGGCCGTGGCCCGGTCCATTCTATGCCTTTCAGAGGTCATAGTGAAAATGGCCGACTGGGTCTGGTTGCTAAGATATGTGCTCTTCATTAGTCAGTGGGGACCATTACCAGTGTATTCTGCAACATTTGCGTGAGCTTGCATAATCTTTACTTGCAACCAATCGAAATAACTGTCCAAAACCAGTTGATGCAGTCACTACTTAAATTTGCCTCGCTTGACAGTAAAAAAAAAAAAAAAAAAAGACATATTTATTTTATACCGATAGGTCACTCACAGCATATTTGGCGATTCCTCGTACTGGTGTTAATCATGCAGATAATTTCTGCTCTAGTTGTGGTGATGTGACTTTTACATCACAAAAATGGCATATGACTGTGGCGGTTCAGAAAGCCTACAATTTATATTTTGGCTGCAGAATAAAAGATCAGGATAAGAGCTAGGCGCCACACATATGCTGCAATACATGTGTAGCAGATCTCAGGCTGTGGATGGATGGGAAAAGACCATCAAAGTCTTTTGCGGTTCCAATGATCTGGAGAGGGCCCATGGATCACGTCGGCGATTGCTACTTCTGCATGGTTCCTCCAATTCCGGAGGGCATATCCAGGTGATGTAAGCGGTTGGCCTACTGGCATTGCGTCGTGGGCGTGGCTACCAGAGTCTTCTTTCTTTTTTGTCACACCATGTAAGACTCCACATCTTCTGAAACAACGCTGGACTCTGGGGCACTTGACACCCTCTTATATGCCCTTGGTGGATCACGCTTGGTTTATTGCAACTCATTGCTTAGCTGCATTCCACATTCTCAATTAAAAAGACTCCAACTGGTCCAGGACATAGCTGTAGAGCTACTTTGTGTTGCAAAGAATAAAGCCCTTAAGAGGTGTGACAAATAGGGTGTTTGACGCTGGTGGTTTTTCCATTTCCCTCATTTTGCTTCCCACCTCTGTCTGGATGGACCTCGGTTCCGTTCTCCCTCATGGAATCCGGCTGTGCCTGTCTAGTTGTCGGTTTGGGACTTACGCAAGAACACTTTGCTTGTAACCTGCGTTTCTTGGACCTTTAGGTGAAGGTTCCGTCGCTTTCTGGGAGGTCTCTTCGCTGCCTGTCCCTCCGTGGAGGCGGGTTCTGCGGGAGAGCAGCGGTTGCCAACACTTGACACCCTGGTGGGGTCGAGAGCCAAGGGGGAGCTCAAGCGGATTTTTCAGGCGGAGCTCCGGTAGCCTTCTCAGTAGGTCTGTTTCTAGGGCGTTCAGTGTGTTTGCGATGGCGAGTTTGTCTTTCTGAAGCACTAGGGCTGCTTGGGGCAGAGTTCTGTGCTGTTTTCACCAGTGAAGAGGATCCAAGTGGGCTCTCGGTCGTGTCTTCCTGGTTGGCTTACCGCCTGTTGACGTGAGGAGCGGGCTGGGGTCGGTGCCTGCTCTGTTCGTTTAGGGGCCGAGCCGACTGGATAGGTCCCTCCCAATGATTACTGCTCTGGTACATCCCAGTGGTGGAGGACTGAACTGTAGGACCAATAAGGAAATGGAAATTACACTTACCTGGTAATTGATGTTCCTTGAGGGAGTACAGTTCAGTCCTCATTCCCGCCCGGGGATGGATGTTTCAGACGCGAGGCGTCAGTTCCAAGTGTGCTTTCAGATCCTAGCGTCGGCAACGGGCTCTGATTGGCAGGTAATCGCGAGAGCAACCTTTTCTGCCTATACTCTTCCTTAGTTCTCCTTCCTTCTAGCTCTCTGTCTTCCGCTGTTTGGTGCGCAGGGGGACAGGGGCACGGAGGAGGGTGTTTTCGGCCTTTCTTTTTGGGGCCCTGTGATTTTAAAGTTGAAGTTTGAGCATAGCTTTGTATTTAGTACTTTAACTGGTTGTTTGTTTGCTCCTTTGAGTCTGCTTTGACAGTAGGTCACTGGGGATCATGGGAGAAGACCAGCAGGATATACCCGGTGATGTCACAAGTTTGACTTGTCCAGTCTCCATGTTGCAGGAGGAGGTGCACTACCCAGTGGTGGAGGACTGAACTGTACTCCCTCAAGGAACATCAATTACCAGGTAAGTGTAATTTCCATATCTCAGCACTGTATAAGGGGGTAAGGAGAGGGGGGAAGCAAAATTTCGATATATGAAGGAGTGGGAGAAGGATCTTGGGGTCTGGATGGACCCCAAAGATTGGAAGGAGGTTTGGGACCAGATTAAGAAGGCTCCATGGTCCAGTAGTGTACGAGAAAAGTTATAAAATAATGTACAGATTGTATTATACCCCCGAGAGACTGCATAGGATGTATTCAGAGGTGACACCAGGATGCTGGAGGGAATGTGGGGAGGTGGGCACCTTTTGGCATATTTGGTGGGGTTGTGCAAAGTTACAAGTATTTTGGGGTGTGATAAGGGATAAGTTGGGGGAGGAATTAGATATGGCACCGGGTATGTTTTTTTGTTATCGAGGGGGTGGGGGGGGGGGGGCAGCAAAGTTTAGCGGCTTGCCTTAGTGCAGTGAGGTGTGCATTGGCAGCTGCGTGGAAGCAGAAAGAAGCTCCCGTGATAGGGGAGTTTGAAGGGAGAGTAAGACACATAATATTAATGGAAAAATTAACAGCAGCTAGGAGGGAGAAGGGGGGCCAGTTTGAAGTTTGTTTATGTTTATTAGAATTTGATATACCGCTCAGGCCAGAGGCATTAGAGCGGTTTACAATGCTATATCATTCGAGGAAATAGGAAAAGAACGCCAATTATATGATAGGACAGAGAAGAGGAACAGAAACAGTCAAACAGATAAGAGAAGGAGACGAACATGGAACAGCAAGTTACCATAAAAAATAAGCCCGTCAACCCAGTCCATGTCATCAGTGCAACTCTCAGCAGCAGACGCCATGGACCAACGCCTAAGGGCCACGCCAAAGTGAGTTGGGGGAAGTTGTGGCGGGTGTTAAATTGGGGGGGAGGTAGGAGGGGAGAAACCGGGAGGGGGATACGGGTATAGAAGGGGGGGGGGTAGCATAGCATGGGCGTGGTTTATTGGTTATAGGGAAGGGTGGGGGTATGGTAGTTGGATAGTCGGTTAGAATGTTCAATGGAAATGTGGCATGTTTATGCAATAGACGGTAAATGCAGGAAATGATACTAAGGATGAGTATTCTTTATTTCAGTTGTAACATGTACCATAGAAAGTTTGAATTAAGAAGTTTTAACCCCCCCCCCAAAAAAAAGCTTTAATAACCAAATATATATATATATATATTCATTTTCAAAGTTTTATTCAGGAAACAATATATGTGTCAATTTGATAGGGTGTCCATGATTTTCCAGCACAGCCTGGATTCTTGTAGGCATACTGTTAACTAGCATTCCTGTTCGTGTAACCAGGCTAGTCCCGGACCTCTGGGTTCCCTATCTCATCCAGCAGCTTTGGAGACTGAGAAAACTCCTCCTTTTTTCGTGATGTCACCGGTATATCCCCTCAGGATCTGCCACCAGTTACCTCAGTCTCCAAGCAGCTTGTGAGATAGGAGCCCGGAGAGCCGGGCTCACTGGAGATTTAATTAAGTGTTTTTGTCTTTATTTTGGGTTTCTTTGTTTTTTCATTTAGTTAGAGACCTTTCAGAAAACCAAATAGAAAAAGAAAAGGGAAGGGTCAGCTGTGTGCCTTTAAGAGATTGCTGGCAGGTCTTCCTGTTTTCTTCCTCTTCTATTCTCTTCCTTCCCTCTCCCCCCCCCCTCCTCTTTCTGGGTCTGCGGGGGTCTTGCCTGAACAGCGCGCCGCTGTGTGAAGGGCCTCGGAAGTCTTTGCCCAACAGCCCCGATTGCAGCAGGCACTCAGCTTAGCCTAGCCAGCACTACACAGAAGGCTGCCTGTAAGTGTGCTGGCAGGCTCGGGAGATCTCTCTCTCTCTTTCTCCATACCGGAGGAGACTGCTCCGGGGACCAGTCTTCCTCCGAGGCTGCGGCTAACCTTGTTACCTGCCCGATTTCGTCTGGCTGCTTTCCCTTCAGTGGTTCCAGGTAAGCGGGCTCGATTCAGGCAGTGGGGAGCGGCGCTTCACTTTGGCGCGCTTTTCAGTTCGTCGGGCCTAGCCGCGTGGCGCGCGCGGCGGGGAACGCGCTCTCGCTCACTTGTCTAGCGCTTCACGGCCTGCTCCTCCTCCCTTAATTCCCTTCTTTTCTTTGCTCCGGAAGTTTTGGCCTGCCGATTTCGACGGCGGTTTTGTTCTCGGGGGTATTTGGATTTTTCTGTCCCATTTAAAAAAAAAAAAAAAGAAGTGAAGGAGATTCATAACCCTGAGATTGCCATTCCCTTACACGAACCCTCGGGTCGCAGGGGGATTTCTTGGCCTTCGCTTGCCCTCGAAGGTCGGGCTGTCAGCGGCAGGGAGCAGTTTTTTCGCGGTCCTCAGGAGACCATGTCCTCAAAAACGCTTTGTTTAGTATGTGGCCTCAGAAAAAGCTCTTCAGGGGTGTGCAAGACCTGTGTGAGAGATTCTCCACCCCTGGACTCCTCCAAGACTGATAAGGGGGAGGTCCAGGCCTCTGAGGCCACCGCTTCGGTGATACCGGTGGTGGAAACAGTCCGGGACGAGGCTGTGGCAGGGCCGTCCTCTGCTCCGGATATGGTAAGGACAGCAGCCCCTTTGCCCAAGGACTGGTCTGCTATTTTTTCAAGTGAATTTGTCACGCTCCTGCAACAAGCCTTGTTCTCGGGCCAGCGCCAGGAGCCACTCGCGGGACTAAAGCGCTCTGCCCAGGAAGTCCCGGTCGAGGAGCCTTCCGCCTCCGCCAAGAGGCCGCGTTTGGATGCCTTATCATCTGATTATGCTCTTCCCTCCGAAGGTCCCTGTTCAGAAGAGGATGTCTGTGAGTTCGAGGCAGAGGAGGAGTTGGAGGAAGGCGAACTGGCGGAGAAGGAAGACCAAGCCAGGGTGGTTCGGGTTTTCCGCCGGGAAGAGCTTCCAGCCTTAATTGTGGAGTCCCTTAAAGTTCTCAATATTCCGGTTCCCGGTACATTGGAGGATGAGACCCTGGAAGACCCTTTGCTTCAGGTTTTCCGTAAGACTCAGAGGGCGTTCCCTGTGCACCGGGTGTTCAGGGAGATGATTCAGGAGGAGTGGAATGTCCCTGAGGGCCCGCTGAGAGGTGCGAGAGTCATGGACCATCTTTATCCGTTGTCAGATCAGGATAAAGAGGTTTTTAAGTCTCCGAAGGTTGATGCCGCCGTGTCAGCGGTCACCAAGAAGACTACCATCCCAGTGGAAGGTAGTGCGGCTCTCAAGGACCCGCAGGATCGGAAGTTGGAGGTGCTTTTGCGTCAGATTTTTGATGTCAATGCGTTATCTCTCCAGGCCGCCATGTGCGGTGCCTGGGTGGCTAGGGCCTGTCTCCGCTGGTCCCAGCGGGTGCAGAGCAACCAAGACGCGGAAGGGTCTGGTGAATTGGCCAAATTGGAATTGGGGGCGGCATATCTGGCTGATGTGCAGTATGACCTGATGCGTAGTTTGGCCAACAGCATGGCATCCGCCGTAGCGGCTAGGCGATATTTGTGGCTTCGCAACTGGTCTGCGGATGTGTCCTCCAAGGCTCGCTTAAGCAAGCTTCCTTTTAAAGGGAAGCTTTTGTTTGGGGAGGACTTAGAGAAGTTGGTCAAGGATTTGGGTGAGTCCAAAGGGGGTAGACTGCCCGAAGATAAGGCTAAGCCTGCCCGTCCGTTTCAACCGGGTAGAGGTCAGCTGAGGGATTTTCGGCGATTTCAGTCGCAGCGTTTCCCTGCCAGCCAGAGAGGACGTTACTCTAACCGGAGTCAGGGTTTCCGGGGGTTTCGAGGTGCAGGCCGGGGATTTGGACCTTCCTCGTCCTCTGCCTTCCAGGCCAAGAAGCAGCAATGATATAAGGGGGGTCCAGGCAACCTTAGTGCCGGTAGGAGGCCGGTTGCAAGACTTTTATCCTGCCTGGACCCGGGTAACTTCAGACATGTGGGTTCTGGAAGTGATTCGGGACGGTTACGCGCTAGAGATGCTGAAGCCCATGCGTCCCGCCTTTGTTCTCTCGCCCGGCAAATCCCCCTCCAAGATCGCTGCGATGAGAGAAACGGTCCAGCGGTTGCTGCACCTCAAGGCCATCGTCCCTGTTCCGCAAGATCAACGGGGCGAAGGTCGATACTCCATTTATTTCATCGTTTCAAAGAAAGGTGACGGGGTCCGTCCTATCTTGGATCTCAAGGGAGTGAATCGGTGCCTCCGCGTGTCTCATTTCCATATGGAGACGTTACGGTCGGTAATAGTGGCGGTCCAGCAAGGGGAGTTCCTTACCTCTCTCGACCTCTCGGAGGCGTATCTCCACATACCCATCCGCCCCGACCATCATCAGTTCCTACGCTTCGCGGTTCCGTTCGGACATTTTCAGTTTCGCGCCCTGCCATTTGGTTTGGCAACTGCTCCTCGGACCTTCACCAAGGTCATGGTGGTGGTGGCAGCGGCGTTGAGACGGGAAGGAATTCTCGTGCATCCGTACCTCGACGACTGGCTTATTCGAGCAAAGTCGCGTGCCGAGAGCCTGTCTGCCACGGCCCGAGTGGTGGCCTTTTTGGAGGACCTCGGCTGGGTGGTCAACCTGGCAAAGAGTCACTTGATCCCTTCTCAGGATCTGGAATATCTCGGGGCCCGCTTCGACACCAAGATCGGTCGGGTATTCCTCACCAGCGACCGAGCTCACAGCCTCCGGAGTCGAGTGTCCCGGTTCCTGCGCCTCCGAGCGCCGTCGGCCTGGATCTTCAGTTGTTGGGCACGATGGCTGCGTCCATAGAGACGGTACCCTGGGTGAGGGCGCACATGCGTTCGTTACAAAGTGCTCTGCTTCACCGGTGGTCACATCAGCAGGATCCTCTGTCCCGAAGATTACCCTGTCCGTTGGAAATGTGCCGCTCGCTCCTGTGGTGGTTGCGTCCCCAGTCCCTGGCGGCGGGGCAGACGTTGGTAGCCCCGACCTGGGTCACCGTGATGACCGATGCCAGTCTGCTGGGCTGGGGCGCTCACTGTCAAGGCCAATTCGCGCAGGGGGTCTGGTCTCCCCGGGAGAGTCTCTGGCCGATCAATCGCCTGGAGCTCCAAGCCATCTTCCTGGCTCTTCTAGCGTTTCGGTCACTGGTCACTCAGACGGCTGTTCGAGTGTTTTCCGACAATGCCACGGCGGTGTCGTACGTCAACAGACAGGGAGGTACCTCCAGCGCCGGGCTAGCAAACGAAGCCGCTGCCCTCTTCAGCTGGACAGAAGCGAATCTGCTGGCGCTGTCGGCGGCGCATGTCGCCGGGGTGGACAATGTCCAAGCGGACTTTCTTAGTCGTGTTCGCGTGGATCCCGGAGAATGGGTTCTCCATCCCGACGTCTTCCAGATGCTCGTCCGCAGATGGGGCACGCCGGTCATGGACTTAATGGCGACGTTGGCGTCTGCAAAGGTGGACCGTTTTTTCAGCAGGCGTCGGGAACGCATGTCGGAAGGCCTCGATGCTCTCAGTCAGGCTTGGCCTCCACAACAGCTCCTGTATGTGTTTCCGCCATGGGTTCTCGTCGGCAGGGTCCTGCAGCGGATCCAGTTGTACTCCGGTCGCGTCATGCTCATAGCTCCGGATTGGCCTCGCCGTCCTTGGTATGCAGATCTGGTGAGACTGCTGGTGGCGAGACCGTGGCGGCTCCCGTCCCGGCCGGATCTGCTGTCGCAGGGTCCTCTATTCATGCCCCACGTGGAACGGTTCTCGCTTATGGCCTGGCTCTTGAGCGGGCAAGGTTGCTCCACAGAGGCTACTCTTCGTCCGTGATCGCCACTCTTTTGAAGGCCCGGAGGAGGTCTACGTCCTTGGCTTATGTGCGTGTCTGGCGGATTTTTGAATCGTGGTGTACGGAAAGGAGATACGTGGCACTGAAGTCCTCCATCGCTCAAATCTTAGATTTTTTGCAGCACGGTTTTGATAAAGGGTTGGCCCCGGCATCTTTACGGGTGCAAGTCGCGGCACTTTCCTGCTACAGGGGCAAGGTCGGAGGGCGCACGATTGCTTGTCATAGTGATGTGAAGCGTTTTCTCCGAGCTGGGTCACTGTTGCGACCTCCGTCGCGTTCCGTGGTTCCTCCGTGGCACTTGCCTTCTGTCTTGGATGCATTACAAGGTGAGCCCTTCGAGCCACTTTCTCGGGCGTCGCTTAAGGATCTCACTTTGAAGGTCGTATTTCTGGTGGCCATTTGCTCTGCGCGACGAATTTCCGAGTTGCAAGCTCTCTCCTGCAGGGAGCCCTATCTGCAATTTTTTCCGTCGAAAGTGGTTCTCCGGACTGTCCCTTCGTTCCTCCCGAAGGTGGTGTCGCCTTTCCATGTGAATCAGGAGATTTCTTTGCCTGTGTTTTCGCGATCCTCGGAGGCGTCTTCTAGCGGCAATTTCCACAGTTTAGATGTCCGTCGATCCTTGAAGAAGTATCTGTCTCGGACGGCGAATTTTCGCAAGTCTGATAGACTTTTCGTTCTTTTTGCAGGGCCTAGGAAGGGCGAGGTAGCTTCCAAAGCGTCCATTGCCCGCTGGATCAAAGAAGCCATTGCTTCGGCTTACATGTTGGCTGGTAAGTCCGTGCCGGAAGGTCTTCGAGCTCACTCCACCAGAGCTCAGGCTTCTTCTTGGGCGGAATTTCGCTGGGTTCCGCCACTGGATATTTGTAAAGCAGCTACTTGGTCTTCCTTGCACACCTTTGTGCGACATTATCGTCTGGATGTGCAAGGCGCGGGTGATACTGCGTTCGGGGCTGCTGTACTTCAGGCGGGTCTCTAGACTCCCTCCCATGCCTCGTTCACTCACTGCTCTGGTACTTACCCAGAGGTCCGGGACTAGCCTGGTTACACGAACAGGAAGGTGAAATTAGACTTACCTGCTAATTGTAGTTCCTGTAGTGTAGCCAGGCTAGTCCCGTATCCCTCCCCGGTGGTCTGTGACATGATAGTAGCCAGAAGTACATGTCTGCTTTACAGGTGAGAGTCCTTTACATATTCCTCTTCTTTGCTTGCTCTGTGAGAGGCCTGAATCGCTTAAAGTCACGGTGCTGACTGTGCTTTCAATTTCCTTTGTATATAGTTTCCCTTTTGGGTCAGTGTTTGATTAGTTTCTGTGGTGCTTCCACGCTTAATTGTGTCTCCGGTGAGTCTGCTTTGTCAATAGGTTACTGATGAAAAGAAAATGTGTTTATCAGCTCAACTAATTTACCTTGAGTTCAGTAGCGATTTAGTACTATATCTAAGTATATCCAACACATGCAAACGAGGTCTCAGATTATATGAGGCGTGAAATCAGCCAGACTTGCTGGAATGACAATGCCTTCTACAACATCAACGACCTCTATTATTAATGCATGGTGTGGATTTAATTTTATATATATTTTTTTAAACCTTTTATCTTTTGAAAAAAAATGTTTTTGTTAGTATTTTCTTATATTTAAACTTTTCAATAAAATCTATATCTTAAATTAATTACTAATAACTTATCTATAGTTACTAATAAAATGTGCTATTAATGGCAATGCTTTTAACTCTCGATGCCTTATGTTGTTGGGCTCGAAATTTCTCTCCACAGCCCAGCAAACTAAATTCAGTTATATGCCATCATAGGCTTCTTCGTTTAAAGGAGAAAAGACTGTGCTTATCTGTTGCGACTTGTAAGAGACTCCAAAAGGTGTCCAAACAGAAGAAACTTCAAAGATGGTTTTGTTTCCAAAAGATCATCTCAGAAAGTCCCGACGTCTAACTGTGAAGCGCTCACATCTCGTTTCACTCTGTGTTTCCTCAGGGGAATCCTGTTGTCTTTATCCATTCATATTGTTACTAGACATGGTTTCGTTCTTCAAAGAGATAAGACTTCCAGCTTTTATTCAATTTATATCTGCACGAGCTAAAAACAAAATGTATTATTTATATTAGCTAACCACCTACTGAACTCTTAAAAGTATTATATTTAGATATCAAGGGCAAATCAAAGTTTCCATACCTTATTTTGACTTTACTTATTTTTGGCAGCCTGCGCTGAAGTGCTTCAACTGACATCAAAAATCCTCTGTGATGTCCAAATAACGCCGCGCATGCGGATTGGTACCGTTTTCTCATTTAAATAGCTAAACCCCTGGGAGGAGTTTGTCCTATACCGAACAATCAAACTCGACCTCATTTTTTCAATCTCTTTTGTCAATTACATAAGTGCCAATCTACCTGTGTATTTAACCCTTGTGGTGAGACTGTGGACAAGGAAAATATCCATCGTTGTTCACGATAGAGAAGTTGTTGTTCCCTGGTACGACCATGCGTCCCCTTCAAAACTTGTTCTATACCGAAGCATCGAAGCTCCTCAAAGCTATGGTAACATTGAAGACAGTGTGCCACCATCGGTGCCTCTTTTCGTTGGCATTTTAATCTGCTGTGATGCTCTTGCATTCGGATTTTTAATGAACGTGTTGTCTTTCCCACATATAATAGTGAACATGGGCAAAATATACCATATACTATATAAGTAGATTGGCAATTAGTAGATCCTGTTAATTGATAAGTATGTCCTCCATAGGTGAAAAAACGTGTTTCCAAAGTGACCGGGCATATGTTGCACCCTGCACATTTTAAATGACCTGAATTAGATGTGGTATTACCAGACCCCGGTGATCGCAATTCAGTAGGGCTAAGTATTTCTTTAAGATTACGTTGACGTTTCCATACGCATCTAACATGCTTGTCTTCCAATCCTTTTACATGTTGCAACACATTACTATGACGTTTCAAAATATTTTGTATTTGGTAACTAAAAGGTGAATAAGCTGTTATTAAATTAACATTTGTCTCATCAATGTTGGTTTTTTGAGAGGAAATGATAAGTAAAGCTTCTCTATGATTATAAAGGGCACGTTTATATGCTCGAGAAATGACAGCTTGCGGATAACCGCGATCGTAAAATTTCTTTTTAAGGCTCTTTGCTTGTTTCTTATATTCTAAAGTGTCCGAACAATTTCGGCGATAGCGCAAAAATTGTGAAAATGGAAGTCCATTTTTTAAATTAACAGGATGTGCACTCGAATAATGTAGCAAAGAATTATGGTCGGTAGGTTTACAAAAAAACGATGTATTCCAAATTCCATCTCCTTTAGTTACCCAAACATCTAAATATGAGATACGAGCAGGGTCCCATTCGTATGTAAAAGTTATATTGGGGTCTCTATTATTTAGCCAAGTGGTAAATACTATCAATGCATTAATAATAGAGGTCGTTGATGTTGTAGAAGGCATTGTCATTCCAGCAAGTCTGGCTGATTTCACGCCTCATATAATCTGAGACCTCGTTTGCATGTGTTGGATATACTTAGATATAGTACTAAATCGCTACTGAACTCAAGTTAAATTAGTTGAGCTGATAAACACATTTTCTTTTCATTTGATAAGTTCTATAAGGTGACCGTATTAGATTTTTTTGTTTGATACAATAGGTTACTGATGGCAGGAGGCAGATCCTGAGGGGATATACCGGTGACATCACGAAAAAAGGAGGAGTTTTCTCAGTCTCCAAAGCTGCTGGATGAGATAGGGAACCCAGAGGTCCAGGACTAGCCTGGCTACACTACAGGAACTACAATTAGCAGGTAAGTCTAATTTCACCTTTTACAGTATGCCGGAGTGATTTCGTTGACCCATACATGCTTGAGTATGTCCTTTAAATCTGCTTCTGAAGTTGGACGGTGTGCTGCCACCTTTTTCTTCATAAGATTCCAACAGTTTTCAATTACATTGAGATCCGGAGAGTTTGATGGCCAAACATGGTAGCAGTTCGATCTTCTTGTCCACGAACCATTTTTTGACTTTTTGCAGTGTGGCACAGTGCAGAGTCCTGCTGAAATATAGTTGTGCCAGAAACATTTATGTGTATTTTAACTTTACTATTCAGCACGGATATGTATTTTGCAGCATTTACTCTTTCACCTTTCTCAAAAATGTGCAGGTCACATTGTCCATTCACCGAGATACCACCCCATACCATGACTGATGGTGGGTGTTTAACAGTCTTGATCATGTACTTCGGATTTGGTCTCTCGCCTGCTGGTCGACGGATGTAGTTGTAACCACTCCCACGTATTTGTCGAAATGTACTTTCATCTGTGAACATTACCCTCTTCCACCATTCAGCAGATTTGTCTTTCATCTTGCTACAAAACTGTATGTGGGCAGCAATTTGTTTCCTGGTCATCTTAGGCGTTTTGGCAGGTCTTCTGGCCACGAGTATGAATTCATCCACAAGCCGTCGTCAGACAGATCTGGCACTTATCTTTATTCCTCGATCATTAGCTAACTGAACCACAAGTTGAGATGAAGTTTGTGGACTAGATGTAATAATGCTTTTGAGGAATCGGTCATCTCATCCAGTAGTTATCCGTCTGCGCCCTGATTTCAGAACTGCACACCTTGATATATGCAAATGTTTTGCAATAGCACATTGTGAATATCCTTCAGCTTGGAGTGTAACAACTTGTCCCTTTACAAAGTCATTAATATCGCACTTTCTACCCATCTTGATTGAAAGTTACATGTAAAATATACAGTCTTTTCCTAGCTGTAAAAATTCAAAACTTCATCCAAGAAACCTACTACAGAGTGTAAATAAACTAAAATTGGCACCAGACGCATGGTGTGACTAATCGCCACGCTGATTAAATAAGTAAGCACATGTGACATCTCCACAGTACATTATTTAACAATAAATTGTAGAAAAAAGATACTTGCCTTAATGTTTTGGCCACTACTGTAGTTACCATCTGCTGGAAACTGAGAAATACTGGTTAGCAGTGGCTGCACAGGACCTTAATACAGAATGTCAAACTACCGGTACTGATTTTCAGCCTCTGTCTGGACTGAAGGGCTGATGAGGAATCATGAATAAATTCACTGCAGTTATGAATATTTTCCATTTGTAGACTGTGTTACACAGTGAACTGATCCAGCTCCAAAACACTTTGGACAAGGTTACAAAATCATTTCTAGACTGATAAGCATAAACTGCTTTCATAAGTCCACAGTTTGATCATGGCATGATGTGTTCCCACCAACTTATGAGAATTAAACTCAAAACCTTTTGAATCTTTGCATGGGGCAGAATGCCCAAACTCAGACATGCCAATTTACTCTGCAGTGTGGCATGTTATTCACTTAATGAACCAGATTCTAATTAGCAAAGTAAGCTAGAAGTCAATTACTGCATCATATGCTGACTGCAAGAATATGAAATTGTTTTCATTTACATCCTTTTCATTGCACAAGGAGAAAAATCTTACATAACTTAATTTTCTCTTTGAATCCTGCAAATCTAATCCAGACAAGTGGGCCATGCTTCCTGCTAGCAAGTGGAGGAAGACCCCAGTCACCCCCAGTGATTTCATCACTTCTTAATAACCTCTGCAGCATCAAGAGAAACAAGCATGAGTCTGTATCCCCTGCTTTCGCAGAGCCGCTACCACCACCACCACAACCATCACCTTTGGTAAAAACCTGGGGGGACAGTGGTGAAACTGGGAATGTCCCTGCGGAACCACAAAGCGCAGATACCGTCGGTGCTCTGAGCGAATGGGTATATGGAGATACATCTCGGATAGGTCTAGGGAAGTCAAGAACTCCCTTTGGTGGACCACCACGATGGACTGCAAGGATTCCATCTGAAAACAAGGCACCCGGAGGGCCCTGTTTTTCCCCCTTCATATCCAAGATGGGGGCCAAGAGCCCCCCTCCTTGGGAACTATGAAGTAGATCGAATAGTGTCCTGTGCCCTATTCGTCTGAGGGCACCGGGACAACAGTCTTGAGCTGTAGAAAGCGGGTGAGTGTTGACTGAACTGCTAGTGCCTTGGCCAGAGCTTGGCAAGGCAATGCAACACCATGAAAGCATCTGTGAGAGGCTGGGCAAACATAAGGGCATAGCTGTCGCGAATCGTCTCCAGAACACAAGCATTCTTTGTGATCCCCGTGCAGGAGGTATATAATCAGTTTAGGTGGCTGCCTATTGACTGCACCTATGCTGGAGCCCCCAAACCTTCATTTGGAGGATTTGGCAGCCCTTGGACTTCCTGCAATCCCACTTCTACCCTCCCCCCCCCCCTAAAACGAAGGCCTTCTGGATTCACCCCTCTAGCTCGGTGGAACTTCCATGCCTCGTTCCCCAGACCTGAGCTGAGGCTCTGCAGCTGGCAGCCTTAGGCTTATATTCTGGGAGCTGAGACACCTCGGTATCCCCTAGGTCCTTCACCATTCTCCAGATCCCCTCCAAACAACAGCCTCCCCAAAAAGGGAAGCTTGCTTAGCTGCTTCTTGGAGGCAACATCGTTGACCAGTTCCACAACGACAAGAAATGATGCGCCGCTACCATGGTAGCCACTGATTTAGCAGATGCCCTAACTAAATCATAGAGAAGGTCAGTTAAAGCCATACCAGATGCCAACTTGGCCGCCTCCTCCCAAAGTCACCTCTGGGATTTTTTGCAACCACCATAAACGGGCCCGCATCACAAAGGAGCCACAAATGGTGCCCAGCAGAGACAAGGCAGAAATCTTGAAGGTTGCTTCAGCAGTGCCTCCATTCTCCGATCCTGCAGGTCCTTCAAGGTCATGCCCCCCCCCCCTCTCCTTCCACTGTAATGGTAGGCTTCCTGGTGACCATGGACACCAGCGCATCCACCTGAAGAAGGTGGAGGCGGTCTCTCTCCCCTGGAGGGTAGTGTAAAGCCGAGCCTTACTCCTGTCAAGGCGCAGACCTGCATTGGTGACCTTCCACATCAATCATAGCTTTCACTGCCCGGTGGACGGGAAAGGACCGAGGGAGGGGGCTTACAAATCTCCTCCAGGAGGGGGTCATTCACCAGATCTGTCTGTTTTGACTGTGACTCCTCTGCAATCCGCAAGGTCTCTAAGATCTTTATAATCAGCGAAAGCAACTCATCCCATGAAAAATTCAGACTGCTGATAAGCCCCCTTCTTCCAGCTTTTCCTAGTCAGGGACCTCAAAAAAAAAATCCAGGGGGCCTTAAGGATCCCAGGGACTCCACCGAGGCCCCATCCTCCAGGTCAAGAGACCTCTCCTGGCATGATTGCTTACCCACTGCCAGGACTGCTCACCAAGCCCCTGCTATAAAATAAAGACTTGGTGCAATAAAAGTGTGAATTCTGAGGAAAAGGAGGACTGAACCCCCCCCCCCCCACACACACACACACGATGACCCTGGGGGTCCAGAGACACCGGCAGTAACACTGGAAGCTCCCCTTTCTCTTGAGAAGGCAACCAAGACAGGAGTCAACATGGCGGCCATTCCCACCAAACCACAGGGCTGCCAGCCTCGCCTGATGAACAATCACAGCTGGCTTGTCTTCCCACCCCGCGGCTTCCTCCCGTCCAGTCCTGCACCTGAGGATAGTCAGCCTTCTCCAGCAGCTTGGAGACTGAACATATCAACTTTTCATGACATCAGTGTTCTAAGGCAGCTGGTTCCTCCTTCCAGCTCCAGTAAGTTCAGTCTCCAAGCAGCTGGAGAAGTGGTCCAGAGGAGCTGGACTCACTGAAGGGATAACTAAGGAGTGAACTGAAGGGATAACTAAGGAGTGATTATTAGCTAGTTACTTTTCGGTTGCTTTAGCTCATGTCTTCGAGTCAGTTGATTGTAAAGAACAGTGGGGAGAGTTGCCATTGCAGGCCCGTGTGGACGAGGAAAGGGGGGGAGGGGGAAAGGACCTCTCCTTTCCTTTCCCGCTTCCCTCCCCCCGCCCAGTAAGGAGGATGGGGATTGTGGGTTTCACAGGCGGCCAGGCAGTATCAGGTGAGGAGCTGCGATGCAGCGAAGGACTGAAACAGCAGTCTAAAAGCACTCCCATACTCCTGCCTCAATGCCAAAGCCGGCTACAGCTGCTGAGTGCGAGGGAAAGGCAGTGAAAAGATGACATGCTCAGTCTCCAAGCTGCTGGAGGAGGTTGATTACCTCCAGAGGTGCGGAACTGGACTGGAGTTACTCGGGGAATGCCAATTAACAGGTAAGGTCTGATTTCACTTTGCATCACCTATGAGAAACCTGGATGTGCCATGGAAAACACAGTTTCATGGCTACCAGTCATATGTGCCACACCACTTTTGCAGAAGTTATTGGGTGAGTTGCGACAGCATGGCATGGGGAGGTATGAGCAATAGAATAATCGAATCAGATTTTGTGAAGCTCAAGATCCTAAAGAGCCCTGATAACCGTGAAAATGAAGAAGACAATAACGAACATGAACTGGCACCTGAAATTGCAACTATTTCACAGTGACACCGAAGATAAGAACTTGAATGGCTTTCCAAAGAGCGATACAGAACAAATTGATGTGGAATAAGTGTAATTTTAAAGTGAAAGTGTGAAACAGAATAAATAAGATTTTAAGAAACAGCAATGTTATCTCCAGGAACAAGCAGGAATGAGTTTTCACATATGGGTACGTCGGTACCGACGGAGTCTGCGCGGGAACGCTTCCCAGCGTCCAATCAAAGAGCTTTTGGAAGCATCCCACCATGCCTGCGTGCTGCCTTCCCGCCTTTCCCAACTGCCTCTCCTCAGTTTTCGTTTTTCCACGGAGCCGGCAGGACGTCCTCCTGTCACCGCAGAAAATTCTTCTTTTAATTCTTTAGTTTTCTTGTGGTCGCGGCTGTCTTCCCCGACGCCACCGGTACCGCCGGTGTTTCTTTTTTCTTTTCTTGTAAATTTTCCCTTTAAGGGAATATATTTTCTTCTGAGTGTCTTACGGTTTTTCAGGCCTTCTAGGCCTCTCCATGTCTCTCATGGAACTGCCAGCCACTTTCTCCAAGAAATGTTCAAACTGTGGCGGTACAACTTTTATTTTTAGACTCCCAAAATTGGTGTCTAACCTGTTTGGGTCCTGACCTTTTTCCTCCGGAGCCCTCGGGCTACAGTATTGTGAGAAGAGGTTTTCAACATCGAGTTTCCCTCGATATGAGGTTCCCTTCCAACTTCAGGGCACCGACCATTTCTTCTTCTACACAGGATCAGGTAACCCACAAACAGTCTGTTAAGACTAGCCAACCCTCGAGTGGAAGGTCTCATGCACAGCATGTAGACGGCTCCGGCCTTGCCCTCGAGGGCCCATTGGCTTCAAAACCCCGGTGGGAGTCTTCGGCCTCCAAAGCCTATGTGGGGTTTCGGGTTGTTCCTGGGGCTCACCCCTCACAGAACATACCTGAGCCATGCCCGGTGGTGGCATCCGCTTCGAGCGGTACCGATACCCCGGCATCGGCACTGGTGTTGGACGTAACACTCCTCACCAGGGATCGTTGTCTGGCGTCCTCGGTACCTACGGGACCGGTGGATACGTTCAGACTGACTTTCCAGTATCGGTACCGGCACTGATACTACCACCGACATCGGTACCCTCCAGACGTGCATCGATAGACTCGCTTCCTTCGATGCCGAGTCTGGAATCTATCTCTAGTCTGGAAGACTGGGTACCGACACGTCTTGGTACCGACACCTATCGGTACCGGATGTTCAGTACCGAGGGTGACTGCCGAAGGCTTTCGGTTACCTCGGTACCGATTGGGCTGTCACCGATTGCTGCTCCGATGTCTGTCGGGTTCGGTTCCAACCAGCGGTACCGGTATCTGTATCGGTACCGGTATCCACAGTAGCATCGTGGCCAGCTCCTTCCATGCTTCTTTCAACAGGATCGCTCCCTTCTATACCAAGTTTGGAGTCGATACCTGGCATGGACGATGTGGTACTGACTGTCGCTGGTCCTGACCTCCAGTACCAGCGTCCATCCGTTAAGGATCCCATATTGCACCGTGCAGATAGATCCTTTGGTGCCCAGGCTAGTTCTTCAGATCTAGCCTGTCCAGGGGAGGTTCTCTTTGGAGATCCTTCTTTTCAGAGTTTTCTCCTGGATATGGCAAGATCACTTGCCATTCCTATCCCTGGCTATGATCCTACACAAGGCTCTGTTTCTACCATAGCAAAGGAGAACATAATGCTTCCTTTGCATCATTCCTTGCAGGATCTTCTTCTAGGAATGTGGGAAGCACCTTTAAGGGTTACCCCCACCTTCCAGAGCAACTGATCTCCTATATCAGGTGCCCCCCTCTCCAGGGTTTCAAAAGACTCAACTTCCTCATCATTCCATTGTAGTGGAATCAGCAATGAGGCGGGTGAAGAGTAAGAAAAAGCACTCTTCTTATCCGCCAGGTCGTGAGTCTAAGACACTAGATGCCTTTGGACGTCAAACCTTCCAGACATCCATGCTTTCAGCAAGAATTCTCTCATATATTTTTTATATGAGTCTATCTCTTGAGGAGGTCACAAAGAAATTACATCTTTTGACTCCTTTTTCTTTCAGAGCCCAAGAGTACAGACTATTCCTCACTGCTTAGTCATATCCAAAATATCTCTTGGTTTCTTACTCGTGCTTCCCTAGACTCATTTGAGTCTATTAGCAGAACGTCTGCTATAGCTATAGGGGCACGACGTAGAGCCTAGCTCCAAGCTTCAGACTTAGACAGATGGGCACAACAAAGACCGGGTAATACTCCTTGCACTGGAGAAAATCTCTTCAATAAGGAGTGTCTTTACGTCAGGTTACTCAGTGGTCTACTGACTTACCTGTTTCTAAGGGCTGTTCTACGCCGCCTTCTTTCCCAGTAGGTAGGAAATGTCCTACCAAACTTTCTTTCCCTAGGGGGAGAAGGTTTTATTCATCTTCTGCCCATCATACAGATGTTCCCAAACAGGGGAAACATCGCCCTGGTCTGAAGAATCCAAACTCTCACCAGACTCAGCAAACCCAGCAACCGCAGGGTTTCTGATTAATCATCATCATATTTTTGTGCCTCTTGGGGTTTAGAACCTGCAGTTGGCTTCTTCTCAGTAGAAGCCTTCCACTGTTTTCATTCTAAACTCTAGGCATGGATCTCTTTTCACAAGACATCCATTTTTTCTATGTATACGAGCTCTTAGGATATTCATGCCTATAGGTCACAGGTTTCTCCTCTTCTTCCTGCTAGGGAAAGAGGTTTTAACAACTATCAAATGATAATTTTCTGTACCAGCATGAATTTTTCCTTTCTACAGAATTACCACATGGTAAGTCTCCATTCAGCTCCATCTTCTCTACCCTCTTACCAAGCTTTTCCTCTGTAAGAGTGGTACTATTACCTGGATGGCTTCTTCTTCAGCCCCTCTAGTTTTTGTCACTATTCCAGTGTGGAGATTTTCCTCTCTGAGTTAACTCCCTTCTTCATTTTTGCTTTGGGGCAGCTTATCAGACAGGTCCAGAGTTTTCTTACTCCTGTTCTGTCTGTTCTTTCTGTTGTCTTACCAGCAGCTGTCCCTGCAGGAGCCCTAGTAATTGGACCACTGGTTCTTCTCCACAAGCAGCCAGAGTTGTCCTCCACTACATTCTTTCTGGCCTTAGTAGTGACTCCGACAGTGGATTCATCTTTCTTGGGAAACCTTATCACTACAGGCTTCTCAGATTGTCTTCTATTCTTGCCATCTCCAATTCCCTTGGATTTGGCAGCATAGTTGACGTAGGTACTGGCTTTTCCAGCAGCCAGTTCTAGCTCCTAATTCTCCTGCATTATGCTCTCTGCAATTCTACAGAGAAGCTTTCCACCATGGGCCTTTGCTAGAGAGCATTAGGTTTTCCTCAAACAGCTGTCCTAGATGGTTGGAAAAGGCTCCCTCAGTCATGCCCCTCATGACTGGAAGGGTTCTTCCTACCCTACTATCTCCTTTTTAAAACAAAGGACGTGGGCCTTCTCTTATGTGAAAGCTTAAAGAGTTGTTCAATTCCCTGGTTTAGTCCTCAGGATTCCCACCGGGAATATGCTCTTTTTTTTCCTTGCAGCTCGTCCTCATGGTATCCTAATCCCTCATGGACAGCGCATATTTAGCTAAAGAACGCATGATACCCTTTTTGCCCCTCAAGTAGGTCAACTTGGTATCTCATTCCTATGCGTCTTCTGTCCATTTTACCATGCTAGAGTCTGGAAGGACTCGAGACTTGCTGCCTGCAGACTGATATTATCCTCTGCTTTTCACATAACCATCCTGGTTATTTCACTAGCTAGCATTTCTGCAGCAATCTAGTCTGTTCCTTGTCAGGGAGATTGTTTTTCCCGGACTCCTTCCATCATAACCAGGAGGAATAGATTCTCCATATATCTTCTCAAGTAGGTTCCACCTTCTTGTTATTAGATGAATCTTTCCTCTTCACATCTCCTATGTGAATATACTTTCTATAGGCATATCTCTGCTTAACTGCAGACATCTATATATAGGCCTATATATTCATATATATATACCGTATTTTTCGGACCATAAGACGCACTTTTTCTTCACCAAAAAGTGGGAGGAAAAGTGCCTGCGTCTTATGGTGCGAATAGAAGAAGTTGCAGAGCGGCAGCGGGTCCCCCGGGACCTTCCGTGTCCCTGGGGACTGCATCATCCCTCCCCCGCCCCGTGTCCAGGCTTCTCAGGGAGTGTTATTGGCAGAGCGGCAGCGGGTTCCCCCGTGTCACCTTGCCCAGGCATTAGTGGCAGAGCGGCAGCGGGTCCCCCCTCACCTTACCTTGTCCTTGGGAAGCCGATCTGTGCAGGAGGTGCGATGCTGCTGCTGTGCTGTGTCACCGCCGTATGCTATTGGAGGATAGCATGTAGTAGGCGGTGTTACAGTACACAGCAGTGCGCATGCCCCTCACTCCAGTCATCGGCTTCTGAGGTAAAATGTCACTACACACACTACACTACATTTTCCCAATAAACTGTTCCCAATAAATGTTTTCCCTCTGTCCCTTTTTTCCTTTCAATTGTCACTCTTTTTCTTTCAGTTGTCCCTCTTTTCCTTTCAACTGTCACTTTTGTGATCTGAAGTATCGTACCATATACGGTACTTCAGATATACGGTACCATAAACCATACTCCCATATACGGTACCATAAACCTGTATGAAAAATACCGTATACAGTATGCAGTGACAACGCAAATGGTGATTGCGCAGTGAAAACGCAAATGGTTAGTGCTCAATAGTAATCATTGAAGAAATTATGGTATACTGAAAGTTCCTTCATTTCTTGCAGAAAAATATTGTACCGTACTACTGTACCTCATTCTACAAAGATGCTGAAGCAGAAAAGAATAGCCTATAAAATTCCATACAAACTGGAGGTTATCAAATATGCTAAAGAGCATGGAAACAGAGCAGCGGAGAGGCATTTTGGGCCGCCTCCAACTGAAAAACTGATTAGAGAGTGGAGGAAACAGGAGGATCAGCTGCAAAAAGGAGACAAAAGCAAGCACACTTTCCGTGGGCATGCTGCAAAGTGGCCAGAGTTGGAGGTGGACGTGAAAGAATGGATCATGCTTCATCGCAATAATGGCTTCTCCGTCTCAACAAAAATGATCATTTTTGAAGCGAAACGCATTGCTAAAGAGAGGGGCATTCAAGACTTTACAGGATCACCATCATGGTGCTACAGATTCATGAGAAGATGTGGTCTTGCTATGCATACCAAAACCAGAATTGCCCAAAAAATGCCCAAAGAATATGAGGCTAAAATTCTGTCCTTTCACAATTTTGTTATCAAAGCCAGAAAGAAAAACAGCTTTGAAATTGGCCAGATTGGGAACATGGATGAAGTCCCGCTAACATTTGATGTGCCTTCTAATAGGACTGTCGACCTGAAGGGTGCCAAAACCATCACAGTGAAAACTTCAGGGCACGAGAAGACGCATTATACAGCTGTGTTATCCTGCTGTGCCGATGGCACCAAATTGCCACCCATGCTGATTTTTAAAAGGAAAACATTTCCAAAAGATGCCATTCCAAGAGGTGTTGTGGTACACGTCCATGAAAAAGGATGGATGAATGACAATGGCATGAAAATATGGGTTGAAAAGGTGTGGTCCAAACGTTCTGGAGGACTTCTGAAAAAACCTGCCCTATTAGTGCTTGACCAATTTAGAGCACATATTAGTGAACCAACCAAAAGGTGCTTCAAGGAAGTAAAGACCCATCTAGCTGTCATTCCCGGAGGTCTTACCAGCCAGTTGCAACCTCTTGATGTCTCCATAAATAAGCCATTTAAGGTCTTTATGAGAGAAGAGTGGAACAAGTGGATGGCTGCTGGTAACCATGATTTGACACCCACTGGACGAATGAAGGAGGCCCACCATCACTCAAGTTTGCGAATGGGTGAAAAGATCATGGGACTCAGTGAAGGAAGAGATTGTTGTACAGTCGTTCAAAAAATGTAGCATTAGCAATGCCTTAGATGGAAGTGAAGACTGTATTTTATACGAAGACAGCGAAGAAAGTGATGTCAGTGATTGTGACTAAATGAGCTTCATGAATTCTGACTCTAGCGAAGAAGAGTCCTTGGGGTTTTCCGAAGACTAGAGTACTCAAACCTTTGTCTTTATGTGTTAATGACAGTGATAATGGTTCTTAATGCCACTGTTGACTGCTGTTCAGTTTATATGGTTCAAATATTATTCTGTTATACTTTATTAAATATTTTATTACACTATTTGGTTCAGAATATTTTTTTTCCTATTTTTCTCCTCTAAAAACCAGGTGCGTCTTATGGCCGGGTGCGTCTTATGGTGCGAAAAATACGGTATATATATCTGTATACATCTCTATAGAAATATATGTCTGTTATTTGTGTGTGTATAAGTTTTATATTTATCTCTACAGATACACGTGTGTGTGTGTGTGTGTATATATATATATATATATATATATATATATGTGTATGTGTGTATCTGTCGAGATATTTATTATAGGTAGATATGTATTTACATACTTATCTATCTGACTGTCTATGCTCATATAGATATATATGATTCTGACAGTAGGGCTCTACCCATACTCATGCTGTTCCAGCATGTTTGGGGTGCTACACACACAACCACTCCCGTGGTAGTTAACAACTCCTACCATAACCCTAAGGGTTAGGTACCCCTGAAGCTCTCCATGTTCCAGTATCTTTCCTAATTACCACCAGTTAAGAAAGACATGGCGGATCTTCAGTAAATCTGAGGCTCTAACGCCTCAGACACCTGTCCTTTCTTTTTGGGATACAAAGTTTTTTCCATACCCCTTCTTCCCTCAAGGGCTAGGCCGGTTTGTCCAAATCGGTCAGCCTTTCCTCTTTTTGCTCCTAAGAGTGAGCCACTCTGCAGCCAAAAGAGTTTCGGCTTTTTCCATAAAGCCTTCTGCTGAAGGTCTACCGTTTTTGTACTACCCCAGTTGATCCCTGGGGTTACCTCTCACCTTTCAGGATTCTGACCTCCACTGTTTGTCCTACAGGTTTATCACCTCCACGTTCAGTGAGGTCCTCCTTGAGGTTCCTCTACTGGATTCCCCAGTAGATTCCATGAACCTCTATACTTTCCTGCAATCCTGTTAGGGGAGGTCCATATTGTAATATTTCATTCAATATATTTGATGATAATTATCATCCACACAAGGACTCCTTGTCTGCAGTCCTATGCTAGGTTAGCTGTCTTTACAGTTCCTTTATGTTTCAACTCCTACCCTCCATCCTGCGGATGCCTGGCGATATGAGGTGTAGCATGTTCCAATCTATAACATGCTGGGACTCCAGGCATCTTAGCTTGGGAGTCCCCATATGTGAAGACTCATTCCTGCTTGTTCCTGGAGATAGCACAGTTACTTACCTGTAACAGGTGATCTCTGGGAACAGCAGGAATAAGTCTTCACAACCCACCCACCTCCCCAGGAGTTGTATCTATCTTTCCTTTCCTCTCTCTCTCTCTTTGTCTAAGCTTTAAAACTTAACTGAGGAGAGGCAGTTGGGGAAGGCAGCACGCAGGCGTGGTGGGATGCTTCCAAAAGCTCTTTTGATTGGACGCTGGGAAGCGTTCCTGCGCAGACTCCGTCGGTACCGACGTACCCATTATGTGAAGACTTATTCCTGCTGTTCCCAGAGATCACCTGTTAAGGTATGTAACTGTGCTTTATTGTTTGTACTGGTGACTTATACTAGTATTTTACATGTAAAAATGCCAAATTGTGCCACTGCAACTTATAATCCAGGAAGAACGGTAAGTGGAAGAGTTTGTTCTCAGTCTCCATCTGCTGGTGGATGAGCAAAACCCACGTGACGACTGGGCTGGAGGGACGAATAGGAATCATGATCATCCCAATATTAACCCGCTCTCAAGCCTGTAAAAATGCTTAATTGAACATCTTGTAAATATTAAACTTGATTTGTATGTATATGTCCACCCACTCTCCTTGCAGGTTAAAGAGTGTGTTGATGGCTCTGAGTGTTTCCGACTGTCAGGATCTATTATTTTGCTTTGGCTACCCATGCTGCCCTATGGTTAGACTGGCCCAGCATGCTTATATCTGTAGCAGTAGAAGAGAAAAAAACCCATGTATGCATATTTAGAGGGAAGCATGTGCCCAATTAAGCGTGCATACATGTATGTGATTGCAGATGTTCTTGTGAGCACACACATTCATGCCAACATCCTGAGACTTAGACTATACTGGTCTTTATCTATTCGTCCCAATAAGGAGGCCAGGGGGGTTGTACCCACCGCTCTGTGCAGGTTCCTCTATGCATTTGTTTAGGGTGGTACCCGCTGCTCCATGCAGATCATCTCTCTATTTGTTGAAGTCTAAAAGATATTTAACTTTGTTTTTGAGCCCATCCTCTTGCTGTATTTGAATGCACATGCATTTGCTGAGCAACACATGTCTGCTTGTACTGTGTTTCATAAATGAAGTGCCTTGTGTGTCAAATTCTTAATGCTTCCCACACATTTTTCACAGTAACCTCTGTGTGGAGTATGATTCCTCACTGGCTCTGCACATCCAAGCCAAGGGGGTCTTAAAGCCAGCCTCATATTGCCGGCCAAGTGTGCTGGCTGCCCGTGTGTGCTGCATGTCCGGCAGTGATAAACTTACCCGATGGAATGTGCTGGGAGTACAGGGAGCACTGCTCAGTCATCTGATCTGCCCCATTTACATCTCCAGCTTGGTGCTAGGTAAGGTCAGTGATGATGTGAACGTAACCATCACTAGCTGCTCTCTCATATCCAGTAACTCTAGGCTACTTCTGCTTACAGGAAGCAAGTTTGCAGACATGGCTGCAGTAGACCGGGCAATAAACCAGAGGCTTCAGCCCGAAGATCGTATGAGGCTGCCAAAGCCCTACACAGTGAAGCGGTTACAGGCTTTCCAGGGGCCACAGGTGTTCTCTGCACTATGTGAACAATCCTGCCTGACTCTCAGTCTTAACTGGACCCGGGCGGACCAGAATTTGGAAATAGTAGATGGAACTACAGGCAAAGTAACAAAAGAGTGAGTAATCAAAAAAACAGGAAACTTAAGAACAGTCTCTCCTACTGTGATTGCTCCCTCCCACCCATGGTGATCCTCTTTGACCTTTTTTTTTTTTTGCCCCATATGTGCTGACTCATCTCATCTTGACTTTCCCCTTCCTGTACAAATATTCTGAACCCTCTCTTCTTTGGGCTTCAATTTATCTTCATGTTGAGGGGGAGGGGATGGTCGGGCAGCTCTGCTTCCACGGTGGGGGGTGGGAAAGGCAACTCTGTTTCTGTGCTGGAGCATGCATGCAGCTCTCCTTCCATGCAGGGAGAATAGGTGGGGGCTGCTCTGGTTTTATGGCTGCTGTTTTGTATCTCTCGTTGCAGCTCACCAACACAGGACAGTACCTCTCGTGGCAGTCGCCTCTGTAAGGCTGCAATGTTGAGTTACTTCCGGAGCCTCGTGCGGATAATGAAAAAGGATGATCTCCTTCAGATGCCTACCTACCAGCATTCAAAGGTACGCACAGAAACCGGGGTCTGTAGCAGGAAAGGCATTAACTAGCAAAGCATGAATAACTGTAGTGGCCAAAGTCTATACTTTGAATAATGGTTCTCCCGCTCTTCAGGACAAATCAAGCTAGCTGAACGTTCAGCATGAGAAAGATCTGTGTACACTACCTCATAAGAACATTAGAAATGCCTTACTGGGTCAGACCAAGGTCCATAAAGCCCAGTATCTTGTTTCCAACAGTGGTCAAACCAGGCCACAAGTAGATAGCAGGTTCCCAAAGAGGCACACAGGTTTCACAATGCTTGTCTTGAGACAAGCGGTGGATTTCCCAAGTCCTCTTTAATAATGATTTATGGACCTTTCCTCCAGGAAGTTGTCCAAACCTTTTTAAAACCCAGCTACACTAACAGCTTTTACTATATCTTCCAGTAATGAATTCCAGAGTTTGATTATGCGTTGAGTACAAAAATATTTTCTCTTAGTCTTAAATGGGTTGCATCGTAGCTTCATTGTGCGTCCTCTAGTCTTTCTACTTTTTGATGGCGTAAACAACCAATCTACGTTTACCTGCTCCACTCCGTTCATTAATTTTATAGACCTCTATTATATCTCCCCTCAGCCGTCTCTTTTCCAGGTTCCTTTTTAGCCCCTCCTCATAGGGATATTCTTCCATTCCCTTTACCATTTTTGTCGTTCTTCTTTTTTACCTTTCTAATTCAGCTGTATCCTTTTTAAGATAATATGCATGAGAGATTTGCATACTCATTGTCTATTCAAATACCCTACTTGCTGGAGGACTAGTGTAATACACAGGTGTGGTCAACATTATTGGCACCCTTGCAGTTCAACCCCTTAATGTCCAGTATTTCCTAGGAAAAAGAAAAAAAGGGGGGGGGGCTGGGACAGTGAAATGGCTTTGGACTATATATGCACACATATTTGACACACAAAAAAATCCAATAAAACAAGACCAATTAAAAAAGGAAATAGTAGGAAATAGTATAAAAACTGGGACATTGCCAGGACATGATTCTTGGCACCCTTATAACCACACTCCCAGTGCAGTTAAATTAGATGTGCCTGTGATCAATTGTCAGTACTCGCATGACTTGAATCAACCAGTGAATGATGGCTCTAATGTTTAAAATGAAGAAATTAGACCTTACCTGCTAATTGTCTTTCCTTGAGTTCTCTCCGGGCCAGTCCGGAACATGAGGGTAGTCAATCTTCCTCCTCTAGCAGCTGAGGACTGAAAAACTGATTCTTGTTGCCAAGGTTACCCAGCTCCCCCTTGGTGTCAGAACCCAGTCTTATGGTATCAAAGCTGTAAATGCACACATCCCCTACACCAAAATAAAAACCGATGTCTACTACTAAGAACTGATCGAGCAAAAACCTGCAAGAGTATCGCAGAAGGCTTCTTGTCGTGTCTCTAAATTAATAATTTTTTTTTAATTATATGCAAAACCTCCAACACAGAGGAGCTCTTTGACCTGCTCACTAACGACTGAAAACCCGAAAAAAACCAGACCGCTCATAGAAAATATCAATATACATGGGGTGGGTTCTGGACTGGCCCGGAGAGAACTCAAGGAAAGACAATTAACAGGTAAGGTCTAATTTCTTCTTCCTATTCGTCTCTCCGGGCCAGTCCAGAACATGAGGGTAGTACCAAAGCAGTACCTAAACCCGGGAGGGACCTGTGAGCCCCGCAACAATGGCCGAGGCCCCCACCCTCGCATCCTGACGAGCCTGTACATCCAACCGATAGTGTTGGGTAAACGAATGAAGGGAAGACCAAGAAGCAGCTCGACAAATATCCATCGGTGGCACCAAGGCCGATTCCGCCCAGGACGCAGCCTGACCCCTGGTAGAATGAGCACGGAGACCAACCGGAACCGATTTGCCCCTGGACTCGTAAGCCACACGAATAGCATGCTTCACCCATCTAGCTATTGAAGCCTTGGTGGCTGCCTTTCCCCTGGACGGACCCCCAAACAGGACGAACAACCTATCCGATTTACGAAAAGATTCCGTCTCCTTAAGGTAACGGCGGAGGACACGACCCATGTCCAATTTACGGAGAGACCGATCTAACCGATCCACCCCCGACGCAGCGAAGGTGGGAAGCGAGACCGGCTGATTTACGTGAAAAACGGAGACTACTTTAGGTAGAAAAGACGGCACCGTCCGCAAGACCACTTTTTCCGCCGAAAATTGAAGAAACGGCTCCCTACACGAAAGCGCCTGCAAATCCGAAATTCTCCTCGCCGAACATAACGCCACCAAAAAGGCTGTCTTCCAAGACAACTCCCGGACACTACTTGATGCACGAGGTTCAAAAGGAGGTTCCGTTAAAGCTTCCAACACCAAATTCAAATCCCAAGGGGGTATGACTGGCCTAACCGGCGGCTGAAGAAGTCTAGCCGCTCTAAGAAATCGCAGAATATCGGGATGAGCGGAGAGGGACTTCCCATGAATCGATCCTCTATAAACGGCCAGAGCCGCCAACTGTACCTTGAGAGTGCTAAGCGCCAGACCTTTCTCCAGACCGCACTGCAGAAATGCCAGAATCTCTGGTAGGAACGCACTTCCGGGCTGAAGCGCGCATTCCACACACCATGCTTCAAAGACGCGCCAAACCCGAATGTACGCTAGCGAGGTGGACCGTCTTCTGGACTGCAACATTGTGGCTATTACTGCCCCCGAATAGCCCTTCCGGCACAAGCGCTCCCTTTCAAGAGCCAAGCCGTAAGCAAGAACCGATCCGCCTGAGGCATCATGACAGGCCCTTGATGAACCAAGTCTACTCGTGCGGGTAACCGCCAGGGTGGCTCCACCAGAAGACGCATCAGATCCGCGTACCACGGCCGTCTGGCCCAATCCGGAGCAATGAGGATCACCAGTCCCTCGTGTCTCGCTATCCGCTGGATGACTCGCCCCACCAATGGCCACGGGGGAAACACGTAGAGAAGCTGACCCAACGGCCAGGGCTGAACCAGACCGTCGAGCCCTTCCGACATGTGCTCTCGGCGTCTGCTGAAAAACCACGCTGCCTTGGCATTGCCTAGGGTCGCCATAAGATCCATGACCGGTTGACCCCAGCGCCTCGTGATGTCGTGAAAAATGGCGGCATTGAGTTCCCATTCTCCGGGATCCAGCACGTGCCGGCTGAGATAATCGGCCTGAACGTTGTCTTTTCCGGCCACATGAGCCGCCGAAATCGCCTCGAGATGAAGCTCCGCCCATCGGAATAAGAGCTGACTCTCCTCCAAGAGGGAGACACTGCCGGTGCCCCCTGGAGATTGATGTAGGATACCATCACCAAGTTGTCGGAGAAAACGCGCACCGCCTTCCCTTCGAGTAGGCTGGCGAACTGCAGGAGCGCTAGACGCACCGCCCGCAGTTCCAGCCTGTTGATCGACCAAAGACTCTCTTCCGCCGTCCAGGCTCCTTGCGCAATCTGTGCTAAACAATGCGCCCCCCACCCGGACAGACTGGCATCCGTAGTGAGTAAGACCCACTCCGGCAGATCTAGCGGAACCCCCGCTCGCAGATGTCGCGGAACTAACCACCAATGAAGACTGACGCGCACCGGCTCCGGACAGCTCAAGCGGCGTGAAAGAGGGTGATACTGAGGGGACCATCGCGAGAGCAGAGCCTGCTGCAGGGGTCACATATGCGCTCGAGCCCAAGGAACGAGATCTAAAGCCGCCGCCATCGTTCCCAGCAATTGCAAGTACCGCCAAGCCGTTGGGGCCTTGATGTGCAAAAACGCCGACACATGTGCCAAAATCTTCCGAACTCTTTCCGGAGGTAGAAGGACGACTCCTCTCTCCGTATCGAAGAAGGCCCCTAGGTAAGTCAACTGTCGCACCGGTTCCAACCGACTTTTTGCCTGGTTGACCCCCAACCGAGACCCTCGAGGAATGCTACCACACGCGCTGTGGCCCTGACAGACTCCTCCCGTGACACCGCATGGATCAACCAGTCGTCCAGGTAAGGATGCACTTGAATTCCTTCTTTCCGGAGTGCTGCTGCCGCCACCACCATCACCTTGGTAAAGGTGCGGGGTGCCGTCGCCAGACCGAAGGGTAACGCCCGGAACTGAAAATGACCCATAGGAACCGCAAACCGCAGAAACCTCTGATGGTCTGTCCTGATCGGAATGTGCAAATAGGCCTCCGTTAGATCTATGGAGGACAGCACCTCTCCCGGACGAACCGAGCGTATAACCGATCGTAATGTCTCCATTCGAAAATGAGGAACGCGTAAACACCTGTTGACATGTTTTAAATCTAGGATTGGACGAAAAGAACCCTCCTTTTTGGGAACTACAAAATGTATCGACCGAATCCGTATTGGTCGGGAGGCACTGGAACCACTGCTTGGAGCCGCAACAAACGCTGCAACGTGTCTTGGACCACTGTCCGCTTTGCGAGAGGCCCGCACGGAGAGAAAACAAAGGCGTCCGCCAAAGCCTGCTCAAACTCGAGAGCAAAGCCCTCTGTGATAACTTGGAGAACCCATCGATCGGTAGTAATGGCGGCCCAAGTGGAGGCAAAATTCTGCAACCGCCCCCTACCGGAATCTCCCCCTGGGCCAGCCTCACGTCATTGTGGCTTTCTCACTGAGGCTGGGGAGGTGCCAAAAAAACCTCTGCTGGAACTCCGGGCTCCGCGAAAGGACTGCCCCCTCGCAACGAAACGGCCGCGCTGATAAGGAGCAAAGCGAGCTCCCCGAAATCTGCGAAATTCACGCCCCTGACCTCTCTGGAACGAACTCGGCTTGGCCGTTGTGGACGATCTTCGGGAAGACGACCCCCCTTGGAGTCTCCTAAATCTTTCACAATCTTCTCTAAAGCCTCCCCAAAGAGCAGCTTACCCTTATACGGAAGCTTACTGAGGCGTGCCTTGGACGAAGCATCCGCAGACCAATTCCTTAACCAAAGGAACCGCCGAGACGCGATCACAGAAGCCATTGACTTTGCTGAAATCCGAACCAAATCATAAAAGGTATCCGCCAAATAAGACGCCGCCGACTCGAGTTTCGCTCCCTCCATCGAAGGAGCAGCTTCACTCTCATGACTGGGGCTCATCTGAATCCACCGGATAGAGGCTCTGGACACATACGCCCCACACACTGATGCCTGAAGCGCTAGCGCACTGGAATCAAACGCTTGCTTCAAAAGCGCCTCTAACCTGCGATCCTGAATATTTTTAAGGGCCGTGGCCCCTTCCACTGGAATCGTGGTCTTCTTGGTGACCGCGGAAACCAGCGCATCTACCTTAGGCATCCGCAATAACTCTTTCTCTCCTCCTGGGGCACGGGATACAAACGCGCCAAGGCTCTAGCTCCACGCAAGGACGCTTCCGGGCATTCCCACTCAGATTCAATCATCTGTTTAATCACCCTGTGAAAAGGAAAACAGCGTTGTTCCGCTTTGAAACCTTGTAACAAGGGATCCTCTAAAGGTTCCTGCTGCACCACAGGTGGTGCTAAATTAAGAGCTGCCAGAGATTGTACAATTAAAGCCGTCAGCTCCTCCTTCCTAAAAACCCTAAAAATGTTAGGATCCTCTCCGGGGCCTAACTCTCCTTCCTCCAAGTCTGTTGGCCAAGACTCAAAGCCGGAGTCTGATAAAAGCTCCCCTTCCTCCAGCCCTAGAGGCTCCGGAGCCAAGGAAGAGGACTGTTCCACCTTGGTATTCCTAACCTTAGCCATCGAGACCCCTTCACCAGGATCTGTTAGCACAGAGTCCTCAATCTGAGAGACCCCCCCGGAGGAAGGCATACTACTGAGAGGCGCCTGAGATTTTTTAACTAAATATGCATTGTGAAGCGCCAAAATAAATTCTGTGGAGAGCAAAGAATCTACAGACTCTGGCACCACCGACAACGGTAGTTGCCCCTGTTCCGCCGTCGAGTGTCCCCTGTGAGACTTTGCCTTGCGCTTTCCTGATGGAGTGGGCAGCGCGGGAGGAACGGAAGGCACTTCTAAAATGGCCGCCGTTCCCGCTCTTTCCGTCTGGGACTGAAGCTGGCTCAACTGCTCGCCCTCAGGCCTATGCTGGTCAGCCATACCACGGTTCTGCTGTCCCTACCACGGGAACCCTGACACCAGCGAAATATACCCCAAACCGGAAAGAAACAAAAAATAAAACTCCCGCGCTGCGAACAAGCTACAGCGCCCGCACTCAACGAGAACCGCCGAAACTAACCCCGCTAACAGAAGGCAACTGCAGAAAGCGCTTGGCGGCAGGTAGGAGAAAATACTGAGGAATTACCTACGAGAAGCAAGGCTGTCACCTCCGTCTCTGGCTGTGCCGTTGCTAACGGCTGCAGGAAAGAGTAAGAATTGCCCCAGGAAAAACAGGCTCTGGGGCTCCCAGAGCTGTTTCCAAACCCCGAGTCACTGGAGAAAAAGGAGACAGGCTCTGCCTCGAATCTCCACCGACCTCCGGCTGTCCAACTCCAGGGGAATGGGCTGTTCTGTTTTGTGTCAGTAATGACCAAAAAAATTTAAAATGCCGTTTCACCCTGCTAGGGCAAACCAGGCAACACACTGCAAACCAGGCAACACACTTCTGCTTTACTCTTGCATCTCTTTCCCCACTAGTAATAGCAGAAAGGAAAATAACACTACTAGGCCTTTGTGGGGAGCTTGTCATCCACACATCCAGCTCATCTGCTGAGGACAAAAAGACTGGGTTCTGACACCAAGGGGGAGCTGGGTAACCTTGGCAACAAGAATCAGTTTTTCAGTCCTCAGTTGCTAGAGGAGGAAGATTGACTACCCTCATGTTCTGGACTGGCCCGGAGAGACGAATAGGAAGGCCACATTCACTCCCTGTTCCATTTTCACAAGGGTAAAGACAAAAGAGCTGCCTGAGATTGTCTGTCAGAAAGTGTAGTTATTCACCTATAAAAGGCGTTCTCCAGGGACAGCAGGACTCGGCCCTCACATATGGGTGACATCGGTGCAGACGGAGCCCTCGCAGAAGCATCTCCCCAGCTTTCAAAGAAAGCCTTTGGGAAATGCTACCATACATAAGTGATCCCCTTTCCCACCCAAGGGTGCCATCTTACTCGGTCAGATTACATAGAACCGACAAAAGAAGATGGCAAAATTATACAGCTACTCCAAGGGGAGGAGGGAGGGCTGTGAGGACTGATTCCTGTTGCCCCCAGAGAACACCTGTTAAGGTGAGTAACTACGCTTTCTCCAGGAACAAACAGAAGTCAATCCTCACATATGGGACTCCTGGCTAACGAGAACCTATAGAAAAAAAGCACTGCCCAGCCATGAGCAACCACAAGCAAATCTGAGGACAGATTCTGAGGAACCCCAGTGTCCAGGGAGAACCATGGCTCCAGTAGCCTGAATAAGAAAGGTCAGAGGGTAGGAGTTGCCTAAACCACAGATTATAAAGTATAGCCTGGCCAGCGGGATTACCTATCCAGGCAGTAGTGAGCTGTAAAAGTATGGACTGAGGACCAGGTGGCAGCCCGGCAGATATCTGCCATAGGGACAGAGTGTAGGCTTGCAACTGGGGTTGCCATAGCCCTGACATTGTGTGCCATGACCCGGCACTCCATCGATAGCCCAGCCTGATCGTGGGTAAAAGGTGATGCAGTTCGTCATCCAGGTGGACAGGGTCCGCTTGATGACAGTCTCCCCCAGTTGACTGGGGTCGTATGAAACAAAAAGCTATGAGGCTTTGCGGTGGCCCAGAGTATGCTGCAGGTAGAAGGACAGGGCCCTTTTGCAATCCAAAGTATGAAGAACAGCTGCTGCCTTGTCGGCATAGGACCGTGGAAAGAAGGTACGGAACACCACCTCTTGGTTGAGGTGGACGGCAGATACTACCTTTGGAAGGAAGAAATTTAGAGTGGGTGCGAAGCACGACACTGTTCTGGTAGAACCTGGTGTAGGGTAGCTCAGCCACCAAGGCCTGAAGCTTGCTGACACTGCGGGCAGAGGTGAGTGCCATCAGGAAGGTCACCTTTCAGGACAGATAAAGCAAATGGCAGGTAGCCAAGGGTTTGAAAGGCAGCTTCGTAAGCTGCGCCAGGACCACATTGAGATCCCATTCTGCGTGAAGCGGCCGGATGGGAGGTTTAGAGAGCGGCAAGCCCTGCATGAATTGGGTAATGAGTCTTGCCCTCTATGGAGTGATGGTTCGCGGCGAGCGCATTCAGGTGTACTCTGATGGAGTTGGACTTGAGTCCGGACTACAGGAGAATGGATCTACCCGTTGCCATGTACACCATACCGAGTACTTATGAGAGGCCAAGAGGACTTCTTTCACCTCCCTGGGGAGGTTGAGGGGTGCTAGAGCGACCCATTCAGCAGCCTTGCTCTTAGTGACACGGATCCCAGGTTGGGGTGGAGAATAGAGCCCTCCTCCTGGGACAGTAGTCCTGGAGGATTCCCCAGAGAGACTGGGGGCTCTGTCAAGAGGCGGAGTAATAGGGGAAATCAAGGCTGTCTGAGCCACCGGGGGGCCACCAGGATTATCAAAGCCTTGTCCCGTGGACACTGAAGAGGGTCCACACAATAGTAGCTTGGGAGGGAAGGCATACAACAGACTCTCTGACCACGAGATGAGGAAGTCATCTGCTAAGATCTGGAATGGATGCAGTTGGGGGCAGCAGAAGCAGGGCAGCTGAGTGGTGGCTGGGCTGGCAAAGAAGTCCAGACCTGGGGGTGCCCCATAATCAGAATAGCCACTGTGCCACCCTGAGGTCCAGGCACTACTCGTGTGGCTGGAGAACCCTGCTCAGTCTGTCCACTAGGACATTATCCTGACCCAGAAGGTAAACCACTCTGAGGAGCATTCCTTGACCGTGTATGAGCAGAAGGCTACTGCCTCCTGGCAGAGGTGGTGAGACCCTGTGCCCCCCTGTCTGTTCAGGTAGAACATTGTGATCTGGTTGTCTGGACTAGCACCGACTGATGCTGCAGGCAGTGTTGGAAGGCCTTGATTGCCAGGAAAGAGAGTAGTTATCACCTGTAACAGGTGTTCTCCAGGAGCAGCAGGAATCGGTCCTCACATATGGGTGACATCGACGTCGATGGAGCCCCTGCGGAGCATTTCCCCAGCTTTCTAAGAAAGCCTTTGGGAATACTGCACGCATGCGCGGTCCCCTTCCCGCCTAAAGGTGCCATCTTGCTCAGTCAAATGACATAGCTAAAAAAGAGCACACAAAAATGTAAAAAAATAAACTATGTACAACTGCAACTCCAGGGGAAGAGGGAGGGTTGTGAGGACTGATTCCTGCTGCTCCTGGAGAACACCTGTTACAGGTGAGTAACTACTCTTTCTCCAGGACCAAGCAGGAAGTCAGTCCTCACATATGGGTGACTCCCAAGCTCTGGGCTACCAAGGAACCCAAGCTGAACAAGAGAACTCCCTCTAGTCTCAGCATCAAAGAAAGGCTTTTCACTGAAAGAACCTCCACCGGTAGCCAACGGAGGGCTGGAGGGCAGGAGTTGCCTAAACCTCAAAGAGATTCCGGAGTACTGCCTGGCCAAAAGCACTGTCCCTACGGGACTCCCTCTCCAGGCAGTAATGAGCTGCAAAAGTCTGGCTTGAGGACCAAGTTGCAGCCCTGCAGATGTCTGCCAACGGTACAGAGCGGAGATGAGCTACTGAGGCAGCCATTGCCCTGACCCGACCCTGCAAGGGAAGGTCAGCCGCCCTGTAAGCCCAGGTGATACAGTCAGCCACCCATATGGACAAGGTACGCTTGGACACAGCTAACCCAAAATTATTAGGGTCAAAAGAGATGAAGAGCTGAGTAGCCCTTCTATGTCCTTGCGTACAGTCAAGGTAGAAGGATAAGGCCCTCCTACAGTCCAGGGTATGCAGGACCGCTTCAGCCTGGCTTGCATGAGGCCTAGGGAAGAATGTTGGAAGAACCACCTCCTGGTTGAGGTGGAAAGAGGAGACAACCTTAGGGAGGAACTTTGGATGAGTCCTGAGGACTACCCTGTTCCTATAGAAGCGAGTGTAAGGCCTGTCACAGACTAGGGCCTGAAGCTCACTCACCTGTCTGGCCGAGGTTAAGGCTACTAGGAAGAATGTCTTCCAGGAAAGGAAGCGGAGAGGACAAGTAGCCATCGGCTCAAAAGGTGAGCGAGTCAGTTGCTGCAAGACCACATTCAACTCCCACTCAGGGGCTGGAGGACGGACAAGAGCAAACCTCTGAGAAACCGAGACACCAAGGGGTGAACCGATAGAGAGTGTCCTTCCACCAGTGAGTGTTTATGTTTATGTTTATGTTTATTTCGAATTTGATATACCGCTCAGGCCAGAGGCATTAGAGCGGTTTACAATGCAAATCATTCAAGGAAATAGAAAAGAACGCCATTTATATGATAGGACAGAATAGAGGACAGAGACAGTCAGACAGAAAAGAAGAGGAGAGGACCACGGGACAGCGAGTTACCACAAAGTAGAAGCAGGTCGACCCAGTCCATGTCTTCGGATCAACCCACAGCCACAAACGCCATGGCCCTACGCCTAAGGGCCACGCCAAAGGGCCCTCTGGTGAGGCCCTCAGGCGCGGGCGCGCCTCAGAAGCGGCGGTTCTTTTATGCAGGGCTGCTGATGGTAAGCAGGGAAAGCGAGGAGGAGCTCCTGCTCACTCCCTCCTAAGATGGCTGCTCCCGTTCCACTGGCGTGCCTCAGAAGCGGCGGTTCTTTTATGCAGGGCTGCTGATGGTAAGCAGGGAAAGCGAGGAGGAGCTCCTGCTCACTCCCTCCTAAGATGGCTGCTCCCGTTCCACTGGCGTGCCTCAGAAGCGGCGGTTCTTTTATGCAGGGCTGCTGATGGTAAGCAGGGAAAGCGAGGAGGAGCTCCTGCTCACTCCCTCCTAAGATGGCTGCTCCCGTTCCACTGGCGCGCCTCAGAAGCGGCGGTTCTTTTATGCAGGGCTGCTGATGGTAAGCAGGGAAAGCGAGGAGGAGCTCCTGCTCACTCCCTCCTAAGATGGCTGCTAGAGCTGAGAGGTGGACCCGAACAGAATTGGACTTTAGGCCCTGATTGGATAAGTGTAGCAGGTACTGAAGCACCACTGGTACAGTACAGGAGAAAGGATCCTCTGTACACGGCTGACACCACACAAGAAAACCTCTTCCACTTCAGGGCATAGGTTTTTCTAGTGGACTGCTTCCTAGAGGCCAGGACGACCTCTTCAACTTCAGGAGGTAGGCCCCAAGGAGCCAAAACTACTCTTGCAGCTTCCAGGCCATCAAATTGAGAGATTTGAGATTGGGGTGCAGAAGAGACCCCTGGTCTTGAGAAAGAAGGTCGGGCTACAACCCTAGAGGTGTCCACTGCTAGCTGAAGCAGAAGTGGGAACCAAGGTTGCCTCGGCCACCTGGGGCCAATGTTCCCTCTAATTTTCTGTAGGCTGTGTGCGCATAAAATATCAGCTGTGTGCAGCTTTTGAAGGAAGGTTAAATTTTTGTGCGCGACATAATGACACTCTGAGTTATATACTTTAAAATTTGACTACACATCAGAATACAGTATGTACACCACATTGATTTTAATCAAATTAAATGAAACTAGACGATTACTAAATGAAGCGGGAAATTTCTAGTAATTACAATCATAACTTTGAAATTTTAAGACGCCTGTGTTGTTTTCTATCAGAATCAGAGCCGTAATTTTTGTGCGCTCTGTTGTAAAGTATGTGCGCTCGCTCAGCGAGGTTTGTGCGCGCGCACACGCGCACAGCTTAGAGGGAACAGTGCCTGGGGCTACCAGAAGGACCAAGGCCTGGTCCGTTAGAATCTTGAACGGGGTTCGGGCCACCAGAGGCATGGGAGGAAATGCATATAGGAGGCCCTGGGACCAGGAAATCAGAAAAGCATCTGCTGCTAGTCTGAGAGGATGCGGTTGCCTGGAGCAGAACCTGCAGCTCAAACAGTAGAAAGAATCGTTCATGTATCAAAGGGTAATATATAATTATCAATCACTATCATTAATGAATTTCCAATTTCTTAAACATCAGAGGTCTCAGACTAATTTGGCTCTGCCACCAGGACTCACATCCGTTCTTACAGCAGATTGCCCGTTTGCATCAACGACCTCTCAAATAGGGCAAGTTAAGCAACACAGTCACAGAATCCAAGCAGCTTTGCAGGTATCGTAAAGCACTATACTTATCTGTGTTATCAAAACAGCCCACCCTAGTGGAGCAGAACCTGGGCAGCTGTCTGTTCAGGGGACTGGCAAAGAGATCTATGGATGGAAGTCCCCACCTCAGGAAGATCTTCTGAACTACCAAGGGATGGAGCTGCCACTCGTGGGGCTGCAGAATTCTGCTCAACCTGTCTGCTAGGTAATTTTCCTGGCCAGGGAGATAAACCGCCTTGAGCAACATGTTGTGCTTGAGCGCAAACAAGCAAAGGTCCTGCGCCTCCTGACAAAGGACCCTGGACCCAGTGCCTCCCTGTTTGTTTTAGTGCAAACAGACAACCAGGTAGCCATGTTTTATGTGAACAGACTGGTGAGCCAGGATTTGAGAGAAAGTCTTGAGGGCTAAGCGAATAGCCCGAAGCTCCAGTAGATTGATCTGCTGCTGGGCCTCCCAGGGAGACCACAGGCCCTGGGTGCACTTGCCTAGACAGTGTGCCCCCCAGCCCTGTAGAGAGGCATCGGTGGTCAATACCACTGTGAACCCCGGTGGCTGAAAAGGCATCCCCTCCAGCAGGTTGGGGGGATGCAGCCACCAACGTAGGGAGTGCAGGAACGGTCTGGACACCCCTACTCTGTCTCTGAGGCGCCCTGTGGCCTGTGACTACTGAGTCCTGAGGCACCATTGGGCAGGCCTCATATAAAGCCTGGCATGGGGTGTGACATGCACTGTCGAAGCCATGTGGCCCAGAAGCCTTAGGCAGAGCCTGGCGGAGACCAGTGACCTGCTGAGAAACTGGTTTGCCAAGGTCATCAGTCTTTGGGCTCTGTCCTCCTGCAAGAAAGTTTTTGCCTGCAGAGAGTCCAGTCTTGCCCCTATGAACTCCAAGTTTTGGGAGGGGAGCAAAGTGGACTTTGACAAACCCTAGATGCTGTAGTAGAGAAATCGTTCGGAGGGTGGCTTGCTTGGCCTCCTGGCACATCTGACCCCTGATGAGCCAGTCGTCCAGATAGGGGAAGACAAAGATACCCTGATTTCTCAAGTAGGCCGCCACCACTGCCAGGCATTTGGTAAAGACTCGGGGGCGGAGGTGAGGCCAAAGGGCAGCACTCTGTACTGATAATGGTTTCCTTCCACAATGTACCTGAGATACTGTCTGTGGTCTGGATGAATGAGGATGTGAGTGTACGTATCCTTTAGATCTAAAGAGCATAGCCAATCTCCCTGCTGGAGGTAGGGCAGAAGTGTTCCAAGAGTAAGCATCTTGAACTTTTACTTCTGTAAGAACTTGTTGAGATTTCTGAGGTCGAGAATAGGCCTGAGATCCCCTGTTCTCTTTGGTACTAGGAAGTACCTGGAGTAAAACCAGTGACCTTGGAGGTGGGGAGGCACAGGCTCCGCCGCCTGGTCTTGTAACAAACCCTGAAGCTCCTGCAGGAGGAGGGCTGTATGGAGAGGAGGTCTTGGAGGCTCTCCTGGAAAATAGGGAGGAGGCAACTGATGAAAATGAAGCAGGTAGCCCTTTTGGACTATGCTTAAGACCCAGTTGTCCCCTGTAATGGGTGGCCACCGGTGGGCAAACAGGGCTAGGTGACCTCCGGTGTAAGGATGGGACAGCAGAGACAGAGACGCTATGCCTTGGGAGTCAAAAACCCCCACCTGCTGAGTAGGAGCAGGAGCCGGAGGCTTGGGGGCTTTCTGCCTATGGGGCCCATGTCCCTGCCCCTTGGCCTGCTGACCCTGTGAGGGAGCGGGGGAGGCCTGGTAAGTCGGGTACTGTTTGTAGGCAGTCGCCTTCCTTGGGTAAAAGGGCTTTTTACCTGAGCCCTTCTTCTTGTGTGAAGGGGCAGAAGTCTTTCGAGACAGCCTTGTCCTTGTGAGGTGCTCGGTCTCGAGCTCAGCAGCCTTCTCGGCCATGGGCTTGCCAAAAAGGTTTTCACCTCGGCAAGGGACATCGACCAACTTGTCTTGAACCCATGGCTCGAGGTCCGATGACTGCAGCCATGCCTGGCGTCGAGCCGCGATGCCGGCAGCCGCAACCCAGGCCAAGGCCTTGAAGCCATCGTAGGCCGCTCGGGACATAAACTTAGAGCATTCCCAGATCCCTAAAGACAAGGACTTGAACCTCTGCAAAGGTTCCCCGGAGAGACCAGCAGAGAACCCGGCAAGGAGCTTGCCAGGTCCCGCAAGTACATGCCCATGTACAGTTGGTAAGACTGGACACAGCAAGCAAGCATCGAGCCCTGGAAGCACTTTCTACCGAATGCATCCAGGTTCCGGTCCTCCCTGCCAGGGGGCACCGCGGAGTGCATCTTCTGACTTTTCAGACGATGCATGGCCGATTCCACCACCATGGAATGGTGCGGTAGCTGCGCCTTTTGAAACCCAGGGCTCTTACGGAGTCGATAAATGGAATCGACCCGCTTGCTCAGAACCGGCGCCAAGGCCGGTGCCTCCCACATCCGGAAGAGGAGCCGTTCCAGCATCGGAGGAACCGGCACAGTAAAGGCCTCCTTTGGAGGAGAGTCATACTGGAGGGCCTCGAGCTCTTCGGCTCCTCCTCGGGATCCGCCGGGATCGCTAAAGCAGTGGCCATATCACGCACGAACTCCGAGAACCGGGTATCCTCTAGAGGGTATCTACTCCGGGGCTCAGACTGTGGTGAGTCCGACGGGACGCACCGAGTCTTAAAGGTATCGGGGGACTCCTCATCCTCCGTCTCCCAGGCGGACTCGTCCGAAGAGGAGTCGGGCTCCGACCGCACGGGGCCCGGCAGCACCCGCCCCGACGCCGAAGGCACCGGTGTCGACGCCCTCGGTCCCGACCGGGAGGTCGAGGGTGACTGCGACCGAGGATGACCTCGAGCCTTCATGGTCTTGAGTATCGGCTCGGTCTCCGGGGTCGACTTCGTCGATGTCCCGGTGGTTGGGGCAGATGCACCAGCAAGGCTGGTCATCAGCACTCGCTGCTGATCCATAAAGGCAGACAGTCTGCACTCCAAGGTTGTCAGCCTGAGACCCAACTCAGCAGCTACCGACTCGGGCCCTGGCGGCGGCTCCCTGGGAGGAGAGTCCTCGAGGACAACAGGACTTATGTGTCCAGCAGACTCTGACTCCACCCGAGGTACTTTTGACGGCTTCTCCTGTTCCACGGGCCTGGGGCGGTGGTCAGGGGACCTCCTCCGACGCCGCCCTCGCGAGCCACTTCTTCCTCTTTCGCTCCCGCTCGGGGGACCCCCTATCCGAGGAGCCCCGACGATGCTCGGGGTCAGACTCCCGAGATGTCGAGGCCTCAGACGAGGCCTGGGCCCGACCGGAGGCCGAGTCAGAGAAAAGCCTTTCCTTCTGGTGCTGACGACTTCGAAATGCCTTAGTGGACATTTTTTCCACATGGTCCACAGATCTTAGGATCATGATCAGGACCGAGGCACTGAAGGCAGCAGTCGTGTGTGTCGGTGAGAAACATTAGTTTCTTGCACCGATCACACTTTTTAAAACCACTGGAAGCCATCGGGGGGAAAAAAAGAGTCCCCGCGAGGTCAAAGGACCGGCCTTCCAGGGAAAAGGAAAAAAAGGGCGCGAACGCTAGCCACGAAGGGCAAAAACCGAAAAAAGAAGATCGGGCTCGATACCGGTGTACCGAACCCGGCGAGAAGGGGAACCGGCGTCGAACCGGACAAAAACCGCGAAGAAAATCGCAAGGTATAGACGAAAAAATCCGACTATTTTCCAGGTGAACAAGGACACACGTCCGAAGGGCTCCACGGAAAAAGAGAGACTGAGCAAGATGGCACCTTTAGGCGGGAAGGGGACCGCGCATGCGTGCAGTATTCCCAAAGGCTTTCTTAGAAAGCTGGGGAAATGCTCCGCAGGGGCTCCATCGATGTCGATGTCACCCATATGTGAGGACTGACTTCCTGCGTGGTCCTGGAGAATAGCTGAGTTACAGTTGATCTGCTGCTGGCTCTCCTCGAGAGACCAGTTGCCCTGCATGCACAGTTCTTGCAATGGGCACCCCAGCCCAGCAGGGAGGTGTCTGTGTTGAGGACCCTCCTGGAGGTTTGGGTGTTGGAAGGGCATGCTCTTCTGCTTGTGCTGTGTGTCCTGCTACCAGTTGAGTGACTTTGCTAGTTGACAGGACACACAGAGCCTGCCTGTGGCCTGAGTCCACTGTGAGCAGAGAAATCACTGAGCTGCCTACATATGGAGGCAGGCATTGGGGACCACATGGATATTGGAAGCCATGTGGCAGAGCAGGTGAAGCATGGACTGCGCTGACACGGTGTGGCATCACTGAACCTTGGTTGCCAGGGCCCTGATGCGATCCGCCCTGTCCAGGGGGAAGAAGGCCCCCCCCAGGTCCTATGTTTGAGTGAGTTGGGCTTTGGGGTGGTTTATCACGAACCCAAGATGATGTAGGACCGAACATTTTGAACTTCTCCTGCATCAGAAATTTGTTCAGGTTTCTCAGGTCCAGGATGGGCCTTAGGCCCCCTGTTCTTTTTGGGACCAGGAAGTACCTGGAGTAGAACTCCTTTCCTTTCAGGGCATGTGGTATGGGCTTCACAGCCCTGTCCCTGAGAGGGCCTGAAAGTTTCTGCAGTAGCAGGGCCTAGTGCAGGGGGGGTCAGAGGAGGCTCCCTTGGAAAGAAAGGTGAATGTGTCTGGTCCAGATGAAGGAGGTAAGACTCCCTGACCACCTGAAGTGCCCAGAGGTCGGTGGTGATGGTAGCCTACCAGTGGGCAAAATGAATCCGGCACCCCCCCCCCCTTAGGTAGCTGATCCTCCATGAGAAGAGAGGCTATGCTCTGGGAGTCAAAACCCCCAATCCAGTCTGGGCTGCGGCTGGTGTCTGGGGCTGTGGGGCCTGATACGGGGGATAGCCTCAGTAAGGCTGGCCTTTCCGGTGGGCCTTTTTCCCCAGGTGGTTTCTTCCTGGAAAGAGTGGAAGTCTTCCTTGAGAGCCAAGTCCTGGTGACATACTCTGTCTCGATATCCGCTGCCTTGTCTTGCAGCAGCTTACTAAAAAGGTTTTCGGTGACGGTCCCAAGATGGCGGCAGAGTAGGACGCCGAGTGAGGTTCGAGCTGATGGAGAAAGAGGAAACAGCGGTCAACGAAGCCCCCCACTACCTCTTCTACCAGCAGCGGCTTGATCAAGTTATCCATTGCTGCTTTCTGCTCACCGATGGCATCGGTTATGGCTTCGGCAGATCTGTCGACTAGATCGGCAGATCTGAGCAATGGGGTTGATTTGAGCCCTGTTCAGGCGTTGCTGCCGCAGCCCGGAAGAAGCTCTGAGGAGGAGCTGTGTGTAGGGGTACCTCTGGGTCAGGAGGACACAGCCACAGCGGGGGGTGCCTCCTCGAAGTTAACGCTGAGTGTGTTGGCTGCTTCTTTGGGGGGCAGAGATCTGAATGCCTCCCTAGGAGCTAGCTTTGGGTTGGAGCATTTGAAGACCAGCTCCCCTGATACCTCGACGTCCTGGGCGTTGTGCGGGTTAGAAAAACCAGCACTGTTGACTTTAGATAGCTTATGGGAAGCCATCGCATCACTTCAAAGATCCCTGCTTCCTGTGGTGGGTGTTTTTTCACAAGAATTGAATGATGTTAAAGGTCAGTGTTCTATGTTGGAGACAAATTTGGCGGGACAGGCTGCTAGAGTGACACGGCTGGAAGCCCATTTTGAAGATCTTGGGAGGGGCCCGATCCAGGGAGCGATTGATTTATGCACGGCGTTTGGAGTTCATGGATAATCAGTTGTGACGGAATAACTTGAGGTTCTTAAATTTTCCAAGATCTCCATTGATGGAACCTTTGGGCTTGGTCTGTAAGTACTTTTACAGAGGTCCTGCTGATACTTTACCTCCTATTATGAGAGCTCAGTATGTGGCGATTTTCGTCTGAAGTGGATACGGAGATGGGTCCTGAGAGTGCAGCTGGCCTCAGTTGGATCTGTCGGAGTTTCTGGAGAGCTCCCTGGAAGTAGTGACTAGTCGTGCTACACTATTGGTCTGCTTTGCATTTGAATCTGACCGGAACTCTATCCTTAGATTATATTTTTGGAAAATGTCTGTTTTCTCAATCTCTGGGGTCTAAAATCTCTATTTTTCCTGATCTCTCTAGAGATACCTAGAAAAGGCGGAGAGATTTTTGGGCTTTGCATCAAAGGTCTACCGCCCTGGTAGAGCAATTTAGATTAAAGTATCTGTGTAAATGTTTGGTATTATTTCAATCTAAGCAATTTCTTTTTTTTTAATCTCAGCAATTGGTGCAATTTCTTCAGGGTAAGGAGGGTGATGGGCAGGTTTGATTCCTGTACCGGCTGCCATATTTGATAACTATGCTCGTATGATTGTGATGTTAAGGTGGGCTCTCCATATTAGTGGGGGTGGCCCTTTCCTTTTTTTTTTTCCTTTTTTGTTTTATTTCTTCATTGGGACCTTTTATTGGGGTTTTATTTTGTGGTCTAAACAAAATATGTATGATTTCTTTTACTTGTATTTGAAGTTTTGTTGTTATTCTGGATTAAAATTGTGAAATTTAATAAAAATAAAGTTTACAAAAGTAAGTTTTCACCGAGGCAAGGGACGTTGTGGAGTTTCTCCTGGACCCATTGCTCGAGGTCAGATGCCTGGAGCCAGGCCTGGCATTGGGCACTGATGATGCCTGCGGCAGCCACCCTCGCACTGGACTCAAAGCTGTCATAGGCTGCTCAAGACAAATACTTCAAGCATTCCCTAACAGACTTTGAGGGTCCGGAAGCATTGGAGGTGGTCCCTACTGAGATCTGCCAAAAACCCCTTGAGTTCCTTGGTTAGGTCTCGGAGGTACATGTCGATTATACAGCATGAAAGCATCGAGCCCTGGTAACATTTTACACCTGAGGGTGTGATGCTCCCTGCCCGGGGGCACCAAAGAGCAGGCTTTTTTGTTGACACATGGTTGACTCTATCACCATGGAGGTGTGAGGGAGTTGCACCTTCCTGAAGCCGGGCCTTTGCTGGACCTGGTACGTGGTGTCCAGGCGTCGGCTCACAATTGGCACAGATACTGGCATTTCCCACTTTCGGAGGAGGTGGTGCCTGGGGATGGAGACTGTAAGGGCCTCTCTGGGTGGGGCTTCGTATTGGAGGACTTAGAATTCCTCCATGTGTGGGTCCTCCTCAGACTCCGTTGTGACGGACAGTGCCTTTGCCATGTCCTGGACAAACTCGAACGAGGGGGTCCTTGGGCAGGGACCAGCGCCTCTGTCCCGGTGGGGACAGATCAGAGAGGAGGTTGTGGTGTGCCCGTGTCTTTGGGGGAAGCTTACTCCCAGTCTGAGTAGTCCATCGAGGATTCGAGGCCCGGCGGCTCTAAGGGTAGCATTGGCCCTGGAGCCAGAGGCGCTTGCCAGAGAGGATCTTGCTCCCGAGAATCGGGATTGAGACCTTCACCGAAGATAGATTTGAGGCATGAAGCTCTCAAGGATCTCTTCGGCGGCCCGGGGAGTCCTTGCCATCAAGGGCCCTGCAGTCTCAGTGTTTGCATTGGCGGGGCAGGGCACAGATGCATGTTGCAAGGTCAGGAATGCAGAAAAGCTGCGCTCCGCCATCATCCTGACCTCCCACTCAGGGGTCAAAGCCTTCAATATCAAGGCCAGAGTGCCAGTTCAGGTGTTGGGGAAGAGAGGGTATTAGATGTGACGGACCTTGGGGGTCCGAGATCCTTCGTCGGTGGCCTCAATGTCTGTCTGGGGTAACTTGGCTGGCCACTCCAGCTCAGACTCCTTGGAAACCCTCTGGGGGCTGTAGGACCTTGCACAAGACTTGCCATGAGAGTCCCCTTCCCAGGAGGGGATTAGCAAAGATTTCTTCTTTTTATGCTGTCGCTCCAAGGAACCCTTATTGGACTGTCCGTGTGCCTCTCAGGTACCGCGGGGGCTTTATGTGACTCCAAGGATCCTTACTGGGGCCAAGTCTGACCTGTGAAACTTCTGCTGGCGACTCTGGATGGCTTGGCTTAGACATCTTTTTGCACAGGGAACAAGCCTCTGGGTCATAGTTGGCACCTAGACACCTGAGGCAACAATCGTGCATCAGTAAGGGGCATATTCATGGAGCACCAATCACACTTTTTAAACCTGGTGGCCAGTAGGGCAAAAGGCCCTAGCGAGGTTGAAGACCCTCGACGTGGCCAGCAGTTAAAAAAGGCACGAAACCGTGCCAAGTGGAGAAAAAAAATCCTAACTACACGGATTGAGTCTCTAAGTCGAGGCGGCGGGGCTCGGAGGCGGGAAAGGGACCTGTGCTAACTGTATGGTATACAAAAGTGCATGAGGAAATCAACTTTTTTTATGGGGAAGACAGACATATGTCTGTAGGGCTCTTCGGAAAAAGGGAGATGGAGTAAGGGTGGGAAGGGGACCACGCATGTGTGGTGGTATCTCCTGAAGACTTTCTTTGAAAGCTGGGGAGATGCTTCCGCAAGGGCTCAGTCGGCTTCCTGCTTGTTCCTGGAGAAAAGCCATTATCAAACTTTAAAGGGGCACAAGGCCAACTCTAAAGACTATAGGATTCCTGTGGCTACAGTTCGCAATGTTAAGAGGTTTTCTGCTCATGGAACTGCCAAGAACCTCCCAGGACATGGCAGGAAGAGGAAAATTTAATCCAAAAAGTCTTCAAAGCTTAATGCGAACTGTTGGAAAGACATCACAAAACATCCAAAGAGCTTAAGGCTGACCTGGAGCAATCTGGAGTGGTGGTTTTAACCCGCACCATATGCCGTGCACTAAAAGAGGGACTTCATGGGCTGAGGCCATGTAAGCCCCCATTGCTCAAAGACACAGAAAAAAAAGGCATGCCCTGATTTTTGAAGTTTCTCAATGTTGGTTTTATCCATCCACAGAACATTTTCCCAGAAGGATTGTACAAACCCAATTTGAGCTGTTTGGCAATGCAGACCAGTGATACATTTACAGGCGAAAAAGTGAAGGTTATAACCTGGTCCTAATACCTATTGCCCCAAAAGATGAGGGTTGAAAAACCCAAAGGGCTTTTGTTAGTATCCGTACTTCTAGGAGGTTGATCTGCAGAGCAGATTCCTGTTGTGTTCACTGTCCCTGTGTGGAGAGGTCGCTCAGATGCGCTCCCCAACCCAGCTTGGAGGCATTCATCATCAGGGTGCATTGAGGTGGAGGCATCTGAAAAGGTGACCTGCTGAGTAGGTTCTGTGGATAACACCACCACTGAAGAGACTTAGTCAGTTGAGGGGTGATATGGATCTTGTCTCAGAGATGTCAGTTTGCTTGCGTCCATTGAGAAGACAGTCCATTGGGCTTTGACGCATGTGTAGTCTAGCATAGGGGATGACATGGACCGTAGACGGAGCATTTCTCAAGCAGTTATGCGGCTTTGCTGTTGCATTGCTTTTGCTAGCTCGATAAGGCGGGCACAGTGATCCTGTGGGAGAAAAGCTTGGGCCTGTTGAGTATCTAAGAATGTTCCGATGAACTTCCAGATATTGAGTTGGAGCGAGGTGAGACTTTATTTGTATTTTTATATCGCTTTTTCCAAAAGATCAAAGGTGGTTTACATAGTTAAACTGTTTCATGTAACTAATTCTGTTCTATGTACAGGTATTAAAGATTAATTATATACAAAGTATCATAGATCAAACTAATTTACAATATGATATAAACCATCATATCAGACTGTGCTCTGGGGGGAGGAGAGAGAAAAGTTTGAAGGGGGGGCCGGGGGAGGATTTAAACTTTGATAAGTTTAGGACAAAGCCCAGATCCTGGAGCAACAGGATGGTGCGATTTAAAGGGAGAGTTTTACCTCATGAGGGGAGTCTCCCCTGATTTAGCCAGTCATCTAAGTATAGGTAGCGACTACTGCCATTCATTTTGTGAATACTCGTGGTGCAAAGGCTAGGCCGAAGGGCAGAACACGAAGCGCAGATACTGTTTGTGCTGAGAATGGATCAGTAAGTGCATATATGCCTCCTTTAGGTCTAGAGAACAAAGCCAGTCTGGTCTCTGGAGGTATGGGAGAAGAGTTCCGAGGGAAGTCATTTTGAATTTCTTGTAGACCAGATCTCTGAGATCCAGGATGGGCCTGAATTCTCCTGTTTTCTTTGGGATGAGAAAATATGAAGAGTGAGTAGCCCATCCCTTCTTGAAGAGGAACTCTTTCTATTGCACCTTAGGATAATAGAGTGGGATACCTCTTCTCTTAAGAGAGTGCCTTTGAAGGGGATGGGTGGGATAGTCCCCTGTGAAAATGATTTGGGGGGGGGGGGTTGGTCTCGAAGTGAAGGAGATACCCCCTGTGGACAATGTTGAGAGTCCACTATGTGGAGCAGCACAGTGGGAATGTTCTCTAAGGAGGAGTCAGAAACCAGGCACAAGTCGTGCCTGAGCTGGTGGTTGAGGTTTAGGAGCCTTGGGCTTTTGGGGTTGATGAGGGCCCTGCTCCCGCTGCTGAGGCTGGTAAGCAGCTGAAGGTGGGTAGGAAGGATAATATCGCTTCTTAGAGTAGAAATGTTTCTTGGGAAGAGCTTTCCTTTTGGAGGGGTCAGCTGTTTTTTCTGGAAAGGCTTTTGAGGGTAAGATCATCTGTCTCAATTTCCCTGGCCTTTTCTCTCCAACCTTTTCCAAAAAGGTATTCTCACATGCATGTTATGTTGGCCAGCTTGTCCTGGACCCATTGCTTGAGATCTGATGCCTGTAACTAGGCCATCCTCAGAGTCCCTATGCAGACTGTTTAAGCTCTGCTGGTTGACTCCAAAGCATCAAAAGATGTCCTGCAAATATATTTTGAAGTATTTTGACCCTGCCTGATGAGTGTCTGGAATGTACTCCTCTTATTATTAGGAAGCCTGGGTGCAAACGTCTCCAACTCCCTGGTGATATCCTTTAGAAACATGCCCATGTATAGCATGTAAGAGTTTATCCTAGAGACCAGCATACATGCCTGAAAGCATAGATGTTGAAGGCATTGAGTGTCCTCGAATCCCTACCCAGTGGCATGGAAGAGTGATTTTTTTTCAGCTGTTCATTCGGCACATTGCCGATTCCACCACGGAGTGGTGTGAGAGCTGAGGCTTCTGGAAGCCTGGACGCTCTGGAACTCTGTACAAGGTATTGAGCCTCTTGTTGATAGGTTGAACCGTAAGAGGGGCCTACCATGTGTGGAGCATCAGATCTTGTAAAATGCAATGCACTGGTAAAGTAGTCGCTTGCTTAGGTGTGGGAGGGTATTGGAATATCTCCAATTCCTCTGCCCTCTGTTCCTTCTCTGAGGTTACTGTGATGGCCAGTCCTGCTGTCACAGATGAAGTTTTGGAAAGACACATCTTCAGGTGCGGACCTGCGCTGCTCATGTGGAGGGGACGGGTCTGAAGGCATGTCTAGAAGTTCTTGAAAATCCAGTAATACCTCATCAGAATTGGAACAACTGGTTTTGGAGTCTGACAAGAAGTAGCAACGGTCTTGTGTTTGACCTCGATGCTTTATTGACGTCAGTGCTCAGAGGTATTGGCATTAGGAGCCACGGCAGTCTTAGCCTGTTGGGTACTGGTGGCATCGGCCTCGGGAGTTCCAACGATACCGGCCCTCAAGGCTCTATCGGAGCCGATACACAGCTGTAGACAAGGTGCTGAAACCTGCACTACTGGAGCTTTTAATACTATCTGTACCATGGCTGCCAGGAGTGTGGCAAACTCCTCTCGAGAGCCAGCATGGGCTGGTACAGGGAGATGGACAATGTTTGTGTGGAATCACCAATGGGGCTTTGCGCCACAGTCCCAAAACATGGAACCGGTAGCTCTTCAGAGGTAGATTCCTCGGGAGCGTCCCAGAGCTCCTCTTGTGTTTTTGGAGGACAGGTCCTCCTGCTGGGGCTGCTTGGCTGGCAAGTCTGCATCGGAAGCACCCCTAGGGGAGTCTCGATGCTTATGTTGTGACTTTTCTTTGGTCTTTGTCTTCAATGTGTAATCAAACTCTGGAATTTGTTACCGGAGGATGTAGTAAAGGCTGTTAGTGTAGTTGGGTTTAAAAAAGGTTTTGGACAAGTTCCTGGAGGAAAGGCCCATAAACCATTATTAAAAAGGGACCCAGGATATCAATGTTTGACCCAATACAAGCATTGTGGAACCTGTGTCTTTTGGGGAAACTGCTTGGTACGAATGACCTAGATTGGCCACTGCTGGAAACAGGATACTGGGCTTGATGGACCTTGGTCTGACCCAGTATGGCATATCTTATGTTTAATGTCAATAACGTTTTTGAAATCACAGACCTACTCTTATGTTTGGACTTTGGAAGAGACCCAAAAACCATGAGAAGAAGTCGATTGTTCTTGATGATGTGGAAGTCACTGAAAACCCGAGTCAGGGGCAAATAGCAATCCATACTGTCTGGCTGTGTTCTGGGCCTTTCTTTGTCATTTGTTGGCACAAAGGACAAGAGTTTGGTAAACGGTCAGGGCCCAAACATTTTAAAACACCAGTCATATTTATCCGTGATTGATACAGTACTGCTACATTTGGTACATCTTTTAAACTACTAGTTGGTTTATCTATTTTAGAAGAGGATGTGAAGGCCTAGTTAGTGGTAAACCCGCAGAAAAAGAAAACAAAAGAAAGAAAATGTTCTAACTAAAAAAGAAAAATTTATGGAAACCGGTGTTGACGGAAAGGCACAGTATTGCACCAAAAAATTGTTTTTCGGCGGTGACAAGATTTTGCAACCTGCTGGCTCCATGGAAAGCAGAGTTACTCGCCTATAACAGGTGTTCCTTAGCGTCCCTCTAGTCCAGTCCCGGAACCATAGAGTTGTCAACCTCCTCCAGCAGCCTTGGAGTCTGAAATACATCATTGCTTTGCTGGCACCAGTATAAGTAGGCAAGGACCGCCCCCTCTCACCAGTACTTTCAGTCTCCAAGCAGCTTGGATGTTCTGAGCCCAGGGCTGGGCTCAGTGAGAACAAATAAGCAGAGCTTGGGTTTTTGAAATTTACTCCTTTTGGTTTATTTTCCCTGTTTGATTTGGTTACTTTGTTTTCTTTTATGTCAGATCTGCTGCTGCTGTAAGGGTTCCTGTGTCTGTGGACCTTTATTTTTTGTTTCTAAAGGATCAGGGAGTTCTTCCCCCCTCCCTCTCTGCATTGCCCCAGCGTCTAAACGAGCACAGGGGAGACAGTGCTGATCCGTGGCCTCCCTGCTCCCGAACCCGCGTTGAAGGGGTGAGGAGCAGGTGGAAGGCGGGCAGTTGCAGCAGCAGCGATACAGGGGCTGAAAAGCCTGAGAAGGTTGTGCCCAGATCAATCGGAGCTGAAGCTGTTAAAAAGGCTGTGCTCCGGTGTCCTGTTGGCTCCTTTCCCTCACTCCCCTCCCCCTCCCCTTCCCCCCCCGGGATCGGCGGCGGTGGTAAGTACCCACGCAGATCTGCTTTGGGGAGCTGGTTTAAAATGGGAGGGGAGGCTTCGCGGCGGCTCCCGGGGTTGCAGGGTGCTCGGGGCCTTGCCGCGGGGGGGTGAGAGAGTGTGCTTTTTTGAGCGGGAATGCTGGCAGTGGACATTTTGAGGGCCGCGTTTTCACCGGCAGGATTTATTTGTTTTGGTAGACAGCCTTGCTCCTGAGCTCCCTTGGGGGGAGCGGATAAGGAGCATTTAGTGTGCAAATTCTAGTCTGATTTTGATTTTTGCCTTTAATTTACTTTAACTTTATTTTTGATTCAGTTGCCTTTGATTAATTGGCAACCGGGGATTAGTTCCTTTGGTTAGGAGCAAATATCCTTATTTACTTACAGTGGTTTTAAATTTGAGCCGGCCTCTTTAAGTTTGTAGCAGCTCTCACCTTCCCTCCTCAATTATTTTTTGCTTGATGCAGGCATTTGCCGGTGCGGATCTCTCTCCCTTGACTACGGGAGAAAGCTCTGGGGCCGTACATCCGCACTGCAGCTGTGTGAGACGGAGCCTCTCCATTGCTGCGGGATTTAATTTGCACGGTGGAACCAGCTGAGCGATCCTCTCGGAGCACTTTAAGGTGGTAGGAGCTGGCAGGGTGGCTTTCTGCCCTGCAGGTAAGGCCTTCGGGCTCTGTCGGTCTGCTGAGGCCTCCTTTTTTGGGGCCCTTTTCTTTCTGGGTGTTTGGACCACATGGTGGGAGTTGCAGTGAGAGGCCTGTGTGAGGAAGACAAGCTGAATAGCTAGTTTTTTGGGCCTAGTGTTTTAGACCTCTTTATTTTTGAGTTTGTTCTTAGTTTATAGGACAGCAGTTGTGGCATTGATTCCACATGTTCTTTCCCTTCTAATCATGTCTCTGAGGAGCATCTGTTAAGTCCCAGGATGTTAGGCAAATTGCCAGTTTTAGGTTCCAGAGCAGGTATTTGTAAGGGTCAGGCTCGAAATGGGCCTTTGTGTATTCTATACTGACAGTTGCCCAAAGGCCTGTCTTTCACAGGGACAGGTTTAGGAATCCTTAGGATATACAGAAGTATATATCAGTTACCTGTCAATCAAGGAGTGCCTGGGCTAAGGTCTATGGCCACCAGAGGGCAGCGGATGCACTCAATGGGGCCTTTCTCTGTCTGTGTATGCAGCAGTTGATTGCTTATTCTCTGTAATGCTGCAGCTCCTGTTTGTATAACCAAGATTGCAGCTCTTAAATTCTGTATGGTTTGTTGGTCTCTGTTGTCCTAACAGCCACAGCTGCTCATGACTCACATGTGGTATTCAGGGCCCCTATCCCTGGGGGAGGGGGGTGGTAAAATAAGAAATTGTGTTACTCCTTAGGTTCACACAGGCAGCCACCTCTTTGCCAGGTGACTGGGTGTTTCCTAGCTTAAGGGGGGGATCACTTATCGTGCCCTTCCCCGGCAGTTCTCATCTATTTCTAGAGCAGGATTTCAAAAGGAACAAGAAACTCTCTAGTGAGAGAGAGAGCCTTGTTCATTTTGAGCGACCACGGTTGATTTATTTGGGGGCTTTTGGTGCCCTGAACCCCACGAGCTGGACGCCATTTGTTTACTTCCAGGAGTTCTGCTCTCTATTTCGCTCTTCAGCTCCCTGGCAGACGTAGCAGGCTGGCAGGGGGGGAGCAACGCCTCCGGCAACGGTGAATCCCTCAGGATAAGGGGGGAAGGAAAGCGTGGTGCAGTGGGACCTGGTAGCTTTTGCAAGGCTATAACAGCAGTTCGGGTAATTTTAGCTGATCTGCTTTGATTTCATTGGAGGTGGCCGGAGCTTGATTTTTGGAGTCCTATACACCCTTTCCCGGCTGTGCCCAAAACTCTCGGGATCCCAACTTCTGACTACATATTCCTCTCCAATGGTAGTTAGTAAGTGAACATGGCAGATGGAAAATCACTATTAGAACAGAGTGCATAGGATGGGTGCAATTTCCTGAAATGTGCAAAAATAAAATAAAATATAATACATAAATAAATTAACCCAGCTGCAGAGTATGGATTACACTTTTTCAGTAGGCCTTCAAAGGTTGTTAAAAAAAAAAAAAAAAAAAAGGGGGCCTAGCTCTGTTGGTTTACAAGAATTTCCTTCCGCTGTCAATAGCAGGTCCTATAAGGCGTTAGTCGGTTGCTATGGCAGGGTAATATTTGAGGTTAGCTGTTGTGATATAGCGCTATGATCCGCTGTACACATATTCAAGTCAAAAGGAATTATGGTGGTAGCTCTCTTGGACAGTTCTAAAAGGTGTTTGGCTGAGTGCCTTGGCCAGGCCCCAGGTGTGGAATGCTCTGCCATACGCATTATGTTCTGAGAGGGATTTTATAGTTCTGTGGTTTCTTGATGGACAATATTCCCGTTTAGTTTGGCTTTGTCCGATTTATAAGGTTTGGTGGTAGATTTGTAATGTCTTCATTTTGGCTATATGGGGTTCCTTTTCCTTCTGTAAAAGGCGGCTCAGCGAGAGGTCGCTGAATAGGACTCTGGCCTTTGAGGCTATTTTGGCTCCAGTACGGAGAGTATCTGCTAGTGTTCAGCACCTGTCTTACTGGGGGCCAGATGCGCGCAGCCCGGCTCGTTCTTTCACAGCACTAGCAGCAGCTCAGATTCTAGAAGGCATACATCATATGCTGTGTTTGCGGGATGGCTTGCACGCTGCTTGGCGTCAGCCTGGGAGCTCCATCGGCTCGTATTAGCTTCCTTTGTCCAATCCTTCTGCAGAGCTCCGCAAATGTTTCAGGCGGTCGCAGGAACGCTCCAGCGGCTGCTTCAACTTAAAGCGGTGGTGCCGGTGCCGGCAGCCCAATACGGTTGATACTCCCTCTACTTTGTGGTTCCAAAGAAGGAAGGCTCGTTTCGCCCGATTCTGAATTTTCAGAGGGTGAATCGGTGTCTGCCCAAAGAATTCTCCCGGAGCATTCCTTCAATCCCGAAAGAAACCGTAGTGACACACATGATAAATTCGATCAGCTAGTGGCAGGACACAATGCACTCTTGCATGCTTTTTGCTTCATGGGTCTAGAAGTGTAGTCTTTACCAGGTGGTATAATGGGAACTTCGCTGCGGGTTCTCGGCTTCTTCTTTGCTGACTCAATTGCCACTGTGGAATGGGAAAGCTATATTTTCTAACACCAAGGGCTAGTTGACCTTAAAAAGAAAAAAAAAAGGGAATGTCCAGCTTGGTGCAGGCAGACGGAATGGGGCGTTCCTCTAGCGGGAAGGCTGTGGATTTCTATGCCTGTCATAGGGAGTTCTTTCTGCTGCATTGTGTTGGCGTGGAAATAGCTTCTCCACATCGGCTGAAGGAATTTTTGGTTAAGAGATGTCTTTGTACAAAAAAACAAAACAAAAAAAAAACCCCACAACGTATTCAGCTGTCCCGAATTGGCCTGTTCTTGATTGACATTTTGAGACTAGGCAGGCGCCGGCCTCGGTACTACGTTTGTGGGTGCACACCTTGCACTTCCAGGAGGTGTGGACTCACTGTCTGGAGGAGAGCCCTAGCGATCTTCTTTAGCGCGCGATAGGAGCGTAGGTGGTTCACTGAATCGATCGTTGGGGGCACTGCTCTGTCCTTGCAGGCTCCCATTGGGGGTGTCTGGGGGAACGAGAGCATGCTTCCGGTGGTCGCAGTATTTACGGCAGTCTACTCGCCTGGAACAGGAAAGGTTCAGGGAGTTGACGTGACTAGAGTCTGATTTGCCTTATGTGGCAAAGGTGTGATTCGAGTGCTGGCGGAAGTGCAGGGTCAGCCTCTCGGGGCCCACGCGGATGTCTGCCGGTTTTGGAGGGCGGTGTTGCTCATGCGGCCGCCTCGGCGCTGTGCTGTTCCTCCGTGGGATTTGAATTTGGTGTTGGAAGCCTTGCTGGCTCCTCCGTTTGAGCCGTTGTCCACTGCTTCGCTAAAAGATCTCACATTGAAGACAGTTTTCTTGGTGGCGATTTGTTCGGCTAGGAGGATCTCGGAGCTACAGGCCTTGTTTTGTAGGGAGCCCTATCTCTCTTTTACCGACCGCAAGGTGGTTCCCCGTACCGTTCCGGCGTTCTTACCCAAGGTGGTGTCCACTTTTCATGTTAACCAAGTGGTCTCTCTTCCGGTGTTCTCCGACCGCGATGGGGCCGGATCTGGGGGTCAGTTGCAGCTGTTGGACGCCCGCAGGGTTCTCAAGAAGTATCTCTCCCGGACGGCGTCTTTTAGGCGGTCGGATCGACTTTTTGTGGCGTTCGGGGGACCGTGTAAGGGAGAAGCGGCGGCGAAGTCGTCTATTTCCCGCTGGTATTGCATCGGCCTACATCTTGAAAGGCAAGGTGGTTCCGCAGAGTCTTCGGGCTCATTCCACTCTGGCGCAGGCGGCGTCTTGGGCAGAGTTCAGTCTGGTCCCAGTGGGCGACATCTGTAGGGCGGCGACTTGGTCATCCTTGCATTCCTTTGCCAAGCAATACTGCTTGGATGTTTTGTCCGCGGAGGATGGGCGTTTCGGCTCAGCGGTGCTTCAGGCTGGGCTTGCTTGTCCCTCCCGTTGATGTTCACTGCTCTGTTACATCCTCTATGGTTCCGGGACTGGACTAGAGGGACGCTAAGGAAGGGTAAATTAGACTTACCTGCTAATTGTTGTTCCTTGCGGAACTCTAGTCCAGTCCCGGATCCCTCCCTTGGTTTGAAGAGTTGCCAGCCTGATTGTTTCGGCTCCCGCGGGTGCTCTGCGTTGTCTTTGCTCCCGGGTGGCGCGGGATGAAGCCATTGGAGGACCCTCTTGCGTAGCGCTCTTGCCTGTCCATCCTCTTAGGAGGTGGTGTGGTACGGCACTTCTGTGTTGTCAGACGATATTCTTATTCAGACACAGTCGATGAATGCAATTAATTTGTTAAAGAAACAAATAAATAAAAATAAAAAATAATAATAATGAAAAATAAAAAATAATAATAATTACTTGAAGTGGAACATGAAATATTCTGTTCCGTATATATATATATATTGCTATGTTGAATGTATTCTGGTTAATTCTCCTTATTTGTTGTTCTGCTTAGTGTGCTTTGTCAATAGGTACTGGTGAGAGGGGGGGCTCCTTGCCTACTTATACTGGTGCCAGCAAAGCGATGATGTATTTCAGTCTCCAAGGCTGCTGGAAGAGGTTGACAACTCTATGGTTCCGGGACTGGACTAGAGTTCCGCAAGGAACAACAATTAGCAGGTAAGTCTAATTTACCCTTCTCTGGGGACAGCAAAAATCAGTCCTCGCATATGGGTGATGTCGGCACCGACTGAGCCCTCGCGGAAGCATCCCTCCAGCTTTCAAAGAAAGCCTTTGGGAGAGGCCACCACGCATGCGTGGTCCCCTTCCCACCCAAGGGTGCTATCCTGCTCAGTCAGATGATATAGCTAAAAGACAGCAAAAATAAAAGATGGTAAAGGAGCAACTCCAAGGGGAGGAGGGAGGGTTGTGAGGACTGATTCCTGCTGTCCCCGGAGAACACCTGTTACAGGTGAGTAACTACACTTTCTCTGGGAACAAGCTGGAAGTCAGTCCTCACATATGGGACTCCCCCGCAACAGGCTACCGAAAGCCCATAGCAAAAACAGGGCTCCCTCATGGGAAGCCGCAAGCAGCGGCAGCAATTGAGTCTGTGCCCACAGTAGGACCCCTGTGTCCAATGAAACCAGCACTCTGGTAGCCTGAACACAGAAGGGTCGGAGGGTAGGAGTCGCCTAAACCCCAAAAAGGTTACGAAGCACAGCCTGGCTGAAGGCAGCATCCCATCGGGACTCTTTCCAGGCAGTAATGGGCTGCGACGGTATGGACTGTGGCCTGGCAGATATCTACCATCAGGACAGATTGCAAATCTGCCACCGAGGCTGCCATAGCCCTAACATGGTGCACTTTGATGTGGCCCTCCAGCGGGAGCCTCGCCTGCTCATAAACAAGGGCGATAGTCTTCCACTCGTGTGGACAGCGTACGCTTGGTCACCACCTCCCCCAGCCTACTGGGGTCGTAGGAGATTTATTTATTTATTTACATTCTCTTATATACCGCGCTATTCTGCATCAGTGAGGTTTACATTGAACAAACTGAAATTACATTGAACAGGGCATTATAACTTGGAGATAACTATTTTACAGGGAACATGGGCTATGGAGGGTTAAGTGGCTTGCCCAAGACCACAAGGAGCACCTGTGGGACTAGAAACCCCCAGTCCTTCCGGCCCAAGGTTGCTGTCCTCTAGTGGGATTTGAACCCCCAACCTTCCAGCCTGAAGTACCTTGCCCCAACCACTAGGCCACTCCTCCACTCTGAAAAAATGAAAAGCTGAGAAGCTTTGCGGTTCCCCTGAGTGCGTTGGATATAGAAGGACAAAGCCCTCTTACAGTCCAAGGTGTGAAGGACTGTCACCGCCCGACTGGAGTGAGGTCTTGGAAAGAAGGTAGGGATCATCATTTCCTGGCTGAGATGGAAGGGCGACACTACCTTCGGCAGGAATTTGGGGTGCGTGCAAAGCACCACTCTGTTCTTGTAGAACAAAATCACGCACCCCAAATTCTGCAGCTTTCGGCAAAGGCACCGAGGGGCCAAACGCCCGCCCGCTCCCCCGAAGGGGAATACTCGATGAGGATAGTGTCTGGGGACTGAGGCCAGTCTGCAGTCAGATCCTTCCGTGGGACCTTCACAGGCCACTCCTCCTCAGGTGCTTCGGACTGTGGGACCGGGCCTGGGGAGCACCTGGCTGGTCTGAACCATCGAAGGATACCGTTTTCGAGGGTTTCTTCTTCCCTTTGAGGACCCATGACAAGGCTCTGGCTCGGAAGGTTCCGCCTGAGATGTCGGGGCCTCTGACAGCACCAGGGACTTAGGGAAAAACTTTATCGTGCTGCTGCTGCTGGTGGCTCTTGAGTGTCTTACTTGACATCCCCTTGCAGAGACTGCAGGCTGCCGGGCCGTGCTGTGCTCTGGCCCAAGGTAGTGGAGACAGCAGTCATGTGTGTCGGTCAAAGACATAATTTTAGAGCACCGATCACACTTCTTAAAGCTACTGGTAACCATGGGGGAAAAAGTACCACTGCGAGGCTGAAGACACTCCGGGCTGCCAGTGGGAGAAAAAAGTCACAAAGACGCCAGGAAAAAGAATGAAAAAAACTTCAAAAAGAGACCAAATCCGATGCCGAGGCAATGCGGTCGGTAGGTGGGAAGAGTATAGGTGCCATACTGGAGATGAGTATGAAACTCGGAGAGAAAAATCAACTTTTTCTGGGGATAAGCCAGACAAACGTCTGAAGGACTATGTAAAGACTGTATTGCTGCTTGTTTCTGGAGATGGAGAAACACACCCTTCCTACAGTTAAATATAATGAAACTTCCATAATGTTGTAGGCTGTTTTGCTGCCTTAGGATCTGGAGGCCTGGAAAGTATTAAAGGAATCATGAAGTCAGAGGACTACCAAGGTATTTTGCAGCGAAATGTGCTACCTCATGTCAGAAAGCTAGGTCTGGGTCGAAGGTCATGGGTCCTCTAGCAGGACAATGACCCAAACCGTACATCCAAAAGTACAAAAGAATGGTTAAAGGAACAAATGGACCGTTTTAAACTGGCCAGCAATGAGTCCTGATCTCAATCCAACAGAGAGCTGAAATTTGCCATTGGTAAAAAGAATCCTAGCAACATTCATGAGTTGGAACAAATCGCAATTGGAGAAACTATCAGCAGCCCGATGTACAAAACTTTATAGATGGCTACAAGAAATGTTTGGAAGCTGTCATCACTGCCTAAGGTTGTGCAACCAAATATAAGCGAAGATTGCCGTTTAATTCTATCCAGGTCATATTTGTTCACTATTTTACACTATTTATATCATGTTATGTGTAGGTCTGTTCTCCATGCTAAACTATTTAACAATAGTTATTCTATTCAATATGTTACACTATCTATACAAAATATTTATTTAATTTGTCCTATATACTGCGTTTTAGAGGATCAAGGCAGTTTACATAAAACAATTTCAACTTTACATGAAACGTGATAACATTATAAAATGAATTTTTTTTCCAGAAATTACTAAGTTGTACATTTTTTTTGTTGTATACCTTTGAACATACTCTAAAATATTATGGTGACATACAGTTGGAATATTTCCAATTTATTTCCTAAGGTATTTTACACCACAAACCTAAAACGCAAGAATGCCAATAATGTTGACCACAACTGTATGTGGAATAACTGATGCAGTACAAATGGTGAATTTTTTTTTTTAAATATTTTTCATAATTCCTCCCCCCCCACCCCTCTGTTTCAGATGGCAGCTTTGGACTACCAGCAGGCCAAAGGTCAGCTGTACAGCCACCTGAGCAAGAAAGGCTTAGGCGATTGGCCCAGGAAGCAACTGGTGGACAGATTTCCAAGGCTGAAGAGAGGAGAGCTGATGTTGAGTGAGATAACTCACTGAATGGGAGAGATTATGTGGAGCTGAAGTTTTGGTCTGCTTCAGTGGACTTGATGTTGCCATGTTCCATCCCATCTGGTCACTGGCTGTTGGGTTCCAGGCTAGGGCAGGGAGGAATTGGACTTTTTACTTTACATGGTGGTTCCTTAATGTTATTTTTGTTTTTAATGTAATTTTGCATTTGGAAAGATGGTTGCCTTGCAAGGAGGAAATAAGAGGTGGGATTCATGACTCCTTCCCTCATCCTGGCCAGTCTATGGACCTTCTGATAAACTGTTGAACTATTAAAATCTAACTTGTGAAAGAAAGGCTTCCCATCTAGCCAAGGCTGTGGCTGTCTGATCTATATAGGGAGTATGGTCTGTGTAACCAGCGATTTGAACGTGTTTTTTCCTGTAATGTGTTCTGAAAAGAAGAGATATATATTAGGTTTAAAATATATCTGTCTCCCTTATCTGGTGTTGGTAGGAGCATTCTTCCCCAGATAAGCTGGTTAGGAGGGGAGAGAAGGAACAAGACCGCCAGAGCCGACCTATCCATTAGGCAGCAGACCATATGCTTTGGCACACATGACCTGCTGCCCCCCCCCCCCCCTCTCTCAATTCTGGTGGTGATTTAAGCTTGGCAGCAATGGAAGGCCATGTGCTTTGGCACACATGGCCTGCCACGTCGGACCTCAAAGTTGTGCTGGAGGAGGGGGTCCGACGTGGCAGGCCATATGTGCTGAAGCACTGGGCCTGCTGCCACCCCCTGACCTTGCTGTGGTGCGGTTCAGCATTGGGGTGGGGGGGGGGAGCTGCAGCAACACAACTGCTTCCGCCTAGAGCGGCAAAAGCTCTTGGCCGGCCCTGAAGACAGCATGTGTGTATTTGCTGGGCTAATGTGGTGTTCTCCTAATACTTCTTGTTTGGGCCTCATAAAATGCAGGATTATAGCATAAACAGAAGCATGACCTGTTGCCTCTCATTTCTAATAGACACATGGGGAAGGCAGTTGGGATTTAGTAGCTGAGGTGACATTTTCTTTACCGTTAATTTCCTTTCCTGGAGTCCTGCTAGACCAGTGGATTAAGCCCCTATTGCCAGCAGACGTCGAGACAGAGAAAATCAGAAGGAGCTAATCCAAGCTGTGACCTTGCCCCAGGCACAGCTAGAGGTCTCCTCAGTACCACTCATAGAAAGCAATGGATACAGAAAGCGCACTACAGTGACTCTGGCTCAAGTAAATAGCAACAGAACTATGTACACGTCGAGCATGGAAAATGCCTCGAACTGCTGTGAGCACTATATACACAGACGGGGGGGGAGTGGTTTAGCAGGACTCCAGGAAAGGAAAATTTCACCCTTCCAGGTTGTCCAGCTAGACCAACCCAGTCAAGTTGGATGTACCAAAGCTACTGCCCCCTCCTCCCCCACCGTGACCCAAACTGAGCAGTTGCTCACGCTTGGACATCGAGGTGGTATTGCCGTGCAAAGGTAGACCAAGTTGCTGCTTGACAAATGCCCAAGAGTGTCGCCCAGGCAGACTCTACCCACGATGTGACCTGTGCGCAGGTCAAATGAGCCTTGAGATCTGGGGGACTAGGCTGGCAGGCCAGCACACAGGCCGGGATCATGGTGTCACAGGTCTACCAGCCAAGCATCGCCTTGGATGCTGCATAATCCTTTCGGGGTCCTGAAAAGAGGACAAAGAGATGGTCCAAAAGGCGGAACAGATTTGTCACTTTCAGGAAGTACAAGATAACGCGACTGACGTCCACAACAGTATACTGCTCACGAGAGAATGGGCATGATTTATGTGGAAAGCACCTTCAGCAAAACGGAGAGTAATATCCGCGGCAAGACAGGGATTGCAATTTTGAGATGCATTTGGCAGAGGTAATGGCGACCAGAAAGATTCATCTTAAGGGTAAGGTCCTTTAGCATAGCCCGCTTGAGGGGCTCAAAGGGGCATGTGTAAGAGCACAAAGGACGATACTAAGGTCCCAGGATGGAACACAGCCCCTCGAAGAAACCACTGGATGACACGGGTTGCCAAGGGCCGGCCCACAAAAGGCAGACAGGACCACCACCTGCAGGTGCAAGGAATTCCACGTGAGGCCCTTGTCAAGACCTGCCTGTGGAATAACGAGTGAGGTTATCAAATTTGCAGATGAGACAAAACTATTTAAAGTTGTTAAAACCCAAGAGGATTGTGGAAAATTGCAAGAGGATCTTGATAAATTGGAAGACTGGGCATCAAAATGGCAGATGAAATTTAATGTGGACAAGTGCAAGGTTATGCACCTAGGCAAGAACAACCCAAACTATGGTTACACGATGCAAGGTTGCACATTAGGAAACAACACCCAGGAAAGTACAGTTACTTACCTGTAACAGGTGATCTCTGGGAACAGCAGGAATAAGTCTTCACATATGGGTATCGTCGGTACCGACGGAGCCTGTGCGGGAACGCTCCCCAGCGTCCAAAAGGAAAGCTTTTGGGAGCATCCCACAGCGCCTGCGCGCTGCCTTCCTGCCTTTCCCAACCGCCTCTCTCCAGTTCGAGTTTTAAAGCTGAGACAAAGAGAGAGAGAGGAAAGGAAAGATAGATAGAGAGATACAACTCCTAGGGGAGGTGGGTGGGTTGTGAAGACTTATTCCTGCTGTTCCCAGAGATCACCTGTTACAGGTAAGTAACTGTGCTATCTCCAGGAACAAGCAGGAATGAGTCTTCACATATGGGGACTCCCCTGCTAGAGATGCCTGAGAGATCACCCAGATTGTGAGTCCCTGGGAAGGGCTCCACCTCCACCCATGAATCTCAGGCATCCAGTCAGGGATGGAGGGTAGGAGTTGATTAGGTATGGAACAGGTGTTTGAGAACAGCCTGACCAAACAAGGCATCCCGGCAGTAATGGGCTGTGAAGGTATGAACCGATGCCCAGGTGGCCGCTCGACAGATTTGGTCGATGGACACAGAGTTTAGATGAGCCATAGAGGTTGCCATGGCCCTCACATTGTGAGCTGTGATATGGCCCTCCAGAGAAAGGTTCTTACTCTGGTAGGCGAAGGAAATACACTGAGCAATCCAATTGGACAGAGTTCTCTTAGAGACTGGAAGTCCTAAATGAGAAGGATCAAAAGCAACAAAAAGTTGAGAGGACTTTCTATGTTGCTGTGTCCTTTGTAAGTAGAAAGCAAGTGCTCTTTTACAATCCAGGGTATGAAGATTCCTCTCTGCACTTGATGCATGAGGTCCTGGAAAAAAGACAGGTAAATACACTTCCTAGTTCAGATGAAAAGGTGAGACCACTTTAGGCATAAAGTGTGGATTAGTTCTGAGGACTACCTTGTCATGATGGAACCTTGTATAAGGAGGATTAGCCACTAAAGCTTGCAACTCACTGCAGTCACCTCAGCTCGCCGTATCAATGAGAAAAATAACCTTCCAGGAAAGGAATTTCAAGGAGGTAGTGGCTAAGGGTTCAAAGGGTGGCTTCATAAGCTGGCCAAGAACCAGATTCAAGTCCCATGCCACTGGAGGTGGTCTAATGGGAGGTTTAGTCAAAAGAAGGCCTCTCATGAATCTTGCTATAAGAGGATGAGAGGAAATTGGTTGTCCATTGAGAGGCTTAAGGGATGCTGCAATAGCACGCAAATGGACTCTGATTGAATTTGTTTTAAGGCCTGCATGGGATAATTGCAGCAAATAGTCTAGTAAAGAATTCAAAGGTATTGCAAGAGGGTTGAGACCCTTCTCTGCACACCAAATGGAAAACCTTTTCCATTTAAAAGCATAGGAACGTCTGGTGGAAGGCTTTCTGGAAGCATGAAGGATATCCTTCACTTGCTGAGAAAGGTGTAAATCCTGAAGGTCTAGGCCTTCAGCAACCAGGCCCTGAGATGAAGAGACTGAGGATTTGGGTGCCACAAGGTTCCCTCCTCCTGGGAGAGGAGATCTGGAGCAGACCCCAGGTCCAGGGAGGGAGCTTGAGAGAGATGCAGAAGTAGAGGGTACCACACTTGGTGTGGCCAATGTGGTGCTATGAGGATCATAGACCCCTTGTCTCTCTGAAGCTTGAACAGAGTCTTGGGGATGAGGGGAATAGGTGGAAAGGCATAGAAGAAGTCTTGCCCCCAATGAAGGAGGAAGGCATCCCTGGCCTGAACTCCCTGACATGGAATCCTGGAACAAAACTGGGGAAGTTTGGCATTCCACGGACTTGCAAACAGGTCTATGTCTGGGGTACCCCAAATCCGAAAAATCCTGGCTATCTGGACCCCATGGAGGGACCATTCGTGTGGAAGCAGAACTCGACTGAGTCTGTCTGCCCAAGAGTTTTGAACCCCTGGAAGATACACTGCCATGAGATGGATTTGATGCTCTCTGGCGAAGGCCCACAATCTCAGAGCTTCGTTGCAAAGCGACAGAGAGACAGTCCCTCCCTGCTTGTTCACGTAGAACATGGCTACCTGGATGTCCGTGTGGATGAGGACTGTCTTGTAGCTGAGCAGGGTGTGGAAGACTCTGAGAGCCAGAAAGATTGCTCTGAGCTCTAAGAGGTTGATATGTAGAGATGTCTCCTGTGGAGACCAGATGCCTTGGGTCGAGAGATCTTGTAGATGAGCTCTCCAACCCTTTGGAGAGGCATCTGTTGTAAGGGTTGCTTGGGGTAACACCTGTTGAAAGGGGGACCCCAGCAACAGATTTTGAGTGGACTTCCACCAGTGGAGGGACCAAAAGAGGCGACTGGAGGTTGCTATTTTGTCTGACAGGCAACCTGATGCCTGGGTCCACTGGGTGGATAGGGTCCACTGAGCTGCCCTCATGTGAAGGCGAGCGTAAGGAACCACATGCACCGTGGATGCCATGTGGCCTAAGAGTTGCAGCATCTCTCGAGCAGTTAAATGGGATTTTAACTGAATCTGGGAGGCTAACTGCACCAAGTGTAGGCAACGGGCCTGGGGAAGATAGGCCCTTGCAGTTGTATCCAGTAAGGCCCCTATAAACTCTGAGTAGGGGTGAGATGGGATTTTGGAATGTTGATTACCAGTCCCAGATACTGAAGAACACGCTTTGTGCAGGCCAGGAAAGCCTGGGCCTCTGACTGGGATGGAGCTCGGATGAGCCAGTCGTCCAGATATGGGAATACGAATATCCCTAGAGTGCGCAGAAATGCAGCTACTACTGCCATGCATTTTGTGAACACTCTTGGAGCAGAGGCCAGACCGAAAGGAAGCACTTTGTATTGGTAGTGCTTTCCTTGGTAAAGGAACCGAAGGAACCTTCTGTGTGTTGGATGGATGAGGACATGGGTGTACGCATCCTTGAGATCTAGAGAACAAAGCCAGTCCTGACTCTGGAGGTATGGAAGGAGAGTTCCGAGAGAAGTCATCTTGAATTTCTCCTTGCATAGAAACTTGTTCAACTCTCTGAGATCTAATATGGGTCTGTAGCCCCCCGTTTTCTTTGGGATGAGAAAATAAGGAGAGTAGAACCCTGAGCCCTGTTGAAGAAGAGGTACTTCTATTGCCCCTTGGGCAAGAAGGGTAGCAATCTCTTGACCCAGAAGGTTGAGGAGAGATGTTGGAGAATTGAACTGTTTCACCATGGTGTGAGGGGGGAAGGTTTAAGAAATGAAGCTTGTACCCATCCCGTATGATGGAGAGGGTCCATTGCTCTGCTGTGTTTGTTACCATCTGGGAGCAAAGTGAGCTAACCTTCCTGGGATGGTGAGAGGCTCTGGATGTTCTAGAGCCAGAAAGGCTAAGTTCCCTTAGTGGAAAGTCAAAGACCCTGAGGAGGCTGAGGCTGTTGGGCCGTAGCAGTCCTCGCAGCCTGAGGCTTGGTCTGTTTGGTTGTTGCTGTCTCTTTGTAGCAAAACGACCTTGAGAAGAGGCCTGACCATAACCAGAAGAAAATTTCCCTTTTTTTGGGAAAGATGCTTTTTTGAACAATCTCTTTTTAAAAGGAGCAGTAGTAGACTTTGAAAGTCTATCTAAAGCAGAGTTTTCAGCATCCATCTGGTTGGCCTTTGCTTGCCAATCTTTGCCAAACAGGTTTTCTCCTGTACAGGGAAGGTTACCTAGACCATCCTGTACCCAGGATTCCAAATCAGAGGCTTGCAACCAAGCAACTCTGTGTGCACCTATGGCAATAGCCGAGGCTCTACTGGCACCCTCAAAAGAGTCAAAAGCTGCACGGTTGGAAAACTTGGATACATCCTGTGCATGTTTAAGCCAGGTGATATATTCTTCTCTCTTATCTTCTGACATAAAAGGAGATAAGGTTTGCAGATGATCTGTAACTTCTTTCAGAAACATCCCCATATAGAGACTATAGGAGTTGATTCTGGCCACAAGCATACTGGCCTGGAAGATTTTCCTGCCAAAGGCATCTAAGGTTCTGCATTCTCTTCCTGGAGGAGCAGAGGAGTGCCTTTTTGTACTCTTGATTTTTTTCATAGCAGACTACCACAATGGAGTGGTGAGGGAAGCTGAGTCTTATGAAAACCAGGACAAGGAGGAACACGATACATGGTGTCCAACCTTCGAGAATGAGGGGAGGTGGAAAGAGGAGTCTCCCATATGCCCAACATGTGATCATAAAGAATCTCATGTATTGGTAAGGTGGCTGCCTCTTTAGGAGCCTTAGGATATTGTAGGATATCTAATTTTTTGGCTCTAGGTTCAGTTTCAGAGGCCACTGAGATGGACAGGCCTCTGGCCACCTCCCTGATGAAGTCCTGAAAAGACAAGTCTTCAGGAGAAGACATTCTCCTTTTTGGAGAAGAGGGTTCCTGAGGAAGGATCCCCGATGCTTCAATAGAGGCCTCTGATGTATCAGAGTCTTCAGAGGAATCGAAGTATCGACTGTCTGGATGCTCTCGCAGAGCCCGATACGCGTACCGGGGGGTATCGACATCGGGAGTAATCGGTACCGAGTCGGTACTGATGGGCATCACTGGATAGCGTACCGCTGCCATTGACGCTGATGTCGATGCAAGTGGTACCGGTATCGGAATCGATATCAGATCCGGTACTGGTATCGACAACGGGGTTTGTTGCGGTACCGTAGGCGTCGCAGCTTGTATGAATGCCGTGATGGCACGCTGCATGGTCAGAATATTCTGATCCATCGACGCCACCAATGTCTGGATGTCGGTACCGGTGGAAACCACCGGTACCCCAGAACATTGTAACAGGTGATCGGTCGAGGCCGAGCCATCGATGTCAACCTGTGACCCCCATAGATAGAGCTTTGGAAACCGGAGCCTCCCACCGGGGTAATTTTGCCGGTGTGGATTCCTCAAGAGTAAGCGCGGGGGCATCTCGATACTTAGAGGGAGATGTACTCTTTGAGGACCGGACGGATATAAGTTTGGTTACCTGAGATCCATGGGATGAAGAAGCAGCCCTGGAAGACGTCGATGCCACAGAAGCTGCATCGGAGAGAAACAGGGTACTGAGCTTGGCTGCCCGATTTTGTAACCCTCTTTTAGACATCATGGAACAGGACTCACAATCCGCAATGGAGTGGTCAGGACCTAAACATTTTAGACACCAGTCATGGGTGTCAGTGACAGAAATAGTGCCACTGCACTTCGTGCACTTTTTAAACCCGTAGGCGGGTTTTTCCATGAGGAAAAATATATCTGTAGGCCTAAGGCCCCAGAAGAAAAAATGCACTGAAGTAAGAAAAGAGTAGGTTTTTTTTTTTTAAAGAAAGAAAGAAATAAAAAAGATCGGTGGTACCGGTCCGGAGTTGAGAAGGCAGATACGCGACTAAAGAAAAATAAAAGAAAATAAGAAATTCTTCAGCGGTGACAGGAAACACGACCTGCTGGCTCCGCGGAAAAGAAGAACTGGAGAGAGGCGGTTGGGAAAGGCGGGAAGGCAGCGCGCAGGCGCTGTGGGATGCTCCCAAAAGCTTTCCTTTTGGACGCTGGGGAGCGTTCCCGTGCAGGCTCCGTCGGTACCGACGATACCCATATATGAAGACTCATTCCTGCTTGTTCCTGGAGATAAAGATTTAGGCGTCATTGTGGATACCATGTTAAAACCCTCGGCCCAGTGTGCAGCGGCGGCCAAGAGAGCAAATAGAATGCTAGGTATGATAAGGAAAGGATTGGAAAATAAAACAAAAGATATTATAATGCCTCTATATCGTTCCATGGTGAGACCGCACCTTGAATATTGTGTGCAATTCTGGTCGCCGTATCTTAAAAAGGATATAGCGATTTTAGAAAAGGTTCAGAGAAGAGCCACCAAAATGGTAAAGGGGATGGAAGGATACTCCTATGAAGAAAGGCTAAAAAGATTAGGGCTCTTTAACCTGGAAAAGAGACGGCTGAGGGGAGATATGATAGAAGTCTATAAATTAATGAACGGAGTGGAACGGGTAAATGTAGATCGATTGTTTACTTTATCAGAATATAGAAAGACTAGGGGACATGCAATGAAGCTACAGGGTAAACTATTTAAGACTAATAAAAGAAAATATTTTTTCACTCAACGTGTAATCAAACTCTGGAATTTGTTACCGGAGGATGTAGTAAAGGCTGTTAGTGTAGCTGGGTTTAAAAAAGGTTTGGACAAGTTCCTGGAGGAAAGGTCCATAAACCATTATTCTCCAGGACCAAGCAGGAAGTCAGTCCTCACATACGGGTGACGTCGGCGCCGACGGAGCCCTCGCGGAGCAATTTTCCCCAGCTTTCAAAGAAAGCCTTTGGGAATTGCAGCGCGCATGCGCGGTCCTCTTCCCGCCCAAGGGTGCCATCTTGCTCAGTCTTCTTTTTTCCACGGAGCCCTACAGACGTTGCCTGTGAATCCCCGCAGAAAAGTTGATTTTTTTCTCTCTTTTTCTCTTTTTTCTTCGGTTCGACGCCTGTTCTTTTCCCTTTTTCCCTGGCAGCCCGGTCATTCGACCTCGCAGGGGCCCTTTTTCCTCTGATGGCTGCCAGCGGCTTTAAAAAGTGTGACCTCTGTAAGAAACTCATGTCTCTTACAGACACTCATGACTTCTGCCTCCGCTGCCTCGGCCCAGATCATGACTCCATGATCTGTGGGCCATGCGGCAAAATGTCCTGAAAAGCGTTGAAGAGTCGGCAGCACCAGCGGGAGCGTATCTTCTCTGACTCCGGCCGGGCTCGGACCTCATCAGAGGCTTCGACGTCTCGGGACTCTGGTCCTGAGCATCGTCGGAGTTCCTCTGAAAGGGGGTCTCCTACCCGGGAACATCATCGGAAGAAGAAACCCGCGAGGGCGGGATCGGTGGACGCTCCTGGTTCCTCGAGGGCCAGGTCGCATAGCCCCGATTCCCGTCCCGGGTCCTCGGAGAGGCCGTCAAAACATCCTCGACTCGAGGTGGACTTGCCCGCTCACGTGAGTACTGTTGTCCTCGTTGACTCGCCTCCGAAGGACCCGACGTCGGGGCCCGAGTCGGGGGCTGCTGGGTCTCCTGAGCTCGGACTCAGGTTGACAGCCTTGGAGAGCAGTCTGACTGCCTTCTTGGACCAGCAGCGGGTATTGATCGCTGGCCTCGCCGGTGCTTCTGCCCTGACCGCCGGGACGTCGACCTCCAAATCGACCCCGGAAACCGAGCCGATCCTCGAGTCCATCCTCGGTCGAGGTCTCCTTCGGCCTCCCGTTCGGGACAGAGGTTGTCGACGCCGACTCCCTCGGAGCGGATAGCATCGGTGTCCGCCCGACCGGAGCCGATCGACTCCTCCTCCGAGGAGTCGGCCTGGGAATCTGAGGACGAAGAGTCACCTGGTTCCTTTCGGACTCGGTGTGTCCCTTCGGACTCACCCGAGTCCGAACCTCGGAGACGGTCCCCCCTGGAGGATACCCGGTTCTCGGACTTCGTGAGGGATATAGCCAAGGCCTTGGCCTTCCCTGCGGATCCCGAGGAGGAGCCTCGAGTCAAAGAACTCAATGCCCTCCAATATGACTCTCCCCCGAAGGAGGCCTTTATTGTACCGGTTCCTCCGATGCTGGAACGACTTCTCTTCCGCATGTGGGAGAGCCCGGCGTCGTCGCCGGTGTTAAGCAAGCGGGTCGATTCCATTTATCGAGTCCGCAAGAGCCCCGGCTTCCAAAAGGCACAACTACCGCACCATTCCATGGTGGTGGAATCGGCCATGCATAGACTAAAGAGTCAAAAAATGCACTCCTCGGTGCCCCCTGGTAGGGAAGCCCGAAGCCTGGATGCCCTCGGTAGGAAGTGCTTCCAGGGCTCTATGCTTGCTTGTCGAGTCCAGACATACCAGCTCTACATGGGCATGTATCTCCGAGACCTGGCTAAGGAAATAGCCGGGTTCTCTGCTGGTCTCTCCGACGAACCTTTGCAGAGGTTCCAGTCCTTGTCTACTGGTATTCGAGAGTGCTCCAAGTTTATCTCTCGAACAGCCTACGATGGTTTTGAGGCGTCGGCTCGAGTAGCTGCGGCCGGCATCGGTGGACGCCGCCAGGCTTGGCTTCAGACGTCCGACCTCGAGCCCTGGGTACAGGACAAGTTGGTCGATGTCCCCTGCCGAGGTGATAACCTCTTTGGCAAGCCCATGGATGAGAATGCTGCACAAATCGAGACGGAGACTCTCACCAGGACTCGTCTCTCGAGGAAGACCTCTGCCCCTTCTCAAAAGAAGGCGGCCTCGGGGAAAAAGCCCTTTTACCTGAGGAAAGGTGCTGCCTATAAATACTGGCCTCAGCGGCTCCCCCATAGGGAAAGCAGGCCAAGGGATGGGGTAATGGGTCCCGTAGGCAGCAAGCCCCCAAGCCTGCACCACCGGCCCCTGCTCAGCAGGGTGGGGTTTTTTGACTTCCTCAGCATAGCCTCTCCCCCTCAGCTGGTTTCTCTCAGCACAGGAGGCCGGTTGGTCCACTTTGCCCAAAGGTGGTCCAACATCACCACAGATACCTGGGTACTTCATATAGTTCAAAAGGGTTATCTTCTTCACTTTCACCAGGTACCTCCCTCCTACTTTCCAGGGGAGCCTCCCCGACTACCTTTGCACAGGGACTTACTACTTCAGGAGTTAGCAAGTCTCCTTCAGGAACAAGCCGTGGAACCGGTGCCCCACCACCTGAAGGGCCAGGGGTTTTACTCCAGGTACTTCCTGATTCCAAAAAGAACAGGAGGCCTCAGGCCCATCCTGGACTTGCGAAACCTCAACAAGTTCCTTGCAAAGGAAAAGTTCAAGATGCTTACCCTTGGAATCCTGCTGCCCTACCTCCAGCAGGGAGACTGGCTATGCTCCTTGGATCTGAAAGATGCATATACTCATATCCTCATTCATCCGGACCACAGACAATATCTCAGATTTGTTGTGGGAGGAAATCATTACCAGTACAGAGTGCTGCCCTTTGGCCTATCCTCCGCACCCAGGGTGTTCACCAAATGCCTCGCAGTGGTGGCGGCTTATCTCAGACTTCATGGTCTGTTTGTGTTCCCATTCCTGGACGACTGGCTCATCAGAGCCCAGTCTTCCCACGAAGCCACTCAAGCCACTCATCGCACGGTGGCTCTGCTCCAGCACTTGGGTTTTGTCATAAACTTTGCAAAGTCCACTTTGCTCCCCTCTCAAAATCTCGAGTTCATCGGCGCCCGGTTGGACACACTTCAGGCGCGGGCCTTCCTCCCTCTAAACAGGGCCAAGCGGCTCATGGATCTCGCCGGCCTCTTTCACAGCAATGCGCTGGTCTCAGCCAGGCACTTTCTGCGACTGCTCGGCCATATGGCTTCCACGGTCCATGTGACCCCCAATGCCCGACTGAACATGCGTCCTGCTCAGTGGTGCCTTCGCCATCAATGGTATCAGGCCACGGGGAGCCTAGCGGACTCCGTAAAGATCTCCGACCAGCTGGTCTCTTCTCTACAATGGTGGCTTCATCTGCCCAACCTGGTACTAGGAGTGACTTTTCAGTCCCCTCCGCATTCTCAGGTCCTGACAACCGATGCTTCTCTCCTGGGTTGGGGAGCACATTGCCAAGGGACATGTACTCAAGGCCTCTGGACTCCTTGGGAGTCAGCTCAGCAGATAAACTTCCTGGAGCTCAGAGCCATCCGCCTAGCGCTCAAAGCATTCTCTCACCTGGTTGCTCACCAGTCGGTGCTGATACAGACCGACAATCAGGTTGCAATGTTCTACGTGAACAAACAAGGCGGAACAGGCTCCTTCCTTCTCTGTCAGGAGGCACAAAAACTATGCTCTTGGGCAGTCCACCGCGGCATCATCCTCAAGGCTGTCTATCTCCCAGGTCAAGAAAATTACCTGGCCGACAAGCTCAGCAGGATCCTCCAGCCACACGAGTGGAGGTTGGATCTGCTGGTGGTTCAGCAGATCTTTCTCAAGTGGGGCCTCCCCACCATGGATCTGTTTGCCAGTCCTCTGAACCGGCAGCTGCCCAGATTCTGCTCACGACAGCCGCATCCTCTCCGGGTAGCGGCGGATGCTTTTCTAATTCCATGGTCCACCGGCCTCTTGTATGCCTTTCCTCCCATGCCACTGGTGTCTCGGACGCTCTTCAAGGTTCTCAGAGACAAAGCATCGATGATCCTAGTGGCTCCCCGGTGGCCGAGACAACCTTGGTTCCCGCTTCTGATGCAGCTAGCGGTAGACACTCCTCTTCCACTGGGATTTCAGCCCGACCTCCTGTCGCAGGATCAGGGGACTCTACTACACCCCAATCTCCGGTCCCTTCATCTGATGGCCTGGCTGCTGAAAGGGTAGTCCTTGCTCCTCTGCAGCTACCTCCAGATGTGGAGGAGGTCGTCTTGGCCTCCAGGAGGCCCTCCACCTGAAAGGCCTATGCTCTCAAGTGGCGTTGGTTCTCCGTCTGGTGTACTCAGCAGTCTCGAGATCCTTTCTCCTGTTCAGCATCAGTGGTCTTGCAGTACTTGCTCTCTCTCTCCAACCTTGGGCTTAAGTCCAACTCGGTAAAGGTCCACCTCAGTGCTCTTTCTGCGCATCACATGCCGGTGGACGGTAGACCTCTTTCCAACCACCCTCTGGTGGCTCGATTTCTCAAAGGCCTCCTTCTCCTTAAGCCACCTTTGCGCCCACCAGCCCCGGACTGGGATCTTAATGTGGTGTTGCAGCGGATTACCTGTCTGCCTTTTGAGCCTATGGCTACCTGTCCGCTACGTTTTCTTTCGTGGAAAACCTTGTTCTTGGTAGCCCTCACTTCGGCTAGACGCGTTAGTGAGCTGCAGGCCCTAGTTTCTGATCCTCCTTACACTAGGTTCTACAAGAACCGGGTAGTCCTACGGACTCACCCTAAATTTCTTCCCAAAGTGGTTTCCCCTTTTCACATCAACCAGGAGGTGGTACTTCCGACCTACTTTCCCAGGCCGCACTCCAGCCGAGCTGAAATGGTCCTGCATACCCTGGACTGTAGAAGGGCGTTGACCTTCTACCTTGACCGTACGCGAGAGCACCGAAAGGCTGTTCAGCTCTTCGTGTCTTATGACCCCAACAAGTTGGGGCTCCCTGTCTCCAAGCGTACTCTGTCCATCTGGATTGCGGACTGTATCGCTTGGGCTTACGAGGCTGCGGGCCTCGTGCTGGAAGGTAGAGTCACAGCTCATCGTGTTCGGGCGAAGGCTATGTCGGTAGCTTACCTCCGCTCTGTTCCATTGGCGGACATCTGCCGGGCCGCTACTTGGTCTTCAAGCCAGACTTTTGCAGTCTATTACTGCCTGGAGAGGGAGTCCCGCAGGGACAGTGCTTTCGGACAGGCAGTACTCCGTAACCTCTTTGAGGTATAGGCAACTCCTACCCTCCGTCCCGGTTGTTGGGCTACCGGTTGGAGACATATTCAGAGAAGATTCCTTCCTTCTGTGCTACTGACCTCGAGGGAGCTCATTTTTGTGCTTAGGGTCTCCGGTAGCCTTAAGCTTGGGAGTCCCATATGTGAGGACTGACTTCCTGCTTGGTCCTGGAGAAAGCGTAGTTACTCACCTGTAACAGGTGTTCTCCAGGAGCAGCAGGAATCAGTCCTCACAACCCTCCCTCCTCCCCTTGGAGTTGCAGTTATATGCTTTCGTTTTGCTAATTTTTTGCTGTCTTTTAGCTATGTCATCTGACTGAGCAAGATGGCACCCTTGGGTGGGAAGAGGACCGCGCATGCGCGCTGCAATTCCCAAAGGCTTTCTTTGAAAGCTGGGGAAAATTGCTCCGCGAGGGCTCCGTCGGCGCCGACGTCACTCGTATGTGAGGACTGATTCCTGCTGCTCCTGGAGAACACCTGTTACAGGTGAGTAACTACGCTTTAAGAAGGGACCCAGGATATTAATGCTTGAACCAATACAAGCATTGTGGAACCTGTGTCCCTTGGGGAAACTGCTAGGTACATATGACTTAGATTGGCCACTGTTGGAAACAGAATACTGGGCTTGATGGACCTTGGTCTGACCCAGTATGGCATATCTTATGTTCTTATGTTATGCCTGAAGAAAGGCAAGAACAGAAGGCACCCAGGCTCGCTACCGGGAAAGAGTATGCTGTCTGCAGCACATGACGACAAAGAGCCAGATGAGTGTGTAGGTCCTCTGGGCCTTGAGCAAGATAGCAATTATTGGAGCAGAATAGTCGTGCCGCTCTAGGTGTTGCCTCTCAAGGGCCATGCTGTAAGCGAGAAGGGAGCGGGGTCTTCCATGTGGCAGGACCCTGACTCAGTAAACCCTGTCGAGTCCCCAGATGTAGCGGTGCTCCAGTCAGCAGGCGGCGCAGGTTTGCATACCAGGAGGTGACTAGGCCAATCAGGAGCCACCAGAATGAGGAGATGTGGGTGCTGCTTGATCAGTCGAAGCAGATTGGGAATCATGGCCCACGGTGGAAAGACATACAACAGAAGGTCGGTGGGCAGTGTTTGGACCAATGTGTCTAGTCCGCTGGAGGCTGTGTCCCGGCCGTGGCTGAAAAAGCTAAGAGCCTTCGTATTGCTGCCCGTTGCCATATGATCTATGTCTGGCGGTCCCCAGCACTGAATGATGCAGTGGAAGGCCCAGGGTGCAAGCTCCCACTCGCCTGAATCAAGATGACGACTGAGGTAGTCTGCCTCGACATTCTGTTTGCCTGCAGGTGTACTTCGGCCCAGGGGAACAGTACAGTCATTTCCCGGGCCACTCTGTGGCACTTGTTGCTGCCCTGGCAATTGATGTAATCAACGGCTGTCACATTGTTGGAGAGTACTCGTACAGACTGACTGTGTAAGAGGTCCCGGAAGTGGAGCAAGACCAAGCAGATGGCCCAAGCTTCTAAGTGATTAATGGGCCAGTGGGCCTCCCGTGATCCGGAAGTGAGCACCCCAGCCTGAGAGACTGGCATCGATCGTTAGGGGTGACGGAGACTCAAGAGGCATACCCTTTATCACATTGTGACTGGTTGCTCACCAGTGGCGGACAGCAGCCAGAAGCGGAACATGGTAGTCCTGAGACAGGAGACCAGAGAGAAAGGAGGGCACTCTGAAGTGAACGCATGTGCGCCCTCACCCACGGGACCAGGTCCAACGTTGCTGCTATGATGCCTAGAAGCTGCAGATAATCCCAACCTGTGGGAACTGGAAGTGACAGGAAGTGGCGCAACTGACCACGGACCTTGAGCTAGAGGTCCTGGGTGGGAGGAAGACCCTGCGCCAAGGAACTCGAGTGTTTGCAATGGCACAAGGCAGTTCTTGCTGTGGTTGATGACCCAACAGAGTTGTTCGAGGAACTTGATTACCTGAAGTATGGCACTGACATCGAGGTAAGACTGGCCACAAATCAGCCAGTCGTTCAGATAGGGATGGATGCAGATGCCTTCATACCCGGAGTGCTGCTATGACAACACCCATGACTTTGGAGAATGTGTGTGGAGTTGTCACGAGGTCGAAGGGCATAGTGGCAAACTGAAAATGAGAGCCAAAGACCGCAAAGTGGAGTTATCGCTGTTGATCTGGCTGAAAGTAGGCTTCGGTGAGGTCCAAGGAGGCAAGGAACTCTCACATTTTGACAGCCTGGATGACAGACTGAAGGGTCTCCATGCAAAAGGTGGGAACCCAGAAGTTGCGGTTGATGCCCTGCAGATTGAGAATAGGCCAGAAGGAGCTGTCTGTCTTTGGAATGACAAAGTAGATGGAATAACGCCCTTGACCTCTCTCCTCTGGGGGTACTGGCACACTTGCCTGCAACTGTAGGAGACGTTGAAGGGTGCCATGAAGAGCAGCCCATTTGGTAGGGCCCCACAGGGAGAGATGATGAAAGCTTCCTTGATGGGTCTTGTGCAATCAAGGACATAGCCACAGCAGATGATATCTAAAACGCAGTGGTCTGTGGTTATTAGGACCCATTTGTTGTAGAAATGTTGTAGATGTCCTCCTACCTGCAGTACTGTGGAATGTGTCCCTGCCCCGTCAGTGGGAAGCAGACTTGTCATTTGCTGCTCCTTGGATGTAAGAGTGCCATGTGACTCAAAAGGAGTTGGAGTGATTTGGTGGTGCAGAGGTCTGTGTGTCAGGCCGGTATTTCCATAAATCGCGAAATCTGAATCTTGATGAGGCCAAAGAAGGCATCTGCTTGGAGGAGCTCTTAGGCCGCTCTTCGGGCAAGCACTGTGGCTTGGACTCACCAAGGTCCTTGATCAGCTTTTCGAGGTCCATGCCAAACAGCAAATGTCCTTTGCAGGGAAGTTTTGGCTAGGCAACCCTTGGATATCACATCCACTGACCAACTGTGGAGCCAAAGTCACTGGCGGGCCACCATGACAGCCACTATGCTTCAGGTAGACAGGTGGAGAAGATCATAAAAAGGCATCCACCAGGAAGGCCACCAATGATTCCAAGTGGGCGGGGTTGTCATCCTCTGGCAATAGCTGAATCCAGCGAAGCAGCGCATGCTTAGGCCACCGCATATAAAACCAAGGAGGATGCTGAAAATTGTCATCTTGAGCAAGCACTCCACTTTACAATCTTAAACGTCCCGGAGAGCGGAACCACCATCCACAGGGATGTTAGTGCGCTTTGTCACTGCAGTGATGAGAACATCCACCTTAGGGAACTGCAACCATTGGTCCATATCAGACGCAGACCACCACCATTTACTGAAGTTCTGATAGGAAGGGAAAGACATGAGCAGACCTTTTAATTCCTGCCCATGATGGGATTGGTGGTTGAAGGAGGTTGGGCAGACACGGGCCCCTCTGAAATGCAGAGTTCCTTGATGGTCTGGGCAAATAAACCCAGAATCTCATCCCGGCAGTAGAGGCGCACCATAATGGAGTTAGAATCATCTTTCAGAGGGAAAGCTCACCCTCTTCAGCCTGAGAGGAGGGGGCAAGAGAGGCACTCCTCAGGTCTCCGCCATCCTCTGAACTTTCATCCTCCCACAGATGCCCCATGGAGGGGCATGGGGGGGGGGGTGCTTGTGGCCCCCGGCCAAGGGACTTGTCTGAGAGGAATGCAATGCTTGACCTCCTTTCCAGAGATTCCAGGCATGCTGGAATAACAGAAAATTTGGAAGTTGCAGGGTCCCCAACCTGGTGTTGCGGGAGAAGGAGGGGAGGGGAGGGGAGAGGAAAGAAGATCGGGCGCCTCAGAAGCTGTCATAGGAGGCGATGGAATGGCAGCAGGAGATATGGAAGCAAGCAGACCAGCCGCTAGGGGAGGGGTCGAGGCTGGTGAAGATTCCCCAGGATGGTTGTCACAGATAGAGCAGAGGCTATTGACTAAGACTCTGCGTTTCTTTGTACATGCGAGAGACTTTTGGAGTGAGGCCAGCATGCTAGAACAAAGCAGGAGCAGAGCACTTCAAAATGGCGCCCACAGCACCTGTATGAGCGAGAAACAAAAGATAAAACAGTACTGCAGTAAGCAGACCACAGCCACAAACTCATAGTGCAGTGCAGTGGCTCTCATGCCACTGAGACTGTGGAGGAGGCAGCATTTTGGCCGGAAGCAGGTTGGGCGGTAATCCTCTGCACTCTCATGTTCCCGGCGGTCTGGAGGAATGTGGGCAACGGTGAGGGGGAAGGAGAGAATTCAGAGGCGATCTGTGAAGGCAAGGGCAGATACAGAGTGCTCAGGCAGCCGGCTGCTAAGGGAACGGTTCTTTCTTTAATTTTATTTAAAAAAAAAAAAAAGGCACCAGGAACAAATAAAAGCAAAGGCAAAATGTTAAGTCTAGGACCTCTCCAAGGGTCCTCCTGACCCATTGCCCGCCACCAACCTGCACTGGCCCTTGTACTGGCTAGCCCAGGAGGATCAATAAGTCAGGGAATCTTGTACCCACCTCCCCCCTCCCCCATCGGGATCCAGGTAGCCCAGCAAGAGATCCACAAACAAGTAAGGCTGAAGGTCACGTGAGAGAGAAGAAAATAGGAGTCTAACATCTGCTGAGACAAAGTACGGAGGAGACTCCTAGCTGTGCCTGGGGCTTATGCCAGGGGGGAGGTTACAGCTTGGATTGTCCCTTCTGACTTTCTCTGTCTCGACATCTACTGGAAGGGGGACTTAACCCACTTGTCTGGACTGGTCTAGCTGGGCGACCTGGAAAGGTGAGTTACATTCAGGTACAGTATGTATTTTCCCAGCTTCAGGGGGCTTACAGTAAGTTTGTACTTGGGGCAATGGAGGGTTAAGTGATTTGTGCAAGATGATAAGGAACAGGAGTGAAATTTGAATCAGGCTTCCCCATTTCTCAAGCTGCTACTCTAACGCTTAGACTACTCTTCCAACCACAGATTTCCAGAAGCGGGCACATACAAGTATAAAAATGAGAAAAAAAATCAGATGCAAGTTTATTCATCATTCCTTTCAAGCAGCGATCACAGTGCTGAGTAACCCAGCTAATAATCATGGTTCTAGCTTCGTGCTTGCTGGGGAGGGGAAAGGGCTCAGGTTCAGCGACTGCTCAGGCAGACCACTATCTCTCCAGGATTCTGCCCTCTTAAAGGAGAGGCACCGCCTCTCCTAGTGACTATCTTACCTGGGAAGGAATTTCCATAGAAGGTTGTAAGGGATTCTCTCTCTTCCCCCAACCTGTATCCACTTGGGGTAGTGGGGAGGGAGGTTACTGAAATAAATAAGGGTTGAGCTGTCCCTGTGGTCCCCAGAATGCTCTCACTTAATGATACCAATGCATATTTATGATACATATATTTTGAATTGTTTAAACTGAGGTGCAAGTTGCCCCATCTGTTGAACATAAAGAATTAGGTGGAGAACTGCTGTCATATCCCCAGGAAGAAAAATATCAATTAAATAATAGCAGTTAATTTAAAATAAATAGGAAGAGGGCTTCTGCCTTCCTGTTCCCGTACTGGCTGTCCCATCAGTTGTTACAGTGAGGAGGGGGTGGTCTCTAGCAGCAACCCCCACCTCCACTTGCCCCACCTTGTTTTAGGGGTGCACTCTGGATACGGATGTTGGGTTTCTGGGAGTCATTGTGGGTGGGGCCAGTCCCCACACGATTCTTGATCTCTGTGGCCATGGTGACAAAAGCCTGTTCTACGTTGGTAGCGTTCTTGGCGCTGGTTTCCAGGAATGGGATCTGCAGGGAATCTGCATATTCCTGCAAGGGACAAAACAGAACTTATTTTTTAAAGTTTTATCTCTGGCCTCAAGTCAGATAAATTCAGTGTACAGGCTGATCCTTTCACACCACTTGAGGTATATAAGTTATAATGTGTCAATAATGCATATGTAACATGTCTGCATGGGATACATTGTGCTATGACCATATCACTGAGGGGAGGGGATGTGAAGCAGTGCTCGTGTGACCTGTGCTTCAGTCTGTCAGTCCAAGGGAAAGTACTACTAGGTCAAAGGTGACCACACAAATGTTGCAGAAGTGGGTGGCAAACTAAGCTCAATATGTCTACAGGTCCATCAGTTTAATGTCATGTCCAGTGGTGGATGTAGGGATTGTTTTCAGGGCATAAGGAGAAAATAAACCCAAGGGAAGCCTGAGGCTTTATTGGCCAGGTACTTCACTGACCTTGGCTGTTGTGTAGTCGACAACCTTTTTGGTGGTGAGGTCGCTCTTGTTCCCCACCAGTAGCTTGTTGACATTTTCACTGGCATAGCGGTTAATCTCCTCCAGCCACTGGTGCACATTGCTGAAAGAGTCCTGCACATGGAGGGAAAAAGAGATGGGCACTTAGCAGCAACATCTGATATCTATCCGACACTTTCATCCCCCAGATATTCCCAGAGTAATGATGGGAATAAAGGAAAATATAGCTGGCTCAGCTAAAGTACAGACTTGCTCTCTGCTTTCCTTAATTGTTTCTCCTTTATTTTCTAGTGTGCATCTGATACATACTGCAACTTCTCCGGGCCTTGAGGAGGCTTGTAGCGAAAGGTCTATGTGATAGATAACTCCCATAGATTCCCCTCTCTGCTCTATGTCTCATCTCCTCTCCCCCCGCATCAGTTAGGTCAATTGCTGGGTGCATCACTTTCCAGTTCGGTACCTGGTCTGTCACATCATACACAATGATGATGCCATGGGCCCCTCTGTAGTAGCTGGAAGTGATGGTTCGGAAGCGTTCTTGACCTGCTGTGTCCCACTGAAGAGAGAAAATAAACAGATGGTAACAATTCTGCTTTCTGACCTCTGCACTGAAATAGCCAGGGAAAAATGCCAGAATGAAAAAAGTGTAAGATTGAGAAAAGATAGGTAAAGTGAGATGACTAGACCTTTTAGGTGTGTCAGTGAGTAGAGAAAGAAGAAAAGTGGTGGGATTGTAAAACTGAAAAATGACAAGAAGCGGGGGGGGGGGGGGGGGCAAAAAAAAAAAAAAAGGTTGAACACTTCTTTTCTTGGCCTAGTAGTTGCTCTGTTTCCTTTTTCTTCCAGCCCAATTGGAACCAATGCTGGTATTCAGACACTGTGAGCCAGTATCACAAACATACCTGGAGGTTTTTCTCCTAGAGACTCACACTTTTTCTGAATTGATCATTGCAGCAACAGTCTTGAGGTTAGGAGCCATAAACCATAGCATATTTTGGAACTCTTTATCATGGGCTCTAAATCCAGTCACAAGGTGTTCCCTAACTGATGACTTGACTCCCTCCCCCCAGAAGCTATGAATATGGTGAAATTAGACTTACCTGCTAATTTTCTTTCCATTAGGACCTACAGTCCAGTTCAGACTCCTAGGTTGTGTCCCCTTTTCAGCAGATGTGGAGACTGAGTATTCTAGCTTTTGGTGATATCACTGTATAAGGAGCCAGCGCTCCTCCCATCCAATCCAGTAGTCCAATCTCAAAGCAGAACTCAAGAACCAACAACGGCCCAAAGGCCAACTCTGTACACTCACACCTTCAAAACTCCTATGGTGACTGAGTGCAGCCCAAGTAGACCTAGGCTACATCTGGAACCTCTGGCCTTGAACCATATTCATTGGCCTCTGATCCACCTCTCCGACTCAACTGGAGGATAAACGCATGGTCCCTTATATGCTGGCCTTCATAACCAGGCTTGCCACCAATTGGACTGGCTCTGGACTGGACTGTAGGGATGTCATGGAAGGTGAAATTAGACTTCCTGTTAATTTTCTTTCCATTAGGACCTACAGTTCAGTCCAGACTCCTGGGATGTATCAGAGCAGTATTCAAACATGGGCAGGACCGGCAAGCCCGGCCTCCAGCACCCGAGCCCCAAAACGCGCCTTGGAATATGCCTGCAAATCGAGCTTATAATGACGTACAAAGGTATTCCAGGGCGCCCATGTCGCTGTCCTGCAAATATCTACTGGCAGAACCAGAGCACGCTTGGCCCAGGACACTGCCTGCGTCCTGATGGAATGCACCCGGAGAGCCATGGGTACTGTCTTACCCTTTAAAAGATATGCCAATTCAACTGCCTCCTTTAACCACCTATTAAATCAACCCCTTTTCAGTGAAGAAAATAAATCATGAGAAACAGGTTCACTGATAAAGTCCCCTAACAAGGTAGAAAAAACTTTTTTTTGTCGGAGCGTACCGAGGGAGGATTGAAACTAATATTCATCCACTCCTGACGGTAAACTTCTTTTATATATGGCAGATATGGAAAGGAATCTTATATGGGCATCTCCCTATTTTTCTAGCGTGATAGGGTGGAAAAGATACCTAGATGATATATTTTTCATTTGGATGTCTGATTTAGTATCTCTCCAGCAATTTATCGTTTGGTTAAATTCTCTTAAACCTAATATTAAATTTAAGGAGCATATTGATTCACAGAAAATTGAATTCCTGGATATGAATGTTTTTATTGAAGCAGGTGAATTAAAAACTACCCTTTTTGGAAAATCGGTACAACGGAATAGTCTGTTAAGCTATTGTAGTTTTCATCCGGGTCCCCTTCATAGGGGACTGCCATTTGGTCATTTCCTTTGTTTGTGCAGACTGTGTTGTTCCTTGACTGAATTTAAACAGCATGCTTTTGACTTAAAACACCGACTCCTCATCAGAGGCTATCCCATTCAAGTAGTAGATCGTGCCTATCGTCGAGCTTATCATGTGCAGTGGGAATGGCTGGTGAATCCAGAATTTTTAGAAGCAAAATCACAACCCCCCCGAATCAGTCGTGAGAGTTATACCTTATATTGACCGCAGTACGGACATTGTGCGGATCCTTCATAACCACTGGCCAATGCTACATTTACATTCTTGTTTTGATAAACCTTTGATCACGTTTTCTAGAGGTCTCAATTTACAGGATCACTTAGTTAAATCTGCTTCACCGATTGATAGACCGATTACCCCAGTGTGGCCTTCAAGGGGACATAGCCCTTGCAACAATTGTAGTTACTGTTCGGCCACGATTTCGGGAGTTGTTTGGCAACATCCGATTACAGCTCAGACACACTCGTCATTGGTCAACCACTTGTGTATCCTCTTTTGTGGTCTATGTTCTATTTTGCCCATGTAATCTGTTGTATGTGGGACGGACAATTCGCCCTATTAAAAAAAGGCTCGGTGAACACGCCTCCCGCCTACGTCAGCAGATTCAATCAACTCCTGTGGTGGATCATTGTATGTCTCAACAGCATGCATTTAAGCATCTCCATTGGACGATTATAGATCACGTCCCGTATGATCCGCGGGGTGGGGACAGGACTCACAGACTCCAATGGCTTGAGCAACATTGGATATTTATTCTCATCACTATGTATCCCAATGGCCTCAACCGGGAGATTGATTGGGCTAGCCTTTTATGACTATTTCTGACATCATGAGTTTGTCCAACTTAACCAATGTAAATGGGGATTCCCCTAAGAGTGGGGTGTTTCCCAATTTCATTGGCAGGTTCTCTCTTACAAGCATTTTGTTTCAGCCAATCACATTAACGTTGAGTCCTCATACAGACCACGGGACGGCGTTTTTTGACACAGTTGCTTATCACTACGGCAGTTATGGCACTTGAGACAGGGATTAACTCCCGAAATGTGCACGTCGTGTTTGATCCTTGATGAATGGCAATGGTGAAACTGACCTGTGTTTCTATCGACACAAGTTCCAGATAAGTGGTGGGTTTTAAGTTTATGGAGATTTTAGGTGGAGAACCTATTTATGAATAAAAGAAGTTTACCGTCAGGAGTGGATGAATATTAGTTTCAATCCTCCCTCAGTACGCTCCTGACAAAAAAAGTTTTTTCTACCTTGTTAGGGGACTTTATCAGTGAACCTGTTTCTCATCATCCTTTAACCACCTGGCAATGGAGGCCTTCAATACCACCTCCCCTTTGCATGGCCCTCTGAAGAGGACAGACAGTCCATCTTTTGGAAAGCTTCCGTGGCTTTCAAGTGACGACGGAGAACTCTCCGTTCATCCAGAGCGCAGAGTTGATGATCTTCGCCCCTAGGTAAGACTGGGAGAATCACGGTCTGGTTGATATGAAAAGGGGGAAACCCACCTTAGGCAAAACGGGTAATCTTGCACACAGTGCCATCCTATCTTTTGCGAGAAGCAGGTAAGGCTTCCTGCAAGACAGGGCCTGCACTTCTGAAATTAGACGAGCTGAACAAATGGCTACCAGGAAAACCACCTTCAGGGTAAGATCTTTAAGGGATGCAGCTGCTAGAGACTCAAACAGTGCTCCCAAGAGAGCTCCAAGAATCAGGCTGAGGTTTTAGGCAGGAAGCTGCAGCAGCTGGACTCCCCGGAGAAACCTAACCACATCTGGGTGAGCTGCCAAGGAGACCCCCCCCTGGACTCGTTCCCAATAGCTAATGCCGCAGTCTGTACCTGAAGAGAGTTCAATGCTAGCTCCTTCTCTAATTCATCCTGTAGAAAGGCTAGGATGTCCGGGACAGATGCTCCGAAAGGCCATGGCTGCCTCTCTTCACACCAGGCCTTGAAGACTCTCCAACCTGCACATAGGCTAAGGATGTAGACTGCCGTCTCACCTTCAACAAGGTGGCAATCACTGACGGTGAATAGCCCCTAATCCTTAAGGATGCCCTCTCAAGAGCCAAACCATAAGCAAGAACCGATCCTCCTGAAGCATCAAGATTGGCCCCTGCAACAACAGGTCTGGCTGCACTGGTAGTCTTGCCAGATCCGCATACCAGGGATGCTGCGGTCAATCCAGGGCTATCAAAATCACTACACCGACATGGGACTCTATGTGCTGAATTAGATGTCCTATGAGAGGCCACGGTGGGAAGGCATAAAGCAAGCCCTCCCCTGGCCAGCTTTGAGCTAGTGTGTCAAGGCCCTCAGACAGGCACGTCCTGCATCTGCTGAAAAATCACCCCACCGTGGCATTTTCTGTTGACACCATGAGATCCAGGACTGGCCTGCCCCAGCGCTGAGTCAATTGCCCGAACAATGCATCCGCCAAGGACCACTCTCTGGGATTCAGCTGATGTTTGCTTCATCGGCCTGCAGATTTTCCTTTCCAGCCACACAAGCTACCGAGAGTTGCATGAGATTGGCCTCCGCCCACTGAAAAAGCAGGGCAATTTCCTCTGCCAGACTAGCACTGCCTGTTTCTCCCTGTCAATTGATGTAGGCCACCGTGGAGGCATTGTCCTGGAGCAACCCTTGAAACAATGCGAGCCAACCTGACCGCTTGCATTTAGAGCCCGTTGATGTTCACTGTGTCTGGTTCGGCGCCCAACTGCTCTGTGCAATCTGCCCCTCACAGTGCACCTCCCCCCCCCAGCTGGACAGACTGGCATCCGTCTGAACAGTGTCCACTCCAGCGATTCCAATGCCATGCCCCTGGTCATGTGAGTCGACAACAACCATGCCAGACTGGAGCGCACCTCCAATGGGCACAGAAGCTAGCGAGAGAGAGCGTGCCACTGAGGTGACCGTGAAAGAAGCGCCCTCTGCAACGGGATGCCTGTGAGCTCACGTTCACGGTACCAGATCCAGAGTTGAAGCAGTGGATCCCAGGATCTGCAGGTAAGAACACACTGACTGCTGCCTCAATAATTGGTGGGTTTGATGTTGAATCTTCCAGCACCTCTCATCCAGAAGACCATTCCCTGCTCTGTGTCAAATCGAGCACCCAGGTAGAAAAGACTCTGGGAAGGTGTAAAATGACTGTTGGCCACATTCACTAGCCAGCCCAGCTCCTCGAGCAGACCGTAGATGCTCCAAGTGGCCTCTATACTCTCTTGGCGCAACTTCGCTCAAATGAGCCAGTCCAGGTATGGGTGCACCATTACTCCTTGGTTCCTCAACTGAGCTGCTACCACCACCATAACCTTGGTGAAGGTTTATGGAGCCACGGTGAGGCCAAATGGAAGCATTTGAAAATGGAAATGGCCCTTGATGCTCAGCTCGGATAAGGACATACAGATATGCCTCCATGTGGTCCCGAGAGGAGAGAAATTTGCCCTGATGCACTGCTACAATCACGGACCGCAATGTTTCCATCCAAAAATGAGGCACGTGCAACGCTTGATTGATATACTTGAGATCAAGGATGGGACAAAAGGAACCTTCCTTCTTGGGTACCACGAAGTAGATCGAGTAACATCCTTGCCCTGCTGATCCCTCGGTACGGGCATGACCGCTTGCAGTTGAATCAACCTACTGAGTGTCTCATTGACTCCCCGTGCTTTTCCTGGCGCCTGAATGGGTGAAAGCAGAAAGACCTCCGCGAGAGGAACCGCAGACTCCAGGGCGTAGACCGGTGGGTGCTGGAGGTTATTTGCGAGGGCTGAGGTAAGATGGACCCAAGCTGGGTAAAACTGCTGAAGGTGACCGACTATTGGCAGAGACCACCCCCCTCATCTCATTGAAGCCACCCCAGCCCCTGCAAAGGAGCCTCTTCTGGAACCCCTTCCTCCCCAAAAGAACTGCTCTGAGCCTGATATGTGGACTTCTGAAAGGGGGCAAATCTCGTCGCCCTGAACCTATGGAAATCCTGTGAATGCCCCCTCCCCATGGATGCCGTTTGGTTTCTGCATCTTGGGCTTGTCCTTGGGCAAGCAAGCCAGCTTGGACTCTCCCAAATCCTTGACCAACTTCGAGAGCTTCCCCAAAGAGAAGCTTAACCCAAAAGGGCAGTCTACTCAGGCGCTGCTTGAATGACACATCTGTGGACCAACTCCGCAGCCAGAGCAAACGCTGGGCGGCCACAACAGAGGCCATACCCTTAAGCAGGTCATAGAAGGCATCCAAGAGGTAAGCGACCCCTGAATCAAACTGGGTCGCCTCAGGGAGGGCCGAGACGAGACCTGCCTCTGCTTCTGATAGCCCCTGCATCCAATCCCATGTGACATAGGCTCCGCAGGCCAATACATTAACCTCAAAGGCTTGCTTCAATAGTGTCTCTAACTTCTTATCCTGAGGCTCCTTTAATGCAGCCCCCCTTACAACTGAATGATGGTCTGCTTGGTGACCACCGACATTAGGGAATTAGGGCAGTTGAAAACGCTCCCATTCCCCGCAGGAATTGGATGGATACGGTGCATGGCTCTTGCACCCCGCAAGCCCGCCTCTGGAGCATCCCACTCCAATTCGATCATAAACTTCAGGACTCTGTGCACTGGAAAAGTGGTCTCTGACATATGGATCCCTTGAAGCAACAGATCCACCAAAGGAGAATCCACTGCTGGTATTTCTGTCAAGCGATTCAGTGCAGCTAGTGAGTCTGTAATTAAGGAGACCAGTTCCCCCCTGTGGAAGATTCTGACTATTCTCCAGGACCAAGCAGGAAGTCAGTCCTCACATATGGTGATGTCGGCGCCGACGGAGCCCCGGTGCGGAGCATTTCCCCAGCTTTCAAAGAAAGCCTTTGGGAATACTGCGTGCCTGCGCAGTCCCCTTCCCGCCCAAGGGTGCCATCTTGCTCAGTCTTTCTTTTTCCGCGGAGCCCAACGGACGTAGTTCGTGTCACCTGGGAAAAGTAGATTATTTTCTGCGATTTTTTGCGTTTCTTTATCCGGTTCGACGCCAGTTCCCTGTCCCGCCTGGGCTCAGTACACTGGTATCGAGTCTGGAACTTCTTTTTCGTTTTTTGTCCTTTGTGACTAGCGTTCGTGCTTTTTCTGTTATTTTCACTGGCAGCCTGGTCTTTTGACCTTGCAGGGGCCCGTTTTTCCCCCGATGGCTGCCAGCGAGTTAAGTTTCTTGCACCGATCACATTTTTTTTTATGTCTCTCACCGACACACATGACTGATGCCTCGGGCCCGGCCATGACCCGCTGGTCTGTGGCCTGTGCGGCAAAATGTCGTTGAAGGCACTTCGGAGCCGTCAGCATCAAAGTGAAAGAATTTTTTTCAGAGTCCGCGTCCAGCCGGGCCTGGACTTCGTCAGAGACCTCGACATCTCGGGAGTCTGACCCCGAGCGCCATCGTGGTTCCTCTGAGAGGGGTTCTCCCACCCGGGAGCACAAAAGGAAGAAGAAGCTCGTGAGGGCAGCGTCAGTGGAGGCCCCTGGGTCCTCGAGGGCCAGGTCACGTAGCCATGACCGCCGCCCCAGGCTCTCGGAGTCAGAGAGGCCGTCCAAACTACCTCACATGGAGATGGAGTCCCCGAGTCATGTAAGTTCTGTTGTCCTCATGGACTCTCCTCTGGGAGAACTGACGTCGGGGCCCGAGTTGGGGGCTGCTGAGTCTCCTGAGCTTGGACTCAGGCTGATGGCCTTGGAGAGCAGTTTGGCTGCCTTCATGGAACAGCAGCAGGCACTGATCGCCGGTCTGACCAGTGCATCTGCCCTGACCACTGGGACTTCGATGTCTAAGTCGACCCCAGAGGCTGAGCCGATCCTTGAGTCCATCAAGTCTTGAGTCGATCCTTGGCCAAAGTCCCCCTAGACCTCCCGTGCGGGGTCGAGGTCGTATCGGGGCAGGTGACACCGAGGCCCACATGGCCGGGAGCCGCTGGACTCCTCAGAGGAGTCGGCGTGGGAGATGGAGGACGAGGAGTCTCCTGACACCTTCCGGACCTGGTGCGTCCCTTCGGACTCCCCCGAGTCCGAGCCTCGGAGAAGGTCCCCCCCCCCTGGAGGATACCCGGTTCTCGGACTTTGTGAGGGACATGGCCAAGGCTTTGGCATTCCCTGCGGACGCCGAGGAGGAGCCTCGAGCCGAGGAGCTCGATGCCCTCCAGTATGATTTTCCTCTGAAGGAAGCCTTTACTGTACCGGTTCCTCCGATGCTGGAATGGCTGCTCTTCCGTATGTGGGAGGCACCGGCCTCGGCGCCGGTTCTTAGCAAACGGGTTGATTCCATTTATCGAATCTGTAAGAGCCCTGGGTTCCAAAAGGCGCAGCTACCGCACGATTCCATGGTTGTGGAATCGTCCATGCACTGCCTGACGAGTCAGAAGATGCACTCCTTGGCGCCTCCCGGCCAGGAGGCCCAGAACCTGGATCCCTTGGTAGAAAGTGCTTCTAGGGCTCTATGCTATCATGCCGTGTCCAGACTTACCAGCTGTACATGGGCATGTACTTACAGGACCTGGCAAAGGAGATTGCCGGGTTCTCAGCTGGCCTCTCCGAGGAACCCTTGCAGAGGTTCAAAGCCGTGTCTACAGGGGATCCGGGAGTGCTCGAAGTTGATCTCTCGAGCAGCCTATGATGGCTTTGAGGCTTTGGCCCGGGTAGCCGCAGCCGGCATCGGTGCACGCCGTCAGGCCTGGCTACAGTCATCAGACCTGGAGTCATGGGTGCAGGACAAGTTGGTCGATGTCCCGTGCCAAGGTGACAACCTATTCGGTAAGCCCATGACTGAAAAGGCTGCAGAAATCGAGACTGAGATTCTCACCAGGACAAGGCTGTCCAGAAAGACTTCTGCCCCTTCTCAAAAAAATAAGGGCTCGGGAAAGAAGCCCTTTTTCCCGAGGAAGGGTGCTGCCTACAAAACCTACCCTCAGTATCAGGTCTCTCCAGCTCCCCAACGGGGCCAAGGGGCAGGGGCATGGGCCATGTAGGCAGAAGACCCCCAAGCCACCAGCTCCGGCACAGCAGGGTTTTGACTTTCACAGCATAGCCTCTCCTCCGCCGGTGGCTCCACTCAGCACAGGAGGTCGGCTGACGCTGTACGCCTACAGGTGGCCAGCCATCACAGGGGATACCTGGGTACTGAGCATAGTCCAAAAGGGCTACATGCTCCACTTCCACTAGCTACTCCCCTCCTACTATCCAGGGGAGCCTCCAAGACTCCCTCTACACAGGAACCTCCTCCTTCAGGAGTTGGCAAGTCTTCTACAGGAACAGGCAGTGAAACTGGTGCCTCACCACCTGAAAGGGCAAGGCTTCTACTCAGGTACTTCCTGGTACCAAAAAGGACAGGAGGCCTCCGGCCTATCCTAGACTTGCGAAACCTAGACAAGTTTCTGGAGAGGGAAAAGTTCAAGATGCTTACCCTTGGGATACCGCTGCCCTACCTCCAGCAGGGAGACTGGCTATGCTCCTTAGACCTAAAGGATGCTTATACTCACATCCTCATTCATCCAGACCACAGACAGTATCTCAGATTTGTGGTGGGAGGAAACCATTTTCAGTACAGGGTACTAACCTCTGCCCCCAGGGTTTTCACCAAATGCCTGGCGGTGGTGGCAGCTTATCTCAGGAATCAGGAAATTTTTGTCTTCCCATACCTGGATGACTGGCTTATCAGGGGCCAGTCTCTCCAGGAGGCCCGACAAGCCACTCTTCGCACTCTCTCTCTTCTTCAGCATCTGGGCTTTGTCATAAACTATGCAAAGTCCACTTTGCTCCCCTCTCATAACCTAGAGTTTATTGGGGCAAGATTAGACACCCTTCAGGCAAGAGCTTACTTGCCTGAAGACAGGGCCCACAGGCTGATGGACTTGGCCTACCAGTTCCAAAGCAATTCTCATGTTTCCGCCAGGCACTACCTGCGGCTCCTGGGCTACATGGCATCCACTGTACATGTGACTCCGAATGCCCGTCTGCACATGCGGGCTGCTCAATGGTGCCTCAGAGATCAGTGGACGCAGGCCACAGGCGACCTCCGAGACAGAGTAAAGGTATCCAAATCACTTTTGGACTCCTTACACTGGTGGCTACATCTCCCAAACCTTCTCAGGGGGGTACCTTTTCAGGCTCCAGCACACACAAGGGGGCTGACGACCGATGCTTCCTTAAAGGGCTGGGGTGCACATTGCCAGGGCACGTACACTCAAGGCCTGTGGTCTCCTCGGGAGGCCACACAGCAAATCAATCTTTTGGAGCTGCGAGCAATCCGCTTAGCTCTGCAAACATTTTCTCATGCCTCTCTCACCAGTCTGTCCTAGTTCAGACGGACAATCAGGTTGCAATGTTCTATGTGAACAAACAAGGGGGCACAGGGTCCAAACTCCTGTGCCAGGAGGCTCTGGCCCTTTGCTCCGTTGCGATCAGGCAGGGTATGTTTCTCAAAGCAGTTTATCTACCTGGTCAAGAAAACTTCCTAGAAGACAAGCTAAGCAGGATTCTCCAGCCTCACAAATGGCAGTTGAATCCAATGGTGCTCCAGCAGATCTTCCTCTGCTGGGGACTTCCATCCATCGATCTCTTTGCCAGTCCACTGAACCGTCAGCTGCCCAGGTTCTGCTCCAGACAGCTGCATCCCCTGAGGATGGCAGCAGATGCTTTTCTGATCTCTTGGTCTATGGGCCTCCTGTATGTGTTTTCCTCCCACGCCCCTGGTGGCCTGAACTCTGTTCAAGATTCTCCGGGACAAGGCCTCGGTGATTCTGGTAGCCCCCAGATAGCCGAGGCAGCCGTGGTTCCCACTTCTGCTGCAATTGGCGGTGGTAACTCCGTTCCCTCTGGGGTTGCAACACGATCTCCTGTCTCAAGAGCAGGGTTCCCTTCTGCACCCCAATCTCAGGTCCCTCAATTTGATGGCCTGGCTGCTGAAAGGCTAGATCTAGCTCCCTTACTCCTACCTAAGGAGGTTGAGGAGGTGGTATTGGCCTCTAGGAGACAGTCCACTAGAAATTCCTATGCCCTCAAGTGGCGTAGGTTTACGGTATGTTGTGCTCAGTGCAATGAAGACCTTTTCTCTTGCCTTGTGCCAGTAGTACTGCAGTATCTACTTCACCTTTCAGACCTAGGCCTTAAGTCTAACTCTGTACGGGTCCACCTCAGTGCTTTGTCAGTGCACCACTCACCGGTGGAAGGACAGTCTCTGTCAGTTCACCCCTTGGTGACCCGATTTCTCAGAGGTCTGCTTCTTCTCAAGCTTCCGGTTTGTCCACCGGCGACTGAGTGTGATTTGAACGTGGTCTTGCAGCAACTTACTCGCCCACCGATGGAGCCGATGGCTACTTGCCATTTGCGCTTCCTCTCTTGGAAAGCGCTCTTCCTGGTGGCTCTTACCTCGGCCAGACATGTGAATGAACTACAAGCCATGGTTTCTGATACGACCGTACACGCGCTTCTATAAGAATAGGGTGGTCCTACGGACCCATCCCAAGTTCCTTCCAAAAGTGGTCTTCTCTTTCCACCTCAATCAGGAGGTGGTTCTTCTGACCTTTTTTCCTATGCCGCATGCCAGCCGGGCTGAAACAGTCTTGCATACCCTGGACTGTAAGAGGGCGCTGTCTTTTTACATAGAACATACGTGGGGGCATCGAAGGGCTACTCAGCTCTTCGTCTCCTTTGACCCTAATAAGGTGGGGTTACCTGTCTCCAAGCGTACATTGTCCACTTGGGTAGCAGATTGTATCGCCTGGGCGTATAAGGCAGCCGACCTCCCCTTGCAGGGTCAAGTCACGGCCCACCATGTCAGGGCGAAAGCCGCGTCAGTAGCTCATCTCTGTTCTGTTGGCAGACATCTGCCAGGCCGCAACTTGGTCTTCAAGCCAGACTTTTGCAGCCCATTACTGCCTGGAGAGAGAGTCCCGCAGGGCCAGTGCTTTTGGACAGGCGGTACTCCGTAATCTCTTTGAGGTTTAGGCAACTCCTACCCTCCGGCCCTTGTGTTGGGCTACCGTACGGGGGCGTTCTCGGAGGATATTCTTATCACAGATGCTGAGGCTCTTGAGAGGGAGCCATTTTTTCAGCTTTGGGTTCCCGGTAGCCTAGAGCTGGGGAGTCCCATATGTAAGGACTGACTTCCTGCTTGGTCCTGGAGAAAGCGTAGTTACTCACCTGTAACAGATGTTCTCCAGGAACAGCGGGAATCAGTCCTCATGATCCTCCCTCCTCCCCTGGAGTTGCAGTCATATCATTCATTTAGATTTTTTGCTGTCTTTTAGCTATGTCATCTGACTGAGTAAGATGGCACCCTTGGGCAGGAAGGGGACTGGGCAGGCGCGCTGCATTCCCAAAGGCTTTCTTTGAAAACTGGGGAAATGCTCCACATGGGGGCTCTGTTGGCGCTGACGTCACCATATGTGAGGACTGATTCCTGCTGCTCCTGGAGAACAACTGTTACAGGTGAGTAACTACTCTTATTGGGGTCCTCCCCCGCAAGTAGAGAGTTCTCCTAAAGGCCCACAGATCATTCCTCGACTGGATGGACCCTACAAGGGATCCTCGAACCCCAGAGAATGCTCCAACTCCAGTTCCTCCTTCAGAGCACCTGATTCAACTGCAGTTCTGACTGTGAAAACAGTCCTCTGGCCACTGCTCCCTTTGCTCTGACTCGACTGCCGGCTCACTGCCTCCTGAGGCTCCATCAGGCCCTGCTTAATACAGTAAACCTGATGCAGCAAAAGGACAAAGTCCAGTGAGAATGGAACCATGGAAGAGTGACCCGGTATGTGCAAAAACGGCGGATCCACCTGCCGAGGTAGAGAAGGTCTCTGCCCCAATGCTGGTCTGAAGGCTGAGGAAATGTCCACTGCTGATGCTGCCAAGATGGCCGCGGTTCCTGCCAAGAGCCGTAGCTGACAGAGTTGCCAAATTAGGGCCCCCTGCTGACTGTGCGTGGCAAAACAACCTCCAGTGATAGCACTTCCAAAAACGAGGCTGACTGAGGAGAGATGACTTGCCTGTTAGCGCACCCAACACAAACTGATTTGCCGGCCGGCATCCTGCAATTGCCAAACAAGTCTGCCTCCTGTGGTCAAACTAGGCCAGAGGAACCCTCCAAGCAAACCCTGCAATGTGCCCCTCTGATCGCAGCAGCAAGCCTGACAGCCTCTTATCCACCCATGAGTGCCGAGGCTGCAGGCAAGAGGTCTGTTCTGTGCTAGAGTGGAAGGAAGCAGGGCCCCCCTCCCCCACCACTCCTCTCAAGAACCTAACGCCGATCAAATGACCTTGGTCTCTCGGGGCAAACCTAGTCATCACAGCTGCTGTCCTGACTACCAACCTGCATCACAGTCTTTAGGTACCAGAATATCTATCAAGGCGCTCTGCTACCTCACTGCAGCCTAGGAACCACATTAAAGTCCAGGCTGCCAAGGGTTCTGTCCCATCTGCTAGAGATTGAGGATACTGGCTTGGTGGGAGGAGCGCTGGCTCTTTATACAGTGACATCACCAAAAACTAGAATGCTCAGTCTCCATCTGCTGGAAAAGGGGACACAACCCTGGCATCTGGACTGGACTATAGGGATGTTATGGATGGGTCTCTGGATATCCCCCAGTCTGATCAGCATAAGCAGGAGAAGATACTGCTGTGGAAATCTAACTGGGACCTTTCACAAAAGAAGTGCACAATGTTTACAATTGCGCCACAAGGCCATTCCTTAAATACTTTTGCTTACTGAATATACAGTTGTTGGCACGAATACATATGGAGCTGGGTAAATACCAAACCATGTAGGGAAGAGTGTGCTTGGACCTAGCAAAAACTGAAAGTGCCTAAATTACAGGGCTGGATAAGGGTACTCTGGTTCAGGTATATCCATTAAAAGAGCTGCTCCAAATGGGTGTGGTCCTATCGGACTGGATCAGGACAGATGTCACTCTTCTTAAAAATAGCACTGCTCAGTTGCTTATAACTTTGGTCTGCTTTAGAAGGAACTGTTTTTGACCAAGCCTATAACTGCAGTGGGTGGTGGATAAAGTACACTTATGGATAAAAAAGATTACATTTTAAAAATGACCGGAAGCTATAACCTGTTTTTGTCTGGCCTCACATAGGAAAATTTAATGGAGACCATGCTGAAGGAAAGAAGGTGAAATTGTACTTACCCAATAAGGCAATGTTAGGCTTACCTGCTAATTTTCTTTCCTTGAGTCCCTCCAGTCCAGTCCAGACAAGCAGGTTGTCTCCCCACACCAGCAGCTGTAGACTGAGTATGCCCAGACCTTGGTGATATCACCTCACACCAAAGCCAGTATCCTACTGTCAAAGCAACTTTAAAAGGGAAAGTATCATAAAACCAACTACTAAGCCAAACAGAATAGCTAAAACCTACCATTAGAAGAGATAATGGATTATCAGTTTCCTCTTGGATCTTTTTTCTTTTCACTCTTTTTTTTGTTCTTTTTTCTTCTTCTTCAGATCACCTTCATGATCCTCTGTACTGAGCACACCTACAGAATGCCAGGGCACCCCCTGAGAAATCAAGGAGTGCCCAAACCAACCGGCTCTAACTACACCAATGACTTCTTCGAGAGCTGGACTTGCCACACCAAAACAAAGATTGGGGAGGGCTCTGGACTGGACTAAAAGGAACGGACTCAAGGAAAGCGAATTAGCAGGTAAGCCTAATTTCACCTGCCTTATCATCCCTTCAGTCTAGTCCAGAGGAACGGGATGTACCAAAGCAGTACTAAATATGGGTGGGACCCACGAGCCCAGCCTGCAACACTGAGGCTCCAAATCTTGCCTCCCTTGCTGCCTGAACATCCAACTGGTAATACTGAACGAACGTAGGCAGTGACAACTATGTTGTCGCCTGACAAATGTCCATGGGAGGCAACCAAGGTGCACTAGGCCCATGAAGCCACCTGAGCCCTTGTGGAATGTGCCTGCAGACCCTGCAGCTGCCTCAGTAGGTAAGCCGACACTATCGTCTCCTTAAGCCAATGTGCCACTGATGTTTTAGAAGCCGCCTCTCCCTTGTGTGGACCACCAAACAGGATGAACAGATGGTCTGACTTACGAAACTGCTCCATACGCTTCAGGCACAGGCGAAGAACTTGCCGCAAATCTAAAAGAGGCAGCTGCTTGTCCTCAGAGTAAAACCGGCAACATGACCTGTTTTTTCAGATGAAAAGCCAAAACCATCTTAGGTAAGAAGGATAGAACTGGTCTGAGCACCTTGGAAATAAATAGGAATGGCTTGCGACATGATAAGGCCTGAACACATAAGATATGCCATACTGGGTCAGACCAAGGTCCATCAAGCCCAGTATTCTGTTTCCAACAGTGGCCAATCTAGGTACCTAGCAGTTTCCCCAAGGGACACAGGTTCCACAATGCTTGTATTGGGTCAAGCATTGATATCCTGGGTCCCTTCTTAATAATGGTTTATGGACCATTCCTCCAGGAACTTGTCCAAACCTTTTTTAAACCCAGCTACACTAACAGCCAACATCCTCCGGTAACAAATTCCAGAGTTTGATTACACGTTGAGTGAAAAAATATTTTCTTTTATTAGTCTTAAATAGTTTACCCTGTAGCTTCATTGCATGTCCCCTAGTCTTTCTATATTCTGATAATGTAAACAATACATCTACGTTTACCTGTTCCACTACGTTCATTAATTTATAGACTTCTATCATATTTCCCCTCAGCCGTCTTTTTTCCAGGTTAAAGAGCCCTAACCTTTTTAGCCTTTCTTCATAGGGGTATCCTTCCATCCCCTTTACCATTTTGGAGGCTCTTCTCTGAACCTTTTCTAATAACGCTATATCCTTTTTAAGATACGACGACCAGAATTGCACACAATATTCAAGGTGCAGTCTCACCATGGAATGATATAGAGGCATAATAATATCCTTTGTTTTATTTTCCATTCCTTTCCTTATGATACCTAGCATTCTATTTGCTCTCTTGGCCGTTGCTGCACACTAGGCCGAGGGTTTTAACATGTTATTCACAACGATGCCTAAATCTGTTTTCCTGGGTGGTGGTTCCTAATGTGGAACCTCGCATCGTGTAACCATAGTTTTGGGTTGTTCTTCCCTAGGTGCATCTCTTTGCACTTGTCCACATTAAATTTCATCTGCCATTTTGATGCCCAGTCTTCCAATTTATCAAGATCCTCTTGCAATTTTCCACAATCCTCTTGGGTTTTAACAACTTTAAATAGTTTTGTGTCATCTGCAAATTTGATGACCTCACTCTTTATTCCCTTTTCCAGGTCATTTATGAATATGTCAAAAAGCAGCGGACCCAGCACAGATCCCCTGGGGTACACTACTATTCACCTTTTGCCATTGGGAAAATTGGCCATTTAGCCTACCCTCTGCTTTCTATCTTTTAACCAGTTCCTGATCCACAATAGTACACTGCCTCCTATCCCATGACTCTTTAGTTTTGCCAAAAGTCTCTGATGAGGGACCGAGGGACCTTGTCAAAGGCTTTCTGAAAGTCCAAATACACTATATCAACCGACACACCTTTGTCTACCTGTTTTATTCACACCTTCAAAAAAACATAACAGATTAGTAAGACAAGATCTTCCTTGTCTAAAGCCATGTTGGCTGTTTCCCATTAAGCCATGACTATCTACAAGTTCAGCAATTTTGTTCTTTATGATGGTTTCTACCATTTTTCCTGGTACTGACGTCAGGCGCACCAGTCTGTAGTTTCCCGGATCACCCCTAGAACCCTTTTTAAAAATTGGTGTTATGTTCGCCATCCTCCAATCTTCAGGTATTACAGATGATTTTAATGATAGTTCACAGATTACTAATAGCAGGTCTGCAATCTCATATTTGAGTTCTTTCAACACCCTTGGATGTATATCATCCGGCCCAGGTGATTTGCTACTCTTCAGTTTATCTAATAGTTGTAATACATCTTCCCGATGTATCAATATTTCCTTCAATTCTTCCGCACCTTTAAATACCACTTCAGTCATGGGTAACATCCCTACATCTTCCTCAGTAAAGACCGAAGCAAAGAATTCATTCAGTCTCTCCGCTATCGCTTTGTCGCCTCTTACTGCCCCTTTAACCCCTCTATCATCTAATGGACCAACTGACTCTCTCACAGTTTTTTTGCTATAAATGTACTTGAAAAAGTCTTTATTATGCATTTTTGCTTCTGCAGCATGCTTCTTCTCAAATTCTCCCTTTGCCTGTCTTATCAATAATGCCTTGCATTTAACTTGCCAGTGCTTGTGCTGTTTCCATGTTTCGTCGTTTAGCTTTTTTTTCCATTTCCTGAAAGATGCTTTTTTGGAAACAGCCTCTCTGATCTCACCTTTAAACCATGCTGGCAGTTTTTTGGACTTCCTTACACTTTTCTTAAAGCGTGGAATACAGCTAGTCTGGGCTTCCAAGATAGTATTTTTCAACAACACCCAAGCTTGATGTAAGTCTTTAAAACCTTTGCAACTGCTCCTTTTAGTTTTTTCTTATTTATTTTCCTCATTTTACCATAGTCACCCCCAAAACACCACCTTCATCATAAGATCCTTAAGAATCACTTCTCTTAATGGCTCAAAGGGTGCTTTTGTCAGAGCCAAAATGACCAAATTCAGATCCCACAAAGGTACTAGCACCCATTGTGGCGGCCGCACCTGCTTTACTGCCCTATGAAAAGGCACATCTGAGTGGGATGCCAGGGACAGCCCCTGAACCCACCCACAGTAGCACACCAAAGAGGCCACCGGCACTCGATGAACCAAGTGCCAGTCCCTTATTCAGACCCACTTGAAGAAAAGAGGATCCCCGATAAGGGAGCTCCCAATGCTCTAAAAACATTTTCTGCACACCAACTCTCAAAGATGCACCAAACTCTCAGATAGCACAGCGGTATAGAATGCTTTTGGGCCTTCAATAGCATTGCTACTACCTGTGGTGAATAGCCTCTCTTTCCCAACCGAGCCCTTTCAAGAGCCAGGCCCTTAAGCGAGAACTGATCCACCTGCAGCACAAGGATTGGACTCCGCGTCAACAGATTGGGTCTCACCAGCAACCTCCACAGTTTGTCTACCAGCAGCCGTGTCATGTCTACGTACCACGGGCAGTGCGGCCAATTTGGGGCTATCAGAATAATCCAGCCCCACATGCTTTTTCTCCTCTGCTTTATTGTCTCTTGGCTGCTTAGCTTCTGGCTGGCTAAAACTAACCACCACAAAAGCCACTCTTAACACCTATGTCCATCCAGTGCAGTCCAACACTGGGTAGACACTCCTCACCAGCTGCTGGAGACTGGAAGGCTATGTGAGGTGACATCACCAAAGTTTGGGCATACTCAGTCTCCAGCTACTGTTGGGATAAGGAATGTCCTTTCCTGAAGTCCTGCTAAACTAGCCCAAACAAGTGGGTTGTGTTCCTTTACTAGCAGATAATGGAGACAGAGACAAAATCATTGGTACTAAGCATCCTTCAGTATTTCATAACCAACTATATGGCACCCTGAAACACTAAACAGTAAGAAAAGATGAGCAAAAAGGCCATCTGAATAAAGAGATTGTGCTTAATTTGCAGGTTAATCTCCATTAAACCAAGAACTCTGGCGTGAAGATCTAAACAGTAATGCCTGACAAAGGAAGACAAAGTTGCCACCCAGCAGATATTGACCATAACAAAACTGTCCTCCACCGGGAAGAGATCCATGCTCAGGTGGGTGAGCTCTCAACCCATCCGGAACGCATCTGTTCCTCAAGATGTAAGCGGATACAACCATATTCTCACTCCAGCACCCTAAGGTGCAGCCTCCCCCTCTACATGGTCTGCAAAACATGCCAAACAGCTTGTCCTGTGGAATGTGTTAATCACCTTCATGTACCAGAAGAGGACCCTGTGTACAATCTATTAGATGGAGATTTTTGTCTCTCCCAGTACACTGCTCAGAAGAAAAGGAGCGGGGGGAAACTATCTGAAAGGGCAAAATCACCTTGAGCAGAAAGAAAAGAACCATGCGGAAAGCAACTGTTTCCTCTGCAAAGGACAAGTATTGGTCACTGCAGGAAAAGGCCTGTAACTCTGAGATGCAGCATGCTGAACAAATAGCAACTAAGAACACTTTCTGAAGAAAGAGATCCTTAAGCATCGCAGGCTTCAGTGGCTCAAAATGTGCCCTCATTAAGGCTCGAAAGACAAATGTCAAGTCTCACAGTAGAAGAATCAGATGCATTGGAGACCAGAAGTGACCCACACCAGAGAAAACAAGAAAAATCTGGATAAGAGGCAAGAGAGTGGTCAGCTATGGGCCCTTGAAAGCAAGCATTGGCCTCGATTTAAACCCATTAGGAGCCAAGGACAAGACTCTTGTCAAACCTCTCCAGAAGAAAAGATAAGGAGGGTAACCCCCCCACCCCCTTCCACAGTAACAGGGTCTGTCGCCAATACCAGAGCTGGGTCATCCACCCTGATGGGCTCTGGCACTAGACCCCTCTCCTGCTGATCCTTCAGAAGTCTGATCAGATTGGTATATCAGGGCCTCTGCAGCCAATCCAGGATGACCAGCCCTTGATTTTTCTATATGCTGAATCACGTGGCTGATCAGAGACCATGGTGGAAAGACAGAGAAGGGCTTCAGCAGTCAAGGCTGAATCAGACCATCGACTCCCGGTGGAGCCTTCCTCCTTTCGGCAACTGAAAAACCTCTTCGCTGGCATGTTCGCCATCAGGTCCATGTAGGAACATCCCCAGCAGTTCAGAATGCACAGGAATGCAGTTGATGCCAATTCTCACTCTCCTGGATCAAGGGTGTAGTGACAGATAATCTGCTTTGACATTTTTGATACCTGCAGTGTTGTGTGTCAAGAATGCCAGGAGATGGTGCTCTGCCCACAGGAACAGAAGGCTCGTCCTGAAAGTCACCCTGGGACTCTTGGTTTCCCTCCCTGCCAACCTGTTGATATACGCCATTGCCATGTCTTTTGTCCAACAAGACCCTTTCTGCCCAGTTCCAGAATAGATGACAAAACTGCCAGAGAGGGGGCCAAGCAAATGGCTTGTGTTTCTAGGCAACTGTTCGACCAAGCTGCTTCTCCTCTGGTCCACAGCCTTGAGCCATCCACCCTAAACAGTGAGCTCCCCAGCCAGATAGGCTGGCATCCAACATCAACATTATCAAGTATGGACTCTCCAGCGGCATGCCCCTTATCAGATTAAAGGGATGGAACCACCAGAGTAGACTGAGCTATCACCAGAAGAAGCTGGACTTTGTAGTCCTTGGAGAGAGGGGACCCACAGAGACAGGAGCGCTTGCTGGAATGAATGCACGTGTGTCCAAGCCCAAAGCACTAGCTCAATTTATAGCTACCATCATTCCCAGCAGTTGCAGGCAATTCCAAGCCCTGGGTGACTGCTGCCACTGAAAAGCAGCCACCTGAGCCAATAGCTTGGAGTGCCTCTAAGGTATCGAAAAGACATAACCTGCACCTGTGCTGAAATGCTATTACTATTATTACTGCTTAGTATTTGTATAGCACTACAAGGCACATGCAGTGCTATACAGAGATATGTAAAAGACTGTCCTTGCTCATAAGAATTTACAGTCTAGTTGAGAAAGACAATACAAATGGTAACTATGATATATCTAGGGGAATGGTAAGGAAACATAGGAGGTGAACAGGAGACCAGGGGGTCAGGATCCAAAAGCTGTTTCAAAGAAGTGCGTTTTTAGCCTGTATTTAACAAGGGCCACAGATGAAGACTGGGGTACAGACTCAGGTAGTTTGTTCCAGGCATAAGGAGCAGCAAGGTAAAAAGATCAAAGTCTGTAGTTGGCATTGGAAGAGAAGGGCACAGATAGAAGGGATCTGCCAGAAGAATGAAGTTCCCGAGGAGAGGTGTAGGGAGAGATAAGAGGAAAGGTAGTGAGGGGCAGCCGAATGAAGGCACATCTAGTTAAGGAGTAGAAGTTTTGAACTGGATGTTGAAAGTACTCCAGCAGTTGAGAGGGGGCAAGATGACTCTTGCTGCGATTCACCACTCAGCCCACTCACTCTAGAAACTGCACTACCCGGGCCATAACTCAGGAGTCCTCGGACGGCGACTTGGCCCAAATGGGTTAGTTGTGGATGCAGATGCCCTCCTAATGAAGAGCTGCCATGATGACGACCATGATCTAGGAAAAGGTCATGTGTGCTGCAGCAAGGCCAAAGGGCAAGGCGTAGAATTGATAGTGTGCTCCCAGAATGGCAAAACACAGAACGTGTTATTGCAGAAAGTGTTAGTGCAGAAACTGAGCAAAACTGATGTTGTCATCCACTTGGGTACAAATGACCTGGCTAAAAACAATGCTTCTGCAGTTCAAAGGGACTTCCAGACTTGGGGAGAGAAACTCAAGCCCATTGTTAAACCTATAGCATTCTCAGAAGTTCTACCGGTTCATTGTAAGGGGACAGAAAGGCTGCATTGCATAAACAACTTTAACACATGGCTCCAAACCTGGTGTAAACAAGAAGGATTTAGATATATAGGTGACTGGAGAAACAGATGGATGAACAAGAGACTAGATGTGCTGACATCTCTCCATCGCAAGGAAAAGGATCCTAAGTGAAAAATTCAGGCAGTATGTGGACAGGCATTTAAATTAGAGAAAGGTGTTGATGGATAGAGAAGGACAAGTTTAGGACGTCACTCCCAGCAAAAGCAAAATGACAATGGAAACAGCCACACTTTTAAACCACACATCAATGGCAAGTAGGAAGGGACATTAGAACAAAATCCATGCAAGCCAGTTAACAAATGCTGTAAAGCAATGAGCACAAATGCTCAAAACCTAGCCAACAAAGTTCCTGATCTGGAAGCCCTAATGGTGGAAATGGACTTAGATATTGTGGCCACTACAGAAACATGGTTTAACAAGTCGCATGAATGGAATATAACCATAACTGGCTATAATCTATTTAGAAGAGATAGAGAGGGTAGAAAAGGAGGAGTAGCAGCCCTATATGTCAAAAGCAATATTAAAGCTGCTGAAATGCAGGAGACATGGAGAAAGGAAGAAGCGCTGTGGATTGTGTTGGAAAGAGGAGATGGCACTGCCATCCATACTGGTATAAGTCTACAGGTCTCCAACTCAAACCGAAGAAATGGATAGCGAATTGACTGCTGATATTGTAAAGATAGCCAGGAAGGAGGAAGTGATCATATTAGGTGACTTTAATCTACCCGATGTGGATTGGAGTATTCCTTCTGCAAATCAGGAAAGAAGTAAAAATAAAATGTGGATGCCTTCCAAGATGCATTACTTAGACAAATGGTGCTGGATTTAGTGCTCATCAACGGAAATAATGTGTTGAATATCTGGAGTGGGTGTCCATGTGAGCAGCAGCAATCATTACACGGTGTAGAATCCAATCACAGCAAGCTCAAAGTCCTAGACTTCAAAAACACTGACCAGTAAAATGGCCAAGTACCTGAAGGAGGAGTTGGCAGGTTGGGAGGGGATAAGTGAAGTGGAATAGCAATGGGCTAAACTAAAGGAGGCAGTAAAAGGGGCAACGGATACATATGTAAGGAAAGTAAATAAACACAAAAAGAAAAGGAAACCTATTTGATTCTCCAAAGAAGTAACTGCACAAATAAAGGCAAAAAACATAGCTTTCACAAAATTAAAAAGTTTGCAAACAGAGAAACACAGAAAAGAATACAGGATCAGACTAAAAGAGACAAAGAGAAATAAGGATAGGAAAATCAAAGGCAGAAGAAAAAATGGCTAAAGATGTGAAGTGTGGCGGCAAAGTACAGTTACTTACCTGTAACAGGTAATCTCTGGGAACAGCAGGAATAAGTCTTCACATATGGGTATCGTCGGTACCGACGGAGCCTGCGCGGGAACGCTCCCCAGCGTCCAGTAAGAAAGCTTTTGGGAGCATCCCACAGCGCCTGTGTGCTGCCTTCCCGCCTTTCCCAACCGCCTCTCTCCAGTTCGAGTTTTAAAGCTGAGACAAAGCGAGAGAGAGGAAAGGAAAGATAGACAGAGAGATACAACTCCTAGGGGAGGTGGGTGGGTTGTGAAGACATATTCCTGCTGTTCCCAGAGATCACCTGTTACAGGTAAGTAACTGTGCTATCTCCAGGAACAAGCAGAAATGAGTCTTCACATATGGGGACTCCCTAGCTGTAGATGCCAGGGAGAAACCCCAGGTTGTGTGTCCTTGAAAAGGACTCTACCTCCTCCCATGGATCTCTGGCATCCAACCAGGGTAGGTGAGTAGGAGTTGATTAGGAATGGAAGAGGTGTTTGAGAACAGCTTGACCAAACGAGGCATCCCGGCGGGGGAGTCCTTGTCCAAACAGTAATGGGCTGTGAAGGTATGAACCGAGGCCCAGGTGGCCGCTCGACAGATTTGGTCGATGGACACAGAGTTTAGATGAGCCATTGAGGCTGCCATGGCTCTCACATTGTGAGCTGTGACATGGCCCTCCAGAGAAATGTTCCTACTCTGGTAGGCGAAAGAAATACACTGAGCAATCCAGTTGGACAGTGTTCTCTTAGAGACTGGAAGTCCTAAATGAGAAGGATCAAAAGCAACAAAGAGTTGAGAAGACTTTCTATGTTGCTGTGTCCTTTGTAAGTAGAAAGCAAGTGCTCTTTTACAATCCAGGGTATGAAGATTCCTCTCTGCACTTGATGCATGAGGTCCTGGAAAAAAGACAGGTAAATATACCTCTTGGTTCAGATGAAAAGGCGAGACCACTTTGGGCATAAAGTGTGGATTGGTCCTGAGGACTACCTTATCATGATGGAACTTTGTATAAGGTGGATTAGCCACCAAAGCTTGCAATTCACTGATGCGGCGTGCTGAGGTGACTGCAATGAGAAAAATAACTTTCCAAGAAAGAAATTTCAAGGAGGTGGTGGCTAAAGGTTCAAAGGGTGGCTTCATAAGCTGGCCAAGAACCAGGTTTAAGTCCCATGCCACTGGAGGTGGTCTAATGGGAGGTTTAGTTAGAAGAAGGCCTCTCATGAATCTTGCAATAAGAGGGTGAGAGGAAATAGGCTGTCCACTGAGAGGCTTGAGGGACGCTGCAATAGCACTCAAATTGACTCTTACTGAATTCGTTTTCAGACCTGCATGGGATAGATGCAGGAGATACTCTAGTAAAGAATTCAAAGGTATTGCAAGAGGGTTAAGACCCTTCCCTGAACACCAAATGGTAAATTTTTTCCATTTGAAAGCATAGGAACGTCTAGTAGAAGTCTTTCTTGAGGCATGAATAACATCTCTGACTTGCTGAGAGAGATGAAAATCTTGAAGGTCTAGGCCCTCAGCAACCAAGCCCTGAGATGGAGAGACTGGGGGTTTGGGTGCCACAACGTTCCCTCTTTCTGGGATAGAAGGTCTGGTGCAGAGCCCAAGTCCAGGGAAGGAGCTTGAGAGAGATGCAGAAGTAGAGGGTACCACACTTGGCGTGGCCAATGTGGTGCTATGAGGACCATGGTCCCTCGATCTCTCTGAAGCTTGAAAAGAGTTTTGGGAATTAGGGGAATGGGTGGAAAGGCATAAAGGAAGTCTTGACCCCAGTGAAGGAGGAAGGCATCCTTGGCCTGAACTCCCTGACACGGAATTCTGGAACAGAACCGGGGAAGTTTGGCATTCCACGGACTTGCAAAGAGGTCTATGTCCGGGGTTCCCCAAATTCAAAAAATCCTGGCTACCTGGTCCATGTCGAGGGACCACTCGTGTGGAAGCACAACTCGACTGAGTCTGTCCGCCCAAGAGTTTTGAACGCCTGGAAGATATACTGCCAGAAGATGGATGTGATGCTCTCTGGCGAAGGCCCACAGTCGCAAAGCTTCGTTGCAAAGCGACAGAGAGCCAGTCCCGCCCTGCTTGTTTACATAGAACATGGCTACTTGGTTGTCCGTATGGATGAGGACTGTCCTGTAGCTAAGCAGGGAATGGAACACTCTGAGAGCTAAGAATATTGCTCTGAGTTCCAAGAGATTGATATGCAGAGAAGTCTCCTATGGAGACCAGATGCCCTGGGTGGAGAGATCCTGCAGATGAGCTCCCCAACCCATTGGAGAAGCATCTGTTGTAAGAGTTGCTTGGCGTAGCGACTGCTGAAAAGGGGACCCCAGCAACAGATTTGGAGAGGACTTCCACCACTGGAGAGACCAAAAAAGGCGACTGGAGTTTTCTATTTTGTCTGACAGGCAACCTGATGCCTGAGTCCATTGGGTGGACAAAGTCCATTGAGCTGCCCTCATGTGAAGGCGAGCATATGGAACCACATGCACGGTGGATGCCATGTGGCCTAATAGTTGTAACATCTCTCGAGCAGTTAAATGGGACTTTAACTGTATCTGGGAGGCTAACTGCACCAAGCGTAGGCAACAGGCCTGAGGAAGATAGGCCCTTGCAGTTGTGGTATCCAGCAGGGCCCCTATAAACTCCAGAGACTGAGTAGGGGTGAGATTGGATTTTGGGATGTTTATTACCAGTCCCAAATACTGAAGGACACGCATTGTGCAGGTTAGACAAGTCTGGGCCTCTGACTGGGATGGAGCTCGAATGAGCCAGTCGTCCAGATATGGGAATACGAATATTCCTAGAGTGCGTAGAAATGCAGCTACTACTGCCATGCATTTCGTGAACACCCTTGGTGCAGAGGCCAGACCGAAGAGAAGCACCCTGTATTGGTAGTGCTTTCCTTGAAAAAGGAACTGAAGGAACCTTCTGTGTGTTGGATGGATGAGGACATGGGTGTACGCATCCTTGAGATCTAGAGAACAAAGCCAGTCCTGACTCTGAAGGCATGGAAGCAGAGCACCGAGAGAAATCATCTTGAATTTTTCTTTGAATAGAAACTTGTTCAATTCTCTGAGATCTAATATGGGTCAGTAGCCCCCTGTTTTCTTTGGAATAAGAAAATAAGGGGAGTAGAACCCTGAGCCCTGTTGAAGAAGAGGTACTTCTTCTATTGCCTCTTGGGCAAGAAGGGTAGCAATCTCCTGACCCAGAAGGTTGAGGAGAGATGTTGGAGAATTGAACTGTTTCACCATGGTGTGGGGAGGAAGGCTTAAGAAATGAAGCTTGTACCTCTCCCTTATGATGGAGAGGGTCCATTGCTCTGCTGTGATTTGCTCCCATCTGGGAGCAAAGTAAGCCAACCTTCCTGGAATGGTGAGGGGCTCTGGTTCTTCCAGAGCTAGAAAGGCTAAGTTCTCTAGTTGCAAGTCAAAGGCCCTGAGGAGGCTGAGGCTGCTGGGCCGTGGGAGGCCTGGCAGCCTTTGACTTGGCCTGTTTAGGTGGTTGCTGACGCTTTGCAGCAAAACGACCTGCAGAAGATGCCTGCTGACCATAAGTAGGATAATATCTTCCCTTTTTAGAAAAAGATGTCTTTTTGAACAATCTTTTCTTAACAGGAGCAGAGGTAGACTTTGAAAGTCGATCCAAAGCAGAGTTCTCAGCATCCATCTGAGTGGCCTTTGCTTGCCAATCCTTGCCAAAAAGGTTTTCACCTGTACAAGGAAGATTTCCCAATTCATCTTGGACCCAGAGTTCCAAATCAGAGGCTTGTAACCAAGCAATTCTGCGTGCACCTATGGCAATAGCCGAGGCTCTGCTTACACACTCAAAAGAGTCAAAGGCTGCATGGTTGGAAAATTTGGAAACATCTTGGACATGTTTGAGCCAAGTGAGAAATTCCTGCCTTTTATCTTCTGAAATAAAATGAGCTAAAGTCTGCAGATGATCTGTGACTTCTTTTAGAAACATCCCTATATAGAGACTATAGGAGTTGATTCTGGCAGCAAGCATATTAGCTTGGAAAACCCTTCGGCCAAAAGCATCTAGGGTCCTGCATTCACGTCCTGGAGGATTAGATGAGTGTCTCTTTGCACTCTTTATTTTCCTCATGGCAGACTCTACCACAATAGAGTGGTGAGGAAGCTGAGACTTATGAAAGCCAGGACAAGGAGGGACCCGGTACATGGTGTCTAACCTACGAGAATGAAGAGAGGTGGTAAGAGGAGTCTCCCACATGCTCAACATGAGATCATAGAGAATCTCATGAATAGGTAAGGTAGCTGCCTCTTTAGGAGCCTTAGGATATTGCAAAATATCTAATTGCTTGGCTCTAGGCTCTGACTCAGGGGCCACTGTAATGGAGAGGCCCCTAGCCACTTCCCTAATGAAGTCTTGAAAAGACAAGTCCCCTGGAGGAGACATTCTTCGTTTTGGAGAAGAAGACTCCTGAGGAAGAAGTACCGATGCCTCGACAGAAGCCTCCGACTCGTCAGAGTCTTCGGAGGAATCGAAGTATCGCCTGTCTGGATGCTCTTGTAAAGCCCGATATGCGTACCGAGTGGGATCGACATTGGGAGTAAGCGGTACCGGTTCGGTACCGATGGGCATCATAGGACAGGGTACCGTTGCAGTCGACACCGAAGCCGATGTCGATGCAATCGGTACCGGGAGCGATGCCGGTGCCGGTAACGGAGATTGTTGCGGTAACAGAGGCGTCACAGCCTGCATAAACGCCGTTAGGGTGTGCTGCATGAACAGAATCTTCTGATCCATCAATGCTACCAGAGTCTGGATGTCGGTACCAGTGGAGGCCACCGGTACCCCAGAACACGGCAACAGGTGATCGGTCGAGGCCAAGCCATCGATGTCAACCTGTGACCCCATAGACAATGCTTTGGAAGCCGGAACTTCCCACCGGGGTAATTTTGCCAGTGCGAAATCCTCGAGGACAAGCCACCAGAGGCATCTCGATGCTTAGAGGGAGATTTGCCCTTCGAGGACCGGCTAGATTTATGTTTGGTTACTTGATATCCATGGGAGGAAGAAGCAGCCCTGGAAGACGTTGATGCCACCGAGGCTGCATCAGAGGGAAACAGGGTACTGAGCCTGGCTGCTCGGTTCTGCCGACCTCTTTTAGACATCATGGTACAGGACACACAATCCGTGATGGAATGGTCAGGACCCAAACGTTTTAGACACCAATCATGGGTGTCGGTGACAGAAATAGTACCGCCACATTTTGTGCATTTTTCGAACCCGGAAGCGGGCTTTTCCATGAGGAGAAAAATATTCAGGCCTAAGGCCCAAACTGAAAATGCACAGTTGAAGTAAAGAATAGTTTGTTTGTTTGTTTTTTAAAGAAAGAAAAGAAAAGACCGGCGGTACCGGTCTGACGTCAAAGAAGGCAGACGTGACACAGAAAAAAATAAAGAACTTCTTCTGCGGTGACGGGAACACGACCTGCTGGCTCCGCGGAAAAGAAGAACTGGAGAGAGGCTGTTGGGAAATGCGGGAAGGCAGCGCGCAGGCGCTGTGGGATGCTCCCAAAAGCTTTCTTACTGGACGCTGGGGAGCGTTCCCGCGCAGGCTCCGTCGGTACCGACGATACCCATATGTGAAGACTCATTCCTGCTTGTTCCTGGAGATAGCTTTTTTCAGGTGTATTCGGGAGAGGAGGAAAATCGGAGGTGGAATTGCAGGACTCACAAGTGCTGGGAACGGATTTGTGGAAAGCAACATTGAAAAAATGAAAATGCTAAACAAATACTTCTGCTCTGTTTTTACTAGAAAAAATCCTGGAGAAGGACCACCGGTGATAGACAAATATACAAATGGGAATAGAGTGGACACCACACCATTCACAGAAGATGATGTGTTAGAACAGCTTGCAAAACTGAAAGTGGCCATGGGACCGGATGGATACATCCCAGGATACTGAAAGAGCTCAGAGAGGTTCTTGCAGGGCCGTTAAAGGATGTTTTTAATAGATCCTTGGAGACAGGAGAAGTTCCACAGGACCGGAGAAGGGCTGATGTGGTACCTCTTCACAAAAGTGGCAGTAGGGAAGAAGTGACATACTACAGGCCAGTAAGCCTTACCTCAGTGGCAGGAAAAGTAATGGAGGCGCTCCTGAAAGAGCAAATAGTGGACTTCCTCAAAACCAACAGGTTACATGATCCGAGACAACATGGTTTTACCAAAGAACGATCTTGCCAAACAAATCTGATTGAGTTCTTTGACTGGGTGACCAGAGAACTAGATCAAGGGCCTGCGATGGATGTGATCTACCTAGATTTCAGCAAAGCCTTTGATATTGTTCCTCATAGGAGACTTATCAATAAACTCAACAGCTTGGGGATGGGTCCCATGGTGGTGAACTGGATCAGAAAGTGGTTGACTGACAGCCAAGAGAAGGTGACAGTAAACGGAACTCAGATGAAAGGAAGGTGATTGGCGGTGTGGCCCAGGGTTTGGTCCTGGGACTGTTCAAAGTATTTGTCAGTGATATTGCTGAGGGACTAAATGGAAAAGTCTGTCTTTTTGCAGATGATACAAAAATTTCCAACAAAGTGGACTCCCCTGAGGGAGTGGATAACATGAGGAAAGATCTACAAAGCTGGAAGAATGGTCTAATGCTTGGCAGTTTAAGATTTAATGTGAAGAAGTGCAGTGTCATGCCCTTGGGAAGCAGAAATCCAAGGGAATTGTATGCGGGAGCATGACTGAATGATTGAAATGACAAACTGACAGCACCTTAGGAAGAAAGGAAGGCACCGGTCACAGCACCACCTTTTCCCTTGGAGAGGCAGAGAAATGATGTCCGACATGACAGCGCCTTTAGCTCCGAAATTCTCCTGGCCAAACAAATAGCCACTAAAAACACCATCTTCAAAGTCAATCCTTCAAGGTACTAGCCCTCAAAAGCTCTTCCGTCAACACAGACAGTACCAGATTAAAGGTCCCAAGGAGGAACCACCATCCGAACTGGAGGGCGAAGATTCTTCACCGCTCGCAAAAAACGAGCGACATCTAGATGCGATGCCAGGGAGACCCCTTGAATCCTACCGCGATAACAGGTAATAGTTGCCACATGCACGTGTAATGAGCTGCAAGCCAAACCCTTATCCAAGCCTGCCTGCAAAATGGCAAGAATCTCTGGTACAGAGGCCGAAAGGTTATGACAGCCATGCTCCGTGCACCATTCCTCAAAGATTCTCCACACCCTGACACAGGCCATGGAAGTACAATGCTTACGAGCCTTCAGTAGGGTTGAGATTTCTGCAGCTGAATAGCTCCACCTTTTCAACCTAGCCCTCTCTAGAGCCAGGCTGTAAGCGAGAATCGACCCTCGTGAGGCATTAGGACAAGACGTTGTACCAGTAGGCCTCCTGAACTGTTAGACGCCAGTGAAAATAGACTGTTAACCTGACCAGATCGGCATACCACAATCTCCTTGACCAATAAGGAGCGATTAGAATTACCAGTCCCTGGTGTGCCTCAATTCGTTGCACTCTCCTTATTAGGACCCACTGAGGAAAGACATAGAGGAGATCTTCCGCTGGCCATCGTTGTGCCAATACATCAAGTCCTTCTGACATTTGCTCACTGCTTCTGCTGTAAAATTGCTCCACCTTGGCATTCTGGAAGGTCACTATCAGGTCCATGATCAACTGACCCCAGCGACGCACCAACCACGCAAAGACGGCCTTGTTGAGAGTCCACTCCCTGGAGCCAGTCGAACCTGGCTGAGAAAGTCCGTGGTCACATTGCAAGCAGTCTCGATAGCCCATGTAGCTGGCAAGGGCAAATTGTCCTCTGTCCATGCCCATAAGGGCTTGATCTCCTTTTCTAACTGCTCACTGCTTGTGCCGCCTTGCCAATTGATGAACACTACTGTGGTGGCATTGTCTGAGAGCATCCTCACCACCTTCCCCTGAAGGAAGGGCTGGAACCTCTGCAACGCCAGGTACACTGCTCTCATCTCCAGCCGACTGATCGGCCATGTGCTTTCTGACAAGGTCCAGACCACCTGGGCTATATGGGCCTCACAGTGCATTCCCCATCCCGACAAGCTGGCATCCATTGTTAACAGGATCAACTGCGTGGTCTCTAGAGGCATCCCTGCCATCATCTGGACGCAACCACCAATGGAGTGACGTCCGAACTGGCCGTGGATAGGGTAATGCCTGAGAAAGCTCACGGTGCTGAACCGACCACCTCTGCAACAGTGCCCACTGCAATGGTTGCATGTGCATGAATTCCCAGGCCACCAACTCTATTGATGCTGCCATTGAGCCTAGCACTTGCAGATGATGCCATGCTGTCGGCGAGGCCATGTGGAGAAACTGTTGGACCTGAGTCTGCAAAGTGACCATCCTCTCCAATGACAGAGACGCTTAGCCTCCATCCATCTGAAACCTGGCGCCCAGATATACCAAATCTTGGGATTGTTGGAGACTGCTCTTTGCCACATTTATGACCCAGCCTAGACTCTGCAGAAAGAAGATCACACATTCTGTGGCCCACAGGCTCTCTTCTTGGGACTTGGCCCTTGGCCCGGATAAGCCAATTGTCTGGGTAGGGATGTATAAGGACTACTCCTTGCCTGAGCCCTGCTGCCACCACCACCACCACCATCATGAATGCGCGGAAGGCTGTTGCCAAGCCGAATGGCAATGCCTGAAACTGGAAGTGACCCATTGGCATCACAAAACGGAGGAATTGCTGATGTTCTGGCTGAATAGGAATGTGCAAGTAAGCCTCCGTGAGATTGAGAGAGGTCAAGAATTCTCCTTCTCTGACTGCCAAGATGACTGAGCAGAGTGTCTCCATGTGGAAATGAGGTACCCTCGGAGAGTGATTTACATGCTTGAGATCCAATATGGACCAGAAATAACCTTTTTTGGGGACCACAAAGTACAAGGGGGTATCGACCACAACCACATTAGTCTTCTAGGCACCTTCACTACTGCCTGCAGCTCAATCAGATGCTGTAGTGTGTCTCGCATGGCCTTGAGTTTCCGTGGCATCTTGCAATGGGAACTGACAAAGGCATCCCACAGAGGCCGGACAAATGGCAGCACTTTGAAACAGCGCAGAAACTGTATATAGTTAGTTTGTATGAGTTCACTGTTAAATGTATACATTGCTATGTAAATAGTTTAAAAAGTTCCATATAAGTGAATAACAATATGTTCTTTGTAAGCTGCGTTTGATCATGTGGAAAGCGCGGTATAAAAATGGTTGTCAAATAAATAAATAGCCGCCTTGGATGACCTTAAGTACCACTGGTCAGCACTGAACTTGGTCCAGGTGGTCTAAACGTCCCACAGCCAACTGCCCATGGGAACTAACACCCCCTGGACCGCCTTGGCATCACTGCATTGTTTTGGTGGTTGAGGCTGCAGAGGCGTAGAAACCTCTGCCTGTTCCTAGAAAACCTTGAAAGGCTTGTCTATGAGAAGGGATCATCCACTCTTTTACGGCACAAAATGAACCACCTGGAACTGCCAGAATTCTTTCCAATGACTCCTCACCGGAACTGCAGAATGTACTGGCTTTGACTTATCCTCAGGGAGCCTCTCATCCTTGACTCCCCGAGATACTTCACCAACTTATTCAGATCTTTTCCATAGAGAAGCTTCACCCTGAATGGAAACTTGCTCACCATGTCTTGGAAGAGACGTCCACCGGACCAGTTTTGTAATCACAGGGAGTGGTGAGCACCCACTGCCGAGGCCATACCCTTGGACAGGCCCCTAATGAGATCATAAAAGGCATCCACCAAATATACCACCTCTGGAGGTAACAGACGGGATTCTTCCGCACTATCAAACACTGCTTGTGCCGAACGTAAACATGCACAGGCCACAAAGGCTCTGCAGCTGGATACCTGTAAAGACAAGGCATTAATGTCAAACATCTACTTGAGCAGGATCTCTAACTTCTTATCTTGCACATTCTTAAAGGCCGAGCCTCCATCTACAGGAATGGTGGTCTTTGTGATGGCTGAAACCGCTGCATCTACCTGTGGAGAGCGGAAAAGCTCCTTAGCTTGATCCAGGAGGGGATACAAATGGGTCAACACTCATGTACCTTTCAGGCCCGCCTCTGGCAATACCTACGGAACCATCTACATAGACCTCCAGATAATCACCTCAGAAGGAGCACAGCTACAAACATGCTTGCCCTCCCTATAGATCTAACCTCAAGAACTAAGGCAACATGTTCTCGTGCTTTTTCACCCAGCCTAAGGAACTCACTCCCATTGGACCTTTGCATCTCTCCTGACCTCAAAGCCTACTGCAAGTCCTTGAAAACCTTAGAAACATGATGGCAGAAAAAGACCACTTGGCCTATCTAGTCTGCCCTTCCATATCAACCACTATAACAATCCACTTTTTTTCCATTTTTTTTTCTTTTCAAAGAACTCCTTGCGGATGTAACCTGACCTAGGCCTCCTATCCATCCCACAGACCCGCAATCTGTAATTAATTGTTGTATAGTGAGTTATAATGTTACATGTTATATTTAGCTTCTAAGTGTTCCATGCAAGTTCAATGTAATATTGAGTTTAATTATATGTAAACCACCTTGACTTCTGGAAAGGTGGTATATAAAACCTGCCAAATAAATATATCCCACTTATCCTGAGTCATCTGCTTGACCACTCAATGAAGTGGGAACACCGCTTGGAACAATGAATCGTCGAGCGGCTCATCCTCTGCTGGAGTGCTCATCCCCATGATCAGGGCCTTTGAGGAATGTGCGATCAGCACCGTCCGCTCTTCCCTGAGAAAAATGTGAACTATGCGTGGCTCTTCGCCTTGAGGACACTCACCTTCCTTGAGCCCCATAGGGTCCATATCTATGGCTGCTTCCCTATCTGGATCTTCCAACTCCCCCGAATGGACAAACCCCAAATCCTCCCAGGGGTCACTCTCCATTCGTCTTCTGCTAGGGATGGGCTCCCCCTCCACTCTCGTTACAGAGAGAAACTCTGACGAACCTCGCTTCCTAGCACTCTCCTGGGAGCTCACTGGTCCGTTCCCCCCCACCCCCCTGCCTCAGGCAGAAGGCCTTATGCATAAGGAGGACAAATTTGGGTGAAAACCCCCGAGAGCGTCTCCGCTGATAAATCCTCAGAAGGGGAGGATTTGGGAGACCCTGGAAGCATATCCTTCGATGCATGCGCTGGCGATTCAGGACTATTCTTGTCCATTGCCGGGAAGGGTGGTCCCCCAGCGAGTGCCCAATCTCGGGGCCACTAGAAGCCTGGTCTACCCTCTTCCCGCAGGCCCTCTTCAACGGAACTGGATTCTGCTTTGCAGCCACAGCAGAAGCCCACTGCAGAGACAGTGCCCTTAGGGGAGCCACAACTTAAACAGACAGGCTTGTGGGTCACAGTGGGCTGCACATCAAGCTGCTACCCTCCCCCCATTAAGCTAGTGCTTTGGCCACCAAGCCTTTGCCCGAGCCTAGCCTCCTTTTTTTCTCCTTTCTTGTCTTTTCCCCTCTTTTTGTTTTTTTTAAACTGCTATTTATTTATTTATTTAACATCTTTTATATACCGTGCTATTTGTTATCAGTGCGGTTTACATTCAACATAGGTTGCACAATTTAGTCAAGACTAGTTTGTGTTTACATTATAACAGGGAATAAAACTTGGGATAAACAGGGTAACTATATACATATTAACATAGAGAATAAGATTATAATATGGCCGGTGTTGTCATAAAACTATAGGCGGGGCAACATTTACTTGAGCATAATAATAATAAAGAATAAAGTAATAAAGAATAAAGTAATAAAGAAACGAAAAAAGAAAAAATACATCCTTAAAGGAAAACCCAAAGGCTCTGTAACCTGCCCACTGCTCCTAATTTGGCCCACAGAAAACAACAAAATGTGAAGGAAGGAACCCGCAGTCCTCCCTACATGTGGCAGAGGCTGCTCCTAAAATGGTGTGATTCCCATTCAGTATGGGAAGAAGCTGCCCTCAGCTGTGGTTTCTCCGCCATCTGCCACGTCCCAATAACCCACCAAAATGACAGCTTGTACCTTTTGCTGTGCGAGCAGTAAATCCCTCTGTTCGCAGCAGCGATCTGGTGCGGAGAACCTCTCGATTCACTGCTCAGCTGAGCAGAAGAGTGTTGGCAGCATCGGGGTGCAGAAGTGCATCAATTCCAGTCCAAGAAAGACCTGCTTCATTCAGAGGCTCCTCACCCCCTGAAGGATCGGAAGCCGCTGAACAGAGAACACAGCTAAGAGAAGTAATTGCCTTTTCCTGCAAAGGGTTTTATTGCCTGTCCCAAATGCTTTCTGCTGTACTCTTTCTAAAAAAGGGGGGGGGGGGACTTTTACTATGCTCGCAATTCTCCTCTGTGCCAGCTCTCCACCTCAATTCAGATTTTGTAGTTGGTCTTATCTCCGCCCCCCCCCCCTCCCCATTCGAAAACCCTGTCAACTCCTTAGCTGTCCCTTCAGTGAGTCCTTGTTCTGGGATCACATCTCACCAACTGCTTGGAGACCGAGACACTGGAGGCTGGTGTGAGGTGCCAGCTGTCTAACTATGGTGAGGTCAGAAAGTGTGACATGCTCAGTCTCCAAGCTGCTGGTGAGAGGCAACTATCCACAGGTCGGAACTGGACTGGAGGAACAATAAGGAATGTCTTGCTTGCCTTGAGGATGAGGTAGCCATGAGAGGCCTCTCTGTAACATCCTCCAACAGACTGCCCTTATCATCCGTGCAAAAATGGCAGAGGGACTCCATGCTGGGTGCTTGATGCTTGCCACAGGCAAGACACAGACGCCTGTAGTTGGGCATATGTTTGCTTGAACACATGATTAAGTTGTGAAGCCTGATGCCAAACTGTTGCAAAACTTAAACTGAGAGCTGCAACAAAGGGGCTGAATCTAGCAGCTCTGATGGCTAAAAGAGAAGACAGCAAGGGAGAGAAACTGCCCCGATACTACAAATGGCCCCCCCTGCTCGTACTGAAGATCAATCATGACAGCGAGGAAGGAACAGCAAAAAGAAAACCGTTACTTCCCTTAACAGCAGACTAGGCTGGGAGGCTTTGTCAGGAGACTTACCCACCAAGCAAGACCATCCCTCACACGTACACCTGCTGCTACAATCACTAGGACTGTAGTCTTCTTGCAGCCTGCTTGCTCCTCTTTCATTAACTTTAAAGGGGCATCATGCCTAGGGAGGGGGGAAGAGGCAGAAATATAAAGCAAAGAAAGAAAGAAAGGGCTAATAGAGGCTCTGCCTGGAAGGTTCAGGTAGAGCAGGTCAACTGGCTGGAAGCAAGCCTTCCCCTTCCACATAGGAAACTCCAGCAGGGTATCCACAGGTATTCCCTGCAGGTGTCCGTGCACTGAGCTACACCAGGCAGGCGCCCCACAGGATGGCTACCCAGGAGTTGCAAGAATCAGTCCCAAAGTAAGTTGCACAAGTCCAGTAACCACCATTTGCTGGAGACAGAGAAATACTAAAGGATATCCCTAGCTGCACCAGTACTAGTTCAAGTGATGTTGTCACTGGAAGCTTCTAATTGTTTCTCTGTCTCCATCATCTGCTGGTAGAGGAACACAACCCATTTGTCTGGACTGGTCTAGCAGGATGATCTGGAATAGTGAAGTTAGAATCCAGTGGGCAGCACAATCCAAGAAAGCATGCTTATAGCAGAGGAGGATCATGCCAAATAAATCTGATTTATTTGATTGGGAGCATTAGAGAGGGCCTATGCAGTGTATATGGTTTACTTGGATTTCAGAATAGCTTTAGGTTGTGTTAGATATAGGAGGCTAATTAATAAACTCCTGGATGGACTGGCTTATAAACTGATTATTCCATTTTTTATGCAGGATATTGCAGAAGCGTTAGAAGGATGACTCCAAAGGAGGGCGGAGCCTGGTATCTGGTCAAGATGGACGTGTAAGAGCGGTGCTCCGAAGGGCAAAAGACAAGAATTCTGATCTCTGCAATATCTGATTAAATAGTTCCTACATACTTTGTTGCTATTCAATCCCGGATATGTTGGGTTCCAAGCAGACGCGGCTGGATTTACAACTATCTCAATATGCTAGTGCAAAGAGAACCAAGACGGAACCTCTCTCACCTCACAAGATGACGGTCATCCGAGATAGCCCGGAGATCTTGGCTGAGATTCGGGCAGTCAAAGAAATGGTCAAAGCCAATGGAGAATCGCTAAGTGCAATGCAGGAAGATATCAACGTCTTGCGATCTTTGTTGGAGTCCAATACGGCTTGTTTGGAGAAGGAAGAGAAGGTCGTGGTGTCACATGGGGAGAGGCTCGAGGCCGTTGAGAAGCAGGCCAAGTTGATTAGCTCACTGCAAAGAGAGGTGGAAGATGGCAATAATCGCTCGCAGCGAAACAACATAAGGATACTAGGAGTGCCTGAGGGAGCAGAGGGGCATGACTTGATATCCTGTCTGCAGGTTATGATTCCAGGTGTGCTAAAGCTGCATTTCACTATGCTGTTTGAGAGTGAGTGCACCCATAGAGTGCCTACGCAGTCCGGGGACATGAGCAAGCATCCATGCCCAATCATCTTGAAAATTTTGCGTTTTCAGCAAGTGCTACAAATAATGGGAGCAGCCAGAGCACTTACAGCTTTGGAATATCAGGGGCATAAACTCCTGTTCTTTCCTGACTTTGTGAAGGTGACGGTGGATCGGAGAAGGAGTCTTGGCGTTGCATCCATGCTTGGTACAACTGAAGGCCTGTTTTGGACTGCTATATCCTGCCCACGTGAAAGTCACGTTGCATAACCAGACCAAAACCTTTGATGATCCTAGAGATCTATGTGCATTTCTGGAGGATAAGGAGTAAGCGGCGATGCAGTGAAGGACATATTGCATCTTCTGCTTGCCACAGTTTTATGGTGCTTGCTATTATGGGCGTTCAACTGGTCTGAGGTCGTGTGGGGCGAGTTATCCACACAGAAGTGGCATATAAGCGTGTCATACTGCTATTTTCTGGGACATTTATTCTGTCTCGTTTGTAAATATGTTATCTTTACTTTTAAGAAGGGAGGTGGGCAAGATATGATATTCGGAGTATTGCAGAAATGTAGGAGTATTGGGTCACTGAGCCCTCCGTGTCTGTCTTGTCCTAGCGGGCTCACCCGTTAGGTTTTGTGTGTTATACAGCCCACCTGGTTTTAGGTGGCTTTGGGAAATGTTCTCTGTTTTTTCTAGAGTTGTGTGTTTTGTTTTGTTTTTCTTTATGATCAAATGATGGGGCCTCATCTTTTTCTATGGGCTATAGGTGCAACCATACTTTAAAGGCACTTAAGAAGCTATTCTACAATATAAACTAAAGGCCACATCTGTTTCTGTAACTTATGACTGCTACTTTGGTGCTTTATTCAGCACGTTTCTCTTTGCGATTGGCTACCTGAATGTTAAGGGTATAAATAATTGTTACCAGGAGGAATGTTTTCTTCTGTATGGTAAGACAGAAAGTGTTGACATCTCATTGCTGCAGGAGACACATTTGAATGCAATGGAGTTATTGAAATTTGATACACACGCCCACTTTCAAAGGGATTTCTACTGCCCATTATAAGAGTAAGGGGATGGTCACTTATCTTCCAAAGGTATTATTTTAGATTTAGTGAGTTTACTATCCATGTGGCTCACAGCTAGGTTCATGCTGTAATCTCATTCTCCCCTTTGACTTAACGAGCTCTAACTATAACAGTAATGTGGTAGTGGGTCTGTTTCTTAGTAGGGTCGTCTTGAAGATAGAAGTATATCTATCACTCCTAAAGCAAATTATGTAACAGGAATACTATCAGTGCTCCTTATAAGTAAAGTACATTGTTAAATTGATAGAACTTTAGTTCAGCTTTCATGGAGAAATAACCGCCTAGATTTGCGCGTTGAAACTTGGGTTTTAATGGGGGGAGGGTTTCTCCCCGATTGTCTGGCCTAATGCTATGGGTTTTGCCAAAGCAAGGTTCACGATGGGTGGAGGGGGCCGTAGGTATACGTTTAATATGCAGATGAGAATAAGTGTGTGTCTCATCAAGGAGATGTCAGCAGCTTGGGATTTGGGATGTAGGACTGGCCCTGACATTCAGTTTTACTAGGCTTAAGCAAAGAATCGTGCTGGGTGGTGTTGAGACTCAGGGTCACTCTCTCCTGATTTGGGGTTGTTTTCAATCAATGAATTGGTATCTTGTCCTTACAAAGGGACTGTCAGTTTGAATTAGCTCCATGTTGGGAGTGGCCCTTTCTTTCCTGTCGCTTCTATCTGGAAACATATTACTGAGATTGGCAGATGTACATGGTGGCACACTTGTGCCTATGTTTTCTGTAGTAGTGTATTGGCTCTTATATAGCCCCTGCAGGCCTTGTAGGCCTGCAGAAGTTCTATGTTCTTTTTTTTATTTGGCTCCCGATGATCGCACGATGATGGGAGGGACGGGCTGTGTTTAGTCTTTGAATATCACGTATCACAGAGAAGAATTGTGTATTTTAATTTGATGTAATTCGGTTTTTCTCTTTTGTTTGTATTTTGTTGGAAAATATAAATAAAGAAAATAAAAAAATAAAAAAAGAAGGATGACTCCAAGATCTGCACCAGAGCACAGAAAAGGAGAATTGAACTAAGAATGCTCAAGGAATGAACAATGCTTGGTAGTTAAGATTTTGTGCAAAAAAGTGCAGTCATACATCTGGGGTGCAGAAATCAAAGGGGTGAAAAACTGATATGCACTAACCAGGAGAGAGACCTTGGGGTCACAGTCAAATAGTGTCATAAAGGTAGTGCCCATAGTCATAGAGATGCTAGGGTGTGCAGGGAACAGCAGAACAAAGTGATAATGCTTGTATAGGACATTGGTGAGACCCCCAGCTCGAATACTGTGTCTGGTATTGGAGGCTGTACTTCTGAAAGGATACAGAGGTTAGAGGTTGTTCAGAGAAAGAAAGACAGTCAAAAAATGTGCAGGACAACTTAATTTTCATTTAGAACTTCCTGTTAGTAAAGTTATATTAGAACACCAGAAGAAAATTGTGCAGGATCTGCACCAAATACTATCTGTGATGAGACTTGGGGCATATGATGGACATTTTAAACACCTAAAGGGTATTAATCACAGAGAAATAATCTAGCACTTGTGATATGGAACAACGTTGGGAAATCTGCTGGACACATGGAATGTCCTCCCGGAGTAGGTGATAGAGACTTAATTGGTCATGTCCTTCAGTGAGGCATATGCCAAGCACAGAAGATCCATCGTTATAAAAAAGTGAAGAGAGAGTGGATGCAGGAACTAGTGCTGCCGTGGGCTGTGCAGGCAGCCAGGGAGGTAAAGGAAGCTAATAGTCCCCAGAGACTGGGCAGGTCTGTGCTGGTAGGGGTTCTGCTTGAGTAGGCTGTGATGGAAAAGCAACTGTTACATTTGGATTTTTAGCTGCTCCCATGTTTTGGGGGTCAAGAAGCAAGCTGTAGGGAAGAAATAGAGTATTTAAGATTAGAGCTACAATATGTAGAATGAAATGGGATCAGCTGATATCAACTTTTATGTAAAGGGGAGAACCGCATTGCTTCCTCATCTTATTCTTAAACAATTAAGAAATAATCAACCTTGTGCCCTGCAAAGGAATTGAGCACACATTAAGAATTAGGAAAGACAGCCTTCTTCCCTAAGTCAGGACTGCTGCAAAGACAGTACAGAGACAAGAGGCCCGATTTTCAGTTAGGAAGGCTATGTGCTGCGTCGGCGCACAGCCTGCCCGCCGACCCCCTTAACCTGGATTTTCACTTTTGTGGCGAAGGAAAGAAAAATCCGGGTTTGGCTGGATGCGCCGGCAGCCACCGAGGCTAAATGGGTAGCAGTGATTTTTGATGTTACCCACTTAGCCCCTGAGCCTGAAAGATAGGCAAAGAAAAACCTTGCTTATCTTTAAGGTGCAGAGGGCTAAGCGGGTAGCATCAAAAATCACTGCTACCCATTTAGCCTTTTCCTCCGCTCCACAACACCCCCCTGATGCCAACCGCATAGCATCTGGGCATGTTAGGGACTTATCCAGGATCTTCCAAAGGCACTACCTATGTAGGTGCCTCTGGAAAATCCAGGATAGGGCAGTTACCTGTGAAAATGCCGCCCACAATGCACAGGAAGGGGATGGAGCTGGAAACAGGTACATTTAAAAGGTATTTACACTTGTTCAGGGAGATGAGTATGTGATGTGTCTTGGGGCAAAGGGAATTCTTTAGAGTAAAACTGATAAAATCTGTGTATTTTAAAATTCAGTGTTTTATTAAGTCAGTTATGGCAGAGTACTACAAGCCAGCTTTCACTACTACTACTTATTTGTATAGCGCTCAAGGCGTATGTAGCGCTGTACAGGCACATGTAAAAGATGGCCCCTGCTCATCAAAGCTTACAATCTAGTCAAGACTGACAACGCAACAGCTGAGAACAAGGATACAGCCAGGGGAATGGTAAAGAAACACATAGGAGGCTAAGTGGATTTCAATGAAATTGCAGCCAGCTGGGGCTTAGTATAACAAGCCAGTCTTCAATCAAATTAAAGCCAGTTAGGACTTGGTATTAGAAGCTAGCTTTCACTTAAGATATACCCTAACTGGCTTTACTTTAACAGAGGGAGTAGAATAGGATAAATATTTTTTGAGTATATAGAGAGATATTGTTTTCCAGAGACATTTTACAAAGAGGCCTTCCAGTTAGGAGGCAAGAGAACTGTGCAATTGTTTTAAATAAGTATTAAAAGCCAAGTGACAGATCAAGGAGATAACTTGAAAGGCTCCCTCTAGCAAATCAAGGGCAGTATGAATCACTCAGGACATTAAGCACAGTTACTTACCTGTAACAGGTGATCTCTGGGAACAGCAGGAATTAGTCCTCACATATGGGTACGTCGGAACAGACGGAGCCTGCGCGGGAAAGCTCCCCAGCTTCCCAGAAAGGAAGCTTTTGGGGCCTCCCACTGCACATGCGCGCTGCCTTCCCGCCTTCCTGACCAGCTCTCCTCAGTTCGAGTTTATAGCTGAGACAATAGAGAGAGGAAAGGAAGATAGATAGAAGATACAACTCCTAGGGGAGGAGGGTAGGTTGTGAGGACTAATTCCTGCTGTTCCCAGAGATCACCTGTTACAGGTAAGTAACTGTGCTATCTCCAGGAACAAGCAGGAATAAGTCCTCACATATGGGGACTCCCTAGCTAAGATGCCTGGGAGATCCCCTTCCAAGGGTTCGCCATCTTCGTATGGATCTCAGGCATCCATCCTGGGAAGGTGGGCAGGAGTTGTTCAAGTATGGAACAGGTGTTTGAGGACAGCCTGACCAAACAAGGCATCCCGGCGGGAGTCCTTGTCCAAACAGTAATGGGCTGTGAAGGTATGAACCGAGGCCCAGGTGGCGGCTCGACAGATCTGATCTATGGATACAGAGTGAAGATGAGCCATAGAAGTGGCCATGGCTCTCACATTGTGAGCTGTGACATGGCCTTCCAGAGAAATGTTTTTACTCTGGTAAGCAAAGGAAATACACTGAGCAATCCAATTGGAAAGTGTACGTTTGGAGACTGGAAGTCCCAAATGAGAAGGATCAAAAGCCACAAAAAGTTGGGAAGACTTTCGATGTGGCTGAGTCCTGTTGAGGTAAAAGGCAAGAGCTCTTTTACAATCTAAAGTATGAAGGTTCCTCTCTGCACTGGATGCATGAGGAGCCGGAAAAAAGACAGGTAGATATACCTCTTGATTAAGATGAAAAGGCGAGACCACTTTGGGCATAAAGTGGGGATTCGTCCTGAGGACCACCTTATCATGATGAAACCTAGTATAAGGTGGATGAGCCACTAAGGCCTGTAGTTCACTGATGCGGCGAGCCGAAGTGACTGCAATAAGGAAAAGGACCTTCCAGGAAAGAAATTTCAAGGAGGTAGAAACCAACGGTTCAAAAGGTGGCTTCATAAGCTGACCTAGAACTAGGTTCAAATCCCATGCTACCGGAGGAGGTCGGATGGGAGGCTTAGTTAGAGTCAGGCCTCTCATGAACCTTGCAATAAGAGGATGAGAGGAGACAGGTTGTCCATTTATAGGTTTTAAGGATGCTGCAATAGCACTTAAATGGACTCTGACTGAATTCGTCTTAAGGCCTGCATTAGAAAGATGCAGGAGATAGTCTAGTAGAGAATTCAAGGGAAGTGCTAGAGGGTCAATCCCCTGATGACAACACAAAATGGAAAAGCGATTCCATTAGAAAGCATAGGAACGCCACGAGGAGGGTTTCCTAGAGGCATTAAGGATATCTTGCACTGGTTGAGAAAGATTGAAGTCATGAAGGCTTAGGCCTTCAGTAACCAAGCTCTGAGGTGTAGGGACTTGGGGTTTGGGTGCCACAAAAGTCCCCTCCTCCTGAGACAGAAGGTCTGGCGCAGCTCCCAGGTCCAGGGAGGGTCCCTGGGAGAGATGCAAAAGTAGAGGGAACCACACTTGGCGTGGCCAGCGTGGAGCTATGAGGATCATCGATCCGTGATCCCTCTGAACAGAGTCTTGGGAATCAAAGGAATGGGTGGAAAGGCATATAGGAATTCCTGACCCCAATGCAGGAGAAAGGCGTCGTTGGCCTGAGCTCCCTGACACAGAGTCCTGGAACAGAACCGGGGGGAAGTTTGGCATTGCACGGACTTGCAAAGAGGTCTATGTCCGGGGTTCCCCATTCCTGAAAGATTCTGCGTATCTGGTCCATATGTAGGGACCATTCGTGTGGAAGCAGAACTCGACTGAGTCTGTCTGCCCGAGAGTTTTGAACCCCTGGAAGATACAACTGCCAGAAGATGAATTTGAAGCTCTCTGGCGAAGGCCCATAATCTGAGAGCTTCGTTGCAAAGCGACAGAGAGCCTGTCCCTCCTTGTTTGTTTAGGTAGAACATGGCCACCTGATTGTCTGTTTGAACTAGGACGGTCAGGTTGACAAGGAGGGTATGGAAGACTTTGAGGGCAAAGAAGATTGCTCGCAGTTCCAGGAGGTTGATGTGAAGGGTGGTCTCCTGTGGAGACCAAGTACCCTGAGTGGAGAGGTGTTGAAGATGGGCTCCCCACCCTGTTTGGGAGGCATCTGTTGTGAGGGTTGCTTGGGGCAACAAAGGTTGGAAGGGGGCCCCCAACAGATTCTTGGTGGATATCCACCATTGGAGGGACCAAAACAGACGCTTTGAGGTGAGTATTTGGTCGGAGAGCGCACCTGATGCTTGAGTCCACTGGGTGGCCAAAGTCCATTGAGCTGCTCTCATATGAAGACGAGCATAGGGCACCACGTGTACCGTGGAGGCCATGTGGCCCAGAAGTCGCAGCATTTCTCTGGCTGTCAAGTGACTGTTGGATTGAGCTTGGGAGGCCAAGCACACCAGACATTGGCCCCGGACTTGAGGTAGGTAGGCCCTTGCAGTGGTGGTATCCAACTGGGCCCCTATGAATTCCAGAGACTGAGTAGGGATGAGTTGAGACTTGGGAAGGTTTACCACCAGTCCCAGATACTGCAGAATGTGCCTTGTGCGGGTCCAGGGAAAATCTGGGCCTCTGACTGAGATGGAGCTCGGATGAGCCAATCGTCCAGATATGGGAATACAAAAATTCCCAGACCTCTTAGAAATGCGGCTACAACTGCCATGCATTTGGTGAATACTCTTGGAGCAGAGGCTAGACCGAAGGGAAGTACTCTGTACTGGAAATGTTTTCCCTGAAACAGAAATCGTAGATATTTTCTGTGGGATGGGTGGATGAGTATATGTGTGTATGCATCCTTGAGATCTAGAGAACAAAGCCAATCCTGACTCTGAAGGTATGGAAGGAGAATGCCCAGAGAAAGCATTTTGAATTTCTCCTTGTATAGAAATTTGTTCAATTCTCTCAGATCAGATCTAGGATAGGTCTGAATCCCCTGTCTTCTTTGGTATGAGAAAATAAGGGGAGTAGAAACCTGTCCCTTGTTGGAGAAGAGGAACCTCTTCTATTGCCCTTTGGGCAAGGAGGGAAGAGACTTCCTGACCCAACAGGGCCAGGAGAGATGGGGGAGAATTGAAGTGCCTCACCATGGTATGTGGAGGAGGTTGGAAAAATGAAGTTTGTAGCCCTCTCTGATGATAGAGAGGGTCCAGTGCTCTGATGTAATTTGCCCCATCTGGGAGCAAAGTGAGCTAACCTTCCGGGAATGGTGAGGGGCTCTGGTTGTTCTAGAGCCAGAAATGTTAAGTTCTCTAGGGGCAAGTAAAAACCCTGAGGGGGTTGAGCCTGCTGAGGAGTGGCAGACGCTGCAGGCTTTGACCTTGCCTGTTTAGGTTGCTGACGTTTAGCAGCAAAGCGAGGCTGAGAAGATTGTTGGCCAGTATTTGTGGAAAATCTGGCCTTCTTGTAGTAAGGCCTCTTGAAAGACTTTTTCTTGGCAGGAGTAGAGGTAGACTTAGAAAGTCTATCTAATGTAGCATTTTCTGCGTCCATTTGAGTGGCTTTAATTTGCCAGTCTTTACCAAATAAGTTCTCACCTGTACAGGGCAGATTCCGTAAGCCATCCAGGACCCAGGTCAGAGGCCTGGAGCCAAGCAAGTCGTCGGGCTGCAATAGCAATGCCCGAAGCTCTACCGGCACCCTCAAAGGAATCAAAAGCTGCTCTGTTGGAGAACTTAGAAACTTCTAAAAGCTGTTTCACCAGAGAAATGAACTCCTCCTTTCTATCCTCAGGGATAAAGGAGGCAAAATGCCGTACCTTTAGGGCAAGTTCCCTTAGAAACATGCCCATATACAGACTGTATGAATTAATCATGGCTATAAGCATACTAGCCTGGAAGATTTTCCTACCAAAAGAGTCTAGGGTCTTACATTCCCGCCCTGGAGGGGTAGAAGAGTGCCTTTTGGTACTCTTAATCTTTTTCAGCGCAGACTTCACCACAATGGAATGGTGAGGCAGCTGAGTTTTTTGAAAACCAGGAGAAGGAGGGACCTGGTACATGGTGTCCAACCTACGGGAATGAGGAGACAATGTTAGAGGAGCCTCCCATAAGTCCATCAAGTGTTCTTGAAGGATTTCATGGATAGGCAGGGTGACTGCCTCTTTAGGAACCTTAGGGTATCCTAAAATATCCAATTTCTTTGATCTAGGTTGTTTTTCAGAGGATGTGATAATAGAAAGTCCTTTAACTACTTCTATAATGAAGTCTTGAAAGGACAAATCCTCTGGTGGAGACATTCTCCTCTTTGGGGAAGAAGGCTCTTCAGGAAGAACTAGAGACAGCTCATCAGAGTCATCAGAGGAGTCAAAATCCTCAGAAGAATCAGAGTATCCTCTATTTGCTTCCAACGCACAATACGCATACCGATCGGTATCGACATCGGGCGTACCGGGTATGGGATCGGGATCGGGTGAAAACCCGGATCCGGCATGCGGAACCGATCTGCGTTTGGAAGACGATGGTCTCGGTTCCGGTATGGAAGACAGTACCGGAACCGGACCCGGAACCGCTAGATGCGGTACCGAGGGCGTCGCAGCGTTAATGAAAGCCAGAACAGCCTGCTGCATGGTCTGGACAGTATTGCCCATAGACGCCACTGCTGCCTGGATGTCGGTACCGGCATGGGCCGGTACCCCAGAGCAGTCTAACAGGTGATCAGTCGAGGCCGTGCCATCGATGTCAACCTGCAACCCCATAGATGGTGCTTGGAAGCCAGAGCTTCACGCCGGGGTTGTTTGGCTGGGGCAGGGGCCTCTGACTCAAAATTGAGGGCCTCTCGATACTTTGAAGGAGATTTGCCTTTTGAGGACCTGCCCGAAGAAGGTTTGGTTACCTGAGATCCATGCCGGAGAGGAAGAAGACTTGGATGACGTGA